>JASDDO010000010.1:199981698-201294347 GCA_030015575.1 Agapanthus africanus | reverse complement strand
TTCGAGAAGGCCGAGGAGGAGGTGGAGTTCGCAAAGACGAAGGACACGATTCGTTAGGTATAATCCCTAAGCATAGTAGTTTAGAAAAACTATGTATTTGGTTAGTTATCGTTTAGCTTCGATTCAAGCGGTTAGTCGATGTTTGTTCACTAAACAAGTTCGTTTTTGAAAATTCGGCCTCCCCACAAGTACTGGGGTGTTGTACATCGACTTACACTAGCTTCAAGCAGGCCATCACGAGTGGGGACTCTGTAAAATGGCTGGATGCAATGCGATCTGAGATGAAATCCATGTACACCAACAAAGTATGGACTTTGGAAGTTGCTCCCGAAGGGGTAAAACCCATTGGGAGCAAATGGATCTTTAAGAAAAAACTTGGTGTAGATGGAAAAGTTGAGACTTTCAAAGCTAGACTTGTTGCAAAAGGTTTTCGTCAACGACCAGGTGTGGATTATGATGAAACCTTTTCTCCAGTGGCTATGCTTAAGTCCATCCGGATCCTACTTGCCATTGTTGCATACCATGACTACGAAATCTGTCAGATGGATGTTAAGACCGCCTTTCTGAATGGTGATTTAGAAGAGAGCGTGTACATGACTCTGTTGGATATATGTATGCCTTAGAGGCCATTATATGTATAGTGGATGCTTGGACGTGTATATATATACTGATGACTTTCTTGCTCAACATGATTGTACGCTATATGGTAACTCTTTATCTTAACATATTTACTTGATTGTGTTATACTGTTCATTTCATACATGTTGATAAAACCCTAAGGATATCTGCTTGACTTCCATGACTACGATGGAGATTATACTAGTGGGGCATGAGTAGTTTATAAGCATATCCTAGAATGTTCCTAGCCGAGGGTATATCGAGACAGGGCATCGATATTCCAGAATAGACTAGCATATACATTTCTTGACCCATATGATGTGCGATGGATGATCCCATATCCATTGGCGTTGTGACTTCAAAGATTGTATACGGGTGCTCAGTGGAGACTGGGTACACTGAACGGACTCACCGAGAACTCCTATATGGTATTACATTGTAACATTTCAGAAAAATAAAATATTATTTTTGGGGAAGTTTTATAATTTAATATTAATTTTTAATGATTATTTTAATATTTCGGTATAATTAAATACCGATAAATGGCGAAAATTTTGGAAAAATTATGGAAAATTCTAAAATAGGGTATTTTATGGAATTATGCCATATTTTAAGTTTTTATGATTAATTATATGTTAATTTAGTGCTAATCGCGATTAAAAATCGTGAATCGGATTTTTAGCATTTTTGTGCAAAACATGCACATATCATTTTTCCACACCTGCGACATTTTCTTACATGTTTTGGGTGCATCGTTTGCTTTGGGTTTACTATTGCAAGGAGAAAGAAATAAAAGGAAAAGAAAAGAAAAGAAGTCAAAAAGGTATCATGATGAGAGAGGGGACACAATCATGATATGAGGCATGCTTGAGAGAGAGAGAGCCATACCCCTTTGTTCCCATCATTTTCTTCATCTCTTCACCATTCTTCTCCCTCTTCACCATGGCAAAACCTCATCTTCCTCCACCTCACTACCATGGAAACCATCTCCAAAACCTAATCAAAACCCCAAACTCCTTTCACAAAAAATGATCCCCACCACACCCTCATCATAATGGACCGATCAAACTTAGATTCTGAAGACGTGGGACTTCTAGGGTTTTGCTTGTTGGCATTAATGAGGTATAATCTCTACCATTTAGTTTATTTTTTAGTTTGTTATATTCTAGTTTAGTTTAGAAGTCGTTTAGTGATGGATGTGTGAACTTTGAAATCCCAAGAGAAGGGTTTGGGAAATTGGTGATGTTTTGTGGCTGTCAATTAGACTTGTGAGGTGATGCTTGACCTGGACCATACCCTCGAAACCAAAATATGGATTTGGGAATTTAGTTCATGTCGGTTTGTGAGAAATTTGGGTGTGCAGGGAAATCTGGAGCAAACCGGGGGATTTTTGAGAGTAGCAAACAACTGTGGGGGCCAAATTAGGGTATTAGGAGGCCACCTTGACGAGACAGACCTAACCTGAGCAGGGGGACCAGAGGAGGCCGGTTTTTTTGATGATGTGGCCGGCCACATGGTGACATGGGGTGTCGGGGTTGGTCTAGTAGCTCAAATACATCATATACATCACCCTGGACTTGTTTGCTTGGCATAATTTGACCCGAGTCAAAATCTGGGAGCAGTTTAGTGTGATTTTTAGCTATGTTTCTGTATTTTGAAATGCTAATTCTTGATATTTGGATTTGTATTGGGTTGTTGCATGTTTGTACAGCAACAACAAGAGTTGTTTAGT
The DNA here is from genome assembly GCA_030015575.1 of Agapanthus africanus. NCBI lineage: Eukaryota > Viridiplantae > Streptophyta > Magnoliopsida > Asparagales > Amaryllidaceae > Agapanthus > Agapanthus africanus. The sequence goes on along the minus strand of JASDDO010000010.1, from coordinate 201,291,997 downwards.
CGTTTTTGTACGCGTGGACTATAGGTTTTGACCCATAGGCAATCCGTGTGCCGTTTTGGTTTCTGGACTTGATGTTAATAGAAATTCCGATTGTTTATTATATGTAGGTACCCTCATGAAGACTTAGATGCGACAAGCAAGCCCGTGGCGACATCGACATCGGCAAGCGAAGGTGAGCAGATTTATATCTACGGGGAGAAGTCGGGTGGATGGCGTATAGCACCCCCGCAGTTTGTGGTGATGTATACGAATACGTATACACACATATATTGATTATATATTGTTTGAGATTATTGATGATAAAGATGGATTCTTGATGTGATTGGATTGGTTTAGTGTTGCGAAACCCTAGAGTAGTGGTTTTTCCACACATACACACACACCCATACTTGCATACAATCCTCTTTCATATATGCGTATATGGGAATATATTTTTATGTGTTCACATGGATATGGGACAATGTGATCATATATTGGATTGGAGGATAGTATTTGGGATTTGAGGTGAGTCGATGAGATTTGATGTGAGACCGTGAGATTGTTGATATGGCAGAATTCGTAGTTGAGATGCGTCATGATGTTATAGCGGATATTTGGACGACGATACCATGTGAATAGTGATATAAATGAAATGGTCGGCATGTGATCGTGATATGAGTCAAGATATGTTAAGATAGCCATAATGGGTCGCATTGGGCGATGTATACTTCTTTATCATGATTATATTGATGATATTGGTATTGTACTAGACGTAGATCGATACCCGAATTATGATCTTTGATAAAGAGGATACCAGATGAATAATGTGATGAATGTGATATTGACCCGTACCCAGATTTGGGATGTCGTACGACGGATTTATGTACGAGCTATATATTGATGATGGATCCGCACTCTTGACTTGGAAATGTCTGGTTATAGATATGGTATCGGATGTGATATTATTGAGGCGTGATCACCGACTAATATATACATGTATGTATATGTATCGACTCAGATGTTAGGCGGTTTACTTACCCTTAATTCAGCTTATTAGTTCAGCCGTATAGTTTAGTGTAGTTGTTAGACTAGATTAGATTCCTACCTATTTCAAAAACTAACGGATCGCGGGTATTTTAAAAGATAGGTCAAGGGATTCTACGGATATTTCAAAGGACTTATCTTTTCTTAAAAACACCGTAGCCCTTATTTTCATAACACCGCGGTTCGTGTTATTTCAAATGGCATGACTGTAGAACTCATATTTTATTAAATGCAGATTAGTTATCGTTGTGTCTAGTATTCAGCTCCCGCATATTATTGTTGTTCGCTCCGCATCGCATACATAGTTTGTGATTCATATACCGTTATTGATATCATGCTGTTAGGACACCGGCACCATTACCGATGACGCGTATGTACTACGTACACTTACTTGCCGTCACACACACATCTTCATCGGTAATTGTCATGTCACGAATACTTCAGAAAATACTATTTCATTGCCATAGTTTGTTAGCTAATAGTTTAGACATGATATTAGTGTACATTCCTTATATGCCAGTTTAGACATTGCAGTTACTACTTGCTACTTCATGCATATTGTTATTCACTGTTATGCCGCATTCATGGATTTTTATGCCTATATTCACTGTTTAGATGCCATCGATGATTTGGATTCGGATTTTCATGAGATTTCCTGGATTTGGGGGAAAACCGCAAAAACATTTATAAACTTCTTTTCTTTCTGTTTTTAAATGAAAAGTGCGGTTTTCCCATGATGTATGAGTCGTCCACCATGAGTTTGCTGATGGATTTCGAGACCCGATTCGAGGAGTTGGATGAACCGTTTCGGGTACATGGTGGGCCCGGTGCGGTACCCTGGGACGAGAAGGTCGCAGAGAATGGCGTTGAGCTTGGCAGGGGAGCACTACCGACCGGTGATTTTACCCGACACGTCGGATATCCGGAGGATACCGTCGTGGTCTTGAGATTGATGGCAAGGGCCGGTCTGGAATGATGGCGTCCTAGATAGTGAGATTGAGTCATTGAGATTTTGAGATATTGAGGTACTGAGATTTGATGATCCAGGCCAGCCCGGATAGCCGGAGCCTAAGATATTGAGATATTTGTATTTATGTTTTGTGTCGATGCTAGAAACGGTTTATATTGATTTCATTTATGATACCTCGTTTTGAAAATACAGAAATCTCACTAAACTATGAAAGCAGTTTCTTCATTTACATGTACTCTGTTTTCATGCATTCATACCTCATCCATATGATATATTGCTACCTGAGGCACTGACACGAGCACTTGGTATTACAGTTGTTTTGAGGTATACCCTAGCCATTGTTATAGGCTGCTGGTTATATATTTGAGGATAGATATTGATCGTATGATCTAGGATTATGTCATACATGCGATTTCTGTTCGTAGATGTTTTCTATTCACGAGTTGGCAGCTCACCCCCGTTGTGCCACAGTTTCTTGCAGGTTTTGCCGTACAGGTTTCATTACGGCTTTGCTGGCACTACTTCCATTTCCGGGTGATTTGCTAGTAGGTAGGTTGACTTGTATCGTGACCATCAGTATATTTGGTAGATTATTATTCAGTTGTATCTAGATGTTCCATCAACCAAACATGTATTTATTTCAGATAGAGACCAGTGATGTTTATTCTTTCGACTTTAAAGTCGCGCGTTGTATTTCTATGGATTTCATGCTGTTTTGAGTTTCCTTTTCTGTTGTGATCCTCGCCTTTCGGCGTTGTATATTATATTGCTTGCGTGGTTCTGACCGTCGTTTTACGAAGAACTACCTCCCACTTGGGGATGCCTTTATTCATTATATATACTTTATCATGTTTGTAACCGTTTGGGGTCAGTTTTTACAAAGGAAACTCTGCCGAAATTTTTAGAAAAGACTTGTGATTTTAAAATGCATATTTCGGCGTATGTTGCAAACTATTTGATTTAAAATGGTTTTCCTTCACTCTGCTGCTTTTCTTGGTTTGGATTTCTGGGTTTTCGGCTTACTTAGATTATGTACGCCTCGAGACGTTTCGTAGTTTAAGTGCCGGTCATGTTCCGTACTTTCGGTTCGTGACAAAGTTGGTATCGTAGCGTTAGGTTTTACCTTCGGAGCGTAGGATAACCCTTGGTTGATGGTGTTGGTAGCTTGAGTAGAGTGACGTACCGTACGTATGTTCCGCGGCATATTTACGATACGCCACTCCACTTAAGAAGCCTTAGGATGTACATTTCATTGTTCAGTATTATATTCATTCATGATCTAGCCTCATCGGTACCAGTTGTGGTTTTCCTGCCAATATTACGGGCAGGGAGAGCTACGGCTAGAGTTGCGGTCAGCACGAGCTCGTCACGAACGAGGACTGACTAGGGCGTAAGTCCGGCGACACACGATCGCAGAGATGTGTATTTTCATGGTGTTTTGCGCCACGAGCGTTTGATGGATCGCTGTATGAGATTACTCGGACGTACAGATCAGCACCAGAGGACTAGGCCACTGATAAAGGCCAGCCAGATGTTGATGACCGTTGATGTATTGCGTATTCATGATGATTGAGGCACTGTTCAGCGTGCAGACAAGTGAGACAGTTATTGTTGCGAACGACGAGATATCGCCCCTGATGTTGGAGCTATTGCAGTACGATTGGTACTAAGAAATGATAGAAGGTCTCTAGTCATCGAGGATGAATGACTAGGACATGTGGCTCGTTCGCCTACCCCGATGCGAGGTCATCATATCGATTGATTCCAGCTAGAGACGACTTCATGCGGATACGTTGAGAGTCGATAGAGGCGATCGAATGTCAGAAACCTATTATTCCAAGTTTAAGGTATTCGGAAAGACATGCAGGCAATTCTATGGACCCTCTAGAAGAATGAAACCCTAACTCGACATAATGACCGTGTGAAATCCTTTGAACCTTAGGGTTTGTGGCAGTTCCGCGGCGCCATTAGTAAGGCTTGGGTTTGCCCTTCTACGGTTGGACCGCCGATGCTGTGGTATGTACTCGATACTATTAAACTGTACCCATGATGTTGAGCTCTTGGGGGATTATGAGGTTTTGACGAATCGATCGGATGGTTCGACTTCATTCGGATGCTAGGTGGTGAGATGCGTTTCTTGGGAGACTCCAGATACGAGGATAGCCGTTGGAGCTCAGTCCGTGCAGCCACGACGAGACGAGTCTGAAGCAGTCGACATAAGAGAAAAGTGGAGTAAGAGGTTCGTACAAGATCTGGATAAGATGACGTTCCACTCCGCCGACATCAGAGATGACATACGCATGCCGAGGCATTGTACTTGGATATACCTTCCAGAAGGAGTCGCGATGAGTATGCAGTCGTTTCGGAACAAGAAACAGATTTAGTAAAGGACGATGACTTCCGGATAGTTAGGAAGAGACGAGATTTGGGAGAGACCTCGACAGGACCTTTCTGGAATAAATTTACGAGAAGACTTGGACCCAGGAGTGGTCATGTTACGCACAGCAACAGGCCAGATTTCAGGATCGTCGACGAGACATGCTATGAGTGACCACGACAGTAGGCCAGAGATTCTTGGAGGATGTGCTTGAGCGGGACTATTCCGCCATATTTGATTTCGGTATTTTGGGCGGTCTATTCGCATGACTGATTTTGATGATTGAATTTCATGATATTTGTTTTCATGCACCATGGTTGCACCTACTGAGTATTTACGATTCTGCACAGTTGTTGCACTTGATATCGTTTTCTTGCCTTGGTTTCACATGTTTATGATTTTATGGGTTCATATAGTTGAGTTGATTTTGTGCATATGTATGCACACGATTTGGTTTCTGCACTCGGTATAGTTCACATATGCTTGCAGTGCAGTGATTCGTATTTTGTGCACTTAGTTGCACTGGACTTCGATTTCTATTGTGATGTTCAATATTTATTTTGTGCACCCCATGCACCTGATTGGATTTTTGCGCATGTTCGGCGCTTGATATTGGATTTCATGATTTCGTGCATGATGGATGCACCTGATTTGGGTTTTCGCACATGTTGGGCACATGTTATGAGATGCAATTTGGCGCACACCAGATGCACTAAATCGAGATTCTTCGTGCATGTCAGATGCACCTGATTTTGCTGTCAGGCACATACGTTGCCTATGACAGATGCTTTGTGCACACCCGTTGCACCTTGATGTTGTTTCTGTGCACATGTATGACACATATATGGATTTTGATTTCCGTGCGCACCAGACGCACGTAGTATTCATATGCACATTTTGGGATTGATTTCTTATGGAGCAGTACGTTTTTATGATGTTTATTATTGTTTTCGTACTGAGCAGGACGAGTCAGATGACAGTACCTGAATATATTTTGCATGCATTGGTAGATTTCAAAGGGATTTCCAAAAAGCGAGCTATAGTCTCAGTATTTACCTACGTGTCCGATATGACACGAAACGTTTAAAATAAGGAAACCCTTCTAAATTGATTCCAAAACGGCGGAACGTTCACATTAAACAAAGGGTATATATGTATATGGTTATTTTCTTATGATAGACGTCCGCAACTGTGCAGTGTTATGCGCATTGCACAGCGACTTTAAAAAAAATTCGACATGCATTTCCTTCAGAAGTTTACATGTATAGATTTGATATTTACATGTATAGTTCCGAGTTATATCGTATTGGTTTTACTTTGGATTTGGCATTCGTGTCTTTACCTTGAATCCGATGATTGCGGGACGCTTGACGGAGTTTCAATTTCGAGTTATCTGCTCATTACTCATGTGCATGTATTGTGCTATGATGCGTTTTATATATTGATGATTTCGGAGCCCCGACGACTTGGACTTTCGTTTGAAATGTTTTAGAATTTGGGGGTTTAAATTTAAATTCAGGGACCGAATTTCTTTAAGGGGGGAAGATTGTAACATTTCAGAAAAATAAAATATTATTTTTGGGGAATTTTATAATTTAATATTAATTTTTAATTAATATTTTAATATTTCGGTATAATTAAATACCGATAAATGGGGATAATTTTGGAAAAATTATGGAAAATTCTAAAATAGGGTATTTTATGAAATTATGCCATATTTTAAGTTTTTGTGATTAATTATATGCTAATTTAGTGCTAATCGCGATTAAAAATCGAGAATCGGATTTTTAGCATTTTTGTGCAAAACTTGCACATATCATTTTTCCACACTTGCTACATTTTCTTACATGTTTTGGGTGCATGGTTTGTTTTGGGTTTACTATTGCAAGGAGAAGGAAATAAAAGGAAAAGAAAAGAAAATAAGTCAAAAAGGTATCATGATAAGAGAGGGGACACAATCATGATATGAGGCATGCTTGAGAGAGAGAGAGCCATACCCCTTTGTTCCTATAATTTTCTTCATCTCTTCACCATTCTTCTCCCTCTTCACCATGGCAAAACCTCATCTTTTTCCACCTCACTAACATGGAAACCATCTCCAAAACCTAATCAAAACCCCAAACTCCTTTCACAAAAAATGATCCCCACCACACCCTCATCACATTGGACCGATCGAACTTAGATTTTGAAGACGTGGGACTTCTAGGGTTTTGCTTGGTGGCATTAATGAGGTATAATCTCTACCATTTAGTTTAGTTTTTAGTTTGTAATATTCTAGTTTAGTTTAGAAGTCGTTTAGTGATGGATGCGTGAACTTTGAAATCCCTAGATAAGGGTTTGGGAAATTGGTGATGTTTTGTGGCTGTCAATGAGACTTGTGAGGTGATGCTTGAGCTGGACCATAGACTAGAAACAAAAATATGGATTTTGGAATTTAGTTCATGTCGGTTTGTGAGAAATTTGGGTGCGCAGGGAAATCTGGAGCAAACCGGGGGATTTTTTTAGAGTAGCAAACAACTCTAGGGGCCAAATTAGGGTATTAGGAGGCCACCTTGACGAGACGGCCCCAACCTGAGTAGGGGGTCCAGAGGAGGCCGGTTTTTTTGAGGATGTGGCTGGCCACATGGTGACATGGGGTGTCGGGGTTGGTCTAGTAGCTCAAATACATCATATACATCACCCTAGACTTGTTTGCATGGCTTAATTTGACCCGAGTCAAAATCTACGAGCAGTTTAGTGTGGTTTTTGCCTATGTTTCCGTATTTTGAAATGCTAATTCTTGATATTTGGATTTGTATTGGGTTGTTGCATGTTTGTACAGCAACAACAAGTGGTGTTTAGTCGTTTTTGCACGCGTGGACTATAGGTTTTGACCCATAGGCAATCCGTGTGCCGTTTTGGTTTCTGGACAGGATGTTAATAGAAATTCCGATTGTTTATTATATGTAGGTACCCTCGTGAAGACTTAGAGGCGACAAGCAAGCGCGTGGCGACATCGACATCGGCAAGCGAAGGTTAGTAAATTTATATCTACGGGGAGAAGTCGGGTGTATGGCGTATAGCACCCCCGCAGTTCGTGGTGATGTATACGAATACGTATACACACATATATTGATTATATATTGTTTGAGATTATTGTTGATAAAGATGGATTCTTGGTGTGATTGGATTGGTTTACTGTTGCGAAACCCTAGAGTAGTGGTTGCACCACACATACACACACACCCAAACTTGCATACATTCCTCTTTCATATGTGCGTATATGAGAATGTATTTTTATGTGTTCACATTGGTATGGGACTATGTGATCATATATTGGATTGGAGGATAGTATTTGTGATTTGGGGTGAGTCGATGAGATTTGATATGAGACCGTGAGATCGGGGATATGGCAGAATTCGTATTTGAGATACGTCAGGATGTTATAGCGGATCTTTGGACGACGATACCATGTGAATAGTGATATAAATGAAAAGGTCGACATGTGATCGTGATATGAGTTAAGATATGTTAAGATAGCTATAATGGGTCGCATTGTGCGATGTATACTTCTTTATGATGATTTGTGCTGATGATATCGGTTTGTACGAGACTGTCGATCAGTAGTCAGATCATGATTATATTGATGATATTGGTATTGTACTAGACGTAGATCGATACCCGAATTATGATCTTTGATAAAGAGGATACCAGATGAATAATGTGATGAATGTGATATTGACCCGTACCCAGATTTGGGATGCCGTACGACGGATTTACGTACGAGCTATATATTGATGATGGATCCGCACTCTTGACTTGGGAATGTCTGATTATAGATATGGCATCGGATGTGATATTATTGAGGCGTGATCACCGACTAATATATACATGTATATATATGTATCGACTCAGATGTTAGGCAGTTTTCTTACCCTTAATTCAGCTTGTTAGTTCAACCGTATAGTTTAGTGCAGTTGTCTGACAAGATTAGATTCCTACCTATTTCAAAAACTAATGGATCGCGGGTATTTTAAAAGACAGGTCAAGGTATTCTACGGATATTTCAAAGGACTTATCTTTTCTTAAAAACACCGTAACCCTTATTTTCAAAATACCGCGATTCGTGTTATTTCAAATAGCACCACTGTAGAACTCATATTTTATTAAATGCAGATTAGTTATCGTTGTACCTAGTATTCAGCTCCCGCACATTATTGTTGTTCGCTCCGCATCGCATACTTAGTTTGTGATTCATATACCGTTATTGATATCTTGCTGTTAGGACACCAGCACCATTACCGATGACGCGTATGTACCACGTACACTTACTTGCCGGCTCACACACATCTTCATCGGTAATTGCCATGTAACGAACACTTTAGAAAATACTATTTCATTGCCATAATTTGTTAGCTAATAGTTTAGACATGATATTAGTGTACTTTCCTTATATGCCAGTTTAGACATTGCAGTTACTACTTGCTACTTCATGCATATTGTTATTTACTGTTATGCCGCATTCATGGATTTTTATGCCTATATTCACTGTTTACATGCCATCGATGATTTGAATTCGGATTTTTATGAGATTTCCTGGATTTGGGGGAAAGCCGCAAAAATATTTATAAACTTCTTTTCTCTCTCTTTTTAAATGAAAAGTGCGGTTTTCCCATGATGTATGAGTCGTCCACCATGAGTTTGCTGATGGATTTCGAGACCCAATTCGAGGAGTTGGATGAACCGTTTCGGGTATATGGTGGGACCAGTGCGGTACCCCAGGGTGAGAAGGTCGCAGAGGATGGCGTTGAGCCTGGCAGGTGAGCACTACCGACCGGTGATTTTACCCGACTCGTCGGATATCCGGAGGATACCGTCGTGGTCTTGAGATTGATGGTAGGGGCCGGTCTGGACTGACGGCGCCCTTGATAGTGAGATTGAGGCATTAAGATTTTGGGATATTGAGGTACTGATATTTGATGATCCAGGCCAGTCCGGATAGCCGGAGCCTGAGATATTGAGATATTTGGATTTATGTTTTGTGTCGATGCTAGACACGGTTTATACTGATTTCATTTATGATACCTCCTTTTGAAAATACAGAAATCTCACTAAACTATTAAATAAGTTTCTTCATTTACACGTACTCTGTTTTCATGCATTCATACCTCATCCATATGATATATTGCTACCTGAGGCACTGACACGAGAACTTGGTATTACAGTTGTTTTGAGGTATACCCTAACCATTGTTATAGGCTGCAGGTTATATATTTGAGGATAGATATTGATCGTATGATCTAAGATTGCGTCATAGATGCGATTTCTGTTCGTAGATGTTTTCTATTCACGAGTTGGCAACTCACCCCCGTTGTGCCACAGTTTCTTGCAGGTTTTGCCGTACAGGTTTCATTACGGCTTTGCTGGCACTACTTCCATTTCCGGGTGATTTGCTTGTAGGTGGGTTCACTTGTATCGTGACCATCAGTATATTTGGTATATTATTATTCAGTTGTATCTAGAAGTTCCATCAACCAAACATGTATTTATTTTAGATAGAGACCAGTGAAGTTTATTCTTTCAACCTTAGAGTCGGGCGTTGTATTTCTATGGATTTCATGCAGTTTTGAGTTTTCTTTTTCTGTTGTGATCCTCGCCTTTCGGCGTTGTATATTATATTGCTTGCGTGGTTGTGACCGTCGTTTGACGAAGAGCTAGCTCCCGTTTGTCGATGCCTTTATTCATTATATATGCTTTATCAGGTTTGTACCCGTTTGGGGTCAGTTTTTATAAAGGAAACTCTGTCGAAATTTTTAGAAAAGACTTGTGATTTTAAAATGCATATTTCGGCGTATGTTGCAAACTATTTGATTTAAAATGGTTTTCCTTCACTCTACTGCTTTTCTCGGTTTGGATTTCTGGGTTTTCGGCTTACTTAGATTACGTAGGCCTCGAGATGTTTCGTAGTTCAAGTGCCGGTCATGTTCCATACTTTCGGGTCGTGACATATATCTATTGTCGGATAGCAGTTCTCAGGTGACACTGGTACATGTTAGTCTATAAACCCAAGATCGTCATAGAGTCTTGTGTGTTCTCCCACTGTGCTTTCATTTCCACCCTACCACGGCTCTATTGAGTCATGCAAACATGTGGATTTTCGGTACACTCCCGAGACACATAGATACAATGAGCGATAGGAGGGGTTTCGTCTCTCCCGGTATTCAGAGTTGATGTTATGCTATGCGCGATTGGCTTTGACTCGAAGTCTCTGGCCAGGGCTGATGAGATTTACTGATAAGTGTCATCGGTAGTTTCTTGACCGGTCATAGTCCATATCGGCATGACTTATTGAGTTATTAGGGCTCGACGATTCCATCCCTACACTTGATATGCAACATATCAGACGAAGAGACCGGACTGTGCGGTAAGTGTTACCAATGGCTCTGCGGGAGTTTTGACAAGTTCGCTTGTTGTTCTTCTGTTCGTACAATACCTGGGAGCCATTACGTGCAGCTAGTACCGCTGACGGTTTGTGGGTATCTGATATGATCACTACCTACTACTAGCGTATTGACGAGTCTTAGAGTCCCATAAAGGGGTTTTCCGAACACAGGCGAAACGAAGTGGGAGCACATATGGAGATATGTCCGCGGGGGGGGGGGGGGGGGAGGGGGGCTTGATTAAATGCGAGTACTTGATATCGCATTTAATCTAGCGGATAAATTAGTCGGGTTATATGTTATATGACCGGGTTATTAAATCAATTGTTGATTTTATAAATTGACTAATTTCTTTTTGTAAAATCCTTTCTTTATTTTTATATTTACGTATATATATATATATATATATATAAATAAGTATATGTATAAAAATATATATATATATATATATATTATCATTATATATATAAATGTATTTATTGAAGGTGTCATGGTTGATGATACATACAACATGGGTGTGCAAGACTCACATTGGAGTTTTATTTGATTTTTTATTTAAATAAATATATGCCATGGCTTCTAGATTATTCCAAAAATATCTACACTCATAACTCACCATTCCACTCAAGTTATTTACTTAAATATCTAATAAAATATCTCCATAGCTCATAATGTGATTTTTTACTTGAGTTAAGCACAAACCCTAGTTGCTTCTTCTTCTTCCTCATTCACTTACTAGGTTTTGAGAAAGAAGTAAAAGAATGGTTTTTTCAGGAGATAAAAATCCCCACTTCACCAATCTATACTACTCTAGCCTATTAGTGTAGGTTGTTTTGCTTCATTCATCCTGGTTTGGTGAAGCAAAGAGCTTGAGCAAAGTTACTCCGGGTGGATCATCGTAGACAACGAAGGATTTTGAGCGGAGTTGATCAAAGCTTCGAGTGGAGCCGTAGAAGGCCAAAGAGAGTGAAGGAGTTTACTACAAATGTTGTAGTTCCTTATCTTTTAGCTTAGACTTCTTTTTTAATGTTCTTACCCTAATCTCTAGTTTCGATTCGGAGTTTGTTTGTATTAGCCCTCTAAAATTTGAAAAGTTCATTACTTTATGTTGTTTAAACCTAACTTGAGGCGCTACTACACACCAACAGACTCAGCCAGAGGGCTTCATAGACAGTGGGAGCAGCGGAAAGGTGTGCAAGCTGTTTAAATCAATCTTGGGGTTGAAGCAGGCATCGCGGAGTTAGAACATATGTTTTGATGTCGTAGTCAAAGAATTTAACTTCGTCAAAAACATAGATGAACCTTGTATATACATGAAGGTGGCAGAGAGTAAGGTTGTCTTCCTCGTATTGTACGTGGATGACATACTCTTGGTAGGAAATGATATACCTATGCTGCACTCGGTCAAGCTCTTCTTATCACAAAGATTCTCAATGAAAGATCTAGGTGATGCCTCCTACATCTTGGGGATTAAGATCTATAGAGATAGATCTAAATGGATACTGGGATTGTCCCAATCTTGGTACATACACACCATACTAAAGAGGTTTAGTATGGAAGATTCCAAGCGTAGGAATTTACCCACGATCTCAGGACTCTCTCTACCCAAAGAGATCTCCCAAGACTGATTTGGAAAGAGCTCGCATGCAAGGGATACCCTATGCTTCGGCAGTTGGCTCTATCATGTACGCGATGTTATATACAAAACCTGATGTAGCATACTCACGAAGTGTAGTGAGTAGGTATCAAGCAGATCGAGGAGAGAATCACTGGACAGCTGTGAAGAACATTCTCAAGAACTTGAGAGGGACTAAGGAGATGTTCTTTGTGTATGGTAACAGTGAACTCCAAGTGGAGTCCTTTATCGATTCGAGCTTCCAGAGTGATAAGGACGACTCTAAGTCGATCTCGGGATTTGTCTTCACCCTCAATGGAGGGGCGGTTTGCTGGAAGAGTTCCAAACAGGAAACCGTGGCAGACTCGACGATGGAGGCTGAATACATCGCTGCCAACGATGCTGCTAAAGAGGCTGTCTGGATGAAGAAGTTCATTAACGAACTTGGAGTGGTTTCGCCAATTGAGCATCCAATACCTTTGCATTATGATAACAATGGAGCAGTGGCTTTGGCCAAGGAACCCTGGTCCCATCAGCGATCAAGGCATATTCTTAGGCGGTATCACCTGATCCGGGAGATAGTTGATTGCCAGGAGATCGAGGTCAGGAGAGTTGACACGAAGAACAACACGGCTGATCCACTCATGAAGGCCATACCCCAGATACAATTTGAGAGACTCTTCGGGGTGTTGGGTATGAGATACTACAACAACTGGCCTTAGTGCAAGTGGGAGATTGTTTGTTATATGTATGCTCTTGAGGCCATTATTGTATATATGATGTATATTATAGTGGATGCTTGGACATATATAGAGAGGACTTTCTTGCTCGACATGATAATATGCTATCCGGTTGCTCTTTGTCTTAACATGTAGACTTGTATTGTGATACTGTATTGCTCTCGCATTTTGATAAAGCCCTTAGGATGTGTACTTGACTACCAGGACTATGATGGAGATCATACTAGTGGGGCAAGGATAGTCCACAAGTAAATCCTTTAATTGTTGCTAGTCGAGGGTGTATCGAAACAGGGCATCGATATTCTACAGTAGACTAGCGTATATGCTTCTTGACCCAAATGATGGGCGATGGATGATCCCACATCCATTGGTGTTTGACATCAAAGATCGTATAGGGGTGCTCAGTGGAGACTGGGTATGTTGAACGGACTCGCTGAGAACTCCTAGTTGGTATTATACTTATCGTCAGATAGCAGTTCTCTGGTGACACTGGTAAAGGTTAGTCTGTAGACCCCAGATCGTCATAGAGGCTTGTGTGATTCCTACTGTGCTTTGATTTCCACCTTACCACGTTCAAGAGAACGTCCAAAACGGTAGTTTTTGGGTAATGTCCCGAGTCACATGGAGGCAATGAGCGATAGGAGGGGATTCGTCTCTCCCGGTATTGGGGGTTGATGTTGCGCTGTGCTCGATTGGCCATAAAAGGAAGTCCCTGGCCAGGACTGATACGGAGATCAACCGGTAAGTGTTATCAGTAGTTTCTCGACCCGTTATGAGCCTCAGATCGGCATGACTTATCAGTTACTGGGGTCTGACATTTACCACCCCTAGACTGGATATGCGACATATCAGACGAAGAGACCGGACTGTATGGTAGTGTTACTGACAGGATTTACAGGAGTATGAGCAAGCTTGCTTGTTGATCTTCTGATCGCTCAATACCTGGGTAGCCGTTACGTCCAGCTAGTACCGCTGACGGCTTGTGGGCGACTGATATGATCATCACTTACTGCCGGCGTATTGACGAGTATTTAGAGTCCTATACAGAGGTTTCCTGGCTCAGGAGAAACGAACTAGGAGCATATATGTGATATGTGCGGGACCGAGACTAATACGTGTATGTGATACCGTATTCTTTTCTCGCGATAAGTGATATCGGTCGGTTATATGTGATATAGCATGGTTATCGAATCATGTGTTGATTCGATAAGTATGATACATATTATATTAGTCGGTTATATGTGATATAACCGGATTATTGAATCAAGTGTTGATTTAATAATTTAATATATAATTATATATTTGATATATTAATTTACATTAACTAATATTTGCTCACTTGTGCATTTCTTTTTCTCACATGTGCACACTTAATATATATGTGATATATATTAATTGTGTTTTTCGTTTTGTGTCATGCTTGATTATACATGCAACATGGGTGTATGAGACTCACACCATGCTCATGGTAATTATGGGTTTATTTATTTAATGTAAATCAAATAATTAGTGGGAATTAAGCTCATGGTTGAAGATTGTGGAATCTTATGGAACAATTGACTTAGTCCACTAATTTTGTTTTGCCTTAGATATTTATTAACCTAACCATTATCTAAAACCATGGTTATGTCTCTACATGAGTTATATGAGATATTTCTCATCCATGGTTGTCATTCTCTCATGATTCATTTATTCACAACATTATCACTTCATCTTCTTCTTCCTCAAGAGAGAGAGAGCTCTCTAGGTTTATGAGAGGTGAAGAAAATTAGTGAGAAAATTAATTCTAAAGTGAGCAAAAATTCTACTTCATCATTCTCTACTAGATTAGCCATTTAGTTGGATGTTAGCTTCACTAATCACTTATTAGTGAAGAGGTAGCTTGGGTTGGTGTCTCCTCAATGTAGATCATCTTCGGCCTCGAAGACTTCGTGCAAGCTTATTCCTTTCATCTTGTGAAGCCATTCTAGAGTCCGGAAGATCACTACTTGGAGCGAAGAGACTACTACACGGAGCTATTGAAGTGAAGGACCGGTCTACAAAGGTTGTATTCCATGTTCAATTAGATGTAAAGTTGTTCACATGTTGTATTGTCTAATTCTCTAGTTAAGATTCTAGGGTTAGGATTGTTTAGCATGGAAATTTTTTGAAAATGGCATAGACGATGCCTCCCAAAACCTTGCTGTCATGCTTGGCAACCCTACAGTTACACGATGTTATGTACAATATCGGATGTAGCTTACGCACTTAATGTGGTAAGTAGGTATCAATCAGATCTTGGGGAGAAGCACTGGACAGTTGTGAAGAACATTCTTAAGTACTTGAGAAGGACTAAAGAAATGTTCTTGGTGTATGGTAACTGTCACGATCCGAAAATGGCACGTGATGGCCCTTAAACTACGCAACGTCTACAGGCATAACGCAATTTAAGTAAGCCGAAAAACCTAGCAATCTAAACCATCAAAAGTAGTAAGAAATAAGAACATTGCTAAAACTTTTGAAATCTCAAACCAAATTCTTTAAAGTCCAATGTTTATTCCTTTAAAATTTTTATTCCTTTAAAATTTTGGCAGCACATCCTTTGTAAAACAAGCCCCCAAAAATGGGTACAACATAATATAAGTAAAAGCATCCCAAAAGAGAGCAAAAATCCATGCCTAACGGCGGAAAACAACCACCACAACAGATATACGATGACGTAGCAAGAAAGAGACAATATAAATAAAATTTCATAAAAGACCTCCAAATCACAAAATAAAATACAATATCGTCCTCACACCAAGTCTCTAAGTCATACAAGATAATGGTAGATGGAGAGTACATGATACAATGAACATACAACAAGCAACATCGGATAACCGCAAAACCTACCTAAGAAAAACTGCACACTCTCAGGCGAAGCGGTATCGCAGCAAAGATGATACGATGGATGAAAATAGCCCTACCTCTGACTATCCTGAGAAACACCTGCAAAACACTGTGGCACAACGGGGGTGAGTTGCCAACTAGTGAATAGAAAATAACATATGCAGGTAGTCACGAGTATGCACGTACAACGCGAATCTAACATAAGCATCTAACAACAAAGAATGGTCATATGTAATGCAACCGTCATGAAAGGTATACTAGCAAGTACAACTAATACATGAACAATAATATGAAAATATGTATGCGACCCTCATGTAAGGTACACTATCAGGTACAAGTAATACATGAAGTAATGCATATAAAATAAGGTATGTAAATGCAACAGTCATGAAAAGTACTCTATCAGGTACTACTAATACATGAAACAATGCATAAACAATAAATGTGGAGTGTGGAAATAAAACATTTCATTTCCACGGAAATCCTAACCTCGTAGTAGGACCAAAATCCAACAAGATAATCAAATTCCTATTTGCCACAAATCGGCCCCCAAATTGGCTCTCATATCATGTAAGTCTCATATATCCTCAATATACGACATCAAGTAAATCTCATATATCATGAATGTCCAATATCAAGTATATCTCATATATCCCGAATGTACAGTATCAGTATATCCCACATATCCTGTGTGTACAATATCAGTATCAAGTAAGTTTCATATAAGGTGAGTGTCTAAAATCGACACCCAAAACATCATGAAACAAGTGTCAAGCCTCGACACCGAAATACTCATATCCATACGTTTCTCGATTCGTAAGTTTCCGGTATCGACACCCGTGATCCACGTATCGGTTTTCTGATATCTATATGTTCCTCGAAACCTAAGTGTCTTACCTCGACACTTGTGTTCCACGTATCGGTATATACGTCCTCCGAATCTTAAGTGCCCCAACATCGACACTCTCGATCCCGTATCGGTTTAAAACAAATCTCTAAATGGATGCATACAAACATCAAGTAATGAATCAATACATATATATTAGCGTTTAATTCCACTAATATATAAATAGGCATATATCAGTAAAAAATCAGAGAATATCATATGAAATCCATGAATGTAATAGACGCAACATGAAACTGAAATGCGAGAGTTGAAGTCAAAATTTGCACCCCGGTTGACCGAGTCAAAGTCAAGGTCAACCCCTAAGCTAGATGGGCCCAAGCCCAGGTCAAGCGGGCCCATGCCCAAGTCGAGCCCGCGGCCAGCCTCCCCGTGCCAACGACAAAATCATGTAATAAATAATTTTTATGTAATTGTTTATGCATGAATGTAAACAAAATCGGCATAAAGCCAATATTTTGTAAGCCCGTGGCTTATGTGCAAAAATGAAATGGCACATGAGCCATGGGATGGCTAAAATGCCATTTTTGTAAAGCCCAAGGGGCTATATGTAAATATGTAAGCCTATAAAAGGCAACCTGATGAATAAAAAATAAACTTTTTCTCTCTCCAAAAAAACGTCTCAGAGCTGAGCTCTTTCTTCCTTCTTCAAGGTTCCAAAACCTTCTTCTTTCTCTTGAATTAAATCAAGAGTTTTACTCTTCCTTTTTCAAAACAAAATAGTTTTTCACCACAAAACCCACAAAGGGAAACTGGGATCTGCCATCAGATCTCAAAAAGGAGAGATTTTGAGATTTCACATCTCTTGATCTTCAAGATCCAGCAAGCAACAGGAGGAAGAAGAAGAACCCCTTTCATTAACCCCAAAACACATTCAGGAGTCCAACTCCTCTCTGATTTCTCTTTTGAGAAATCCATTTTTAGGCTAAAAGCCCTCTTTTCCTCACCAGCGCGCTAGCGCTCGAGCAATTTGCGCCCACGTGCCGACACGTGGCGCGCGCGCTTGCGCTACGCAAGGCGCCCACGTGCCGACACGTGGCGCGCGAGCTCGCGCTGCGCAAGGCGCGCTCGCGCTGCACAAGGCGCGCTCGCGCTGCGCAAGGCGCCCTGGTGCCGACACGTGGCGCGCGCGCTCGCGCTGCGCAAGGCGCCCACGTGCCGACACGTGGCGCGCGCGCTCGCGCTGCGCAAGGCGCCCTCGTGCCGACACGTTGCGCGCGCGCTTGCGCTCGAGCGCCCAAGGTGCTGCCCCACGCATCCTTTGGATGTCTTTTCCCCCTCTTTTTTATGTACATACATATATATAGACATATGTATACAAATGTACACATGCACATACTCCACGACACTGTCCCTGTTAGAAAAAATTCTAACGGGGCGCTGCCCCGCACCCCGCAAGGGGGCTGCTAGCCCCTTGACCCCCAGCCCGCTATCCGGGTAGCGGGACCCCCATAAAAACTCTGCGTGGCTCCCGATATATCCAAAACCCCCCCTTTCAAAGCAGAACACACGCACACTGCACATTGGGTTCGCATGACCAGTTTGACCCGTCAATCGGAGGTTCCCTCGCTCCAAATGCGAGGGGTAATTAACGGAAGCTTAGTCCGCGGATGCCGGAGATTCGGATCCCCACAATCATTAAACCGGCCTATCCCAGGCAGGGGGAATCTGTAGTGCGCCTGACAAGCGCGCGCGTATTCCCATCTCAATGGGGTGACGAAAAACACCCTACAGCGAGCGTATAAAGGGAAAGCCGCTATTTAACTGCAGCCAGTTAAAATATAATTCATGCGGTTCCTAATTCTCCAAGTCCAATATAACATCAAATAAGGTGAACATGTATCTATAGCACGATATATGTATAAACATAAGGGTATAGCAAGGTATAGGTATCTACCTATGAGTAATGATGTAATATACCCTCAAGGTATAAGTGAAGTATGTATGCAAGGTATACACGTAGCTATAACATTATGTGTGTATGTACCTATCGCTAATGGTACAATACCCTATAGGTATACAGGTAACTATCATATAAGCATGTCAAGGCATATGTGTAAGTATGTAGGTATACAGGTATGCTAGATGTCATATGCATATAGGGATATGAATCAATGTCTCGATGTCCCTAACCAAACAATATTATATCTATTAGTGGGTCGTGCGTGACATGGCAATTATTGACGGTGTGGGTGGCATACAATCAGTGCTCGTGCAACATAAGCCGTCAATAATAGTGCAGTGTCTTAAGGATACTAGTCCAGGCACGACAGTAACTAAGCAGTAATGTGTATGCGCAACTCTATATATGCAATAGAATACACGACAAAACATAACATCTCTAGCCCAGACGCATAACGCCATGCGGGAGACTCCCCTGTAGATGTTAAATCTACTCACCAACGTCCTGGCTAAGTAAAGCCAATCACCTATTTTCCCTCCTTCGCAGCGTCGAAGTCCCCGCCTGCGAACCTAAAACAACAAAACGATAACACAAGTGTATATTAGCAAACGACCAAAAACACGTACAAACTACGTTTTACCGACACACCAACTCCAAACATACTCCCAGGAGTTCGTATTGTGGCTAACGTACGTAGCGACACGACGAAACCAGCACAAAGTGTAGGGTTACTAGGCACACTAACAAGGCTCTACAAGGCATCGACCATGCCAAAATTAAAATTTTATGTGCCGCACAACCCTAAGCAAGATCGTTAATTAGAGTTTAGGCGAATCTAATGGCAAGTAAACAACTTTACACTAAACGGAACGCGATATACAACCTTTGTAGATCGGTCCTCCACTTCATTTGCTCCTTGTTGAAGTCCCTTCGCTGCGATCAAGGTTCTCCCGGGCTCTTGCATGGCTTCACGACGCGAAGGATGCGACCTTGCTTGAAGTCTCCGAGGCCGAAGATGATCTACGTCGAGGGAATTCCGACTCAAGCTCCTACTTCACTAACTTGAGAATTAGTGAAGTAAACACCCTAAACTAAAGTGCTAGTCTAGTAGAGGATGGAGAAATAGGATGTGGGTTATCTTTGGATTTTTGTTTCTCACAACCTTTCTCACTTTGGATCAAACCCTAGTTTTCTTTTTCTCTTTGGATCAATGAAGAAGAAGATGATGAACCCAAAAAAAAAAGAAAAGAAAATGAGGATAATGATTAAGCGTCATAGCTAACCATGGTGAGAGAGTATCATATACTAACCCTTGTAGAGAATTAACCCTAGGCTAATCTTTATGGTTGGGTTAAGAAATATCCATAGTAAAAACAAAACCAAGTTGAATTAGTCAATGCATCCACAAGCTTCCACAAGCTTCATGCATTTTCTAATCCTCTTCTTGATTTTGTAATTACTTTAGATATTAAAAACCCAAAATAAAAATTAGCATAGTGTAAGTCCCATACACCCATGTACGGCCAATCGAGCACAGCGCAACATCAACCCCCAATACCGGGATAGACGAAACCCCTCCTATCGCTCATTGCCTCCATGTGACTCAGGACTGTACCCAAAAACCACTATTTTGAACACCCTCATGGACGTGGTAAGGTGGAAATCAAAGCATAGTGGGAATCACATGAGACTCTATGACGATCTCGGGTCTACAGACTAACCTGCACAAGTGTCACCAGAGAACTGCCATCTGACGTGAGGTATAATACTATCTGGAAGTTCTCGGCGAGTCCGTCCAGTGTATCCAGTCTCCACTGAGCACCCGTATACCATCTCTGATGTCAAACACCAATGGATATGGGATCATCCATCGCCCATCTCATGGGTCGAGAAGCGTATACGCTAGTCTACTCTGGTATATCAATGCCCCGTCTCGATACACCCATGACTAGGGACCTTTAAGGATGTACTTATGGACCACCATGTCCCCACTAGTATGATCCGCATCATAGTCCAGGTAGCCAAGTACACATCCTAAGGGCTTTACCGACATGTAACGATAAGACAGTATAAAGAGACAAGTATACATGTTAAAGTAAAGAGCAACCAGATAGCATACTATCATATCGAGTAAGAAAGTCCTCTATATATATGTCCAAGCATCCAATATAATATACATCATCTGTACAATACTGGCCTGTGGGGCATACATACAACTAACAATCTCCCACTTGCACTAGAGCCAGCTGCTGTAGTATCGCATACCAAGCATCCCGAAGAGTCTCTCAAACTGTATCTGGGGAATGGCCTTCGTGAGTGGATCCGCTGTGTTGTTCTTCATGTCAACCCTCCTAACCATGATCTCCCGGCAATCAACTATCTCCCGGATCAGGTGATACCGCCTTAGAATATGCCTGGATCGCTGATGGGACCTGGGTTCCTTGGCCAAAGCAACCGCTCCATTGTTATCGCAATACAAAGGTATTGGATGCTCAATGGATGGAACCACTCCAAGTTCAGTAATGAACTTCTTGATCCAGACAGCCTCTTTGGCAGCATCGTTGGCAGCGATGTATTCAGCCTCCATCGTCGAGTCTGCCACGGTTTCCTGCTTGGAACTCTTCCAGCTAACCGCCCCTCCGTAAAGGGTAAAGACAAATCCCGACTATGACTTAGAGTCGTCCTTATTACTTCGGAAGCTCGAATCGGTAAAGGACTCCACTTGGAGTTCTCCGTTACCATACACCAAGAGCATCTCTTTAGTCCTTCGTAAGTACTTGAGAATGCTCTTCACAGCTGTCCAGTGACTCTCTCCAGGATCAGCTTGATACCTACTCACTACACTTAGTGAGTATGCTACATCGGGGATGGTACATAGCATCGCATACATGATAGAGCCTACAGCCGAAGCATAGGGTATCCCTTGCATGAGAGCTCTCTCCAAATCAGTCTTGGGAGACATCTCTTTGGAGAGAGTGAGCCCTGAGATCGTGGGTAAAAACCCACGTTTGGACTCTTCCATACTAAACCTCTTTAGTATGGTGTCAATGTACCTGGATTGGGAAAATCCCAATATCCTTTTAGATCTATCTCTATAGATCATGATTCCCAATATGCTGGAGGCATCACCAAGATCTTTCATTGAGAATCTTTGTGATAAGAAGAGCTTGACCGATTGCAGCATAGGAGTGTCATTTCCAATCAAGAGTATATCGTCTACGTACAATACGAGGAAGACAACCTTATTCTCTGCCACCTTCTTGTAGATACAAGGTTCATCTACGTTTTTGACGAAATCAAACTCTTTGATAACGACGTCAAAGCAGATGTTCCAACTCCGCGATGCTTGCTTTAATCCATAAATGGATTTAAGCAGCTTGCACACCTTTCCGCTGCTCCCACTATCTACGAAGCCCTCTGGCTGAGTCATGTACACGAACTCTTCTAAATCACCATTTAGAAAGGCGGTCTTAACATCCATTTGCCAGATTTCGTAGTCATGATATGCAGTGATGGAAAGCATGATCCAGATGGATTTAAGAATAGCCACTAGAGAAAAGGTTTTGTCATAGTCCACACCTAGTCTTTGACGAAAACCCTTTGCAACAAGTCTAGCTTTGAAAGTCTCCACTTTCCCATCTACACCAAGTTTTTTCTTGAAGATCCACTTGCTCCCAATGGGTTTTACCCCTTCAGGAGCATCTTCCAAAGTCCATACTTTGTTGGTGTACATGGATTCCATCTAGGACCGCATTGCATCCAGCCATTTCACTGAGGCCCCACTCGTGATGGCCTGCTCGAAACTAGTTGGGTCATCATCAACCATAATGCAATCCTCGCTCCCACCGTCCATGAGAAAACCGTAGTATCTCCCAGGTGGGTGAGAAACCCTACTAGATCGACGGAGAGGCTGAGGTTCGTTGGGAACTACCGAATCCACCGGTTCCACTAAATCCTCAGTTTGAGTTTGTGTAGCTGGAATTTCTTCCAGTTCTACCTTGTGGCCACTAATTTCTTTTGTAAGAAATTCCTTTTCTAAAAAGGTGGCATGTCGAGAAACAAACACTTTTTGTTCCTCAGTATGGTAGAAAAGATATCCATGTGAATGTTTGGGATATCCTATAAACTAGCATAGAACTGACCGTGCCTCGAGTTTGTCCGGATTTTGCGTTTTAACATAGGCCGGAAAACCCCATATCTTAACTCGTTTAAGACATGGTCTCTTCCCACTCCATATCTCATATGGTGTGGTAGGTACAGATTTAGATGGAACTTGATTCAATAATGCTGCTGTCTCCAGCGCATACCCCCAGAAGGAAATAGGTAACTCAGCTGTGCTCATCATAGAGCACACCATATCTAATAGGGTGCGGTTCCTCCGTTCTGATACACCGTTGTGCTGTGGTGTATATGGAGGAGTCAGCAGAGAGAGAATCCCATTCTCTTTTAGGAACTCCAGGAATTCATTGCTCAAGTATTCACCTTCTCGATCAGATCGAAGGATTTTAATACTTTTCCCGGTTTGGTTCTCAACTTCTTGTTTATATTCTCTAAATTTCTCAAAAGCTTCTGATTTGTGTTTCATCAGGAACACATATCCGAATCTAGAGAGATCGTCAGTGAATGTAATGAAGTATGCAGAACCATTCCTGGCATGTGTAGACATGGGGCCGCATACATCACTATGTACCAGTCCCAAGAGTTCTGTAACTCTCTCTCCGTGTCCCGTAAACGGATTTTTGGTCATCTTGCCTTTGAGACATGACTGGCAAGTGTCATAAGATGAAAATTTAAACGGATTTAAATATCCATCCTTATGCAACTTAGCTAGCCGTGTCGCATTTATATGACCGAGTCTACAATTCCACAAGAAGGATTCGTTCAGTTCTGAACTCTTCCTCTTGTCTGTGTTTGTTATGCTCAGAACTGTAGATTGATTTAGAACATAAATGCCATTGCACAACGTGCCTGATCCAACCAACTTTTGGTTAAGGAAAATGTTCATAACATTATCCTGTAATACAAAATTATATCCCGCTTTACTTAGTAAAGATACCGATATAATGTTGCATATCAGGTTCGGCATGTAATAACATTCGTTCAGAACCAATGTATTACCAGTTGGCAATACAAGGTGATATTCCCCGACGGTTTTAGCTGCAACAATTGCACCATTTCCAACCATTATGTCTTTATCACCTTCTCCAAGTTCTCTACCTTTCCTAAGCCCGTGTAACTGATTACATATATGGGATCCTGACCCGGTATCTAATACCCAGGACGTAGAGAAAATGGAGAAACAGTTCTCTGTAACGAACACACCCGAAGAAAATGCATCAATATGTACTTTCTTCATTCGGGTGGCATGAGAATCCTGGTATTCCCCTATACCCTGTTCAGTCTTATAACTCTTATAAGAAAGAATGGAACCAACGTTCCCCAGCACAGTATAACATGCGGGTTCGATCAATACATCCATATTATTATCTTTATTAAGGCATGATATGGTCGCTACCTGGAGAGAGAGAGAAGAAAACAATTTAGCGTATGCTCTTGCAAGATCAGATTGGTTATTATTTTATCTAATCAGGATGGCTCCCACTGTTTTTATCAAATCTTCCTTCAAACCCTAAAATGAAGGACTAGCCGGGATTAATTACACCCTACAACTTCGCCGATCTTTCAGCCAGGCCAGTGTCGGTACTTTGAGGGAGGTCCCCCGTGCTTTCGCACGGACATAATTAAAGTAAACCTCGTTTTCCCAGAGGCGTAACCCCGTCGACACCTTTCTAGACACCTACTTGATCGGCTAATTGTCCTGTGTAAAACTCTCCCGGGAGTAACAATTACTCGCAGTGGGTATCGGGATCCAACTATCTCATAGAAGGTATGCAATCTCAATGCAAATCTCAACACTTGAAATTCCCGATAATATTTTGCCCCTAACCCCTATAACCTTGACAAAGGCCAACAAATCATAGGATGTTAGTCAAGTTCAACCCGTCATTTCTTGATTGAATCAAACCCACCCGCACAACCCTTGACAAAGGCCAACAAGGTCGTACGACTACCCCAAAACAATCTGCATCATATGCATAAGCAGATAAGCACCATTCAGCTACCGCACACTACGCCTTGACAAAGGCCAACAAACGCAGCACGAATACTAAACAGTTCTTATCTAAAATGACGGAGGGCTACGTCAGGTTTTTCTGAAAACCTATTGCGTAATGAACTTGATATCGTCGTAGAATCATGTGAATTTTGAAATGGAGTGATTTTGAGGCTTTTATTAGTTTTGCTAAAGAGGTCATTCCCGGTGAAGGGATCTCGGCTCTTTCCTTATGGAATAAGGTGCAGGATATATCATATACATCACTATGCAAAGCAAAACACCAAAAGCAGTCAAAAGTTAAACCGAGTGTTGTAGCATCTGCCAGTTTTGCTAAAGAGGTCACTCCCGGTGAAGGGATCTCGGCTCTTTCCTCATCGAATAAGGTGCGGGATATATCATATATATCGCTATGCAAAGCAAAACTGTAGCTACCCTTTTTGAAAAATTTGATTCTACAACATCTTTTAGGTTTCTTTTATTTCATTAATCATATTAATGATGTCCCATCATTTAAGTCACCTAAACATCACAGATAAATACGACGTACACTTATGCCATCCGCATTTGCCTCGATGTCCCCTCGTGCACCGTTAGGTTAGGTAACTAACGGCAGAGCGGGGCAGGGCTAGCGCGGGTGTAAAACATAAGTAACGCCTATATAATATATCATATATACTATATACAGTATTTATCACAGAACATCAAATGATCACATCACAGATATCGCAGCAGAAGAAATATAAGAAACATTGGATATACTAGGACGTCCATGTTTTATTTTGAGCCTCTATAAAACACGGATTCCACGGTCGCGATGAATAGCCAAACCCATACCCCTAGACCCCTAAGAGAGCGGCAAGTAACCCAATCAATTCTGGAGTTAGGAGACCCGGACTCGACTCCTCGAGTTGGTCTCCCACTGGACTCCAGAACCCGGTTACTTGTGCTCTCCTCCTTGGGTCTATCCTAGTGCGGAAAAGTAAATAATATACAAATGGTGACAACGACCTCATCCCGGAAGTGCCCCAATAAAAGAATATTACATACATTTAAATTTACATGAATGAAAATAAAAGCTCTCATCTCACATAAAAACCCCGGCTATTCAGAACGCGATGATCCAATATAACATATCCAGCAATACAGAACATCACATGTCATCAACGTAAGTAAATATACGTATCCCAATTGTCGTTGACATATAGCAACGAAACTGGCGATCACATATTACACTTGCGGTCGCAGAAAAGAAAGTGTAAAACTACAACATTTGGAATCCACAATCTCTTTAGACATCGTAAATCTGAAATATCACGTATTTCCCATTTCATGCCTAACTTGTATGAATTTCACATATTGTATCACATTCCAGATAAATAGACGGTATTAAACTTTCCGATCGAATATTCAAATACTCAAGAATTCCATAATAGCTCAACACTTGAGCGGAGTTTAAAGATTCCAGAATACGTCACAGTAGCGACGGTCCAGCCGTAGAAGGGTCACGCCAACGCCTCACATGTGGCACACCGTACTGCCCCAAACCCTAAGGTTCAAAGGGCAGTTCAAGATGGTCACATAATCGAGTTAAGGTTTGTTGTCTTCTAGAGGGTCCATCGCATCATATGCAAGTTTTTCCGAAATATTTAAACCCTAGAAAAATTCAACACTTGAATGTTTTTCGTGCCGGGAAAAATTGAGTTAATGATATCCGTTCGAACATTTTAGTACTTTCTAAATTATCCAGAATAACAGAAAAAAATTAAATTCTCCGATCGAATCGACGATTTCAATGTAAACCCCTAAATTACTCAACACTTGAGTCAGATATAAAATACCCAGAAAAAAATCAGTAAACAAATAGGAACTTTACTGCGCAAAACGACAAGGGTGACGTCACCATATGGACGCGGTTCCGCAGCGCTTTGGGTGCCAATCTTTGTCGTTTTGCACAGTTTTCCTTATATTTTCCTGCTGATTTTTTTAAGCATTTTTAATTTGGAAAAATACCAGATTTTAAAAGATGCACACAGAGGGGTTGATTTAGACGTTGTCGGGTTCGTTCGGAGTTTTAACTTCGTTAACACATCGCCTAATGCTCTAGCTAGGATCTGATACCACTGTAGGGTTACTAGGCACACTAACAAGGCTCTACAAGGCATCGACCATGCCAAAATTAAAATTTTATGTGCCGCACAACCCTAAGCAAGATCGTTAACTAGAGTTTAGGCGAATCTAATGGCAAGTAAACAACTTTACACTAAAGGGAACGCGATATACAACCTTTGTAGATCGGTCCTGTACTTAATTTGCTCCTTGTTGAAGTCCCTTCGCTGCGATCAAGGTTCTCCCGGGCTCTTGCATGGCTTCACGACGCGAAGGATGCGACCTTGCTTGAAGTCTCCGAGGTCGAAGATGATCTACGCCGAGGGAATTCCGACTCAAGCTTCTACTTCACTAACTTGAGAATTAGTGAAGTAAACACCCTAAACTAAAGTGCTAGTCTAGCAGAGGATGGAGAAATAGGAAGTGGGTTCTCTTTGGATTTTTGTTTCTCACAACCTTTCTCACTTTGGATCAAACCCTAGTTTTCTTTTTCTCTTTGGATCAATGAAGAAGAAGATGATGAACCAAAAAAAAAAAGAAAAGAAAATGAGGATAATGATTAAGCGTCATAGCTAACCATGGTGAGAGAGTATCATATACTAACCCTTGTAGAGAATTAACCCTAGGCTAATCTTTATGGTTGGGTTAAGAAATATCCATAGTAAAAACAAAACCAAGGTGAATTAGTCAATGCATCTACAAGCTTCCACAAGCTTCATGCATTTTCTAATCCTCTTCTTGATTTTGTAATTACTTTAGATATTAAAAACCCAAAATAAAAATTAGCATAGTGTAAGTCCCATACACCCATGTATAGTGTATCATCAACCATGATACAAAAATACAACACATTTTCATATATATCATATATATAGTAAAAATGTGTACAAGTGAGAAAAAAACCCTAAGTGAACTTGTGTTAGTAAATGTAAACTAGTATATCTAATATACAATTATACACTTAATTATTAAATCAACACTTGACTTAATAATCCGGTCATATCTCATATAACCGACTAACATTCATCGTATCGACTTATCGAATCAACACTTGATTCGATAACCCGGTCATATCATATATAACCGACCGATACAAAAGGTCGCGAGAATATAATACGGTATCACATACACGCATTATTCTCGGTCCCGCACATATCACATATGCGCTCCTATTTCGTTTTGCCTGAGCCAGTAAAACCTCTATGTAGGACTCCAAAGACTCGTCAATACACCGGCAGTAGGTGATGATCACATCAAGCACCCACAAGCTGTCAGCGGTACTAGCTGGACATAACGGCTACCCGGGTATTGAGCGATCCGAAGATCAACAAGTAAGCCTGCTCCAACTCCTGTAAAAGCCTGCCGGTAACACTTCCCGTACAGTCCGGTCTCCTCGTCTGATATGTCGCATATCAACTCTAGGGGTGGTTAACGCCAGACCCCAATAACCGATAAGTCGTGCCAATGTGAGGCTCATAACGGGTCGAGAAACTACTGGTAACACTTACCAGTAAATCTCTGAATCAGCCCTGGCCAGGGACTTCCCTGTTACGGCCAATCGAGCACAGCGCAACATCAACCCCTAATACCGGGAGAGACGAAACCCCTCATATCTCTCATTACCTCCATGTGACTCGGGACTGTACCCAAAAACCACCGTTTTTCTCACCCTCATGGACGTGGTAAGGTGGAAATCAAAGCACAGCGCGAATCATACGAGACTCTATGACGATCTCGGGTCTACAGACTAACCAGCACAAGTGTCACCAGAGAACTGCCATCTGACGTGAGGTATAATACCATCTGGGAGTTCTCGGCGAGACCGTCCAGTGTACCCAGTCTCCACTGAGCACCCGTATACCATCTCTGATGTCAAACACCAATAGATATGGGATCATCCATCGCCCATCTCATGGGTCGAGAAGCGTATCCGCTAGTCTACTCTGGTATATCGATGCCCCGTCTCGATACACCCACGACTAGGGACCTTTAAAGATGTACTTATGGACCACCATGTCCCCACTAGTATGATCTGCATCATAGTCCAGGTAGTCAAGTACACATCCTAAGGGTTTAACAACATGTAATGATAATACAGTATAAAGAGACAAGTATACATGTTAAAGTAAAGAGAAACCCGATAGCATACTATCAAATCGAGCAAGAAAGTCCTCTCTATATATGTCCAAGCATCCAATATAATATACATCATCTGTACAATACTGGCCTCTAGGGCATACATACAACTATCACAAAGTGCACGGACCGTGTCGGATAACGTATCGCGCGTAGTCGTATCACTAGAAACTACTTATGTGATCCCAGATTTTTCATACAGAGAAAACTAAACAATCAAACAGAACCAAACACACCTAAACCACTGCAGACACCTACCCACAAAAACCCAAACTCTGACTCCTCCCAAGGGCCGATGTCGCCGGAATTCTCCTTCGTGTCGCCGGCCGTGGTCCGAGCAGGTGGGTTCGTGCTCCAGGTGAAGGCCTATGGTCTCAGGTAAAACACAACTATATTGTTTGGTTTTCTAGTATTTTCTCGGGGTCACAGCAGGTCATTGATATCACAAATCGACACTAAAATACTATATTACGCACAAAACTTAACTTTAAACATTCTAAACTGAAACTAAATGTCTACTTAACACAAAAACTACATAAAGAACGGATATGGATCATTACCTAACCAAAAGAACTCCAAGATCCAAGCTATCCAAGCTCCTATGCATCCAAGAAAAAGTTGTGATTTTGTGAGTTTGGATGAGGTTTGTGATGGAATTTGTGTGAAGATGCTCAAGAGTTCAGTTTGAGTGATGAGGAAATGAAAAAGAATAGAGAAAATACTAAGTGAGAGAGAATTGGAAAAGAAATGATAAAGAGAAAGAGGGAGGTGAATGCACCTTGCATTAATTCTCTCATTAATGCTTTCATACCATGTCACCTTGCCACCTCTTCTCTTCCAAAAGAAAATATCTCTCTCCCTCTCACAATAATTGATAATAATTGATAAGAGGATTAAGGTTAGGGTTAAAGCAATGAATAGATTAAAGCAAGGATTGGAATTAGGGTTAAGTATCATGGTTGCTAATACTGGTTTAGCACAAACAAACCCTCACATTTACGTGCACACGTGCGTGCATGCCCATAACAAATCATATTAAAATAATAATTAAATGTTATAAAATGTGAGGAAGCCGAATTTGTAAACTTTTCACAGCAAACCCGCATTACCGTCTAAACTAACACTAACCAAAATCTAAGGCGTTACAATCTCCCCCCTTATAAAAATTCGTCCCCGAATTTAAAATTCTCACTAAGCGTACCTTCAAAGAGATGAGTACAAAACTCCCAAATCTCGCTCACAGCCTCCCAAGTGATCACCTCACTACACGGGTACGCCCAAGAAAACCCTCCACAGATGGGAAAACCCTTGACCGAAGTTTCTCCACCTACCGAGCCACTAACACAAATGGCTGTCGGTGAACGAAAAGATCGCGTCCAAGCTAAATGGACTGATGCTAAATCATGTTAGAAAGGTCATGAAGGTATTTGCAAAGTATCGACACAAAGAATACGGGGTGAAAACTCAATAATCTGGGCGGAAGTGCCAAATCAAAGGCAACGGAACTAACTCGCTTAAAGGATCTCAAAAGGACCTACAATCCTGGGATAAGCTTCCCAAAACTCAATACGTCATTCATCGGAAAATCCTTAGGAATACATGATCTCCCACTGCGAACTCAAGTCTGTGATCACCACGATCGACATAAGACCTCTGTCTGCACTGGGCTCTCCTCATCCTGACCCGAACCAACTGGATCATCTCCGAAGTCTCTGGACTAGCTGGGGTCTAAAAATACAACTCACGCAGAGTCAGAAAAATAGACTGGTGATCGACACGACCTATCAAACAAAACCTAAAGGTTGCCAATTGGAGTGTCTCCTGATAACATCTATCAAAGGAGAACTCTAACAATGGCAAGTAATGATCCTGACCGCCAACAGCAACGAGTACGTTTGCACAAGCATAACTTCCAGAGTCTGTATAGTCCGCTTAACTGACCATCGTCCCACAGATGGAAAAGCAGAGCTAAAGCTCAACCAGTACCCAAGGCTTCCTGAAGCTTCTGCCAACTACGGCTAGCGAACAGGGTGTCTCAATTGGATAGAATGCATGAAGGACCTCTGTGCAAACGTACAAACTTAACCAAGAACAGTTAAGGAAACAGAGAATAACCGGACAACAAACACCCAAATGGAGTCACACCCTAACTGAACCTGGGTAGACACCACAACGAAAATCATGGAGATCTGCTCCCATTCCATCTCTGGAACGGTTAAAGATTGCAACTCTCCAGCCGGTCTCAATGCTCAACCAAAGATCAACAACAAGACAGACACCTCGAAATGAAATCCAAAACTTCACTCTTCATCCCTGTCCACCCGTAACTTTCTCACAAGTCACGTCACAAATGGTGGAACTTGAATGAACTCAGAAAGCCGACTGATGTGCCTGCTCTAGGATTTCGCGTCTCTACCTATCAACATTAGGTACACACAAACGCGTCCCTAACGTAGCACACCCTAGTCACAAATCAAGAACTCTGAATCTTTACCCTGCCGAACATGCACCAGTATCACAGACAACGAGCATCGGTGGGCTGTGCCACACGAAAACGACTAAGGAAAAAGTAGTCGGGCGCGGACATGAGCAAGCTGTCCCCTCAGTAGAGGCAAATCTAGCTATACTCCACGATCACACAAGAACTGTAAATTTGCAGAAGACTGTCCCAAAACTGCGCACAACTGGAACAAACTATCCTCGGGCCTACGACTCAAGCATCAACTACCACAATCGCCTTGCCACGGGTAACCAAAGGATCTCACAAAACACAATCCTCTACAAGCTCCATCCCATGACGCTGTCTCAACAATCAAAACCCTCTGCAGGAAGATGTACATTAGGCTTTAGCGGTCCGTGAAAATCTGACACAACTCTCCACACAATTAGTGTCTCCAAATCCCCAACGCACGACCGCCGCGGCCATCTCCAAATCATGAGTTGGATATCCTGCTCGTACTTCCTCTAACTTTCGGAAAGTAAAAGCGATAACTCTATAATGCCACATTAACGCAAAATCGAGCCCCACTCGTGAAACATCACAGTAAAACAACAAAGTCGCCCGAACCAGAAAAAAAGAAAGAACCGGTGCAGTTGTCCACCGAATCCCCAACTGCTGAAAACTCCGCACACATGCCTCAGTCCACAGAAAAAGAACCTCCTTCCTGGTCAGTTTAGTCAACGGTGCAGCGATACACAAGCAATCCTGCACGAAACGGCGGTAAAAACCTGCTAAGCCCAAAATCTGTGGACCTCTGTCCCGGATATAAGTATGGGCCAAAGCTGTACAGTCTCGATCTTCCTTGGGTCCATACGAAAACCGTATCCCGTAACTATTAGACCTAGGAGTTAACAAAATCAAGACTGAAGGAACACTCCAAGAATTTAGCAAACAGTTGGTGCTCTCCCAATATCTGCAAAGCAAATCCTCAAGTGTTGCTCCAATTCCTTACGACACAAAGAAAAGACCAGAATGTCATCAGTGACACAACAATAAACTGGTCGAGGAACGGCCTGAAGAAATCTGGTTCATCATATCCACGATTGCTGCTAGGGCACTGGTGAGTCCAACGGCACCACCAAAACACATAAAGCCCGTAGCACGCACAAAAGTAGTCTTCGGAATGCCATCACTCCGAACATACAACCAATGAGGACCTGATCCCAAAAAAACTTAGAAAATGTCTCGCACTCTGGAGCTGATTAAGAAATCGTCAATGCGAGGCAAATGATACCTATCTGCACCGTAAGCCGGTTCAATTGACGATCCATCAATACACAACCTCAAACTGCCGTCATTCTTCCTGACGAACAGAAATAGGAGCTCCTCAAAGCGAAACACTCGGACGCACAAGTCCCCCAACAAATAACTCTGCAGCAGATCCTTAAGCTCCCTAAGCTCCGCCGGCTCATCTGGAATAACGTCGGAAAACTCTCGCACTAAAGGAACCCGGTCCAACCAACCCAATATGGCTCCGGTATCACAAATGAAAGCCAAGAATCCTCGACATCCTCTCCTCAAAAGACGACTAGCGAAAAAGTTGAATTCAAGCTGTGAGAGGCAGCATCATTGTCTCTTTGCACAACAAGAACTGACTCGCCGGTAAAAAAAACCTAACTGTTTTCTCATGGCAGTCCACAGACGCCTAGCACGTAGCAAACCAGTCCATGCCCAGGAGAACGTCAAATCCAACATCTCTAGAAAGATCACAACGACGGACAATCTCTATCTCCTATCCGACTGACACACGACTGAAACACGTGCCGTACAACAAACGAATCGCTGACAGAAGTTAACACAACAAACGGCTGATCTAACTAACACGTCTCTCGGACCAACCACGACATAAAGTGCGCGAAACAAACAAGTGCATCAACAGAACATACACCACAGAATACCTAAAAACACTGGATTGGACGCCCATGCATCCCGATGAGTAGAAGTAAACTCTCGTGTCTGTCTTCTACCCGGAACTGACTGAACTCCTCATCTGCCAAATTGTCCCACAGAGCGAACCCTCCGCGTCCAAGACCTCTCTGAAATTGACCCTGATGTGGCGTTAGGGAACAACTCCTGATGTGGTGATGAAGGCTCCCGCATCGAAAACATCCCTACGATGGCTGCTGACCCTCCTGGGGACGAGAGCTGAAGGACTGTCCTCGTCCCAAGCCTCTACTACTCCCGCGGCGGTCATGAAATCTGTCTCGACGCCAAGGTCTCTGTCTCTGGGCTGGTACACCTGTACGAGCCCTCCACTTCTCCGGAACTCCCAAAGTCTCGGAAAAACGCTCCTCGTCAAAACGGGCTGCGTCCACTGGTGTTGTTTACGTAATACAAGGCTGAATGCTGACTGCAAGGAACAACTGGGTAACAAGGGTGACAACCTCCTGTCGCCGCGCTCTACTGGCCTCAACCAAAGACCTTATCGTCTGGCGCAAGTCCTGCATCTCTGCCACAAGCCTATCAATATGATCTATCGAAAGTGGATCCATCTGGTCTGATACAACGAGCGTGCCAACCTGGTCAGTCCTCGTCCCACACGAGTCAACTCTGACCTCGGCTCTCGTTGCATCACTCTGAGTCCTCATAGTCATCGGCGGCAAAGGCTATACATGGAAAAAGGATTCGATATAAACAAGGAAATTGAATTACAAGGATATGTATCATCACGGAAGGAATTTCAAGAAATTTGTACTTAGGTCGCTTTAGGTGGAGTACCGCGTCGTGAGTATGCCGCTAACATGCACACTACGTTACTCTGCTTAAGCTACCTACTCCATCATACCAAGGTCATCCTATACTCCGAAAGGTAAAACCTAGCAGCTCTGATACCAACTTTGTCACGACCCGAAAATGGCACGTGATGACCCTTAAACAACGCAACGTCTACAGGTGTAACGCAATTTAAGTAAGCCGAAAAACCCAGCAATCTAAACCATCAAAAGTAGTAAGAAATAAGAACATTGCTAAAACTTTTGAAATCTCAAACCAAATTCTTTAAAGTCCAACTTTTATTCCTTTAAAATTTTGGCAGCACCTCTTTTGTAAAAAAAGCCCTCAAAATGCGTACAACATAATATAAGTAAAAGCATCCCAAACGGGAGCAAAAATCCAAGCCCAACGGCGGAAAACAACCACCACAACAGATATACGACGCCATAGCGAAGAAAGAGACGATATAAATAAAATTTCATAAAAGACCTCCAAGTCACAAAATGAAATACAATATCGTCCTCACACCAAGTCTCTAAGTCGTACAAGATAATGGTAGATGTAGAGTATATGATACAAAGAACATACTACAAGCAACATCGGATAACCGCAAAACCTACCTAAGCAAAACTGCGCACTGTCAGGCGAAGCGGTATCCGCAGCAATGATGATACGATGGATGAAAATAACCCTGCCACTGACTATCCTGAGGAACACCTGCAAAACACCGTGGCATAATGGGGGTGAATTGCCAACTCGTGTATAGTAAATAACATATGTAGGTAGTCGCGAGTCTGCACGTACAACGCGAATCTAACATAAGCATCTAACAGCAAAGAATGGTCATATGTAATGCAACTTTTATGAAAGGTACACTAGCAGGTACAACTAATCCATGAACAATAACATGAAAATATGTATGCGACCCTCATGTAAGATACTCTATCAGTTACAACTAATACATGAAGCAATGTATATAAAATAAGGTATATAAATGCAAAAGTCATGGAAAGTACTCTATCAGGTACTACTAATACATGAAACAGTGCATAAACAATAAATGTGGAGTGTGGAAATAAAACATGTCATTTCCACGGAAGTCCTAACCTCGTAGTAGGACCAAAATCCAACAAGACAATCAAATTCCCATTTCCCACAAATCGGCCCCCAAATTGGCTCTCATATCATGTAAGTCTCATATATCCTCAATATACGACATCAAGTAAATCTCATATATCAAGAATGTCCAACATGAAGTATATCTCATATATCCCGAATGTACAATATCAGTTTATCCGACATATCCTGTGTGTACAATATCGTTATCAAGTAAGTTTCACATAAGGTGAGTGTCTAACATCGACACCCAAAACATCATGAAACAAGTGTCAAGCCTCGACACCGAAATACTCATACCCATACGTTCCTCGAATCGTAAGTGTCCGGTATCGACACCCGTGATCCACGTATCGGTTTTCTGATATCTATACGTTCCTCGAAACCCAAGTGTCTCACCTCGACACTTGTGTTCCACGTATCGGTATATACGTCCTCCGAATCTTAAGTGCCCCAACATCGACACTCTCGATCCCGTATCGGTTTAAAACAAATCTCTAAATGGATGCATACAAACATCAAGTAATGAATCAATACATATATATTAGCGTCCCATTCCACTAATATATATATATAGACATATATCAGTAAAATATCATAGAACATCATATGAATCCATGAATGTAATATACGCAACATGAAACTGAAATGCGAGCGTATAAAGTGAAAGCCGATATTTAACTGCAACCAGTTAAAATATAATTCATGCGGTTCCTAATTCTCCAAGTCTAATATAACATCAAATAAGGTGAACATGTATCTATAGCCAGATATATGTGTAAATATAAGGGTATAGCGAGGTATAGGTATCTACCTATGAGTAATGATGTAATATACCCTCCAGGTATAAGTGAAGTATGTATGCAAGGTATACACGTAGCTATAACATTATGTGTGTATGTATCGCTAATGGTACAATACCCTATAGGTATACAGGTAACTAGCATCTAAGCATGTCAAGGCATATGTGTAAGCATGTAGGTATACAGGTATGCAAGATGTCATATGCATATATGGATATGAATCAATGTCTCAATGACCCTAACCAAACAATATTATATCTATCAGTAGGTCGTGCGTGACATGGCAATTGTTGACGGTGTGGGTGGCATACAATCAGTGCTCGTGCAACAGAAGCCGTCAATAATAGTGCAGTGTCCAAAGGATACTAGTCCAGGCACGACGGTAACTAAGCAGTAATGTGTATGCGCAACTCTATATATGCAATAGAATACACGACAAAACATAACATCTCTAGCCCATACGCATAAAGCCATACAGGCATTCCTCTGTAGATGTTAAATCTACTCACCAACGTCCTGCCTAAGTAAAGCCAACCACCTGTTTCCCCTCCTTCGCAGCGTCCGAAGTCCCCGCTTGCGAACCTAAAACAACAAAACGATTGTTGCGCCACGGCAGCGCCCCGGCCGTCTATCCGAGGCCAAATTGCGGAATCAAAATTTTCTTATCTTTTAAACTGGCGCTACCGCGGACAATAAAAACCCGGATCGTAACCATTAACCTAATGCTAGCTATCTAGAGAAAGGGTGAGAGATGTATACCGAGTGATCCGAGTCCTCCGGTCTTCTCGTCATCGTCCCGATCTCCCGCGGAAAGTCTTGCCTCCACATCGTCGCCTCCTCGCCGGAAGGGCGCCACATCGCCTGCGTCTTTTACGGGCTCCCGCCTCGATACCGAGGCAACTCGGGCATGAAGCCGGCAACTCGACATGCTCAAGATATGCTGTAGAATGTGTAGTAGATCATGCTAGTCTCATTTGGGGTTTGTAGTTTCCTTGATGGAGGAATGGGGTTAGGAAAAATGGTGCTTTCATTTTTCCAAAACAAGAAGAAGAAGGAGATGAAGAATTCCTCACATAACAAAGATGAACTCTCTCATTCTTTTCTTTCTCTCAAGTGTTCTTTCTTTCATCTAGTGAGAATGATAATATGGTGGAGGAATGAGAATACCAACCATAAGAAGGGAGGTGAGTGTAGGATAAAGAGAATGGTGACTATATCCTAAACATCATCATTACAAACTTACATCCAAACCATACCCTCTCATATCACAATTAATGCAAGTGATGGTGCAAAAGAAAAGATGCCATCATAATTAATCATCTTACAAATAAAACCTCCACAATATGTTATTTGCAAACTTGCAAATAACACCCTCCATCGGAAAAGTCCGGCCGGAAAAGAACAAAGGAAAACCGGCCGGAACGGAATGCAAACTGGCAACTCCAGAAAACTGGTCCCGTAATAAATTACAGGAAAACCCCGATACTGTGCATACACCCCCGCATCTGTATTTCGACCGGATACAAATGCAATGAGACAAAATCTACACTGTACTAAACTAGGATCCGGCTTAAACCAAAGCCGGCTAGTAATATCCGTCCTATCCTGATCCGTGCAATACCGCACGTATCTGATCGGACCCTGCCATATCTCCATACGGCCTCTACAGCCTTTCGCCCGAAAGCTTGAGTAACTGAAAGTGTGGTGGACTCTAAAGACTCGTCAATACTATGGCTGTGGATTTAACCACTAGCACGTCAGAGGTATAAGCCAATACGTGACGGGCCACCAGCAATTAACCAAAAGGGACGTTGATGAGCGAACTCATCCTGACACCCTACTGAGCCTGTCAGTGACAATATCCATACAGTCCGGTCCGTTCGTCTATGAGCATCGCATGGCGGGCCTAGGGGGTTGGTAAAAGTCAGACCCCCAAAAGCGGTACAAGTCGTGTCGGAGTGTAGCCCAGAACGCCCTGAGATTCTACTGGAATACCTACCAGTAAATCTCCTTCCTCGGCTGAGGGCTTTGCGTAATGGCTCTCCTAGACACAGCGAGACCTCGCCCCCAATACCAGGAGAGACGAACCCCTGAAGATCCGCTCACTGCCTCCATGTGGCTCGGGACTGTACCCAACTAAAACCTGTTTGCACGACTCCTTTGAGCCGTGGTAGGGTAGTAATCAAAGCACAGTGGGAACTCACACGAGACAAATGACGATCCTCAGGTCGATGAACTAACCTGTACACATGTTACCAGGGAACTGCTATCTGACTTCTGGTATAAGACCAACTAGCAGGTTCCCGGCGAGTCCTGTCCGGTGTACTCAGAACCCAATGAGCACCTGTATATATCTTAGGTGAACCAACTGACACCAGTGGCTTGTGAGACCGGCCACCGCCCATCGTCGGGGTCTCGACTGTATACACTAGTCTACTAATGGAGTATCGATGCCCTGTCTCGAAACTCCTACGACTAGGGACCTTTTAAGGATGTGCTTATAGACTACCAGCTCCCACGTATATGATCGCCATCATACTGCTGGTAGTCAAGCAAGAATCCTAGGGGCTCTATCAACGTGTAATAGCGACATGTCAAGTCAACTAAAGCAGTACACGATGATAAAGATAAACCAGATAGCATACTATCATGTCGAGTAAGACTGTCCTACCGGGATAGGTCCTCCCTCAATCATTGCAATCACGTGCCTGTGATCCAATAATTGACTCTGAGGGCACTATCTCCAACAATCTCCCACTAGCACTCAAGGCTAATTATTGCGATGCCGCATACTCACAGCCCGTGTGATACCGAACACCCAACTCCTCTACTAGTCAGTCTCACAAAACTCGTTTGCGAAACTATTGCGTTCGAGGAATAGCCTCAGTGAGTGGATCCGCTGTGATGTTTCTTTCTATGTCTCTCTATATCTCAAGTTCGCAGAGAAAACCATCTCCCGAAATGAGCAATACCTGTCTTAGAGTATGTCTGGATATCTGATGCGACCTAGCTCATAAATGAACTCCAAATCCAAACTTCTTAGACTGTATCGATAACTGAACTTAATCAGTATCCAGCGCCATGCCTCCCTCAGTATCGCCTTGGACCACCTGTCCAAAATACTGCCCCTCGTCAGAGGGAAAACTACAACTCTGACAGCCACTCTGCCATCCAGGTCACCTTGGAAGCCTGGAATGATAACCGTCTCCTAAAGGAGGCAGCCGTTATCATATCCCTAGAACATCAACTTGTGTTCTAAAACTTCTTCCGACTGTTTCTCCAGGATTGGATCAATATCAACTTATTGCATCTACTTCAAGAACAACATCTGGTGTGGTACTTGACATCTCATGATTGACTCAATTGCCTAAGCAAGTGATCTGTCAATCATGCGTATCCCTCTCCCCTTTAGTCTGTAAGACACCTTTAGAGAGGGTGACTCCATCACCTGCAGGTGTACTACCGTGCCAGGAGTCGTCCAATCTAAATACTCATAGAATGCTGTCAAGATACCCAGATTAGGAAACCACCCAAATCTAGATCTAAAACCATAGATCTAGTAACCAGAATGTCTGATATAATATCCAAGTCCTGTATGGAGAAACCACTGTGTGACGACCAAAGTATAACCGATCGTAGTATAGGAGTTTCTTTTCCTACTATGGGTATGTCATCCAAATACCAGGATATCACACCCTACTACCTTCTCAACAGATCCATCCCCTATTCTGATGAAGTCAAACCTATGACTGTCACGTCAGAAATAGATGATCTATCTCCGCTACATATGCTTTAGTCTATAAGTAGACATAAGCTGCCTGTCCACTAATGCTTCCGCTGCTCCCACTGACTACGACAACCCTCTGGTAGAGTCATATACACGTACACTTCTAAAGCTAGTTTAGAACGACGCTATACTCATCCTCCTGCCGGGTCTCGCAGCCTGGAACGACAGCAAAGGCAAGTGTGGGTAAACAAGAACTTCCCTGTCACCGTCCTTGAGGATACCTGAGGACCTCTCGGGTGCTTGAAGTTACCCACCGTATCTGCGGAGTGGCCAATGGAATGTCAAACCAGATTTAATCTTTAGGTTCCTTATCAAATCTTCAGTAATCGTTTGCGGTTCTGGAATCACTTCCAGTTCTACCATACTCCCACTACTGTTTTTGAAAAAATCCATTTTTAAAAAGGTGGCGAGTCAAGAACAATATCTCTATTGATCTTCCAGATGGTAGAAAGTCAACCCTCGTCATAGCCTGGGTCAACCCGCAAACAGCCATTACAGAAACGTGCCTTGAGTTGTCCAGTGTCTGGTTTTAAGCATAAGCCGGACAACTCCCCGTACCTTAACATCGTTAAGATATGAACTGTTCTATATCCAATATAGAACCAGAGGCACTGATTCAATTGAACCAGATTCAAATTATGCAGCTATCTCCAGTGTATGTAAACTAAATGGAAGGAGGCCGATCAGCGTTACTTAACTTAGGAATGCTTCCAATTATGAGTAACCTGAAAGAGAAGCAATTTCTCTTTATCATTACTATCAACTGAATACCATACACAAGTATCTACATCTTCGATCACTTTGAAGAATCCCGATACTTGCTACACCTGGTTCTCTACTCTATTCAAATACCTATAACTCCTCAAAACTTAGACCCTGTGTTCCTACGAAACACATGTCTAAGAACTAGAGAAGTTAAAAGTAAACAGAATATAGTGTGAGGACCAACCCCTCTGTCCTAATGGACACTGGACAACATACAATACTCTGTATAAGTCCGCTGAGTCTAACAACTCTTTCACTGTGCGTCGTAGGTTGAAAACTGTACTTATGGTTAAGAAGAATTACACCGCTGTTTAATGCTCCTTACCTAACCATCCACTGATATAGGTAAATGTCATCGACATAATATCAAAAGGTATATCTCACTCTATGAAAATAGACGTACAGATATATCAATTTGAAATTGGTGCACAACAGCGGATATTCAAAACCAAATATTTGCCGACCGGCAAACAGCCCAGATGATCTCCTCAAATATCACCGATTACAACGAATCCCGATATAATGAGGATAATCACCCTATTCCCAATAACTTACTCCCACTCATCATCTGTAAAACCATACAGATGTGAGAATCATACCTGGTAAATACATATCCTGGAGCAAGTGTCCAATCGGGAAATCAGTTTTCCATTAACAGTACACGGTGAAACTGAAACATTGAAATGTTTCGTTGGGGTATCCTGGTATTCCTAGTAATGCCTCTTCCATTATCCAGATTCACAACTGTAACCGTATAATTCTTTGCCACTTCTCCAAATCCCTTTATATGTCTTTAGTCATTACCTTCTGTACACCCCATTAGGCCAAATGGTTTTCTTCCTTCCCTACCGTACGGCACTAGCCTATGGTTTGGAAGAAGACTATCCAATAAGCATAATGGGTGTACTGTCCCAATCCTAGGAACACTCGCAATGCGAGAGGAGGTGAAGAAAAAAGACACCTGAATGTACTTTATTCCTATTTCTCCTGAACCAGAATCCATCCCCGAACTGGAACAAGTTCCTTTCGAGTTCGTATATAACCATACGATGGAGTATCCAATAAACTGTGGATCTTCGTAGTGATACGGAGTGTCCTGGAGAAATACAAAGGTGATTTAGGATTGGGGAAGAAATACTTGGTTTGGTCGTGAATAGCAGTTGCAATTTACTTTGCCCTCTTACTAATCCCTTTCTTTGTCTGAACTTAATACCTTCTGTACACCGTTTACGCTAACTGGTTTTCTTCATTCCCTACCGGTCCGCACCAGCATATGGTTTGGAAGAAGACTATCCAA
Source organism: Agapanthus africanus (assembly GCA_030015575.1). Taxonomy (NCBI): domain Eukaryota; kingdom Viridiplantae; phylum Streptophyta; class Magnoliopsida; order Asparagales; family Amaryllidaceae; genus Agapanthus; species Agapanthus africanus. The sequence continues at coordinate 201,249,841 of JASDDO010000010.1, read as the reverse complement.
TTTGCGTAATAGGTGTACTACTCCTAAACCAAGGAGTACTCGCAATGAGAGAAGGTGAAAAGAAAAGACAACTGAATAATCCTATTCGTTTTTCTCCAGAACCAGAAACCATCCTCGAAGTCCTTCGAGTTCGTATATAACCATACGATGGTTTTGTCCAATGGAAGTGGACGTTCGTAGTAATACGGGGTGTCCTGGAGAAAAAGGGTAAAAGTAGGAGTGGCAATGAGGTCTGCAACTCTGACAATCCAAAAGCCGTGTTAAGAAGGTTCGGTCAACTTGGTCACTGAGTCATAGTCCAGGGGCGGGTCAATGGTCACTGCCAAAGAGAGAGAGAAAAGAAACACTCAGCGTGCATTCTAACTTAGATCAGAATGGTTATCACTTTATCTAATCTGGAAACCTCCCACTGTACCTCAAATTCTCCTCCAAACCTGAAAGAAAAATTAGTCAGGATCACCCGAGGAGTAAACCAACTCATCAGTGGGAATCGGGATCCAACTATCATCGCATGATAACTTGACGGAATCCACTCAAGTCACCACACTCCAGAATGTATGCGCATGCCTGGCAAGTTTCAGTTCTTTTGAAACTCCCGATGTGTGTTTTTACCCCTAGGACCCAAGTGACCTTGACTGAGCCAACATATCAAAGGATCCTAGTCAAGTTCAACCCGTCATTATCTTGATTGCATTAGACCCACCCGCACGAGTCCTTGACTGAGCCAAAATGACCGTACGACTGTCCTAACCAATCACATATCCATGCAACAGAAAAGCACTACATAGCTACCGAACACTACGCCTCGGCTAAGCACGACATACGCAGCACGAATACTGAGTAATACTAATCTGAAATGACGGAGGGCTACGACTGGTTTTTGGCGAAAAACCTTTAACGTAATGAACTTGATATCGTTGAAGGAACTGCACAACTTTTTATAAAATATAGTGACGAAAACCTTTACTAAAGAGGTCACTCCCGGTGAAGGGATCTCGGCTCTTTCCCCGTAGAATGAGGTGCAGGATATTCCAACTGAATACCACGATGCAAAGCAAAAGTAATCGGCTATAGTGAAGTTAATGCCCTGACACAAACTTCTGTCCAAGGGGTCACTCCCAGTGAAGGGATCTCGGCCCTTGCCTCGTCGACTGAGGAGCAGGATATTCCAAATGAATACCACGATGCAAAACAAAAGTGAACGTCCTTGCAATAACAGCTTTTTGAAAAATGTTCCAACAACATCAGAATAGGTTTGTTTAGCTTGCATTGATCCGAATCAACGCAGTCCCATCAAATGATCACACCACAAAGAACGAAAATATACTGATGTACGTATATGCCATCCGCATTCGCCACTGGATCCCGTCATCACCCGTTAGGTTACTTAACTAACGACAGAGCAGGGACTGGACTAGCGCGGATGTAAAACATATACAACATCTACTAATATATATACCAATATATTATATTTCGCTCAAGGCGTGATAAAAAGCAACATCACAGAACAATACAGATATCTGGAAGCCCCGGGTTTCACAGAGCCGCTGCTGAAACCCGACGTTCCCCTGGTCGTGTGGATAGCCTGTGCAATGAAATCCTAGACCCCTACGGGCGCGGCAAGTCACCCGCCAAAACCTGAAGCGAGGCAGCCCCCTCCAGCACCGTGAATGGACCACCCACCACTTCACGGAATCCGGTAACTTGGGCACCCCTCCTGGGTCAACCTGTACCCCCTACGAGTACGGCGAATAGCCCGCCAATCCTAGAGTGAAGCCCTCTCCGTCTCAATGCCATGAGATGCGGGCCCGTTGCCCTCTAGAACCCGGCTATCCGTGCACCCCTCCGCGGGGTAAACCTAGTACAGAAAGTAAAATATACATACAACGGGTACATCGACCGCAACCAGGTCGTACCCCAAAAGAATAATACAATCAGGCAGTGACGGCAGTCCACATGTCGGACGCTCGCCCCGCAATATCAAATGTACATATAAAACAAAACTGTACTAACATTGCATCCAGGCTATCCCCCACGACTGATCCGCAACAACACAGCATAAACATAGAACATCAACGTGAAAGTCACGTTCGCAAATCCGTCTAACCGGGCTATAGCAGTTAGACGGGATTTACCGATCAAGTGACATTCACGGTCGCAGATATAATGTAAATACTGTGAAATAATGTGTTTCAAATATCCGATCGATCAAACAATTAACAAGTGGGCCCCCAAGTAATACTGTAGCAGTCACAGGAATTCTGGGCCCAAATTTAATATTCCAAAACCCACAAAAGCAGCCCACAAGCCCACTGTACAAATTGGACACAGTGAAGAGATTAGAGTGCGGCGGAACCGCGGCCCAAGGGGGGGTTTGGCCGCGGTTCCGCGCTTCCTTGAACGACTGAATGTGTCGAATTTTTACAGATGTCTTAGAACTTCTTGTACATTAGTTTTCTACAACCTGAAAAATTTTTTGAGACCAAATATTTTCAACAGAAAACTGATGTGAACAAAATGAGGTTTTTTTGAATTTCGGTCGATCGGATAAGCAAAACGCATTAGAACAAGCTAGGCAAGGTTAATGGCGTGGCTCTGATACCATGTTGCGCCACGGCAGCGCCCCGGCCGTCTATCCGAGGCCAAATTGCGGAATCAAAATTTTCTTATCTTTTAAACTGGCGCTACCGCGGACAATAAAAACCCGGATCGTAACCATTAACCTAATGCTAGCTATCTAGAGAAAGGGTGAGAGATGTATACCGAGTGATCCGAGTCCTCCGGTCTTCTCGTCATCGTCCCGATCTCCCGCGGAAAGTCTTGCCTCCACATCGTCGCCTCCTCGCCGGAAGGGCACCACATCGCCTGCTTCTTTTACGGGCTCCCTCCTCGATACCGAGGCAACTCGGGCATGAAGCCGGCAACTCGACATGCTCAAGATATGCTGTAGAATGCGTAGTAGATCATGCTAGTCTCATTTGGGGTTTGTAGTTGCCTTGATGGAGGAATGGGGTTAGGAAAAATGGTGCTTTCATTTTTCCAAAACAAGAAGAAGAAGGAGATGAAGAATTCCTCAGATAACAAAGGTGAACTCTCTCATTCTTTTCTTTCTCTCAAGTGTTCTTTCTTTCATCTAGTGAGAATGATAATATGGTGGAGGAATGAGAATACCAACCATAAGAAGGGAGGTGAGTGTGGGATAAAGAGAATGGTGACTATATCCTAAACATCATCATTACAAACTTACATCCAAACCATACCCTCTCATATCACAATTAATGCAAGTGATGGTGCAAAAGAAAAGATGCCATCATAATTAATCATCTTACAAATAAAACCTCCACAATATGTTATTTGCAAACTTGCAAATAACACCCTCCATCGGAAAAGTCCGGCCAGAAAAGAACAAAGGAAAACCGGCCGGAACGGAATGCAAACTGGAAACTCCAGAAAACTGGACCCGTAATAAATTACAGGAAAACCCCGATACTTTGCATACACACCCGCATCTGTATTCCGACCGGATACAAATGCAATGAGACAAAATCTACACTGTACTAAAGTAGGATCCGGCTTAAACCAAAGCCGGCTAGTAATATCCGTCCTATCCTGATCCGTGCAATACCGCACGTATCTGATCGGACCCTTCCATATCTCCATACGGCCTCTACAGCGTTTCGCCCGAAAGCTTGAGTAACTGAAAGTGTGGTGGACTCTAAAGACTCGTCAATACTATGGCTGTGGATTTAACCACTAGCACGTCAGAGGTATAAGCCAATACGTGACGGGCCACCAGCTATTGACCAAAAAGGACGTCGATGAGCGAACTCATCCTGGCACCCTACTGAGCCTGTCAGTGACAATATCCGTACAGTCCGGTCCGTTCGTCTATGAGCATCGCATGGCGGGCCTAGGGGGTTGGTAAAAGTCAGAACCCCAAAAGCGGTACAAGTCGTGTCGGAGTGTAGCCCAGAACGCCCTGAGATACTACTGGAATACCTACCAGTAAATCTCCTGCCTCGGCCGAGGGCTTTGCGTAATGGCTCTCCTAGACACAGCGCGACCTCGCCCCCAATACCGGGAGAGACGAACCCCTGAAGATCCGCTCACTGCCTCCATGTGGCTCGGGACTGTACCCAACTAAAACCTGTTTGCAGGACTCCTTTGAGCCGTGGTAGGGTAGTAATTAAAGCACAGTGGGAACTCACACGACACAAATGACGATCCTCAGGTCAATGAACTAACCTGTACACATGTCACCAGGGAACTGCTATCTGACTTCTGGTATAAGACCAACTAGCAGGTTCCCGGCGAGTCCTGTCCGGTGTACTCATAACCCAATGAGCACCTATATACATCTTAGGTGAACCAACTGACACCAGTGGCTTGTGAGACCGGCCACCGCCCCTCGTCGGGGTCTCGACTGTATACACTAGTCTACTAATGGAGTATCGATGCCCTGTCTCGAAACTCCTACGACTAGGGACCTTTTAAGGATGTGCTTATAGACTACCAGCTCCCACGTATATGATCGCCATCATACTGCTGGTAGTCAAGCAAGAATCCTAGGGGCTCTATCAACGTGTAATAGCGACATGTCAGGTCACCTAAAGCAGTACACGATGATAAAGATAAACCAGATAGCATACTATCATATCGAGTAAGACTGTCCTACCGGGATAGGTCCTCCCTCAATCATTGCAATCACGTGCCTGTGATCCAATAATTGACTCTGAGGGCACTATCTCCAACAACGATAACACAAGTGTATATTAGCAAACGACAAAAAACACGTAGAAACTACGTTTAACCGACACACCAACTCCAAACCTACTCCCAAGTGTTCGTATTGTGGCTAACGTACGTAGCGACACGACGAAACCAACCCAAGAGCCAAACCAGCACAAAGTGCACGGACCGTGTCGGATAACGTATCACGCGTAGTCGTATCAATAGAAACTACTTATGTGATCCCAGATTTTTCTTACAGAGAAAACTAAACAATCAAATAGAACCAAACACACCTAAACCACTACAGACACCTGCCCACAAAAACCCAAACCTTAACTCCTCCCAGGGGCCGATGTTGCCTGAATTCTCCTTCGTGTCGCCGGCCGTGGTCCGAGCAGGTGGGTTCGTGCTCCAGGTGAAGGCCTATGGTCTCAGGTAAAATACAACTATATTGTTTGGTTTTCTAGTAATTTCTCGGGGTCACAGCAAGTCATTGATATCACAAATCGACACTAAAATACGATATTACGCACAAAACTTAACTTTAAACATTCTAAACTGAAACTAAAAGTCTACTTAACACAAAAACTACATAAAGAACAGATAGGGATCATTACATAACCAAAAGAACTCTAAGATCCAAGCTATCCAAGCTCCTATGCATCCAAGATGCAATATCCAAGAAAAAGTTATGATTTTATGAGTTTGGATGTGGTTTGTGATGGATTTTGTGTGAAGAAGCTCAAGTGTTCAGTTTGAGTGATGAGGAAATGAAAAAGAATAAAGAAAATACTAAGTGAGAGAGAATTGGAAAAGAAAAGATAAAGAGAAACAGGGTGGTGAGTGCAAGAGGTGAATGCACCTTGCATTACTTCTCTAATTAATGCTTTCATACAATGTCACCTTGCCACCTCTTCTTTTCCAAAAGAAAGTATCTCTCTATTTCTCACAACAATTAACAAGAGGATTAAGATTAGGGTTAAAGCAAAGAATAGGTGGAATTAGCGTTAAGTGTCATGGTTGCTAATACTAGTTTAGCACAAACAAACCTCACATTTACGTGCACACGTGCGTGCATGCCCATAACAAATAATATTAAAATAATAATTAAATGTTATAAAATGTGAGGAACCTGAATTGGTAAACTTTTTACAGTAAACCCGCATTACCGTCTAAACTAACACTAACCAAAATCTAAGGCGTTACAGTAACGGAGAACTCCAGGTGGAGTCCTGCAGGTTTACCTAGCACGACAGCGAGGTTTCAGGAGGCATCGACCATGCCGTTTTCAAAAAATTTCGATGCTAAACAACCCTAACTCTAGATCTTAACTAGAGAATTAGACGAACTATGCATGTAAACAATTTTACATCTAAGTGAACAAGGAATACAACCTTTGTAAACGATCCTTCACTTCAAAAGCTCCGTGTAGTAGTCCCTTCGCTCCAAATAGTGATCTTTCGGACTCTAGAATGGCTCCACAAGATGAAAGGAACAAGCTTGCTTGAAGTCTTCAAGGCCGAAGATGATCTACGTCGAGGAGACACCAACTCAAGCTACCTCTTCACTAATTTGGAATTAGTGAAGCTAACACCTTAAACTAAATGGCTAGTCTATTAGAGGATGATGAAGTAGTATTTTTTCTCACTTTAGAACTAATTTTCTCACTTTAGAATTAATTTTCTCACTAATTTTCACCACCTCTCAAAAACCTAGAGAGCTAACTCTTGATGAAGAAGAAGATGAAGAGAATAATGTTGTGAGTGAGAATAGCAACCATGGGTGAGTTAATATCTCATATTAACTCATGTAGAGACTTAACCATGGCTTAAGGCAATGGTTGGGTTAATAAAAATCTTAAGTAAAACAAAATTAGTGGACTAAGTCGATGGTTCCGCAAGCTTCCACAAGCTTCAACCATGAGAAAATTTCAAACTAATTTTTTGATTTACTTTAAATAAATAAACCCTACATTATAATGAGCATGGTGTGTGTCTCATACACCCATGTAGTATCTATCATCAAGCATGACACAAAAGGAAACACAATTAATATATATCACATATATATTAAATGCATAAGTGAGATAAATAAAATCTTAAGTGGGCTAATATTAGTTAATATAAACTAATATATCAAATATATAATTATACATTAAATTATTAAATCAACACTTGATTTAATAATCTGGCTATATCACATATAACCGACTAATATCATTTGTAGCAACTTATCGAATCAACACTTGATTTGATAACCCGGCTATATCACATATTACCGACCAATATCACATATCGTGAGAATAGAATATGGTATTACATAAACTTATTAATTACAGTCCAGTACATATCTCATATGTGCTCCTACTTCGTTTCGCCTGAGACAGAAAACTTCTGTGTAGGACTCTAAAGACTCGTCAATACGCCGGCAGTAGGTAATGATCATATCAAGCACCCACAAGCCGTCAGCGGTACTAGCTGGACGTAACGGTTACCCGGGTATTAAGCGATCAGAATATCAACAAGCAAGCCTGCTCATACTCCTATAAAGCCTGTCAGTAACACTACCGTACAGTCCGGTCTCTTCGTCTGATATGTCGCATATCTAGTGTAAGGGTGGTAAACGTCAGACCCCAGTAATCGATAAGTCGTGCCGATGTGAGTCTCATAACGGGTTGAGAAACTACTGATAATACTTACCAGTAAATCTCCGTATCAGCCCTGGCCAAGGACTACCTATATAGCCAATTGAGCACAGCGCAACATCAACCCCCAATACCGGGAGAGACGAATCCCCTCCTATCGCTCATTGCCTCCATGTGACTCGGGACTGTACCCAAAAGCCACGTTTTGTACGTTCTCTTGAACGTGGTAAGGTGAAAATCAAAGCACAATGGGAATCACACAAGACTCTATGATGATCTCGGGTCTACAGACTAACCTGTACCAATGTTACCAGAGAACTGCTATCTGACGCTAGGTACAATACCAACTAGGAGTTCTCGGCAAGTCATGTTCAACGTACCCAGTCTCCACTAAGCACCCGTATACCATCTTTGATGCCAAACACCAATGGATGTGGAATCATCCATCGCCCATCATATGGGTTAAGAAGCGTATACGCTAGTCTACTCTGGAATATCGATGCTCTGTCTCGATACACCCTCGACTAGGAACAATTAATGGATGAACTTGTGAACTACCCTGGCCCCACTAGTATGATCTCCATCATAGTTCTGGTAGTCAAGTACACATCCTAAGTGCTTTATCAACATGTGAGAGCAAGGCAGTATCACAATACAAGTCTACATGTTAAGACAAAGAGCAACCAGATAGCATACTATCATGTCGAGCAAGAAAGACATCTCTCTATATGTCCAAGCATCCACTATAATATACATCATATATAGAATAATGGCCTCTGGGCTTACATATAACTAACAATTTCCCACATGCACTAAGGCCAGTTGTTCTAGTATCTCATACCCAACATCCCGAAGAGTCTCTCAAATTGTATCTGTGGTATGGCCTTCGTGAGTGGATCTATCGTGTTGTTCTTCGTGTCAACTCTCCTGACCTCAATCTCCCGGCGTTCAATTATATCCCGGATCCGGTGATACCGCCTCAGAATATGCCTGGATCACTGATGTGACCTGGGTTCCTTAGCCAAAGCCATTGCTCCATTGTTATCACAATACAAATGTCACGACCCGAAATATTAGCTCCTGAATAGCACTTGAATCACGCAACGTCTAAAGGTGTAAGGGAATTCAAGTAATCTGAAACCCAGAAATCTAAACCTTTTAGAAAAAATAAAGGAGGTGATGTTTTGAAATAAAGGTATATGAAATCAAGTTTTCATAATGCATAGAAAACGAACATGAATGATGCAAGTGAAATTTACTAGTTTGAAAACATGGTTCGTCTTTTAAAAATTTTGGCAGCACCTCCTTAGTATATTTTGATCCAAAACCACAAATACATAATAATGACAATGGCATCCCCAAGCGAGAGCTAGCTCTTCGCCAAACGGCGGATCATAACCACGCAATACAACATAAATAGATATATGACACCCAACGGCGAATTTCACCACAAAGATAAAGAAATGAGCAAGATATAACCCCCAAAGCGAATATAAAACCCATCGCTCAAATCTCGCAACTACGAGTCTCACTAAGTCTCATTACTTATACAATTTACTAAATTTGATTGATTGATGGAGTTAACTAGATACAATATGAAATGTAATACAAGAGTGGGTATGATACAAATGTCCCACCTACCAATGCAAAACACCCGAATGGAACTGTGTGCCAGCGAAGCCGCTACTGATCCAAGCGGTCAACCTGCAAGAACTGTGGCACAAAGGGGTGAGTTGCTAACTCGTGAATAGAAATATATCTACAAGCAGAAATTGAATAAACAATGACTCATAGGTTAACTCTATCAAAGGTAATACTATGATATCTACGGTGACCGGGTCGTATATGTGCCAACAAGGTCGTCAAAACCTAAATGCATGCGAATAACATCCAATAGTAATAATCAATGCATGCAGATATGTGGATATCGTCCACCCATAAATCAATGTCTATAAGCATGTGTATAATCTCCAATAGTAGAATCAGGGTATGTATGTATGTGGATCTAGTCCACGCGTCAACCATTGACGCAACAATATCATGCATGTAAATATCATAAAAGAATGTGCATGAAATATGAGGATACATATATCAAAGGTGTCCCTCCCGACACATCAAATCATGGAACCTGAATGCCTAGCATCGACAATCGAAAACATCATGAAAACCGTGCCCAGCATCGGTACGTAAATCCTCATATATCGGGCTCCGTCGGTCCGGATAGGCCCACGGGCTCCATCAGTCCGGATCGGCCCCTATCATCTCTCGAGTCCGGTCGGTATCCTCCGGATATCCACCGAGCCCAAATACTATCACCCGTAGATAGTAGTTCCTCTGCCAGGCTCACCGTCTGTATATACAGCATCCCTTTCTTGCCCCGGGGTACCATACCGGGTCCACCATGTACCCGCAATCGGCCTCATCGGCCTCCTCGAATCGGGTTTCACATGTCGTTCTCAGAATCGAGAAAACACATGGTGGACGCATCATATCAAGAGAAACCGGGTTTTAAAACAACACATAATCTCTTTTAAAATGTCCACGGTTCTCAAATCCAGAAATCTCATGAAAACAGCATATCTCAATGCGTACAATAATAGAGCATGATGTGTGCGACATATAATATAAATGTAAGCATATCGTGTATCAAGCAACGCGGAATAGTGATATGACATATTAAGGGAAAACCGCTCTTTTTAAATGATTCCAGTTTTTAAAATATAACATGCGGTTCCCAATATTACAATAAAACCAGCTATCTATATAGGTACAATATGTATATGCGCAATTATAGATGTACCAATGTATGTGTGCACAAATATGGATATACAAATGTGTATATCCGCAAGTATGAATGTATCAATGTATATGTGCACGAATATGGATATACAAACGTGTATATCCGCAAGTATGAATTTATTAATGTATATGTGCAAGCAGGTTATGCGAAGAGTCATATCATGATGCAGCAATCCTACTGTGTAATGACATGGCAATTATCGATGATGAAGTGTGTGAGCCTATAAACTGTGTATGTGTGGCATACGCATCATCGATAATGGTGCAGGTGTACTATCACAAGTATATGCGATGCAATAATAATATCATGAATGCAGCACAAAGTAAAACATCAGCTAAAAGCTATAAGGTATACGTAACTATCATATGTCTGAGTCGGTGAATCTAACAATCGGCATCTAGCCAGTAACATCGCTTACGGTATCATCCATCGTACGGCAACCTCTAGTCAAGGGTAAGGATCAATCATCAACTCAAACTCATCACGCACGGAATATCATCGTGCGGTGGCATATACTAATAGGGATCATATCATCCTATACGACAAAAGAGGGTACGGCCTAATATCACATACGGCCTATCATCCATGATTCACAACATATTATAAATGTATGTATATCTATGTGCCTATGTCCCGGTTCACATCCGCAATAATCTCATATTAGGGGACCAGCAAGGTATAAATCAAATCGATCGACTCGCATCCGTATACCATCATGTCATCATAACCTCATATCATCATCTCAATGTATCAGTCTTATATCCTTCCATTGCATTCATATCACCTATCAAGTCGAATTTACATAAACATGCTATCTCTACTAAGTACAAGTATCGAATCTAACACACACCCGAACCATACAATCAGATTTTTAAAGAAGTGAATCGTAGTTTTTAAAATAGGGGTTACGGTGTTTTTTAAGGAAAAGATATCATTTGAAGATCCGTAACATCCCTCAAGGTATACATTTAAAACAAACATGTGATTCTTTGGTTTATAAAAAGGTATGGTTCGGATGACGCATCTACATCGACTATCTAGTCCTACAGTACCCTAAGCGGTAATATCGCTAAACGTCATTCTATGATAGTAGTAACATATCACTTCTAACTATCCTCTAGTTTTCTAATATGGTTCACAGCTATCTTATTCTAACCCTAGTTTCCTAATCTAGGTTTCCTAACCATATTCTATAAATCGGTTTTCCATCAAAAGTTTGCGTGGGTGTTATACGCCATCCACCCGACTTACCCGGTAGATATAGATCCACTCACCTTAGTCTTCGCTTGCCGAAGTCGATGACGCCATGCTCCGTAGCCTCGGAATCCACGCAAAGGTACCTACAAAAACAATACACATCGCAACGCTATTAAAATCAAGTTCTGAAATCCAAAACGGCACGCGCCTTGCTTGTAGGTTAGAGCCTATAGCATACGTGTACAAAATCAACCAAACAACCCTTATTGTCGATGTACAAACATGCGACAACCAAATACAAATCCAAACATCAAAAATAAACATTTCAAAATACGGAAACATAGCCAAAAACCACACTAAAGTGCTCCAGATTTTGATTCAGGCCAAAAGGAGACAAACAATTCTAGGGTGTTGTATATGATGTATTTGAGCAACTGGACCAACCCCGACACCTCATGTCACCATGTGGCCGGCCACATCATCAAAAAAACCGGCCTCCTCTTGTCCCCTTGCTCAGGTTGGGTCCGTCTCGTTAAGGTGGCCTCTTAATACCCTAATTTGGCCCATAGAGATGTTTGCTACTCTCAAAAATCCTCCAGTTTGCTCCAGATTTCCCAGCACACCCAAATTTCTCACAAACCGACATGAACTAAATTCCCAAATCCATATTTTGGTTTCTAGGCTATGGTCCAGGTCAAACATCATCTCACAAGTCTCATTGACAGCCACAAAACATCACCAATTTCCCAAACCCTTCTCTTGGGATTTCAAAGTTCACACATCCATCACTAAACGACTTATAAACTTAAACAAAAGCTAGGAAATCACAAGTACTCTAAATGAAAAGAGATATACCACATGGTCACTCCCAAACAAAACTCTAGAAGTCCCAAAGTTTTCAAAATCCAACTTTTCTTGGTTCATAGCGATGAGGGTGAGGAGGTGATCGTTTTTTTGTGAAAAGGTATAGGGTTTTAGCAAGGTTTTTGGGGTGGATCAAGAGCGTAGAAGATGGAGGGATGTGGATTTCAGGGAGATGAAGAGGGAAGAGAAAATGATGGGGTAACTCGGTCAAGACAGCAGCCCCCCTCTCACTATTGTTCTCACCCACTCACTTTCCATGTCATCATTTTGTCTCCTTTCTCTCTCCTCACTCATCATGACACCTTTTCTTTCGTTTTTCTCACCAAAATACATACACCCAAATAAAACAACACCATGAAATAACATGTAACATGTTGATTGATTATAAAATTCACTGACTGTGTCGTGTGTAACTCGAATGAATTTCTTTGTGTCGGTATTTAGAAAATGAATAAAATTCACAATCAAAGAATTATATTTGAACGCAATCAACTACGGTGTCAGATGTAGATTGTAAGTGAGTGCGGATCGTCCACAGGGATTGTGCGATTCGTTTTTATGTTTGATTTGTTTGAATTGAAAAGTTAATCGAAAAGAAAATAGAACATGATTCAAGATTTTATCGATTGATTCATGTGTCACTAGTCTAATCAAGAATCCAGAAAATGATAAACAATCGAGAATTGGGTTTCGATGATATTTCCAACCAAATGTCAAGAATCTAAATGAGGCTCATAGGAATCGATCGGATCTATAGATGTGATGTAATCTTAAGATATCGTGTTCTTGTCCTTCGAAGAATTGGTACTAGATCGATGATGATCGACGAGAGTTAGGGCTTTCTCGTGAATCTAGGGTTTCATCATTTAACCCTTGTTCTTTCGTCGATATCATTCACATTCTAGCCTCTAGCAATTTCAAAAAACGATCGTAACTCCCCAATTTCAAGCGATATCAATCAAGAAAGCATCGCAACGAAACTAGGTCGTCGGTTCTTGATCTTGCTAGGGTTTACAAAACTCGTAGGAATCAAGAATTATTTAAGATATGTTACATCATCAATCTATTGATCGTCTCAACTCCTCGACGAGCGGAGTATTACTCAAACATCACAACAAGAACCACAACTATAAATTGATATCGAATCATGATGCAAGAATTAAAAGATAAGCAAGAATATAGAAAAATTCACATTTATTTAGCGACAATTTTCGTTACAACTCTCTTGAATTTACAAAAGGAAGGAACTAGATCGTCGATTCTGGCTTCGCTTTTCTCCGTGAGTCGTGGATCGGCTTGGACCACTTGTTCCGTTGAAGATCGGCTTCGCTCCTAAAAGGTTGACGGGCTTCTTGCTTGATTTGGTACTCGGGATCTTGGCTTTTGATTGGAATTAGGGTTTGGGTTTCACACAAGTCTTGTTACTAGACTTGTGGAAGAAGAAGATGAAAAAAGAGGTAAGAGATTTAATGGCTCTAGATTGATACTAGATTGGATCTTGGATTCTCCCTTAACCCTAGGTCTAGGCTTCTATTTATAGAATTCCTAAACCCTAGGTCTAGGTTTGAAATTACAATTCCCTCCAAAAGTTTGTTTTGGAGCTTCTAGAATTAGTTTGTTAGGTGCTAGCTTAGGCTTTAAGCTAGGATTAATTAAGCTTAGAAACCCTAGTTTGCTGAACTGGCAGAAGCCTCTGGAATCTTCTGGAAACTGAAGTACATTTCTGAGCTGTAGCCACTGAGAGAAGCATTGTGCACCAAATTTCTAGGGTTGACGTGGTAGCGGCGCCGCGGAACCGCGGCGCAAGCCGGCTCCGGCCGCGGTTCCGCGGCCGTGTTGGCTCTTTGTGGCTTCAAACTTCCAGTGTTGCTTTTGGCTTCCTATGGGGTATGTATCTGGTAGGTTGATTTGTATTTCTCCCTTTGGATTGCTACCAGATCTCAACACTTGGAGTTGGTGCATTTTATCAGCTTCTTTTGATTTTGATCCTGCAATTTCCTGCACACATCTTGAAACAAGTGTTGCGCAATATAGGGATGATACGATGCCATGAAATTCAGTCAATTTCCTTTATAGTGACGGTTTTAGAGTCTAACACATGCAATCTGATATTTAACGGCCGATTTACTAATATGTGAAATATGAATACCGTACACTTCTAAATGAATGCAGATGATAAGGAAATTGCCGGTTAAAAGATGCAGTATTTTCGACTGATCAAATTCCCCCAAACTTATTTTCGATCGTCTCGAGCGAACTGTTTTATTAAAAAGAGAAGGAGAAAATAAAGAAAGAGAAAAACTAACGAGCACACTTTCGTGGGCAACACGATTGCACTGAGCATGTGCAACAAGCCTTTAAACCTCTAGGTGTCCCCAGTAGGAGGAGTGTTGTCTCCTGAGGGTTTTCAGCGGATTGCACCCACAAAATCCAATAATAAAAGGAAGATCATGAATATTACATTTAAAGAAAATAATTGTAAAAGAAAAGCTTCGAAAATTAGGGTTTCCAACTAAGCTAGCTTTTCGGTTGTCATGAGCCCTATCTTAATGGTCATGAAAAGATGTCAGAAATCACGTCCTCCCTCAATAAAACATCATCTTATTCTTCAATCCTATCTTTATTCCAAACATCGATCATATAACCCTGCGTGTGTGTAAAGACATCCCTACACCCGGAGAATTCAATTCAAGCTATCATACTCTTGCCCATCAGCCTCAGCACTTTTTAATTAATGAATATTTGGATGAGATTGCTCACATACTTTCATGCGACCGTTAATACTTCTTGAGGTACTAACCGACCGATTACTCCTGTGCTTGCTTACTTGGCCTTAGGGCACTAGGTGAAGAAGCACCCTCGCTATATATTTTTTTATTGCCCTCGGTGATAACAAAACCAGTGTCCATTTTTCTCACCATTTTATATTTTCTTTATTTCATATTTTTTTTTATTTCCTTCATACTTTTGGCTTTAAGACAAGAGCATTTCAAGGTATCCTCTACTATCCTAGGCTTTAAGACGTGTGTAAGTGCGAATAGCAGGGTATCAACGTTCAAAATGTTTTGCTTTCAGAATAGAAACTATTTTTCAGACTTATTTTTATCCTCAGATTAGTGACGTCTTTCATCTTACTAACCCTTGGGACAACGGCTCATAACTACTTATTACTAGTTCGTATAAGAAAACTTCTAATTTTCTTGGTTTTCTTAAATTTTTCTAATCTCATGGATGTAATTTTTCACTATCTAAACTTTCATTATCTTATTTATGTAAAAAAATGTTTAAATGTGAAAATATTTTTATATTTTGAAAATTTTAAATTTTTATGGATTTTGAAAATTTTTAAATTTTTATAAGTTTTTAAAGAAATGTTTTGTGCTTATGCAAATGATATGCAAATGATACAAAAATAAGCACAAACCTCCTCCAAACTTGTTTTCAACAGTGTCCTCACTGTTTCCAACAGCTATATCTACAAAACCTGTAAGTCTGGGAGGAATTATTAGTGGGGGAAAAATATATAAGTGAAGAACTTCTCCCAAACTTACTCTTTTCTCTCACCTCCATTCAAAAAAAATGATGCAATGATATACTGGACATGAAGGTGAGACGGAGGAATTTTAATCCAAATAAACTGGCTCCTGTAAGAACAGGAGCTCCTCCGTGGGGTCAGTGGAAAAATACGGCTTTAGTCTATGTCCATTAACTTTGAAAAAGGTGCCGTTTTTAACATTTTCTACTTCTACTGCCCCGTGCGGGTATATAGACCGCACAACAAAAGGTCCCTTCCACCGAGATCGGAGCTTACCCGCGTGAAGGTGTAGTCGTGAATCATAAAGAAGGACTTGTTGACCTTGTGTAAATGTTTTCCTCAAAATGTTTTTATCCTGGAAAACCTTAGTCCTATTCTTTATGATTACAGCGTTATCATAAGCTTCATCGCGGAGTTCGCTTAGCTCATTTATTTGCAGCTTCCGAAAGTTGCAAGCTTGGTTTAGATCAAAATTTATTTCCTTAATAGCCCACAATGCTTTATGCTCTATCTCGACTTGTAAATGACATGCTTTTCCAAACACTATCCTATATGGCGACATTCCTAGGTCGGTTTTATATGCAGTTCGGAATGCCCAAAGAGCATCCGTCGGTTTGGTCGACCAGTCTTTTCTATTTTTCACAACTGTCTTCTCCAGGATAAGTTTGATTTGTCTGTTTGAGATTTCAGCCTGCCCGCTTGTTTGGGGATGATACGGTGTAGAAAGTCGGTGGTTGATTGAGTATTTCCGCATCAAAGTCTCGAAAGACCTGTTGCAGAAATGTGTCCCATTATCGCTAATAATAGCGCGTGGGTGTCCAAATCACGAAAAGATATTCTCTTTCAAGAACTTAATGACAAATTTCCTGTCATTAGTGCGACATGGAATGGCTTCAACCCACTTTGAGACATAATCAACCGCTAGCAGTATGTACAAATTCCAAAAGGAGTTGGGAAAGGGACCTATAAAATCAATGCCCCAAACATCGAATATTTCAACAACCAGAATGGGTTGCTGAGGCATTTCATTTCTCTGGAAGATTCTACCCGTGTACTGACATTGTGTACAGGTTTTGCAATAGTCAAATGCGTCCTTGAATAAGGTCGGCCAATAAAATCCACATTGCAAAACCTTCTCCGCTGTCTTTTTAGGACCAAAGTGACCCCCCACAGGCCTGATCATGACAAAAAGAAAGAACACTCTTGAACTCTTTTTTCGGGACACACCGGCGGATGATCTGATCAGGACAATACTTAAACAAGTATGGATCATCCCAGTAAAAGTGTTTTACTTGGGATAGAAAGCGGTATTTGTCCTGGTTTGACCAATCGCTGGGTATAAGTCCCGTGACAAGATAGTTCACAATATCCCTGAACCATGGTTCATTGGATACGCTCAAGAGTTGTTCGTCAGGAAACGAGTCTTTGATCGGCAGGGTCACAGGGGAAGAAGAGATGCGTGAAAGATGGTCAGCTACTACGTTTTCACATCCTTTCTTATCTTTGATAACAAGATCCAATTCTTGTAACAGAAGGATCCAACGTATTAGTCGACCTTTTGCATCTTTCTTCGCCAGAAGATGTTTTAAGGCGGAATGGTCAGTATACACAACTATAGGTGAGCCAATTAAATAAGGCCTGAATTTTTCTAATGCAAATACAACCGCTAAATGTTCTTTTTCGGTGGTTGTATAATTGAGTTGAGCATCATTCAAGGTCTTACTCGCATAGTATATCACGTGTGGCATCCTTTCGATGAGCTGTCCTAAGACTGCACCTACTGCAAAATCAGATGCGTCACACATCAGCTCAAAGGGGTAGTCCCAGTTTGGTGATGATAAAATGGGGGTTGAAGTGAGTGAGTGTTTAAGTGAGTCGAAAGCTGTCTCACAGTCCGAGTCAAAATGGAAGTTCGTATCCTTGGCCAGGAGAAGAGTTAAAGGTCTAGCAATTTTGCTAAAGTCCCTAATGAATCTCCTATAAAAGCCCGCATGGCCAAGGAAAGATCGAATATCTTTGACTCTTTTGGGATGATGGAGGTTTTGAATGACATCTATCTTAGGTCTGTCAACCTCAATGCCTTTCTGTGAAATAACATGTCCAAGAACAATTCCTTCTTGGACCATGAAAGGGCATTTTTCCCAGTTCAAAGTCAAGTTCTTCTCTTTGCAACGAGTAAGAACAGCGTCAAGATTCGCTAGGCAATCAGAAAAAGAGTTTCCAAAAATCAAGAAATCGTCCATAAAGATCTCCAGAAAATTCTCTACCATATTAGAGAATATCCCCATCATACACCGCTGAAAGGTAGCGGGAGCATTGCATAACCCAAAGGGCATGCGACTGTAAGAAAATGTACCAAAAGGACAAGTAAAAGTGGTTTTATCTTGATCCTTTTTGGCGATGGGGACCTGATTATAACCTGAGTATCTATCCATAAAACAATAATACTCTCGTCCGGCTAAGCGTTCCAGCATTTGATCAATGAATGGTAGAGGAAAGTGGTCTTTCCTCGTGGCAGCATTGAGTTTTCAATAATCGATACATATACGCCACCCAGTTTGGGTGCGTGTCTGAATCAACTCATTCGCCTCATTGGTTATAACAGTGATGCCGAATTTCTTAGGAACGACATGTATAGGACTCACCCATTGGCTATCGGAGATGGGGTATATAATACCATTATCTAGGCATTTGACGATCTCTTTCATTACCGCTTCCATCATGACGGGATTCAACCGTCTTTGTGGTTCTCGGGTTGGTCTGGCATCATCCATCACATGTATATGATGTTCAACTATCAAGGGACTAATCCCTTTGATGTCCGCCATACTCCAACCAAACGCCTCTTTGTTAGATCTCAATACCGATAAAAGTGCATTCTCTTGCTCTAATGCTAGAGAAGCGGATATTATAACCGGTAAAGACTCCTTCTCACCTAAATAAGCATATTTCAGATGAGAAGGTAAAATTTTGAGATCTAATTCAGGCGGAGAAATGATAGAAGGAGGGATCATTGAGTGATTTTTTGAATTACAAAGAAGCTCAGAGCCTGTGAAAGATACAGACTCGGGTGGAGAAAAGTCAGGAGTGCAGGACTCAAGTGTAGGTAAAGTGTCCTCACTAAGATCTTGTGTAAATTCAAACAGAGATGTGGTAATGTCGTCGAGATCAGTAAAGCAAAGTTCCTCAGCTCCACAACTATCGGGAGCGATCTCGTGGACAGAGCACACATCTAAAATATGAGCAGAGGGTTCTGATGGCTGACTTCCAACTTTGTAGATATTTAGTTCAATGGTCATATTTCCAAATGATAAGTTCATTGAACCGTTTCTACAGTTTATAACAGCGTTGGAAGTGGCAAGGAAAGGACGACCCAGAATCACCGGTATTTGGCCCCGGGGGTTTGCTACAGGCTGTGTGTCAAGCACAATGAAGTCTACAGGGAAAAAAAATTGCCCGTCCTTTATTAACACATCCTCTAGTTCACCCCTTGGTTTGGTGATTGAACGGTCTTCCATCTGGAGAGTGCAGTGAGCAGGTTTCAGCTCTCCAATCTCTAATTGCTCATATACAGAATATGGAAGTAGGTTAACACTTGCGCCAAGGTCTAAAAGAGCACGATTTATGTTTTTACCCCCAATAGAAATCGATATTGTAGGACATCCTGGGTCCTTTCGTTTCTTTGGTAGCTGGGGAATAAAAGCAGTGCTAATATTATTAGATATAAAGACCTTCTTCGGCACTTGAGTCTTCCTCTTCCTAGTGCACAAGTCCTTAAGAATTTTCGCATAAGCGGGGACTTGTTGAATCGCATCTAGGAGAGGGATGTTGATGTTAACCTGTTTGAACATTTTCATAATTTTCTCCATATGAGGACTCGCTCTGTTACCCCTTATCCGATTCGGGTAAGGAGCTTTCGCAATAAGCGTCGGGTCCATCATAGGAGAAGGAAGAGCGGGTAGACGAGGTCCCAAAAGAGGTGTGGGGACCGTCTGTGGAGAACTATAAGGGTGGGTTGAGGTGTTGAGCCTAGTGGAAAATGGAGAATAGGCTCACGAGAAAGTGGTGGGGTAGAAGAAGAAGGATCAGAATTAGCAGTGTGTGTGTGTGAGGAAAGGTCTCAGCCGTGGTGTTAATGATAGGATTTTCAATATCATCAATTCCTTCCCCGACATGATTGTTCAGCACTCTTCCTGATCTCAACGTTGTGACGACATTTACTTTGTAATGCCCAGGATTAGGTAGGGGTTGAGAGGGAAGTTTCCCTTTTTCTCTCGCACTCATTTCGGCTTTAAGTCGAGCTATTTCAGCTTCCATCGATCTGATACTCTCAGCTTGGGACGCTGAGTTTTTCGTTTTCTCACTGACGGAAATTCTAACCTCAGCCGAAACCTCTATGAAATTTGACAAAAGTGATTTCATGGTTTGAGTGAATTGAGAGAATTCGTCAGAACAGGACAACTGCATAGGATTAGACTGTGAAGGAGTGTTGACCTGGTTTTGGAAATTTTGTGACTGGTAGGGGTGCGGAGTGAGTTGAAGTGGTTGCTGTTGTGGTGGAAGAGCTCTTTGAAAATTATTTTGGCTTGGAACTGTGTTTTGAGATTGTTGTTGGTTCCAAGCAAAATTCGGGTGATTCCTCCAGCCCTGATTATACGTGGAAGAATATGGATCGTTTCTAGGTCGTTGAAATGTGGCATTTGTATGCTCGTGACCTTGAAACGCAGAGTTTAATGGACATTCTTCCGTTAAGTGAGACGGATCAGAACAGCAGCCACATACAGTTTTGGGGAGTGACATTGGATTTAGGGAGGCTGCAGAAAATTTGTGTTCCATAGCGTAGAGCTTCTTTTGCATTGCTGCCATCTCAGCTCGAACACCTATGGACACATCTATTTGGTGTACGCCACCCCTATTCAATGGTTGGGTTCCACTCTCCCACTGTAGTGATTTTTCAGCGAACTCTTCTAAAAATTTCCATGCTTCCCCATCATCTTTAGTCATAAAAGTACCTTGACACATGTTTTCAAGGTTCTGTTTAGTGTTTGAGTTAATGCCCTCATAATTGATTCGGCAAAGATCCCATCTCGGGATGCCGTGATGAGGACATTGAACCAATAGATCCTTGAAACGTTCAAAGCATTTAGAGAATGGTTCAGTAGGGAGCTGGGTAAATTGATTCAGTTCGCTACGGATTCGAGCTGTCTTTTGCATTGGGTAAAATTTCTTAAGGAATGCCGCGACGAATTCTTCCCAATTCGTGATTGAGTATGCGGTAGTGTTATATAGCCACTTCTCGGCTATATCGCACAAAGTAAATGGAAGAAGTCGTAGACGCATAGCATCCACTGAAAGTTATGACGTACCCATCATTGCGCATACGTATTCAAAAAACGTAAGCGTCCTCAGTCTCGAGACCGTGAAATTTGGGTAAAAGATTGATATATTGGGGTTTAATCTCAAAGTTATACCCATTGGCTGGTGGAATGGATAAGCAGGTCGAAAGAGGACCTTGCAGTGGATAGCACCTCTCTTGGAGATAGATGCGGGGTGGATTCTGCGCACCAACGGACGGCGGCAGATTAGGGTTAAAGAAGTTCGATGGAGGTGGATCCATCGATGTGGGTGCGATAGTGGATAAAGAAGAAGTAAATGGAGAAATATCGACTTCAGAGCCGATAAAGGGTACGCGGACTAAACTGGCACTAGAATCCAGTGTCCAGCCTATCGTGCACTAAAAAGGGTTAGTACAAGTGGCTGCGTGAATTTATAATTAGGGGTCAATGAATGAATGCGGTGTTTGCTTTGAAAAAGGGACGGATTTTTTTTTTGAAAAAATGATGCGACACAACAAATGCAGCACACAAAACCCTAATTCTATTGGTCGCCTAGGTCAGATCTCTAGACCGCTCCTAACTGCCAGAAGATAAGACGCATGATAAAATCCTCCACTGCCTCTTTGTCTCTCCTGTGGCCAGGTAAGTGCCAGGTAAGTTGGAGGTTCTCCACTACGTAAGTAGTGGGCCTAATTAAGTAACCACTAGCCTTCGACACACTTGCCTAGACACCACAAGAGAAACGCGGAAAAGCAATGAATTACCCACGGCCTTCTTCCTAAGTGAGCACGACGGTCCTTAGAGTCATCTCTAAATCTTTTTTAGTTAATTGGGGTAAATGCGGATGCAAGTTTTGCGATTTTCGGGGCCTAGGAAGGGTAATGAACTCCCCACCAAATTTGGATTTGGCCGTGCCCCTTAATATCCGTATTTAGAATGCAAACAACCACGAAACAAAAACACGCACAAATTTAATTTTGCAATTTTTGCGCTGCGATTATTTGCAAAGAAGCCTGCAGAAATTTATTAGTTGGAGCAGAGAAAGAAGAAGAGAAGCAAGTAAGAGGCTTACTATGAAATTTCTGCACCGACGGCGCTTCACCAAGGCGCGGAACCGCGGCAAATAGCGGCTTAGACCGCGGATGGGCGGCCGTCTGTGCTGCTCTCTGCTTCAATTTTCAACAGCAAGCGGCTGTTGATTTCTCCAGCTCTCTGGAAATTTCCAAAAAATTTCTTCAATTGCACAACAGCTCCAGATTTCCATGCAATGAACCACAACAAATCGTTTAGATTTTGCGCCAATTTTGATCTCAAAATAACAATGAAATAAATTTTTCAATTCAAACTTCAATATAAAACGAATTAGCGCGTAATCCCCGGAAACGTCGCCATTTGATTGATTATAAAATTCACTGACTGTGTCGTGTGTAACTCGAATGAATTTCTTTGTGTCGGTCTTTAGAAAATGAATAAAATTCACAATCAAAGAATTATATTTGACCGCAATCAACTACGGTGTCGGATGTAGATTGTAAGTGAGTGCGGATCGTCCACAGGGATTGTGCGATTCGTTTTTATGTTTGATTTGTTTGAAATGAAAAGTTAATCGAAAAGAAAAGAGAACATGATTCAAGATTTTATCGATTGATTCATGTGTCACTAGTCTAATCAAGAATCAAGAAAATGATAAACAATCGAGAATTGGGTTTCGATGATATTTCCAACCAAATGTCAAGAATCTAAATGAGGCTCGTAGGAATCGATCGGATCTATAGATGTGATGTAATCTTAAGATATCGTGTTCTTGTCCTTCGAAGAATTGGTACTAGATCGATGATGATCGACGAGAGTTAGGGCTTTCTCGTGAAACTAGGGTTTCATCATTTAACCCTTGTTCTTTCGTCGATATCATTCACATTCTAGCCTCTAGCAATTTCAAGAAACGATTGTAACTCCCCAATTTCAAGCGATATCAATCAAGAAAGCATCGCAACGAAACTAGGTCGTCAGTTCTTGATCTTGCTAGGGTTTACAAAACTCGTAGGAATCAAGAATCGTTTTAAGATATGTTACATCATCATTCTATTGATCGGCTCAACTCCTCGACGAGCAGAGTATTACTCAAACATCACAACAAGAACCACAACTATAAATTGAGATCGAATCATGATGCGAGAATTAAAAGATAAGCAAGAATATTGAAAAATTCACCTTTATTTATCGACAATTTTCGTTACAACTCTCTTGAATTTACAAAAGGAAGGAACTAGATCGTCGATTCTGGCTTCACTTTTCTCCGTGAGTTATGGATCGGCTTGGACCACTTGCTCCGTTGATGATCGGCTTCGCTCCTAAAAGGTTGACGGGCTTCTTACTTGATTTGGTACTCGGGATCTTTGCTTTTGATTGGAATTAAGGTTAGGGTTTCACACAAGTCTTGTCACTAGACTTGTGGAAGAAGAAGATGACGAAAGAGGTAAGAGATTTAATGGCTCTAGATTGATACTAGATTGGCTCTTGGTTTCTCCCTTAACCCTAAGTCTAGGCTTCTATTTATAGACTTCCTAAACCCTAGGTCTAGGTTTGAAATTACAATTCACTCCAAAAGTTTGTTGAGGGGCTTCTAGAATTAGTTTATTAGGAGCTAGCTTAGGCCTTAAGCTAGGAATAATTAAGCTTAGAAACCCTAGTTTGCTGAACTGGCAGAAGCCTCTGGAATCTTCTGGAAACCGAAGTACATTTCTGAGCTGTAGCCACTGAGAGAAGCATTGTGCACCAAATTTCTAGGGCTGACGTGGCAGCGCCGCTGCGGAACCGCGGCGCAAGCCGGCTCCGGCCGCGGTTCCGCGGCCATGTTGGCTCTTTGTGGCTTCAAACTTCCAGTGTTGCTTTTGGCTTCCTATGGGGTATGTATCTGGTATGTTGATTTGTATTTCTCCCTTTGGATTGCTACCAGATCTCAACACTTGGAGTTGGTGCATTTTATCAGCTTCTTTTGATTTTGATCCTGCAATTTCCTGCACACATCTTGAAACAAGTGTTGCGCAATATAGGGATGATACGATGCCATGAAATGCAGTCAATTTCCTTTATAGTGTCGGTTTTAGAGTCTAACACATGCAATCTGATATTTGACAGCTGATTTACTAATATGTTAAATATGAATATCGTACACTTCTAAATGAATGCAGATGATAGAGAAATTGCCGGTTAAAAGATGCAGTATTTTCGACTGATCACATGTCATGGTGCACTTACCATGAAAAACCGTAGAAACACGGATTTGGCTTAATCGCGATTAGGAGTGCACAATCGGGTTTTCATCAAAACTGAATATAATAAATTTTTAAAATGCCAAATTCATTAAATATATTTTTAAATGAGTAAATCATTTTAATTTCCATTTATTTCACAATTATTGGTATATAATTATACCCATTTTTGAAAACCCCAATTTCACAAATCAGCAGTTTTCGGGAAAAATATTATTTTAATATTAAATTCCAAAAATAATATTTTATATTTTCTGAAATGTTACAGTCTTCCCCACTTAAATAAATTCGGTCACCGAATTTAAATTTAAACCCCTAAAATCTAAAATATTTCAATAATCAGCTCAAATCACGGGGTTCCGAAATCATGGAAAACGCAGAAATAACACAACACGCCAAGTGCGCATAAAAACGAGTACAAAACTCAAAATCGAACTCCGTCAAGCGTCACGCAATCATCGGATTTTCACGCATATCCTCGGAGTTACAATAGAGATGCAAGTCTCGAAATCTGAAATCCAATACACACTAGTCAAATACTATAATACGTGTATAGTACGCATCTTTAAAAACTCCAAAATCTCAATAAAATACATGCAAAAATCTTTTCTAAATTGCCGTGTGATCCATAACTCATGGCATAAGTGACGGACGCTCAGTTTAAAATAATAACATATGTCCATATACATTTTGCTAAACACACGTTCCGTCGTTTTGAAAATATCCCAAAAGGTTTTCCTTTATAAACGTTCGGGTCGCTCACGGACACGTAGGAAAATAGCGAGACTATAGCTCCTATTGAAAACCCTTTTGGTAATCTTTTAATACATGTAATGTACTCAGGTACTGTCCTCTGATCAGTCCTGTTCGGCTACTACACAATATAGTGCCCAACATAAAAACAAAGTGCTCAAAAGAAAAATCAGCCTCAAAAGTCGTATCCAATAAACACATGCATCTGGTGCGCATGGAATTTAAATCCAAATACATGTGCCACAATATGCACCAAAGCCCAAAACTACGTGCAACGGGTGTGCACGGAAGCAATATCGGGTGCATTTGCTATGCACAAGAATCCAATCAGGTGCACAAGGTACAAAAAACAATATCGAGTATCAAAATCGAATCGACGGTATACAACACATTTCAATCCAAATCCAAATCAGGTATACCGTGGTATATAATCGCACAACCATGTGCATCAATGTGCACAAAAGTAAATCAAATACTAAAAGTGCATGAAAATTAAGCCGAAAGCATAAATCAAATCATATGCATGCCTAGGCATGAAATCACAATAAATATCTCAAATGACATCAAAATGAAGTCAGGTGCAACTGTGGTGCACAAAATACGTATCAATGCACTACAAGCACATATAAGCTATTCCGAGTGCATAAATCAAATCATCCGTATGAAATCCACGAAATCATAAACATGTGCGGCTAAGGCACAAAATCGACATCAAACGCAATCGGCATGCACAAATCGCAAATCAACAAAACGGTGTATAAAATATATATATATCAGGTGCGAAATTATGCGCAAACATGCAAATACCCAATAGGTGCAGCCATGGTGGACGAAATCAATATCACGAAATTCGTCATCAAAACTCAAATCCAAGCGATATAGGCGTGATACTCAGATCACAAACGCAAATCGAAACAAAGGACATTGAGGTACACTTCCTACAATGTCGAAAAATAAATCGGTGCGCCTGAAAACTAACAGGGCGAGAATATCTAATCGCCTCTTGCACACGGTCTGGCGTCCTCTGTCTCTAGGTCCTTATCTTCTCTGTGGGTTACCAATCTCACAATCCATCGGCTCATCGGCCTGTCAGGTATGCTAACGGGGATGATTTCGTTCCAGCACTTCTCTGATCATCTCCCGGTCAATCATCACGACCACTCGTAGGGCAGCACTTCACTGGCGTCGGCCTCTGGTCCTCTGAATACACGTGACACATCTGATCTTGGGCACAAATCTCATTGCAGTAGTGTCCCGGAAGGAATCCTGCTCTGGGTCTCTCCCAATCTCGCCTATGCCGAACTGTACGGAGGCTGGTACTCTTGCATAATCATCCCTCTTTTCTGGACATCTGCGTGTTCCGCACACCTTCCCTCAGAAACTGGCCGTGTCTCAACGCCTCTGTAAGCATATAAGTTCTTTGATCTCGACGGGGTGTCATAGAAGCTCGTCAACGTCTCGCGCGAACTTCTGGTTCAACTCGTCTTTATCATCTCTCACTATGACGTCATGCCATGCTAACTGCGCACTGCAACTGTTCTCGGCCTCTGTCAATCCGGAGTCTCTCGCACGGACTCAAAGTCACGAACTCGGTATCTTCATCACTCGGTAGAAGATATCTGGCCGAACACGTCCTCGGGAACTCGTCCCTACCATCGGAGGAATACTCAATACTCGCCCGCTCTCGATCAACTAACAACGCATCGGGGTGAGGTCCTCTATCCGAAGCTGGTCAGCTTACTGATCTCTTATCACATGGTATCTGGACGACGTCAAACTTTTTGATTGAGTCATCGAGGTCCCAAAATTTCTCGAAGGCTCAACACCTGAGCGCAGTCTAAAAATATCTGGTACATACCACAGCACCTCTGGACCAACTGTAGAAGGGAAAACCCAAGCCTTACCGATGGCACCGCTAAAC
Organism: Agapanthus africanus; assembly: GCA_030015575.1. Taxonomy (NCBI): domain Eukaryota; kingdom Viridiplantae; phylum Streptophyta; class Magnoliopsida; order Asparagales; family Amaryllidaceae; genus Agapanthus; species Agapanthus africanus. The sequence goes on along the minus strand of JASDDO010000010.1, from coordinate 201,222,788 downwards.
TGCCACAAACCCTAAGCTTCAAAGTGGTTCCATGGTCATCATGTCGAATTAGGGTTTCATTCTTCTAGAGGGTCCACAGAATTACCTGCATGTTCCTCCGAACACTTTAAACTTGGGAAAATGGTGTCTTGGCACTCGTTCGAACCTTTTAGCTTCGCCAATACCACATGTGACTATTCTTCGCCCGCATGCTAAACAATGCCTCAATCCTCCAGGAAAGGCGATACCTCGGCGGTCGTCTCTGGATCGGTCTGCTCTGGGTCTGAGTAAGATTCTTTCCACACTGGAAATCTTCAACTCAACTGGGCCAGCGTCAGTGCATCAATCTGACGATTCACCTTCGTCTCTCAAGTCAGGGTAGACTAGGTATCATCTGTCGCATTTCTACCTGGAAGGTCTGGCGATCTTAGCTTGTAAGCTCTAGAAGCTATATCCCATCAATCTCAGCAACAGCTGGGTCACCTGTCTACACAGTAGGCGACATCAAAATCTCTGTGGTATGTTGTACATTAACAGTCCTCTCGCAACTGGCAGCCTCTGTCAATGGCCTGATCATCAGGTGTGAAACCAAGCACCCGCCTCTATAAGAGGTCACAACATAAAATACTAACTCGAGACGTTCTCATGTCACCAGAAAACACAATGTTCAGCCCTCATACCGGATGAGCTCTCCATGACCGCAACACTAGCAGCAGCTCAAACTACGCTCAAACTATGGTGACAGGAACCTCAATCGAGTATCGAAGAGAGCAGATCAATGGCATGAGAGTAAACGACAGATCCAAAATGGTTACATGATCATAAGAAGGAACGGCATCAATAAAACTATGATCATGGAAACGAATAAAATCGAGGATCCCAAATGGATATATAATCATGGATACGAAGAGAATCACTGGTCTCAAAAATATGTACATCCTAAGGTTTCTTAAGTGGAGCATCGTATCGTAAATATGCTGCGGAACATACGTACGGTACGTCACTCTACTCAAGCTACCTACTCCATCAAACAAGGTTAGCCTATGAAACGAAAGTTCGGGTCTAATACCCCCCTCCCGTTCAAGTCTAAGTTCCGTAAGGTCAAGCCTAGGTTCCGAAATACATACCCGCCCTAGACTCCGCATAGTCAAACGTAGACTCGAACAAGGTTAAACCTAGCGCTTTGATACCAACTTTGTCATGACCCGAAATATTAGCTCGTGACCAGCACTTGAATCACGCAACGTCTAAAGGCATAACGGAATTCAAGTAAGCTGAAACCCAGAATTCTAAACCTTTTAGAAAAAATAAAGGAGGTAAAGTTTTGAAATAAAGGTATATGAAATGAAGTTTTCTTAATTCATAGAAAAGGAACATGAATGATGCAAGTGAAATTTACTAGTTTGAAAACATGGTTCGTCTTTTAAAAATTTTGGCAGCACCTCCTTTGTATATTTTGATCCAAAACCACAAATACATAATAATGACAATGGCATCCCCAAGCGGTAGCTAGCTCTTCGCCAAACGGCGGATCATAATCACGCAATACAGCATAAATAGATATACGACGCCCAACGGCGAAGTTCACCACAAATATAAAGAAATGAGCAAGATATAACCCCCAAAGCGAATATAAAACCCATCGCTCAAATCTCGCAACTACGAGTCTCACTAAGTCTCATTATGTCACGACCCGAAAGTACGGAACATGACCGGCACTTAAACTACGAACGTCTCGAGATGTACGCAATCTAAGTAAACCGAAAACCCAGAAATCCAAACCAAGAAAAGTAGTAGAGTGCAGGAAAAACCAACTTAAAGCAAGTAATTTCAATAGCATAAGCCGAATTATGCGGTTTTTAAAACATCAAAAAATTTACTGAAAATTTCGGCAGAGTCTCCTTTGTAAATACTGGCCCCCAAACGGGATACAACATGAATAGTATACGAAATCAAGAAAAAGGCATCCCCAAGCGGGAGCTAGATCTTCGTCAATCGACGGTCACAACCACACAAGCAATATAATATACAACGCCAATGGCGAGGATCAAAACTCAAAAGGAAACTCAAAACCACCAGATATATAACGAGCGACTCTAAGGTCGAAAGAATAAACAACACTGGTCTCTATCTCAATAAATACATGTTTGGTTGATGGAATTTACTAGATACAACGGAATAATATTATACAAGGTAATATGATGGGTACGATACAAGAAAAACCCACCTACTAGCAACTCACCCGAATGAAACTGAGCCCGCAAAGCCGTAATGAAACCTGTACGGCAAACCTGCAAGAAAGTGGGGCACAACGGGGGTGAGTTGCCAACTCGTGAATAGAAAAACATCTACGCACAGAAATCGCATAAATAACGCAATCCTAGGTCAATGATCATAATATAGCCTCAAAAATGTATATAACATGTAGCCTATAACAAGGCTAGGGTAAATATCTAACCCGAGTGTAATCTCATGTGCCCGTGTCTGTGCCTCAGGTAGCAATATATCATATGAATGAGGTATGCATGCATGAAACAGAATACATGTAAATGAAGAAACTGTTTTCATAAATTAGTGAGATTTCCTTCGTATTTGTAAACTGAGGTATCATAAATGAAATCAGTATCAACAGTGTCTAGCATCGACACAAAACATAAATCTCACTGTCTCGAAATATCAATGTCTCAATCTCAATATCTAGGGCGCCGTCAGTCCAGACCGGCCCCTACCATCCATCTCAAGACCACGACGGTATCCTCCGGATATCCGACGCGTCGGGTAATATCACCGGTAGGTAGTGCTCCCCAGCCAGGCTCAACGTCAACACCACATTCCTCTTGCCCCGGGGTACCATACCGGGTCCACCATGTACCCGTGACGGTTCCTCCACTCCTCGACACGGATCTCCAAAACCACAGCAAACTCATGGTGGACGACACTTTACATCACTAGAAAACCGCAACATTTTATATTTTAAAAGATCATAAGTTGTAAATTTTTCGGCTTTCCCCGAAATCCAGAAATATCATAAATCTCAAGAAATCATCACAAGTGCATATGTCAATGATAATGAACTAGGCATGAACAACTGAATAACAGTATGCATGAAGTGGTAGGTAATAACTACAATGTCTAATATGGCATATAAGGGAAGTACACTAATATCATGTCAAAACTACCATCTAATAATCTAAGTCAAGCAATTATATTCTCTAAAGTGTACGTGACATGGCAATTACCGATGAAGATGTGTGTGAGCCGGCAAGTAGGTGTACGTGGTACATACGCATCATCGGTAATGGTGCTGGTGTCCTAACAGCATGATATCAATAATGGAATATGCAGCAAAATAAATATGCAAGGCAGAGCGAACAGCAATAATGTGCGGGAGCTGAATACTAGACACAACGATAACTAATCTGCAATAATCTAATATAAGTCTTACGAATGGTGCCTTTTGAAATAACACGAATCATAGGGTTTTGAAAATAGGGGCTACGGTGTTTTTATGAAAAGATACGTCGTTTTTGAAATATCCGTAGATTCCCTTGAGCTGTCTTTAAAAATGCCCACGATTCGTTAGTTTTTGAAATAGGTAAGAAGTCTAATCTAATCTAACAACTACACTAAACTATACGGCTGAACTAACAAGCTGAACTACAGGTAAGGAAACCGCCTATCATCTGAGTCGATACATATACATACCTGTATATGTATAGTCGGTGATCCCGCCTCAATAATATCATATCCGATACCATATCTATAATCAGGCAGCCCAAGTCAAGAGTGCGGATCAATCATCAATATAGCTCGTACGTAAATCCGTCGTACGGCATCCCAATCTGGGTACGGGTCAATATCACATTCATCATACTATTCACCTGGTATCCTCTTTATCAAATATCATGATCGGGGTACCGATCTACGTCTAGTACCATACTGATACCGCCTACGTATGCATGGACGTGTGTGAAACACTACGTCAAGGACCCGCTACAACGTCATGTCGTATCTAAGATACGAACCCTGCTATATCACCGATCTCACGGCCTCAAATCAAATCTCATCGACTCAGCTCAATCCCAAGTATCATCCTCAGTCCATATGTGAACACATAGTCCCATACCCATGTGAACACATAACTATAAAGAATCCCATGAGCACATATCAATAGGAATGTATGCAAGTATGTATGTGTGTATGTGTGTGTAACACTACCTTAGGGTTCGCAACACTAAAGTAATCCAACACACCAATATCCATCCTAAGCATCGTTATTAATCCCAAATAACATATAATAATTGTTGGTGTGTATACGCATCCGTATACACCACCACGGACTGCGGGGGTGCTATACGCCATCCACCCGACTTCTCCCCGTAGATATAAATCTACTCACCTGGTCCTCGCTAGCCGGTGCAGACGTCGCCACGCGCTTGCTTGTCGTCTCGAAGTCCACATGGGGGTACCTACATATCATAACGTACCATATCGCATTAAAACTAAATTCGAAATCGAAACGGCATACAAAAATCAAATCGGCACGCGTATCACGCATAGGTCCAAATCTATCGCCCACGCATGCAAGAATAGTCAAACCAACCCTCGATGTCGATGTACAAACGTAAAACCATCGAGAAAAATCCAATCACACTCATTTGCACATTCACTAACACTAATTTTAATATAAACTAGGTTAAAACTCACAAAAACCCCAATTTTACTTAAAAAGTCATTTTTCCGAAAATCTAGCAAGCACAATTCGCCGTTTTTGTACAAAACAGGATGTTTAAATGAAAGTAGCGGCCAATATATTTATTAAATATCATAACTAATTCATATAAACCATTTCTATAATTTATTCTTATCAATTTGCATAAATTCCAAAATCCTAGTTTGCAAAAATATCAATTTTTAACACCTTTTAAAGCAAAATTCACAATTCAACCGTTAAGCTTAGTTTTGCATAACCTAAGATATTAAACCACTCATTATAACGTTAATGATGTCATGAAAAACTAATTGCAATTTTATCTCACCAAAACATATATATATTAAAAAACCTAGTTTGCAATATGTATAATTATTACAAATTTAAATTAACAAATTGCAAACTAGCAACTAAATTAGTTTTAACATAACATTAATATGTCTAATGCATCACACAATCATAATCTCCTTACCCAAAACCTTAACTAGCAATTAAACCCTTCTCTTGAAAGTTAATGTTTAATTAATTCCATAATTAAACATCTAATTAAAACTAGATTCAAACATACAATTAGCAAGTAACAAATTTGGATGAAATTTTATACCTCAATAACAAGAGATCAAACATGCAAATCGTAGCCTCCAAAGTGCCAACTTTTCATCAAGATCCAAACTAGATAGGCCAAAGAATAATGGGTAGAGAATGGAGTTGGAATTTGTTAGGTTTTTGTTGGATTTTTGATGCAAAATTGATGGATTTTAGTGGCAAATGAGGGGGGATTTTGGGGAGGGCTGATGTAGGAATGGGGAGGTGAGGGGCTCGGCTGGAATTGGAGGTGAGGGGAGAGAGAAAAATGGGGGTGGGTGTGGAAGTCAACAAAGCCCATTCCATATATATCTAATTCCATACACTTCATTACCCATTCATTAATTAATATGTTCACTCTTTCCTTTTTATTTTTTTTTAAGAGATGGCTGCTGGAAAGTGGTGGTGGGGCCGGCCATGTGAGTGGGTGAGGATGAGAGGGTGTGTGTGTGGAGCAAGGAACACCAAACACCAATACAATATGCACCAAAACCCTTTTATTTTCACAAAATAAGCCTTTTTCTTAAATAATTTCTAAACCGTTTTGGCAAATAATTTCGTTCCAAAAACCACATGATAAAATTTTATTTAATGTTTTATGATGCACAAAATTTGTTTCAACTCATTCCAATTTGTAATTTTCCCTAATTAAATGTATTAGTGACGGCTTAAATAATAATAAAATAATATTTTTTTCAGAAAATTTGAAATTTCACCAGCGGCTCAATAAACACCAAATAATAGCAATTACATAGCTAGAATATGTATATTTAATTTTTATAATAAGATATTTGTATTTTGACTTTTTACAGAAAACCCCCTTATTTTACCGATTTTTTTGAAATTTCACCGAAACGATTTTCAAAACGTTACACGTTACTTATACAATTTACTAAATTTGATTGATTGATGGAGTTAACTTGATACAATATGAAATGTATTACAAGAGTGGGTACGATACAAATGTCCAACCTACCAATGCAAAACACCTAAATGGAACCGTGTGCCAGCGAAGACGCTACTGATCCAAGCGGTCAACCTGCAAGAACTGTGGCATAACGGGGTGAGTAGCCAACTCGTGAATAGAAATATATCTACAATTAGAAATCGAATAAACAACGACTCCTAGGTCAACTATATCAAAGGTAATACTATGATATCTAGGGTGACCGGGTCGTATATGTTCCAACAAGGTCGTCAAAACCTAAATGCACGCGGATAACATCCAACGGTAATAATCAATGCATGCAGATATGTGGATCTCGTCCACCCATAAATCAATGTCTATAAGCATGTGTATAATCTCCAATAGTAGAATCAGTGTATGTATGTATGTTTGTGGATCTAGTCCACGTGTCAACCACTGACGCAATAATATCATGCATGTAAATATCATAAAAGAATGTGCATCAAAGTATGAGGATATATATATATATATCAACGGTGTCCCTCCCGACACATCAAATCATGGAACCTGAGTGCCTAGCATCGACACTCGAAAACATCATGAAAACCATGCCCAGCATCAGCACGTAAATCCTCATATATTGGGCTCCGTCAGTCCGAAAAGGCCCACGGGCTCCATCAGTCTAGATCGGCCCCTATCATCTCTCGACTCCGGTCGGTATCCTCCGGATATCCGCCGAGCCCAAATACTATCACCGGTAGGTAGTAGTCCTTCTGCCAGGCTCACCGTCTGTATATACAGCATCCTTTTCTTGCCTCGGGATACCATACCGGGTCCACCATGTACCCGCAATCGGCCTCATCCGCCTCCTCGAATCGGGTTTCACATGTCGCTCTAAGAACCGAGAAAACACATGGTGGACGCACAGAAATATCATATCAAGAGAAACCGGGTTTTAAAACCACACATAATCTCTTTTAAAATGTACACGGTTCTCAAATCCAGAAATCTCATGAAAACAGCATATCTCAATGCGTACAATAAAAGAGCATGATGTGTGCGACTGATTGATGTGAATTTCTGTGTTTGTAGTGTAACCGCAATCAGAACGGTGTCGCGTGTAGCTAGACCGAGATGAGTACGGGTCATCCTCTGGGAAACGTTGAATATTTTCTTCTTACCTTAGATGTGTTGTGAAAAAGTGGAGGAAGGATAAAGAATATTGTAGAATGGTTGTAGGATCTAGATCTACGTTAAATATTGATGCAAAATACAGATCTAGATTAACTACGGAGATAAGTTTATATGAGAAGGGGGCTTGTAGGGTTCATTATGATTTATTAGTTATGGATGATTAATTAAAGATTACCCTTTTTATCCTTTAATAGATTTAAAACTAGAACGTCGGTGATGCATGTAGATTAGGGTTTCTGGAGAGAAAAAGGTTCCCACTGATAACCCCTATCTCGACAAGAAACTCCGTTCATATTTAGCCTTTACCAAAACAATCATGAATCTCAACTCTAATCGCGGTCGAGACTAACAATAAATTGATAGCGTGCCCGATTAGGATGTTAATAATTCTTTTGGTAAAGTTTATAAACTTTATATGACGTAAAAAGAGTTTAAAGATCTTCATCATCCATTAACCTACCCTAATCCTACGAACCCTAACAAGCGGAAAATTACTCGCGCGTGTTGGGAGAAGAAGAGATGGAGAGAGAATTCATAATGAAACTACAAAGAAATAGAATAAGAAAAAGAACTACCTTTATTAATCAACAAAACTCATTTACACTTTGTTCCCTTAGAAAATGATTACAAATGCTAGTTTGCTTCTCGATATCTTCTAAGGAGGTAGACGAACAGTTGATGATCAGCCTAGATGCGTGAGCCTGTCTTGGACTTCGTGATCGCGTCGACTTGATGATTTTTCCAAGTGGCTCTCGGTCCTTATTTATACTCCAAAAGCCAGATCCCTAGCTTCCAAATTTAGAACCCAGAGGTTAAGATTCTACCAACCAAATCACAGCTCACAAGCCCTCTGGCATGCGGCGGATCCGCGGCCAACAGGTGGGTTTGGCCGCGGATCCGCGGCCAAGTAGGAGGATCATTTGATGATTTTTCTGTGGCTTCATCCATATGACATGTGGCGATCTTTTGAATCTCAGGAAACTGAAAATCTTCTCGTAGTTTCTGCTAGACTTGATTTCTTAGATTGCTTTCTTAATTAGGCAGGTTTGCACTAACAACATTGATTCCCTTGATTTTAGCCCTGAAAATTCTGCACAACAACTCAACAAATAATATTAGTAGAGTTTGTTTTATTTAGATATTAATTTCAATATTAAGATTTGGTCAATGGTATTTTTGCTTACATTTTCCTACCAAATGTTAATTATAATATATCAACACATGAAAAAAAGTATTTTTACAGATAAACACTCATATGTATCATATATTATAATAAACACCTTTTCTAATATAGAAATAGTAGGAAAAAGGTAATGACAAATGTGCAGTTTTATCAACTGAACAAATACCCCCAAACTTATCTTTGATCGTCCCGAGCAAACTAGTTTATTCAAGAGAAGGGGAAAAAGAAAGGAGAAAACTAAGCACACTTTCGTAGGCAAACATGATTGCACTGAGCACGTGCAACAAGCCGTTAATCCCCTAGGTATCCCTAGTAGGAGTGTTGTCTCCTGAGGGTTTTCAGCGGATTACACCCAAAAAATCCTATAATAAAAGAGAGATGGTGAAATTTACATATAAAGATAAGAACCATAAAAGAAATACTTTAAAATTTTAGAGTTTCCAACTACACTAGTTTTTGAGTTGTCCTGAGCCCTATCTAATAGTCATGAAAAGATGTTAGAAATCACATCATCCCTCAATAAAACATCGTCTTTATTTTTCATTCCTACGTTTCGTCCAAACATCGATCATATACCCCTACGTGTGTGTATAGAACATCCCTACACTCGGAGAATTCAATTCAAGCTATCATACTCTTTTCCATCTACCTCAGTACTTTTTAACTGATATTTATATAGAATATGCTCACACATTTTTCATGCGATCGTTAATACTTCTTGAGGTACTAACTGACCGATTACTCATGTGCTTGCAGATTAGGTGTATTAGTATTTTCCTCGACTTGCACCACCTAAGGCTTAGCAGTGACTCTCAGACCAGTTATTCTAGGGCACTGATTGTTAGGATACGTGCGTGTTCAAGTTCTAGTTTAAATACCGAAATCAAGACGGTTTCGTTTGTAGCTAGCCGGTTGAGTACGGGTCGTCCGCAGGGAGATGGGAGTCTTTTTCAAAGTGTTTTAATGAGTTAAGTCCTGTTTTCAGATTTTGTTGTGGTTATCTAAGTGTAAGTTGATATTTAAAGAGAGCTTGTTAGGGTGAGGATTATGTTAGTTTGAGTTAGGAGTCTCCACATCTTTCGTTGCCCCACTTAATATCGGTGTTACGGTAATCGGCAACAACGGGGATTAGCACGACTAGGAAGGAACTTGCGAGTATAAGCTAGGCTTTCCAACGCATAGTCCTTCCTTTTGGTGCTTGTCCATCCGTTCTTGGCTCTTATCCATAACCTCCGGTTAATTCAACCACAACCGGTCTCACTACGGAATCACCGCTATCAAGTAGGATAGGGTGCCGTAAGGAGCGGATTGTGGTTCAATTAACGGGAGTCGATTCAAGTTGTTGGGCAATGAAAGAGTGAGAGAGATTTCCTTCTCTCAAACTTTCCTTATCCTACCCTAACAAGTATAAAACTACTCACACTTCATAATACAGAAAAATAAAACAAACAAAAGAGAAAGATAGAAAGAAGGAGACTAGAAGAATACGACTAACTATTTGCGACCTCACCTTGGCGAGGATCAAGCGTAAGTATCATTGTCGTATGAATGATAAAGAAAAAGAGAGAAGAAAGAAACAATCAAGCAAATAACAACAACTACTTAACAATTAAAATTACAACAAGTAAAGAAAGAGCATTTAACAAAATAAAGAGATAAGCATGATAATAAATGGTTCTTCTTTATTCATCACTCTTCACTCAAAAGCTCACTACAAGTTTAATGGAGAAGAGGTGAGAAGAGGAAGAAGAAGTGAACTAAATCCTAGAAAAAGAAAATACAAGAATGGACCCCTTCCTTCACAAACTTCTGGGCTATTTATAGGCCAAAAACTGAAAACCTAGGGCAACCATCAGAACCCAAACGAAATGACCAAAATAACCCCCAAAGACCTGCAGACTTGGCGCCAGAATGGCCGCGGATCCGCGGCCTGGACCCCACTTTGGCCGCGGATCCGCGGCCCTATAGTTGAATTGGGGCATGCGTTTTCTTGTGGTCCCCTGGTTTGCTGTGCTCTGTTCTCTGGTTCATATATTTTCTGAAAATATTTCCATATTTCTTCCAGAATTTCTGTTGAGGGAAAGGTGGACTTTTTGTCAAGATTTTGTCATGATTGCCTCGAGCTCCGTGTAGATTTCTTGGAAGTTGTTGTTGCCATTGAGCCTTGTGCATGAAGGTGACATTGATTTGACATTTGTCTTCCTAAACTGGTATCTGGCAACATACGGATGAAGAGCGGAGACCGTGTTTTATCTGAGGTTGGCAGGAAACCGGATATTTTCGTGTTTTCCATGAATTTCACCGTTTTAGAACCGAGAACCTGTATCCTGCAATTGACTAACAAACACGGCTCAAGAGTATCTACGGATATGCAATGTGATAAAAATTGGGCGGTATGAAAAAGCAAAAATCTGATATGAACAAATACCCCCAAACTTATCATTTGCTCGTCCCGAGCAAAGCCCATTTATTCACAAAAATTTTCCTAACCTCACTTTCGCAGGGAACGCGATTGCACTGAGCATGTGCAACAAGCCGTTTAACCTCTAGGTGTCCCTAGTAGGAGGAGTGTTGTCTCCTGAGGGTTTTCAGCGGATACTACCCACAAAATCCGGTCAAGTTGGTTTTGTAAAATAACTAAGCTTCAAACCCTAAAGTTTTGTTTTAGAAAATAAAAATTCTATAATCCTAAGTCTAGACCATCGAACCTTTATTTTTCACACCTCGCTTCTTATCTAACTACAGATTTTATATGTCTTTACGTGCAGTGCGTATAGTGTCGTTAAGTTCCCGAAAGGTCGATTAAAGTCATCATGTCGCACAATAAAGCCCAGATAACAATTTTAAAAGGATCACATAAGTTTTATAAAGAGTTAAGCATTTTTCAAGTTTCGTTTTCCAGTAAGGTTTCAACTTCAGAATTTCTATCTTTCTTAACAGGAAACTAAGTCGTATTTTTCACTCCACCTTTTTCTTGTTTTCATTTCATACTCACCTCTGTGAACGTGCAATAGTCTTTATCAAAGAGTAAAACCTTCATATCTCCGTTAAAATTTTTTTAAAAGCCTGTCTTTTATCAAGATTATTCTCACACAAAGAACCGTTAGGAATTTTAACTCGGAAAGAACACTTGCTTGACTTTGTTTTAAACTGGACTTTCTAGGCTTCTTAGCGAGCTTTGGGCCAATGCACCCAAACCAGTTGATTTTAGGGCATTAGGTGTAGAAACACCCCAGCGGACTTAATTACTCAAGTTACCTAGGTCCAAAAACAAAAGACAGATTGGCGTGAAAATCAGATGATTTAATACGAACGGAGATATAACCGGCAGTTCAAATATTTTTTTTGGATAAAAGACGTGTCTAGTGGGTTTGGTGTGTAATCATTCCAATCAAGTTTTAGATGAGTTATTTTTCAGACTTAGCTCTAATTACGGCATCAATAACATTCCTTCATATTCGCTTTACTTCATAAACTATTCTTGACATTACTTATTTCAGAACAAACCTATTTGATCCTCAGAAAATCATTTATCTGTTTAAAAGTTTAAACATGAAAGACTTGTCATCTAATTCCCAAAATCTTACGACACGTGTAGTGTGATGTAAAGACGTATATCAGCTATAGTTAACTTCAAAGGAGAGTTATCTTTCAGGTTTTCAAAATCCAAACATAAGATCTAGTTATTCCTATTTTTTCAAACAAAAACCGTCGAAATGTTGAATCAAAATTCTTCCACAAGCTAACTTGACAAAAAGTTTTTATGTTTTTTAGAAAATTTTCAGATTTTTATGGATTTTATGGATTTTAATATGCAGATGCAAAATATACATATGAATGCGAAGGTAAGAAATGCGTACCGAGCGTACCCCCAAACTTAAACTGAACAGTGTCCTCACTGTCATTGCATGAAGAGAGCAGTTGGAAGGTTCAAAATTGTCGGTTAGTGATACACAAATTTTTATTTGTTTTTTTTTTTAAAGAAAAGAAAAAGAATATACACAAATATAAACAAAATGGTTTGTACATACCCCCAAACTTATTTGGAACAGTGTCCGCTGTTCTTGGCTGGATAACCGAAGTTTGGAGGTAGGCAGAGGAAGATCATGCAGGGTAAACCGGCTCCTGTAAGAACAGGAGCTCCTCTGTTGGTTCGGCGCTAAGGTACGGTTTGCATCGGTGTCCGTTTACCTTGAAGAGTGAACCGTCCTTTGGATTTTCCAAATCCATAGCGCCCTGCGGATACACATTCCGCACAAAATACGGCCCTTTCCAGTGAGATCGGAGCTTTCCAAGATGGAAGTGAAGTCGGGTGTCGTAAAGAAGTACTTGCTGACCAGGTACGAAGGTTTTGCGCAAAAGGTGTTTATCGTGAAACACCTTCGTTCGATTCTTAACGACAACCGCGTTGTCGTAAGCCTCATCCCTAAGCTCGCTCAGTTCGTTCAGCTGTAGCTTCCGATGGCTGCCCGCGTCCTCAAGAGATAGATTCAGCTCCTTTATCGCCCAAAATGCGCGATGCTCGATTTCGACAGGAAGGTGGCAGGCTTTTCCGTACACAAGCCGATAGGGAGACATGCCAAGGTCGGTCTTATAGGCGGTTCTAAATGCCCAAAGGGCATCAGTGAGTTTCAAAGACCAATCCTTACGGTTCTTGGAAACCGTCTTCTCCAGTATCTGCTTGATTTGCCGATTTGAAACTTCGGCCTGCCCGCAGGTTTGGGGGTGGGAGGGCGTAGAAAGCTTATGATTAATGAAGTATTTCCGCATCAAGGCTTCGAAAGTTTTATTGCAGAAATGACTTCCATTGTCGCTAATGATCGCTCGGAGGTGCCCAAACCGTGAGAAAATGTTTTCTTTAAGGAACCTAACGACATCCTTGTTGTCGTTAGTTCGGCTGGGCACAGCCTCGACCCATTTAGAGACGTAATCAATAGCTAGAAGAATGTACAAGTTCCCAAAAGAGCTGGGAAACGGCCCCATGAAGTCTATCCCCCAAACATCGAAAATCTCTACAACCAAGATTGGTTGGAGCGGCATCTCGTTCCTCCGGGATATCCGGCCCAAGTGTTGGCACTGGGAGCAAGTCTTGCAATAGTCATTAGCGTCTTTGAAGAGTTGTGGCCAGTAGAAACCACATTGCAAGATCTTCTCAGCTGTCTTTCTGGGCCCAAAATGCCCGCCACACGCTTGATCGTGGTAAAAAGACAGCACACTCTTGAATTCCTCATCGGGGATACACCGACGAATAATCTGTTCGGGACAGTACTTGAACAAGTTGGGTTCGTCCCAGTAAAAGTGTTTTACTTGGGATAAGAAGCGAAGTCTGTCCTGACTCGACCATTCGGTCGGTAATAATCCCGTGGCCAAATAGTTCACAATATCTGCGAACCAGGGTTCGCAAGATACTGTCAAGAGTTGTTCATCCGGGAAAACGTCGTTTATCGGAATTGGAAGCGAAGGCGAAGAAGGAAGTCGTGAGAGATGGTCGGCAACCACGTTTTCACATCCTCGTTTGTCCTTAATGACAAGGTCAAACTCTTGAAGCAAGAGGATCCAACGGATTAACCGAGACTTGGCATCTTTCTTCGCAAAAAGATGGCGCAGAGCTGAATGGTCAGTGTAAACAATGACTGGAGAGCCGATGAGGTAGGGCCTGAACTTTTCTAAAGCAAATACAACAGCTAAGAATTCTTTCTCAGTTGTTGTATAGTTAAGCTGGGCGTCGTTCAGGGTTCGGCCTGCGTAATAGATTACATGCGGCATCTTGTTGATGTGCTGTCCAAGGACAACACCGATGGCAAAGTCGGATGCATCGCACATAATCTCGAATGGGTGCGTCCAGTCAGGGGAAGAAAGAACGGGAGCAGAAGTGAGAGAGCGTTTCAGTGACTCGAATGCAGTCACACAGCTCGAGTTGAAGTCGAAAGGTGTTTCCTTGGCCAGCAAAAGCGTCAAGGGCTTAGCAATCTTGCTAAAGTCCTTGATAAACCGTCTATAGAAACCGGCATGGCCAAGGAAGGCTCGGATATCTTTGACGCATCGGGGAGGAGGCAGATTGGAAATGACCTCAATCTTTGCTTTGTCAACCTCTTTGCCATTTTGCGAGATGATATGTCCTAAGACAATACCTTCGCGCACCATGAAGTGGCATTTCTCCCAGTTCAAAGTGAGATTCTTGTCCTTACATCGGGTAAGGACAGCGTCAAGATGCAGCAAACACTCGTCGAAGGAGTCGCCGAAGATGGAGAAGTCATCCATGAAAATCTCCAAAAAATTTTCCACCATGTCAGAGAAAATTCCCTTCATACACCGCTGGAAGGTAGCGGGCGCATTGCATAACCCAAAGGGCATGCGTCGATATGCAAACGTGTCGAAAGGACAAGTGAAAGTGGTCTTGTCCTGGTCTTTTTCGGCGATGGGAATTTGATTGTAGCCAGAGTAGCCATCTAGAAAGCAATAGTACTCATGCCCGGCCAATCGTTCAAGCATCTGGTCAATGAAAGGTAGCGGAAAGTGGTCTTTCCGCGTTGCGGCGTTGAGTTTTCTGTAATCAATGCAAACTCGCCACCCAGTTTGGGTGCGAGTAGGGATTAACTCGTTTGCCTTTTGGTGATGACCGTGATGCCCGACTTCTTGGGGACAACGTGAATGGGGCTAACCTACTGGCTATCAGAGATAGGGTAAATGATACCACTATCTAGACATTTGACGATCTCCTTCTTCACAGCCTCCTTTATGACTGGATTAAGACGTCTTTGTGGATCAAGGGCTGGTTTGGCATCATCCATCAGATGAATGTGATGCTCAACGATGAGGGGACTAATCCCCTTGATGTCCGCCATGGACCAGCCAAAAGCTTGCCTGTTGCTGTGCAAGACCGCGAGAAGGGCTTTCTCTTGCTCGGGAGCTAGAGAAGCCGAAATGATGGCAGGGAGGGTCTCGTTCTCACCTAAGTAAGCATACTTAAGGTGAGACGGCAACGGCTTGAGTTCGAGCGTTGGAGGTGAAATGATGGAAGGCAAGACTGGTGCAAGGGTCTCGAACTCAAAGGACTCCAGCAAAGGTTCAAAACGAGTGTAGGCAACCGAGTCGAATGGTTCAGGTAACTCATCCGGAAAGTCGAAAGATTCGAACTCGGGTTGTGCGCGGCTAAGATCGTTCGAGAACATGAAACACTCGTATTCGTTATCGGGCGCAGAAACAGCAGCAGACTCGAAGAGAAACGCACTAGTGGCGTCAAGATTATCGTGGTCAAACAGAAACTCCTCGAATTCACCCTCTTCTGGTGTGATCTCCTGGATCGAGCAGACGTCCAGTATATGAGCATTAGGTTCGGCGGGCTGATTCCCCAACCTAAAATTGTTGAGTTCAATTGTCATATTTCCAAAAGAGAGGTTCATTGAACCGTTGCGACAATTGATCACAGCATTTGAGGTTGCGAGAAATGGGCGACCGAGTATCACCGGAATTTGATTCCGGGGGTTAGCTACAGGCTGTGTATCTAATACAATGAAGTCAACGGGGAATATGAAGTCCCCGACTCTTATCAACACATCCTCTAGCTCACCCCTAGGATGGGTGATCGATCGGTCGGCCATTTGGAGAGTGCAGTGCGTGGGTTTCAGCTCTCCGACGCCTAATTGCTCGTATACTGAATACGGAAGCAAGTTAACACTGGCACCAAGATCTAATAGTGTGCGGTTGATGTTCTTATCCCCAATGGTAATTGAAATCGTAGGACAGCCAGGGTCCTTCCGTTTTTGTGGTAAAGATTGGGTAAGGGCATCACTCACAGCACTAGCCAAGAAAACTTTCTTGGGTACCTGAGATTTCCTCTTTTTCGTGCACAAGTCCTTTAAGATTTTTGCGTAGGACGGGACTTGTTGGACAGCATCTAAAAGAGGAATATTAATGTTAACCTGCTTGAATAACTCCAAAATCTTCTCCATTTGAGGATTTTATTTGTTAGACCTCAACCGGTTTAGAAATGGAACATTTTGAAAATTGGTTGAGTCTAATGCTGGAGGAGGAGATTTTGGAGTTGGAACGGATCCCAGAATAGGTGTTTTCTTGGAGTGAGAAGTGGGTCCGTTCAGAGTAGAAGAAGAGGAAGGAGAGCCTGTTGAAGAACGGAGAATAGGCTCGGAAGACGAAGAAGAAGAAGGAGAAGAAGAAGAAGAAGCGGCGGCCGGGGTGTCATCGTTGATTCGCTTGCCAATGTTGTTTTGCAGCATCCTTCCTGATCTCAGCGTAGTCACGGCACTCATATTATGGTTTTGTTGTTCAAGAGCAACATATGCATTATGTGGGTGACCGGGATTTGGAAGTGGCTGGGATGGGAGCTTCCCCTTCTCTCGCTCGCTCAAGGCCGCGTTCAGCTGTGCAATCTGGGCCTCGATGGTCTTGATGCTTTGCCCGTGTGCGGCAGTGTGTTGCACTAAAGATTGAATTGAAGACTGGATGTTGGCGGTGGATTGAGTCGATTGTTTAACAAACGCCTCCAGACTTCGCTCGAGCAAGGAAACCTTATCATTGTTTGACGGAACAAAGTTGTTTGGTGGAAAAGAGTTGTTCGGTGCAAAGTTGTTCGTCTGGTTTTGGTAAGGTTGGGGTTGGAAGGGCTGCTGATACTGAGTTTGTTGTTGCGCTTGTTGTTGCGGCGGAGGGGCCCTTTGGAAATTGTTGCCCTGGAATTGATTCTGATTCTGATTCCAGGCGAAATTAGGGTGGTTCCTCCAACCGGGATTGTAGGTGGAAGAGTATGGATCATTCCTCGGTCTTTGCTGGAAGGCAGAATTAACCTGATCCTGTCCTTGCGAGGGTGGATTGTAAGGACACTCTTCGGTCAAGTGGGAAGGATCGGAACAACAAGCGCATATGGTACGAAGGGGGAGAACAGGGGCAGGAGCAGGAGCAGAAAATTTGCTCTCTATTGTTTCAAGCTTTCGTGTTATTGCAGCCATTTCAGCTTTCATCGCAATAGAGACATCGAGTTGGTGGATTCCTACCCTAGACTGACCGGTAGAAGTGGAGGTAGAAGAAGAAGAAGTCGGTCTGGTGCTCTCCCATTGTAGCGTTTGCTCCGCAAGATCGTCAAAGAACTGCCACGCTTCCTCGTCAGATTTCGATAGGAAGTGGCCCTGACAGATGGTTTCCAGCAACTGCTTCGTTGCTGGGTTCAGTCCCTCGTATAAGGTTTGGCAGAGTTGCCATTTCTCTATACCGTGGTGAGGACACTGAACCAGAAGGTCTTTGTACCGGTCAAAGCACTTCCAGAAGGGTTCAGAAGGAAGCTGGGAGAATTGGTTGATTTCATTTCGAATTCTTGCGGTCTTATGATTCGGATAGAATTTTTTCAGAAACGCTTTAACAAACTCGTCCCAGCTGGTGATTGAGTGGGAAGCGGTGCTATACAGCCATTTTTCAGCGAGATAGCATAAAGTGAACGGAATGACCCGTAGACGTATAGCATCGTCCGACAGCTGGGTTGTTTTCAACATGGCACAGACATTTTGAAATTTATTGATGAAGATATAGGCATCTTCAGTTTCAAGCCCATGAAAACGTGGAAGCATGTTGATGAAATGGGGCTTAATTTCAAAGTTGTCCCCATTGGCCGGAGGAAGAGAAAGGCAGGTGGGAAGTGCAGAACGGGTGGGGTAGAAACGATCCTGGAGCGCAATTCGCTGCGGCGCTACAACAGGCGGAGGTGGTGGAAGATTGGTCTCCGTAGGAGGTGGAGCCAATCCAGCGGTGGTCAAAGAGATGTTCGGATTAAATCCTGACATCGCGGAAGAAGAGGTTGGTGAAGGTGAAGGTGAAGGTGAAGATGTATGAACAGAATTCCGGTCAACGTCGGAGTTGGCCGGCAAAGGAAGGGGTGAAAGAGGAGTGGACGGAGTATCGACTTCGGAGTCGATCGCGTAGTCGGTAGCGACTAACGTAATGCGGACTAGACGGGCGCTAGTGTCCCGAGTCCAAGCGGACATACACTAAACGAGTTTAGTATAGTCAAAGCGGAGAAGGTGAGGGTAAGAAAACGTCAATGGAGAAAGGCGATGGGTGGTGGGTGAAAATGGATTTGGCGACAAAAGGGCAAGTTTTTATAAAAGTTTTTTTGATTTTTGATTTTTTTTTAGAAAGAGATTTACAGAAATATGTACGGAAATACGGCTTAAGCAATCACAAATAAGATATGCACAATCACACCTAGATCTACGGTCGCCTAGGTCTACTAGACCTGCTCCTGAACTTGATTTTCGAAGTTAAACAGTGTCGAGAAACAGGCTTAAAAATACACCGATCACGGGGCCAGGTAAGTGCAGAGATAAGGGGAGGTTGTCCAACGCTTTCGCGAAGTTCCTTAATTAAATAACCCTTTCTCTTTCGGCGGTTGCGCCTTTAACACTTTCCTAGACACCCCGTAATCAATATACGGTTAAGCGAGGTTCTAAACACGGTTTATCTTCTCCTAATGAGCGCGAAGTCCTTAGGGCTGAAGTCTAGTATTTTTTAATTTACAATGGACAATGCATATGCTTTAGTGATTTTTGGGGTCCTGGGAAGGGTGATGAAATCCCCACCCAATCTGGATTGGTTTCAAGCCCCTTAAGTCCGTATTAAAGAATGCAAAACAGTAACAAATCAACTGCAAATAATTTTTATTTGCGGCGCAAAGAATCCTGCACAAGAACAGTTTATTGGAAGGGGGAGAAGAATTTGCGCAAAGAAGCCTGCAGAAAACACGGTTCAGTGGAGTCCAGAGGAGAGGAGAGAGGCAGAGGGACTTACAGAGAAATTTTGGGGCTCTGAAGCCAATAGATCGCCGCGGTTCCGCGGCAATCAGGCCTTAATGCCGCGGATCCGCGGCGGAAATGAGAGATTGGGCCATCAATTTTGGTGCACGTGCTGTTCTGGGTCTCCTCTACTTGTCTGGATTTATGGAATTCTGATGTGCTCACTGTATCTGCTCCAGATTTTTACAGTAGACCGGATGTTTCGTTTTTGTCCGTCGCGGTGTAGCCGCGAAATGTGGGTCTATCTTCCCACGTCTTTGGCACTGTACTTGGACTCCGTATTTTCCGACGTCTTTGGCGCCGATCTTGAACTTCGTATTTTCCTGCGCACTTGCACAAAAACTAAACAAAAATAACAAGATGGTTTCTTTTACAAAGTATTTTTTTTTCGTTTTTTTTATACTTACAAATTAACCCGAAATTACACAAGGAAATAAACTACCGTCTCCCCGGCAACGGCGCCATTTGATTGTTAGGATACGTGCGTGTTCAAGTTCTAGTTTAAATACCGCAATCAAGACGGTTTCGCTTGTAGCTAGCCGGTTGAGTACGGGTCGTCCGCAGAGAGATGGGAGTCTTTTTCAAAGTGTTTTAACGAGTTAAGTCCTGTTTTCAGATTTTGTTGTGGTTATCTAAGTGTAAGTTGATATTTAAAGAAAGCTTGTTAGGGTGAGGATTAGGTTAGTTTGAGTTAGGAGTCTCCACATCTTTCGTTGCCCCACTTAATATCGGTGTTACGGTAATCGGCAACAACGGGGATTAGCACGACTAGGAAGGAACTTGCGAGTATAAGCTAGGCTTTCCAACGCATAGTCCTTCCTTTTGGTGCTTGTCCGTCCGTTCTTGGCTCTTATTCATAACCTCCGGTTAATTCAACCACAACCGGTCTCACTACGGAATCACCGCTATCATGTAGGATAGGGTGCCGTAAGGAGCGGATTGTGGTTCAATTAACGGGAGTCGATTCAAGTTGTTGGGCAAGGAAAGAGTGAGAGAGATTTCCTTCTCTCAAACTTCCCTTATCCTACCCTAACAAGTATAAAACTACTCACACTTCATAATACGGAAAAATAAAACAAACAAAAGAGAAAGATAGAAAGAAGGAGACTAGAAGAATACGACTAACTATTTGCGACCTCACCTTGGCGAGGATCAAGCGTAAGTATCATTGTCGTATGAATGATAAAGAAAAAGAGAGAAGAAAGAAACAATCAAGCAAATAACAACAACCACTTAACAATTAAAATTACAACAAGTAAAGAAAGAGCATTTAACAAAATAAAGAGATAAGCATGATAATAAATGGTTCTTCTTTATTCATCACTCTTCACTCAAAAGCTCACTACAAGTTTAATGGAGAAGAGGTGAGAAGAGGAAGAAGAAGTGAACTAAATCCTAGAAAAAGAAAATACAAGAATTGACCCCTTCCTTCACAAACTTCTGGGCTATTTATAGGCCAAAAACTGAAAACCTAGGGCAACCACCAGAACCCAAACGAAATGACCAAAATAACCCCCAAAGACCTGCAGACTTGGCGCCAGAATGGCCGCGGATCCGCGGCCTGGACCCCACTTTGGCCGCGGATCCGCGGCCCTATAGTTGAATTGGGGCATGTGTTTTCTTGTGGTCCCCTGGTTTGCTGTGCTCTGTTCTCTGGTTCATATATTTTCTGAAAATATTTCCATATTTCTTCCAGAATTTCTGTTGAGGGAAAGGTGGACTTTTTGTCAAGATTTTGTCATGATTGCCTCGAGCTCCGCGTAGATTTCTTGGAAGTTGTTGTTGCCATTGAGCCTTGTGCATGAAGGTGACATTGATTTGACATTTTGTCTTCCTAAACTGGTATCTGGCAACATACGGATGAAGAGCGGAGACCGTGTTTTATCTGTGGTTGGCAGGAACCCGGATATTTTTGTGTTTTCCATGAATTTCACCGTTTTAGAACCGAGAACCTGTATCCTGCAATTGACTAACAAACACGGCTCAAGAGTATCTATGGATATGCAATGTGATAAAAATTGGGCGGTATGAAAATGCAAAAATCTGATATGAACAGGCACTAGGTGATGAAGCACCCTTGCTATATTTTTTTATTGCTGCCTTGGTGATAACAAAACCAGTGTTCATTTTTCTCCACCATTTTATCTTTTATTCATTTTTTACTTCCTTCACACTTTGGCTTTTAGACAAGAACATTTCAAGGTATCCTCTACCATCCCGAGTTTCAAGACGTGTGTAAGTGCGTATAGTAGGGTATCAACATTCAAATGTTTGGCTTCCAGAATAGGAACTATTTTTCAGACTTATTTTTATCCTCAGATTAGTGACTTCTTTCATCTTACTAACCCTTGGGACAACAGCTCATAACTACTTATTAGTAGTTCGTTTAAGAAAACTTCTAATTTTCTTGGTTTTCTTAAACTATTCCTATCTTTCATATATAATTTTTCACTTTCTACTCTTTTATTATCAAAAAAATTTTGTGCTTATACATAGTATAATGCAAAGTATCACGTAAATAAGCCCAAACCTCCCCCAAACCTGTTTACAGCAGTGTCCTCACTGATGTCATCCGTTAAGCTCAAAAACCTGTAGACTTGGGAGGAAAAAGGGGACAAGAAATAATGAAAGTGAAATCCTACCCCAAACTTATTTTTGTCTCACAATTTTTGTAAAATCATTTTCTTTCAAGAGCCAAAATATTCCCCCCCCCCCCAAACTTGAGTTAAACAATGTTAATCTTTTAAAATCACACGAGGGGGTCAAAGTTATTTGTCAATGCCAAGCTTTGCAAAGACCAAAAGTCAACACCAACAATTCAAAAAATTTATCGATGAAGCAACAAGGTTGGTGGAAGAACATGTCACCTTTCGACGTGAAGAAGTGGGGAGGTGATAAGAGGTGTAATGGAAAAGGATTGCATCTCAATTTGGAGAGACGACACAGTGATAGTGATGATGGATTACTCGCATTATCGTGATTGTCCAGAAGAAGGGGTGGAAGTTCAATTTCTTCGTCTTGGAGTTGATTCATCTCAACACCCGTGTCTTTTAAAAATGCGAGTTCATCAGCGAAAATTTCCTCAAAGCTTTCATCGATACCCCGAAGAATAATGTCATCAGAAAAAATGGGGTGATCGTCAGACTCTATAAAAATTTCCTCATCAGCGTTAGATGTTGACCCGGACAACTCGGTGGAAGAGTCCGTGTATGTATAATACATGGTTGGGTCAAGCGACAACATATGAAAAGAGTCAGTATCATGAGGTTGATCAAATTCGCTGCTGTCGACATCCATTAATTCGACAGAACACACATGAGCATAGGGTTCGGAGGGTTCACTTCCCAACTTGTAATTGTTAAGCTCGATTGACTTCTTTCCAAAGGATAGGGTCATAGAGCCGTTTCTACAATTGATTACTGCGTTGGAAGTTGCAAGGAAGGGTCGACCGAGTATCACCGGGATTTGATTTCGTAGGTTCGCTACATGTTGTGTATCTATAACGATAAAGTTCACAGGGAATATAAATTCCCCGACTTTGATTAACACATCCTCTAGCTCACCTCTAGGTTGGGTGATAGATCGATCAGCCATCTGAAGAGTGCAATGCGCAGGTTTTAACTCTCCAATCCCTAATTGCTCATAAACAGAATACGGAAGCAAGTTAACACTAGCACCTAAATCGAGTAGAGCACGATTGATATTTTTACCCCCCATAGAAATAGAAATTGTAGGACTTCCGGAGTCCTTGCGTTTCCTGGGTAGTTGATGTGTAAAAGCAGTGCTCATATTAATCGCAAGGAAAACATTTTTAGGTACTTGAACTTTTCTCTTCCTAGTGCACAAGTCCTTTAGGATTTTCGCATAAGACGGAACTTGTTGAATAGCATCTAGGAGAGGAATGTTTATATTAATTTGCTTAAAAATTTCTACAATCTTCTCCATTTGTGAACTTGGTCTGTTGTCCCTTAACCTGTTTGGATAAGGTGCTTTATCAATAAGGTTTGGGTCCAAAATTGGAGAGGATTGTGGCGGATGGAATAGATCCAAGAATTGGAGTGGGGATCGTTTTATATAGATTTGTGGATGTGGGCTGAGTATTCGAGCCTTATGGAAAACGGAGAATAGGCTCTGAAGAAGGTGGGAGATTAGACGAATTAGGGAAAGAAGTAGAAGCTGGGGTATCATTGGTATCACTAACATCATCAATTTGCCCACCTACTCGGTTATTCAGCACTTTTCCCGATCTCAACGTAGTAACAACACTCACATTATAACTTTGTGAGTGGCCAGGATTCGGTAAGGGTTGAGATGGGAGTTTCCCTTTCTCTCTCGCACTCATTGCGGCGTTCAACTGTGCAATTTGATTTTCTAAGTATTTAATACTCTCACTGTAGGAGGCGGAGTCTTTCTTTATGGTATCAATAGAAGACTTCATATCAGCCGACATTTGCATGGAATGTTTCATGAACAAATCCAAAGTTTGTGCGAGTGAAGAGTTATCAGTACCGGCAAATTGTGGTGCGGAAGTGTTGGCCGGATTTTGAAAATTTTGTGACTGAAAAGGGTACTGACTTTGTGGTTGTGGTTGCTGTGGAGAAGGTCATTGATAATTGCTTTGGAACTGGTTTTGATTTTGGGGTTGGTTTGGGTTCCAAGCAAAATTAGGATGATTCCTCCATTCTTGATTGTACGTGGAAGAATAAGGATCGTTTCTAGGTCGCTGCTGAAAAGCAGCATTAGTATGCTCGTGACCTTGAAACGATGCATTCATAGGACATTCTTCCGTCAAGTGTGAAGGATCCAAACAGCAACCACAGACGGTCTTGGGAAGCGTGACCTGATTTAGGGAGGCTAATGAAAATTTGTTCTCAATAGCGTCGAGTTTCTTCTGCATCGCTGCCATTTCGGCTTTTACTGCGATGGAAACATCGAGCTGATGGATACCTCCCCTGGTTGAAGATGTTCTTACGCTTTCCCACTGCAAAGTGTTTTCAGCGAGATCTTCCAGATATTTCCATGCTTCGCCGTCATCTTTAGACATGAAATTGCTTTGACACATTGTTTCAAGCATCTGCTTTGTCGCTGGATTAATGCCCTCATATATAATTCGGCATAAATCCCATCTTTGTATTCCATGATGAGGATATTAGACAAGCAGATCCTAGAAACGTTCAAAGCACTTCCAAAGTGGTTCATTGGGAAGCTGGGTGAACTGGTTGATCTCGCTCCTAATATGGGCAGTCTTATGGTTTGGATAAAACTTCTTAAGAAATGCTATTACGAATTCATCCCAATTAGTGATAGAGTGTGCTGCAGTATTATAAAGCCATTTTTCTGCCTGGTCGCACAGAGTGAAAGGGAGAAGACGCTAGCGCATAGCATCCACAGTCAGTTGTGATCGCATACGTTTTCGAATTTTGTGATGAAAACGTACGTGTCTTCAGACTCAAGCCCATGAAATTTGGGCAACAGATTGATGTAGTGAGGTTTAATTTCAAAATTATCCCCGTTAGCTGGTGGAATAGATAGACAGGTGGGATGTGGACCACGGATAGGATAGCATCTCTCTTGGAGAGAGAGGCGCGGTGGATTCTGCGCACCTACGGGCGGTGGCAGCGTGGTGTTATAATTTGATCCAGTAGTACCGTCCATCTCGGTTGATGTAGTTTGTGGTGGGGGAAAAGAAGATGAAGAAGTACCGACTTCGGAGTCGATAGCAGGAATGCGGACAAGACGGGCACTAGAATCCCGTGTCCAGCCAAGCATGCACTAATCGGGGTTAGCGCAAGTGGCAGCGTATGTGTGATTTAAAATTGGTTTGTTTTTGAAAAAGTGTGTCGGACTTAAGACAAATCATACAAAAATGCACAAACAACCCTAGAACTAAGGTTACCTAGGTCAAGTCTCTAGACCGCTCCTAGACTTCTAAAGGACAAGCCGTAGGATCAATCCTCTATCACCTCTTTACAACCCTTATGGCCAGGTAAGTGTCAGGTAAGTGGAAGGTATCCACTACGTAAGTAGTGGGCCTAATTAAGTAACCACTTGCCTAGACACCACAAAAGTAATGCGGATAAGCGATAGATTACCCACGACCTTCCTCTGTCCTTAATGAGCATGAAAGTCCTTAGAGTCTGGTCTAGATATTTTTTAAAATTAATGTAGGGTTATGTGGATGCTCGGTTTGTGATTTGTGGGGCTTAGGAAGGGTGATGAAATCCCCACCTAATCTGAATTTGGTCTTCGCCCCTTAAAGTCCGTATTAAAATATACAAAACAAAACCAATCACAAAACTTAGCAAAAAGATTTTTTAGCGGCGATATTTTGCAAAGAATCCTGTAGAAAAGATATTTTATTGGATTTCAGACGAGAGAGAAAGAGTTGAGAATCTTACCAGAGAAGTTTGGAGCCCTAGATCCCCTAATACGCCGAGCTTCCGCCGCTAATGCCCCTACTTTGCCGCGGTTCCGCCGCAAGAGAGAGGGATCACTTGTTGAATTTTTTCAGTGGCCTTCTGTGCTCCTCTGGATCTCAATGAATGTCTCTGTCTTCCTGTTTCCTTAAGTCTGTGACTCCAGATTTCCTTGCAAAATTCACACAATAATCGTTAAATATATAATTTACAGTTTTGTTTTAATTATGATATAGATCGAATAAGAATTCAACACAAATAGTAAGAAAAAAAAATTACGCACGTATCCCTGGCAACGACGCCATTTGATTGATGTGAATCTATGTGTTTGTAGTGTAACCGCAATCAGAACGGTGTCGCGTTTAGCTAGACCGAGATGAGTACAGGTCGTCCTCTGGGAAACATTGAATATTTTTTTCTTACCTTAGATGTGTTGAGAAAGAGAGGAGGAAGGATAAAGAATATTGTAGAATGGTTGTAGGATCTAGATCTACGTTAAACACCGATGCAAAATACAGATCTAGATTAACTACGGAGATAAGTTTATATGAGAAGGGGGCTTGTAGGGTTTATTAGGATTTAGTAGTATTGGATGATTAATTAAAGAT
Organism: Agapanthus africanus; assembly: GCA_030015575.1. Classification (NCBI taxonomy): domain Eukaryota; kingdom Viridiplantae; phylum Streptophyta; class Magnoliopsida; order Asparagales; family Amaryllidaceae; genus Agapanthus; species Agapanthus africanus. Next base: position 201,196,406 of record JASDDO010000010.1, on the reverse strand, counting down.
TACCCTTTTTATCCTTTAATAGATTTAAAACTAGAACGACGGTGATGCATGTAGATTAGGGTTTCTGGAGGGAAAAAGGTTCCTACTTTTAACCCCTATCTCGACATGGAACTCCGTTCATATCTAGCCTTTACCAAAACAAGCATTAATCTAACCTCTAATCGCGGTCGAGACTAACAATAAATTGGTAGCGCGCCCGATTAGGATGTTAATAATTCTTTTGATAAAGTTTATAAACTTTATAGGACATAAAAAAAGTTTAAAGATCTTCATCATCCATTAACCTACCCTAATCCTACGAACCCTAACAAGCGGAGAATTACTCGCTCATGTTGGGAGAAGAAGAGATGGAGAGAGAATTCTTAATGAAACTACAAAGAAATAGAATAAGAAAAAGACCAACCTTTATTAATCAACAAAACTCATTTACACTTTGTTCCCTTAGAAAATGATTACAAATGCTAGTTTGCTTCTCGATCTCTTCTAAGGAGGTAGACGAACAGTTGATGATCAGCCTGGATGCGTGAGCCTGTCTTGGACTTCGTGATCGCGTCGACTTGATGATTTTTCCAAGAGGATCTCGGTCCTTATTTATACTCCAAAATCCAGAACCCTAGCTTCCAAATTTAGAAGCCAGAGGTTATGATTCTACCAACCATATCACAGCTCACAAGCCCTCTAGCACGCGGCGGATCCGCGGCCAACAGGTGGGTTTGGCCGCGGATCTGCGGCCAAGTAGGAGATCATTTGATGATTTTTCTGTGGCTTCATCCATATGACATGTGGCGATCTTTTGAATCTCAGGAAACTGAAAATCTTCTCGTAGTTACTGCCAGAGTTGATTTCTTAGTTTGCTTTCATAATTAAGCAGGTTTGCACTAACAACTTTGATTCCCTTGATTTTAGCCCTGAAAATTCTGCACAACAACTCAACAAATAATATTAATAGAGTTTGTTTTATTGAGATATTAATTTCAACATTTAGATTTGGTCAATGGTATTTTTGCATACATTTTCCTACAAAATGTTAATTATAATATATCAACACATGAAAAATAGTATTTTTACAGATAAACACTCATATGTATCATATATTATAATAAACACCTTTTCTAATATACAAATAGTAGGAAAAATGTAATGACAAATGTGCAGTTTTATCAACTGAACAGCGACATATAATAGAAATGTAAGCATATCGTGTATCATGCAACGCGGAATAGTGATATGACATATTAAGGCAAAACCGCTCTTTAAAAATGATTCCAGTTTTTAAAATATAACACGCGGTTTCCAATTTTACAATAAAACCAGCTATCTATGTAGGTACAATATGTATATGCGCAAGTATAGATGTACCAATGTATGTGTGCATAAATATGGATATACAAATGTGTATATCCACATGTGTGAATGTATCAATGTATATGTGCACAAATATGGATATACAAATGTGTATATCCGCAAGTATGAATTTATCAATGTATATGTGCCAGCAGGTTATACGAAGAGTCATATCATGATGCAACAATCTTACTGTGTAGTGACATGTCAATTATCGATGATGAAGTGTATGAGCCTATAAACTTTGTATGTGTGACATACGCATCATCGATAATGGTGCAGGTGTACTATTACAGGTATATGCGATGCAATAATAATATCATGAATGCAGCACAAGGTAAAACATCAGCTAAAAGCTATAAGGTATACGTAACTATCATATGTCCGAGTCGGTGAATCTAACAATCGGCATCTAGCCCAGTAATATCGCGTACGGTATCATCCATCGTACAACAACCTCTAGTCAAGGGTAAGGATCAATCATCAAGTCAAACTCATCACGCACGGAATATCATCGTGTGGCGGCATTATACTAATAGGGATCCTATCATCCTATACGACAAAAGAGGGTACGGCCTAATATCACATACGGCCTATCATCCATGATTCACAACATTATATAAATGTATGTATATCTATGTGCCTATGTCCCGGTTCACATCCTCAATAATCTCATATTAGGGGACCGACAGGGTATAAATCAACTCGATCGACTCGCATCCGTATACCATCATGTCATCATAACCTCATCATCTTAATGTATCAGTCTTATATCCTTCCATTGCATTCATATCACCTATCATTCGAATTTACATAAACATGCTACCTCTACTAAGTACAAGTATCGAATCTAACAAACACACCCAAACCATAGAATCAGAATTTTAAAGAAGTTAATCGTAGTTTTGAAAATAGGGGTTACGGTGTTTTTTAAGGAATAGATATCATTTGAAGATCCGTAACATCCCTCAAGGTATACATTTAAAAGATACATGCGATTCTTTGGTTTAGAAAAAGGTATGGTTCGGATGACGCATTTACATCGACTATCTAGTCCTACAGTACCCTAAGCGGTAATATATCTAAAGGTCATCCTATGATAGTAGTAACATATCACTTCTAACTATCCTCTAGTTTTCTAATATGGTTTCACAGCTATCACATTCTAACCCTAGTTTCCTAATCTGGGTTTCCTAACCATATTCTATAAATCGTTTTTCCATCAAAAGTTAGCGGAGGTGCTATACGCCATCCACCCGACTTTCCCGGTAGATATAGATCTACTCACCTTAGTCTTCGCTTGCCGAAGTCGATGACGCCACGCTCCGTCGCTTCGGAATCCACGTGAAGGTACCTACAATAACAACAGACATCGCAACACTATTAAAATCAAGTTCTGAAATCCAAAACGGCACACGCCTTGCTTGTAGGTTAGAACCTATAGCATACGCGTACAAAATCAACCAAACAACCCTTGTTGTCGATGTACAAACATACGAAAACCAAATACAAATCCAAACATCAAAAATAAACATTTGAAAATACGGAAACATAGCCAAAAACCACACTAAAGTGCTCCAGATTTTGATTCAGGCCAAAAGGAGTTGAACAAATAGGTCTAGGGTGTTGTATATGATGTATTTGAGCTACTGGACCAACCCCGACACCCCATGTCACCATGTGGCCGGCCACATCATCAAAAAAACTGGCCTCCTCTGGTCCCCGTGCTCAGGTTGGGTCTGTCTCATCAAGGTGGCCTCCTAATACCCTAATTTGTCCCCTAGAGTTATTTGCTACTCTAAAAAATCCCCCGGTTTGCTCCAGATTTCCCTGCACACCCAAATTTCTCACAAACCGACATGAACTAAATTCCCAAATCCATATTTTTTTTCTAGTCTATGGTCCAGGTCAAGCATCACCTCACAAGTCTCATTGACAGCCACAAAACATCACCAATTTCCTAAACCCTTCTCTCGGGATTTCAAAGTTCACACATCCATCACTAAACGACTTCTAAACTTAAACAAAAGCTAGGAAATCACAACTAATCTAAATGAAAAGAGGTATACCTCATGGTTGTTAGTTATATGTATGCCCTAGAGGCCATTACTGTACATACGATGTATATTGTAGTGGATGCTTGGACATATATAGGGAGGACATTCTTGCTCGACATGATAGTACGCTATCTGGTTGCTCTTTATCTTAACATGTACTATGATAGTCTCTACGTTACATGTTGATAAAGCCCTTAAGATATGTACTCGACTACTGGGACTATGATGAGATCATATTAGTGGGGCAACGGTAGTCGATGAGTACATCCTATAACTGTTCCTAGTCGAGGGTGTATCGAGACAGGGCATCGATACACTAGAGTAGACTAGCGTATACGCATCTTGACCCATATGATGGGAGGTGGATGATCCCATATCCATCGGTGTTTTACATCAAGGATGGTGTACGGGTGCTCAGTGGAGACTGGGTACACTGGACGGACTCACCGAGAACTCCCAGAAGGTATTATACCTCACGTCAGATGGCAGTTCTCTGGTGACACTGGTACAGAGTAGTCTGTAGAACCGAGATCGTCATTGAGTCTTGTGTGATTCCCATTGTGCTTTGATTTCCATCATACCATGTCCAAGAGGGCGTGCAAAACAGTGGCTTTTGGGTACTGTCCCGAATCACATGGAGGCAATGAGCGATAGGAGGGGATTCGTCTCTACCGGTATAGGGATTTGATGTTGCGCTGTATTCGATTGTCTATAACTAGAAATCCCTGGCCAGGGTTGCTGAGATTTATTGGTAAGTGTTATCAGTATTTTCTCGAACTGTTATAGACCTCATATCGACACGACTTATCAAGCTACTGGGGTCTGACGTTTACCACCCCTAGGCGAGATATGCGACATATCAGACGAAGAGACCGGACTGTACGGGAGTGTTACTGATTGGATTCACAGGAGAATGTATAGGCTTGCTTATTGATCTTCTGAGCGCTCAATACCTGGGTGGCTGTTACGTTTGGCTGACCGCGTGTAGCTTGTGGCTGTTTGATATGATCATCACCTACTGCCGGCGTATTGACGATTCTTTAGAGTCCTACACAGAGGTTTCTTGGCTCAGGAAAAACGGAGTAGGAGCACATATATGATATGTGCGGGACCGAGAACAATATGTGTATGTGATATCGTATTAGATTCTCGCGATATGAGATATCGGCCGGGTATATGTGATATAGCCGGGTCATCAGATCAAGTGTTGATTCGATGAACTGATACAGATTATATTAGTCGGTTATTTATGAAATAGCCGGATTATCGGATCAAGTGTTGATTCGATAATTTAATGTATAATTATATATTTGATATATTAAATTACATTAACTAATATAAACTCACTGAAAGATTCTTTTTCTCACTCGGGTAATACATTGATATATATGTGATATATGTTAAATGTATTATTTTATTTTGTTACAATAAATATTATATATGTGATATATAATATTGTAACATATTATGGTTATAAATGCAACATGTTTTGTGGAGTTTAATTGAGGTTAGGGTTTAGTCTTCATGAGGCTTTCAAGAAGCTTCTTGAAGGTTTGACTTTGACTTTGATATTTTGCATAGATATTTCCTTAACCCAACCCAACCCTTTACACTAGTTAAATCACTACATGGGTTAAGTCTTCATACTTAACCCATAGTTGCAATTCTAACCACGCTAGAGTTTCATTATTCATCACAACAGGATTCTTCTTCTTCTTCCTTGAGTTCTTGATGGAAAAGCTTTCTAGCTTTTTCATTAGTGATGAAAATGAATGAGTTGATAAAAACAAATGAGAGCTAAAATCCTACTTCATCATCCTAATCTATCCTAGCCATTTATATTAGGGTGTTCACTTCATTTGTGAGTGAGAGCTTGTGTTAAAGAAACTTCAAGGTAGATCATCTTTGTTATTGAAGATCGGAAGCAAGTTTGCATCTTTCTCTTCGTGGAGCCTGTCGAGAGTCCGGAACTTGATGATCGCAGTGAAGGGACCACAACACGGAGCTTATGAAGTGAAGGACCGGACTATAAAGGTTGTAATCCTAAACTCTTAGATGTTAAAGTGTTTAACATTCTTTGTTTCGCCCAATCTCTAGTTTAAAGATCTTGGTTAGGGTTGTTCGGCACGTCTAAATTTTAAATCAGGCATGTTTGATGCCATATAGACCCTTGTAAGAGTGCCTAGTAATCCTACAGTGGTATTAGAGCCAAGCTAGAGATTTAGGCGAAGTCTAGGCGAAGTTTAAAGTCCGATCGAACCTCGAAACCCCGGTTTATACCCTTCTCTGGAAATTTTGTAAAAATGTGATTTTTTCTGCATTAAAAATACTCAAAAAAATCAGCAGGGAATTCTAAGGATAACCATGAAACACGAGCCCCCAACTCTCTCAAAGTGCCGCGGAACCGCGGCAAGAACATACTAGTCGCGGCGGTTCCGCGGCCAGAACAGTGAATTGGGGACACATGTTTACACATTAATGTCCGTAGGTGTTTCCTTATATTTCTGGGTATTTTTAATTATACTCAAGTGTTGAGTTTTCTGGGATGTATTGGGGACTCGTAGTTTCGATCGAAAAGTATAACTTTGTTTAGTTTGTCCGGGTAATTTTTAGAACGTGTTAAAAAGTTCGAACGGATATCAATAACTCACTTTTTCCCCTGTCGGAAAATTTCCAAGCGTTGGATTTTTCCGTAGTTTAAGAACGTTCTAAGTCGTGCAAGTAACGCGGTGGACCCTCTAGAAGAACACAAACCTTACTCGATTATGTGACCGTCTGAACAGCCTCTGAACCTTAGGGTTTGGGGCAGTACGGCGTTGCCACATGTGAGGCGTTGGTTTGACCCTTCTATGGCTGGACCATTGGTACTGTTGCATGTGATGGATGTTTTAAAACTAATTTCAAGTGTTGAGAAATATTTGGGAAATTTTGGTTGTTTGTTTATTCGATCGGAAAGTTTAACATTGTCTATTTATCTGGAATGTGATACAATATTTGGAATCCACAAGTAGTTATAAGATAACTAATTTGAATGTTATAAATCTAGCAGTTTAGTCTCATTTGATCGGTTGCCACGGGATTTTGATGTGATCAAAAGTCCGTCGCAATCATGTAGAGTACGCGGATACTCGCCGGGTAAACATAATAGATAGCCACGCCCCATAGCCCCGACCAAGTGACTGTAGGATAACCCCGTCGCCAAAAGCATTCGTTCGGGTGCTCGCGGCAGCGGCGTTCCGCCTTAGTGCACTTCGTCGACGGCATCCGGGGGTGCGGCCGTCTACTAAAGTTTGCGAAGAGCATTCGATCACGGTGTCGGGAATCTTGTTGAATTGCCCGACTATATATTGAAAAGTGTTTTCGAGATCGAGACTAAAATGCCGGGATTATAATTGTTAGGCATGCGATGTCTAAGGAATTCATTTGGTTAGGCATGAGATGTCTAAGGTGGTTGCGGATTTCAACTGTTGTAGTTTTACACTTTCTTTTCTGTCACCGTAAGTGTAATATATGGTGTATCGCTGGTTTCGTTGCTATACATCAACGACAATTGGGATACGCATATTTATTTACGTTGATGATATGAGATATTATGTGTTGCTGTGATATGTTGTATTCGATCGTCGCGTTTTGAATAGCCGGGGGTTTTATGTGAGATGAGAGTTTTTTCTTTTTCATTCATGTAAAATTCATTTGTATGTAATATTCTTTTATTGGGGCACTTCCGGGCTGAGGATGATGTCACCATTGTATATTATTTACTTTTCCGCATTAGGTAGACCCAAGGCGGGGAGCACAAGTAACCGGGTTCTAGGATCCAGTGGGATACCATCTCGAGGAGTCAAGACCGGGTCTCCTAACCCCAGAATTGGCAGTGTTGCTTGCCACTCTCGTAGGGGTCTAGGGATGTGGGTTTGGCTATTCATCGCGACCGTGGAACCCGTGTTTTATACAGGCTCGTATCAAAAACACGGACCTCCTAGTATATCCAATATTTCATATATGTTCTTCTGCTGCAATATTCTGTGATGAGATCATATTACTGCCTGAGACGAATGTTTATATTATATATATAAGATATATGTTATATTGTAGATTTCGTTTCAAATGTAATGCTTGTGTAGCATAATAAAATGGGACTTCATTAATGAGATTAATGAAATAAAAGAAACCTAAAGATGTTGTTGAAACTTGGTTAAAAACTGGTAGCCCTAGTTCTTGCTTTGCATAGCGGTGTTCCTTGTAGAACATCCAGCACCTTATTCGATAAGGAAAGAGCCGAGATCTTTTTACCGGGAGTGTCCTCTTTCACGAAACTAGCAGATGCTATAAACTCGGCTTGTCTTTTGATTGTTTTTATAGTTTTTGCTTTGCGTAGTGATATTTGTGAAATATCCTGCACCTTATTCGATGAGGAAAGAGCCGAGATCCCTTCACCTGGAGTGACCTCTTTAGAGAAACTAGAAAAGCCTAAAAAACATTCCATTAAAAATCACTCGATTCTACAACGATAGCAAGTTCATTACGCAAAGGGTTTTCTTAAAAACCTGTCGTAACCCTTCGTCATTTCAGATAACTACTACTTAGTATTCGTGCTGCGGTAGTTTGGCCTCCGTCAAGGTGTAGTGTACGGTAGATAACTAGTGCTTATCTGCTAGCATACGATGCGATTGGATTAGGGTATTCATACGGCGTAGTTTTGCCTTCGTCAAGGGTCGTGCGGGTGGGTTTAATTCAATCAAGAAATGAACGGGTTGAACTTGACTAGCGGACTATGGGTAATTTGGCATCCGTCAAGGTCATAGGACGCTAGGGGTAAAATATTTTTGGGAATTTCACGTGTTGAAATTTGCAATGAGATTGCATACCTTCTATGAGATAGTTGGATCCCGATACCCGCTGCGAGTAAGAGTTACTCCTGGGAGAGTTTTACTCATTACAATTAGCCGATCAAGTAGGTGTCTAGAAAGGTGTTAACGGGGTTACTCCCCTGGGAAAACGAGGTTTATTTTAATTAGGTCCGTGCGAAAGCACGGGAAACCTCCCTCAAAATACCGGCACTGGCCTGGCTGAAAGATTGGCGATCTTGTAGGGTGTAATTAATCCCGGCTAGTCTCTCCTTTTAGGGTTTGAAGGAAGATTTGACTAAAACAGTGGGAGTCATCCTGATTAGATAAATTGATAACCAATCTAATCTTGTAAAAAGTGCACGCTGAGTGTTTTCTTCTCTCTCTCTCCTGGTTGCGACTATGTCACGCCTTAATCAAGATAATAATACGGATGTATTGACCGAACCCGCTTGTTACACTGCGCTAAGGAACGTTGGTCCCGCCCCAACTTATAATTGTTATAAGATAGAGAAGGAAATAGGGGATTGCAAGAATTCCCGTGCCGCCCAAACGAAGAAAGTGCATGCTGATGCATCTTCTTCGGGTGGGTTCATTACAAAGAACTGTTTCTCAGTATCCTTTACGGCCTGTATATGAGATACCGGATCAGGATCCCACATATGTAATTTGTTACATAGGCTACAGATAGGTAGAGAACTGAGAACAGGTGATAAGTTTCATGAGACAGAAATGGTGCAAGTGTTACAGCTAAGTCTGTTGGTAGTTCTCACACTGTATTAACAAATACATTGATTCTGAACGAATGTTATTAGATACCGAACCTGATATAGAACATCATATCAGTCTCTTTATTAGTAAAGAAGAATATAATTTTGTATTGTTGGATAATGTTTTGAACATTTCCTATATCAAAAGTTGATCGGTTCAGGCACGTTATCTAAAAGTATAGTCGTTCTAAATCAAACTGCAGTTCTTAATGTACAGAACACACACAAGAGGAAGAGTTCAGAGATGAACGAATCCTTCTTGAGGTATTGTAGACTAGGTCATATCAATGCGACCCGACTAGTTGAAGTTACATAAAGATGAATATATAATTAGTTTGGATTTACATCTTGTAAAACTTTCTAGTCATGTCACAAAGATAAGATGACCACAGCTCCGTTTATTTGAAACAGAGAAAGAGTTAGTGAACTCTTGGGATTGATACATGCTGATGTATGAAGGTCCCCTGTCTACACATGCCAAGACCGGTTCTTTGTACTTCAGTACATTCACTGATTATCTCTCAAGATCCGGACATATGTTCCTGTTGAAACACAAGTCTGGAACTTTTGAGAAATTCAATGAATATAAGTTAGAAGTAGAGAACCAAAAACGGGTATAAGTATAATGTCCTTTGATGTGATCAGGGAGGAGAATACATGAGAATGGGATTCCTGGACTATTCTAAAGGAGAATGAGATTCTCCCTCAGCATTACTCCTCCGAATACACCACATCAGGTCGGTGTATCGGGGCGGAGCAATCACACCCAATTAGATATTGTTAGTGTATATGCCCTAGAGGCCATTACTGTATCATACTAGTTTGTATATTACTTAATGGAAGCTTAGGATATTCACCTTGTATAAACAATCTTGCTAAATATAGTAGTATGCTACTTGGTTTGTTTCTACTTCAATGTGTACTTGTGTTTATTTTAGTATATCACCTATACACATTAGTGGAGCCCTTAGGATCTTTGCTTGATTACCAGCGTTGTGATGGCATTCACACTAGTGGGGGCTGGGTAATCTATAAGCACATCCTTATACAGGTCCCTAGTCGCAGGACTATCGAGACAGTTCATCGATACTCCGGAGTAGACTAGCGTATGCGCTTCTCATCCCAGTGTGGGAGATGGTCTGTCCCACAGCCATCAGTACGCCGTACTAGAGATAGTATACGGGTGCTCGTTGGGTTACGAGTACACTGGACAGGACTCGTCGGGAACTGACAGGTTGGTATTATACCTATCGTCAGTTATTAGTTCCCAGGTGACATGAGTACAGCTTAGTCCGCTGACTTGACACTGTCACTTCGCCTCGAGTGTGTTCCCACTGTACTTTGACTACTACCCTACCACGGCTCAAAGGAGTCGTGCAAATAGGTAGTGGTTGGGTGCAGTCCCGAAGCATTTGGAGGCAGTGACGGTTAGACAGGATTCGTCTCTCCCGGTATTGGGGGTTGACATCGCGCTGTGTCTAGGAGAGCCATTACACGAGTAGTCCCTGGCCAGGGCAATCGAGATATACTGGTAGGTTTCCAGTGTTATCTCAGGGTGTTTTGGGCTTCACTCCGACACGACTTGTACCGCTATTAGGGGACTGACGTTTACCGCCCCCTAGGCCCGCCATGCGATGTATCAGACGAACAGACCGGACAGTACGGAGATTGTCACATTCAGACTCAGTAGGAGTTCAGATGGGGTTCACCTCGTCAGCCTTCTTGTCGGCATCTACCTGGGGACCGTTACGCACAGCTAGTGCCGCTTGCGGTCTGTGGTTAAACCCACTGCCAGCGTAGTGTCGAGTCTTTAGAGTCCCACACAGAGGGCTATTCGCTTTTGGGCAAAACAGAGTAGAGGTCGCATGGTTTTGCGACAAGGTTCGTTCTCATCCGCGCACTTGTGCACGTTTGGAGTCTGGATGGATATTACTAGCCGGCTTTGGTTTGAGCCAGATACTAGTATATGTTTTGGGGTTAGTTTTATCTCATTGTGTTCATGTTCCTCGGAACAAGAATGCGGGTGTGTATGCACAGTTATTTGAGGCAGAGGAAGAGGATTTTCATTAGGGTTTCGGATCGGGTGTGTATGCACAGTTGACAGTCGTCTTTTTCCAAACCCTAATGAATTTGTGATATATCAATTAATAATATTAATTAAATGAAATTTTTTTATGGATGGGTTCGTTGACTTGTTGACCACGGTTGACTTGTTGACCATGGTTGAAAGTTTGACCTTTATCATTACATATCGAAGATGCTCTTTGATTCTAGCAAAACCATTTAATGAATGTAATGATAATAGTCATTCCAAACCATCCATCAACTATTTCATTTTTATTATTATTGTTAATTTGATATTCTTTTCATTTTGGTTATGGTTGCAAAATGAGAAGAATAATATTGATTCTATCATAACACTTCTCTCTCCTCACTTCTTCTTCTTCCTCCTCTAGTTCAAGGAGCTCCCTTCTCATGTGTTGAGAATCCATCTTCTTGAGATAAAAACACCCCAAATTCACTCTCTACTCACTCTAGGGTTAGAGGTTTAGCAAACCAAAGATCCTAGTTCACTCAAAGTTCGAGAAAGAGCCCGAAGGTTGAACCCTCAGGTGGATCCATCTTTGACGGAAGAAGGCGACGAGGAAAGCACCATCAAACCCTACAAAGGTTTCAAGAAGAAGGAGTTCAAGTTAGGTATAACCTTTTATCCGAGTAGCTAACTCTCTTTAGCTTTCTTGCTAGTTTAGTTTAGAAAAGATCCCGACTTTGTTAGTCCATGTTGCCTCATGCGCTAAAAATTTGATTTTTATACCGTTTCCGCCTCCCCGCAAGAACCGGGGGTGGCAACGTGGACTTACAGTGGTATCAGAGCCTAACTAAACTTAAACTAGCTTTGTAGTAAAGTGTATCGAAGTTCGAACGGAAAAATCGCAAAAAAAAACCGAGAAACAAAACCCTAACTTTCTGTTGAAATTTTTTGTGCTCTAAAGTGAAAAAGTTTTACTCCTAAAATCGGCTCAGGGTTTTGTGAGAACACCCACGAAAAACGATCCCCTGATTCCCTCAAACCGCCGCGGATCCGCGGCAATAGGTATGCATTTGCCGCGGAACCGCCGCCGTTTAGGCTCCTCTCGTGATCGGGTTTTGTGCAGTGTTCTTCTGGTAGGGTTTTGGGATTTTTCAGATGGTTTATTTGTGCCCAGGTTTTCCAGAAAAGAAATTTGTTTTTGGGGGCCTATAAATCCGTATTTTTATCGAACTTCACTACACTTTGACTATATTGGTTATATCTGTGTTGTTTATATGTATTGAACGTCGGCTAATCGCTATATGTCGATTAGTCGGGGTTATACATATCTGTGATCTGTGTTTGATGATGGTTTGTGTATATGAATGTGTTGGACTGTCGCGGGTGAATAGCCGGGGTGGATGTGAGATGAGCTTTTCCTTTTCTTTCATTCATGTAATATGTAAATTGATGTAATATTATTATTTGTTTGGCCGCACAACCGGTTCGGGGTTGTAGCCGTCATTGTATAATTCTTTTTACTGTTTTTGCTCCTAGGATAGACCCATGGTGGGGGTGCACAAACTACCGGGTATCTCGAAGTGCCGAGTGGCCTACTCATGGTAGTGAGGGAGGTTGCTTCGTTTCGGGTACTTGGCGGGTAATTTGCCGCACCCGTAGGGGTCTTGGGTGGGGTTTTGACTATTCACCGCGACCGTGTAATCCGCTTTTCGTTGCAGGCTCGAACGGATTGCGGATTCCTAATATATCCAATGTATTCATCTGTGATCTGTAATGTCTATCATTGCTTTACATTTATAACTATTTAGGCGTTGCTTATGTTTTACAGCCGCGCTAGCCCAGCCCACGCTCTGTCGTTAGTTAAGTAACCAAACGGGTGATGACGGGGCCCCGTGGCGAATGCGAATGGCATAAGCGCACGTCATATTTTGGTTGTTTTCTGCAATGGTAGGATTAATTGATGGGACGCATTAAAAGAACTAATGCAAGAATATCACGCATTAAAAGAACTAATGCAAGATAATAAACCAAGCAAAAGTCGTTGGAACACTTTCGAAAAACCACTCGGTTTTTTTCAAAAATAACTTTTAAATGCGGAGCTTGAGCCGCTCCTTCTAAAAGCTATCTTGTTCCATCGATTATATCAAGTTCACTACGTTCACGGTTTCGCCTAAACCATTCGTAGCCCTCCGTCGTTTCGTATGAATATTCAATAGTATTCAAGCTATGTTTGTTGACCTTCGTCAAGGCATAGAGATTGGTAGCTGTTGAGTGTTCATATGTAGCATAGATAGATGCGTTGGTTTGGGACAGTCGTATTGCCTTGTTGACCTTCGTCAAGGGTATATACGGGTGGGTTCAAATTAACCTGGAAAATGACGGGCAGAACTTGACATGTGACTTATGATTTGTTGACCTTCGTCAAGGTCATAAGAGCATGGGGCAAAAATCCACATCGGGAGTTTCATAAGTACTGAAACTTGCTAGATTTGCATACCATTTGGAGTGTGGTGATTCTGGTAGGATTCCTTCAGTTTCGTCACGCGATGATATTTGGATCCCGATCCTACTGTGAGTATATGCTACTCCTCGGGAAATTTCTCACTAAACGATCAATGCTATAAACCTAGTAGGTGCCTAGAAAGGTGTTAGCGGGGCTACGCCCCCAGGGAAAAGAGGTTATTTAATTAAGGAACTTCGCGAAAGCGTTGGAAAACCTCCCTCGAAGTACCGACACTGGCCTGGCTGAACGGTTAAGCAAGTATTGTGCGGTGGGATTGATCCCGACTAATTCTTCCTTTATGGTTTGAGGAGGGATTTGAGAGACAGTGGGAGCCATCCTGTTTAGATAAACTAAAAACCATTCTAAACTTGCAAGAGCATCGTGCTAAGTGTTTCTTCTCTCTCTCCTAATTGCAACGACCAATCGACATGACTGGACTTAAGTTACTTCTAGATAAAAATATACTGACAGGGCCAAACTACAAAGATTGGCTCAGGAATGTCAAAATGGCAATCACTTGCGACAAGGTGGGGTATCTTTTTACCACCAAAGCTCCCCCCGTCCCAAGTCCCACCTCCAGTATCGCGGATAAGGAAATCCGTAAGACCTGGGAGATTGATAGCGTGAAGGCCAAGTGCCTCGTACTTGCCTCGATGGACAACGAACATCAGAGGAGGCACGAGAATATGGACCTTGAATCCATATTTCTCCATACAAAAGAACTGTATGGAGAGCAATCTCGTATCGCAAGATACAAAGTGTCGAAGAATTTGTTTTCGGCAAGATTGGCCGTCGGATCATCGGTAGCGGAACACGTGCTTAAGATGATTGGCTACATTGAGGAGCTCGCTGAACTTGGGACCACGTTGGAGAATGAGCTCTATACGGACTTGATTCTTCAGTCCCTTCCTTCCACTTACGCCCAGTTTATACTGAACTTCAACTTACAAGAAAAAGAGGTTGAACTTTCAGAACTCCTCAACATGCTGAGGAGCGCAGAGGGCACCCTACAGAAAAGTAGGGAAACATCCACTTTGTTTGTAGGAGGATCTTCTTCTTCTAGGTCCAAGGCGATATCCAAGGGAAAGAAGAGGAAAGCCCCCGCCAAACCAAGGGGCGGTGTTGGTAAAGTGGATACGAAGGGAAAAGCAAAGGCAACAATGATAGCGGGGAAGCTTGTGGGTAAAGAAGAATGCTTCTATTGTCATAAGAGTGGACACTGGAAGAAAGATTGCAGGGCTTGGAAAGCCAGGACACAGGAACTGAAGCAAGTTGCGGCTTCAGCTTCAGGTGTGTATGTTATTGAAAACTGTCTTTCGATAAACTCTACTTCCTGGGTATTGGATACCGGATCAGGATCTCATATCTGTAATTCTTTGCAGGCGTTGAGAAACCGTAGGTTTTTGAAGGCAGGTGACATGACCCTCAGAGTTGCAAACGGAGCTAGCATGGATGCTAAAGCCGTGGGGGACTATCACCTGGGAATGTCAGATGGACATGTTTTGGTTTTACGCAATTGCTTTTTTGTACCCAACGCAATTTGTAATATCATTTCTGTATCTTTGGTTTCTAAAGAAGGTTATGAATTTGCGTTTGTAAGTAATGTTGTAAACATTCACCTTAATCAAGTTCTGATTGGGTCAGGTACATTGAGCAATGGTATATACGTGTTAAACCAACCACAGATTTTCAATGTCCAGAATACACACAAAAGAAAGTCTCCAGATATAAATCAGGCTTTCTTATGGCATTGTAGACTTGGTCACATCAATGAGACATGGTTAACTAAGTTACATAAAGAAGGATACTTGGATCCGTTCGAGTATCAGTATTATGCCACTTGTGAATCTTGTCTCATGGGAAAGATGACAAAGACTCCGTTCACTGGACACGGAGAAAGAGCGAGCGAGCTCTTAGCACTCATACACAGTGACGTGTGTGGTCCGATGACTACACATGCGCGAAGCGGTTATTCATACTTCATTACTTTCACAGATGATTTCTCTAGGTATGGACATGTCTTCTTAATGAAGCACAAATCCGAGGCCTTTGAGAAATTTCGCGATTACAAGAATGAAGTTGAAAAACAAACAGGCAAAAGTATCAAGATTCTAAGATCGGATCGAGGTGGAGAATACTTAAGTGCCGAGTTCCTGAATTACTTAAAAGATAATGGAATTCTCTCTCAGCTTACTCCTCCATACACTCCGCAACATAACGGTGTATCGGAGAGACGGAATCGAACCCTATTGGATATGGTTCGTTCCATGATGAGCAAGGCTGAGTTGCCGCGATCTTTCTGGGGTTATGCACTAGAAGCAGCTGCATATCTCTTGAACAAGGCTCCAACCAAGACTGTGCCTACCACCCCATATCTGATGTGGAGTGGGAAGAAACCCTGTCTTAAGTATCTTAAGATATGGGGATGTCCAGCTTTTGTAAAAAAGCAGCATGCGGACAAGCTCGAGGCACGTTCAGTACAGTGTAAGTTTGTGGGATACCCAAAGAACTCCAGGGGGTATCTGTTCTATTCCGCAGAGGAACAAAAAGTTCTTGTTTCTCAACATGCCCGCTTCTTGGAAACTGAGTTTTTAGAAACCCAGATAAGTGGGAGCGCAATAGAACTAGAAGAAATTCCAGAACCACAAGCTATTACTGAAAGCTTGGAAGAGCCAGTAGGTTCAAAAGAACAGGACATTCCTATGCCGCTCCGCAGAAGTAGTAGGCAGTCTCATCCGCCCGAGAGATACTACGGTTTTCTCATAGACGGGGATAGAGAGGATTGCATCATAGATTATGATGAACCTACTAGCTTCCAGCAGGCCGTTCAGAGCGTTGACTCGGTAAAATGGCTGGATGCAATGCGGACCGAAATGGAGTCCATGTACACCAACAAAGTATGGACGTTGGACATTGCTCCAGACGGGGTAAAACCCGTAGGATATAAGTGGATCTTCAAAAGGAAGATTGGTGTAGATGGACAGGTTGAGACCTATAAAGCTAGATTTGTTGCAAAGGGTTTTCGTCAAAGACCTGGTTTGGACTATGACGAAACCTTTTCTCCACTGGCTATGCTGAAATCCATTCGGATCCTTCTTGCCATTGCTGCCTTCCACGATTATGAGATTTGGCAGATGGACGTAAAGACCGCTTTTTTAAATGGAAATTTAGAAGAGTGTGTCTATATGGATCAGCCAGAGGGTTTCATTCAGAGTGGGAGCAGCGGAAAGGTGTGCAAGTTGCTTAAGTCCATCTATGGACTAAATCAGGCATCGCGGAGTTGGAACATCTGTTTTGATGCGACGGTCAAGGAATTTGGCTTTATCAAAAATCCAGATGAGCCATGCATCTATAGTAGATTTGTAGCGAGAACTGTAGTATTCCTCGTTTTATACGTGGATGACATTCTCTTAATAGGAAATGACATTCCTATGCTACAATCTGTCAAGGGGTTCTTGTCGCACAGGTTCTCCATGAAAGACCTGGGTGATGCCTCATACATCCTGGGGATCCGGATCCATCGTGATAGATCCAAGAGGATATTAGGACTTTCTCAGTCCAGGTACATCGACACCATAGTGAAAAGATTCAGTATGGAAGATTCCAAGCGCGGTAACCTACCGGCTTGTCACGGGATCACCCTCTCTAAAGAGATGTCTCCCAAGACTGATTTGGAGAGGGATCGCATGTCTATTATACCCTACGCTTCTGCGGTAGGCTCTATAATGTATGCGATGTTGTGTACCAAACCGGATGTAGCTTATGCACTGAGTGTGGTAAGCCGGTATCAGTCAAACCCTGGGGAGAAACACTGGATAGCGGTAAAGAACATTCTCAAGTACCTGAGAAGGACTAAGGAGATGTTCTTGGTGTATGGCAGAAAAGACCTCCAGAACGAGGCCTTTGCTGACTCCAGCTTCCAGAGTGACAAGGATGATTCCAAGTCCATGTCGGGTTTTGTCTTTACCCTCAATGGAGGGGCGGTGTGTTGGAAGAGTTCCAAACAGGAAACCGTTGCAGACTCGACGATGGAAGCGGAATACATCGCTGCATCTGATGCCGCAAAAGAAGCCGTCTTGATGAGGAAGTTCTTGAAAGAACTTCAGGTGGTTCCGTCCATTGTTGATCCAATACCTCTGTATTGCGACAACAACGGGGCTATAGCTTTAGCGAAGGAACCCAGGTCCCATCAGAGATCCAGACACATCTTGAGGCGGTATCACCTGATCAGGGAGATCGTGGATCGCAAGGAGATCGAGGTTCGGAGGGTTGCTTCAGAAGAAAACACTGCAGATCCATTCACCAAGGCCTTACCCCAGACTCAGTTCGAGCGGCTGATCGAGATGATAGGTCTTCGATACGCCAGTACATGGCCTTAGTGCATGTGGGAGATTGTTAGTGTATATGCCCTAGAGGCCATTACTATATCATACTAGTTTGTATATTACTTAATGGAAGCTTGGGATATTCACCTTGTATAAACAATCTTGCTCAATATAGGAGTATGCTACTTGGTTTGTTTCTACTTCAATGTGTACTTGTGTTTATTTTAGTATATCACCTATACACATTAGTGGAGCCCTTAGGATCTTTGCTTGATTACCAGCGTTGTGATGGCAGTCACACTAGTGGGGGCTGGGTAATCTATAAGCACATCCTTATACAGGTCCCTAGTCGCAGGACTATCGAGACAGGGCATCGATACTCCGGAGTAGACTAGCGTATGCGCTTCTCATCCCAGTGTGGGAGATGGTCTGTCCCACAGCCATCAGTACGTCGTACTGGAGATAGTATACGGGTGCTCGTTGGGTTACGAGTACACTGGACAGGACTCGTCGGGAACTGACAGGTTGGTATTATACCTATCGTCAGTTATCAGTTCCCAGGTGACATGAGTACAGCTTAGTCCGCTGACTTGACACTGTCACTTCGCCTCGAGTGTGTTCCCACTGTACTTTGACTACTACCCTACCACGGCTCAAAGGAGTCGTGCAAACAGGTAGTGGTTGGGTGCAGTCCCGAAGCATTTGGATGCAGTGACGGTTAGACAGGATTCGTCTCTCCCGGTATTGGGGGTTGACATCGCACTGTGTCTAGGAGAGCCATTACACGAGTAGTCCCTGGCCAGGGAAATCGAGATATACTGGTAGGTTTCCAGTGTTATCTCAGGGTGTTTTGGGCTTCACTCCGACACGACTTGTACCGCTATTAGGGGACTGACGTTTACCGCCCCCTAGGCCCGCCATGCGATGTATCAGACGAACAGACCGGACTGTACGGAGATTGTCACATACAGACTCAGTAGGAGTTCAGATGGAGTTCACCTCGTCAGCCTTCTTGTCGGCATCTACCTGGGGACCGTTACGCACAGCTAGTGCCGCTTGCGGTCTGTGGTTAAACCCACAACCAGCGTAGTGTCGAGTCTTTAGAGTCCCACACAGAGGGCTATTCGCTTTTGGGCAAAACAGAGTAGAGGTCACTTGGTTTTGCGACAGGGTTCGTTCTCATCCGTGCACTTATGCACGTTTGGAGTCCGGACGGATATTACTAGCCGGCTCTGGTTTGAGCTGGATACTAGTATATGTTTTGGGGTTAGTTTTATCTCATTGTTTTCATGTTCCTCGGAACAAGAATGCGGGTGTGTATGCACAGTTGTTTGAGGCAGAGGAAGAGGATTTTCATTAGGGTTTCGGATCGGGTGTGTATGCACAGTTGACAGTCGTCTTTTTCCAAACCCTAATGAATTTGTGATATATCAATTAATAATATTAATTAAATGAAATTTTGTTATGGATGGGTTTGTTGACTTGTTGACCAAGGTTGACTTGTTGACCATGGTTGAAAGTTTGACCTTTATCATTACATATCAAAGATGCTCTTTGATTCTAGCAAAACCATTTAATGAATGTAATGATAATAGTCATTCCAAACCATCCATCAACTATTTCATTTTTATTATTATTGTTAATTTGATATTCTTTTCATTTTGGTTATGGTTGCAAAATGAGAAGAATAATATTGATTCTATCATAACACTTCTCTCTCCTCACTTCTTCTTCTTCCTCCTCTAGTTCAAGGAGCTCCCTTCTCATGTGTTGAGAATCCATCTCCTTGAGATAAAAACACCCCAAAGTCACTCTCTACTCACTCTAGGGTTAGAGATTTAGCAAACCAAAGATCCTAGTTCACTCAAAGTTCGAGAAAGAGCCCGAAGGTTGAACCCTCAGGTGGATCCATCTTTGACGGAAGAAGGCGACGAGGAAAGCACCATCAAACCCTACAAAGGTTTCAAGAAGAAGGAGTTCAAGTTAGGTATAACCTTTTATCCGAGTAGCTAACTCTCTTTAGCTTTCTTGCTAGTTTAGTTTAGAAAAGATCCCGACTTTGTTAGTCCATGTTGCCTCATGCGCTAAAAATTTGATTTTTATACCGTTTCCGCCTCCCCGCAAGAACCGGGGGTGGCAACGTGGACTTACAGATATGGTGCGCACTATGATGAGTACTACTGAGTTTCCTATTTCCTTTTGGGAATTATGCACTTGAGAAGCTGCATACCTATTGAATAGGGTTCAAATCAAATCAGTTGCCTACCACTTCATATGTGATATGGAAAGGGAAGAGCCCATATCTTAAGTTTGTTATGATTTGGGGCTATCCAGCCTATGTCTAAAAGCATAATCCGGACAAGCTCGAGGCAAAGTCGGTTATGTGGAAGTTTGTTGGATATCCCAAGCATTCGCAAGGGAATATCTTCTACCAAACCGAGGAACAAAAGATGTTTTGTTTCTCAGCATGCCACCTTTGTGAAAGGGAATTTCTTGTGAAGAAATTATTGGTCATGAGGTAGAACTGGAAAGAGTTCCAGCTATACAAACTGCAGCTGATGATTTGGTAGAAACAAATGATTCAATAGTTTCCAACGAACCTTAACCTCTCCGCCGATCTGGTAGGGTTCCTAATCCACCTGAGAGATACTTCGGTTTCTCTATGATAGTTGGAGCGAGAATTGCATCATGAGATGATGACCCAACTAGTTTCGAGCAGGCCATCAGGAGTGGGACTCTGTAAGAATGGCTGGATGCTTAGCGATCTGAGATGGAATCTTTATACACCAACAAAGTATAGACTTTGATTGCTTTATCTGAAGGGTTAAATCCACATCAGGAGAAAGTATATCTTGAGAAGATTACTTGGTGTACATGGAAAAGTTGAGACTTTAAAAGCTATGCTTAAGTCCAACCAGATTCTACTTGCCACGGCTGCATACCATGACTACGATATCTGGCGGTTGGGTGTCATGACTGCTTTTCTAAATGAAGTTTTGGAAGAGAGCGTCTATAAGTACACAGCCAGAGGGCTTCGTAGATAGTGGGAGCAACAGAAACCTGTGCAAGATGTTTTATGTGATAAATCAGGCATGGCGGAGTTGGAACATCTGTTTTGATGTGGTAGTCAAAGAGTTTGACTTCATCAAAATGGTCGATGAACCTTGTATATACAGAAAGGTAGTAGAGAGTATGGTGGTGATCCTCGTAGAGTACGTGGATGACATACTCTTGATAGGGAAAGAGTTTCCTATGCTACGCTCGGTCAATCTCCGCTTATCACAGAGATTCTCCATATAGGATCAAAGCGATACCTCCTAAATCCTGGGTTTTGGATCTATGAGATAGATCTAATTGGATGTTAGGATTC
Source organism: Agapanthus africanus (assembly GCA_030015575.1). Classification (NCBI taxonomy): domain Eukaryota; kingdom Viridiplantae; phylum Streptophyta; class Magnoliopsida; order Asparagales; family Amaryllidaceae; genus Agapanthus; species Agapanthus africanus. The sequence continues at coordinate 201,175,158 of JASDDO010000010.1, read as the reverse complement.
TCACTAGTTGTAGTGAGATGGTATCAATCGATCCTGGGGAGAATCACTGGAAAGCTTCCAGAGTGATAAGGACGACTGAATGTCAGTCGCAGGCATTGTCTTTACCCTCAGTGGAGGGACGGTATGTTGGAAGAGTTCCAAGCTAGATACCGTGACTTACTAGACAAATAAAGGCAAGATACATCGTTACTAAGGATGCTACCAAAGACGCAGTCTGGAAATATTAGTTCATGAAATGAACTTCGTTACTACCATTGTGTGACAATGGAGTTGTGGCTTATGCCAAGGAATCCCTGTCCCATCTGAAATCCAGATATAATTCTTAGGCCGTATCACCTGATCATGGAGATGGTTGATTTCCAGGGAGATCAAGGTTAGGAGAGTAGATACAGAGGACAACAGTGCGGATCCACTCACAAAGGCCTAATTCCCAGTAGAGACTTTTATGGGATGGTTGAGTATGAGATACTTCAACCACAGCTGATTGTTGGGTATGCGATACCACAACAGACGACCCTAGTGCAAGTAGGAGATTGTTAGTTATATGTATGCCCTAGAGGCCATTACTGTACATACGATGTATATTGTAGTGGATGCTTGGACATATATAGGGAGGACTTTCTTGCACGACATAATAGTACGCTATCTGGTTGCTCTTTATCTTAACATGTACTATGATAGTCTCTATGTTACAAGTTGATAAAGCCTATAGGATATGTACTCGACTACTGGGACTATGATGAGATCATACTAGTAGGGCCACGGTAGTCGATGAGTACATCCTATAACTGTTCCTAATCGAGGGTGTATCGAGATAGGGCATCGATACACCAGAGTAGACTAGCGTATACACATCTTGACACATATGATGGGCAATAGATGATCCCATATCCATCGGTGTTTGACATCAAGGATGGTGTACGGGTGCTCAGTGGAGACTGGATAGACTGGACGGACTCACTGAGAACTCCCAGATGGTATTATACCTCACGTCAGATGGCAGTTCTCTGGTGACACTGGTACAGAGTAGTCTGTAGACCCGAGATCGTCATAGTGTCTTGTGTGATTCCCACTATGCTTTGATTTCAATCATACCACGTCCAAGAGGGCATGCAAAACGGTGGCTTTTGGGTACAGTCCCGAATCACATGGAGGCAATGAGCGATAGGAGGGGATTCGTCTCTCCTAGTATAGGGAGTTGATATTGCGCTGTGTTCGATTGACTATAACTAGAAATCCCTGGCCAGGGTTGCTGAGATTTACTGGTAAGTGTTATCAGTAGTTTCTCAAACTGTTATAGACCTCATATCGACAAGACTTATCATGCTACTGGGGTCTGACGTTTACCACCCCTAAGCGAGATATGAGACATATCAGACGAAGAGACCGGACTGTACGGGAGTGTTACTGATTGGATTCACAGGAGAATGTACAGGCATTCTTGTTGCTCTTCTGAGCGCTCAATACCTCGGTGGCTGTTACGTTTAGCTGACCTCTTGCATCTTATGGGTGTTTGATATGATCATCACCTACTGCCGGTGTATTGACGATTCTTTACAGTCCTACACAGAGATTTCTAGGCTCAGGCAAAACGGAGTAGGAGCATATATATGATATGTGCGGGACCAAGAACAATACGTGTATGTGATACCGTATTAGATTCTCGCGATATGAGATATCGGCCGGGTATATGTGATATAGCCGGGTCATCGGATCAAGTGTTGATTCGATGAACTGATACAGATTATATTAGTCTGTTATTTGTGAAATAGCCGGATTATCGGATCAAGTGTTGATTCGATAATTTAATATATGATTATATATTTGATATATTAAATAAAATTAACTAATATAAGCCCACTAAAAGATTCTTTTTCTCACTCGGGTAATACATTGATATATATGTGATATATGTTAAATGTATTATTTTATTTTGTTACAATAAATATTGTATATTTGATATATAATATTGTAACATATTATGGTTATAAATGCAACATGTTTTTTGGAGTTTAATTGAGGTTAGGGTTTGGATTAGGGTTAAGTCTTCATGAAGCTTTCAAGAAGCTTCTTGATGTTTTGACTTTGACTTAGATATTTTGCATAGATATTTTCTTAACCCAACCCAACCCTTTACCCTAGTTAAATCTCTACATGGGTTATGTCTTCATACATAACCCATAGTTGCAATTCTAACCACACTAGAGTTTCATTATTCATCACAAAAGGATTATTCTTCTTCTTCCTTGAGTTCTTGATGGAAAAGCTTTCTAGCTTTTTCATTAGTGATGAAAATGAGTGAGTTAATAAAAACAAATGAGAGCTAAAATCCTACTTCATCATCCTAATCTATCCTAGCCATTTATATTAGGGTGTTCACTTCATTTGTGAGTGAGAGCTTGTGTTAAAAAACTACAAGGTAGATCATCTCTGTTATCGAATATCGAAAGCAAGTTTGCATCTTTCTCTTCGTGGAGCCTCTCGAGAGTCCAGAACTTGATGATCGTAGCGAAGGGACCATAACATGGAGCTTATGAAGTGAAGGACCGGACTAGAAAGGTTGTAATCCTAAACTCTTAGATGTTAAAGTGTTTAACATGCTTTGTTTCGCCTAATCTCTAGTTTAAAGATCTTGGTTAGAGTTGTTCGGCACGTCTAAATTTCAAATCGGATATGGTTGATGCCTTATAGACCCTTGTGAGAGTGCCTACTAACCCTACAGTGGTATCAGAGCCAAGCTAGAGCTTTAGGCGAAGTCTAGGCGAAGTTTAAAGTCCGATCGAACCTCGAAACCCCGGTTTATACCCTTCTCTGGAAATTTTGTAAAAATGTGATTTTTTCTTCATTAAAAATACTCAAAAAAATCAGCAGGGAATTCTAAGGATAACCATGAAACACGAGCCCCCAACTCTCTCAAAGTGCCGCGGAAACGCGGCAAGAACATGCTTGTCGCGGCGGTTCCGCGGCCAGAATAGTGAATTGGGGACACATGTTTACACTGTAATGTCCATAGGTGTTTCCTCCTATTTCTGGGTATTTCTAATTATACTCAAGTGTTGAATTTTCTGGCATGTATTGGGGACTCGTTTTTCGATCGGAAATTATAACTTCGTTTAGTTTGTCCGGGTAATTTTTAGAACGTGTTGAAAAGTTCGAACGGATATCAATAACTCACTTTTTCCCCTGCCGGAAAATTTCCAAGCGTTGGATTTTCCGTAGTTTAGGAACGTTCTAAGTCATGAAAGTAACGCGATGGACCCTCTAGAAGAACACAAACCTTAACTCGATTATGTGACTGTCTGAACCGCCTCTAAACCTTAGGGTTTGGGGAAGTACGGCGTTGCCACATTTGAGGCGTTGGTTTGACCCTTCTACGGCTGGACCATTACTACTGTGGCATGTGATGGATGTTTTAAAACTAATTTCAAGTGTTGAGAACTATTTGGGAAATCTTGGGTGTTTTTTTATTCGATCGGAAAGTTTAACATTGTCTATTTATCTGGAATGTGATACAATATTTGGAATGCACAAGTAGTTATGAGATAACTAATTTGAATGTTATAAATCTAGCAGTTTAGTCTCATTTGATCAGTTGCCACGGGATTTTGATGTGATCAAAAGTCCGTCGCAATCATGTAGCGTACGCGGATACTCGCCGGGTAAACTTAATAGATAGCCACGACCCATAGCCCCGACCAAGTGACTGTAGGAGAACCCCGTCGTCAAATGCATCCGTTCGGGTGCTCGCGGCAGCGGTGTTCCGCCTTAGTGCACTTCATCGACGGCATCCGGGGATGCGGCCGTCTACTACAGTTTGCGACGAGCATTCGATCAGGTTGTCGGGAATCTTGTTGAATTGCCCGACTAGATATTGAAAAGTGTTTTCGAGATCGAGACTAAAATGCGGGGATTATAATTGTTAAGCATGCGATGTCTAAGGAATTCATTTGGTTAGGCTTGAGATGTCTAAGGTGGTTTTGGATTCCAACTGTTGTAGTTTTACACTTTATTTTCTGTGACCGTAAATGTAATATGTGGTGTAGCGCAGGTTTTGTTGCTATACATCAACGAAAATTGGGATACTCATATTTACTTACGTTGATGATATGAGATATTATGTGTTGCTGTGATATGTTGTATTGGATCGTCGCGTTTTGAATAGCCCGGGGTTTTATGTGAGATGAGAGTTTTTTTCTTTTTCATTCATGTAAAATTGATTGGTATGTAATATTCTTTTATTGGGGCACATCCGGGCTGAGGATGATGTCACCATTGTATATTATTTACTTTTCCGTATTAGGTAGACCCGAGGCGGGGAGCACAAGTAACCGGGTTCTTGGGTCCAGTGGGAGACCATCTCGAGGAGTCGAGACCGGGTCTCCTTACCCCAGAATTGGCAGTGTTGCTTGCCGCTCTCGTAGTAGTCTAGGAATGTGGGTTTGGCTATTCATCGCGACCGTGGAATCCGTGTTTTATACAGGCTCGTATCAAAAACACGGACCTCCCAGTATATCAAATTTTTCATATATGTTCTTCTGCTGCAATGTTCTGTGATGAGATCATATTACTGCCTGAGACGAATGTTTATATTATATATATGAGATATATGTTATATTGCAGATTTCGTTTCAAATGTGATACTTGTGAAGCATAATAAAATGGGACTTCATTAATGAGATTAATGAAATAAAAGAAACCTAAAGATGTTGTGGAAACTTGTTTAAAAACTGGTAGCCCTAGTTCTTGCTTTGCATAGCGGTGTTCCTTGTAGAACATCCAGCACCTTATTCGATAAGGAAAGAGCCGAGATCTTTTTACCGGGAGTGACCTCTTTAGCGAAACTTGCAGATGCTATAAACTCGGTTCGTCTTTTGATTGTTTTTATAGTTTTTGCTTTGCATAGTGATATTTGTGAAATATCCTGCACCTTATTCGATGAGGAAAGAGCCGAGATCCCTTCACCGGATGTGACCTCTTTAGCAAAACTAGAAAAGCCTAAAAAACATTCCATTCAAAATCACTCGATTCTACAACGATATCAAGTTCATTACACAAAGGGTTTTCTTAAAAACCTGTCGTAGCCCTCTGTCATTTCAGATAAGTACTACTTAGTATTCGTGCTGCGGTAGTTTGGCCTCCGTCAAGGCGTAGTGTACGGTAGATAACTAGTGCTTATCTGCTAGCATACGATGCGATTGGATTAGGGTATTCATACGGCGTAGTTTGGCCTTCGTCCAGGGTCGTGCGGGTGGGTTTAATTCAATCAAGAAATGAACGGGTTGAACTTGACTAGCGAACTATGGGTAGTTTGGCCTCCGTCATGGTCATAGGACGTTAGGGGTAAAATATTATTAGGAATTTCAAGTGTTGAAATTTGCAATGAGATTGCATACCTTTTATGAGATAGTTGGATCCCGCTACCCGCTGCGAGTAAGAGTTACTCCTGGGAGAGTTTTACACAATACAATTAGCCGATCAAGTAAGTGTGTAGAAAGGTATTAACGGGGTTACGCCCCTAGGAAAACGAGGTTTATTTTAATTAGGTCCGTGCGAAAGCACGGGGAACCTCCCTCAAAGTACCGGCACTGGCCTGGCTAAAAGATTGGCGAACTTGTAGGGTGTAATTAATCCCGGCTAGTCTTTCCTTTTAGTGTTTGAAGGAAGATTTGACTGAAATAGTGGGAGACATCCTGATTAGACAAATTGATAACCAATCTAATTTTGTAAAAAGCGCACGCTGAGTGTTTTCTTCTCTCTCTCTCCTGGTTTCGACTATGTCACGCCTTAATCAAAATAATAATACGGATGTATTGATCGAACTCGCTTGTTATACTGCGCTAAGGAACGTTTGTCCCGCTCCAACTTATAATTGTTATAAGACAGAGAAGGAAATAGGGGATTACCAGAATTCCCGTGCCGCCCAAACGAAGAAACTGCATGCTGATGCATCTTCTTCGGGTGTGTTCATTACAAAGAACTGTTTCTCTGTATCCTTTACGTCCTGGGTATGAGATACCGGTTCAGGATCCCACATATGTAATTTGTTACATGGGCTACAGATAGGTAGTGAACAGAGAACGGGAGATAAGTTTCATGTGATAGAAATGGTGCAAGTGTTACAGCCAAGTCTGTTTGTAGTTATCACCATGTATTAACAAATACATTGATTCTGAACGAATGTTATTAGATACCGAACCTGATATACAACATCATATTAGTCTCTTTATTAGTAAAGAAGGATATAATTTTGTATTGTTGGATAATGTTTTGAACATTTCCTATATCAAGAGTTGATCGGTTCAGGCATGTTATCTAAAAGCATAGACGTTCTAAATCAAACTGCAGTTCTTAATGTACAGAACACACACAAGAGGAAGAGTTCAGAGATGAACGAATCCTTCTTGAGGTATTGTAGACTAGGTCATATCAATGCGACCCGACTAGCTGAAGTTACATAAAGATGCATATTTAAATTAGTTTGGATTTACATCTTGTAAAACATTCCAGTCATGTCACAAAGATAAGATGACCACAGCTCCGTTTATTCGAAAGAGAGAAAGAGTTAGTGAACTCTTGTGATTGATACATGCTGATGTATGAAGGTCCCCTGTCTACACATGCCAAGACCGGTTCTTTGTACTTCATTACATTCACTGATTATCTCTCTAGATCCGGACATATGTTCCTGTTGAAACACAAGTCTGGAACTTTTTAGAAATTCAATGAATATAAGTTAGATGTAGAGAACCAAAAACGGGTATAAGTATTATGTCCTTTGATGTGATCAGGGAGGAGAATACTTGAGCACAGGATTCCTGGACTATTCTAAAGGAGAATGAGATTCTCTCTCAGCATTACTCCTCCGAATACACCACAACACGTTGGTGTATCAGGGTGGAGCAATCACACCCTATTATATATGGTGCGCTCTATGATGAGTACAACTGAGTTTCCTATTTCCTTTTGGAAATTATGCACTTGAGAAGCTGCATACATATTGAATAGGTTTCAAATAAAATCAGTTGCCTACCGCTTCATATGTGATATGGAAAGGGAAGAGCCCATATCTTAAGTTTGTAAAGATTTGGGGCTGTCCAGCCTATGTCTAAACGTATAATCCGGACAAGCTCGAGGCAAAGTCAGTTCTGTGGAAGTTTGTTGGATATCCCAAGCATTCGTAACGGAATATCTTCTACCAAACCGAGCAACAAAAGTTGTTTTGTTTCTCAGCATGCCACCATTGTGAAAGTGAATTTCTTGTGAAGAAATTATTGGTCATGAGGTATAACTGGAAAGAGTTCCAGCTATACAAACTGCAGCTGATGATTTGGTAGAACCAAAGGATTCAATAGTTTCCAACGAACCTTAACCTCTCTGCCAATCTGGTAGGGTTCCTCATCCACCTGAGAGATACTTCGGTTTCTCTTTGACAGTGGGAGCGAGAATTGCATCATGAGATGATGACCCAACTAGTTTCGAGCAGGCCATCAGGAGTGGGACTCTATAAGAATGGCTGGATGCTTAGCGATCTGAGATGGAATCCTTATACACCAACAAAGTATGGACTTTGGTTGCTTTATCTGAGGGGTTAAATCCCCATCAGGAGCAAGTATATCGTGAAAAGATTAGTTGGTGTACATGGAAAAGTTAAGACTTTCAAAGATATGCTTAAGTCCAACCAGATCCTACTTGCCACGGCTACATACCATGACTACGATATCTGGCGGTTGGGTGTCATGACTGTTAGTTGTATGTATGCCCTAGAGACCAGTATTGTACAGTATTTGTATATTATATTGGATGCTTGGACATATATAGAGAGGACTTTCTAGCTCGATATGATAGTATGCTATCTGGTTGCACTTTTACTTTAACATGTACACTTGTCTCTTTATACAACCTTATCGTTACATGTTGGTAAAGCCCTTAGGATGTGTACTTGACTACCTGGACTATGATGCGGATCATACAAGTGGGGACATGGTAGTCCATAATGGGGCATCGATATACCAGTGTAGACTAGCGTATACACTTCTCGACCCATGAGATGGGTGATGGATGATCCAATATCCATTGGTGTTTGACATCAGAGATGGTATACGGGTGCTCAGTGAAGACTGGGTACACTGGACGGACTCGCCGAGAACTCCCAGATGGTATTATACCTCACGTCAGATGGCTGTTCTCTGGTGACACTTGTGCAGGTTAGTCTGTAGACCCGAGATCGTCATAGAGTCTTGTGTGATTCCCACAGTGCTTTGATTTCTACCTTACCACATCCATGAGGGCGTGCAAAACGGTGGTTTTTAGGTACAGTCCCGAGTCACATGGAGACAATGAGCGATAGGAGGGGTTTCGTCTCTCCCGGTATTAGGGGTTGATATTGCGCTTTGCTCGATTGGCCATGACAGGGAAGTCCCTGGCCAGGGCTGATTTAGAGATTTACTTGTAAGTGTTACCAGTAGTTTCTCAACCCGTTATGAGCCTCACATCGGCACGACTTATCGGTTATTGGGGTTTGACGTTTACCACCACTAGACTTGATATGCGACATATCAGACGAAGAGACCGGACTGTAAGGGAAGTGTTACCGGCAGGCTTTTACAGGAGTTGGAGCGGGCTTGCTTGCTGATCTTCTGATCGCTCAATACCCGGGTAGCCGTTACGTCCAGCTAGTACCGCTGACGGCTTGTGGGTGCGTGATGTGATCATCACCTACTGCCGGCGTATTGACGAGTCTTTAGAGTTCTACATAGAGGTTTTACTGGCTCAGGCAAAACGAAATAGGGGCGCATATGTGATATGTGCGGGAACGAGAATAATGCGTATATGTGATACCGTATTCTATTCTCGCGACTTCTTGTATCGGTCGGTTATATATGATATAGCCGGGTTATCGAATCAAGTGTTGATTCGATAAGTCGATACATTGAATGTTAGTCGGTTATATGTGATATGACAAGATTATTAAGTCAAGTGTTGATTTAATAATTTATTGTATAATTGTATATTTGATATACTAGTTTACATTAACTAACACAAGTTCACTTAGGTTTTTTTCCTCACATGTACACATCTTTACTATATATATGATATATATTATTGTATTATGGTTGATGATACATCACACTTGGGTGTATGAGACATACACCATGCTATTTGTTATGTTGGGTTTTAACATTTAAAAGTAATTACAAAATTAGTGGTAAATTAGAAAATGCATGAAGATTGTGGAAGCTTGTGGATGCATTGACTAAAGTCCACTAAATTTGTTTTTACTTTGGGTTTTAACCTAACCTTAACACATAGCCATGGTAATGGCTCTACAAGAGTTAGTATATGATACTCACTCACCAAGGTTAGCCTTCTCACTTGATAATTATCCTCATCTCTTTCTTTTCTTCTTCTTCTTCTTCATTTTGAAAAGAAAGAAAAAGCTAGCTAGGGTTTGATACAAAGTGAGAAATAAAGTGAGAAATACAAATCCAAAGAGAACCCGCTTCCTATTTCTCCATCCTCTACTAGACTAGCACTTTAGTATAGGGTGTTTGCTTCACTAATTCTCAAATTAGTGAAGTAGTAGCTTGAGTCGGAATTCCCTCGACGTAGATCATCATCGGCCTCGGAGACTTCAAGCAAGGTCGCATCTTTCGCCTCGTGAAACCATGCAAGAGCCTGGGAGAACCTTGATCGCAACGAAGGGACTTCAACCAGAAGCTAAAGAAGTGAAGGACCGATCTACAAAGGTTGTATTTCGTATTCACTTAGTGTAAATGTGATTTACTAGCATATGAAACCCTAATTTTCTAGCAAACGATCTTGTTTAGAGTTATTCGGCACGGCTAAAATTTTAATACGGCATGGTTGATGCTTTTTAGAACCTCATTAGAGTGCCCAGTAACCCTACAGTGGTATCAGAGTCTAGCTAGAACATTAGGCGATGTGTTAACGAAGATAAAACCCCGATCGAACCCGGAAACTACACTTTAAACCCCTCTCTGTACATTTTATAAAACCTAGGATTTTTATGAATTAAAAATGCTTTAAAAAATCAGCAGGCAATTATAAGGAACACTGTGCAAAACGACAAAGTTTGGCGCCCAAAGCGCCACGGAACCGCGGCACGAGCATGGCTCCTGCGGCGGTTCCGCGGCTATAAGGTGACGTCACCCTTGTCGTTTTGCACAGTAAAGTTCCTATTTAATTTACTGATATTTTCTGGGTATTTTTATCTGACCCAAGTGTTGAGTATTTTTGGGGTTTATTTTGTAATCGTCGATTCGATCGGAGAATTTAATTTTGTTATTTTATTCCAGATAATTTATAAAGTATTAAAATGTTCGAACGGATATCATTAACTCAAGTTTTCCCGGTACGAAAAACATTCAAGTGTTGAATTTTTCTCGGGTTTAAATCTTTCGGAAAAACGTGCATGTGATGCGATGGACCCTCTAGAAGAAAACAAACCTTAACTCGATTATATGACCGTCTTGAACTGCCCTTTGAACCTTAGGGTTTGGGGCAGTACGGCGTGCCACATGTGAGGCGTTGGCTTGACCCTTCTACGGCTGGACCGTTGCTACTGTGACGTATTCTAGAATGTTTGAACTTTGATGAAGTGTTAAGCTATTTTTGGAAATCTTGGGTATTTGATTATTCGATCGGAAAGTTTAATACTGTCTATTTATCTTGATTGTGATACAATATGTGGAATTCATACAGTTAGGCATGAAATGTGGAATATGTGATATTTCGGATTTACGATGTCTAAAGAGATTGTAGATTCCAAATGTTGTAGTTTTACACTTTTTTTTCTGTGACCGTAAGTGTAATATGTGATATCGCCGGTTTCGTTGCTATATGTCAACGACAATTGGGATGCGCATATTTACTTACGTTGATGACATGTGATGTTCTGTGTTGCTGGATATGTTATACTGGATCGTCGCATTTTGAATAGCCGGGTTTTTATATGAGATGAGAGTTTTTAATTTAATTCATGTAAATTTAAATGTATGTAATATTCTTTTATTGGGGCACTTCCGGGATGAGGTTGATGTCACCTTTTGTATATTATTTATTTTTCCGCACTAGGGTAGACCCAAGGCGGAGAGCACAAGTAACCGGGTTCTGGAGTCCAGTGGGAGACCAACTCGAGGAGTCGAGTCCGGGTCTCCTAACTCTAGAATTGGTAGGGTTGCTTGCCGCTCTCGTAGGGGTCTAGGGGTGTGGGTTTGGCTATTCATCGCTACCGTGGAATCCGTGTTTTATAGAGGCTCAAAATAAAACACGGACGTCCTAGTATATGCAATATTTCATATGTTTCTTCTGCTGCGATATCTGTGATGTGATCATTTGATGTTCTGTGATAAATATTGTATATAGTATATATGATATATTATATAGGCGTTACTTATGTTTTACACCCGCGCTAGCCCTGCCCCGCTCTGCCGTTAGTTACCTAACCTAACGGTGCACGAGGGGACATCGAGGCAAATGCGGATGGCATAAGTGTACGTCGTATTTATCTGTGATGTTTAGGTGACTTAAATGATGGGACTTCATTAATATGATTAATGAAATAAAAGAAACCTAAAAGATGTTGTAGAATCAAATTTTTCAAAAAGGGTAGCAACAGTTTTGCTTTGCATAGCGATATATATGATATATCCCGCACCTTATTCGATGAGGAAAGAGCCGAGATCCCTTCACCGGGAGTGACCTCTTTAGCAAAACTGGCAGATGCTACAACACTCGGTTTGCTTTTGATTGCTTTTGGAGTTTTGCTTTGCATAGTGATGTATATGATATATCCTGCACCTTATTCCATAAGGAAATAGCCGAGATCCCTTCACCGGGAGTGACCTCTTTAGCAAAACTAATGAAAACCTCAAAATCACTCCATTTCAAAATTCACGCGATTCTACGACGATATCAAGTTCATTACGCAATAGGTTTTCAGAAAAACCTTTCGTAGCCCTCCGTCATTTCAGATAAGTCCTACTTAGTATTCGTGCTACGTTTGTTGGCCTACGTCAAGGCGTAGTGTGCGGTAGCTAACTAGTATTTATCTGCTTATTCATATGATGCAGATTGAATTAGGGTAGTCGTTCGACTTTGTTGGCCTGCGTCAAGGGTCGTACGGGTGGGTTTAATTCAAATCAAGAAATGACAGGTTGAACTTGACTAGCGCACTATGATTTGTTGGCCTGCGTCAAGGTCATGGGACGCTAGGGGCAAAATGTTATCGGGAATTTCAAGTGTTGAAATTTGCAATGAGATTGCATACCTTCTATGAGATAGTTGGATTCCGATACCCACTGCGAGTAATTGTTACTCCCGGGAGAGTTTTACACAGGACAATTAGCCGATCAAGTAGGTGTCTAGAAAGGTGTCAACGGGGTTACGCCTCTGGGAAAACGAGGTTTACTTTAATTAGGTCTGTGTGAAAGCACGGGGAACCTCCCTCAAAGTACCGACACTGGCCTGGCTGAAAGATCGGCGAAGTTGTAGGGTGTAATTAATCCCGGCTAGTCTTACCTTTTACGGTTTCAAGGAAGATTTGATAAAAACAGTGGGAGTCATCCTGATTAGATAAGATAATAACCAATCTGATCTTGCAAGAGCATACGCTAAATGTTTTCTTCTCCCTCTCTCTCCAGGTAGCGACCATGTCAGGCCTTAATCAAGATAATAAAATGGATGTAATGACCGAACCCGCATGTTATACTGTGTTAGGGAACGTTGGTTCCGTTCTTTCTTGTAAGAGTTATAAGACCGAACATGATATAGGGGAATACCAGGATTCCCATGCCACCCGAATGAAGAAAGTACATGTTGATGCATTTTCTTCGGGTGTGCTCATTACAGAGAACTGTTTCTCCATTTGCTCTACGTCCTGGGTACTAGATACCGGGTCAGGATCCCATATATGTAATCAATTACATGGGCTTAGGAAAGGTAGAGAACTTGGAGAAGGTAATAAATACATAAGGGTTGGAAATGGTGCAATTGTTGCAGCTAAAACCGTCGGGGAATATCACCTTATATTGCCAACTGGTAATACATTGATTCTGAACGAATGCTATTACTTGTCGAACCTGATATGCAACATTATATCGGTTTCTTTGTTGAGTAAAGAGGGATATAATTTTGTATTGCAGGATAATGTTATGAACATTTTCCTTAACCAAAAGTTGGTTGGATCAGGCACGTTGTGCAATGGCATTTATGTTCTAAATCAATCAACAGTTCTAAGTATAACAAACACACACAAGAGGAAGAGTTCAGAAATGAACGAATCCTTCTTGTGGCATTGTAGACTGGGTCACATCAATGTGACACGACTAGCCAAGTTGCATAAGGATGGATATTTGAACCCGTTTGAATTTTCATCTTATGACACTTGCCAGTCATGTCTCAAAGGCAAGATGACCAAAACTCCGTTTACGGGACACGGAGAGAGAGTTACAGAACTCTTTGGACTGGTACATAGCGATATATGTGGCCCCATGTCTACACATGCCAGGAATGGTTCTGCGTACTTCATTACATTCACTGACGATCTCTCTAGATTCGGATATGTGTTCCTGATGAAACACAAATCAGAAGCTTTTGAGAAATTTAGAGAATATAAACAGGAAGTCGAGAACCAAACCGGAAAAAGTATTAAAATCCTACGATCTGATCGAGGAAGAGAATACTTGAGCAATGAATTCCTGGACATCCTAAAAGAGAATGGGATTCTCTCTCAGCTAACTCCTCCATATACACCACAGCACAACGGTGTATCGGAACGGAAGAACCGCACCCTATTAGATATGGTGCGCTCTATGATGAGCACAGCTGAGTTACCTATTTCCTTCTGGGGATATGCACTAGAAACAACTGCAGACTTATTGAATATGGTTCCTACCAAATCTGTGCCAACCACTCCATATGAGATATGGAAAGGAAAGAGACCATGTCTTAATTTAGTTAAGATATGGGGTTGTCCGGCCTATGTTAAAACACAAAATCCAAACAAACTCGCGGCAAGGTCCATTCTGTGTAAGTTTATTGGATATCCCAAACATTCGCGCGGGTATATCTTCTACCAAACCGAGGAACAAAAAGTGTTTGTTTCTCGACATGCCACCTTTTTAGAAAAGGAATTTTTGAAAAAGAGATTAGTGGCATGAAGGTAGAACTGGAAGAGGTTCGAGCAATACAGACTACAACAGAAGATTTGGTTGAACCAGATGATTTGGTAGTTCCGAATGAACCCCAGCCACTCCGCAGATCTAGTAGGGTTCCTCACCCACCTGAAAGATACTACGGTTTTCTCATGGATGGTGGGAGCGAGGATTGCATCATGGTTGATGATGACCCAACTAGTTTCGAGCAGGCCATCACGAGTGGGGACTCAATGAAATGGATGGATGTAATGCGGTCCGAGATGGAATCCATGTACACCAACAAAGTGTGGACTTTGGAAGTTGCTCCTGAAGGGGTAAAACCCATTGGGAGCAAGTGGATCTTCAAGAAAAAACTTGGTGTAGATGGGAAATTGGAGACTTTCAATGCTAGACTTGTTGCAAAAGGTTTTCGTCAAAGACCAGGTGTGGACTATGACGAAACCTTTTCTCCAGTGGCTATGCTTAAATCCATCCGGATCATGCTTGCCATCGCTGCATATCATGACTACGAAATCTGGCAAATGGATGTTAAGACCGCCTTTCTAAATGGTGATTTAGAAGAGTGCGTGTATATGACTCAGCCAGAGGGCTTCGTAGATAGTGGGAGCAGCGGGAAAGTGTGCAAGCTGCTTAAATCCATTTATGGATTAAAGAAAGCATCGCGGAGTTGGAACATCTGCTTTGACGTCGTTATCAAAGAGTTTGATTTCGTCAAAAACGTAGATGAACCTTGTATCTATAAGAAGGTGGCAGAGAGTAAGGTTTTCTTTCTCGTATTGTACGTGGACGACATACTCTTGATAGGAAATGACATTCCTATGCTGCAATCAGTCAAGCTCTTCTTATCACAAAGATTCTCAATGAAAGATCTTGGTGATGCCTCCTGCATTTTGGGAATTATGATCTATAGAGATAGATCTAAAAGGATATTGGGATTGTCCCAATCCAGGTACATTGACACCATACTAAAAAGGTTTGGTATGGAAAAGTCCAAACGTGGGTTTTTACCCACGATCTCAGGGCTCACTCTCTCCAAAGAGATGTCTCCCAAGACTGATTTAGAGAGAGCTCGCATTCAAGGGATACCCTATGCTTCGGTAGTAGGCTCTATCATGTACGCGATGCTATGTACCAGACCCGATATAGCATACTCACTAAGTGTAGTGAGCAGGTATCAAGCTGATCCTGGAGAGAGTCACTGGACAGCTGTGAAGAGCATTCTTAAGTACTTGCGAAGGACTAAAGAGATACTCTTGGTGTATGGTAACGGAGAACTCCTAGTGGACTCCTTTACCGATTCGAGCTTCCAGAGTGATAAGGACGACTCTAAGTCGCATCGGGATTTGTCTTTACCCTTTACGGAGGGGCGGTTAGCTGGAAGAGTTCCAAGCAGGAAACCGTGGCAGACTCGACGATGGAGGCTGAATACATCGCTGCCAACGATGCTGCCAAAGAGGCTGTCTGGATCAAGAAGTTCATTAATGAACTTGGAGTGGTTCCATCCATTGAATATCCAATACCTTTGTATTGCGATAACAATGGAGCGGTGGCTTTAGCCAAGGAACCAAGGTCCCATCAGAGATCCAGGCATATTCTGTGGCGGTATCACCTGATCCGGGAGATAGTTGATCGCCGGGAGATCGAGGTCAGGAGGGTTAACACGAAGAACAACACAGCGGATCCACTCACGAAGGCCATTCCCCAAATACAGTTTAAGAGACTCTTCGGGATGCTCGGTATGCAATACTACAGCAGCTGGCCCTAGTGCAAGTGGGAGATTGTTAGTTGTATGTATGCCCTAGAGGCCAGTATTGTACAGTATTTGTATATTATATTGGATGCTTGGAGATATATAAAGAGGACTTTCTTGCTCGATATGATAGTATGCTATCTGGTTGCACTTTACTTTAACATGTATACTTGTCTCTTTATACTGTCTTATCGTTACATGTTGGTAAAGCCCTTAGGATGTGTACTTGACTACCTGGACTATGACGCGGATCATACTAGTGGGGACATGGTAGTCCATAAGTACATCCTTCAAGGTCCCTAGTCATGGGTATATCGAGACGGGGCATCGATATACCAGTTTAGACTAGCGTATACGCTTCTCGACCCATGAGATAGACTATGGATGATCCCATATCCATTGGTTTTTGACATCAGAGATGGTATACGGGTGCTCAGTGAAGACTGGGTATACTGGAGGGACTCGCCGAGAACTGATCAGTCGAAAATATTGTATATTTTAGCCGGCAATTTCCTTAACATTTGCATACATTTATAAGTGTTCGGCATTCAAATTCTACATATTAGCAAATCTGTCACAAAATATGAGATTGCATGTATTAGACTTTTAAACCGACACTTTAAAGGAAATTAACCGCATTTCATGGCATCGCATCATTTCTGTATTTGCGCAACACTTGTCTTGAGTCTATGCAGGAAAATACGGAAGAAAATCAAAAGAAGCTGATCAAACAATACGCCAACTAAATCATTTCAGATCTGGTAGCAGTGCAGAAAGAATTATACAATTCTATATATCAGATAAAAGCCAAAACAGCAGTACCAAGCTTCACCAGAAAGCACAGATCCCAAGCTCATCAATGAGCCGCGGAAGGGCGGCAATTACCCCTTATCTGCGGCGGAAGAGCCGCGGATCTGCCACGTCAGCAAGGAATCTTTACAGCACAATTCCTCTCTCTGGTTCCACAGTTCATTGTGATATGTCAAATTCCATAATTTTCCAGAAGCTTCTTCCAGATCAGAAATGAAGATTAAGAAGGCTAATCCTAAATTAAGCTCCTAATTAATCCTATTCTAGAAGCTCCTCCTAACTAATTACATCTAGAACCTTCTCCCCTAACTAACTTTTGGAGGGAAATTTGAATTTCCCCCAACAAACTTTAGGAGGGAAAGTTAGAATTTGAAATCCTAGATGTAGGGTTAGTTATCTATAAATAGAGCACTAGATCTAGGGTTAAAGGCTAATCAATAACCATTAGTTCTTCATTAGTTAAATAATCTTTCCCTCTTTCATCATCTTCTTCCACAAGTCTCGTGACAAGGCTTGTGCGAAACCCTAACCCTAATTCCACTCCTAATCCAAGATCTTGAGTACCAAATCAAGCAAGAAGCCTTCAACCTTTTAGGAGCCGAGCCGATCTTCAATCGGGCAAGTGATCCAAGCCGATCCGCGATCCACGGAGACGAGCGAAGCCAAGTCGACGATCAAGTTCTTCCTCTTGTAGTTCTTGAGTGATTGTACGAAATTGTTGATATAAATAAAAGGTGAATTTCTTTAATCTTGCTTCCTTTTAATTCTTGCATCATGATTAGATCTCAATTTGTAATTGTTGTTCTTGTTGTGTTGTTTGAGTAAAACTCCGCTCGTTGAGGAGTCGAGACGATTGTAGAATGATGATGTAACAAATATTAATACGATTTTTAAGTCCTACGAGTTTGTAAACCCTAGCAAGTTCAAGAATCGATGACCTAGTTTAGTAGCGATGCTTTCTTGATTGTGATCGCTCGAAATTAGGGATCTACGATTGTTTCTTGAATTTACTAGAGGCTAGAATGTGAATGACATCGACGAAAGAACAAGGGATAAGATGAAACCCTAGTTTCACAAGAAATCCCTAATTCTCATCGATGATCATCGATCTAGTATCAATTCATCGAAGGATAAGAATACGCAATTGTAAGATTACATCACATCTATAGATCCGATCGATTCCTACGAGCCTCATTTCGATTCTTGAGATTTGGTTTGGAAAAATTATCAAACGATCAATTCTTGATTCTATCTTTTAATGCTTTCTTAGATCTAGTTTTTGAGCAAATGGCGCCGTTGCCGGGGATAGTGCGCTAATAGTTCGTATTTTGAAATTTGAGTTGAACAATTTATTCCATCAAATTTTTGAGATCAAAATTCGTGCAAACACTAATACGTGTGTTGTGATTTGTTGCGAGAAAATCTGGAATCAGGAGCTGGAGAAAAAAATTTCTGAACATACCAGAGAGCTGGAAATAGCAACAGAAAGCAGCTGAAGAATTTTGATCCACTGATCTCACTGTACAAGCGCGTTTCCGCGGCATAATACACGTAGGCGGCGGATCCGCCGCAGGTGCAGTTCTTCTCTGCATCAGTTTTTCTCTGTAAGTCCTCTGCTTTCTTATCTTCTTCTTTCTCTGCTCCAATAACAATTTTGCTGCAGGTTTTCTTTGCAAATAAATCGCAGCGCCGCAAAGCAAAATAAAATTTGTGCGTGTTTTTGATTCTTGTGGTTGTTGCATATTAATACGGAAATTTAAGGGGCACGACCAAATCCAAATTAGGTGGGGAGTTCATTACCCTTCCTAGGCCCCGAAAATCGCAAAACTTGCATCCGCATTTACCCTCATTAATTAAAAGAAATCTAGAGATGACTCTAAGGACCGTCGCGCTCAATTAGGACAAGAGAAGGCCGTGGGTAATTCATTGCTTATCCGAGTTTTCTTGTGGTGCCTAAGGCGAGTGTGTCTAAGGCTAGTGGTTATTAATTAGGCCCACTGTAGTGGTGGTTCCTTCCCACTTACCTGGCACTTATCCGGCCACAGGGAGACAAAGAGGCAGTGGAGGATTTATCCTGCGACTTGTCTTTTGGCAGTTAGGAGCGGTCTAGAGTTTGACCTAGGTGACTACTAGATTTTAGGGTTTTGTGTGCTGCATTTGTTTTGTTGCATCATTTTTTTTCAAAAATCCGTATCTTTTTCAAAATAAACACCACATTCATTCTTTCCCCTAATTATAAATTCACGCTGCCACTTGTACTAACCCTTTTTAGTGCAAGATAGGCTGGACACGGGTGTCTAGTGCCCGTTAGTCCGCGTTTCCCTCATCGACCCAAAAGTCGGTATTTCTACATTTACCGTTCTTTCACCCACCACCACACCCACTTCGATGGATCCACCTCCATCGAACTTCTTTTCCACTACTCTGCCGCCGTCCGTTGGTGTGCAGAATCCACCTCGCATCTCTCTCCAAGAGAGATGTTATCCTACACGAAGCCCACCTTCCACATGTCTTTCCACACCTCCAGCCAACGGGGAGAATTTTCAAATAAAACCCCAATACATCAACCTTCTACCAAAATTTCACGGTCTCGAGTCTGAAGACGCATACGTGTTTATCACGAAATTTGAAAATGTATGCGCAATGATGGGTACTTCACAGCTTTCTGTGGATGCTTTACGTCTTCGTCTTCTCCCATTCACCTTGTGCGATTTAGCCGAGAAATGGCTTTATAACACTACCACACATTCCATTTCAAATTGGGACGAATTCGTCAAAGCATTCCTTAAGAAATTCTACCCACATCATAAAACAGCTCGAATCCGTAGCGAAATCTACCAATTCACCCAGCTTCCAAATGAAACATTTTCAAAATGTCTTGACCGTTTCAAGGATTTGTTAGTCCAATGTCCACATCACGGCATCCCGAGATGGGAATTGTGCCGAATCATTTATGAGGGCATTACTCCTTACACAAGACAGTCCCTTGAATCCATGTGTCAAGGCAATTTTATGACCAAAAATGATGGGGAAGCCTGGAAATTTCTAGAAGATTTCGCTGAAAAATCTTTACAGTGGGAGGGTGTGAGTCAATCGTCTAGGGATGGCAATGATATTTCCATAGAAGTTAGAGCTGACATTTCAGCTATACAAAAGAAACTCGAGAATATGGAAAAATTCTTAGCTGCCATAAGTCAAATATCACTCTCCAAAACTGTATGTGATTGTTGTTCTGATCCGTCTCACTTGACGGAAGAATGTCCGTTTCAAGGTCCTGAGCATACAAATGCATCATTTCAAAGACCTAGAAACGATCCATCTTCCTCCACATATGATCAGGGTTGGAGGAATAACCCTAACTTTACTTGGAACCAATCACAATTTCTAAACACGGTTCCAAACCAAAACAATTTCCAAAGGGTCCCTTCACCACAACAGCAGCCACCACTTCAATTGAGTCAGCACCCCTTCCAATCACAAAACTTTCAAAATCCGGCCAACACTTTTGCACCGTCAAGATCGCCCGTTTGTTGGACAGAGCTCAGCGAGAGCAGCATTTTGGGGCCGCAGCTTGTTGAGGAGACGACAGCGAAGATACAGTTGATCCAAGACCGGATGAGAGCGGCTCAGAGCAGGCAGAAATCGTATGCAGACAGGCGCCGTCGCAGTTTAGAGTTCGCAGTTGGCGACCATGTTTTTCTGAAGGTCTCACCGATGAAGGGCGTGATGCGTTTTGGGCGAAAGGGGAAGCTTAGCCTTAGATTCGTAGGTCCCTTCGAGATCCTCGAGCGTGTCGGCGCCGTTGCATATCGTTTGGCTCTTCCACCCAGCTTTCCCGATGTTCACCCCGTCTTCCATGTTTCGATGCTCCGCAAGTACCTTCACGACCCTTCGCATGCGATTCAGCACCCGACAGTCCAGCTAGAGCGCGACCTTTCTTTTGCAGAGCAGCCGATGGCCATCCAGGATCGGCAGGTGAAGAAGTTGAGGTCGAAGATTATACCAACCGTCAAGGTCCTTTGGCGTAGCCCGAGCAGCGAGGAGGTTACCTGGGAGACCGAGGGCGAGATGAGGAAGAAATATCCCCATCTCTTCGAAGGTACGCGTAGCTATTATTTTAAATTCGGGGACCGAATTTCTTTAAGGGGGGAAGATTGTAGCGTCTTGAAAAGTCGTTTTGGTGTTTTCCTGAAATTCGGTGAAAATTCGGTATTTTTCCGAAAACCGTCTTTCTCGATATTTTGCAGTTTAGGGCTAATTATACTTAAAATGGATAGGTAATTGCTTGTTTTTAGTAGCTAATGAGTTAATTATGAAATTTTGGTCATTTAAAAAATTTTCCCTATTTTTCAATTTTTTAATATTATTTTAAGCCGGTAAGAAAATACATTAAATAAGCGATAAATACAAATTTTTCCGGGCTAATTTTAATCTCTAAAATTATGATAATTATAATCTAGTGATAACATGAATTTTTAGTAATTTATTTTGATTTTTAACCAATTTTTATAAATTGAAACGAAATTATTGATTTTTGGGCTAAAACTTGCAATTTTTGAGTTGTAGGGGGCCTTTTTGCATAAAATTTCTTTTGTAACACCCCTCTATCTTTTCCCTCAGCCCTATAACAGCCCAACCCTGACCAAGACCAGAAAATTCTGGGCTCTTTCTTTGGTTGCCTTCTTGTGTGAAATTGGGGTTGTTTTTTTTGGATTTATTTTAAATATAATGGTTTAAAATATGATACATTGACTTTGGAAACTTGAACCAAGACTTTTCCCCACTTGCCCACACCCTCCCCCTTACCTCCTCTGGCCGAAACTGAAACCCCCTCTTCTTCCTCTCTTTTCTTTTCATTTTTCTTCAAATTTCATCAAAAAACCACATCAAAATCCATAGTTTATTCAAAAATCCATACAAAATCCTTATGCTATCATTTTCCTTAGCCATTCTTGCTTGGATCTTGGTGTTTGAGGCCATCATTTGGAGGAAACTTTCTTGCTTGATCTATTGATCAAGAGGTATAAATTCTATCTTGTTAGATCCTTTGTTTAAGTGCTTATATTATATGGTTTAGTGATAATTTAGTGTAGTTAATCTAGATTTCTTAGATTTTGTTTGAAAATTGAAACTAGGGTTTGAAAACCATAATAGTTAATTAAGTTATTTTATAGTTAATCTAGTTGTTAATGACTAATCTATTTGGTTACCTTGTTGATATAGTTTTCAATTTTGCTAATTTGATTAAATTAGAAGTGTGAAATTTGCTTTTTAGGATTTTCAAGAAAAGGTTTTGTATGGAAATGGTATTTGAAAACATGATTAGTGAGTTGATTAAACCTAATTTGTGTTGATTAAACCTAATTTGCTATCTAGTGTTTTGCTAACCTTAATCTAAGTGGTTAATTTGCTTATTTGGCTAAAATATAGTGTTAAAGTAAGGATTTCATATATAGTTTGGGTTATGTTTGCTAAGTACAAAAATCAAGAAAAGGTTTTGTTATGTAAATTAGGTTTTTAAGCTTAGTTAATGGTTTAGAATTTGTGTATTGGCTAACTTTTTGGTTAGTTTGGAATGTTGGTGTTGGGTGGTGTTGACTTTGTCGCTATATTGTCGATGTTTGCATCAAATTGCAATTTCTGCTTACTAGATTTTTATCAAAGTTATGTGATGAGTTAATTGTGGCATCTTGATGATTTTGTTGGCTTGTCCTACGACTTTTAGGATGCGTGAGTGCGGTTTTTGGGTAGTCGGGTTTTAGTTTTGCCGGGTGACCCAAATCGGCGTTTTTGGCAGTTTTTGCGATTTTCGCGTGTGTTCCGTGCACTTTGTGCACGTTGTACCTAGCTAGCGAACTTTAGTAGCTTCGTTGGGGTTTTGCGTCGTTCTTGATACGTAACCTTATGTTTGGTATTGATGTAAATTCCAGGTTCGGTCGCGGAGACGTCAGACGCGGCGCGAAAGGGAAAGGCGGTGATTGGACACAGCTAGCCAGGGATCCCGGTGAGTAGATTTAACATCTACGGGGGACGATCGTCTGGATGGCGCAAGTCGCCCGATAGATTTAGTAAACTGGAAAATAGTAAATTGGATAATCACTTGTGACATTAGAATAATAATAATGGCATGATAATTGCTGCAATTAGATCGATAGGTTATACCCATATACGCAAACTCAATTGTAGGACACATGCACCATTACCAGGTTTTTATATGCAGCACGAGCACTATTCATGTTTACACACACACTCTGGTAATTGCCATGCCACCACACTAGATAACATTTAAATTTAAAACTTTTACTAACTGATACTTAAACTGGTGCTATTGCCTTTAATTCCTTAAAATGAAACCGTAGAATTGCTATTCATGTGCATGTACTTCATCATATTAATTGTTCATGCTTAATCCATTAATCACACATCGCAACTTGATTATTGATATCATACGCATTCATTATCATTGATATATGCACTTATGAGGATTTCTTGAGATTTTATGATATTGCTGGATTTCGGGGGAAAGCCGCAAAATTTCCAAACTTATGATATTTTTAAAACATGTAAATTGCGGTTTTCTAGTGATGTAAGTGTCGTCCACCATGAGTTTGCTGTGGCTTTGGAAATCCGTGTCGAGGAGTGGAGGAACCGGCACGGGTACATGGTGGGCCCGGTAAGGTACCCCGGGGCAAGAGGAATGTGGTGATGACGTTGAGCCTGGCAGGGGACGGATTACCTACCGGTGACTTCATTGGGCACGGCGGATATCCAGAGGATACCGACCGGGGCCGCGAGAGGATGAGATATTGATATTGAGATGGGTCAGCCGGATGGCTGAGGCCAGAGACACTATGACATGGATTTATGAGATTTGAGACAGCTTTTGGGTGTCGTTGCTGGACACCGATTTTCGTCGATTCATTGACATTATGCTGGCATTCTAAAAGAGTTTCAAAAACAAAAAGAGATAAAATATTTCTTATATATACCTATTGAGACCTCAGATATTCATGTTGCATACATATTAGTACACTGATGTTATATACACACCTGCTAGTGCATCCAGTCATACCTGTACTATAGATGCTAGGATGCTTGTGTGCATGCATACGATAGCCTTTGTAGATGTTATTTATTACTCACGAGTTGGCAACTCACCCCCGTTGTGCCACAGTCTTTTGCAGGTCCGCTCCGTCAGTTCAGTAGCGGCGGGCGCACTTGTTCTTTTGCCTCTTTTGCCTGAGCTCGAGATTTGCTCATAGGTGGGTTATGTTATTATTTTGTACCACCTTGTATATTCCTTGTATCTAGTGTACTCCATCTACTGTTTCTACCAGATTATTGTATATTGACCTAGAAATGAGACTGTGAGGTTTGTGGATTTTATGCTGTATTTTGGGGTCGAGCTCACTTGAGCCGACATGCTACTTTTTTCATGCTTCCTTATGATTATTATGCCTGTTGTCATTTTTATTGCGTGGGATTTGTGACCGCCTTGTGGCGAAGAGCTAGCTCCCGCTTGGGGATGCCGTATTGTTGGATTTATATATATTTTTGTTGTACCCATTTTTGGGGGCCAGTATTTACAAAGGAGACTCTGCCGAAATTTTCGGAAAAATTAGTATTGTTTTTAAAAGGGGTTTTACATGACTTATTTGATAAACTCGCTTTCAAATGTTTGGGTTTTCTTCACTCTTTTGCTTAATTGGTTTTGTTTCTGGGCTTTTGGCTTACTTATTTTACGGACGCCTTTAGACGTTTCGTAAACTTAAGTGCCAGTCACGTTCCGTACCCTGCGGGTCGTGACAAGGAAGACTCATGTGCCCAAGAAGATATTCATGGAAAAAACAATAGACACGGCTTTCCCCCAGCAATTACCGAGGAAACGTAAGGATCCAGGATATCCTACTATTTCCGTTTCTATTGGGGAAAAACACATCAACCGTGCTCTACTAGATCTTGGGGCAAGTGTTAACCTGCTTCCTTTCTCAGTTTATGAGCAGTTAGGAATCGGAGAGTTGAAGCCAACCAATTGCACTCTCCAGATGGCTGACCGATCAATCACCAAACCTAGGGGTGAACTGGAGGATGTGTTAATAAAAATCGGAGAATTTATATTCCCGGTAGATTTTATTGTAATTGATACACAACCTGTAGCGAACCCACGGAATCAAATTCCGGTGATTTTAGGTCGCCCCTTTTTGGCCACTTCCAATGCTATTATCAACTGTCGTAATGGTTTTATGACCCTATCCTTCGGGAATAGGTCAATAGAACTGAACATTTACAAGTTGGGAAGTGTACCCTCCGAACCTATTGCTCAGGTATGTTCTGTCGACTTAATGGATGTCGACAGCAGCGAATTTGATGATCCTCCTGATATCGATCTAGACTCTTTTCATATGTTATTGTTTGACCCAATTATGTACCATATACATACGGACTCATCCACCGAGATGTCCGGGTCAACAATTAACACTGATTATGAATTGTTCTTAGAGTCTGAAGATCACCCCGTACTTTGTGATGACATTATTCATCGGGGTATAGATGGAACTTTTGAGGAGATCTTCGCTGATGAACTCGCATTTTTGAATGACACGGGTGTTGAGATGAATCATCTCCGAATCAATGAAATTGAACCTCCACCCCTTCTTCTGAAATGTAAAAAGAATGCGAGTTATCCATCACAATCACTGCATCGTCTCTCCAAAATGAGACGCACACACATTCTATTCCACCACTTAACCTTTCCCCACTTCTTTTTCCACCAACCCGAGCACTGCATTGATAAAATTTTTGAATGGTTGGTGTTAACATTTGGTCTTTGCAAAGCTTGGCATCGACCTATGATTTTTGACCCCCACTTGTGATTTTAAAAACTTAACATTGCATAACTCAAGTTTGGGGGGGTATGTTTTTCTGGCTCCTAAAAAGAATTTTTACAAAAAAATGATGAGCCAAAAATAAGTTTCAGGGAGGTTCTTCACTTAAATATTTTGCCCCCACTAATAAATTCCTCCCAAGCTTACAGGTTTTTCGAGATTTAGCAGAAGGCAACAGTGAGGACACTGTTGAAAACAAGTTTGGGGGAGGTTTGTGCTTATTTTCGCATCATTTGCATATCATCTGCATAAGCACAAAACATTTTTTGAAAAACCTATAAAAATTTAAAAATTTTCAAAACTATAAAAATATTTTTGTACATAAATAAGATAATAAAAGTTTAGATAGTGAACAATTACATCCATGAGATTAGAAAAATTTAAGAAAACTAAGAAAATTAGAAGTTTTCTTATACGAACTAGTAATAAGTAGTTATGAGCCGTTGTCCCAAGGGTTAGTAAGATGAAGGACGTCACTAATCTGAGGATAAAAATAAGTCTGAAAAATAGTTTCTATTCTGGAAGCCAAACATTTTGAACGTTGCTACCCTGCTATTCGCACTTACACACATCTTAAAGCCTGGGATAGTAGAGGATACCTTGAAATGCTCTTGTCTTAAAGCCAAAAGTATGAAAAGAAAAATATGTTTTAAAGTGGTGAGAAAAATGGATACTGGTTTTGTTATCACCAAGGGCAAGAAAAATATATAGCAAAAGGGTGCTTCTTCACCTAGTGCCCTAAGGCTAACTGGTCTGGGAGTCACTGCTATGCCTAAGGTGGTGCAAGACGAGGAAAATACACCAAGCATGCAAACACATTATTAATCGGTCGGTTAGTACCTCAAGAAGTATTAACGGTCGCATGAAAGTGTGTAAGCAATCTCGTTTGCCAAGAAGTACTGAGGCCGATGGGCAAGAGTATGATAGCTTGAATTGAATTCTCCGGGTGTAGGGATGTCTTTACACACACGCAGGGTGATATGATCGATGTTTAGAATAAAGATAGGAATGAAGAATAAGACGATGTTTTATTGAGGGAGGACGTGATTTCTGACATTTTTTCATGACCATTAAGATAGGGCTCATGACAACCGAAAAGCTAGCTTAGTTGGAAACCCTAATTTTCAAAGTCTTTCTTTTACAATTCTTTTCTTTAAATGTAATATTCATGATCTTACTTTTATTATTGGATTTTGTGGGTGCAATCCGGTGAAAACCCTCAGGAGACAACACTCCTCCTACTAGGGACACCTAGAGGTTTAAAGGCTTGTTGCACGTGCTCAGTGCAATCGTGTTGCCTACGAAAGTGTGCTAGTTAGTTTTTCTCTTTCTTTATTTTCTCCTTCTCTTTTTAATAAAACATTCGCTCGAGACGATCGAAATTAAGTTTGGGGGTATTTGATCAGTCGAAAATATTGTATATTTTAGCCGGCAATTTCCTTAACATTTGCATACATTTATAAGTGTTCGGCATTCATATTCTACATATTAGCAAATCTGTCACAAAATATGAGATTGCATGTATTAGACTTTTAAACCGACACTTTAAAGGAAATTAACCGCATTTCATGGCATCGCATCATTTCTGTATTTGCGCAACACTTGTCTTGAGTCTATGCAGGAAAATACGGAAGAAAATCAAAAGAAGCTGATCAAACAATACGCCAACTAAATCATTTCAGATCTGGTAGCAGTGCAGAAAGAATTATACAATTCTATATATCAGATAAAAGCCAAAACAGCAGTACCAAGCTTCACCAGAAAGCACAGATCCCAAGCTCATCAATGAGCCGCGGAAGGGCGGCAATTACCCCTTATCTGCGGCGGAAGAGCCGCGGATCTGCCACGTCAGCAAGGAATCTTTACAGCACAATTCCTCTCTCTGGTTCCACAGTTCATTGAGATATGTCAAATTCCATAATTTTCCAGAAGCTTCTTCCAGATCAGAAATGAAGATTAAGAAGGCTAATCCTAAATTAAGCTCCTAATTAATCCTATTCTAGAAGCTCCTCCTAACTAATTACATCTAGAACCTTCTCCCCTAACTAACTTTTGGAGGGAAATTTGAATTTCCCCCAACAAACTTTAGGAGGGAAAGTTAGAATTTGAAATCCTAGATCTAGGGTTAGTTATCTATAAATAGAGCACTAGATCTAGGGTTAAAGGCTAATCAATAACCATTAGTTCTTCATTAGTTAAATAATCTTTCCCTCTTTCATCATCTTCTTCCATAAGTCTCGTGACAAGGCTTGTGCGAAACCCTAACCCTAATTCCACTCATAATCCAAGATCTTGAATACCAAATCAAGCAAGAAGCCTTCAACCTTTTAGGAGCCGAGCCGATCTTCAATCGGGCAAGTGATCCAAGCCGATCCGCGATCCACGGAGACGAGCGAAGCCAAGTCGACGATCAAGTTCTTCCTCTTGTAGTTCTTGAGTGATTGTACGAAATTGTTGATATAAATAAAAGGTGAATTTCTTTAATCTTGCTTCCTTTTAATTCTTGCATCATGATTAGATCTCAATTTGTAATTGTTGTTCTTGTTGTGATGTTTGAGTAAAACTCCGCTCGCTGAGGAGTCGAGACGACTGTAGAATGATGATGTAACAAATATTAATACGATTTTTAAGTCCTACGAGTTTGTAAACCCTAGCAAGTTCAAGAATCGATGACCTAGTTTCGTAGCGATGCTTTCTTGATTGTGATCGCTCGAAATTAGGGATCTACGATTGTTTCTTGAATTTACTAGAGGCTAGAATGTGAATGACATCGACGAAAGAACAAGGGATAAGATGAAACCCTAGTTTCACAAGAAATCCCTAATTCTCATCGATGATCATCGATCTAGTATCAATTCATCGAAGGATAAGAATACGCAATTGTAAGATTACATCACATCTATAGATCCGATCGATTCCTACGAGCCTCATTTCGATTCTTGAGATTTGGTTTGGAAAAATTATCAAACGATCAATTCTTGATTCTATCTTTTAATGCTTTCTTAGATCTAGTTTTTTCTCATTCTTTAACATCAACTATAAATCTTGAATTGTTTGTTTTCTTTTCTTTAAAGATTCAATTCATCTAATTCAAAAGACGAACGATTACACTTTCCCTGTGGACGATCCGCACTCACATACTAACTACAATCCGACACCGTAGTTGATTGCGGTCAAATAATTTTTGATTGTGATTTCTTTACTATTTGATTCGATTTATTACAATCACAGAAATTATAAAGAACTCCCAGATGGTATTATACCTCACGTTAGATGGCAGTTCTCTGGTGACACTTGTGCAGGTTAGTCTGTAGACCCGAGATCGTCATAGAGTCTTGTGTGATTCAAACTGTGCTTTGATTTCCACCTTACCACGTCCATGAGGGCGTGCAAAACGGTGGTTTTTGGGAATAGTCCCGAGTCACATGGAGGCAATGAGCGATAGGAGGGGTTTGTCTCTCCCGGTATTGGGGGTTGATGTTGCGCTGTGCTCTATTGGCCGTGACAGGGAAGTCCCTGGCCAGGGTTGATTTAGAGATTTACTGGTAAGTGTTACTAGTAGTTTCTCGACCCGTTATGAGCCTCACATCGCCACGACTTATCGATTATTGGGGTCTGACGTTTACCACCCCTAGACTTGATATGCAACATATTAGATGAGGAGACCGGACTGTACGGGATGTGTTACCGGCAGACTTTTACAGGAGATGGAGCGGGCTTGCTTGCTGATCTTCTGATCGCTCAATACCCGGGTAGCTGTTACGTCCAGCTAGTACCGCTGACGGCTTGTAGGTGCGTGATGTGACCATCACTTACAGCCGGCGTATTGACGAGTCTTTAGAGTCCTACATAGAGGTTTCACTGGCTCAGGCAAAACGAAATAGGGGCGCATATGTGATATGTGCGGGACCGAGAATAATGCGTCTATGTGATACCGTATTCTATTCTCGCGACTTCTTGTATCGATCGGTTATATATGATATAGCCGGGTTATCGAATCAAGTGTTGATTCGATAAGTCGATACATTGAATGTTAGTCCGTTATATGTGATATGACCGGATTATTAAGTCAAGTGTTGATTTAATAATTTATTGTAAAATTGTATATTTGATATACTAGTTTACATTAACTAACACATGTTCACTTAGGGTTTTTTCCTCACATGTACACATCTTTACTATATATATGATATATGTTAGAATGTGTTATATTATTGTATCATGGTTGATGATACATCACACTTGGGTGTATGAGACATACACCATACTATTTGTTATGTTGGGTTTTAACATTTAAAAGTAATTACAAAATTAGTGGTAAATTAGAAAATGCATGAAGCTTGTGGATGCATTGACTAAAGTCCACTAAATTTGTTTTTACTTTGGGTTTTAACCTAACCTTAACACTTAGCCATGGTAATGGCTCTACAAGAGTTAGTATATGATACTCACTCACCATGGTTAGGCTTCTCACTTGATCATTATCCTCATCTTTTTCTTTTCTTCTTCTTCTTCTTCATTTTGAAAAGAATGAAAAAGCTAGCTACGGTTTGATCCAAAGTGAGAAATAAAGTGAGAAATAAAAATCCAAAGAGAACCCACTTCCTATTTCTCCATCCTCTAATAGACTAGCACTTTAGTATAGGTGTCTTCTTCACTAATTCTCAAATTAGTGAAGTAGTAGCTTGAGTCGGAATTCTCTCGACGTAGATCATCTTCGGCCTCGGAGACATCAAGCAAGGTCGCATCTTTCGCCTCGTGAAGCCATGCAAGAGCCTGGGAGAACCTTGATCGTAGCGAAGGGACTTCAACCAGGAGCTATAGAAGTGAAGGACTGATCTACAAAGGTTGTATTTCGTATTCACTTAGTGTAAATGTGATTTACTAGCATATGAAACCCTAATTTTCTAGCAAACGATCTTGTTTAGAGTTATTCGGCACGGCTAAAATTTTAATACGGCATGGTTGATGCTTTGTAAAACCTCATTAGAGTGCCCAGTAACCCTATAATGACTTCTTTTCTAAATGAAGTTTGGGAAGAGGGCGTCTATAAGTATACAGCAAGAGGGCTTCGTAGATAGTGGGAGCAGCGGAAATGTGTGCAAGATATTTTATGTGATAAATCAGGCATCGCGGAGTTGGAACATCTGTTTTGATGTGGTAGTCCAAGAGTTTGACTTCATCAAACTGGTAGATGAACCTGGTATATACAGAAAGGTAGTAGAGAGTATGGTGGTGATCCTCGTAGAGTACGTGGATGACATACTCTTGACAGGGAAAGAGTTTCCTATGCTACGCTCGGTCAATCTCCACTTATCACAGAGATTCTCCATATAGGATCAAAGCGATACCTCCTAAATCCTGGGTTTTGGATCTATGAAATAGATCTAATTGGATGTTAGGATTCTCACTAGTTGTAGTGAGATGGTATCAATCGATCTTGGGGAGAATCACTGGAAAGCTTCCAGAGTGATAAGGACGACTGAATGTCAGTCGCAGGCATTGTCTTTACCCTCAGTGGAGGGACGGTATGTTGGAAGAGTTCCAAGCTAGATACCACGACTTACTAGACGATTAAAGGAAAGATACATCGTTACCAAGGATGCTACCAAAGAGGCAGTCTCGATATATTAGTTCATGAGATGAACTTTGTTCCTACCATTGTGTGACAATGCAGTTGTGGCTTATGCTAAGGAACCCCCGTCCCATCTGAAATCCAGATATAATTCTTAGGCAGTATCACCTGATCATGGAGATGGTCGATCTCGAGGGAGATCGAGGTTAGGAGAGTTGACACAGAGTACAACAGCGAGGATCCAGTCACAGAGGCCTAATTCCCAGTAGAGACTTTTATGGGATGGTTGAGTATGAGATACTTCAACCACAGCTGATTGTTGGGTATGCGATGCCACAACAGATGGCCCTAGTGCAAGTGGGAGATTTTTAGTTATATGTATGCCCTAGAGGCCATTACTGTACATACGATGTATATTGTAGTGGATGCTTGGACATATATAAGGAGGACTTTCTTGCTCGACATGATAGTACGCTATCTGGTTGCTCTTTATCTTAACATGTACTATGATAGTCTCTATGTTACATGTTGATAAAGCCCTTAGGATATGTACTCGAATACTGGGGCTATGATGAGATCATACTAGTGGGGCCACGGTAGTCGATGAGGACATCCTATAACTGTTCCTAGTCAAGGGTGTATCGAGACAGGGCATCGATACACCAGAGTAGACTAGCGTATACGCATCTTGACCCATATGATGGGCGATGGATGATCCGATATCCATCGGTGTTTGACATCAAGGATGGTGTACGGGTGCTCAGTGGAGACTGGGTACACTGGATGAACTCGCCGAGAACTCCCAGATTGTATTATACCTCACGTCAGATGACAGTTCTTTGGTGACCCTGGTACAGAGTAGTCTGTAGGCCCGAGATCGTCATATATTCTTTTGTGATTCTCACTATGCTTTGATTTCCATCATACCACGTCCAAGAAGGCGTGCAAAACGGTTGATTTTGGGTACAGTCCCGAATCACATGAAGGCAATGAGCGATAGGAGGGGATTCGTTTCTCCCGGTATAGGGAGTTGATGTTGTGCTGTGTTCGATAGGCTACAACTAGAAATCCCTTGCCAGGGTTGCTGAGATTTACTGGTAAGTGTTATCAGTAGTTTCTCGAACTGTTATAGACGTTATATCGACACGACTTATCAAGCTACTAAGGTCTGACGTTTACCACCCCTAGGCGAGATATGCGACATATCAGACGAAGAAACCGGACTGTACGGGAGTGTTACCGATTACATTCACAGGGGAATAAGCAGGCTTGCCTGTTGATCTTCTGAGCGCTCAATACCTGGGTGGCTGTTACGTTTAGCTGACCGCTTGTAGCTTGTGGGTGTTTGATATGATCATCACCTACTGCAGGCGTATTGACAATTCTTTAGAGTCCTACATAGAGGTTTCTTGGCTTAGGCAAAACGGAGTTGGAGCATATATATGATATGTGCGGGACTGAGAACAATACGTATATGTGATACCGTATTAGATTCTCGCGATATGAGATATCGGCCGGGTATATGTGATATAGCCGGGTCATCGGATCAAGTGTTGATTCGATGAACTGATACAGATTATATTAGTCGGTTATTTTTGAAATAGACGGATTATCGGATCAAGTGTTGATTCGATAATTTAATGTATAATTATATATTTGATATATTAAATTACATTAACTAATATAAGCTCACTAAAAGATTCTTTTTCTCACTCGGGTAATACATTGATATATATGTGATATAAGTTAAATGTATTATTTTATTTTGTTACAATAAATATTGTATATGTGATATATAATATTGTAACATATTATGGTTATAAATGCAACATGTTTTGTGGAGTTTAATTAAGGTTAGGGTTTGGATTAGGGTTAAGTCTTCATGAAGCTCTCAAGAAGCTTTTTGAAGCTTTGACTTTGACTTGGATATTTTGCATAGATATTTTGTTAACCCAACCCAACCTTTTACCCTAGTTAAATCTCTACATGGGTTAAGTCTTCATACTTAATCCATGATTGCAATTCTAACCACACTAGAGTTTCATTATTCATCACAAAAGGATTCTTCTTCTTCTTCCTTGAGTTCTTGATGGAAAAACTTTCTAGCTTTTTCATTAGTGAAACACAGTAGTTTAGAAACACTTTGTGTTTGGTTACTTATAGTTTAGCTTCGATTCAAGCGGTTAGTCGATGTTCGTTCACTAAACAAGTTCGTTTTTGAAAATTCCGCCTCCCCACAAGAATTGGGGTGTAGTACATCGACTTACAGTGCTATCAAAGCCTCGCTAAACAATAAATAAGTTAATTGCAAATTTGTACGAATTTCGAACGGAAAAACGAAGCCGGAAAACCCTAAAAACATCATGTTTCTGTCGATTTTAAAATGATGTCCAAAAATTTTTCAGGTAAGTTCAGAAAGATTGAAAAGACACCAGAAGAACACCCAAGAAATTTGGGCTCCTGAATCGACAACGCGGCCTTGGAACCGCGGTGGATCGCACCGATCCGCCGCGCTTCCGCCGCCGAGTTGCCGAGTCAGGAAGCCAAATTTCCTGTGTTGCTTCTCTGTGGTATTTAGGATTTTCTGGAATATTTAATATATGCTCAGGTTTCAGTTTTACAGAGCAGTTTTTGGAGCAATATTAATGGTGTTTAATCGATCGAAATTGTACAGTATTTGCATATTGGATTATATCTGTGTTTGTATAATGTGTTCGTAAACCTCCCCTAACTGCTAGTATGTCAGTTGGCAGGGGGTTGCACATTTCTGTAATGGTTATATCTGTTTGTGCATATAAACTGTATTGGACTGTTGTGGTGTATAGCCGAGGTTTTGAAATGGGTTATTATTTAATTCATTTGTTGTAAATGTAATTTGTTGTAATATTATTTTGCGGGGCACATCCAGGTTGCGGTTGTAGCCACCGTTGTATTATTTCATTTTACTGTTTTTGCTCCTAGGACAGATCCAAGGTGGGGTACACAAACTGCCGGGCGGGTAGTTTGCCGTACCCGTAGGGATCTTGGGTGGGGTAACGGCTATTCATCACAACTGTGTAATCTGTCTTTTCTTGCAGGCTCAAAAGAAATACAGATTGCTTGCAAATCCAATAAAGTTTATCTGTGTTCTGGAATGAATATCATTGCGTCCGACGAATGTAAAATATCTATATATAATGTAGCTATTTAGACGTCACTTATGTTTTGCACCCGCGCTAACCCAGCCCCCGCTCTGTCGTTAGTTAAGTAACCTAACGGGTAATGACGGGGCCCCATGGCGAATGCGGATGGCATAAGAGGACGTCATATTTTCGTTGTTTTCTGCAATGATAGGTTAATGATGGGACGCATTATCTATAATGCAAAGAAAATAAACCAAGTTTAAATCGTTGGAACAATTTAAAAAGAAACCGCTCGGTTATTTTTAAAACAGATATTTTTAAATGCGGAGATTTAACCACTCCTTTTAAAAGCTATCAGGTTCCTTCGGTTATATCAAGTTCACTACGTTCACGGTTTCGCCAAAACCAGTCGTAGCCCTCCGTCATTTCTTATGAATGGTCAGTAGTATTCAAGCTATGTTTGTTTGGCCCTTAGTCAAGACATAGTGATTGGTAGCTGCTGGGGTATTCATTTGTTGCATAGATAGATGAGTTGGTTTGGGACAGTCGTATTACTTTGTTTGGCCCTTAGTCAAGAGTATACGGATGGGTTCAAATCAACAGGATAATGATGGGCAGAGCTTGACATGTGACTTATGATTTGTTGGCCCTTAGTCAAGATCATAAGAGCATGGGGCAAAAATCAATATCGGGAATTTCTAAAGAAACTGAAATTTGCAGAGAGATGCATACCATTTTGAGTTTGATGAATGTTGGTAGCATTCCTACAGCATTATCAGACGATGATATTTGGATCCCGATCCTACTGTGAGTATATGCTACTTATCAGGATATTCGTCACTTAACGATCAATGCTATAAACCTAGTAGGTGTCCAGAAAAGTGTCAGCGGGGTTACGCCCCCAGAGAAAAGAGGTTATTTAATTAAGGAACTTCGCGAAAGCGTTGGAAAACCTCCCTCGAAGTATCGACACCAGCCTGGCTGAACGGTTAAGCAAGTATTGTACGGTGAGAATAGTCCTGGCTAATTCTTCTTTTATGGTTTGAGGAAGGATTCGAGAAACAGTGGGAGCCATCCAGTTTAGATAAACTAAAAACCACTCTAAACTTGCAAGAGCATCATGCTAAAGAGTTTTCTTCTCTCTCTCCTAATTGCAGCGACCCTGAAAATGACTGGACTTAAGTTACTTTTAGAGAAAAATATACTGACAGGGCCAAACTATAAAGATTGGCTGCGGAATGTCAAAATGGCTTTGACCTATGACAAACTGGGGTACGTCCTCACCGCTACGGCACCTGCCGTCCCTGGTCCCAAATCCAGCAATGCGGATAAGGAAATCCGCAAAACCTGGGATTTAGATTGCGCGAAAGCCAAGTGCATCGTGCTTGCCTCGATGAACAATGAACATCAGAGGAGGCACGAGGATATGGACCTTGATGGCATATTTCTCCATACAAAGGAACTTTATGGAGAGCAATCTCGTATAGCAAGATACGAGACCTCAAAGAACTTGTTTCGAGCGAGGTTGGCTGTCGGGTCATCGGTAGGAGAACATGTCCTAAAGATGATCGGCTATATAGAAGAGCTCGCAGACCTTGGGACGACTTTGGATAATGAGCTCTATACAGACCTTATTCTCCAGTCCCTTCCTCACACCTACGCCCAGTTTATCCTGAACTTCAACCTTCAAAGAAAAGAAGTTGAACTTCCGGAACTCCTGAACATGTTAAGGAGTGCAGAGGGCACCTTGAAGAATTCAAGGGAAACACCCGCTATGTTTGTTGGCGGTACATCTTCTTCCGGGTCCAAGGCTAGGGCCAAAGGAAGGAAGAAGAAGGCCGCACCCAGACCTAGAGGAGGTGTTAGTAAGGTGGGAGGGAAGGGAAAGAAAAAGATTGCAGTACCGATAGTTGGCCAGGATGAGTGCTTCCATTGTCACAGGAAAGGGCACTGGAAGAAGGATTGCAAGGCGTGGAACGCCAAGAACCAGGAACCAAAGCAAGTTGTGGCTTCGACTTCAGGTGTGCTTGTAATTGAGAATTGTATGTCAATCAACTCTACTTTCTGGGTATTGGATACCGAATCAGGATCTCATATTTGCAATTCATTGCAGGCACTGAGAAACCGTAGAGTGCTGAAGGAAGGTGATATGACCCTAAAGGTTGCTAACGGAGCTAGCGTGGGAGCTGCGTCCGTCGGGGATTATCACCTAGGATTGACGAGTGGACACATTTTGGTTTTACATAACTGTTATTTTGTACCAAGCTTAACGTGTAATATCATATCAGTTTCCTTGTTATCAAATAAAGGTTATGATTTCTCGTTTGTAAGAGATGTTGTCAACATCCACCTTAATCATGGTTTGATTGGGTCAGGTACATTAAATAACGGCATATATGTTTTAAACCAACTCCAAATTTTCAATGTCCAGAACACACTAAAAAGAAAGTCTCCGGATTTAAATAAAGCTTTCTTATGGCATTGTAGACTGGGTCACATCAATGAGAGAAGGTTGACTAAGTTGCATAGAGAAGGATATTTGGACTCGTTCGAATATCAATCTTATGACACTTGTCAATCTTGTCTCAAAGGAAAGATGACAAAGAATCCATTCACTGGACAAGGAGTAAGAGCGAGCGAGCTCTTAGGACTCATACACAGCGATGTATGTGGTCCAATGTCTACACATGCGAGAGGTGGTTATTCCTACTTCATTACTTTTACAGATGATTTCTCTAGGTATGGATATGTTTTCTTAATGAAGCATAAATCCGAGGCCTTTGAGAAATTCCTGGAATACAAGAGTGAAGCGGAAAACCAAACAGGCAAAAGTATTAAGACACTGAGATCTGATCGAGGTGGAGAATACTTAAGTGCCAAGTTCTTAGGTTACCTAAAAGAGAAAGGAATTCTCTCTCAGCTTACTCCTCCATACACTCCACAGCACAACGGTGTATCGGAGAGATGGAATCGAACCCTATTGGATATGGTACGATCCATGATGAGTAATGCTGAGTTACCGCGATCTTTCTGGGGTTATGCGCTAGAATCAGCGGCATATCTTTTAAACCAGGTTCCAACCAAGACTGTGCCTACCACACCATATCAGATGTGGAGTGGGAAGAAACCCTGTCTAAAACATTTCAGGACATGGGGGTGTCCAGCTTTTGTAAAAAAGCAGCATTCGGACAAGCTCGAGGCACGCTCAGTACAGTGTAAACTTGTGGGATATCCAAAGAACTCCAAGGGATATTATTTCTATTACGCAGAGGAACAAAAGGTTTTTGTTTCTCGTCATGCCCACTTCTTAGAAACTGAATTTTTAGAAAATCAGAAGAGTGGGAGCGCAGTAGAACTGGAAGAAATTCCAGAACCACAAGCTGTTACTGAAAGTTTGGTAGAACCAGAGGTTCAAGAAGAACAAAACATTCCCGCACCCCTCCGCAGGAGTAGTAGGCCGTCTCATCCGCCTGAGAGATACTACGGTTTTCTCATTGATGGGGATAGAGAGGATTGCATCATAGATGATGATGAACCTACTGACTTCCAGCAGGCCATCCAGAGCGGCGACTCGGTACGATGGCTAGATGCAATGCGGACCGAAATGGAGTCCATGTACACCAACAAAGTATGGACTTTAGACTTTGCTCCAGATGGGGTAAAACCCATAGGATGCAAATGGATCTTCAAGAAAAAGATTGGTGTAGATGGACAGGTGGAAACCTATAAGGCTAGACTTCTTGCAAAGGGTTTTCGTCAAAGACCTGGTTTGGACTATGATGAAACTTTTTCTCCAGTGGCTATGCTCAAATCCATTCGGGTCCTTCTTGCTATTGCTGCCTTCCATGATTATGAAATCTGGCAGATGGACGTAAAGACGGCTTTTCTGAATGGAAATTTAGAAGAGAGCGTCTATATGGATCAGCCATAGGGTTTCAATCAGAGTGGGAGCAGCGGGAAAGTATGCAAGCTGCTTAAGTCCATTTATGGACTAAAGCAGGCATCGCGGAGTTGGAACATCTGTTTTGATGAGACAGTCAAAGAATATGACTTTATCAAAAATCCAGATGAACCGTGCATATATAGTAAAGTTGTATCCAGAAGTGTTGTATTCCTCGTCTTGTACGTGGATGACATTCTATTGATAGGAAATGACATTCCTATGCTACAATCTGTCAAAGGATTCTTGTCACACAGGTTCTCCATGAAAGACCTGGGTGATTCCTCTTACATTCTGGGGATCCGGATCTATCGTGATAGATCCAAGAGGATGTTGGGACTTTCGCAGTCCAGGTATATCGACACTGTACTGAAAAGATTCAGTATGGAAGATTCTAAGCGCGGTAATCTACCGGCTTGTCACGGAATCACCCTCTCCAAAGAGATGTCTCCCAAGACTGATTTGGAAAGGGAACGCATGTCTATTATACCCTACGCTTCTGCGGTAGGCTCTATAATGTATGCGATGTTGTGTACCAGACCAGATGTAGCTTACGCACTAAGCGTGGTGAGCCGGTATCAGTCAGACCCAGGGGAGAAACACTGGATAGCAGTAAAGAACATTCTCAAGTACCTAAGGAGGACTAAGGAGATGTTCTTGGTTTACGGCGGAAAAGACCTCAGGTTGGAGGCCTTTGCTGATTCCGGCTTCCAGAGTGATAAGGACGATTCCAAGTCCATGTCGGGTTATGTCTTTACCCTCAATGGAGGGGCGGTGTGCTGGAAGAGCTCCAAGCAGGACACCGTTGCTGACTCGACGATGGAAGCGGAGTATATAGCTGCTTGCGATGCCGCAAAAGAAGAAGTCTGGATGAAGAAGTTCCTAACAGAACTTCAAGTGGTTCCTACCATAGTTGATCCAATACCTCTGTATTACGACAACAACGGAGCTATAGCTTTAGCGAAGGAACCAAGGTCCCATCAGAAGTCCAGACACATCTTGAGGCGGTATCACCTGATCAGGGAGATCATTGATCGTCAGGAGATCGAGGTTCGGAGAGTTGCTTCAGAAGAGAACATTGCTGATCCATTCACGAAGGCCCTACCTCAGACGTAGTTCGAGAGGCTACTCGAGATCATTGGTCTTCGATATGCCAGTACATGGCCCTAATGCAAGTGGGAGATTGTTAGTGTTTATACCCTAGAAGGCCATTACTGTATCATACTAGTTTGTATATTACTTAATGGAAGCTTGGGATATTCACATGTATATAACAGTCTTGCTAAACATGGTAGTATGCTACTTGGTTTTTCTATCTTAATATGTGAGTGTACGTATTGATAGAGCTCTTAGGATCTTGCTTGACTACCAGCGTTGTGATGGCAGTCACACTTGTGGGGGCTGGGTAGTCTACAAGCACATCCTTATTCAGGTCCCTAGTCGTTGGATTATCGAGACAGAGCATCGATACTCCGGAGTAGACTAGTGTGTATGCTTCTCATCCCAGTTGGGGAGATGGTCTATCCCACAGCCGTCAGTACGTCGTACTGGAGATAGTATACAGGTGCTCGTTAGGTTACGGGTACACCGGACAGGACTCACAGGGAACTGTTGGTTGGTTTTATACCAGTCGTCAGTGAACAGTTCCCAGGTGACATGAGTACAGCATAGTCCGCAGACTTTACACTGCTACTTCGCCTCGAGTGTGTCCCACTGTTCTTAGATTGCTACCCTACCACGGCTCAAAGGAGTCGTGCAAACAGGTAGCAGTTGGGTGCAGTCCCGAGCACTTGGAGGCAGTGGCGGTTAGACAGGATTCGTCTCTCCCGGTATTGGGAGTTGATATCGCGCTGTGTCAGAGAGCTATTATGCAAAGTCCCTGGCCAGGGCAAGCAAGATTTGCTGGTAGGTTTCAGTAGTTTCTCAGGGTGTAATGGGCTTCCCTCCGACACGACTTATACCGCTATTAGGGGACTGACGCTTGCCGCCCCCTAGGCCGGATATGCGATAGTCTAAGACGAACGGACCGGACTGTATGGAGATTGTCACATCAGACTCAGTAGGAGTTCGGATGGGTTTCCTCATCGGCCTTCTTATCGACAACTACCTGGGGACCGTTACGTACAGCTAGTGCCGCTTGCGGTCTGTGGTTAAACCCACTGCCAGCGTAGTAGTCGAGTCTCTAGAGTCCCACACACAGAGATTCCTATTCCAGGCGAAACGATGTAGAGGTCGTATGGTTTTACGACAAGGGTTCGGACGCGTACGTGCGTTTACGCACGTACGACTTTCGGACAGTTTTTACCAGTCGGCTTTGGTTTAAGCCAGTTACTGGTATCCGGTTATTGGATTTTTACAGTCTAAAGTTTTTCCGTATTTTTGCGGAAAGGAGGGGCGTTCTCGTAATTATGCGAGAAGCTTCTAGAAGGTGGTGACTAAGGAGGTTAAGGTGGCATATGAAATGATTGTGATTAGTGAGTCACCTTGATGATTCATAGAAGTCTTTTGTCATTATAATGAATCATCACTAGATATTATCAAGCATGGTTGCTAAATTCATTTCTTATTCTTTTCTTGTTAAAAGAAATGCTTGATATATATCTTCTTGACTCACTATTCTCATCTCATTATTATCTACACATTCTCTCTCCTCAAGCTCTCTCTCTTCAAAAGACTAATCCTCCCCTCTCATGAGTTGAGTACAAGGGTTAGTAAGACTAAACAATCCATAACCATCACTCTATCTCAATCTATCTTCTTTGATTAGCAATCCAAGAAGGTTAGTTGCCTCAAGTTTAGAGGCTAAGCTTGGAGTTTTGCTCTCGGGTGGATCGTCTACTACTTCGAGAAGGCCGAGGAGAACAAGGAGTTCGTAAAGACGAAGGAGTTGGTTCATTAGGTATAATCCCTAAACACAGTAGTTTAGAAACACTTTGTGTTTGGTTATTTATAGTTTAGCTTCGATTCAAGCGGTTAGTCGATGTTCGTTCACTAAACAAGTTCGTTTTTGAAAATTCCGCCTTCCCACAAGAATTGGGGTGTAGTACATCGACTTACACGACGTTATACTTATCATCTTGCCGGGTCTCATAGTCTGGAATAACAGTAGTGTCAAGTCTGGGTAAACAAGAACCTCCCTGTCACCGTCCTTGAGAGTACCGGAGTACCTCTCGGGTGTCTGAGGTTACCCTTCATATCTGCGGAGTGGCTATTGGAATGTCAAACTTGATTGAATATATAGGTCCTATTAAATTTTCCGTAATAGTTTGCGGTTCTGGAATCACTTCCAGTTCTACCATACTCCCACTACTGTTTTCTGAAAAAATCCATTTTTACTAAAACTGTGGCGAGTCAAGAACAATATCACTATTGATCTTCCAGATGGTAGAAATGTCAACCCTCGTCAAAGCCAGAGTCAACCCAAAAACTGCTATTACAGAAACGTGCCTTGAGCTATCCAGTGTCTGGTTTTAAGCATAAGCTGGATATCTCCCCGTACCTTAACATTGTTAAGATATGAACCATTCTATATACAATATAGAAATAGAGGCACTAATTTAATTAGAACCATATTCAAATCATGCAGTTGTCTCCAGTGCATATCAACTTAATGGAGAGAGGCTACTCAGCATTACTCAACTTAGGAATCCATCCAATTATGAGTAACCTGTAAGAGAAACAAGTTTCTCAAAACCATTACTATCATCTGAATACCAATCACAAGTATCTACATCTTCGATTTCTTTGAAGAATCCCGATACTTGCGACATTTGGTTCTCTACTTTATTCTTATACCCACAACTTCTCAAAACTTAGACATTGTATTTCTGCGAAACACTTGTCTAAAAACTAGATAAGTCATAAGTAAACAGAACATAGTACGAGGACCAACCCCTTTGTCATGACGAACACTGGACAACATACAATACTCTGTATAAGTCCATTGAGTTGAATAACTCAAAACATGTGCATCGTAGGTTGGGAACTGTACTTATGGTTTAAGAACTACTCCATTGTTTAATGCTCCTTACCCAATTGTCAACTGATATAGGTAAATGTCACCGACATGGTATCAAAAAGTTATATCTCACTTTATAAAAATAAACATACAGATATATTATTTTGAAATTAGTGCACAACAACGGATACTCAAATCCAAATACATGCCATCCGGCAAAAACTCAAGCGACATCCTAAAATATCACCAATTACAACGAATTCTGATATAATGAGGATAATCACCTAATTCCCAATAACTTACTCTCACTCATCATCTGTAAAACCATACGGATGCGAGAATCATACCTGGTAAATACATACCCTGGAGTAAGTATCTAATCGGGAAATCAGTTTTCCATTAACAATGCACTGAAACATGAAAATATTTCGTAGGGGTATCCTGGTATTCCTAGTAATGCCTCTTCCATAATCCAATTCATGACTTTAACCGTATATTTTATTGCCATCTCTCCAAATCCCTTTATTTGTCTTTATTCATTACCTTCTGTACACCATCGTTAGGTTAAATGGTTTTCTTCCTTCCCTACCGTTCGGCACCAGCCTATGGTTTGGAAGAAGACTATCCAGTAAGCATAATAAGTGTACCCTCCTAAATCAAGGAGTACTTGCAACTTGAGAGAAGGTGATGATAAAAGACAACTGAATAATACCTTATTCTATTTCTCCTGAACTGGGGAAAAAAGCAATGGTGAAATAGGAGTGGCGATGAAGTATGTGGTTTGGTTGTGAATTATAGCAGTCGCAATTTACTTTGCCCTCTTTCTAATCCCTTTATCTTGTCTTTACATATTACCTTCTGCACACCCTACTTAGGCTAATTGGTTTTCTTCATTCCCTACCTTTCGGCACCAGCCAATGGTTTGGAATAAGACTATCCAATAAGCGTAATAGGTGTACTCTCCTAAACTAAGGAGCCCTCGCAACCTGAGAGAAGGTGATAACAAAAGACAACTGAATAAACCAATTCTATTTCTCTTGAACCTGGATCCATCCTCGAAGTAGTACCTTCGAGTTAGTATATAACTATACGATGGATCTATCCAATGGAAGTGGATGTCCGTAGTAATACGGGGTGTTCTGAGAAATACAAAGGGTAAAAGAAGGAGCGGTAATGACTTATGCAACTTTAGACAATCCAAAAGTCGGTATTTTAAGAAGGTTCGGTCGACTTGGTCACTGAGTCATAGTCTAGGGTCGGTCAAAGGTCGCTGCCAGAGAGAGAGAGAAAAGAAACACTCTGCGTGTACTCTAACCTAGATCAGAATGGTTATCAATTTATCTAATCAGGAAACCTCTCACTGTAATCTCAAATTCTCATCCAAACCTGAAAGAAGAATTAGTCGGGATCACCCGAAGAGTAAACCAACTCATCAGTGAGAATCGGGATCCAACTATCATCGCATGATAACTTGATGGAAGCCACTCAAGTTATCACACTCCAGAAGGTATGCGCATGCCTGGCAAGTTTCCTGTATGTTTGAAACTCCCGATATATATTTTTGCAATATGCTCTTATGACCTTGACTAAGGGACAAAATATCATAAGTCACATGTCAAGTTCTTCCCGTCAATATCCAGGTTGATTTGAACCCACCCGCACATGCTCTTGACTAAGGGCCAAAATGGCAGAACGACTATCCCAAACCAACTCATCTATCTATGCAACAAATGAATACCCAGCAGCTACCAAACACTATGCCTTGACTAAGGGCCAAAATGCATGGCTTGAATACTACTGAATACCTAAAAGAAATAACGGAGGGCAACGGCTGGTTTTTGGCGAAAAACCTTTAACGTAATGAACTTGATCTCGTTAAAGGAACCTGGTAGTTTTTTATAAAAATATAGTGGCG
Organism: Agapanthus africanus; assembly: GCA_030015575.1. NCBI lineage: Eukaryota > Viridiplantae > Streptophyta > Magnoliopsida > Asparagales > Amaryllidaceae > Agapanthus > Agapanthus africanus. Next base: position 201,131,026 of record JASDDO010000010.1, on the reverse strand, counting down.
AAAACCTTTTGCTAAAGAGGTCACTCCCGGTGAAGGGATCTCGGCTCTTTCCTCGTGGAATGAGGTGCAGGATATTCCAACTGAATACCGCGATGCAAAGCAACTTGTAATCGACTATAGTAAAGTTACTACCCTGACGTAAACTTCTGCCCAAGGGGTCACTCCCGGTGAAGGGATCTCGGCCCTTGTCTTGTCGAATGAGGTGCAGGATATTCTAACTAAATATCACTATGCAAAACAAAAGGAAACATCTTTGTAATAACACCTTTTTAAATTTGTTCCAACAACATCAAATATAGGTTTGTTTGATCCTTTCATTGATAAGAATCAATGCAGTCCCATCAATCAATCACACCCGAAAAGAACGAAAATAAAATGTACGTATATGCCATCCGCATTCGTCACTGGGTCCCGTCATCACCCGTTATGTAACACCTTAGGTCGTGTTTAGGGGTTAATTTTATTTTAATAGATAGTTTTTGGTAAAAAGTTTACCAAATTAAGTTTCTGATATTTTATTCTAATTAATGAATATTTTATTAGGATTTATCTAGGCACACACACACTTGTGCATGTTATCTAGGGTTAGATTTGTGGTTAAACCATGATTAGCTAGCATGAAGGGTTAACCAAATTGTATTAAGTGTTTTGGGGATTTAATTGGGTTTCATTATTGTGTGTTTTATTATTTGAATTTCTCTTTTTTATTTGTTTGTTGACTTGGTGTATGAGAGAGGGAGTATGGGCATGGCTTGAGCCATGCTCATTAAATGAAGAGAGAGGGAGAGAGAGAGAGGGGGGTCTTTTGACTTGGGGCCTCATTTCCTTGATCTTTTCCCCACAACTCACACACACACACTCAGCTGAGAGAGAGAGAGAGGCAGCAGCTGCAGAAGAGGCAGTGGCAGCAGCAGCAACTAGCAGCAACAGCAGCAGCATCATCAGTGGCAGCAGCAGTAGCAGGCAGTGACAGCAGCAGCAACACCAACAGCAGCCCCCAGCAGCTGCAGTAGCACTTCCATCTCCTCCACCTCCTTTCTCCTTGCACCTAGGGTCTTGTAAGGTATAGAATCCGAGCCCAATTTCATGTTTGATTAGCGTATGCGTAGTTTAGCTTCGGTTTGTGTAAAAAGTGCGTTTTTGTGCTCGAAATGGTGATTTGTGGGAACTTATGGTTTAGTGCTGTTAGTATTAGTTAATCTAGCCTAATTAGGTGTTATTAAGGCCATGTGAACCTAGTTATACCCTAGATTTCACCAAAATACCATAAGGTTTCAAATTGTGCAATTTGGTGTTTTTAAGTGAACTTTTTGGGTTTCTGTGATCTGCTATAGGCCCGGGTAGTTCAGGTTGAAATTGTGGAAACTGGAGCTTGTGTATAGGGTATGGACCACACCACCAGAGCCCGAGACCCCCACCCCAATACGAGGCCGCCAATTTTCTCATTCTGGCCGCAAATTGCGGCCAGACAGGGGAGGTTTGGGTTGTTGTTTGGATGGGTAGGAGCCTGTGATGATTTCTAGTCCAGTGGTATGTATAGTTTTGTAATTTGTTAGCCTGGGTAGAATCTGGAGCGTTATATCGTATTTCTAGTACGTTTGGTTCGCGCGATACGCGCGATACGCGAAAGGGTTCCGTGATGCAGCGTATCGCGGCGTATCGGGGTTAGTTTTAGACGCGTGCACACGTTTAGCGTATCGTACTCACGCGCGTTTAGTTTGCGACGCGAGCGTATCGTTTGACTTCGATATCACGTTTTGCGAGTTAATTGCTTATATTTGGATTCTTGTGTAATTCCAGGTTCGCAGGCGGGTACGTCAGGCGAAGCTAAGAAAGGAAAGCAGGTGGTCGGCTACGAGTAGCGCACGACCAGGTGAGTAGATTTAACATCTACGGGGGAATCGCCCGTATGGCGTTAAGCGTCAGGGCGAGTAAAGATATTAGATTGTAGATGTTCATATGAGCGGTAGTAGCATACCTTATTGTTGCATATAGAAATGATAGCCTAGGACATTGCACTGTCACTAACGGTTCAAGTCGCACGAGCACGATTGATATGCTACACTCACACCGTTAGTGATTGCCATGACACTCACATTATAGGATTGCTATAAATCATATATCATACTGATTCTATCCTATTGATGTTGTCATGATTTGCCGCATAACAGCATATGTTATATCCATAGTTAGGCACATATGCGCACATGCACACTGTATATTCATACCTGCTACACATATCACATCGGATCATCATATTGTAGTTTATTATATATGACATGACTTGATATTCATACCTGCTACACATGTCACATCGGATCATCATATTGTAGTTTATTATATATGACATGACTTGATATTCATACCTGCTACACATGTCACATCGGATCATCATATTGTAGTTTATTATATATGACATGACTTGATATTCATACCTGCTACACATATCACATCGGATCATCATACTGTAGTTTATTATATATGACATGACTTGATGTTCATACCTGCTACACATATCACATCGGATCATTGCATTGTAGCACATTATATGTGACATGATTTGATATTCATACCTGATGCATATGTCACATCGGATTATTGTCTTGTAACTTATCTATATGTAACTTGACCGGATATCTACATCTGACGCACATATCATATCGGATCATTGACTTGTATTTGTTTGGATTATATGTGATTTCTGGATTTGGGGACCGTGGCTATTTCAAATATGTAATCATTTAAAAACCCGGTTCCCTTGATATGATATTTCGGTGCGTCCACCATGTGTTTTCTCGGTGCTAGAGTGATATATGGAAACCCGAATCGAGGAGGCGGTTGAGGCCGATTACGGGTACATGGTGGACCCGGTATGGTACCCCGGGGCGAGAACGGTTTCGCTGTGCAGTAGACGGTGAGCCTGGCAGAGGGACTACTACCTACCGGTGATTGGTTGGACCTGGTGGTTATCCGGAGGATACCGACCAGAGTCTATGGATGGATACGGGACGACTCGTACTGCCGGGGCCGAGGGCCGATACCGCAGACAGAGCCCGTGGGCATATCCGGACTGACGGATGCCCTATACAGGAGGATTTGCGTGTCGATGCTTGGCACGAGTATTTCTTGATATTTTGGGTGCCGATGTTGGGCACTCACGGTTATATGAGATATACAGGATTGGAGGACCGAAGAGGATGACGACGCCTGAGTAGTAATTGGGATTTGGGGTACATTGATGGGTACCGATTATACTTTCCACGATGACATTTCCGTGTAGATGTTATATTTCCCATGCTCAGTATGTAGTAACTGATATCTCATCCTGTATCTATTATACCCTGTTCATTCTATATAGAGTTGTTAGATCACATTGCTATACCTGATCATTGCATACCTTGTTCATTCTATATAGAGTTGTTAGATCACATTGCTATACCTGATCATTGCATACCCTGTTCATTCTATATAGAGTTGTTAGATCACATTGCTATACCTGATCATTGCATACCTTGTTCATTCTATATAGAGTTGTTAGATCACATTGCTATACCTGATCATTGCATACCCTGTTCATTCTATATAGAGTTGTTAGATCACATTGCTATACCTGATCATTGCATACCCTGTTCATTCTATATAGAGTTGTTAGATCACATTGCTATACCTGATCATTGCATACCCTGTTCATTCTATATAGAGTTGTTAGATCACATTGCTATACCTGATCATTGCATACCCTGTTCATTCTATATAGAGTTGTTAGATCACATTGCTATACCTGATCATTGCATACCCTGTTCATTCTATATAGAGTTGTTAGATCACATTGCTATACCTGATCATTGCATACCCTGTTCATTCTATATAGAGTTGTTAGATCACATTGCTATACCTGATCATTGCATACCCTGTTCATTCTATATAGAGTTGTTAGATCACATTGCTATACCTGATCATTGCATACCCTGTTCATTCTATATAGAGTTGTTAGATCACATTGCTATACCTGATCATTGCATACCCTGTTCATTCTATATAGAGTTGTTAGATTGCATCATTATTCCTGCTCATCATATGGAGATGTTATTAGATAGCACTTGTTACATGATTGAGCATCCAGTTCATCATATAGATGTTATTTGTTGATATAGGTTAGAGTATCGTAGCGCGTGCATACTCGCGATTACCTTTATATGTTATATTCTATTCACGAGTTGGCAACTCACCCCCGTTGTGCCACAGTGTTTGCAGGTTGTCCTTCGGAGTAATCGCGGCAGGCTGCATTCTTCCTCTTTTGTCACAGATACCCCTACAGTTGGTGTACTAGCTCTTTGCTGATAGGTGGGTTTTGTGCGGTATCTGGTTATCTTTCAGTTATGTATATTGTTGTATCTAGTACTCTCCATCTACCACTTATGTATTGACTTAGAGACCAGTGTGAGGACGATGTATATTATTTTGTTTTCTGGCGTCGAGCTCGTTGTGAGCCGACTTTACTTATGCCGTTTATTCTATCTGTGATGTTCCCACTGGTTGCTCATTTTTCTTCGCTACGGCGTCGTATATTGTTATCTTAGTAATTAGTTCTATTAATTGCGTAATCACTCTATACTTTTACTGGTTTGATTTCTGGGTTTTCGGCTTACTTAGTCGCGTTACGCCTGTAGACGTTACGTGGTTAAGTGCCGGTCACGGGCCAAACTTCGGGTCGTGACACGTTAGGTTACTTAACTAACGACAGAGTGGGGGCTGTGTTACTGTATATGCCCTAGAGGCCATTACTGTATCATACTAGTTTGTATATTACTTAATGGAAGCTTGGGATATTCACCTTGTATAAACAATCTTGCTCAATATAGTAGTATGCTACTTGGTTTGTTTCTACTTCAATGTGTACATGTGTTTATTTTAGTATATCACCTATACACATTAGTGGAGCCCTTAGGATCTTTGCTTGATTATCAGCGTTGTGATGGCAGTCACACTAGTGGGGGCTGGGTAATCTATAAGCACATCCTTATACAGGTCCCTAGTCGCAGGACTATCGAGACAGGGCATCGATACTCCGGAGTAGACTAGCATATGCGCTTCTCATCCCATTGTGGGAGATGGTCTGTCCCACAGCCATCAGTACGTCGTACTGGAGATAGTATATGGGTGCTCGTTGGGTTACGAGTACACTGGACAGGACTCGTCGGGAACTGACAGGTTGGTATTATACCTATCGTCAGTTATCAATTCCAAGGTGACATGAGTACAGCTTAGTCCGCTGACTTGACACTGTCACTTCGCCTCGAGTGTGTCCCCACTGTACTTTGATTACTACCCTACCACGGCTCAAAGGATTCATGCAAACAGGTAGTAGTTGGGTACAGTCCCAAAGCACTTGGAGGCAGTGACGGTTAGACAGGATTCGTCTCTCCCGGTATTGGGGGTTGACATCGCGTTGTGTCTAGGAGAGCCATTACACGAGTAGTCCCTGGCCAGGGCAATCGAGATATACTGGTTGGCTTCCAGTGTTATCTCAGGATGTTTTGGGCTTCACTCCGACACGACTTGTACCGCTATTAGGGGACTGACGTTTACCATCCCCTAGGCCCGCCATGCGATGTATCAGACGAACAGACCGGACTGTACGGAGATTGTCACATTCAGACTCAGTAGGAGTTCAGATGGGGTTCACCTCGTCAGTCTTCTTATCGGCATCTACCTGGGGACCGTTACGCACAACTAGTGCCACTTGCGGTCTGTGGTTAAACCCACTACCAGCGTAGTGTCGAGTCTTTAGAGTCCCACACAGAGGGCTATTCGCTTTTGGGCAAAACAGAGTAGAGGTCGCATGGTTTTGCGACAGGGTTCGTTCTCATCCGCGCACTTGTGCACGTTTAGAGTCCGGACGGATATTACTAGCCGGCTCTGGTTTGAGCCAGATACTAGTATATGTTTTGGGGTTAGTTTTATCTCATTGTGTTCATGTTCCTCGGAACAAGAATGCGGGTGTGTATGCACAGTTGTTTGAGGCGGAGGAAGAGGATTTTCATTAGGGTTTCGGAACGGGTGTGTATGCACAGTTGACAGTCGTCTTTTTCCAAACCCTAATGAATTTATGATATATCAATTAATAATGTTAATTAAATGAAATTGTGTGATGGTTGGGTTTGTTGACTTCTTGACCAAGGTTGACTTGTTGACCATGGTTGAAACTTTGACTATCATCATTACATATCAAAGATGCTCTTTGATTCTAGCAAAACCATTTAATGTGTGTAATGATAATTGTCATTCCAAACCATCCATCAACTATTTCATTTAGATTATTATTATTAATTTGATAATTCATTTCATATTATGTTATGGTTGTAAAAAAGGCCATTTTCATTCTTTCATAACACTTCTCTCTCCTCTCTTCTTCTTCCTCCTCCTCTAGTTCAAGGAGACTCACTCTCATGTGTTGAGAAACTCTCTCCTGGAGATAAGAACACCCCAAAGCCACTCTCTACTCACTCCAGAGTTAGAGGTTTAGCAAGACAAAGATCCTAGTTCTCTCAAAGTTCGAGAAAAGAGCCCGAAGGTTGAACCCTCAGGTGGATCCATCTTTGACGGAAGAAGGCGACGAGGAAAGCACCATCCAAGCTCTACAAAGGTTTCAAGAAGAAGGAGTTCAAGTTAGGTATAACATCTTTTCCGAGTAGCTAACTCTCTTTAGCTTGGTAGCTGGTTTAGTTTAGAAAAGATCCCGACTTTTGTTAGTCCATGTTGCCTAATGCGCTAAAAATTTGTTTTTTATACCGTTTCCGCCTCCCCGCAAGAACCGGGGTTGGCAACGTAGACTTACAGTGGTATCAGAGCCTAACTAAACCTAAACTAGCTAAGTAGTAAAGTGTATGGAAGTTCGATCGGAAAAATCACAAAAACCTAAACATCAAAAACCCTAACTTTCTGTTGAAATTTTTTGTGCTCAAAAGATAAAAAGTTTTACTCCTAAAATCGGCTCAGGGTTTTGTGAAGACACCCACCAAAAACGGTCGCCTGAATCCTTCAAACCGCCGCGGTTCCGCGGCAATGAGCATACATTTGTCGCGGAACCGCCGCCGTTTAGGCTCTTCTCACGACCGGGTTGGTGCAGTGTTCTTCTGGTAGGGTTTTGGGATTTTTAATATGGTTTATATGTTCCCAGGTTTTCCAGAAGAGAAATTTGTTTTTGGGGTCCTATAAATCCGTATTTTTGGATCGAACTTCACTATACTTTGACTAATATGTTATATCTGTGATGTTTGTATGTATTGAACGTCGGTTAATCGCTATATGTCGATTAGTCGGGGTTATACATAGCTGTGATCTGTGATTGATGATGGTATGTGTATATGAATGCGTTGGACTGTCGCGGGTGAATAGCCGGGGTGGATGTGAGATGAGCTTTTCTTTTTCTTTCATTCATGTAATATGTAAATTGATGTAATATTATTTATATGGCCGCACAACCGGGTCGGGGTTGTAGCCGTCATTGTATAATTCTTTTTACTGTTTTTGCTCCTAGGATAGACCCATGGAGGGGGTGCACAAACTACCGGGTATCTCGAAGTGCCGAGTGGCCTACTCACGGCGTTGAGGGAGGTTGCTCCACTTCGGGCACTTGGCGGGTAGTTTGCCGCACCCGTAGGGGTCTTGGGTGGGGTTTTGGCTATTCACCGCGACCGTGTAATCCGCTTTTCGTTGCAGGCTCGAACGGATTGCGGATTCCTAGTATATCCAATGTATTCATCTGTGATCTGTAATGTCTATCATTGCTTTACATTTATAACTATTTAGGCGTTGCTTATGTTTTACAGCCGCGCTAGCCCAGCCCCCGCTCTGTCGTTAGTTAAGTAACCTAACGGGTGATGACGGGGCCCCGTGGCGAATGCGAATGGCATAAGCGTACGTCATATTTTGGTTGTTTTCTGCAATGGTAGGATTAATTGATGGGACGCATTAAAAGAACTAATGCAAGAATATCACGCATTAAAAGAACTAATGCAAGATAATAAACCAAGCAAAAGTCGTTGGAACACTTTCAAAAAACCACTCGGTTCTTTTCAAAAATAACTTTTAAATGCGGAGCTTGAGCCACTCCTTCTAAAAGCTATCTCGTTCCATCGATTATATCAAGTTCACTACGTTCACGGTTTTACCAAAACCATTCGTAGCCCTCCGTCGTTTCGCATGAATAGGCAATAGTATTCAAGCTATGTATGTTGGCCAAAGTCAAGGCATAGTGATTGGTAGCTATTGGGTGTTCATGTGTAGCATAGATGCGTTGGTTTGGGACAGTCGTACTGCCATTTTGGCCAAAGTCAAGGGTAGGTACGGATGGATCCAAATTAACCTGGATAGTGACGGGTAGAACTTGACATGTAACTTATGATATTTTGGCCAAAGTCAAGGTCATAAGAGCATGGGGCAAAAATCCACATCGGGAGTTTCATAAGTACTGAAACTTGCTAGATTCGCATACCATTTGGAGTGTGGTGATTCTGGTAGGATTCCTTCAATTTCGTCACGCGATGATATTTGGATCCCGATCCTACTGTGAGTATATGCTACTCCTCGGGAAATTTCTCACTAAACGATCAATGCTATAAACCTAGTAGGTGCCTAGAAAGGTGTTAGCGGGGCTACGCCCCAAGGGAAAAGAGGTTATTTAATTAAGGAACTTCGCGAAAGCGTTGGAAAACTTCCCTCGAAGTACCGATAGTGGCCTGGCTGAACGATTAAGCAAGTATTGTGCGGTGGGATTGATCCCGACTAATTCTTCCTTTATGATTTGAGGAGGGATTCGAGAGACAGTGGGAGCCATCCTGTTTAGATAAACTAAAAACCATTCTAAACTTGCAAGAGCATCATGCTGAGTGTTTCTTCTTCTCTCTCCTAATTGCAGCGACCAATCGACATGACTGGACTTAAGTTACTTCTAGATAAAAATATACTGACAGGGCCAAACTACAAAGATTGGCTCAGGAATGTCAAGATGGCAATCACTTACGACAAGCTGGGGTATCTTCTTACCACCAAAGCTCCCCCCATCCCAGGTCCCACCTCCAGCGTCGCGGATAAGGAAATCCGTAAGACTTGGGAGATTGATTGCGCGAAGGCCAAGTGCCTCGTGCTTACCTCTATGGACAACGAACATCAGAGGAGGCGCGAGAATATGGACCTTGAATCCATATTTCTCCATACAAAAGAACTGTATGGAGAGCAACCTCGTATCGCAAGATACGAAGTGTCGAAGAAGTTATTTTCGGCAAAGTTGGCCGTCGGATCATCGGTAGCGGAACACGTGCTTAAGATGATTGGCTACATTGAGGAGCTCGCGGAACTTGGGACCACGTTGGAGAGTGAGCTCTATACGGACTTAATTCTCCAGTCCCTTCCTTCCACTTACGCCCAGTTTATACTGAACTTCAACTTACAAGAAAAAGAAGTTGAACTTTCAGAACTCCTCAACAAGCTGAGGAGCGCAGAGGGCACCCTACAGAAAGGTAGGGAAACATCCACTTTGTTTGTAGGAGGATCTTCTTCTTCTAGGTCCAAGGCGAAAGCCAAGGGAAAGAAAAGGAAAGCCCCCGCCAAACCAAGGGACGGTGTTAGTAAAGTGGATACGAAGGGAAAGGCAAAGGCAACAATGATAGCGGGGAAGCTTGTGGGTAAAGAAGAATGCTTCTATTGTCATAAGAGTGGACACTGGAAGAAAGATTGCAGGGCTTGGAAGGCCAGGACACAGGAACTGAAGCAGGTTGCGGCTTCAGCTTCAGGTGTGTATGTTTTTGAAAACTGTCTTTCAATAAACTCTACTTCCTGGGTATTGGATACCGGATCAGGATCTCATATCTGTAATTCTTTGCAGGCGTTGAGAAACCGTATGGTTTTGAAGGCAGGTGACATGACCCTCAGTGTTGCAAACGAAGCTAGCATGGATGCTAAAGCCGTGGGGGACTATCACCTGGGAATGTCAGATGGACATGTTTTGGTTTTGCGTAATTGCTTTTTTGTTCCCAACGCAACTTGTAATATCATTTCTGTATCTTTGGTTTCTAAAGAAGGTTATGAATTTTCGTTTGTAAGTAATGTTGTAAACATTCACCTTAATCAAGTTCTGATTGGGTCAGGTACACTGAGCAATGGTATATACGTGTTAAACCAACCACAGATTTTCAATGTCCAGAATACACACAAAAGAAAGTCTCCGGAAATCAATCAGACTTTCTTATGGCATTGTAGACTGGGTCACATCAATGAGAGAAGGTTGACTAAGTTACATACAGAAGGATATTTGGATCCGTTCGAATATCAATCGTATGCCACTTGTCAATCCTATCTCAAAGGAAAGATGACAAAGACTCCGTTCACTGGACACGGAGTAAGAGCGAGCGAGCGAGCTCTTGGGACTCGTACACAGCAACGTGTGCGGTCCAATGTCTACACATGCGCGAAGCGGTTATTCTTACTTCATTACCTTTACGGATGATTTTTCAAGGTACGGTTATGTCTTCTTAATGAAACATAAGTCTGAAGCCTTTGAAAAGTTCCAGGAATATAAGAATGAAGTAGAAAAACAAACCGGCAAAAGTATCAAGATTCTAAGATCGGATCGAGGTGGAGAATACTTAAGTACCGAGTTCCTGAATTACTTAAAAGAGAATGGAATTCTCTCTCAGCTTACTCCTTCATACACTCCGCAACATAACGGTGTATCGGAGAGACGGAACCGGACCCTATTGGATATGGTACGGTCCATGATGAGTAACGCTGAGTTACCGCGATCATTCTGGGGGTATGCGCTAGAATCAGCTGCATACCTTTTGAACCGAGTTCCTACTAAGACTGTGCCTACCACACCATATGAAATGTGGTGTGGGAAGAGGCCCCATCTCAGTCACATTAAGACTTGGGGAAGTCCAGCTTTTGTTAAAAAGCAGCATGCAGACAAGCTCGAGGCACGCACAGTACAGTGTAAGTTTGTGGGATATCCAAAGAATTCCAAGGGATATTTCTTCTACTGCGAAGAGGAACAAAAAGTTCTTGTTTCTCGTCATGCCCATTTTCTAGAACACCAGTTCTTAGAAAAGGAAATAAGTGGGAGCGCAGTAGAACTGGAAGAAATTCCAGAACCACGAGCTATTACTGAAAGCTTAGTGGAACCAGAGGGTTCAAAAGAACAGGACATTCCTACGCCGCTCCGCAGGAGTAGTAGGCAGTCTCATCCGCCCGAGAGATACTACGGTTTTCTCATAGACGGGGATAGAGAGGATTGCATCATAGATTATGATCAGCCTACTAGCTTCCAGCAGGCCGTTCAGAGCATTGACTCGGTAAAATGGTTGGATGCAATGCGGACCGAAATGGAGTCCATGTACACCAACAAAGTATGGACGTTGGACATTGCTCCAGACGGGGTAAAACCCGTAGGATGCAAGTGGATCTTCAAAAGGAAGATTGGTGTAGATGGACAGGTTGAGACCTATAAAGCTAGACTTGTTGCAAAGGGTTTTCGTCAAAGACCTGGTTTGGACTATGACGAAACCTTTTCTCCAGTGGCTATGCTGAAATCCATTCGGATCCTTCTTGCCATTGCTGCCTTCCACAATTATGAGATTTGGCAGATGGACGTAAAGACCGCTTTTCTAAATGGAAATTTAGAGGAGTGTGTCTATATGGATTAGCCAGAGGGTTTCATTCAGAGAGGGAGCAGCGGAAAGGTGTGCAAGTTGCTTAAGTCCATCTATGGACTAAAGCAGGCATCGCGGAGTTGGAACATCTGTTTTGATGTGACGGTCAAGGAATTTGGCTTTATCAAAAATCCAGATGAACCATGCATCTATAGTAGATTTGTACCGAGAACTGTAGTATTCCTCGTTTTATACATGGATGACATTCTCTTAATAGGAAATGACATTCCTATGCTACAATCTGTCAAGGGGTTCTTGTCACACAGGTTCTCCATGAAAGACCTGGGTGATGCCTCATACATCCTGGGGATCCGGATCCATCGTGATAGATCCAAGAGGATATTTGGACTTTCTCAGTCCAGGTACATCGACACCATACTGAAAAGATTCAGTATGGAAGATTCCAAGCGCAGTAACCTACCGGCTTGTCACGGGATCACCCTCTCTAAAGAGATGTCTCCCAAGACTGATTTGGAGAGGGATCGCATGTCTATTATACCCTACGCTTCTGCGGTAGGCTTTATAATGTATGCGATGTTCTGTACCAGACCAGATGTAGCTTATGCACTGAGTGTGGTAAGCCGGTATCAGTCAAACCCTGGGGAGAAACACTGGATAGCGGTAAAGAACATTCTCAAGTACCTGAGAAGGACTAAGGAGATGTTCTTGGTGTATGGCGGAAAAGACCTCCAGATCGAGGCCTTTGCTGACTCCAGCTTCCAGAGTGACAAGGATGATTCCAAGTCCATGTCGGGTTTTATCTTTACCCTCAATGGAGGGGCGGTGTGTTGGAAGAGTTCCAAACAGGAAACCGTTGCAGACTCGACGATGGAAGCGGAATACATCGCTGCATCTGATGCCGCAAAAGAAGCTGTCTGGATAAGGAAGTTCTTGAAAGAACTTCAGATGGTTCCGTCCATTGTTGATCCAATACCTCTGTATTGCGACAACAACGGGGCTATAGCTTTAGCGAAGGATCCCAGGTCCCATCAGAAATCCAGACACATCTTGAGGCGGTATCACCTGATCAGGGAGATCGTGGATCGCCAGGAGATCGAGGTTCGGAGGGTTTCTTCAGAAGATAACACTGCAGATCCACTCACCAAGGCCTTGCCCCAGACTCAGTTCGAGCGGCTGATCGAGATGATAGGTCTTCGATACGCCAGTACATGGCCTTAGTGCAAGTGGGAGATTGTTAGTGTATATGCCCTAGAGGCCATTACTGTATCATACTAGTTTGTATATTACTTAATGGAAGCTTGGGATATTCACCTTGTATAAACAATCTTGCTCAATATAGTAGTATGCTACTTGGTTTGTTTCTATTTCAATGTGTACATGTGTTTATTTTAGTATATCACCTATACACATTAGTGGAGCCCTTAAGATCTTTGCTTGATTACCAGCGTTGTGATGGCAGTCACACTAGTGGGGGCTGGGTAATCGATAAGCACATCCTTATACAGGTCCCTAGTCACAGGACTATCGAGACAGGGCATCGATACTCCGGAGTAGACTAGCGTATGCGCTTCTCATCCCAGTGTGGGAGATGGTCTGTCCCACAGCCATCAGTATGTCGTACTGGAGATAGTATACGGGTGCTCGTTGGGTTACGAGTACACTGGACAGGACTTGTCGGGAACTGACAGGTTGGTATTATACCTATCGTCAGTTATCAGTTCCCAGGTGACATGAGTACAGCTTAGTCCGCTGACTTGATATTGTCTCTTCGCCTCGAGTGTGTTCCCACTGTACTTTGATTACTACCCTACCACGGCTTAAAGGAGTCGTGCAAACAGATAGTAGTTGGGTACAGTCCCGAAGCACTTGGAGGCAGTGACGGTTAGACAGGATTCGTCTCTCCCGGTATTCGGGGTTAACATCGCGCTATGTCTAGGAGAGCCATTACACGAGTAGTCCCTGGCCAGGGCAATCGAGATATACTGGTAGGCTTCCAGTGTTATCTCAGGGTGTTTTGGGCTTCACTCCGACACGACTTGCACCGCTATTAGGGGACTGACGTTTACCGTCCCCTAGGCCCGCCATGCGATGTATCAGAGGAACAGACTGGACTGTACGGAGATTGTCACATTCAGACTCAGTAGGAGTTCAGATGGGGTTCACCTCGTCAGTCTTCTTATCAGCATCTACCTGGGGACCGTTACGCACATCTAGTGCCGCTTGCGGTCTGTGGTTAAACCCACTGCCAGTGTAGTGTCGAGTCTTTAGAGTCCCACACAGAGGGCTATTCGCTTTTGGGCAAAACAGAGTACAGGTCGCATGGTTTTGCGGCAGGGTTCGTTCTCATCCGCGCACTTGTGCACGTTTGGAGTCCGGACGAATATTACTTGCCGGCTCTGGTTTGAGCCAGATACTAGTATATGTTTTGGGGTTAGTTTTATCTCATTGTGTTCATGTTCCTCGGAACAAGAATGCGGGTGTGTATGCACAGTTGTTTGAGGCGGAGGACGGGGATTTTCATTAGGGTTTCGGAACGGGTGTGTATGCACAGTTGACAGTCGTCTTTTTCCAAACCCTAATGAATTTATGATATATCAATTAATAATGTTAATTAAATGAAATTGTGTCATCGTTGGGTTTGTTGACTTCTTGACCAAGGTTGACTTGTTGACCATGATTGAAACTTTGACTATCATCATTACATATCAAAGATGCTCTTTGATTCTAGCAAAACCATTTAATGTGTGTAATGATAATTGTCATTCCAAACCATCCATCAACTATTTCATTTAGATTATTATTATTAATTTGATAATTCATTTCATATTATGTTATGGTTGTAAAAAAAGCCATTTTCATTCTATCATAACACTTCTCTCTCCTCTCTTCTTCTTCCTCCTCCTCTAGTTCAAGGAGACTCACTCTCATGTGTTGAGAAACTCTCTCCTTGAGATAAGAACACCCCAAAGCCACTCTCTACTCACTCTAGGGTTAGAGGTTTAGCAAGCCAAAGATCCTAGTTCTCTCAAAGTTCGAGAAAGGAGCCCGAAGGTTGAACCCTCAGGTGGATCCATCTTTGACGGAAGAAGGCGACGAGGAAAGCACCATCCAAGCTCTACAAAGGTTTCAAGAAGAAGGAGTTCAAGTTAGGTATAACATCTTTTCCGAGTAGCTAACTCTCTTTAGCTTGGTAGCTGGTTTAGTTTAGAAAAGATCCCGACTTTTGTTAGTCCATGTTGCCTAATGCGCTAAAAATTTGTTTTTTATACCGTTTCCGCCTCCCCGCAAGAACCGGGGTTGGCAACGTGGACTTACAGGCTGGACTAGCGCTGGTGTAAAATATATACAACATCTAATAGTATATATACCAATATACAATAATCGCTCCAGGCGTGATAATATGCAACATTACAGAAAAGTAATAAGCATCACAGAACAATACAGATATCTGGGATCCCCGGGTTTCATAGAGCCGCTACTGAAACCTGACGTTCCCCTGGTCGCGTGGATAGCCTGTGCAATGAAACCTAGACCCCTACGGGTGCAGCAAGTTACCCGCCAAAACCTGAAGCAAGGTAGTCCCCACAACATAGTGAATGGAACACCCAGCACTTCACGGAATCCGGTAAATTGAGCACCCCTCCTTGGGTCAACCTGTACCCTCTACGAGTGCGGCGAATAGTCTGCCAATTCTAGAGTGAGGTCCATTTGCCTCTCAAAGCCTTGAGATACGGACCCGTTGCCCTCCAGAACCCGGCTATCCGTGCACTCCATCGCGGGATAAACCTAGTACAGAAATAAAAATATGTACAACGGGTACATCGACCTCAACCCGGTCGTGCCCCAAAAGAATATTATACAACAGGCAGTGACGGCAGTCCACATGTTGGACGCTCGCCCCGCAATATCAAATATACAAATAAATCCAAATTGCACTATCATTGCACCCTGCTATCCACCATGACAAATCCGCAACATCACAGCATAACACAAAACATCAACGCGAATGTCACGTTCACAAACCCGTCTAAAAGAACTATAGCAATTAGACGCGGTTTACCGCTCAAATGACATTCCCGGTCGGAGATATAAAGTAAGTACTGTAAACTAACACGTTTAAATTTCGATCGACAAAATTTCCCAAAGTGAGCCCCACAAACATCTGTTGTATAGAAACAAAATATGGGCCCAAAAGAAATATTCCAGAAACCACAATTTTACAAGAAGAACCTACTGTAGAAAAAGGGTTTACTGTAGCTCCAAAACGGCGGCGGAACCGCGGCCAAACTAGGGTTTACGCGGCGCTTCCGCGGCGCTTTGGAAGCTTCAGTTGACCAAATTTCACCAGAATTCTTAAAAAAGCCTACTCTCTTTTTTGTGATATGCAAAATAATTTTTAGACCCTTTTAAAAATCGACAGAAAGTTTTGCACAGAAAAATGTGATTTTCGAAATTCCGTTCGATCGATGATTTAAACGTGTTAGCACAAGTTAGTATAGCTTAATGGTGAGGCTCTGATACCACTTTAAGTCGCCCCGGCCGTCTAACAGACGCCAAATGCGGAACAAAAACTTTTTACAACTGGCGCTATCGCGTACTATAACCCTGATCTGCCATTAAAGCTAAACTAACAAACTACAAAGTGGGTGGAAGAGTTATACCGAACGATCCGAGTCCTTCGGTCTTCAACCATCATCCCACGCTTTGTTGCGGCTGCTCCGATCTCCTGAATCTCCAGTCTTCTCGTCCAGGTGGCACCACGTCGACGGATCTTTAAACGGGCTCCCGCCTCTGAACCGAGGCAACTCGATCATCAAGTTTGCTAAAAGAGATGACCAAGATTGATGTAGAGAATGAGTAGAACACTTTGTCTCGTTACGTCCAAAGTCACGGACGAACGGTTAATGAAGTTTCCCTTTTGGAACTGTGATGGAAAATGAAAAGAGCTATGAAATTTCCATACACTATAAACTATATCTTTTCTCAAATGAACAACCATAACCTTCCACAAAGGGGTGTCCGGCCATATATAGAGAGGGGAGAGTGAGTGTAGGAGAGGGGAGGGTCACCATAACAATAAATAAGAGGATGAGTCATATAAACACCTTGTATGAACTCATTTATAGAAACAATGAATCATAACCCTTAGTCATTAACCTAGTCACCCTTGCATTAAATGAATCATTAAATGCACTAATGAGTCACTTAACACCTCACCATCCTAGTCATCATCTAGAAGCTTCCACATTCATCTTAAGAAAAGATAAATCCGTATTAAACCGAATGTTTAATACGGCTGATAGAAAACTGGAAACTGGCAACTTCCAAAAGTGATCCTGAAACGAATTTCAGGATAACCCCGTAACAGTATAAACATACCCGCATTTGTATTACGACCGAATACAAATGCAACTGAGACAAAGATATTATATCTACACAGTATAATACTCGGATCCGGCTTAAACCAAAGCCGACCAGTATTATCTGTCCGAAATATGACACGTGCGTAAACGCACGTGCATTTTCCGAACCTTGCCATAA
Organism: Agapanthus africanus; assembly: GCA_030015575.1. NCBI lineage: Eukaryota > Viridiplantae > Streptophyta > Magnoliopsida > Asparagales > Amaryllidaceae > Agapanthus > Agapanthus africanus. Next base: position 201,113,816 of record JASDDO010000010.1, on the reverse strand, counting down.
AACCATACGGCCTCTACAACGTTTCGCTCGAACTTGGGAAAGTGTCTGTGGGGGACTCAAATGACTCATCAACACACTGGCACTGGGTATAACCACTAGCACGTCAGAGGTACTGGCTGTACGTAACGGTTGCCTATGGATTGATTGGAAGGGAAGCTGACGAGCGAACTCATCAATAAACCCTACTGAGCCTAACGGTGATAATATACATAGAGTCCGGTCCGTTCGTCTATGAGTATCGCATATCGGCCTAGGGGCTGGTAACGTCAGACCCCCAATAGCGGTATAAGTCGTGTCAGAGAGTGGCCCAGAACACCCTGAGATACTACTGGAGTACCTACCAGTAAATCTCCTGTCTCGGCCGAGGGCTTTGTGTAATGGCTCTCCTAGACACAGCGCGATCTCACCCCCAATACCGGGAGAGACGAATCCCCTGCCGATCCGCTCACTTGCCTCCATGTGGCTCGGGACTGTACCCAAAAAAGACCTGTTTGCACGACTCCTTTGAGCCGTGGTAGGGTAGAAATCAAAGCACAGTGCGAACTCACACGAGACAAATGACGACCTCAGGTCGATGAACTAACCTGTACACATGTCACCAAGGAACTGCTATCTGACGATATGTATAATACCAACTAGCATGTTCCCGGCGAGTCCTGTCCGGTGTACTCATAACCTAATGAGCACATGTATACATCTTAGGTGATCCTACTGACACCAATGGCTTGTGAGACCGGCCATCGCCCCTCGTCGGGGTCTCGACTGTATACACTAGTCTACTCTGGAATATCGATGCCCTGTCTCGAAACCCCCACGACTAGGGACACTTTAAGGATGTGCTTACAGACCCCAGCTCCCACATATATGATCGCCATCATACTGCTGGTAGTCAAGCAAGAATCCTATGGGCTCTATCAATATGCAATAGCGAACTAAAGCATGTATACGATGATAAAGACAAACCAGATAGCAAACTATCATCTCGAGCAAGACTGTTATATCGGTATAGGTCCTGCCTCAATCATTGCAATCACGTACCTGCGATCCAATAATTGACTTTGAGGGCACTATCTCCAACAGAAACCGCTTTTCTTAAGATAGTTTCAGTTTTCAAAGACAGCATGCGGCTCCCAAATTCTGTGAAAATCATATCGAATCATATGTGAAATGAACTACAGTATAATGATCATGGCAATTCTACAGAGAGTGTGTCATGGAAATTACTAACGGTGTGTGTGTAACATGCAGATTAGTGCTCGTGCAACATGAACCGTTAGTAATAGTGCGGTGTTCTATCAATTCTAAGTTTACATACATATAGCAGGGAATGTAGTATGCAACAACAGTATCCATGAACAGTCAATGTAGGTAAATGCAATATGTAGCTATAAGGTCCTATCAGCCCTGATGCATAACGCCATGCAGGCTATATCCCCGTAGATGTTAAATCTACTCACCGAAGTCTCGCGCTAAGTGTAGCCGACGACTTGCTTCCCCTTCTTCGCAGCGTCCATCTCACTAGCCTGCGAACCTAGAATTACACAATATATCACATATAAGCTCAAATCCAAAAAAACGCGATATTAAGGTCAAACTAGAAACCTGCATCGCAAACCAAGCGCGCGTGTGCGCGATACGCTAAAACGTGTGATTACGCGCCTGAAACTAGCCCGACGCGTCGCGATACGCAGAAACCCCAAACCCACACACGTATCACGCGTGTCGCGAAGATTTAAAATACGGGAAATAGGGTAATAGGTCCTAGATTTTGATACAGAAAGAGTTTTATAAAAAAAATACCATAATACTCCACACAGCAGCAGACACCCATCACCCAAACCCCAACCCACAAATCCCTCATCTGGCCGCAAATTGCGGCCAGAACTATTTTTCCGGCGGCCTTGGTTGGGAGGTGGGCCCCCGGGTTTGGTGTGTGCACTCCATACATACTGTGTATTCTCCAGTAATTACAATTTTAATTTACAGAAACTCGGGTTGCAGCAGATTCCTCAGAGCTCAAATTCACGTTAAAAAAATCACACTTTTGCACTAATTGATACTTTAGGGTATTTTTCTGAAATCTGAAACAAACCCAAGTCTAAAATCACATTTATAACTCATCACCAAGCTAATCAAGCCATAAAAATATCAATTTTAACATAACTTCACTAAATCCCCTTATATAGCACAAAACATGCATAAAAATGTGATATTTTGCCAAAATACAACAAGTTATGGAAAAAGAGGTTTAGACATGAGTTTATACCTTCTAAAGGCCTTACAAACCACCAAAAGTTCCAGATCTATCTGTTAGTGTATATGCCCTAGAGGCCATTACTGTATCATACTAGTTTGTATATTACTTAATGGAAGCTTGGGATATTCACCTTGTATAGACAATCTTGCTCAAAATGGTAGTATGCTACTTGGTTTGTTTCTACTTTAATGTGTACATGTGTTTATTTTAGTATATCACCTATACACATTAGTGGAGCCCTTAGGATCTTTGCTTGATTACCAGCGTTGTGATAGCAGTCACACTCGTGGAGGCTGGGTAATCCACAAGCACATCCTTATGCAGGTCCCTAGTCGTAAGACTATCGAGACATGGCATCGATACTCCAGAGTAGACTAGCGTATGCGCTTCTCATCCCAGCATAGGAGACGGTCTGTCCCACAGCCGTCAGTACGTCGTACTTGAGATAGTATGCGGGTGCTCGTTAGGTTACGAGTACACTGGACAGGACTCGTCGGGAACTATTGGTTGGTACTATACCTATCGTCAGTTATCAGTTCCTAGGTGACATGAGTACAGCTTAGTCCACTGACTTAACACTGTTACTTCGCCTCGAGTGTGTTCCCACTGTACTTAGATTACTACCCTACCACGGCTCAAAGGAGTCGTGCAAACAGGTAGTAGTTGGGTGCAGTCCCGAAGCACTTGGAGGCAGTGACGGTTAGACAGGATTCGTCTCTCCCGGTATTGGGGGTTGATATCGCGCTGTGTCTATGAGAGCCATTACACAAAGTCCCTGGCCAGGGCAAGCGAGATATACTGGTAGGTTTCCAGTGTTATCTCAGGGTGTTCTGGGCTACACTCCGACACGACTTGTACCACTATTAGGGGACTGACGTTTACCGCCCCCTAGGCCCGCCATGCGATATTCTCAGACGAACAGACCGGAATGTACGCAGATTGTCACATTTGTTAGTTATGTATATGCCCTAGAGGCCATTGTTGTACATATGATGTATATTATGATGGATGCTTAGATATATACAGAGAGGACTTTCTTGCTCGTCATGATAGTATGCTATTTGGTTTCACTTTATCTTAACATGTTGACTTGTATTGGTTTACTGTTTTACTCTCACATGTTGATAAAGCCCTTAGGATCTGTACTCGACTACTGGGACTATGATGAGATCATACTAGTGGGGCCGCGGTAGTCGATGAGTACATCCTATAACTGTTCCTAGTCGAGGGTATATCGAGATAGGGCATCGATACACCAAAGTAGACTAGCGTATACCCATCTTGACCCATATGATGGGAGATGGATGATCCCATATCCATCGGTGTTTGACATCAGAGATGGTATACGGGTGCTCAGTGGAGACTGGGTACACTGGACGGACTCGCCGAGAACTCCCAGATGGTGATATACCACACGTCAGATGGCAGTTCTCCGGTGACACAGGTACAGGGTAGTCTGTAGACCCGAGATCGTCATAGAGTCTTGTGTGATTCCCACTGTGCTTTGATTTCCACCTTACCACGTCCAAGAGGGCGTGCAAAACGGTGGCTTTTGGGTACAGTCCCGAATCACATGGAGGCAATGAGCGATAGGAGGGGATTCGTCTCTCCCGGTATAGGGAGTTGATGTTGTGCTGTGTTCGATTGGCTATAACTGGAAGTCCCTGGCCAGGGCTGATATAGAGATTTACTGGTAAGTGTTACTAGTAGTTTCTCGACCCGTTATAAGCCATACATCGACACGACTTATCGGTTACTGGGGTCTGACGTATACCACCCCTAGACTTGATATGCGACATATCAGACGAACAGACCGGACTGTACGGGATTGTTACTGGTTGGATTCACAGAAGAACGCACAGGCTAGCTTGTTGATCTTCTGATCGCTCAATACCTGGGTGGCTGTTACGTTTAGCTGACCGCTTGCAGCTTGTGGGTGTTTGATATGATCATCACCTGCTACCGGCGTATTGACGATTCTTTAGAGTCCTACACAGAGGTTTCTTGGCTCAAGCGAAACAGAGTAGTGGCACATATATGATATGCGCAGGAGCGAGAATAATGCGATATGGGATACCGTATTATATTCTCGCGATTTATGGATATGAATCGGGTCATCGGATCAAGTGTTGATTCGATGAATCGGTACATGATATATTAGCCGGTTATATTCGATATAGCCGGATCGTCGGATCAAGTGTTGATTCGATGATTTAATATATAATAATATATATGATATATTATTATATTAACTAATATTGGCTTACTTTATTATTTCATTTTCTCAGTGGATGATACATTGATATGTATGCGATATATGTTAATTGTATTATTTTCTTTTGTTGCAAATATATAATATATATGTGATATATATTATTGTGACATGATATGATTAATTGTTAAACGTGTTTAAGGATGATTAATTGAGGTTAAGGTTTAATTTGGTTTAGTTGCTTCATGCACTTTCTAGAAGGTTTCTTCTTTTGTCATTACAAAGATCTTTTGTGATGACACATTCTAAACCAAACCAAACCCTAACCCTAGTTGTTTCTCTACTCATTTTCATCCAATCATCCTTGACCATGATTAATAATTCAATCATATGTTTTATTCTATTCATCACAAAAGAAAAAGATTATGATTATCATTATTCTTTATCCATGATCTTCTTCTTCTTCTTCTTGAAGAAGCTCTCTTGAAAATCCTTATGTGATGAAAGATTATGAGAAAATGATAAAAAAAAGGAAAGCTAAATCACTACTCTCTCATCCTCATCTCATCTAGCCCTTGGGATTAGGGTGTTCTTCTCTTTAGAGTGAGATAGCTTGAGTTCTTCGAAACCTCGACGTAGATCATCGGAGATTTGGAATACGACAAGCTAGAATGGATCGTTCGAGTCGTGGAGCCTCTCATGAGTCCGGGAGATCGTGGATCGCGGCAAAGGGACTTCTACTCGGAGCTTGTGAAGTGAAGGAGCGGACTACAAAGGTTGTAATCCCTCACACTTAGATAAAAGTTATCATCTTGCATATAAAACCCTAATAATCTAGCAAAGATCCCGGCTTTGGGTTGTTCGGCACGTCTAAAATTTAATCCGGGCATGTTTGATGCCTTAAGAACCTTCACAAGAGTGCCCAGGAACCCTACAGTGGTATCAGAGCCTAGCTAGAGCATTAGGCGATGTGTTTACGAAGTTAAAACTCCGATCGAACGCGAAACGACGAAAAAAACCCACTCTCTGGAAATTTTTTAAAAATTGGGATTTTTCTGAATTAAAAATATGTAAAAAAATCAGCAGGGAAATCTAAGAATTACCATAAAATCCGAGCCCCTAATTCGACCAAACGGCGGCGGAAGCGCGGCGCAAGCATGGCTTGCGCGGCGCTTCCGCGGCGGAACAGTGAAATCAGGACACGTGGATTTGATGGTAATGACCGTAGGTACTTGCTGATGGTTCTGGATATTTTTATTCTGTTCCAGGTGTTTAAAATTCTGGGGTTTGTTTTATAATAGTAGACTCGATCGGAATATTTAAGTTCGTATTTCTTTCCGGATATTTAGAAACTGTTAAACTGGTTGAACGGATATCATTAACCTACTTTATTCCGGCACGGCAAACTTTCAAGCGTTGAATTTTTATTGGGTTTAAATCTTTCGGAAAATTGTACAAGTTAAGCGGTGGACCCTCTAGAAGACAACAAACCTTAACTCGATTATGTGACCGTCTTGAACTGCCTTTTGAACCTTCGGGTTTGGGGCAGTACGGCGTGCCACATGTGAGGCGTTGGCTTGGCCCTTCTACGGCTGGATCACTGGTACTGTGACATATTCTGGGATTATTTGAACTCCGCTCAAGAGTTGAGCACTTCGGGAAATTTTGGGTGTTTGATTATCTGTTCAAATAGTTTAATACCGTATATTTATCTGGAATGTGATACAATATGTGGAATTCATAGAGTTAGGCATGAAATACGAAGTATGCGATATTTCGGATTTACGATGTCTAAAGTGATTGTGGATTCCAAATACTGTAGTTTTACACTTTCTTTTCTGTGACCGTAAGCGTAGTATGTGGTGTATCGCCGGCTTCGTTGCTATACATCAACGACAATCGGGATACGCATACTTGCTTACGTTGATGATATGAGATATTATGTGTTGCTGTGATATGTTATATTGGATCGTCGCGATCAGAATAGCCGGGGGTTTTATGTGAGATGAGGGTTTTTATTTTCATTCATGTAAAATTCTTTTGTAATGTAATATTCTTTTATTTGGGGCACTTCCAGGTTGCGGTTGCTGTCACCAGTGTATATTATTTACTTTTCCGCATTAGGTAGACCCAAGGAGGGGAGCACAAGTAACCGGGTTCTAGGGTCCAGTGGGAGGCCATCTCGAGGAGTCGAGACCGGGTCTCCTAACCCTAGAATTGGCAGTGTTACTTGCCGCTCTCGTAGGGGTCTTGGGATGTGGGTTTGGCTATTCGTCGCGACCGTGGAATCCGTGTTTTATACAGGCTCGTATTGAAAACACGGACGTCCTAGTATATCCAATATTTCATATATGTTCTTCTGCTGCAATGTTCTGTGATGAGATCATATTACTGCCTGAGACGAATGCTTATACTATATATATATATGCTGATATATAAATATTACTGCTTTCGTTTCTTTTGTGATGCTTAGGAAGCATAAGCTGATGGGATTTTTTATTAATGAGATTAATAAAAGAAAAGAAACCTAAAGATGTTGTAGAATCAAAAACTTTATAAAAAGGGTAGCTACAGTTTTGCTTTGCACAGTGATATATACGATATATCCTGCACCTTATTCGATGAGGAAAGGACCGAGATCCCTTCACCGGGAGTGACTCCTTTAGCAAAACTGACAGATGCTACAAAACGCGGTTTGTCTTTTGATTGCTTTAAGTGTTTAGCTTTGCACAGAGGTATATGTGATATATCCTGCACCTTATTCGATAAGGAAAGGGCCGACGATCCCTTCATCGGGAGTGACCCCTTTAGCGAAACTAAGAAAAGCCTCAAAACACTCCTTTTCAAAAACACTCGATTCTACGACGATATCAAGTTCATTACGCTCAGGGTTTTCAGAAAAACCTGCGTAGCCCTCCGTCATTTCAGATAAAGACTAGTTAGTATTCGTGCTACGTTTGTTGACTATGTTAAGGCGTAGTGTGCGGTAGCTAATTAGTACTTATCTGCTGAAACATGAGATGTGATTGGATTAGGGTAGTTGTACGACTTTGTTGACTATGTTAAGGGTCGTGCAGGTGGATTTAATTCAATCGGGAAATGACGGGTTGAACTTGGCTAGCAGTTATGATTTGTTGACTATGTTAAGGTCATAAATTGCTAGGGGCAAAAGTATTATCGGGAATTTCAAGTGTTGAAATTTGCAATAAGATTGCATACCTCCTATGAGATAGTTGGATCCTGATACCCACTGCGAGTAAGAGTTACTCCTGGGAGAGTTTTACACAGGACAATTAGTCATTCAAGTAGGTGTCTAGAAAAGTGTTAACGGGGTTACGCCTCTGGGAAAACGAGGTTTACTTTAATTAGGTCCGTGCGAAAGCACGGGGAACCTCCCTCAAAGTACCGACACTGATCTGGCTGAAAGATTGACGAAGTTGTAGGGTGTAATTAATCCCGGCTAATCTTACCTTTTAGGGTTTTAAGGTAGATTTGATAAAAACAGTGAGAGACATCCTGATTAGATAAGATAATAACCAATCTAATCTTGCAAGAGCATACGCTAAAAGTGTTTTCTTCTCTCTCTCTCCAGGTAGCGACCATTTCAGGCCATAATCAAGATAATAATATGGATGTATTGACTGAACCCGATTATTGTACTGAGCAAGGGAACGTTAGACCCATTCTTTCTTATAAGAGTTATAAGATTGAACAGGAAACAGGAGAATATCTAGATTCTCACGCCGCCCAAAAGAACATGCATGTTGATGCATCTTCTTCAGGTGTGTTAGTTATTGAGAACTGTTTCTCAGTTCACCCTACGTCCTGGGTATTAGATACCGGATCAGGATCCCACATATGTAAACAGTTACATGGGCTACGTAAAGGTAGAGAACTGGGAAAAGATGATCATTCCGTTCTAGTAGGGAACGGTGCAAATGTTGCAGCCAAAGCAGTTGGCGAATATCACCTTGTATTGCCGAGTCGTAATACACTGATTCTGAATGAGTGTTATTATATACCGAACATGATGTGCAACATTATATCAGTTTCTTTATTGAGTAAAGAGGGATATAATTTTGTAGTACAGGATAATGTTATTAACATATTCCTAGATCAAAAGTTGATTGCATCAGGCTCGTTACATAATGGCATATTCATTCTAAATCAGAATACAGTCCTCAATATACAAAACACACACAAGAGGAAAAGTTCAGATATGAACGAATCCTACTTGTGGCATTGTAGACTTGGTCATATCAATGCGACACGACTGGCTAAGTTACATAGAGATGGTTATTTGAATCCGTTCGAATTATCATCTTATGATACTTGCCATTCATGTCTCAAAGGAAAAATGACCAAAGCTCCGTTTAGTGGACACGGAGAAAGAGTTACCGAACTCTTAGGACTGATACATAGTGATGTATGCGGTCCCATGTCTACGCATGCCAGGAACGGTTCTTCCTACTTCATTACATTTACTGACGATCTCTCTAGATTCGGACATGTGTTCCTGATGAAACACAAGTCTGAAGCTTTTGAGAAATTCAGAGATTATAAGCACGAAGTAGAGAACCAAACGGGCAAAAGTATTAAGATTCTTCGATCTGATCGAGGAGGTGAATACTTAAGCGGTGAGTTCCTAGATTATCTAAAAGAGAATGGGATTCTCTCTCAACGTACTCCTCCTTATACACCACAGCACAACGGTGTATCGGAGCGGAGGAATCGCACCCTATTAGATATGGTGCGCTCTATGATGAGCACTGCTGAGTTGCCTATTTCCTTCTGGGGTTATTCGCTTGAAACAGCAGCATACCTATTGAATCAAGTTCCGTCTAAATCTGTGCCTACCACACCACATGAGATATGGAGTGGGAAGAAACCATATTTTAAAAGAGTTAAGATATAGGGTTGTCCGGCCTATGTCAAAAGACAAAATCCAGACAAACTCGAGGCACGATCAGTTCTTTGCAAATTTGTGGGATATCCTAAGAATTCTCAAGGATATATTTTCTATCACGCCGAGGAACAAAAAGTGTTTATTTCTCAATATGCCACCTTTTTAGAAAAGGAATTTCTTGCGAAAGAAATTAGTGGCAAAGAGGTAGAGCTGGAAGAGGTTCCAGAAACACAAATTACAACCGAAGATTTAGTGGAACCAGAGGATTCAGTAGTACCCGACGAACCCCAGCCTCTCCGCCGATCTAGTAGGGTTTCTCGTCCACCTGAGAGATACTACGGTTTTCTCATCGATGGTGGAAGCGAGGATTGCATCATGGATGATGATGACCCGACTAGCTTCGAGCAGGCCATCACGAGTGGTGACTCTGTGAAATGGCTGGATGCTATGCGATCTGAGATGGAATCCATGTACACCAACAAAGTATGGACTTTGGAAAATGCTCCTGAAGGGGTAAAACCCATTGGGAGCAAGTGGATCTTTAAAAAGAAATTTGGTGTAGATGGAAAAGTTGAGACTTTCAAAGCTAGACTTGTAGCAAAAGGTTTTCGTCAAAGACCAGGTGTGGACTATGACGAAACCTTTTCTCCCGTGGCTATGCTTAAGTCCATCCGGATCTTACTTGCCATTGCTGCATACCATGACTACGAAATCTGGCAAATGGATGTTAAGACCGCCTTTCTAAACGGTGATTTAGAAGAGTGCGTGTACATGACTCAGCCAGAGGGCTTCGTAGATAGTGGGAGCAGCGGAAAGGTGTGCAAGCTGCTTAAATCCATTTATGGGTTAAAGCAAGCATCGCGGAGTTGGAACATCTGTTTTGATGTTGTAGTCAAAGAGTTTGACTTCATCAAAAATATAGATGAACCTTGTATCTATAAGAAGGTAGCAGAGGGTAAGGTTGTCTTCCTCGTATTGTACGTGGATGACATACTCTTGATAGGAAATGATATTCCTATGCTGCAATCAGTCAAGCTCTTCTTATCACAGAGATTCTCAATGAAAGATCTAGGTGATGCCTCCTGCATATTGGGAATCATGATCTATAGAGATAGATCTAAACGGATACTGGGATTGTCCCAATCCAGGTACATTGACACCATACTAAAGAGGTTTAGTATGGAAGAATCCAAGCGTGGGAATCAGCCCACGATCTCTGGACTCACTCTCTCCAAAGAGATGTCTCCCAAGACTGATTTGGAGAGAGCTCGCATGCAAGGGATACCCTATGCTTCGGCAGTAGGCTCTATCATGTATGCGATGCTATGTACCAGACCCGATGTAGCATACTCACTAAGTGTAGTGAGTCGGTATCAAGCAGATCCAGGAGAGAGTCATTGGACAGCAGTGAAGAACATTCTCAAGTAGTTACGAAGGACTAAGGAGATGTTCTTGGTGTATGGTAACGGAGAACTCCAAGTGGAGTCCTTTACCGATTCCAGCTTCCAAAGTGATAAGGACGACTCTAAGTCGCATTCGGGTTTTGTCTTTACCCTCAATGGAGGGGCGGTATGTTGGAAGAGTTCCAAACAGGATACCGTTGCAGACTCAACGATGGAGGCTGAATACATCGCTGCCAACGATGCTGCCAAAGAAGCTGTCTGGATCAAGAAGTTCATTAGTGAACTTGGTGTGGTTCCATCCATTGAGCATCCAATACCTCTGTATTGCGATAACAATGGAGCTGTGGCTTTGGCCAAGGAACCCAGGTCCCATCAGAAGTCCAGACATATTCTGAGGCGGTATCACCTGATCAGGGAGATAGTTGATCGCCGGGAGATCGAGGTCAGGAGAGTAGATACGAAGGACAACACTGCGGATCCATTCACGAAGGCTATTCCCCAGATACAGTTTGAGAGATTATTCGGGATGCTAGGTATGAGATACTACAGCAGCTGGCCTTAGTGCAAGTGGGAGATTGTTAGTTATGTATATGCCCTAGAGGCCATTGTTGTACATATGATGTATATTATGATGGATGCTTAGATATATACAGAGAGGACTTTCTTGCTCGTCATGATAGTATGCTATTTGGTTTCACTTTATCTTAACATGTTGACTTGTATTGGTTTACTGTTTTACTCTCACATGTTGATAAAGCCCTTAGGATTTGTACTCGACTACTGGGACTATGATGAGATCATACTAGTGGGGCCGCGGTAGTCGATGAGTACATCCTATAACTGTTCCTAGTCGAGGGTATATCGAGATAGGGCATCGATACACCAAAGTAGACTAGCGTATACGCATCTTGACCCATATGATGGGCGATGGATGATCCCATATCCATCGGTGTTTGACATCAGAGATGGTATACGGGTGCTCAGTGGAGACTGGGTACACTGGACGGACTCGCCGAGAACTCCCAGATGGTGATATACCACACGTCAGATGGCAGTTCTCCGGTGACACAGGTACAGGGTAGTCTGAAGACCCGAGATCGTCATAGAGTCTTGTGTGATTCCCACTGTGCTTTGATTTCCACCTTACCACGTCCAAGAGGGCGTGCAAAACGGTGGCTTTTGGGTACAGTCCCGAATCACATGGAGGCAATGAGCGATAGGAGGGGATTCGTCTCTCCCGGTATAGGGAGTTGATGTTGTGCTGTGTTCGATTGGCTATAACTGGAAGTCCCTGGCCAGGGCTGATATAGAGATTTACTGGTAAGTGTTACTAGTAGTTTCTCGACCCGTTATGAGCCATACATCGACACGACTTATCGGTTACTGGGGTCTGACGTATACCACCCTTAAACTTGATATGCGACATATCAGACGAACAGACCGGACTGTACGGGAGTGTTACTGGTTGGATTCACAGGAGAACGCACAGGCTAGCTTGTTGATCTTCTGATCGCTCAATACCTGGGTGGCTGTTACATTTAGCTGACCGCTTGCAGCTTGTGGGTGTTTGATATGATCATCACCTGCTACCGGCGTATTGACGATTCTTTAGAGTCCTACACAGAGGTTTCTTGGCTCAGGCGAAACAAAGTAGTGGCACATATATGATATGCGCAGGAGCGAGAATAATGCGATATGGGATACCGTATTATATTCTCGCGATTTATGGATATGAATCGGGTCATCGGATCAAGTGTTGATTCGATGAATCGGTACATGATATATTAGCCGGTTATATTCGATATAGCCGGATCGTCGGATCAAGTGTTGATTCGATGATTTAATATATAATAATATATATGATATATTATTATATTAACTAATATTGGCTTACTTTATTATTTCATTTTCTCAGTGGATGATACATTGATATGTATGCGATATATGTTAATTGTATTATTTTCTTTTGTTGCAAATATATAATATATATGTGATATATATTATTGTGACATGATATGATTAATTGTTAAACGTGTTTAAGGATGATTAATTGAGGTTAAGGTTTAATTTGGTTTAGTTGCTTCATGCACTTTCTAGAAGGTTTCTTCTTTTGTCATTACAAAGATCTTTTATGATGACACATTCTAAACCAAACCAAACCCTAACCCTAGTTGTTTCTCTACTCATTTTCATCCAATCATCCTTGACCATGGTTAATAATTCAATCATATGTTTTATTCTATTCATCACAAAAGAAAAAGATTATGATTATCATTATTCTTTATCCATGATCTTCTTCTTCTTCTTCTTGAAGAAGCTCTCTTGAAAATCCTTATGTGAGAAAGATTATGAGAAAATGAAAAAAAAAAAAAGGAAAGCTAAATCACTACTCTCTCATCCTCATCTCATCTAGCCCTTGGGATTAGGGTGTTCTTCTCTTTAGAGTGAAATAGCTTGAGTTCTTCGAAACCTCGACGTAGATCATCGGAGATTTGGAATACGACAAGCTAGAATGGATTGTTCGAGTCGTGGAGCCTCTCATGAGTCCGGGAGATTGTGGATCGCGGCAAAGGGACTTCTACTCGGAGCTTGTGAAGTGAAGGAGCGGACTACAAAGGTTGTAATCCCTCACACTTAGATAAAAGTTATCATCTTGCATATAAAACCCTAATAATCTAGCAAAGATCCCGGCTTTGGGTTGTTCGGCACGTCTCAAAATTTAATCCGGGCATGTTTGATGCCTTAAGAACCTTCACAAGAGTGCCCAGGAACCCTACAACATTCAGGCTCAGTAGGAGTTCAGATGGGTTTCACCTCGTCAATCTTCTTATCGGCATCTACCTGGGGACCGTTACGCACAGCTAGTGCCGCTTGCGGTCTGTGGTTAAACCCACTGCCAGCGTAGTGTCGAGTCTTTAGAGTCCCACACAGAGAGCTATTCACCTTTAGAAAAAAGAGTAGAGGTCGCATGGTTTTGCGACAGGGTTTGGTCACATCCGTGCACTTGTGCACGTTTGGTGTATGGGAAATAATTACTAGCGGGCTTTAGTTTAAGCCAGATCCTAGTATACGTTTTGGGATTGGTTTTATCTCGGTTGTATTCGTGTTCCCCGGAACGCGAATGCGGGTGTGTATGCACGGTTGATAGAGGCAGAGGATTCTCATTAGGGTCGTTGACTGTTGACTTTTGCTAAACCCTAATGAGAATTAGAAATATGATTAACAATAATATTAATTAAGTATTATTGTGACATGGTTGGGTTGAATGGTTGACTTTGTTGACTTGTTGACTTTGTTGACCGGTTGACTAGGTTGGACTTGTTGACCACCATCATGACAATGGCTATCATTTCATGGCATTGACCTTTTCTTGCTTATTTGTTCACACATTGCATTTAATGCATGAAATGATTTTGCCATTTGATATGATAACAACCATCACATAATACTCAATTATTATTATGTGTTAAGATGATTTTGGATTATGAGAGCAAGGGTGAGAAAAGTCTTGCTCATTCTTTCATTTTGCTTTCTCTCTCATGAAAGTTCTCTCATCCTCAAGCTCTCCCTCTTCCTCTTGCTCTCTCTCTAGTTCAAGGCAAAAACCTCTCATGTGTTGAGAATCATTTGCCTTGGAGATAAAAACCCAAAACACTTCTCTACTCATCCTAGTACACAAAGTCTAGCAAGCCAAGTGTTCTAGTTTCCTCTAGTTTGAGGTTGAAGCCAAAGGTAGAAGCTTTCAGGTGGATCCATCTTCGGCACAAGGAGACGACGAGGAGAGAACCATCCGACCACCATAAGGAGTCGAAGAGAAGGAGTTCAAGTTAAGGTATAACCCCCTAACCGAGTAGGTAAAACTCCTAGTTAGGTTGTTAGATAGTTGTTTAACAAAGATCCGTATTTTGAGTCCATGTTACCACCAATGAAAAAATCGTTTTTCACCTTTTCCGCAAGCCCGAAAGAACCGGGGGAGGTAACGTGGACTTACACTATCCTCAAGTATCCAGACTTGCCATCAAACTCCCCCAAAGGTCATTTTTCCATGGTTTTTGTTGGAGATAGTGCCCTCATAGTCAATTATTGGATCGCAGGTACGTGATTGCAATGATTGCCGAGGACCTATCCCGGTAGCACAGTCTTACTCGAGATGATAGTATGCTATCTGGTTTGCCTTTATCAGTCGTGTATATGTTCAGGTGACTGATTGCATGTTACACTTTGATAGAGCCCTTAGGATCTTGCTTTACTACCAACAGTATGATGGCGATCATATACGTGAGAGTTGGGTAGTTTATATGCATATCCTTAATTGTAGTCCCTAGTCGTGGGAGTTTCGAGATAGGGCATCGATACTCCGGAGTAGACTAGTGTGTACAGTCGAGACCCCGACGAGGGGCGGTGGCCGGTCTCACAAGCCACTGGTGTCAGTTGGATCACCTAAGATGTATACAGGTGCTCATTGGGTTATGAGTACACCGGACAGGACTCGCCGGGAATCTGCTAGTTAGTACTATACCTATCGTCAGATAGCAGTTCCCTGGTGACATGTGTACAGGTTAGTTCATCGACCTGAGGTCGTCATTTGTCTCGTGTGAGTTCCCACTGTGCTTTGACTTCTACCCTACCACGGCTCAAAGGAGTCGTGCAAACAGGTAGCTTTTGGGTACAGTCCCGAGCCATATGGAGGCACGTGAGCGGATCGGCAGGGGATTCGTCTCTCCCGGTATTGGGGGCGAGGTCGTGCTGTGTCTAGGAGAGCCATTACACAAATCCATAGCCATGGTAGGAGATTTACTGGTAGGTACTCCAGTAGTATCTCAGGGTGTATTGGGCTTCACTCCGACATGACTTATACTGCTATTGGGGGTCTGACGTTACTAGCCCCCTAGGCAGATATGCGATACTCATTGACGAACGGACCGGACTGTATATACATTGTCACTGTTAGGCTCAGTAGGGTTTTTCCGGATGAGTGCGCTCATCGGCCACCCTTGAGGTCAGTCCATGGGCAGCCGTTATGCATTGCTAGTGCCGCTGACGGTTTGTGGTTAAACCCACTGCCAGGATGCTGACGAGTCATTAGAGTCCCCCACAGACAGTTTCCCAAGTTCGGGCGAAACGTTGTAGAGGCCGTATGGTTTTATGGCAGGGTTCGGAAAATTCACATGCGTTTACGCACGTGTCAGTTTTCGGGCAGATGATACTGGTCGGCTTTGGTTTAAGCCGGATCCGAGTATTATATTGAGTAGATATAATATCTTTGTCTCAGTTGCATTTGTATTCGGTCGTAATACAAATGCGGGTATATTTATACAGTTTCGGGGTTTTCCTGAAAGTCGTTTCAGGATTACTTTTGGAAGTTGCCAGTTTCCAGTTTTCTATCACCCGTCTTTTAACATTTGGTTAAAGACGGATTTATCTTTTCTACAGATGAGGTGAGTCAGTGTTCTAGAATATTCTAGATGAGGTGACTAGGCTTATTGGTGTAGGGTTTTCATTGGTTGCATTTATTAAAGGGTGACTAGGTTTAGTGATTCATGCTTTGTTATTAAAGCTTCTTGGATTGCTTAAGATATTTTAGAGTGAGAAGCTTTCTCTTATTCTCACCACTTGCTCCTACGGTCACCTCCCGCCTTCATATATATGGCTTGCCCTCTCTCCCTCCTCATTCTCACTCTCACTTGATGTTTTTCATTTCGGTTAGAAAAGATATGATAGTTTTGGGGTGAATGGAATTTACAGTTCATTTCATTCCATCACCCGATTCCTTCGGCAACTTCATTAACCGTCCGTCCATAGCTTTGGACGGAACGAGACAAAGTCATCTACTCATTCTCTACATCAATCTTGGTCGTCTCTTTTAGCAAACTTGACGATCGAGTTGCCTCGAGTCAGAGGCGGGAGCCCGTTTAAAGAACCGATCATGTGGTGCCACCTCGACGAGGAGATCGGAGATCGACGAGATCGGAGCAGCCGCAACGGAGCGTGGGATGATGGTTGAAGAACGAAGGACTCGGATCGTTCGGTATAACATTCCTACACTCTTTACAGTTTGTTAGTTTAGCAATAATGGCAGATCCGGGTTAAAGTATACGATAGCGCCAGTTTAAAAAGTTTTTGTTCCGCATTTGGCGTCTGTAGACGGCCGGGGCGCTAGCGTAGACTTACAGTTTTTTTGTAGGAAATGGGTTGTTTTGTGTAGGGTTCATACAAGAATCAAAAGAGAAGTGAAAAGAAAAGAGAAGATGAAGAAAATGTTTTGGTTTCCTGCAGCTCTTTTGCAGCAATCACAGAAATCAGAAAATGAGAAAAGAGAGAGAGAAGAGAGGGGGGAAATTGGTCAAAAGAAGTCAAACCTTTTACCTAACCACCATACCTCCATTCCTCATTTAAAATTGTTAATTTTTGTAAGGGGTTTGACTTGGTTAAATGGTTGGGATAAATAAAAACCATACAAGAAAAGAAAAGGATTAACTGTTAGTTATATGTATGCCCTAGAGGCCATTACTGTACATGAGATGTATATTGTAGTGGATGTTGGGACATATATAGGTAGGACTTTCTTGCTCAACATGATAGTACGCTATCTGGTTGTTCTTTATATTAACATGTATACTTGCAGTCTCTCTATTACATGTTGATAAAGCCCTTAGGATGTGTGCTCGACTTCCAGGACTATGATGCAGATCATACTAGTGGGGCCTGGGTAGTCAATGAGTACATCCTTCAATGTTCCTAGTCGTGGGAATATCGAGACGGGGCATCGATATTCCAGTGTAGACTGGCGTATATCTTCTCGATCCATATGATGGGCGATGGATGATCCCATATCCATTGGTGTTTGACATCAGAGACGGTATGCGGGTGCTCAGTGGAGACTGGGTACACTGAACGGACTCGCCGAGAACTCCCAGATGGTATTATACCTCACGTCAGATGGCAGTTCTCTGGTGACACTGGTACAGCTTAGTTTGTTGACCCGAGATCGTCATCGAGTCTTGTGTGTCTCCCACTGTACTTTGATTTCCACCCTACCACGGCTCTACTGAGTCGTGCAAATAGGTGGTTTTTGGGTACAGTCCCAATTCACATGGAGGCAATGAGCGATAGGAGGGGATTCGTCTCTCCCGGTATTGGGGGTTGATGTTGCGCTATGCTCGACTGGCCATAACTGGAAATCCCTGGCCAGGGTTGCACTAATTTACTGGAAAGTGTTATCAGTAGTTTCATGCTTGTTATGGACCTTACATCGGCATGACTTATCAAGCTGTTGGGGTCTGACGTTTTCCACCCCTAGGCGAGATATGCGACATATCAGACGAACAGACCGGACTGTGCGGTAAGTGTTACTGATTGGATTCACAGGAGTGTGAGCAGGCTTGCTCGTTGATCTTTTGATTTCTCAATACCCGGGTGGCCGTTATGTTTAGCAGACCGCTTGCGGCTTGTGGGTGTTTGATATGATCATCACCTACTGCCGGCGTATTGACGAGTCTTTAGAGTCCTACATAGGGGTTTCCTGGCTCAAGCGAAACGAAATGGGAGCGCATATGAGATATGTGCGGGACCGAGAATAATATCAGTATGTGATACTGTAATTCTATTCTCGCGATTTGTATCATCGGACGGTTATATGAGATATAGCCGGGTTACCGAATCAAGTGTTGATTCGATACATTGATACACAAGATATTAGTCGGTTATATGCAATATGACCGGATCGTTAAATCAAGTGTTGATTTAATGATTTAATGTATAATTATATATTTGATATATTACTTTACATTAACTAGTATTAGCTCACTTAAGAATTGTTTTCTCACTAGTTTATGCATAAGTGTATATGTGATATATATTTGTGTACATATGTTTGTGCCATACTTGATGATACACACAAGATGGGTGTATGAGACTTATACCAAGATTAGGTTTAAGATTAGGGTTATTGTTTTATCTTAAGATTTAACAAAAGAATTAAACTTGGTCAAAGTTATCAAGCTTGAAGATGCTTGGAGAAACTTTGACAAAGTCCACTCTTTTGTCATTTCTCTTGATATTCTTTAACCCAACCCTTAACCTAATACCTTGGGTAATTCTCTACATGAGTTAAGCATGAGGGCTTAACTCAACCATGGTGCCATAATTAAAAGGATAAGTTTCATTTGGATTGATTATTCTATATTCTTTCTTCTTCTTCTTCTTCATCAAGCTCCATCAAAAAAGCTTGCTAGCTCCAATGGTGCCATGAGAAAAAGAGTGAGAAAAACAATTCTAAAGTGAGCCTACTTCCTATTTCTTCATCCTCTATTACTTCCCATGTAGTATAGGGTGTTCTCTTCACAAAGTTCTTGACCAAGTGAAGGAATAGCTTGAGTTTGAGTCTTCCCGACGTAGATCATCTTCGACCTCGAAGTCAACGACCTAGCCCGCTCATTTCTCCGAAGAAACCATCGCTAGGGTCCGGGATCCCGATGATCGCAGCGAAGGGACGTCAACACGGAGCATTAGAAGTGAAGGATCGGATCTACAAAGGTTGTTATCCCTTTCACTTAGTAGCAAAGTAGTTTGCATGCTTTTTGTTTCGCCTATCCTCTAGTATACGATCTTGCATAGGGTTGTTCGGCACATAAAAATTTGATTTTGGCATGGTAGATGCCTTGTAAAACCTCATGAGTGTGTCTAGGAACCCTACAGTGGTATCAGAGCCTAGCTAGAGCTTTAGGCGAAATGTATACGAAGTTAGAAACCCGATCGAACCCCGAAACCCTAAACTACACCCTTCTCTGTACATTTTTTAAAACTGTGGATTTTTCCTAATTAAAAATGCTCAGAAAATAGAGCAGGGAAATATAAGGTTAACTGTACAAAACGAAGCCCTAACTCTACTGTAGCGCCGTGGAACCGCGGCCTTACCCTGCTTTTGGCGGCGGTTCCGCGGCCGTATGTAATGGTTATGGATTCTTTTTCATACAGTAATGCCCGTATCTGTTTCCTGTTTCTTCTGGGAATTTTTAATCTATACTCAACAGTTGAGTTTTCTGGGTTGTTTTGGGGACTCGATGTTTCGATCGGATTATTTAACTTTGTTTATTTTGTTTTTCCGGGTATTTTAGAACGTGTTAAAATGTTCTACCGGATATTAATATCTCACCTTTTCCCCTGTCGAAAAATTTCCAAGTGTTGGATTTTTCTGTAGTTTAAGAGATTTATAAGTAGTGCAAGTAACGCGATGGACCCTCTAGAAGACAACAAACCTTAACTCGATTATGTGACCGTCTTGAACTACCTTTTGAACCTTAGGGTTTGGGGCAGTACGGCGTGCCACATGTGAGGCGTTGGCTTGACCCTTCTACGGCTGGACCGTTGGTACTGTGGCATGAAATGGATGTTTTTAAACTCCCCTCAAGTGTTGAGCTATTGGAAAACTTGGGTGTTTGATTATTCGATCGGAAAGTTTAACCTTGTCTATTTATCTGGAATGTGATACAATATTTGGAATCCACAAATAGTTATGAGATAACTGATTTGAATATTATAAACATAGCACTTTAGTCTTATTTGATCGGTTGCCACGGGATTTTGATGTGATCAAAAGTCTGTCGCAATCACGTTGCGTACGCGGATACTCGCCGGGTAAACTTAATAGACAGCCACGCCCCATAGCCCCAACCAAGTGACTGTAGAAGAACCCCGTCGCCAAAAGCATCCGTTCGGGTGCTCGCGGCAGCTGTGTTCCGCCTTAGTGCACTTCGTCGACGGCATCCGGGGTGCGGCCGTCTACTAAAGTTTGCGACGAGCATTCGTTCAGGATGTCGGGAATCTTGTTGAATTGCCCGACTTGATATTGAAAAGAATTTTCGATAATGAGACTAAAATGCGGGGTTTGTAATGATTAGGCATGCGATGTCTAAGGAGGTTGCGGATTCCAACTTTTGTAGTTTTACACTTTCTTTTCTGCGACCGTAAATGTAATATGTGATATCGCTGGTTTCGTTGCTATACGTCAACGACAATTGGGATAGGCATATTTACTTACGTTGATGACATGTGGTGTTATGTGTTGCTAGATATGTTATATTGGATCATCGTGTTTGAATAGCTGGGGGTTTTTATGTGAGATGAGTGTTTTTCATTTTCATTCATGTAAAATACTTGTATGTAATATGATTTTATTGGGGCACTTCCGGATTGAGGATGATGTCACCATTGTATATTATTTACTTTTCCGCATTAGGATAGACCTAAGGAGGGGAGCACAAGTAACCGGGTTCTAGGGTCCAGTGGGAAACCATCTCAAGGAGTCGAGTCCGGGTCTCCTAACTCTAGAATTGGTAGGGTTGCTTTCCGCTCTCGTAGGGGTCTAGGGTGTGGGATTGGCTATTCATCACGACCATGGAATCCGTGTTTTATACAGGCTCAAAATAAAACACGGACGTCCTGGTATATCCAATATTTCATATGATATTTTCTGCTGCGTTATCTGTGATGTGATCATGTGATTTGTTCAGATAGATTTGTATATAGTATATATTATATATTATATAGACGTTGCTTATGTTTTACACCCGCGCTAGCCATGCCCCGCTCTGTCGTTAGTTACCTAACCTAAAGGTGCAGACGGGACATCGAGGCGAATGCGGATGGCATAAGCGTACGTTGTATTTATCTGTGATGTTTAGGTGGACTTATATGATGGGACATTCATTAATGAGATTAATGAAAGAAAATAAACCTAAAAGATGTTGTGGAATCGAATTTCAAAAATCAGGTAGCTCTAATTGTTGCTTTGTATAGCGGTGTTCCTTGTAGAACATTCAGCACCTTATTCGATAAGGAAAGTGCCGACGATCCCTTCACCGGGAGTGACCTCTTTAGCAATAATTAGCAAATGCTACAACCTTCGGTTTGTCTTTTGACTGCTTTTCTAGTTCTTGCTTTGCATAGTGGTATTGTGAATATCACGCACCTCATTCGACGAGGAAAGAGCCGAGATCTTTTCACCGGGAGTGACCTCTTTAGCGAAGCTAGTAAAAGCCTCAAAAGCACTCCATTTTTAAAACCATTTGATTCCGCAACGAGATCAAGTTCAAAGCATTAAAGGTTTTCATAAAAACCATCCGCAACCCTCCGTCATTTTAGGAAGTAGAGTACTTAGTATTCGTGTTGTGTTTGTTGACCATAGTCAAGGCACAGTGTACGGTAGCTAAGTGATGTCTTCCTACACCGCATATGATGCGATTAGTTAGGACAGTCACGTGACTTTGTTGACCTTAGTTAAGGGTCATGTGGGTGGGTCTAATTAATCATGAAATGAAGGGTAGAACTTGACTAGTGCTTATGATTTGTTGACCATAGTTAAGGTCATAAGTGCCAGGGGTAAAAACCTTTATCGGGAGTTTCAAGTGTTGAAATTTGCAATGAGATTGCATACCTTCTATATGATAGTTGGATCCCGATACCCACTGCGAGTAATTGTTACTCCTGGGAGAGTTTTGTACTTTGCAATTAGCCGATCAAGTACGTATCTAGAAAGATGTCAATGGGGTTACGCCCCTGGGAAAACGAGGTTTACTTTAATTAGGTCTGTGCGAAAGCACGGGGAACCTCCTTCAAAGTACCGGCACTGGCCTGGCTGAAAGATTGGCGAACTTGTAGAGTGTAATTAATCCCAGCTAGTCTTTCCTTTTAGGGTTTGAAGAAGGATTTGATAAAAACAGTGGGAGCCATCCTGATTAGATTAAATATATTACCAATCTAATCTTGCAAGAGCGCACGCAGAGTGTTTTCTTCTCTCTCTCTCCAGGTAGCGACCATGTCACGCCTTAATCAAGATAATCATATGGATGTATTGACCGAACCCGCATGTTATACTGAGATGGGGAACGTTGGACCCGCTCCAACTTATAATTGTTATAAGACAGAGCAGGAAATTGGGGAATACCAGATTTCCCGTGCCGCCCAAACAATGAAAGTGCATAATGATGCATCTTCTTCGGGTGTGTTCATTACAAAGAACTGTTTCTCAGTATCCTCTACGTCCTGGGTATTAGATACCGGATCAGGATCCCATATATGTAATCTGTTACTTTGGATACAGAAAGGTAGAGAACTGAGAACGGGTGATAAGTTTCATGAGACAGAAAACGGTGCAAGTGTTGCAGCCAAGTCTGTTAGTCACTATCACTCTGTATTACCAGAATACACTGATTCTGAACGAATGTTATTAGATACCGAACCTGATATACAACATCATATCAGTCTCTTTATTTACTAAAGAAGGATATAATTTTGTATTGTTGGATAATGTTTTGCACATTTCCTATATCAAGAGTTGATCGGTTCAGGCACGTTATCTAAAAGCATATACATTCTAAATCAGACCATAGTTCTTAACGTATAGAACACGCACAAGAGGAAGAGTTCAGAAATGAACGAATCCTTCGTGAGGTATTGTAGACTAGGTCATATCAATGTGACCCGACTAGCTTAAGTTACATTTAGATGCATATTTAAATCAGTTTGAATTTACATCTTGTAAACTTGCCAGTCATGTCACAAAGATAAGATGACTATAGCTCTGTTTACTCGAAACAGAGAAAGAGTTAGTGAACTCTTGGGACTGATACATAGTGATGTATAAAAGTCCCCGGTCTACATATGCCAGAACTGGTTCTTTGTACTTCCTTACATTCACTGATGATCTCTCAAGATTCGGACACATGTTCATGTTGAAACACATGTCTGAAGCTTTTGAGAAATTCAAAGAATATAAGTTAGAAGTAGAGAACCAATACAGGTATAAGTATTATGTCCTATGATGAGATCAGGGAGGAGAATACTTAGGCATGGAATTCTTGGACTATTCTAAAGGAGAATGAGATTCTCTCTCAGCATTACTCCTCCGTATACACCACAGCACGTAGTTGTATCGGGGTGGAGCAAACGCACCATATTGGATATGGTGTGCTCCATGATGAGTATTACTGAGTTACCTGTTTCCTTTTTTGGGGGTTATGCACTTAAGAAGCTGCATACCTATTGAATTATGTTCGAATCAAATCAATGCCTACCACTCCATATGAGATATGGTATGGGAAGAGCCCATCTCTTAAGTAAATTAAGATTTGGGATTGTCCGGCCTATGTCAAAAGCAAAATCCGGACAAGATCGAGGCAAGGTCAGTTCTGTAGAACTGGAAGGAGTTCCAGCTATACAAACTACAGCTGATGATTTGATAGAACCAAAGGATTCAATAGTCTCCGATGAACCTCAGCCTCTCCGCCGATCTAGCATGGTTCCTCATCCGCCTGAGAGATACTTTATTTTCTCGATGACAGTGGGAGCAAGGATTGCATCATGAGATGATGACCCAACTAGTTTCGAGCAGGCCATCAAGAGTGAAGACTCTGTAAGAATGGCTGGATGCTTAGTGATCTGAGATGGAATCCATGTACGCCAACAAAGTATGGACTTTGGATGCTATATCTGAAGGGTTAAATTCCCATCAGGAGCAAGTATATCTTGAGAAGATTACTTGGTGTAAATGGAAAAGTTGAGACTTTCAAAGCTAGACTTGTTAAAGTTTTTCGTCATCGACCAGGCGTGGATAATGATGAAAACTTTCCAAGTGGCTATGCTTAAGTCCATCCGGATCCTACTTAACATTGCTGCATACCATGACTACGATATCTAGTGGTTGGGTGTCGTGACTATTTTTCTAAATACTGATTTAGAAGAGAACGTCTATAAGTACACAGCCAGAGGGCTTCATAAACAGTGGGAGCAGCGGAAACGTGTGCAAGTTGCTTTACAGATTAAAGCAGGCATCGCGGAGTTGGAACGTCTGTTTTGATGTGGTAGTCAAAGTGTTTGACTTCATCAAAATGGTAGATGAACCTTGTACATACGAAAAGGTAGTAGAAAGTAAGATGGTCATCCTCGTATTGTACATGGACAACATACTCTTGATAGGAAAAGAGTTTCCTATACTACGCACGGTCAATCTCCTCTTATCACAAGGATTCTCCATATAGGATCTATGTGATACCTCCTAAATCCTATGTTTTATATCTATAAGATAGATCTAAATGGATATTAGGATTCTCACTAGGTAAAGTGAGATGGTGCTAATCGATCCTGGAGAGAATCACTGGAAAAGTTCCAGGGTGATAAGGTCGACTGAATGTCAGTCGCAGGCATTGTCTTTACCCTCAATGGAGGGACGGTATGTTGGAAGAGTTCCAAGCTAAATACCGTGGCAAACTAGACGATAAAGGCTGGTGACATCGCTATCAAAGATACTACCAAAGAGGAAGTTTGGGTGTATATTAGTTCATGAGATGAACTAGGTTCCTACCATTATGTGACAATGGAAGGGTGGCTTTGGCCCAGGAACACGGGTCCCATCAGTGACCCAGACATATTCTGAGGCAGCATCACCTGATCATGGAGATAGTTGATCTCCAGCGTGATCAAGGTTAAGAGAGTAGACTCAGAGGAAAACACGGCGGATCCACTCACAAAGGCCTTTTCCCAGAGAGAGACTTATATGGGATGGTTGAGTATGAGATACTGCAACCGCTGCTACATATGGCTCTAGTGCAAGTGGGAGATTGTTAGTTATATGTATGCCCTAGAGGCCATTACTGTACATGAGATGTATATTGTAGTGGATGCTGGGACATATATAGGTAGGACTTTCTTGCTCGACATGATAGTACGCTATCTGGTTGTTCTTTATCTTAACATGTATACTTGCAGTCTCTCTATTACATGTTGATAAAGCCCTTAGGATGTGTGCTCGACTTCCAGGACTATGATGCAGATCATACTAGTGGGGCCTGGGTAGTCAATGAGTACATCCTTCAATGTTCCTAGTCGTGGGAATATCGAGACGGGGGATCGATATTCCAGTGTAGACTAGCGTATATCTTCTCGATCCATGTGATGGGCGATGGATGATCCCATATCCATTGGTGTTTGACATCAGAGACGGTATGCGGGTGCTCAGTGGAGACTGGGTACACTGAACGGACTCGCCGAGAACTCCGAGATGGTATTATACCTCACGTCAGATGGCAGTTCTCTGGTGACACTGGTATAGCTTAGTATGTTGACTCGAGATCGTCATAGAGTCTTATGTGACTCCCACTGTGCTTTGATTTCCACCCTACCACGGCTCTACTGAGGCGTGCAAACAGGTGGTTTTTGGGTACAGTCCCGATTCACATGGAGGCAATGAGCGATAGGAGGGGATTTGCCTCTCCCGGTATTAGGGGTTGATGTTGCGCTATGCTCGATTGGCCATAACTGGAAATCCCTGGCCAGGGTTGCACTGATTTATTGTTAAGTGTTATCAGTAGTTTCATGCTTGTTATGGACCTTACATCGGCATGACTTATCTGTAAGTCCATGCTACCTCTCCCGGTACTTTCGGGCATGCGGAATTTGGTGAAAAACAATTTTCTAGAGGTGGTAACATGGACTCAAAACCGGATCTTTGTTAAACATCTAACTAACAACCTAACTAGGAGTTGTTAACTACTCGGTTAGGGGGTTATACCTTTCTTTCTTGAACTCCTTCGTCTTCAAGCCTCGATGGTGGTCCGGATCGGCTTCACCCCGTCGTCTCCTTGCGCCGAAAATAGATCCACCTGAAAGCTTCTACCTTTGGCTTCTTCTTCAGTCTTTGAAGAAACTAGTTCACTTGGTTTGCTAAACCTTGTGAACTAGAGTGAGTAGAGAAGAGTGTGTTTGGGATTTTACTCTATGGTTCTTGTTTCTCAACACATGAGAAAAGTGAACCATAGACAAAAGAGAGGGAGAGCAAGAGGAAGGAGATGAGAGCTCAAGAACAAGAGAGAGAATGAGAATGATAGAATGAGAAAGACTTTTCTCTCTTGGCTCTCATAATCCAAAACCATCATCACAAAAATAGTAATCAAGTATTGTGTAAATGGTTTAAGTCAAAATGGCTATATCATTTCATGCACTCATATTGCACAAGAGAAGAAGCAAGTGAAAAGTCTTTGCCATGAAATGATAGCCATTGTCATCATGATGGTCAACTAGTCCAACCTAGTCAACCGGTCAACAAAGTCAACAAGTCAACAAAGTCATCCCCTCAACAACCATGTCACCACAATACTTAATTAATATTATTGTTAATCATATATCATATTCTCATTAGGGTTGAGCAAAAAGTCAATAGTCAACAGTCAACGGTCAACAACCCTAATGAGAATCCTCTGCCTCTGTCTCTCCGTCAACTGTGCATACACACCCGCATCCGCGTTCCGAGGAACATGAATACACACTGGATAAATCCAATCCCAAAACGTACACTAGGATCTGGCTCAAACCAAAGCCCGCTAGTGTTAACTGTCCGATACTGTACGTGCACAAGTGCACGGATGTGACCGAACCCTGTCGGAAAACCATGCGACCTCTACTCTTTTGCCTAAAGGAGAATAGCTTTCTGTGTGGGACTCTAAAGACTCGACACTACGCTGGAAGTGGGTTTAACCACAGACCGCAAGCGGCACTAGCTGTGCGTAACGGTCCCCAGGTAGATGCCGACAAGAAGACTGACGAGGTGAAACCCATCTGAACTCCTACTGAGCCTGAATGTGACAATCTCCGTACAGTCCGGTATGTTCATCTGATACATCGCATGGCGGGCCTATGGGGCAGTAAACGTCAGTCCCCTAATAGCGGTACAAGTCGTGTCGGAGTGAAGCCCAAAACACCCTGAGAGAACACTGGAAGCCTACCAGTATATCTCGATTGCCCTGGCTAGGGACTACTCGTGTAATGGCTCTCCTAGACACAGCGCGATGTCAACCCCCAATACCGGGAGAGACAAATCATGTCTAACCGTCACTG
This sequence comes from Agapanthus africanus, assembly GCA_030015575.1. NCBI lineage: Eukaryota > Viridiplantae > Streptophyta > Magnoliopsida > Asparagales > Amaryllidaceae > Agapanthus > Agapanthus africanus. Next base: position 201,086,151 of record JASDDO010000010.1, on the reverse strand, counting down.
CCTCCAAGTGCTTCGGGACTGCACCCAACTACCACCTGTTTGCACGACTCCTTTAAGCCGTGGTAGGGTAGTAATCAAAGTACAGTAGGAACACACTCGAGGCGAAGTGACAGTGTCAAGTCAGCGGACTAAGCTGTACTCATGTCACCTGGGAACTGATAACTGACGATAGGTATAATACCAACTGGTCAGTTCCCGACGAGTCCTGTCCAGTGTACTCGTAACCTAACGAGCACCCGTATACTATCTCCAGTACGACGTACTGATGGCTGTGGGACAGACCATCTCCCACACTGGGATGAGAAGCGCATACGCTAGTCTACTCCGGAGTATCGATGCCCTGTCTCGATAGTCCTGCGACTAGGGACGTGTATAAGGATGTGCTTATAGATTACCCAGCCCCCACTAGTGTGACTGCCATCACAACGCTGGTAATCAAGCAAAGATCCTAAGGGATCCACTAATGTGTATAGGTGATATACTAAAATAAACACATGTACACATTGAAATAGAAACAAACCAAGTAGCATACTACTATATTGAGCAAGATTGTTTATACAAGGTGAATATCCCAAGCTTCCATTAAGTAATATACAAACTAGTATGATACAGTAATGGCCTCTAGGGCATATACACTAACAATCTCCCACTTGCACTAAGGCCATGTACTGGCGTATCGAAGACCTATCATCTCGATCAGCCGCTCGAACTGAGTCTGGGGCAAGGCCTTGGTGAATGGATCTGCAGAGTTATCTTCTGAAGCGACCCTCCGAACCTCGATCTCCTGGCGATCCACGATCTCCCTAATCAGGTGATACCGCCTCAAGATGTGTCTGGATCTCTGATGGGACCTGGGTTCCTTCGCTAAAGCTATAGCCCCGTTGTTGTCGCAATACAGAGGTATTGGATCAACAATGGACGGAACCACCTGAAGTTCTTTCAAGAACTTCCTCATCCAGACAGCTTCTTTTGCGGCATCAGATGCAGCGATGTATTCCGCTTCCATCGTTGAGTCTGCAACGGTTTCCTGTTTGGAACTCTTCCAACACACCGCCCCTCCATTGAGGGTAAAGACAAAACCCGACATGGACTTGGAATCATCCTTGTCACTCTGGAAGCTGGAGTCAGCAAAGGCCTCGATCTGGAGGTCTTTTCCGCCATACACCAAGAACATCTCCTTAGTCCTTCTCAGGTACTTGAGAATGTTCTTTACCGCTATCCAGTGTTTCTCCCTAGGGTTTGACAGATACCGGCTTACCACACTCAGTGCATAAGCTACATCTGGTCTGGTACACAACATCGCATACATTATAGAGCCTACCGCAGAAGCGTAGGGTATATTAGACATGTGATCCCTCTCCAAATCAGTCTTGGGAGACATCTCTTTAGAGAGGGTGATCCCGTGACAAGCCGGTAGGTTACCGCGCTTGGAATCTTCCATACTGAATCTTTTCAGTATGGTGTCGATGTACCTGGACTGAGAAAGTCCTAATATCTTCTTGGATCTATCACGATGGATCCGGATCCCCAGGATGTATGAGGCATCACCGAGGTCTTTCATGGAGAACCTGTGTGACAAGAACCCCTTGACAGATTGTAGCATAGGAATATCATTTCCTACTAAGAGAATGTCATCCACGTATAAAACGAGGAATACTACAGTTCTCGCTACAAATCTACTATAGATGCATGGTTCATCTGGATTTTTGATAAAGCCAAATTCCTTGACCGTCTCATCAAAACAGATGTTCCAACTCCGCGATGCCTGCTTTAGTCCGTAAATGGACTTAAGCAACTTGCACACCTTTCCGCTGCTCCCACTCTGAATGAAACCCTCTGGCTGGTCCATATAGACACACTCCTCTAAATTTCCATTTAGAAAAGCGGTCTTTACGTCCATCTGCCAAATCTCATAATCGTGGAAGGCAGCAATGGCAAGAAGGATCCGAATGGATTTCAGCATAGCTACTGGAGAAAAGGTCTCGTCATAGTCCAAACCAGGTCTTTGACGAAAACCCTTTGCAACCAGTCTAGCTTTATAGGTCTCAACCTGTCCATCTACACCAATCTTCCTTTTAAAGATCCACTTGCATCCTACGGGTTTTACCCCGTCTGGAGCAATGTCCAACGTCCATACTTTGTTGGTGTACATGGACTCCATTTCGGTCCGCATTGCATCCAGCCATTTTACCTAGTCGACGCTCTGAACGGCTTGCTGGAAGCTAGTAGGCTCATCATAATCCATGATGCAATCCTCTCTATCCCCGTCTATAAGAAAACCGTAGTATCTCTCGGGCGGATGAGACTGCCTACTACTCCTGCGGAGCGGCGTAGGAATGTCATGTTCTTTTGAACCCTCTGGTTCCACTAAGCTTTCAGTAATAGTCTGTGGTTCTGGAATTTCTTCCAGTTCTATTTCGCTCCTATTTGTTTCCTTTTCTAAGAACTGGTGTTCTAGAAAATGGGCATTACGAGAAACAATAATCTTTTGTACCTCTGCGTAATAAAAGAGATACCCCCTAGAGTTCTTTGGTATCCCACAAACTTGCACAGTACTGAGCGTGCCTCGAGCTTGTCCGCATGCTGCATTTTGACAAAATCCGGACATCCCCAGATCTTCAGATATTGAAGATAGGGTTTCTTCCCACTCCATATCTCATATGGTGTGGTAGGCACAGTCTTAGTTGGAACTCGGTTCAAACGGTATGCAGCTGATTCTAGCACATACCCCCAGAATGATCACGGTAACTCAGTGTTACTCATCATGGACCGTACCATATCCAATAGGGTTCGGTTCCATCTCTCCGATACACCGTTATGTTGCGGAGTGTATGGAGGAGTAAGCTGAGATAGAATTCCGTTCTCTTTTAAATAATCCAGGAACTCGGCACTTAAGTATTCTCCACCTCGATCCGATCTTAGAATCTTGATACTTTTGCCGGTTTGTTTTTCTACTTCATTCTTAAATTCCTGGAACTTTCCAAAGGCTTCGGACTTATGTTTCATTAAGAAGACACAACCGTACCTTAAAAAGTCATCCATAAAAGTAATGAAGTAAGAATAACCGCTTCGCGCATATGTAGACATTGGACCGCACACGTCGTTGTGTACGAGTCCCAAGAGCTCGCTCGCTCTTACTCCGTGTCCAGTGAACGGAGTCTTTGTCATCTTTCCTTTGAGACAGGATTGACAAGTGGCATACGATTGATATTCGAACAGATTCAAATATCCTTCTGTATGTAACTTCGTCAACCTTCTCTCATTGATGTGACCTAGTCTACAATGCCATAAGAAAGTCTGATTTATTTCCGGAGACTTTCTTTTGTGTGTATTCTGGACATTGAAAATTTGTGGATGGTTTAATACGTATATACCATTGCTCAATGTACCTGACCCAATCAAAACTTGATTAAGGTGAATGTTTACAACATTACTTACAAACGCAAATTCATAACCTTCTTTAGAAACTAAAGATACAGAAATGATATTACAAGTTGCGTTGGGTACAAAAAAGCAATTACGCAAAACCAAAACATGTCCATCTGACATTCCCAGGTGATAGTCCCCCACGGCCTTAGCATCCATGCTAGCTCCGTTTGCAACTCTGAGGGTCATGTCACCTGCCTTCAAAACCCTACGGTTTCTCAACGCCTGCAAAGAATTACAGATATGAGATCCTGATCCGGTATCCAATACCCAGGAAGTAGAGTTTATTGAAAGACAGTTTTCAATAACATACACACCTGAAGCTGAAGCCGCAGCCTGCTTCAATTCCTGTGTCCTGGCTTTCCAAGCCCTGCAATCATTCTTCCAGTGTCCCTTCTTATGACAATAGAAGCATTCTTCTTTATCCACAAGCTGCACCGCTTTCTTTGTTGCTTTTGCTTTTCCCTTCGTATCCACTTTACTAACACCGCCCCTTGGTTTGGCGGAGGCTTTCTTCTTCTTTCCCTTGGCTTTCGCATTGGACCTAGAAGAGGAAGATCCTCCTACAAACAAAGTGGATGTTTCCCTACCTTTCTGTAGGGTGCCCTCTGCACTCCTCAGCATGTTGAGGAGTTCTGAAAGTTCAACTTCTTTTTCTTGTAAGTTAAAGTTCAGGATAAACTGGGCGTAAGTGGAAGGAAGGGACTGGAGAATCAAGTCCGTATAGAGCTCGTTCTCTAACGTGGTCCCAAGTTCCGCGAGCTCCTCAATGAAGCCAATCATCTTAAGCACGTGTTCCGCTACCGATGATCCGATGGCCAACCTTGCCGAAAATAACTTCTTCGACACTTCGTATCTTGCGATACGAGATTGCTCTCCATACAGTTCTTTTGTATGGAGAAATATGGATTCGAGGTCCATATTCTCGTGCCTCCTCTGATGTTCGTTGTCCATAGAGGCAAGTACGAGGCATTTGGCCTTCGCGCTATCAATCTCCCAAGTCTTACGGATTTCCTTATCCGCGGCGCTGGAGGTGGGAATTGGGACAGGGGGAGCTTTGGTGGAAATAAGATACCCCAGCTTGTCGTAAGTGATTGCCATTTTGACATTCCTGAGCCAATCTTTGTAGTTTGGCCCTGTCAGTATGTTTTTATCTAGCAGTAACTTAAGTCCAGTCATGTCGATTGGTCGCTGCAATTAGGAGAGAGAAGAAGAAACACTCAGCATGATGCTCTTGCAAGTTTAGAGTGGTTTTTAGTTTGTCTAAACAGGATGGCTCCCACTGTTTCTCGAATCCCTCCTCAAACCAAAAAGGAAGAATTAGTCAGGATCAATCTCACCGTACAATACTTGCTTAACCGTTGGGCCAGGCTGGTGTTGGTACTTCGAGGGAGGTTTTCCAACGCTTTCGCAAAGTTCCTTAATTTAAGAACCTCTTTTCCCTGGGGGCGTAGCCTCGCTAACACCTTTCTAGACACCTACTTGGTTTATAGCATTGATCATTAAGTGAGAAATTTCCCGAGGAGTAGCATATACTCACAGTAGGATCGGGATCCAAATATCATTGCGTGGCGAAACCGAAGGAATCCTACCAGAACATCACACTCCAAATGGTATGCAACACTAGCAAGTTTCAGTTCTTTTGAAACTCTCGATGTGGATTTTTGCCCCATGCTTTTATGACCTTGGCGTGAGGTAAAAATGTCATAAGTCACATGTCAAGTTCTTCCCATCATTATCCAGGTTAATTTGAACCCACCCGTACATACCCTTGACGTAGGCCAAAATGGCAGTACGGCTGTCTCAAACCAACGCATTCTATCTATGCAACAGATAAATATCTGGCAGCTACCAATCACTATGCCTTGGCGTGAGGTCAAAATACATAGCTTGAATACTACCGAATATTTAACTGAAATGATGGAGGGCTACGGATGGTTTTGGCAAAACCGTGAACGTGGTGAACTTGATATAGTTGATGGAACGAGATAGCTTTTAAAAGGAGTGGCTCAAACTCCGCATTTTAAAAGTTGATTTTGAAAAGAACCGAGTGGTTTTTCGAAAGTGTTCCAACGACTTTTACTTGGTTTATTTTCTTGCATTAGTTCTTTTAATGCGTGATATTCTTGCATTAGTTCTTTTAATGCGTCCCATCATTTAATCCTACCATTGCAGAAAACAACCAAAATATGACGTACGCTTATGCCATTCGCATTCGCCATGGGGCCCCGTCATTACCCGTTAGGTTACTTAACTAACGATAGAGCGGGAGCTGGGCTAGCGCGGCTGTAAAACATAAGCAACGCCTAAATAATATCATATATAGATATATTGCAATGATAGACATTTCAGATCACAGATGAACACATTGGATATACTAGGAACCCGCAATTCGTACGAGCCTGTAATGAAAAGCAGATTACACGGTCGCGGTGAATAGCCAAACCCCACCAAGACCCCTACGGGTGCGGCAAACTACCCGCCAAGTACCCGAAGCGAAGCAACCTCCCTCAACCCCGTGAGTAGGCCACTCGGCACTTCGGCATACCCGGTAGTTTGTGGACCCCCTCCATGGGTCTATCCTAGGAGCAAAAACAGTCAAAAGAAATTATACAATGACGGCTACAACCCCGACCCGGTTGTGCGGCCATACAAATAATTATTACATCAATTTACAAATTTACATGAATTGAAAAAAAAGAAAACTCTCGTCTCACAACCCCCGGCTATTCACCCGCGACAATCCAATGAATTCATATACACATTGCAATGACATTACAGATCACAGATTTGTATAACCCCCACTAATCGACATATAGCGATTAGCAGACGTTCAATACAAATATCACATCACAGAAAAAACCCGTCAGCTTAAGTCTTTAGAAGTTCGATCAAAAATACGGATTTTTAGGCCCCAAACACAAAATTTTCGTTCTGGAAAATCTGGGCAGAAAATACATATTCCAAAAATCCCAAAATACCCTATAGAACAAACTGCAATGAAGACGATCCAGAGAGGAGCTTAATCGGTCGCGGAACTGCGGCAATAGCAAGCTATTGCCACGTTTCCGCGTTGGTTTGGTGAGATCTCTGGACCTTTTTTCTACAGTAGACTATAAAAACCCTGAGTCGATTTTTAAAGCATGATTTATTACTTTTACAGTACTTTGAAAATCGACAGCAACTTTGAATTTCGGGTTTATTTCGGGACTTTTTCTCCGATCGAATTTCTAATTACTTTGCTAACATGTTAGATAGAGTTTAACTAGGCTCTGATACCACTGTAAGTCCATGCTACATCTCCCGGTACTTTCGGGCATGCGGAATTTGGTGAAAAACAATTTTCTAGAGGTGGTAACATGGACTCAAAACCGGATCTTTGTTAAACATCTAACTAACAACCTAACTAGGAGTTGTTAACTACTCGGTTAGGGGGTTATACCTTTCTTTCTTGAACTCCTTCGTCTTCAAGCCTCGATGGTGGTCCGGATCGGCTTCACCCCGTCGTCTCCTTGCGCCGAAGATAGATCCACCTGAAAGCTTCTACCTTTGGCTTCTTCTTCGGTCTTTGAAGAAACTAGTTCACTTGGTTTGCTAAACCTTGTGAACTAGAGTGAGTAGAGAAGAGTGTGTTTGGGATTTTAATCTATGGTTCTTGTTTCTCAACACATGAGACAAGTGAACCATAGACAAAAGAGAGGGAGAGCAAGAGGAAGGAGATGAGAGCTTAAGAACAAGAGAGAGAATGAGAATGATAGAATGAGAAAGACTTTTCTCTCTTGGCTCTCATAATCCAAAACCATCATCACAAAAATAGTAATCAAGTATTGTGTAAATGGTTTAAGTCAAAATGGCTATATCATTTCATGCACTCATATTGCACAAGAGAACAAGCAAGTGAAAAGTCTTTGCCATGAAATGATAGCCATTGTCATCATGATGGTCAACTAGTCTAACGTAGTCAACCGGTCAACAAAGTCAACAAGTCAACAAAGTCAACCCCTCAACAACCATGTCACCACAATACTTAATTAATATTATTGTTAATCATATATCATATTCTCATTAGGGTTGAGCAAAAAGTCAATAGTCAACAGTCAACGGTCAACAACCCTAATGAGAATCCTCTGCCTCTGTCTCTCCGTTAACTGTGCATACACACCCGCATCCGCGTTCCGAGGAACACGAATACACACTGGATAAATCCAATCCCAAAACGTACACTAGGATCTGGCTTAAACCAAAGCCCGCTAGTGTTAACTGTCTGGACACTGTACGTGCACAAGTGCACGGATGTGACCGAACCCTGTCGCAAAACCATGCGACCTCTACTCTTTTGCCTAAAGGTGAATAGTTTTCTGTGTGGGACTCTAAAGACTCGACACTACGCTGGTGGTGGGTTTAACCACAGACCGCAAGCGGCACTAGCTGTGCGTAACGGTCCCCAGGTAGATGCCGACAAGAAGACTGACAAGGTGAAACCCATCTGAACTCCTACTGAGCCTGAATGTGACAATCTCCGTACAGTCCGGTCTGTTCGTCTGATACATCGCATGGCGGGCCTAAGGGGCGGTAAACGTCAGTCCCCTAATAGCGGTACAAGTCGTGTCGGAGTGAAGCCCAAAACACCCTGAGATAACACTGAAGCCTACCAGTATATCTCGATTGCCCTAGCCAGGGACTACTCGTGTAATGGCTCTCCTAGACACAGCGCGATGTCAACCCCCAATACCGGGAGAGACGAATCCTGTCTAACCGTCACTGCCTCCAAGTGCTTCGGGACTGCACCCAACTACCACCTGTTTGCACGACTCCTTTGAGCCGTGGTAGGGTAGTAATCAAAGTACAGTGGGAACACACTCGAGGCGAAGTGACAGTGTCAAGTCAGCGGACTAAGCTGTACTCATGTCACCTGGGAACTGATAACTGACGATAGGTATAATACCAACCGGTCAGTTCCCGACGAGTCTTGTCCAGTGTACTCGTTACCTAACGAGCACCCGTATACTATCTCCAGTACGACGTACTGATGGCTGTGGGACAGACCATCTCCCACACTGGGATGAGAAGCGCATACGCTAGTCTACTCCGGAGTATCGATGCCCTATCTCGATAGTCCTGCGACTAGGGACGTGTATAAGGATGTGCTTATAGATTACCCATCCCCCACTAGTGTGACTGCCATCACAACGCTGATAATCAAGCAAAGATCCTAAGGGCTCCACTAATGTGTATAGGTGATATACTAAAATAAACACATGTACACATTGAAGTAGAAACAAACCAAGTAGCATACTACTATATTGAGCAAGATTGTTTATACAAGGTGAATATCCCAAGCTTCCATTAAGTAATATACAAACTAGTATGATACAGTAATGGCCTCTAGGGCATATACACTAACATTATCAAGCTGTTGGGGTCTGACCTTTTCCACCCCTAGGCGAGATATGCGACATATCAGATGAACAGACCGGACTGTGCGGTAAGTGTTACTGATTGGATTCGCTGGAGTGTAAGCAGGCTTGGTCGTTGATCTTCTGATCACTCAATACCCAGGTGGCCGTTACGTTTAGCAGACCGCTTGCGGCTTGTGGGTGTTTGATATGATCATCACCTACTGCCGGCGTATTGACGAGTCTTTAGAGTCCTACACAGGGGTTTCCTGGCTCAAGCGAAACGAAATGGGAGCGCATATGAGATATGTGCGGGACCGAGAATAATATCAGTATGTGATACTGTAATTCTATTCTCGCGATTTGTATCATCGGACGGTTATATGAGATATAGCCGGGTTACCAAATCAAGTGTTGATTCGATACATTGATACACAAGATATTAGTCGGTTATATGCAATATGACCGGATCGTTAGATCAAGTGTTGATTTAATGATTTAATGTATAATTATATATTTGATATATTACTTTACATTAGCTAGTATTAGCTCACTTAAGAATTGTTTTCTCACTAGTTTGTGCATAAGTGTATATGTGATATATATTTGAGTACATATGTTGGTGTCATACTTGATGATACACATAAGATGGGTGTATGAGACTTATACCAAGATTAGGGTTATTGTTTTATCTTAAGATTTAACAAAAGAATTAAACTTGGTCAAAGTTATCAAGCTTGGAGAAACTTTGACAAAGTCCACTCTTTTGTCATTTCTCTTGATATTCTTTAACCCAACCCTTAACCTAATACCTTGGTTAATTCTCTACATGAGTTAAGCATGAGGGCTTAACTCAACCATGGTGCCATAATTAAAAGGATAAGTTTCATTTGGATTGATTATTCTATATTCTTTCTTCTTCTTCTTCATCAAGCTCCATCAAAAAAGCTTGCTAGCTCCAATGGTGCCATGAGAAAAAGAGTGAGAAAAACAATTCTAAAGTGAGCCCACTTCCTATTTCTTCATCCTCTACTACTTGCCATGTAGTATAGGGTGTTCTCTTCACAAAGTTCTTGACCAAGTGAAGGAATAGCTTGATTTTGAGCCTCCCCGACGTAGATCATCTTCGGCCTCGAAGTCAACGACCTAGCCCGCTCATCTCTCCGAAGAAACCATCGCTAGGGTCCGGGATCCCGATGATCGCAGCGAAGGGACGTCAGCACGGAGCATTAGAAGTGAAGGACCGGATCTACAAAGGTTGTTATCCCTTTCACTTAGTAGCAAAGTAGTTTGTTTGCTTTTTGTTTCGCCTATCCTCTAGTATACGATCTTGCATAGGGTTGTTCGGCACATAAAAATTTGATTTTGGCATGGTAGATGCCTTATAGAACCTCATGAGTATGCCTAGGAACCCTACATTTACATGATAACACTTTTTAACCAAAGTCACCAAAATGTGCTAAGTGTGCATGTGTCCACTAACACAAGGGATTCCCAATTAGGGTAAACATGATATAAATAAAATTAATAACCCTACAATATATATATAAATATATGTAGACAAACTCGCACAATTGCTAACTAACACGAAAATATTCTAAACGAAATTTCAAGGCGTTACAAAAGTCCACAGGGAATACAAATTCCCTGACTTTTATTAACACATCCTCAAGCTCCCCCTGTAAGTCCACGTTGCCCACCCCGGTGCTTGCGGGGAGGCGGAAACGGTATAAAAAAACGGATTTTTAACACACTAGGCAACATGGACTAGCAAAAGGAGGATCTTTGCTAAACATAAACTAACTATAAAGCTAAGAAGAGTTAGCTACTCGGAAAAGAGGTTATACCTAGGGCTTTAAGTTGTTCTCTCCTTGCTCCTTGGAGTGAAAGAAAGTGATCTCCTTGTCGCCTTCTCTTGTCGAAGAAAGATCCACCCGAGGGCCTCAACCTTTTGCTTCAACTTCAAACTAGAAGTTAACTAAGATACTTGGAGTGCTAATCCTAGAACCTTAGAAAGAGTAGAGAGTATCTTAGAAGGATTTATCTCAAGATCAAGGGATTCTCAACTCATGAGAGGGGAGAGCTAGAGAGAGAGGAAGAGGAGGAGAGAGAATCTAAATGATAGAATGAGAAGAAATGAACCATTCTTCTCACATATATGTGTGAATTATGAAAATAGATAATTAGTCAAGTTAATTGCCATGGTTAATCTGTAAGTGCACGGCGGCGCCCCGGCCTCCATCCCGAGGCCAAAATGCGGAAGCGGTGATATACTTAAATTTTTCATGAACTGGCACCACCGCCCACTAATACCCGGATCGAACCATTAACTAGTCCTAGCTAACTACAAGATGGGGAAAAGAGATATACCGACTGATCCGAGTCCTCTGGTCTTCTCGTCGTCGTCCTGAACTCCTACGGAAACTCCGGTCGTCGCCTCCTTGCCGGAAGGGCACCACATCGTCTGCCTCTTTTACGGGCTCCCACCTCAATACCGAGGCAACTCAGGCACGAAGCTGGCTAGTCGACGTGCCCAAGATTTGCTGTAGAATGTAGTGCTCAAGTCTCATTTTTGGGGTTGTAGGAATTGCTATATGGTGGAGGAAATGATACAAGCTTTTGGAGGAGGAGCTAATATGATTTTTGCCAAGCCAAATGGGTGTAAATCCCTACACCAAAAATTGGGACAGCCCAAGAGGGAATGGCCGGCCAAAAACAATGAGGGAGAGAGGAGAATATGAGGGTGAGAGTGTATCAAAATTGAAGGGAGTCACTGTTGGAGATAGTGCCCTCAGAGTCAATTATTGGATCACAGGCACGTGATTGCAATGATTGAGGGAGGACCTATCCCAGGAGGACAGTCTTACTCGAGATGATAGTATACTATCTGGTTTATCTTTATCATCATGTACTGCTTTAGGTGACCTGACAGGTCGCTATTACACGTTGATAGAGCCCCTAGGATTCTTGCTTGACTGCCAGCAGTATGAGGGCGATCAAATACGTGGAAGCTGGTAGTCTATAAGCACATCCTTAAAAGGTCCCTAGTCGTAGGAGTTTCGAGACAGGGCATCGATACTCCATTAGTAGACTAGTGTATACAGTCGAGACCCCGACAAGGGGCGGTGGCCGGTCTCACAAGCCACTGGTGTCAGTTGGTTCACCTAAGATGTATACAGGTGCTCATTGGGTTATGAGTACACCGGACAGGACTCGCCGGGAACATGCCAGTTGGTCTTATACCAGATGTCAGATAGCAGTTCCCTGGTGACATGTGTACAGGTTAGTTCATCGACCTGAGATCGTCATTTGTCTCGTGTGAGTTCCCACTGTGCTTTGATTACTACCCTACCACGGCTCAAAGGAGTCGTGCAAACAGGTTTTAGTTGGGTACAGTCCCGAGCCACATGGAGGCAGTGAGCGGATCTGCAGGGGTTCGTCTCTCCCGGTATTGGGGGTGAGGTCGCACTGTGTCTAGGAGAGCCATTACACAAAGCCCTCGGCCGAGGCAGGAGATTTACTGGTAGGTATTCCAGTAGTACCTCAGGGTGTTCTGGGCTACGCTCCGACACGACTTGTACCGCTTTTGGGGGTCTGACTTTTACCAACCCCCTAGGCCCGCCATGCGATGCTCATAGACGAACGGACCGGACTGTACGGATATTGTCACTGACAGGCTCAGTAGGGTGTCAGGATGAGTTCGCTCATCGACGTCCCTTTTGGTCAATAGCTGGTGGCCCGTCACGTATTGGCTTATACCTCTGACGTGCTAGTGGTTAAATCCACAGCCATAGTATTGACGAGTCTTTAGAGTCCACCACACTTACAGTTACTCAAGTTTCGGGCGAAACGCTGTAGAGGCCATATGGAGATATGGCAGGGTCCGATCAGATACGTGCGGTATTGCACGGATCAGGATCGGACGGTTTGTACTAGTGGCCGTATGGATATATGGCAGGGTTCGATCAGATACGTGCGGTATTGCACGGATCAGGATCGGACGGATATTACTAGCCGGCTTTGGTTTAAGCCGGATCCTAGTATAGTACAGTGTAGATTTTGTCTCTTTGCATTTGTATCCGGTCGGAATACAGATGCGGGTGTGTATGCACAGTATCGGGGTTTTCCTGTAATTTATTACGAGACCAGTTTTCTGGAGTTGCCAGTTTGCATTCCGTTGCGGCTGGTTTTCCTTTATTCTTTCCCGGCCGGACTTTTCCGATGGAGGGGGTTATTTGCAAGTTTGCTAATAACATTTGTGGAGGGGGTATCTTGCATTTGTGGGGTTTCATGATGGTTCATAATCATGAGATGCTTTCTTAGTCTTTTCCTTTGCATTAATTAAGATATGAAAGGATTAGAAATTGATTTGAGTTTTGTTATCATGATGTTTGGATGTGGTCACCCCTTCACCTTTTCCTACACTTACCTCCTTCATGGTTTTCATTTGTTTTTTCCTTCCACCATTTTTCATATGAGGGGGGCCGGCCACTTTAGGAGGGGAGAGAGAGGATTTCATTTTGGATGAGGGAAATTAGATCATCTCATTTGTATGCTCCAAAACCATCAACCCCTCTCCAAAGTTCTTTGATTCTTCCATCACCCAATGGCAACATAAACCCCAAAGAGAAAAGACACTACACTACAACCTACAGTACCCTTGGACGCGTCGGCTAGCCAACTTCGCGCCCGAGTTGCCTCGGTCCAGAGGTGGGAGCCCGTAAAAGAATCCGGCTATGTGGTGCCCTTTTCGACGAGGAGGTGACGGACGGAGATTCCGCGGGAGATCGGAGTGGAGACAAAGACCGGAGGACACGGATCGCTTGGTATAACTCTCTTCCCATCTCTTGTTAGCTAGTATAGGTTAATGGTTACGATCCGGGTTTTATTGTCCGCGGTAGCGCCAGTTTAATAGTTAAGAAAAATTTTGATTCCGCATTTTGGCCTCGGATAGACGGCCGGGGCGCTGCCGTGGCGCAACATGGTATCAGAGCCAGCCCGTCCATTCTCCGATGAAGCCGACGCTAGAGCCCGGGGTTCGACTTGGACAGCGAGGAGACTTCATTGCGGAGCTATGGAGATGGAGGACCGGATCTACAAAGGTTGTATATCCGTTCTTTTAGTTTAGCTGTAAACTAGTTTCATTTTATCGCCTAAACATCTAGCCAACGATCTAGTCTAGGGTTTCTCGACACCGTATTTTTTGAAATTGGCATGGTTGATGCCTTGTGAGACCTCTTGAGAGTGCCTAGGAACCCTACAATTAGGTTATAAGTACACCGGACAGGACTCGCCGGGAACATGCTAGTTGGTCTTATACCTGACGTCAGATAGCAGTTCCCTGGTGACATGTGTACAGGTTAGTTCATCGACCTGGGGATCGTCATTTGTCTCGTGTGAGTTCCCACTGTACTTTGATTACTACCCTACCACGGCTCAAAGGAGTCGTGCAAACAGGTTTTAGTTGGGTACAGTCCCGAGCCACATGGAGGCAGTGAGCGGATCTTCAGGGGTTCGTCTCTCCCGGTATTGGGGGTGAGGTCGCACTGTGTCTAGGAGAGCCATTACGCAAAGCCCTCGGCCGAGGCAGGAGATTTACTGGTAGGTATTCCAGTAGTATCTCAGGGCGTTCTGGGCTACACTCCGACACGACTTGTACCGCTTTTGGGGGTCTGACTTTTACCAACCCCCTAGGCCCGACATGCGATATTCATAGACGAACGGACCGGACTGTACGGATATTGTCACTGACAGGCTCAGCAGGGTGTCAGGGTGAGCTTGCTCATCGACGTCCCTTTTGGTCAATAGCTGGTGGCCCGTCACGTATTGGCTAATACCTCTGACGTGCTAGTGGTTAAATCCACAGCCATAGTATTGACGAGTCTTTAGAGTCCACCATACTTTCAGTTACTCAAGCTTTCGGGCGAAACGCTGTAGAGGCCGTATGGAGATATGGCAGGGTCCGATCAGATACGTGCGGTATTGCACGGATCAGGATCGGACAGTTTGTACTAGTGGCCGCATGGTTATATGGCAGGGTTCGATCAGATACGTGCGGTATTGCACGGATCAGGATCGGACGGATATTACTAGCCGGTTTTGGTTTAAGCCGGATCCTAGTATAGTACAGTGTAGATTTTGTCTCTTTGCATTTGTATCCGGTCGGAATACTGATGCGGGTGTGTATGCACAGTATCGGGGTTTTCCTATAATTTATTACGGGACCAGTTTTCTGGAGTTGCCAGTTTGCATTCCGTTCCGGCCGGTTTTTCTTGTTCTTTCCCGGCCGGACTTTTCTGATGGAGGGTGTTATTTGCAAGTTTGCAAATAACACATTGTGGAGGGTTTTCATGCAAATGGTTTGATTATGAAAGCATCTTTTTATTCCTTTCTTTTCTATCATCATTTCTTGCATAAAGGTGATTAGAAATGAGATGAGAGTTGATGTGAGACTTGCTTTATGTTGTGGTCACCACCTTGTTCTCCTACACTCACCTCCCTCTTGTATTTTGTTTTTGCTCTCCACCATTCCCACCATAGAATGGCCGGCCACATTTGGAGAGAGGAGGAAAAATGAGAGAGTTTCATTTGGTGTGGGAAATTCATCATCCATCTCAATTTTTCATTGCTACCAAAAATCCCCAAGTTCACATCTTGTTGATTCCTCCATCAAGGCAACTTCACCACCCCAAAAGAGACTATGATTCTACACTACTTCTACAGCAAATCTTGGGCGCGTCGGCCAGCCAACTTCGCGCCCGAGTTGCCTCGGTATTGAAGTGGGAGCCCGTAAAAGATGCAGACGATGTGGTGCCCTTCCGGCAAGGATGCGACGACCGGAGCTTCCGCGGGAGATCGGGATGACGACGAGAAGACCGGAGGACTCGGATCACTCGGTATATCTCTCACCCTTTCTCTTGTTAGCTAGTATCGGTTAATGGTTACGATCCGGGAATATTGTCCGCGGTAGCGCCAGTTTAAAAGTTAAGAAAATTTTGATTCCGCATTTTGGCCTCGGATAGACGGCCGGGGCGCTGCCGTGGCGCAACATGGTATCAGAGCCACGCCATTAACCTAGTCTAGCTTTGTCTAATGTGTTTTACCTTTCCGATCGACCAAAATTCCAAAAATCCGCGTTTCACATACATCAGTTTTCTGTTGAATTTTTCCTTGCTCGAAAATTTTTTCAGGTTGTAGAAAAGTGATGTACTGGAAATTGTAAGAACACTGTAGAAATTCGATGCAGTGAATCCATAGTGGGAGCGCGGAACCGCGGCCAAACACCCCTTTGGGCCGCGGTTCCGCCGCACTATGTTGAGATCACTACATGAAATTTCTGCAGTTGCTTTCTGGGTTGATTTTAGGGTTTCTGGAATATTAATTTTGGGCCCAGAATTTCTTGATGTGCTACAGTAGTACTTGGGGGCCGACTTGTTATAATTTGATCGATCGGATATTTTAAACACATTGGTTCACAGTATTTACATTATATCTGCGACCATGAATGTCACTTGATCGGTAAATCCTGTCTAACTGCTATAGCCCGGTTAGACGGATTTGCGAACGTGACTTTCACGTTGATGTTTTGTGATTTTGCTGTGATGTTGCGGATCGGTCGTGGGGGATAGCCTGGATGCAATGCTAGTACAGTTTTGTTGTATTATGTATATTTGATATTGCGGGAAGAGCGTCCGACATGTGGACTGCCGTCACTGCCTGTTTGTATTATTCTTTTGGGGCACGACCTGGTTGCGGTCGATGTACCCGGTGTATGTATATTTTACTTTCTGTACTAGGATTACCCCGCGGAGGGATGCACGGATAGCCGGGTTCTAGAGGGCAACGGGCCCGCATCTCATGGCATTGAGATGGAGGGGGCTTCACTCTAGGGTTGGCGGGCTATTCGCCGCACTCGTAGGGGGTACAGGTTGACCCAGGAGGGGTGCCCAAGTTACCGGATTCCGTGAAGTGCTGGGTGGTCCATTCACGATGCTGGAGGGGACTGCCTCGCTTCAGGTCTTGGCGGGTGACTTGCCGCGCCCGTAGGGGTCTAGGATTTCATTGCACAGGCTATCCACACGACCAGGGGAACGTTGGGTTTCAGCAGCGGCTCTGTGAAACCCGGGGATCCCAGATATCTGTATTGTTCTGTGATGCTGTACATTTCTGTGATGTTGCATTCTTATCACGCCTTGAGCGAAATATAATATATTGGTATATATATTAGTAGATGTTGTATATGTTTTGCATCCGCGCTAGTCCAGTCCCCGCTCTGTCGTTAGTTAGCTAACCTAACGAGTAATGACGAGACCCAGTGGCGAATGCGGATGACATATACGTACGTCATATTATTTTCGTTCTTTGTGGTGTGATTAATTGATGGGACTACGTTGATTCGGATTAACGCAAGTTATAAACAAACCTATTCTGATGTTGTTGGAACAATTTTTCAAAAAGTTGTTATTGCAAGGGCGTTCTCTTTTGTTTTGCATAGTGGTATTCAGTTAGAATATCCTGCTCCTCAGTCGACGAGGCAAGGGCCGAGATCCCTTCACCGGGAGTGACCCCTTGGACAGAAGTTTGCGTCAGGGCAATAACTTCACTATAGCCGATTACTTTTTTCTTTGCATCGTGGTATTCAGTTGGAATATCCTGCACCTCATTCTACGGGGAAAGAGCCGAGATCCCTTCACCGGGAGTGACCTCTTTAGTAAAGGTTTTCGTCACTATATTTTTATAAAAGGCTATGTAGTTCCTTCAACGATATCAAGTTCATTACGTTAAAAGTTTTTCGCCAAAAACTAGACGTAGCCCTCCGTCATTTCTTACAAGTATTACTTAGTATTCATGCTGCGTTTGTTGACTGTGTCAAGGCGTAGTGTGCGGTAGCTAAGTAGTGTTTGTTTGTAGCATATTAATGGGATTGGTTAGGACAGTCGTGCGGCCTTGTTGACTGTGTCAAGGGCTCGTACGGGTGGGTTTAATGCAATCCAGGATAATGAAGGGTTGAACTTGACTAGGACTCTTTGATTTGTTGACTGTGTCAAGGTCACTTGGGTCCTAGGGGTAAAAAAAAATCACATCGGGAGTTTCAAAAGAACTGAAACTTGCCAGATATGCGCATACCTTCTGGAGTGTGGTGACGTGAGTGGATTCCGTCACGTTATCATGCGATGATAGTTGGATCCCGATTCCCACTGATGAGTTGGTTTACTCCTCGGGTGACCCCGACTAATTCTTCTTTCAGGTTTGGAGGAGAATTTGAGGTACAGTGGGAGGTTTCCAAATTAGACAAAGTGATAACCATTCTGATCTAGGTTAGAGTGCACGCTGAGTGTTTCTTTTCTCTCTCTCTTTGGCAGCGACCATTGACCCGACCCTAAGACTATGACTCAGTAACCAAGTTGACCGAACCTTCTTAACACTGGCTTATGGATTGTCAGAATTGCAAACCTCATTGCCACTCCTACTTTTACCCTTTTCTCCAGGACACCCCGTATTACTACGAACGTCCACTTCCATTGGACAAAACCATCGTATGGTTATATACGAACTCGAAGGACTTCGAGGATGGTTTCTGGTTCTGGAGAAAACGAATAGGATTATTCAGTTGTCTTTTCCTTTTTCCTTCTCTCAGGTTGCGAGTACTCCTTGGTTTAGGAGATAGTACACCTATTACGCAAATTGGATAGTCTTCTTCCAAATCTTAGGCTGGTGCCGAACGGTAGGGAATGAAGAAAACCAATTAGCATAACGATGGTGTGCAGAAGGTATTAAGTTAAGACAAAGCAAGGGATTAGTAAGAGGGCAAAGTAAATTGCGACTGCTATTCACGACCGAACCAAGTATTTTTCGCCAATCCTAAATCACCTTTGTATTTCTCCAGGACACTCCGTATCATTACGAAGATCCACAGTTTATTTGGATACTCCATCGTATGGTTATATACGAACTCGAAAGGAACTTGTTCCAGTTCGGGGATGGATTCTGGTTCAGGAGAAATAGGAATAAGGTTTATTCGGTTGTCTTTTATCTTCACCTTCTCTCGCTTTGCGAGTGCTCCTAGGATTAGGACAGTACACCTTTTATGCTTATTGGATAGTCTTCTTCCAAACCATAGGCAGGGTGCCGAACGGTAGGGAAAGAAGAAAACCATTTGGCCTAAAAGGGTGTGCAGACGGTAATGACTAAAGACATATAAAGGGATTTGGACAGATGGCAAAGAGATATACGGTTACAGTTGTGAATCTGGAAGAGGCGTTACTAAGAATACCGGAATACCCCACCGAAACATTTCAATGTTTCGGTTTCACTGTGTAATGTTAAAAGAAAACTGATTTCCCGATTAGATACTTACTCCAGGGTATGTATTTACCAGGTATGATTCTCACATCTGTATGGTTTTACAGATGATGAGTGGGAGTAAGTTATTGGGAATAGGGTGATCATCCTCATTATATCGGGATTCGTTATAATCGGTGATATTTGAGGAGATCATCTGGGCTGTTTGCCGGTCGGCAAATATTTGGTTTTGAATATCCGCTGTTGTGCACCAATTTCAAATTGATATATCTGTACGTCTATTTTCATAGAATGAGATATACCTTTTGATATTATGTCGATGACATTTACCTATATCAGTGGATGGTTAGGTAAGGAGCATTAAACAGCGGTGTAATTCTTCTTAACCATAAGTACAGTTTTCAACCTACGACGCACGGTGAAAGAGTTGTTAGACTCAGCGGACCTATACAGAGTATTGTATGTTGTCCAGTGTCCATTAGGACAGAGGGGTTGGTCCTCTTACTATATTCTGTTTACTTTTAACTTCTCTAGTTCTTAGACATGTGTTTCGTAGAAACACAGGGTCTAAGTTTTGAGGAGTTATCGGTATTTGAATAGAGTAGAGAACCAGGTGTAGCAAGTATCGGGATTCTTCAAAGTGATCGAAGATGTAGATACTTGTGTATGGTATTCAGTTGATAGTAATGATAAAGAGAAATTGCTTCTCTTTCAGGTTACTCATAATAGGAAGCATTCCTAAGTTGAATAACGCTGATCGGCCTCCTACCATTTAGTTGACATACACTGGAGACAGCTGCATGATTTGAATCTGGTTCAATTAAATCAGTGCCTCTGTTTCTATATTGGATATAGAACAGTTCATATCTTGACATTGTTAAGATACGGGGAGTTGTCCGGCTTATGCTTAAAACCAGACACTGGACAACTCAAGGCACGTTTCTGTAATGGCTGTTTGTGGGTTGATCCAGGCTATGACGAGGGTTGACTATCTACCATCTGGGAGATCAATAGTAATATTGTTCTAGACTCGCCACAGTTTTATTAAAAATGGATTTTTTCAAAAACAGTAGTGGGAGTATGGTAGAACTGGAAGTGATTCCAGAACCGTAAACAATTACTGAAGATTTGATAAGGAACCTAATGATTCAATCTGATTTGACATTCCATTGGCCACTCCGCAGATAAGGTGGGTAACTTCAGGCACCCGAGAGGTGCTCCGGTAGCCTCAAGGACGGTGACAGGGAAGTTCTTGTTTACCCACACTTGCCATTGTTGTTGTTCCAGGCTGCGAGACCCGGCAGGAGGATGAGTATAGGGTCGTTCTAAACTAGCTTTAGAAATGTTCGTGTATATGACTCTGCCAGAGGGTTGTCGTAGTCAGTGGGAGCAGCGAAAGCATTGGTGTACATCAGGCTTATGTCTAATTATAGACTAAAGCATATATAGCGGAGATAGATCATCTATTTCTGATGTGACAGTCATGGGTTTGACGTCATCAGAATAGGGGAAGGATCTGTTAAGAAGGTAGTAGGGTGTGATGTCCTGGTTTTGGATGACATACACAGAGTAGGAAAGGAAACTCCTATACTATGATCGGTTATACTTTGGTTGTCACACAGTGGTTTCTCCACACAGGACTTGGATATTATATCAGACATTCTGGTTACTAGATCTATGGTTTTAGATCTAGATTTTGGTAGTTTCCCAATCTGGGTACCTTGACAGCATTCTATGAGTATTTAGAATGGACGACTCCTGGCACGGTAGTGTACCTGCAGGTGATGGAGTCACCCTCTCTAAAGGTGTCTTTCAGACTAAAGGGGAGAGGGATACGCATGATTGACAGATCACTTGCTTAGGCAATTGAGTCAATCATGAGATGTCAAGTACCACACCAGATGTTGTTCTTGCAGTAGATGCAATAAGTTGATATTGATCCAATCCTGGAGAAACAGTCGGAAGCAGTTTTAGAACATAAGTTGATGTTCTAGGGATATGATAACGGCAGCCTCCTTTAGGAGACGGTTATCATTCCAGGCTTCCAAGGTGACCTGGATGGCTGAGTGGCTGTCAGAGTTATAGTTTTCCCTCTGACGAGGGGCAGTATATTGGACATGTGGTCCAGGTGGATACTGAGGGAAGGCATGGTGCAGGATACTGATTAAGTTCAGTTGACGATACAGTCTAAGAAGTTTGGATTTGGAGTTCATTTATGAACTAGGTCCCATCAGACATCCAGACGTTCCAAGACAGGTATTGCTCATTTCGGGAGATGGCTTTCTCCGCGAACTTGAGATATAGAGAGACATAGAAAGAAACTTCTCTGCGGATCCACTCACTGAGGCTATTCCTCGAACGCAATAGTTTCGCAAACGGGTTTTGTGAGACTGACTAGTAGAGGAGTTGGGTGTTCGGTATCACACGGGCTGTGAGTATGCGACATCGCAATAATTAGCTTTGAGTGTAAGTGGGAGATTGTTGGAGATAGTGCCCTCAGAGTCAATTATTGGATCACAGACACGTGATTGCAATGATTGGGAGATTGTTAGAGTGTAATTAATCCCAGCTAGTCTTTCCTTTTAGGGTTTGAAGGAAGATTTGATAAAAACAGTGGGAGCCATCCTGATTAGATAAAATAATAACCAATCTATTCTTGCAAGAGCGCACGCTGACTGTTTTCTTCTCTCTCTCTCCTGGTAGCGACCATATCACGCCTTAATCAAGATAACAATACGGAATATTGACCGAACCCGCTTGTTATACTGAGCTGGGGAACGTTGGTCCCGCTCCAACTTATAATAGTTATAAGACAGAGCAGGAAATTGGGGAATACCAGATTTCCCGTGCCGCCCAAACGAAAAGAGTGCATGCTGATGCATCATCTTCGGGTGTGTTCATTACAGAGAACTGTTTCTCAGCATCCTCCGAATCCTGGGTATTTGATACCGGATCAGGATCCCAGATATGTAATCTGTTACATAGGGCTACAAAAGGGTAGAAAAACTGAAAACGGGTGATAAGTTTCATGAGGCAGAAAACGGGGCAAGTGTTGCAGCCAAGTCTGTTGGTCACTGTCACCCTGTATTGTAATACATTAATTCTGAACGAATATTATTAGATACCGAACCTGATATACAAAATCATATCACTCTCTTTATTAGTAAAGAAATGATAAAATTTTGTATTGTTGGATAATGTTTTGAACATTTCCTATATCAAAAGTTGATCGGTTCAGGCACGTTATCTAAAAGCATTGATGTTCTAAATCAAACTACAGTTCTTAGTATACAGAACATACACAAGAGGAAGAGTTCAGAAATGAACGGATCCTTCTTGAGGTATTGTAGACTAGGTCATATCAATGCGACCCGACTAGCTGAAGTTACATTTAGATGCATATTTAAATCAGTTTGAATTTACATCTTGTGAAACTCGCCAGTCATGTCACAAAGATAAGATGACCATAGCTCCGTTTGCTGGAAACAGAGAAAGAGTTAGTGAACTCTTGGGACTGATACATGATGATGTATGTAAGGTCTCCTGTCTACACATGCCAAGACTGGTTCTTTATACTTCATTATATTCTCTGATAATCTCTCAAGATCCAGTCATATGTTCCTGTTGAAACATGAGTCCGAACCTTTTGAGATATTCACAGAATATAAGTTAGAAGTAGAGAACCAAAATACGGGTATAAGTATTATGTCCTTTGATGAGATCAGGGAGGAGAATACTTGAGCACGGAAATCCTGGACTATTCTAAAGGAGAATGAGATTCTCTCTCAGCATTACTCCTCCGTATACACCATAGCACGATGGTATATCGGGGCGGAGCAGATACACCCTATTTGATAAGGTGTGCTCTATGATGAGTACTACTGAGTTACCTATTTCCTTTTGGGAGTTATGCGCTTGAGAAGTTGCATACCTATTGAATAGGGTCATGATCAAATCAGTTGCCTACCACTTCATATGAGATATGGAAAGGGAAGAGCCCATATCTTAAATTGGTTAAGATTTGGGGTTGTCCGGCCTATGTCTAAAAGCAAAATCCGGACAAGCTCGAGGCAAGGTCTGTTATGTAGAACTGGAAATGTTCCAGCCATACAAACTACAGCAGATGATTTGGTACAACCAAAGGATTCAGTAGATGCCAACGAACCTCAGCCTCTCCGCCGATCTAGTAGGGTTCCTCACCCACCTGAGAGATACTTCTGTTTCTCTATGACAGTGGGAGCGAGGATTGCATCATGAGATGATGACCCAACTAGTTTCGAGCTGGCCATCAGGAGTGAGACTCTGTAAGAATGGCTGGATGCTTAGCGATCTGAGATGGAATCCTTATACACCAACAAAGTAAGGACTTTGGTTGCTATATCTGAAGGGTTAAATCCCCATCAGGAGCAAGTATATCTTGAGAAGATTACTTGGTGTAAATGGAAAGGTTGAGACTTTCAAAGCTAGACTTGTTAAAGGTTTTCGTCATTGACCAGGCGTGGATAATGATGAAACCTTTTTCATGTAGCTATGCTTAAGTCCATCCAGATACTACTTGCCACGGCTACATACCATGACTACGATATCTGGTGGTTGGGTGTCATGACAGCTCTTCTAAAATGATGTTTTGGAAGAGAGCGTCTATAAGTACACAGCCAGAGGGCTTCGTAGACAGTGGGAGCAGCGGAAACGTGTGCAAGATGTTTTATGTGATGAAGCAGGCATCGCGGAGTTGGAACATCTGTTTTGATGGATTAGTCAAGGAAGTTGACATCATCAAAATGGTAGATGAACCTTATATATACATAAAGGTAGTAGGGAGTATGGTGGAGATCCTCGTAGAGTACGTGGATGACATACTCTTGATAGGGAAGGAGTTTCCTATGCTACGCTCGATCAATCTCCGATTATCACAAAGATTCTCCGTGTAGGATCAAAATGATACCTCCTAAATCCTGAGTTTTGGATCTATGAGATAGATTTAATTGGATGTTATGATTCTCACTAGTTGTAGTGAGATGATATCATACGATTCTGGGGAGAATCACTGGAAGGGTTCCAGGGTGATAAAGACGACTGAATGTCAGTCGCGGGCATTGTCTTTACCCTCAGTAAAGGGACGGTATGTTGGAAGAGTTCCAAGCTAGATACCGTGACATACTAGACGATAAAGGCTGGATAAATCGCTACTTAAGATTCTACCAAAGAGGCTGTTTGGGTGTATATTGGTTCATGAGATGAACTATGTTCCTCCCATTGTGTGACAATGGAGTTGTGGATTATGCCAAGGAACGCAGGTCCCATCAGTGATCCAGACATATTCTAAGGCAGTATCACCTGATCATGGAGATGGTTGATCTCCAGGCTGATCGAGGTTAGGAGAGCAGACTCAGAGGACAACACGGAGGATCCACTCACGAAGGCCTATTCCAAGAGAGAGACTTTTATGGGATGGTTGAGTATGAGATACTACAACCACTGCTACAGATGGCCCTAGTGCAAGTGGGAGATTGTTAGTTATATGTATGCCCTAGAGGCCATTACTGTACATAGGATGTATATTGTAGTGGATGCTGGGACATATATAGGGAGAACTTTCTTGCTCGACATGATAGTATGCTATCTGGTTACTCTTTACCTTAACGTGTACTCAGATTGTCTCTCTATTACATGTTGGTAAAGCCCTTAGGATGTGTACTTGACTACCTGGACTATGATGCGGATCATACTAGTGGGGACATGGTAGTCCATAAGTACATCCTTCAAAGTCCCTAGTCGTGGGTGTATCGAGACGGGGCATCGATATACCAGAGTAGACTAGCGTGTACCTTCTCGACCCATACAGATGGGCGATGGATGATCCCATATCCATCGGTGTTTGACATCAGAGATGATATACGGGTGCTCAGTAGAGACTGGGTACACTGGACGGACTCGCCGAGAACTCCCAGATGGTATTATACCTTACGTCAGATGGCAGTTCTCTGGTGACACTGGTACAGAGTAGTCTGTTGACCCGAGATCGTCATAGAGTCTTATGTGGTTCCCACTGTGCTTTGATTTCCATCTTACCACGTCCAAGAGGGCGTGCAAAACGGTGGTTTTTGGGTACAGTCCTGAGTCACATGGAGGCAATGAGCGATAGGAGGGGATTCGTCTTTCCCGGTATAAGGGGGTTGATGTTGCGCTGTGTTCGATTGGCTATAACAGGAAATCCCTGGCCAGGGTTGCTGAGATTTACTGGTAAGTGTTACCAGTAGTTTCTCGAATTGTTATAGACCTCATATCGACACGACTTATCGAGCTATTGGGGTCTGACGTTTACCACCCCTAGGCAGGATATGCGACATATCAGACGACGAGACCGGACTGTACGGTAGTGTTACTGGTTGGATTCACTGGAGTGTGAGCGGGCTTGCTCGTCGATCTTCTAATCGCTCAATACCCGGGTGGCCGTTACGTTTAGCAGACCGCTTGCGGCTTGTGGATGTTTGATATGATCATCATCTGCTGCCGGCGTATTGACGAGTCTTTAGAGTCCTACACAGAGGTTTCCTGGCTCAAGCGAAACGAAATAGGAGCGCATATGAGATATGTGCGGGACCGAGAATAATGCATGTATGTGATACCGTATTTCATTCTCGCGATCAATGTGTCGAATGGTTGTATGCGATATAACCTAGTTATCGATTCAAGCGTTGATTCGATAAGCCGATACATTGTATACTAGTCGGTTGTGTGCGACATGACCGGATCATTGAATCAAGTGTTGATTTAATGATTTAATGCATAATTATATATTTGATATATTAATTTGCATTAACTAGTATTGGTTCACTTTAAATGGATTTTCTCACTTGTTTGTGCACATTGTATATATGATATATTTTTTGTGCACAAGATTGTATCATGTTTGATGATACATGATAGTTTGGTTTTGTGTAAAGAATTAAACCATGGTTACTTAAGTGGTTAGGGTTTCATTTCCTTTTCTCATTTATTTATCTATTTATTTCATTTAGAAAAGATAAAGAGAAAAAGAATGGTTGTTAGTTTTGTTTTATTTGAAGCTTCTTGAAGCTTTGAACAAGTCCACCATTCTTGTCTCTTCTCTAACCCTAACCACTCATCTAACCTTAGTTAAATCTCTACACTAAACCATGGTTGAGATTATGATAAGTATCATATTGTTTTTATTTTTAACAACAACTTATCATATATTCTTCTTCTTCTTCATCTTCTTCTTCAATGAAGAAACCTTCACTTCATCAATGGTGATTGATGAAAATGAGTGAGAAATCCAATTCTAAAGTATACCCACTTCCTATTTCTTCATCCTCTACCTCTTGCCAAGTAGTAGAGTGTGTTTTCTTCACAAGTTTCTTGACTTGGTGAAGTTAGAGCTTGATCTAGTGATGCCTCGACGTAGATCATCTTCGGCATCGACGTCGACGACCTAGCCCGTCCATTCTCCGATGAAGCCGACGCTAGAGCCCGGGGTTCGACTTGGACAGCGAGGAGACTTCATTACGGAGCTATGGAGATGGAGGACCGGATCTACAAAGGTTGTATATCCGTTCTTTTAGTTTAGCTGTAAACTAGTTTCATTTTATCGCCTAAACATCTAGCCAACGATCTAGTCTAGGGTTTCTCGGCACCGTATTTTTTGAAATTGGCATGGTTGATGCCTTGTGAGACCTCTTGAGAGTGCCTAGGAACCCTACAATTGGGTTATGAGTACACCGGACAGGACTCGCCGGGAACATGCTAGTTGGTCTTATACCTGACGTCAGATAGCAGTTCCCTGGTGACATGTGTACAGGTTAGTTCATCGACCTGGGGATCGTCATTTGTCTCGTGTGAGTTCCCACTGTACTTTGATTACTACCCTACCACGGCTCAAAGGAGTCGTGCAAACAGGTTTTAGTTGGGTACAGTCCCGAGCCACATGGAGGCAGCGAGCGGATCTTCAGGGGTTCGTCTCTCCCGGTATTGGGGGTGAGGTCGCGTTGTGTCTAGGAGAGCCATTACGCAAAGCCCTCGGCCGAGGCAGGAGATTTACTGGTAGGTATTCCAATAGTATCTCAGGGCGTTCTGGGCTACACTCCGACACGACTTGTACCGCTTTTGGGGGTCTGACTTTTACCAACCCCCTAGGCCCGACATGCGATACTCATAGACGAACGGACCGGACTGTACGGATATTGTCACTGACAGGCTCAACAGGGTGTCAGGGTGAGCTTGCTCATCGACGTCCCTTTTGGTCAATAGCTGGTGGCCCGTCACGTATTGGCTAATACCTTTGATGTGCTAGTTGTTAAATCCACAGCCATAGTATTGACGAGTCTTTAGAGTCCACCACACTTTCAGTTACTCAAGCTTTCGGGCGAAACGCTGTAGAGGCCGTATGGAGATATGGCAGGGTCCGATCAGATACGTGCGGTATTGCACGGATCAGGATCGGACAGTTTGTACTAGTGGCCGTATGGTTATATGGCAGGGTTCGATCAGATACGTGCGGTATTGCACGGATCAGGATCGGACGGATATTACTAGCCGGTTTTGGTTTAAGCCGTATCCTAGTATAGTACAGTGTAGATTTTGTCTCTTTGCATTTGTATCCGGTCGGAATACTGATGCGGGTGTGTATGCACAGTATCGGGGTTTTCCTATAATTTATTACGGGACCAGTTTTCTGGAGTTGCCAGTTTGCATTCCGTTCCGGCCAGTTTTTCTTTGTTCTTTCCCGGCCGGACTTTTCCGATGGAGGGTGTTATTTGCAAGTTTGCAAATAACACATTGTGGAGGGTTTTCATGCAAATGGTTTGATTATGAAAGCATCTTTTTATTCCTTTCTTTTCTATCATCATTTCTTGCATAAAGGTGATTAGAAATGAGATGAGAGTTGATGTGAGACTTGCTTTATGTTGTGGTCACCACCTTGTTCTCCTACACTCACCTCCCTCTTGTATTTTGTTTTTGCTCTCCACCATTCCCACCATAGAATGGCCGGCCACATTTGGAGAGAGGAGGAAAAATGATAGAGTTTCATTTGGTGTGGGAAATTCATCATCCATCTCATTTTTTCATTGCTACCAAAAGTCCCCAAGTTCACATCTTGTTGATTCCTCCATCAAGGCAACTTCACCACCCCAAAAGAGACTATGATTCTACACTACTTCTACAGCAAATCTTGGGCGCGTCGGCCAGCCAACTTCGCGCCCGAGTTGCCTCGGTATTGAGGTGGGAGCCCGTAAAAGATGCAGACGATGTGGTTCCCTTCCGGCAAGGATGCGACGACCGGAGCTTCCGCGGGAGATCGGGATGACGACGAGAAGACCGGAGGACTCGGATCACTCGGTATATCTCTCACCCTTTCTCTTGTTAGCTAGTATCGGTTAATGGTTACGATCCGGGAATATTGTCCGCGGTAGCGCCAGTTTAAAAGTTAAGAAAATTTTGATTCCGCATTTTGGCCTCGGATAGACGGCCGGGGCGCTGCCGTGGCGCAACAGGAATAAGGTTCATTCGGTTGTCTTTTATCTTCACCTTCTCTCGCATTGCGAGTGCTCCTAGGACAGTACACCCTTTATGCTTATTGGATAGTCTTCTTCCAAACCATAGGCTGGTGCCGAACGGTAGGGAAGGAAGAAAACCATTTGGGCTAAAGGGGTGTACAGAAGGTAATGACTAAAGACATATAAAGGGATTTGGAGAAGTGGCAAAGAATTACACGGTTACAGTTGTGAATATGGATAATGGAAGTGGCATTACTAGGAATACCAGGATACCCCATCGAAACATTTCAATGTTTCAGTTTCACTGTGTACTGTTAAAAGAAAACTGATTTCCCAATTAGACACTTGCTCCAGGGTATGTATTTACCAGGTTTGATTCTCATATCTGTATGGTTTTACAGATAATGAGTGGGAGTAAGTTATTGGGAATTAGGTGATCATCCTCATTATATCGGGATTCGTTGTAATTGGTGATATTTGAGGAAGTCACCTGGGTTGTTTGCCGGTCGGCAAATATTTGGTTTTGAATATCCGTTGTTGTGCACCAATTTCAAATTGATATATCTGTACGTCTATTTTTATAGAGTGAGATATACCCTTTTGAAATTATGTCTACGACATTTACCTATATCAGTGGATGGTTAGGTAAGGAGCATTAAACAGCGGTGTAATTCTTCTTAACCATAAGTACAGTTTTCAACCTACGACACACAGTGAATGAGTTATTACACTCAGGGGACTTATACAGAGTATTGTATGTTGTCCAGTGCCCAATAGGACAGAGGGGTTGGTCCTCGTACTATATTCTATTTACTTATGACTTCTCTAGTTCTTAGACACGTGTTTCGTTGAAACACAGGGTCTAAGTTTTGAGAAGTTTTAGGTGTATGAATAAAGTAAAGAATCAGATGTTGCAAGTATCGAGATTCTTCAAGGTGATCGAAGATGTAGATACTTGTGTATGGTATTCAGTTGATAGTAATGATTAAGAGAACTTGCTTCTCTTTCGGGTTACTCATAATTGGAAGCATTCCTAAGTTGAGTGACGCTGATCGGCCTTTTTCCATTTAGTTGACATACACTGGAGACGGCTGCATGATTTGAATCTGGTTCAATTAAATCAGTGCCTCTGTTTCTATATTGGATATAGAATAGTTCATATCTTGACATTATTAAGGTACGGGGAGTTGTCCGGCTTATGCTTAAAACCAGACTCTGGATAACTCAAGGCACGTTTCTGTAATGGCTGTTTGTGGGTTGATCCAGGCTATGACGAGGGTTGACTTTCTACCATCTGGAAGATCAATAGCGATATTGTTCTAGACTCGCCACAGTTTTATTAAAAATGGATTTTTTCTGAAAACAGTAGTGGGAGTATGGTAGAACTGGAAGTGATTCCAGAACCGCAAACGATTACCGAAGATTTGATAGGAACCTAAAGATTCAATCTAGTTTAACATTCCATTGGCCACTCCGCAGATACGGTGGGTAACCTCAAGCACCCGAGAGGTACTCCGGTAGCCTCAAGGACGGTGACAGGGAGGTTCTTGTTTACCCACAATTGCCATTGCTGTTGTTCCAGACTATGAGACCCGGCAGGAGGATGACTATAGCGTCTTTCTAAACTAGTTTTAGAAGTGTACGTGTATATGACTCTGCCAGAGGGTTGTCATAGTCAGTGGGAGCAGCGGAAGCATTGGTGGACAGGTCGCTTATGTCTATTTATAGACTACAGCAGATATAGCGGAGATAGATCATCTATTTCTGACGTGACAGTCATAGGTTTGACTTCGTCAGAATAGGGGATGGATCTGTTGAGAAGGTAGTAGGGTGTGATGTCATGGTATATGGATGACATACACAGAGTAGGAAGTGATATTCCTATACTACGATCGGTTATACTTTGGTCGTCACACAGTGGTTTCTCCACATGGGACTTGGACATTATATCTGACATACTGGTTACTAGATCTATGGTTTTAGATCTAGATTTGGGTGGTTTCCCAATCAGGGTACTTAGACAGCATTCTAAGAGTATTTAGAATGGACGACTCCTGGCACGGTAGTGTACCTGCAGGTGATGGAGTCACCCTCTCTAAAGGTGTCTTACAGACTAAAGGGGGAGGGATACGCATGATTGACAGATCACTTGCTCAGGTAATTGAGTCAATCATGAGATGTCAAGCACCACACCAGATGTTGTTCTTGCAGTAGGTGCAATAAGTTGATATTGATCCAATCTTGGAGAAACAGTCGGAAGCAGTTTTAGAACATAAGTTGATGTTCTAGGGATATGATAACAGCAGCCTCCTTTAGGAGACAGTTATCATCCCAGGCTTCCAAGGTGACCTGGATGACAGAGTGACTGTCAGAGTTATAGTTTTCCCTCTGACGAGGGGCAGTATTTTGGACAGGTGGTCCAGGCGGATACTGAGGGAAGGTATGGCGCAGGATACTGATTAAGTTCAGTTGACGGTACAGTCTTAGAAGTTTGGATTTGGAGTTCATTTATGAATTAGGTCCCATCAGACATCCAGACATTCCAAGACAGGTATTGCTCATTTCGGGAGATGGCTTTCTCCGCGAACTTGAGATATAGAGAGACATAGAAAGAAACATCCCAGCGGATCTACTCACTGAGGCTATTCCTCGAATGCTATAGTTTCGCAAACGAGCTTTGTGAGATTGACTAGTAGAGGAGTTGGGTGTTCGGTATCACACAGGCTGTGAGTATGCGACATCACAATAATTAGCCTTGAGTGCAAGTGGGAGATTGTTGGAGATAGTGCCCTCAGAGTCAATTATTGGATCACAGGCACGTGATTGCAATGATTGAGGGAGGACCTATCCTAGGAGGACAGTCTTACTCGAGATGATAGTATGCTATCTGGTTTATCTTTATCATCGTGTACTGCTTTAGGTGACCTGACAGGTCGCTATTACACGTTGATAGAGCCCCTAGGATTCTTGCTTGACTGCCAGCAGTATGAGGGCGATCATATACGTGGGAGCTGGTAGTCTATAAGCACATCCTTAAAAAGTCCAAAGTCGTAGGAGTTTCGAGACAGGGCATCGATACTCCATTAGTAGACTAGTGTATACAGTCGAGACCCCGACGAGGGGCGGTGGCCGGTCTCACAAGCCACTGGTGTCAGTTGGTTCACCTAAGATGTATACAGGTGCTCATTGGGTTATGAGTACACCGGACAGGACTCGCCGGGAACATGCTAGTTGGTCTTATACCAGATGTCAGATAGCAGTTCCCTGGTGACATGTGTACAGGTTAGTTCATCGACCTGAGATCGTCATTTGTCTCGTGTGAGTTCCCACTGTGCTTTGATTACTACCCTACCACGGCTCAAAAGAGTCGTGCAAACAGGTTTTAGTTGGGTACAGTCCCGAGCCACATGGAGGCAGAGAGCGGATCTGCAGGGGTTCGTCTCTCCCGGTATTGGGGGTGAGGTCGCGCTGTGTCTAGGAGAGCCATTACACAAAGCCCTCGGCCGAGGCAGGAGATTTACTGGTAGGTATTCCAGTAGTACCTCAGGGTGTTCTGGGCTACGCTCCGACACGACTTGTACCGCTTTTGGGGGTCTGACTTTTACCAACCCCCTAGGCCTGCCATGCGATGCTCATAGACGAACGGACCGGACTGTACGGATATTGTCACTGACAGGCTCAGTAGGGTGTCCGGATGAGTTCGCTCATCGACGTCCCTTTTGGTCAATAGCTGGTGGCCCGTCACGTATTGGCTTATACCTCTGACGTGCTAGTGGTTAAATCCACAGCCATAGTATTGACGAGTCTTTAGAGTCCACCACACTTACAGTTACTCAAGTTTCGGGCGAAACGCTGTAGAGGCCGTATGGAGATATGGCAGGGTCCGATCAGATACGTGCGGTATTGCACGGATCAGGATCGGACGGTTTGTACTAGTGGTTGTATGGATATATGGCAGGGTTTGAACAGATACGTGCGGTATTGCACGGATCAGGATCGGACGGATATTACTAGCCGGCTTTGGTTTAAGCAGGATCCTAGTATAGTACAATGTAGATTTTGTCTCTTTGCATTTGTATCCGGTCGGAATACAGATGCGGGTGTGTATTGTCACGACCCGAGAATTCGACTCGTGACCGGCACTTAACCACGCAACGTCTACAGGCGCAACGCGGCTAAGTAAGCCGAACCCAGAAATCAAAACCAATAAATATAGAGTGATTTAAAACATTTTGTAAAAGCAATAGTAAATGTCTGAAAAACTTCCATTTATTTAATAGAAATCCCTTTTAAGTTCAAAAGTTATGAGTTTTATAATTTTGGTAACATTTCCTTTTTAAAACATTAGCCCCGAAAGTCGGGTAAAAGTAAGGTGTGGCGGAAATAACAAGTGACATGAATAAAGCATCACAATGAGATATACGACGCCGTAGCGAAGAATACACAGTAAAGCAAGGACAATATCATAAAAGCTAAGGCTGCAAAAGTAAAGTCGGCTCACATGCGAGCTCGACACCAGAATATAAAATCATACATATCGTCCTCACAACTGTCTCTAAGTCAATACAGAAGGTAGATGGAGAGTACTAGATACATCAATATACAACTGAAAGATAACAGATACCGTACAAAACCCACCTATCAGCAAAAGACTATCTCTGCTCAAAAAGGGGTATCTGTGCCAAAAGATGCGATAACAGCCAGCCGTGACTACTCCCAAGGGCAACCTGCAAACATTGTGGCACAACGGGGGTGAGTTGCCAACTCGTGAATAGAGATAACATATAAAGGTGATCGCAAGCATGCACATATAGCGTGGCTCTACTAATGCCAGCAGATGATACCAATGCATGTCAACAGTGGATACAATAGTAATGCATGTACTCTAACAGGTAAATGCCACAGGATGAGATGTATAGTAATCAATACCGAGCATGGGATAAATAATATCTACATGGACCAAGTCAACATGGAAAACAATGATCGGTGCCTCAAACTGCACCCAAATCCCACATATACTCAGGCGCTGTTCATATCAGATTTTTGCATTTTCATACCGCCCAATTTTTATCACATTGCATATCGGTAGATACTCTTGAGCCGTGTTTGCTAGTCAATTGCAGGATACAGGTTCCCGGTTCTCAAACGGAGAAATTCATGGAAAACACGACAAAATCCGGTTCCTGCCAACCACAGATAAAAACACGGTCTCCGCTCTTCATCCGTATGTTGCCAGTTACCAGTTTTGGTAGACAAAGTGTCAAGTCAACGTCACTCTCATGCACAAGGCTCAATGGTAGCACAAATCCAAGAGATCTACGCGGAGCTCGAGGCAATCAAACACAAAAAAAGTCCACCCTTGCTCAATAGAAATTCTGGAAGAACTGGAAAAGAATTATCAGAAAATATACACACCAGACAAGAGGGGACAGGAGAACAGGAAAAACCACAGAAGCCCACACCCTAAGCCTACAGTAGGGGCGCGGATCCGCGGCCATAGGGGGCTATAGGCGGCGGATCCGCGGCCGTACAGTGGGTTCAGGCAGTGACTTTTGGGGGGTAGTTTGGTCATTGCGTCAAGGTTCTGTTGGTTGCCCTATGGTTTCATTTCTTGGCCTATAAATAGTCCAGAATTTTGTGAAGGAAGGGTCCAATTTTGTATTCTCATTTTTGCCTAGTTTTAGTCTTGTTCTTCTTCCTCTTCTCACCTCTTCTCCATTAAACTTGTAAGTGAGCTTTTGAGTGAAGAGTGATGAATAAAGAAGACCATTTTATTACCATGCTTGTCTCCTTATCTTTATGCTTGTTGTAATTTTACTTGTTGTAATTCTAATTTGTTAAGTAGTTGTTGTTATTTTTGTTGTTTCTTTCTTCTCTCTTTTTCTTTATCCTTACATACGACAATGATACTTACGGTAGATCCTTGCCAAGGTGAGGTCGCAAATAGTTAGTCGTATTCTTCTAATCTCCCTCATCCTATCTTCCTCCTTTGTTTTGTTTTATTTTTTCGTATTATGATGTGTGAGTAGTTCATTCTTGTTAGGGGTAGGAAAAGGGAAGTTTGAGAGAAGGAAATCTCTCTCACTCTTTCCTTGCCCAACAACTTAAATCAACTCCCGTTAATTGAACCACAATCCGCTCCTTACGGCACCCTATCCTACATGATAGCGGTGATTCCGTAGTGAGACCGGTTGTGGTTGAATTAACCGGAGGTTATGGATAAGAGCCAAGAACGGACGGACAAGCACCAAAAGGAAGGACTATGCGTTGGAAAGCCTAGCTTATACTCGCAAGTTCCTTCCTAGTCGTGCTAATCCCCGTTGTTGCCGATTACTGTAACACCGATATTAAGTGGGGCAACGAAAGATGTGGAGACTCCTAACTCAAACTAACCTAATCCTAACCCTAACAAGCTCTCTTTAAATATCAACTCAACACTTAGATAATCCAACAAAATATGAAAACCGGACTTAACTCGTTAAAACACTTTGAAAAAGACTCCCATCTCCCTGCGGACGACCCGTACTCAACCGGCTAGCTACAAGCGAAACCGTCTTGATTGCGGTAATTAAACTAGAACTTGAACACGCTCATATCCTATCAATCAAATGGCGCCGTTGCCGGGGAGACGGTAGTTTGTTTCTTTGTGAAATTTCGGGTTAATTTGTAAGTATAAAAAAAAACGAAAAAAAATACATACTTTGTAAAAAAACCATCTTGTTATTCTTGATTAGTTTTTGTGCAAGTGCGCAGGAAAATACGAAGTTCAAGATCGACGCCAAAGACGTTGGAAATACGGAGTTCAAGTACAGTGCCAAAGACGTGGGAAGATAGACCCACATTTTCGCGGCTACACCGCGACGGACAAAAACGAAGCATCCGGTCTACGGCAAAAAAATCTCTCTGTAAGTCTCTCTGCTCCTCTCCACTCCTCTGGACTCCAATAAACTGTGTTTTCTGCAGCCTTCTTTGCGCAAATTCTTCTCCCCCTTCCAATAAACTGTTCTTGTGCAGGATTCTTTGCGCCGCAAATAAAAATTGTTTGCAGTTGATTTGTTACTGTTTTGCATTCTTTAATACGGACTTAAGGGGCTTGAAACCAATCCAGATTGGGTGGGGATTTCATCACCCTTCCTAGGACCCCAAAAATCACTAAAGCATATGCATTGTCCATTGTAAATTAAAAAATACTAGACTTCAGCCCTAAGGACTTCGCGCTCATTAGGAGAAGATAAACCGTGTTTAGAACCTCGCTTAACCGTATATTGATTACGGGGTGTCTAGGAAAGTGTTAAAGGCGCAACCGCCGAAAGAGAAAGGGTTATTTAATTAAGGAACTTCGCGAAAGCGTTGGACTGTAAGTCCACGTTGCCACCCCCGGTTCTTACGGGGAGGCGGAAACGGTATAAAAATCAAATTTTTAGTGCAAGAAGCAACATGGACTATGCAAGGTCGGGATCGATACCTAAACTAAAACTAGCAACCTAGCTAAAGAAGTTTAGCTACTCGGATGAAGATGGTTATACCTAGACTTGAACTCCTTCGTCTTCAAACTTTGTAGAGGTTGATGGTTCTCCTTTGTCGCCTTCTCCCGTCGAAGATGGATCCACCTCGAAGGCTCGACCTTTGGGCTCTTTCTCGTACTTGGAGTGAACTAGAATCGCCGGCTTGCTAGACCCTTGATCCTAGAGTAAGTAGAGAGTGTTTAGGGTTTGCTTTTGTTTTTCAAGAGAAGGATTCTCAACTCATGAGAAGGTTTCTCTTGACTAGAGGAAGAAGAAGATGAAGTGAAGAGAGAGAGTGAGAATGATAAAGTGAGCTCTTTCTTTTCCTTTTGCAACCATAACAAAAGAAAAAGAAAAATCAAATAATAACAATAATCAAAATGAAAAAGGTTTGATGGTTAGTTTAGAATGACTAATATCATTACATGCATTAAATGAATAAAGCAAGAATGAAAAAGCATCTTGCATTTGTAATGATGGTAGTCAAATGTTCAACCATGGTCAACAAGTCAACCATGGTCAACAAGTCAACAAAAACTAACCATGACACAATTTCATTTTATTATATATTATTAAATGATATAATACAAATCCATTAGGGTTTGGAAAAAGACGACTGTCAACTGTGCATACGCACCCGTTCCGAAACCCTAATGGAAATCATCTTCCTCCTCCTCAAAAACTGTGCATACACACCTGCATTCTTGTTCCGAGGAACATGAATACTGAGAGATAAAAGCAACCCCAAATACTATACCAGTATCCGGCTCAAACCAGAGCCCGCTGGTAATATCTGTCCGGACTCCAAACGTGCACAAGTGCGCGGATGAGAACGAACCCTGTCGCAAAACCATGCGACCTCTACTCTGTTTTGCCCATAGGCGAATACCCTCTGTGTGGGACTCTAAAGACTCGACACTACGCTGGCAGTGGGTTTAACCACAGACCGCAAGCGGCACTAGCTGTGCGTAACGGTCCCCAGGTAGATGTCGACAAGAAGGCTGACGAGGTGAAACCCCATCGGAACTCCTACTGAGTCTGAATGTGACAGTCTCCGTACAGTCCGGTCTGTTCGTCTGATACATCGCATGGCGGGCCTAGGGGGCGGTAAACGTCAGTCCCCCAATAGCGGTACAAGTCGTGCCGGAGCGAAGCCCAAAACACCCTGAGATAACACTGGAAACCTACCAGTATATCTCGATTGCCCTGGCCAGGGACTACTCGTGTAATGGCTCTCCTAGACACAGCGCGATGTCAACCCCCAATACCGGGAGAGGCGAATCCTGTCTAACCGTCACTGCCTCCAAGTGCTTCGGGACTGCACCCAACCACCACCTGTTTGCACGACTCCTTTGAGCCGTGGTAGGGTAGTGATCAAAGTGCAGTGGGAATACACTCGAGGCGAAGTGCCAGTGTCAAGTCAGCGGACTAAGCTGTACTCATGTCACCTGGGAACTGATGACTGACGATAGGTATAATACCAACCTGTCAGTTCCCGACGAGTCCTGTCCAGTGTACTCGTAACCCAACGAGCACCCGTATACTATCTCCAGTACGACGTACTGATGGCTGTGGGACAGACCATCTCCCACACTGGGATGAGAAGCGCATACGCTAGTCTACTCCGGAGTATCGATGCCCTGTCTCGATAGTCCTGCGACTAGGGACCTGTATAAGGATGTGCTTATAGATTACCCAGCCCCCACTAGTGTGACTGCCATCACAACGCTGGTAATCAAGCAAAGATCCTAAGGGCTCCACTAATGCGTATAAGTGATATAGTAAAATAAACACAAGTACACATTGAAGTAGAGACAAACCAAGTAGCATACTACTATTTTGAGCAAGATTGTATATACAAGGTGAATATCCCAAGCATCCATTAAGTAATATACAAACTAGTATGATACAGTAATGGCCTCTAGGGCATACACACTAACAATCTCCCACTTGCACTAAGGCCATGTACTGGCGTATCGAAGACCTATCATCTCGATCAGCCGCTCGAACTGAGTCTGGGGCAGGGCCTTGGTGAATGGATCTGCAGTGTTGTCTTCTGAAGCTACTCTCCGAACCTCGATCTCCTTGCGATCCACGATCTCCCTGATCAGGTGATACCGCCTCAAGATGTGCCTGGATCTCTGATGGGACCTGGGTTCCTTCGCTAAAGCTATAGCCCCATTGTTGTCGCAATACAGAGGTATTGGATCAACAATGGACGGAACCACCTGAAGTTCTTTCAAGAACTTCCTCATCCAGACAGCTTCTTTTGCGGCATCAGATGCAGCGATGTATTCCGCTTCCATCGTCGAGTCTGCAACGGTTTCCTGTTTGGAACTCTTCCAACACACCGCCCCTCCATTGAGGGTAAAGACAAAGCCCGACATGGACTTGGAATCATCCTTGTCACTCTGGAAGCTGGAGTCAGCAAAGGCCTCGATCTGGAGGTCTTTTCCGCCATACACCAAGAACATCTCCTTAGTCCTTCTCAGGTACTTGAGAATGTTCTTTACCGCTATCCAGTGTTTCTCCCCAGGGTTTGACTGATACCGGCTTACTACACTCAGTGCATAAGCTACATCCGGTCTGGTACACAACATCGCATACATTATAGAGCCTACCGCAGAAGCGTAGGGTATAATCGACATGCGATCCCTCTCCAAATCAGTCTTGGGAGACATCTCTTTAGAGAGGGTGATCCCGTGACAAGCCGGTAGGTTACCGCGCTTGGAATCTTCCATACTAAATCTCTTCACTATGGTGTCGATGTACCTGGACTGAGAAAGTCCCAATATCCTCTTGGATCTATCACGATGGATCCGGATCCCCAGGATGTATGAGGCATCACCCAGGTCTTTCATGGAGAACCTGTGTGACAAGAACCCCTTGACAGATTGTAGCATAGGAATGTCATTTCCTACTAAGAGAATGTCATCCACGTATAAAACGAGGAATGCTACAGTTCTCGCTACAAATCTACTATAGATGCATGGTTCATCTGGATTTTTGATAAAGCCAAATTCTTTGACCGTCTCATCAAAACAGATGTTCCAACTCCGCGATGCCTGCTTTAGTCCATAGATGGACTTAAGCAACTTGCACACCTTTCCGCTGCTCCCACTCTGAATGAAGCCCTCTGGCTGGTCCATATAGACACACTCCTCTAAATTTCCATTTAGAAAAGCTGTCTTTACGTCCATTTGCCAGATCTCATAATCGTGGAAGGCAGCGATGGCAAGAAGGATCCGAATGGATTTCAGCATGGCTACTGGAGAAAAGGTTTCGTCATAGTCCAAGCCAGGTCTTTGACGGAAACCTTTTGCTACCAGCCTAGCTTTATAGGTCTCAACCTGTCCATCTACACCAATCTTCCTTTTGAAGATCCACTTGCATCCTACGGGTTTTACCCCGTCTGGAGCAATGTCCAACGTCCATACCTTGTTGGTGTACATGGACTCCATTTCGGTCCGCATTGCATCCAGCCATTTCACTGAGTCAACGCTCTGAACGGCCTGCTGGAAGCTAGTAGGCTCATCATAATCTATGATGCAATCCTCTCTATCCCCGTCTATGAGAAAACCGTAGTATCTCTCGTGCGGATGAGACTGCCTACTACTTCTGCGGAGCGGCGTAGGAATGTCCTGTTCTGTTGAACCCTCTGGTTCCACTAAGCTTTCAGTAACAGTCTGTGGCTCTGGAACTTCTTCCAGTTCTACTGCGCTCCCACTAATTTCCCTTTCCAAGAACTGGTGTTCTAGAAAGTGGGCATTGCGAGAAACAAGGACTTTTTGTTCCTCTGCGTAGTAGAAAAGATACCCCCTGGTGCTCTTTGGGTATCCCACAAACTTGCACAGCACTGAGCGTGCCTCTAGTTTGTCCGCATGCTGCTTTTTGACAAAAGCTGGACATCCCCATATCTTCAGATATTGAAGATATGGTTTCTTCCCACTCCACATTTCATATGGGGTGGTAGGCACAGTCTTAGTCGGAACTCGGTTCAAAAGGTATGCAGCTGATTCTAGCGCATATCCCCAGAATGATCGCGGTAACTCAGCGTTACTCATCATGGACCGCACCATATCCAGTAGGGTGCGGTTCCGTCTCTCCGATACACCGTTATGTTGCGGGGTGTATGGAGGAGTAAGCTGAGAGAAAATTCCGTTCTCTTTTAAATAGTCCAGGAACTCGGCACTTAAGTATTCTCCACCTCGATCCGATCTTAGAATCTTAATACTTTTGCCGGTCTGTTTCTCTACTTCATTCTTATACTCCTGGAATTTTTCAAAGGCCTCGGACTTATGTTTCATTAAGAAGACATAACCGTACCTTGAGAAGTCATCCGTAAAAGTAATGAAGTAAGAATGTCCGCTTCGGGCATGTGTAGACATTGGACCGCACACGTCACTGTGTACGAGTCCCAAGAGCTCGCTCGCTCTTTCTCCATGTCCAGTAAACGGAGTCTTTGTCATCTTTCCCTTGAGACAGGATTGACAAGTGGCATACGATTGATATTCGAACGCATTCAAATACCCTTCTGTATGTAACTTCGTCAACCTTCTCTCATTGATGTGACCCAATCTACAATGCCATAAGAAAGTCTGGTTTATTTCTGGAGACTTTCTTTTGTGTGTATTCTGGACATTGAAAATCTGTGGTTGGTTCAATACGTATATACCATTACTCAATGTACCTGACCCAATCAGAACTTGATTAAGGTGAATGTTTACAACATTACTTACAAACGCAAATTCATAACCTTCTTTAGAAACTAAAGATACAGAAATGATATTACAAGTTGCGTTGGGTACAAAAAAGCAATTACGCAAAACCAAAACATGTCCATCTGACATTCCCAGGTGATAGTCCCCCACGGCTTTAGCATCCATGCTAGCTCCGTTCGCAACTCTGAGGGTCATGTCACCTGCCTTCAAAACCCTACGGTTTCTCAACGCCTGCAAAGAATTACAGATATGAGATCCTGATCCGGTATCCAATACCCAGGAAGTAGAGTTTATTGAAAGACAGTTTTCAATAACATACACACCTGAAGCTGAAGCTGCAACCTGCTTCAATTCCTGTGTTCTGGCCTTCCAGGCCCTGCAATCATTCTTCCAGTGTCCTTTCTTATGACAAAAGAAGCATTCTTCCTTATCCACAAGCTTCCCCGCTAACTTTGTTGCTTTACCTTTTCCCTTCGTATCCACTTTACTAACACCGCCCCTTGGTTTGGCGGGGGCTTTCTTCTTCTTTCCCTTGGCTTTCGCCTTGGACCTAGAAGAAGATGATCCTCCTACAAACAAAGTGGATGTTTCCCTACCTTTCTGTAGGGTGCCCTCTGCGCTCCTCAGCAGGTTGAGGAGCTCTGAAAGTTCAACCTCTTTTTCTTGTAGGTTGAAATTCATTATAAACTGGGCGTAAGTGGAAGGAAGGGACTGGAGAACTATATCCGTATATAGCTCACTCTCCAATGTGATCCCTA
The DNA here is from genome assembly GCA_030015575.1 of Agapanthus africanus. Lineage (NCBI taxonomy): Eukaryota > Viridiplantae > Streptophyta > Magnoliopsida > Asparagales > Amaryllidaceae > Agapanthus > Agapanthus africanus. The sequence goes on along the minus strand of JASDDO010000010.1, from coordinate 201,044,525 downwards.
GGTCAGCGAGCTCCTCAATGTAGCCGATCATCTTTAGCACGTGCTCGGCTACTGATGATCCGACGGCCATTCTTGTCGAAAACAACTTTTTCGACGCTTCGTATCTTGCGATACGTGATTGCTCTCCATACAGTTCTTTTGTATAAAGCAATATGGACTCCATGTCCATATTCTCATGCCTCCTCTGATGTTCGTTGTCCATCGAGGCAAGCAGGAGGCACTTGGCCTTCGCGCTATCAATCTCCCAAGTCTTGCGGATTTCCTTATCCGCGACGCTGGAAGTTGGACCAGGGACAGGGGGAGCTTTGGTGGTAAGAAGATACCCCAGCTTGTCATAAGTGATTGCTATCTTGACATTCCTGAGCCAATCTTTGTAGTTTGGCCCTGTCAACTTGTTTTTATCTAGGAGTAACTTAAGTCCAGTCATGTTGATTGGTCGCTGCAATTAGGAGAGAGAAGAAGAAACACTCAGCATGATGCTCTTGCAAGTTTAGAGTGGTTTTTAGTTTGTCTAAACAGGATGGCTCCCACTGTTTCTCGAATCCCTCCTCAAACCATAAAGGAAGAATTAGTCAGGATCAATCCCACCGTACAATACTTGCTTAACCGTTCAGCCAGGCCGGTGTCGGTACTTCGAGGGAGGTTTTCCAACGCTTTCGCGAAGTTCCTTAATTAAAGAACCTCTTTTCCCTGGGGGCGTAGCCCCGCTAACACCTTTCTAGGCACCTACTAGGTTTATAGCATTGATCGTTAAGTGAGAAATTTCCCGAGGAGTAGCATATACTCACAGTAGGATCGGGATCCAAATATCATCGCGTGACGAAACTGAAGGAATCCTACCAGAATCACCACACTCCAAATGGTATGCAAATCTAGCAAGTTTCAGTACTTATGAAACTCCCGATGTGGATTTTTGCCCCATGCTCTTATGACCTTGGCGTGAGGTCAAAATGTCATAAGTCACATGTCAAGTTCGTCCCATCATTATCCAGGTTAATTTGAATCCACCCGTACATACCCTTGACGTAGGCCAAAATGGCAGTACGACTGTTTCAAACCAACGCATTCTATCTATGCAACAGATAAATATCCGGCAGCTACCAATCACTATGCCTTGGCGTGAGGTCAAAATACATAGCTTGAATACTACCGAATATCTAACTGAAATGATGGAGGGCTACGGATGGTTTTGGCAAAACCGTGAACGTAGTGAACTTGATTTGGTCGATGGAACGAGATAGCTTTTAAATGGAGTGGCTCAAGCTCCGCATTTTAAAAGTTAGTTTTGAAAAGAACCGAGTGGTTTTTCGAAAGTGTTCCAACGACTTTAACTTGGTTTATTATCTTGCATTAGTTCTTTTAATGCGTGATATTCTTGCATTAGTACTTTTAATGCGTCCCATCATTTAAATCCTACCATTGCAGAAAACAACCAAAATATGACGTACGCTTATGCCATTCGCATTCGCCACTGGGCCCCGTCATTACCCGTTAGGTTACTTAACTAACGACAGAGCGGGGGCTGGGCTAGCGCGTCTGTAAAACATAAGCAACGCCTAAATAGAAAGCAATGATAAACATTTCAGATCACAGATAAATACATTGGATATACTAGTAATCTGTAATTTGTACGAGCCTGTAACAAAAACAGATAACACGGTCGCGGTGAATAGCCAATACCCCACCCAAGACCCCTACGGGTGCGGCAAACTACCCGCCAAGTACCCGAAGCGTAGCAACCTCCCTCATCTCCATGAGTAGGCCACTCGACACTTCGGCATACCCGGTAGTTTGTGCACCCCTCCATGGGTCTATCCTAGGAGCAAAAACAGTAAAAGAATTATACAATGACGGCTACAACCCCGACCCGGTTGTGCGGCCAAACAAATAATAATTATTACATCAATTTACATTTACAATGAATTGCAAGAAAAGAAAACTCTCGTCTCACAACCCCCGGCTATTCACCCGCGACAATCCAACATATTTATATACACATTCCAGCACATTACAGATCATGTATAACCCCGACTAATCGTCTTATAGCGATTAGTCGACGTTCAATACATGCAAACATCACAGATATAACCATCATAGTCAAAGTGCAGTGAAGTTCGGAAAAATACGGATTTATAGGCCCCCAAAAGTAAATTTTAGTTCTGGAAAATCTGGGCATATAATTTATATTCTAAAAATCCCAAAATCCCCAACTACAGATACTGCACGAAAAACGAGGCGCAGAAGACGACAAAGCGCGGCGGTTCCGCGGCACGAGCCTACCTCGTGCCGCGGATGCGCGGCGCTTTGAGCTCCTCACTGGATCGTTTTTCATGGGTGTTCTTAGAAAAGCCTGAGACGATTTTACAAATATAAAGTTTTTCATTTCGAGCCAAAAAAATTTCAACAGAAACTCAGGTTTTTGAAAATACGGTTTTTTGGGTTTTTACGGTTCCGAACTTCGTTACACTTCACTACCTAGCTAGTTTAAGTTTAGTTAGGCTCTGATACCACTGTAAGTCCACGTTGCCACCCCCGGTTCTTACGGGGAGGCGGAAACGGTATAAAAATCAAATTTTTAGTGCAAGAAGCAACATGGACTATGCAAGGTCGGGATCGATACCTAAACTAAAACTAGCAACCTAGCTAAAGAAGTTTAGCTACTCGGATGAAGATGGTTATACCTAGACTTGAACTCCTTCGTCTTCAAACTTTGTAGAGGTTGATGGTTCTCCTTTGTCGCCTTCTCCCGTCGAAGATGGATCCACCTCGAAGGCTCGACCTTTGGGCTCTTTCTCGTACTTGGAGTGAACTAGAATCGCCGGCTTGCTAGACCCTTGATCCTAGAGTGAGTAGAGAGTGTTTAGGGTTTGCTTTTGTTTTTCAAGAGAAGGATTCTCAACTCATGAGAAGGTTTCTCTTGACTAGAGGAAGAAGAAGATGAAGTGAAGAGAGAGAGTGAGAATGATAAAGTGAGCTCTTTCTTTTCCTTTTGCAACCATAACAAAAGAAAAAGAAAAATCAAATAATAACAATAATCAAAATGAAAAAGGTTTGATGGTTAGTTTAGAATGACTAATATCATTACATGCATTAAATGAATAAAGCAAGAATGAAAAAGCATCTTGCATTTGTAATGATGGTAGTCAAATGTTCAACCATGGTCAACAAGTCAACCATGGTCAACAAGTCAACAAAAACTAACCATGACACAATTTCATTTTATTATATATTATTAAATGATATAATACAAATCCATTAGGGTTTGGAAAAAGACGACTGTCAACTGTGCATACGCACCCGTTCCGAAACCCTAATGGAAATCATCTTCCTCCTCCTCAAAAACTGTGCATACACACCTGCATTCTTGTTCCGAGGAACATAAATACTGAGAGATAAAAGCAACCCCAAATACTATACCAGTATCCGGCTCAAACCAGAGCCCGCTGGTAATATCTGTCCGGACTCCAAACGTGCACAAGTGCGCGGATGAGAACGAACCCTGTCGCAAAACCATGCGACCTCTACTCTGTTTTGCCCATAGGCGAATACCCTCTGTGTGGGACTCTAAAGACTCGACACTACGCTGGCAGTGGGTTTAACCACAGACCGCAAGCGGCACTAGCTGTGCGTAACGGTCCCCAGGTAGATGTCGACAAGAAGGCTGACGAGGTGAAACCCCATCGGAACTCCTACTGAGTCTGAATGTGACAGTCTCCGTACAGTCCGGTCTGTTCGTCTGATACATCGCATGGCGGGCCTAGGGGGCGGTAAACGTCAGTCCCCCAATAGCGGTACAAGTCGTGCCGGAGCGAAGCCCAAAACACCCTGAGATAACACTGGAAACCTACCAGTATATCTCGATTGCCCTGGCCAGGGACTACTCGTGTAATGGCTCTCCTAGACACAGCGCGATGTCAACCCCCAATACCGGGAGAGGCGAATCCTGTCTAACCGTCACTGCCTCCAAGTGCTTTGGGACTGCACCCAACCACCACCTGTTTGCACGACTCCTTTGAGCCGTGGTAGGGTAGTGATCAAAGTGCAGTGGGAATACACTCGAGGCGAAGTGCCAGTGTCAAGTCAGCGGACTAAGCTGTACTCATGTCACCTGGGAACTGATGACTGACGATAGGTATAATACCAACCTGTCAGTTCCCGACGAGTCCTGTCCAGTGTACTCGTAACCCAACGAGCACCCGTATACTATCTCCAGTACGACGTACTGATGGCTGTGGGACAGACCATCTCCCACACTGGGATGAGAAGCGCATACGCTAGTCTACTCCGGAGTATCGATGCCCTGTCTCGATAGTCCTGCGACTAGGGACCTGTATAAGGATGTGCTTATAGATTACCCAGCCCCCACTAGTGTGACTGCCATCACAACGCTGGTAATCAAGCAAAGATCCTAAGGGCTCCACTAATGCGTATAAGTGATATAGTAAAATAAACACAAGTACACATTGAAGTAGAGACAAACCAAGTAGCATACTACTATTTTGAGCAAGATTGTATATACAAGGTGAATATCCCAAGCATCCATTAAGTAATATACAAACTAGTATGATACAGTAATGGCCTCTAGGGCATACACACTAACATGGACAACCTCCCCTTATCTCTGCACTTACCTGGCCCCGTGATCGGTGTATTTTTAAGCCTGTTTCTCGACACTGTTTAACTTCGAAAATCAAGTTCAGGAGCAGGTCTAGTAGACCTAGGCGACCGTAGATCTAGGTGTGATTGTGCATATCTTGTTTGTGATTGCTTAAGCCGTATTTCCGTACATACTTCTGTAAAAATCTTTCTAAAAAAAAAAAATCAAAAACTTTTATAAAAACTTGCCCTTTTGTCGCCAAATCCATTTTCACCCAACACCCATCGCCTTTCTCCATTGACGTTTTCTTACCCTCACCTTCTCCGCTTTGACTATACTAAACTCGTTTAGTGTATGTCCGCTTGGACTCGGGACACTAGCGCCCGTCTAGTCCGCGTTACGTTAGTCGCGACCGACTACGCGATCGACTCCGAAGTCGATACTCCGTCCACTCCTCTTTCACCCCTTCCTTTGCCGGCCAACTCCGACGTTGACCGGAATTCTGTTCATACATCTTCACCTTCACCTTCACCTTCACCAACCTCTTCTTCCGCGATGTCGGGATTTAATCCGAACATCTCTTTAACCACCGCTGGAATGGCTCCACCTCCTACGGAGACCAATCTTCCACCACCTCCGCCTGTTGTAGCGCCGCAGCGAATTGCGCTCCAGGATCGTTTCTACCCCACCCGTTCTGCACTTCCCACCTGCCTTTCTCTTCCTCCGGCCAATGGGGACAACTTTGAAATTAAGCCCCATTTCATCAACATACTTCCACGTTTTCATGGGCTCGAAACTGAAGATGCCTATATCTTCATCAATAAATTTCAAAATGTCTGTGCCATGATGAAAACAACCCAGCTGTCGGACGATGCTATACGTCTACGGGTCATTCCGTTCACTCTATGCGATCTCGCTGAAAAATGGCTGTATAGCACCGCTTCCCACTCGATCACCAGCTGGGACGAGTTTGTTAAAGCGTTTCTGAAAAAATTCTATCCAAATCATAAGACCGCAAGAATTCGAAATGAAATCAACCAATTCTCCCAGCTTCCTTCTGAACCCTTCTGGAAGTGCTTTAACCGGTACAAAGACCTTCTTGTTCAGTGTCCTCACCACGGTATACAGAAATGGCAGCTCTGCCAAACCTTATACGAGGGACTGAACCCAGCAACGAAGCAGTTGCTGGAAACCATCTGTCAGGGCCACTTCCTATCGAAATCTGACGAGGAAGCGTGGCAGTTCTTTGACGATCTTGCGGAGCAAACGCTACAGTGGGAGAGCACAAGACCGACTTCTTCTTCTTCTACCTCCACTTCTACCGGTCAGTCTAGGGTAGGAATCCACCAACTCGACGTCTCTATTGCGATAAAAGCTGAAATGGCTGCTATAACAAGAAAGCTTGAAGCGATAGAGAGCAAATTCTCTGCTCCTACTCCTGCCCCTGTTCTCCCCCTTCGTACCATCTACGCTTGTTGTTCTGATCCTTCCCACTTGACCGAAGAGTGTCCTTACAATCCACCCTCGCAAGGACAGGATCAGGTTAATGCTGCTTTCCAGCAAAGACCGAGGAATGATCCATACTCTTCCACCTACAATCCCGGTTGGAGGAACCACCCCAATTTCGCCTGGAATCGGAATCAGAATCAGAATCAATTCCAGGGCAACAATTTCCAAAGGGGCCCTCCACCGCAACAACAAGCGCAACAACAAACTCAGTATCAGCAGCCCTTCCAACCCCAACCTTACCAAAACCAGACGAACAATTTTGCACCAAACAATTCTTTTCCACCAAATAACAACTTTGTTCCGTCAAACACTGATAAGGTTTCCTCGCTAGAGCGATGTCTGGAGGCGTTTGTTAAACAATCGACTCAATCCACCGCCAACATCCAGTCTTCGATCCAATCTTTAGTGCAACACACCGCCGCACACGGGCAGAGCATCAAAACCATCGAGGCCCAGATTGCACAGCTGAACGCGGCCTTGAGCGAGCGAGAGAAGGGGAAGCTTCCGTCCCAGCCACTGCCAAATCCCGGTCACCCACATAATGCACATATTGCTCTTGAACAACAAAACCATAATGTGAGTGCCGTGACTACGCTGAGATCGGGAAGGATGCTGCAAAACAACATTGGCAAGCGAATCAACGATGACACCCCGGCCGCCGCTTCTTCTTCTCCTTCTTCTTCTTCGTCTTCCGAGCCTATTCTCCGTTCTTCAACAGGCTCTCCTTCCTCTTCTTCTGCTCTGAACGGACCCACTTCTCACTCCACAAAAACACCTATTCTGGGATCCGTTCCAACTCCAAAATCTCCTCCTCCAGCATTAGACTCAACCAATTTTCAAAATGTTCCATTTCCAAACCGGTTGAGGTCTAATAAACAAAATCCTCAAATGGAGAAGATTTTGGAGTTATTCAAGCAAGTTAACATTAACATTCCTCTTTTAGATGCTGTCCAACAAGTCCCGTCTTACGCGAAAATCTTAAAAGACTTGTGCACGAAAAAGAGGAAGTCTCAGGTACCCAAGAAAGTTTTCTTGGCTAGTGCTGTGAGTGATGCCCTTACCCAATCTTTACCATAAAAACGGAAGGACCCTGGCTGTCCTACGATTTCAATTACCATTGGGGATAAGAACATCAACCGCGCACTATTAGATCTTGGTGCCAGTGTTAACTTGCTTCCATATTCAGTATACGAGCAATTAGGCGTCGGAGAGTTGAAACCCACACACTGCACTCTCCAAATGGCCGACCGATCGATCACCCACCCTAGGGGTTAGCTAGAGGATGTGTTGATAAGAGTCGGGGACTTCATATTCCCCGTTGACTTCATTGTATTAGATACACAGCCTGTAGCTAACCCCCGGAATCAAATTCCGGTGATACTCGGTCGCCCATTTCTCGCAACCTCAAATGTTGTGATCAATTGTCGCAACGGTTCGATGAACCTCTCTTTTGGAAATATGACAATTGAACTCAACATTTTTAGGTTGGGGAATCAGCCCACCGAACCTAATGCTCATATATTAGATGTTTGCTCGATCCAGGAGATCACCCCTGAAGAATGTGAGTTCGAGGAGTTTCTATTTCACGACGATAACCTTGACGCCACTAGTGCGTTTCTCTTCGAACCTGCTGCTGCTTCCGTGCCCAACTACGACTATGAGTGTTTTACGTTTTCACACGATCTTAGCCGCTCACCACCCGAGTTTGAATCGTTTGACTTTTCGGATGAGTTACCTGAACCATCCAACTCGGTGGCTTACACTCGTGTCGAACCTTTGTTGGAATCCTTTGAGTTCGAGACCTTTTCTCCAATCCTTCCTTCTATCATTTCACCTCCAATTCTCGAACTCAAGCCTTTGCCATCTCACCTTAAGTACGCTTACTTAGGTGAGAACGAGACCCTCCCAGTTATCATTTCGGCTTCTCTAGCTCCTGAGCAAGAGAAAGCCCTTCTTTCGGTCTTGCACGGCAATAGGCAAGCTTTTGGCTGGTCCATGGCGGACATTAAGGGGATTAGTCCCCTGATCGTAGAGCATCATATACATCTGATGGATGATGCCAAACCAGCCCGGGATCCACAAAGACGTCTCAATCCAGTCATGAAGGAGGCTGTGAAGAAGGAGATCGTCAAATGTCTAGATAGTGGTATCATTTACCCTATCTCTGATAGCCAGTGGGTTAGCCCCATTCATGTTGTCCCTAAGAAGTCGGGCATTACGGTCATCACCAATGAGGCAAACGAGTTAATCCCTACTCGCACCCAAACTGGGTGGCGAGTATGCATTGATTACCGAAAACTCAACGCCGCAACGCGGAAAGACCACTTTCCGCTACCTTTTATTGACCAGATGCTCGAACGATTGGCCGGACACGAGTACTATTGTTTTCTAGATGGCTACTCTGGCTATAATCAAATTCCCATCGCCGAAAAAGACCAGGACAAGACCACTTTCACTTGTCCTTTCGGCACGTTTGCATATCGTCGCATGCCCTTTGGGTTATGCAATGCGCCCGCTACCTTCCAGCGGTGTATGATGGGAATTTTCTCAGACATGGTGGAGAAATTTCTGGAGATCTTCATGGACGACTTCTCCATCTTTGGCGATTCTTTTGACGAGTGTCTGCTGCATCTCGACGCTGTCCTTACCAGATGTAAGGACAAGAATCTCACTTTGAACTGGGAGAAATGCCACTTCATGGTGCGCGAAGGTATTGTCTTAGGACATATCATCTCGCAGAAGGGCATTGAGGTAGACAAAGCTAAGATTGAGGTCATTTCCAATCTTCCTCCTCCCCGATGCGTCCGAGATATCCGAGCCTTCCTTGGCCACGCCGGTTTTTATAGACGGTTTATCAAGGACTTTAGCAAGATTGCTAGGCCCTTAACTCTTCTCCTGGCCAAGGACACGCCATTCGACTTCAGCTCAAGCTGTGCGGCTGCTTTTGAATCATTGAAACACTCACTCACTTCCACTCCCGTTCTCTCTTCCCCTGACTGGACGCACCCATTCGAGATTATGTGCGATGCATCCGACTTTGCCATCGGTGCTGTCCTTGGACAGCACATCAACAAGATGCCGCACGTGATCTATTACGCAAGCCGAACCCTGAACGACGCACAACTCAATTATACAACAACTGAGAAGGAATTCTTAGCTGTTGTATTTGCTTTAGAGAAGTTCAGGCCCTACCTAATCGGCTCTCCAGTCATTGTCTACACGGACCATTCAGCTCTGCGCCATCTTTTTGCGAAGAAAGATGCCAAGTCTCGGTTAATCCGTTGGATCCTCTTGCTTCAAGAGTTTGACCTTGTCATTAAGGACAAACGAGGATGTGAAAACGTGGTTGCCGACCATCTCTCACGACTTCCTTCTTCGCCTTCGCTTCCAATTCCGATAAACGACGTTTTTCCGGATGAACAACTCTTGACAGTATCTTGCGAACCCTGGTTCGCAGATATTGTGAACTATTTGGCCACGGGATTACTACCGACCGAATGGTCTAGTCAGGACAGACTTCGCTTCTTGTCCCAAGTAAAACACTTTTACTGGGATGAACCCTACTTGTTCAAGTACTGTCCCGACCAGATTATTCGTCGGTGTGTCCCCGATGAGGAATTCAAGAGTGTGCTGTCATTTTGCCACGATCAAGCGTGTGGCGGGCACTTTGGGCCCAGAAAGACAGCTGAGAAGATCTTGCAATGTGGTTTCTACTGGCCACAACTTTTCAAAGACGCTCACGAATATTGCAAGACTTGCTCTCGGTGCCAACACATGGGCCGGATATCCCGGAGAAACGAGATGCCGCTCCAACCGATCTTGGTTGTGGAGATTTTCGATGTGTGGGGGATAGACTTCATGGGGCCGTTTCCCAGCTCTTTTGGGAACTTGTACATACTTCTAGCTGTTGATTACGTCTCTAAATGGGTCGAGACTGTGCCCAGCCGGACTAACGACAACAAGGTTGTCGTTAAGTTCCTTAAAGAAAACATTTTCTCCCGGTTTGGGCACCCCCGAGCGATCATTAGCGACAATGGAAGTCATTTCTGCAATAGGACTTTCGAGGCCTTGATGCGGAAGTACTCCATTAATCATAAGCTTTCTACGCCCTACCACCCCCAAACCTGCGGGCAGGCCGAAGTTTCAAATCGGCAAATCAAGCAGATATTGGAGAAGACGGTTTCCAAGAACCGTAAGGATTGGTCTCTGAAACTCACTGATGCCCTTTGGGCATTTAGAACTGCTTATAAGACCGACCTTGGCATGTCTCCCTATCGGCTTGTGTACGAAAAGGCCTGCCACCTTCCTGTCGAAATCGAGCATCGCGCATTTTGGGCGATTAAGGAGCTGAATCTGTCTCTTGAGGACGCGGGCAGGAATCGGAAGCTGCAGCTGAACGAACTATGCGAGCTTAGGGATGAGACTTACGACAACGCGGTTGTTTCACGATAAACACCTTTTGCGCAAAACCTTCGTACCTGGTCAACAGGTACTTCTTTACGACACCCGACTTCATTTCCATCCTGGAAAGCTCCGCTCTCGCTGGAAAGGGCCGTATTTTGTGCGGAATGTGTATCCGCAGGGCGCTGTGGATTTGGAAAATCCAAAGGACGGTTCACTTTTCAAGGTAAATGGACACCGATGCAAACCGTACCTTAGCACCGAACCAACAGAGGAGCTCCTGTTCTTACAGGAGCCGGTTTACCCTGCCTGATCTTCCTCTGCTTACCTCCAAACTTCGGTTATCCAGCCAAGAACAGTGGACACTGTTCCAAATAAGTTTGGGGGTATGTACAAACCATTTTGTTTATATTTGTGTATATTCTTTTTCTTTTCTTTAAAAACAAAAAAAAAAAAAAACAAATAAAAATTGTGTATCACTAACCGACAATTTTGAACCTTCCAACTGCTCTCTTCATGCTATGACAGTGAGGACACTGTCCAGTTTAAGTTTGGGGGTACGCTCGGTACGCATTTCTTCCCTTCGCATTCATATGTATATTTTTGCATCTGCATATTAAAATCCATAAAATCCATAAAAATTTGAAAATTTTCTAAAAAACATAAAAACTTTTTCGTCAAGTTAACTTGTGGAAGAACTCTGATTCAACATTCGACGGTTTTAGTTTGAAAAAAATAGGAATAACTAGATCTTATATTTAGATTTTGAAAACCTGAAAGATAACTCTCCTTTGAAGTTAACTATAGCTGATATACGTCTTTACATCACACTACACGTGTCGTAAGATTTTGGGAATTAGATGACAAGTCTTTCATGTTTAAACTTTTAAACAGATAAATGATTTTCTAAGGATCAAATAGGTTTGTTCTGAAATAAGTAATGTCAAGAATAGTTTATGAAGTAAAGCGAATATGAAGGAATGTTATTGATGCCGTAATTGGAGCTAAGTCTGAAAAATAACCCATCTAAAACTTGATTGGAATGATTACACACCAAACCCACTAGACACGTCTTTTATCCAAAAAAAAAATATTTGAACTGCCGGTTATATCTCCGTTCGTATTAAATCATCTAATTTTCACGCCAATCTGTCTTTTGTTTTTGGACCTAGGTAACTTGAGTAATTAAGTCCGCTGGGGTGTTTTTACACCTAATGCCCTAAAACCAACTGGTTTGGGTGCATTGGCCCAAAGCTCGCTAAGAAGCTTAGAAAGTCCAGTTTAAAACAAAGTCAAGCAAGTGTTCTCTCCGAGTTAAAATTCCTAACGGTTCTTTGTGTGAGAATAATCTTGATAAAAGACAGGCTTTTAAAAAAAAATTTAACGGAGATATGAAGGTTTTACTCTTTGATAAAGACTATTGCACGTTCACAGAGGTGTGTATGAAATGAAAACAAGAAAAAGGTGGAGTGAAAAATACGACTTAGTTTCCTGTTAAGGAAGATAGAAATTCTGAAGTTGAAACCTTACTGGAAAACGAAACTTGAAAAATGCTTAACTCTTTATAAAACTTATGTGATCCTTTTAAAATCGTTATCTGGGCTTTATTGTGCGACATGATGACTTTATTCAACCTTTCGGGAACTTAACGACACTATTTGCACTGCACGTAAAGACATATAAAATCTGTAGTTAAATAAGATGCGAGGTGTGAAAAATAAAGGTTCGATGGTCTAGACTTAGGATTATAGGATTGTTATTTTCAAAAACAAAACTTTAGGGTTAAAGCTTAGTTATTTTACAAAACCAACTTGACCGGATTTTGTGGGTAGTATCCGCTGAAAACCCTCAGGAGACAACACTCCTCCTACTAGGGACACCTAGAGGTTTAACGGCTTGTTGCACATGCTCAGTGCAATCGCGTTCCCTGCGAAAGTGAGGTTAGGAAATTTTTTGTGAATAAATGGACTTTGCTCGGGACGAGCAAATGATAAGTTTGGGGGTATTTGTTCATATCAGATTTTTGCATTTTCATACCGCCCAATTTTTATCACATTGCATATCGGTAGATACTCTTGAACCGTGTTTGCTAGTCAATTGCAGGATACAGGTTCCCGGTTCTCAAACGGAGAAATTCATGAAAAACACGACAAAATCCAGTTCCTGCCAACCACAGATAAAAACACGGTCTCCGCTCTTCATCCGTATGTTGCCAGTTACCAGTTTTGGTAGACAAAGTGTCAAGTCAACGTCACTCTCATGCACAAGGCTCAATGGTAGCACAAATCCAAGAGATCTACGCGGAGCTCGAGGCAATCAAACACAAAAAAAGTCCACCCTTGCTCAATAGAAATTCTGGAAGAACTGGAAAAGAATTATCAGAAAATATACACACCAGACAAGAGGGGACAGGAGAACAGGAAAAACCACAGAAGCCCACACCCTAAGCCTACAGTAGGGGCGCGGATCCGCGGCCATAGGGGGCTATAGGCGGCGGATCCGCGGCCGTACAGTGGGTTCAGGCAGTGACTTTTGGGGGGTAGTTTGGTCATTGCGTCAGGGTTCTGTTGGTTGCCCTAGGGTTTCATTTCTTGGCCTATAAATAGTCCAGAATTTTGTGAAGGAAGGGTCCAATTTTGTATTCTCATTTTTGCCTAGTTTTAGTCTTGTTCTTCTTCCTCTTCTCACCTCTTCTCCATTAAACATGTAAGTGAGCTTTTGAGTGAAGAGTGATGAATAAAGAAGACCATTTTATTACCATGCTTGTCTCCTTATCTTTATGCTTGTTGTAATTTTACTTGTTGTAATTCTAATTTGTTAAGTAGTTGTTGTTATTTTTGTTGTTTCTTTCTTCTCTCTTTTTCTTTATCCTTACATACGACAATGATACTTACGCTAGATCCTTGCCAAGGTGAGGTCGCAAATAGTTAGTCGTATTCTTCTAATCTCCCTCTTTCTATCTTCCTCCTTTGTTTTGTTTTATTTTTCCGTATTATGATGTGTGAGTAGTTCATTCTTGTTAGGGGTAGGAAAAGGGAAGTTTGAGAGAAGGAAATCTCTCTCACTCTTTCCTTGCCCAACAACTTAAATCAACTCCCGTTAATTGAACCACAATCCGCTCCTTACGGCACCCTATCCTACATGATAGCGGTGATTCCGTAGTGAGACCGGTTGTGGTTGAATTAACCGGAGGTTATGGATAAGAGCCAAGAACGGACGGACAAGCACCAAAAGGAAGGACTATGCGTTGGAAAGCCTAGCTTATACTCGCAAGTTCCTTCCTAGTCGTGGTAATCCCCGTTGTTGCCGATTACCGTAACACCGATATTAAGTGGGGCAACGAAAGATGTGGAGACTCCTAACTCAAACTAACCTAATCCTAACCCTAACAAGCTCTCTTTAAATATCAACTCAACACTTAGATAATCCAACAAAATCTGAAAACCGGACTTAACTCGATAAAACACTTTGAAAAAGACTCCCATCTCCCTGCGGACGACCCGTACTCAACCGGCTAGCTACAAGCGAAACCGTCTTGATTGCGGTAATTAAACTAGAACTTGAACACGCTCATATCCTATCAATCAGGCGCCGGCACACCCATCGGCCCTCAAATCCTGTATATCTCGGAGGAATCACGAGTGCCCAACATCGGCACCCAAAACATCATAAAATACTCGTGTCCAGCATCGACACGTAAATCCTCGAATATCGGGCGCCGTCAATCCGGACCGGCCCCACGGGGTCCCCCTGCGGTATCGGCCCTCGGCCCCGGCAGTACGGATCATCCCGCAACCATCACTCGACTCTGGTCAGTATCCTCCGGACAACTGCCAGGTCCAACCAATCACCGGTAGGTACTCGCCCGCCTCCAGGCTCAATCGGCAAATCCCATCGATCATCTCGCCGAGGGGAACCATACCGGGCCCACCACGAACCCGCAAACGGAACATCCACTCCTCGAATCGGGTTTCAAGCACACGTCTCAGCACCGAGAAAACGCGTGGTGGACACACCAAAATATCATATCACGAGGTACCGGGTTTTCAAAATAGCATATCTTTCCTTAAATAATTCCACGGTCCTCAAAACAGGAATCACATGAAAATCCAATACCAATAGTAAAATCCAATGCGAGGTACAATATACATCAATCCATGGTATGGGTATAAGGGGAAAACCGCTTTTTAAAGTAGTTTCATTTCCGGTTTTAAAAGATGTCATGCGGCTCCCAATATACATGAAGGTCATATCAAATCACATATGAGGCGAACTATAGCAATAAAATCATGGCAGCTCTATAGTGAGTGTGGCATGGCAATTACTAACGGTGTGTGTGTAGCATGTAAATAGTGCCCGTGCAACATAAACCGTTAGTAATAGTGCGGTGTTCTATCAGTTCTAAGCAATATATATATCAACACAGCAGAGAATGCAATATGCGATGACAGTCTATGGGGTGCATGCAACATATAGTAAATAAGTCATATCAGCCCTGACGCATAACGCCATGCGGGCGATATCCCCGTAGATGTGAAATCTACTCACCGTGTCTCGCGCTAAGTGTATCCAACCACTTGCTTGCCCTTCTTCGCAGCGTCCGTCTCACTGGCCTACGAACCTAGAATCACATACACATATCACACACATAAGCTTAAGTCACAAAACGCGACATTATAATCCAACAAGAAACCTGTGTCGCAAACCAATCGCGCGTGTGCGCGATACGCTAAAACGTGTACTCACGCGCCACGAAACTACCCCGACGCGCCGCGATACGCAGAACCCAAACCTACTCACGTATCACGCGTGTCGCGAAGGTTTAGAAAAACGGCAAAACAGGTAACTGGTCCCAGATTTTGCTACAGAACTAATCTTAAAAATATATATATACCAAAAGACCCTACACACCAGCAGACACCTACAGAACCCAAAAAAACCCAAAACACTTCCTGTCTGGCCGCAATTTGCGGCCAGAATGGCGGTTTTGGCGGCCGGAGTGGGGAGTCAGGGGGTCGGGTTTCACCTATGGTATCAGCTCCTCTCCACCATGCTACAGTATTCCCAAAATCATTCTGCACTCACCGAGTCAATAGCAGTTCCAGAAAACTCACATTTTGTCCAAATACGACATTTGCATCAAATATGAAATCTGGTGGTATTTTAGTGTAATAGGGGTTGGACTAGGTTTACATGGTCACAACAAGCCTCAAGCATCCTACTGGAACTAATCTACACCTCATTAGCACAAAGTTCACACTAAACACCCCATATCGCACTAAAACACACAAAAATCCTTTAACCGATGCAAAACTACACTAACTAGGCAAACTATGGAATAAGTTTAGGAAATATACCTCACTCTCGACCCTAGGGAGCTGCAGGAAGGAGAAGAAGTGAAGGGGAGGGGCTGCACATGGTGCGGGAGCTGCTGCTGCTCACTGTGCTGCTGCTGATTTCTTCTGTTGCTGCCAGTGCTTGCTGCTGCTACTGCTTCAGGCTCAGTTGGTGCTGTTGCTTTGCTTGCTGCTGCTGCTGGGGCTGGGAAGAGGTAAGTGGGTGTGTTGTGTGAGTGTGTTGGTGTGAGACTTGAGAGAAAACCAAAAGAGAAATGAGAGCCACCACAATCATTCAAACAAAAGTCACCCCTCTCTCTCTCTCACCTCATTAATGGCAAGCATGGCTTGAGCCATGATGCCCTCTCTCTCTCTCCTTCTCACAAGTCAACACCCTCACCATTCAAATTAAAGTAATCTTTTAATTTAACTAATTAATTAAACTTGCTTATAACCCAAAAGAATTAATCCTATAATTAACCCACCATGGTTAATAATTATTGTATTTGCTTGATTTAAAAACCCTAGTTTACATGCACATGTGTGTGCAAGCCTAGGAAAATTTTGGAAAAATGTTTATTAAATTAGGAAAAATATTTAAAACACAATTTGGTAAACTTTTTATTAAAAATCATTATTTAATTATAATTATTCACTAACCCTTATCCTAAGGTGTTACATGTATGCACAGTATCGGGGTTTTCCTGTAATTTATTACGGGACCAGTTTTCTGGAGTTGCCAGTTTGCATTCCGTTGCGGCCGGTTTTCCTTTATTCTTTCCCGGCCGGACTTTTCCGATGGAGGGGGTTATTTGCAAGTTTGCAAATAACATTTGTGGAGGGGGTATCTTGCATTTGTGGGGTTTCATGATGGTTCATATGTTAGTTTATATGCCCTAGAGGCCATTACTGTATCATACTAGTTTGTATATTACTTAATGGATGCTTGGGATATTCACCTTGTATATACAATCTTGCTCAAAATAGTAGTATGCTACTTGGTTTGTTTCTACTTCAATGTGTGTACATGTGTTTATTTTTCTATATCGCCTATACACATTAGTAGAGCCCTTAGGATCTTTGCTTGATTACCAGCGATGTGATGGCCGTCACACTAGTGGGGCTGGGTAATCTATAAGCACATCCTTATGCAGGTCCCTGGTCGCAGGACTATCGAGACAGGGCATCGATACTCCGGAGTAGACCAGCGCATGCGCTTCTCATCCCAGTGTGGGAGACGGTCTGTCCCACAGCCGTCAGTACGTCGTACTTGAGATAGTATGCGGGTGCTCGTTAGGTTACGGGTACACTGGACAGGACTCGTCGGGAACTGAATAGTTGGTATTATGCCTATCGTCAGTTATCAGTTCCCAGGTGACATGAGTACAGCTTAGTCCGCTGACTTGACACTGTCACTTCGCCTCGAGTGTGTTCCCACTGTACTTTGATCACTATCCTACCACGGCTCAAAGGAGTCGTGCAAACAGGTAGTGGTTGGGTGCAGTCCCGAAGCACTTGGAGGCAGTTACGGTTAGACAGGATTCGTCTCTCCCGGTATTGGGGGTTGACATCGCGCTGTGTCTAGGAGAGCCATTACACGAGTAGTCCCTGGCCAGGGCAAACGAGATATACTGGTAGGCTTCCAGTGTTATCTCAGGGTGTTTTGGGCTTCGCTCCGGCACGACTTGTACCGCTATTGGGGGACTGACGTTTACCGCCCCCTAGGCCCGCCATGCGATGTATCAGACGAACAGACCGGACTGTACGGAGAATGTCACACTCAGGCTCAGTAGGAGTTCAGATGGGTTTCGCCTCGTCGGTCTTCTTGTCGGCATTACCTGGGGACCGTTACGCACAGCTAGTGCCGCTTGCGGTCTGTGGTTAAACCCACTGCCAGCGTAGTGTCGAGTCTTTAGAGTCCCACACAGAAAGCTTGTCGCCTTTAGGCAAAAGAGTAGAGGTCGCATGGTATTGCGACAGGTCGCATGGTTTTGCGACAGGGTTCGGTCACATCCGTGCACTTGTGCACGTACAGTGTCCGGACAGTTTACACTAGCGGGCTTTGGTTTAAGCCAGATCCTAGTGTACCTTATGGGATTGGATTTATCCAGTTTGCATTCGTGTTCCTCGGAACGCGGATGCGGGTGTGTATGCACAGTTGACAGGGAGGCAGAGACAGCGGATTCTCATTAGGGTTGTTGACAGTTGACCGTTGACTATTGACCTTTTGATCAACCCTAATGAGAATATAATATGTGATTAACTATTATATTAATTAAGTATTATGGTGACATGGTTGTTGACTTTTGTTGACTTTGTTGACTTGTTGACTTTTGTTGACTTGTTGACTTTGTTGACCGGTTGACTAGGCTTGACTAGTTGACCATCATGATAACCATGGCTATCATTTCATGCCAAAGACTTTTACTTGCTTGCTCATTTGTGTAAAATGAGTGCATGATATGATATGGTTATGGTTGCTTCAACCATCACATAAGACTTTTTTGATATGATGAGTTATGATGACTTTGGATTATGAGAGGGTGAAAGACAAAAGAGAGCCTCATTCTTTCTTGCTCATTCTCTCTCTTGTTCTTGAGCTCTCCATTTTTGCTCTCACCCTCTTGCTCTTGCTCCCTCTCTTTAATCTATGGTTCATATCTCTCATGAGTTGAGAATCAAGAACCATAGATAAAATCCCATTCACTTTCTTCTCTACTCATTCTAGTTCACTAGGTTTAGCAAACCAAGTGAACTAGTTTCTTCAAAGAACGAAGAAGGAGCTAAAGGTTGGAGCTTTCAGGTGGATCTATCTTCGGCGTACGGAGACGACGAGAAGAAGCCATCGGACCACCATCGGAGCTTGAAGACGAAGGAGTTCAAGACAAGCAAGGTATAACCCTCTAACCGAGTAGCTAGAAACTCATAGTTAGGTTGTTAGATAGATGTTTAACCAAGATCCGGGTTATAGGTCCATGTTACCACCTCCGTAAAAATCGTTTTTTACCGAATTCCGCATTCCCGAAAGTACCGGGAGAGGTTGCATGGACTTACAGTGGTATCAGAGCCTAGTTAAACTCTATCTAACATGTTAGCAAGTAACTAGAAGATCGATCAAAGAAAAAGTCCCGAAAACAAAACCCCAAAATTTGCAGTTTCTGTCGATTTTTCTACTGTTCAAAAGTTGATTATTTTAACACCTAAAATCGGCTCAGGCTTTTTTATGAATAACCACCAAAGATGGACCCACGATCGAGTCAAAGAGCCGCGGAAGCGCGGCGGGAGCACGCTCCCGCCGCGGATCCGCGGCCGAGTTGACTCGGCCGTGGTCAATCTTTGGTGCAGTGTTATTCTGGGGGTATTTTGGGATTTTTAGAATATATATTTTCAACCCAGATTTTCCAGAACGAAAATTTTATTTTGGGGTTCCGAAAATCCGTATTTTTGATCGAACTTCTAAAAGACTTAAGCTAACGGGTTTTCTGTAATGTGATATTTGTATTGAACGTCTACTAATCGCTATATGTCGATTAGTGGGGGTTATACAAATCTGTGATCTGTAATGTTGCTGGAATGTGTATATGAATATGTTGGATTATCGCGGGTGAATAGCCGGGGGTTGTGAGACGAGAGTTTTCTTTTCTTTCAATTCATGTAAATTTGTAAATTGATGTAATAATTATTTGTATGGCCGCACAACCGGGTCGGGGTTGTAGCCGTCATTGTATAATTTCTTTTTACTGTTTTTGCTCCTAGGATAGACCCATGGAGGGGTGCACAAACTACCGGGTATGCCGAAGTGTCGAGTGGCCTACTCATGGAGATGAGGGAGGTTGGTACGCTTCGGGTACTTGGCGGGTAGTTTGCCGCACCCGTTGGGGTATTGGCTATTCACCGCGACCGTATAATCTATCTTTCGTTACAGGCTCGTACGAATTACAGATTCCTAGTATATCCAATGTATTCATCTGTGATCTGAAATGTTTATCATTGCAGTATATCTATATATGATATTATTTAGGCGTTGCTTATGTTTTACAGACGCGCTAGCCCAGCCCCCGCTCTGTCGTTAGTTAAGTAACCTAACGGGTAATGACGGGGCCCAGTGGCAAATACGAATGGCATAAGCGTACGTCATATTTTGGTTGTTTTCTGTAATGATAGGATTAAATGATGGGACGCGTTAAAAGAACTAATGCAAGAATATCACGCATTAAAAGAACTAATGCAAGATAATAAACCAAGTTAAAGTCGTTGGAACACTTTCGAAAAACCACTCGGTTCTTTTCAAAACAAACTTTTAAAATACGGAGTTTGAGCCACTCCATTTAAAAGCTATCTCGTTCCATCGACCAAATCAAGTTCACTACGTTCACGGTTTTGCCAAAACCATCCGTAGCCCTCCATCATTTCAGTTAAATATTCGGTAGTATTCAAGCTATGTATTTTGACCTCACGCCAAGGCATAGTGATTGGTAGCTGCCGGATATTTATCTGTTGCATAGATAGAATGCGTTGGTTTGAGACAGTCGTACTGCCATTTTGGCCTACGTCAAGGGTATGTACGGGTGGATTCAAATTAACCTGGATAATGATGGGACGAACTTGACATGTGACTTATGACATTTTGACCTCACGCCAAGGTCATAAGAGCATGGGGCAAAAATCCACATCGGGAGTTTCATAAGTACTGAAACTTGCTAGATTTGCATACCATTTGGAGTGTGATGATTCTGGTAGGATTCCTTCAGTTTCGTCACGCGATGATATTTGGATCCCGATCCTACTGTGAGTATATGCTACTCCTCGAGAAATTTCTCACTTAACGATCAATGCTATAAACCTAGTAGGTGCCTAGAAAGGTGTTAGCGGGGCTACGCCCCCAGGGAAAAGAGGTTCTATAATTAAGGAACTTCGCGAAAGCGTTGGAAAACCTCCCTCGAAGTACCGACACCGGCCTGGCTGAACGGTTAAGCAAGTATTGTACGGTGGGATTGATCCTGACTAATTCTTCCTTTATGGTTTGAGGAGGGATTCGAGAAACAGTGGGAGCCATCCTGTTTAGACAAACTAAAAACCACTCTAAACTTGCAAGAGCATCATGCTGAGTGTTTCTTCTTCTCTCTCCTAATTGCAGCGACCAATCAACATGACTGGACTTAAGTTACTCCTAGATAAAAACAAACTGACAGGGCCAAACTACAAAGATTGGCTCAGGAATGTCAAGATAGCAATCACTTACGACAAGCTGGGGTATCTTCTTACCACCAAAGCTCCCCCTGTCCCTGGTCCAACTTCCAGCATCGCGGATAAGGAAATCCGCAAGACTTGGGAGATTGATAGCGCGAAGGCCAAATGCCTCGTGCTTGCCTCGATGGACAACGAACATCAGAGGAGGCACGAGAATATGGACTTGGAATCCATATTGCTTCATACAAAAGACCTGTATGGAGAGCAATCTCGTATCGCAAGATACGAAGCGTCGAAAAAGTTATTTTCGACAAGAATGGCCGTCGGATCATCGGTAGCCGAGCACGTGCTAAAGATGATCGGCTACATTGAGGAGCTCGCGGACCTAGGGATCACATTGGAGAGTGAGCTATATACGGATATAGTTCTCCAGTCCCTTCCTTCCACTTACGCCCAGTTCATACTGAACTTCAACTTACAAGAAAAAGAGGTTGAACTTTCAGAGCTCCTCAACATGCTGAGGAGCGCAGAGGGCACCCTACAGAAAGGTAGGGAAACATCCACTTTGTTTGTAGGAGGATCATCTTCTTCTAGGTCCAAGGCGAAAGCCAAGGGAAAGAAGAAGAAGGCCCCCGCCAAACCAAGGGGCGGTGTTAGTAAAGTGGATACGAAGGGAAAGGGTAAAGAAACAAAGATAGCGGGGAAGCTTGTGGATAAGGAAGAATGCTTCTATTGTCATAAGAAAGGACACTGGAAGAATGATTGCAGGGCCTGGAAGGCCAGAACACAGGAATTGAAGCAGGTTGCAGCTTCAGCTTCAGGTGTGTATGTTATTGAAAACTGTCTTTCAATAAACTCTACTTCCTGGGTATTGGATACCGGATCAGGATCTCATATCTGTAATTCTTTGCAGGCGTTGAGAAACCGTAGTGTTTTGAAAGTAGGTGACATGACCCTCAGAGTTGCGAACGGAGCTAGCATGGATGCTAAAGCCGTGGGGGACTATCACCTGGGAATGTCAGATGGACATGTTTTGGTTTTGCGTAATTGCTTTTTTGTACCCAACGCAACTTGTAATATCATTTCTGTATCTTTAGTTTCTAAAGAAGGTTATGAATTTGCGTTTGTAAGTAATGTTGTAAACATTCACCTTAATCAAGTTTTGATTGGGTCAGGTACATTGAGTAATGGTATATACGTGTTAAACCAACCACAGATTTTTAATGTCCAGAATACACACAAAAGAACGTCTCCAGAAATAAATCAGACTTTCTTATGGCATTGTAGATTGGGTCACATCAATGAAAGAAGGTTGACGAAGTTACATACAGAAGGGTATTTGAATGCGTTCGAATATCAGTCGTATGCCACTTGTCAATCCTGTCTCAAAGGAAAGATGACAAAGACTCCGTTTACTGGACATGGAGTAAGAGCGAGCGAGCTCTTGGGACTCGTACACAGTGACATGTGCGGTCCAATGTCTACATATGCCCGAAGCGGACATTCTTACTTCATTACTTTTACGGATGACTTCTCAAGGTACGGTTATGTCTTCTTAATGAAACATAAGTCCGAGGCCTTTGGAAAATTCCAGGAGTATAAGAATGAAGTAGAGAAACAGACCGGCAAAAGTATTATGATTCTAAGATCGGATCGAGGTGGAGAATACTTAAGTGCCGAGTTCCTGGACTATTTAAAAGAGAACGGAATTCTCTCTCAGCTTACTCCTCCATACACCCCGCAACATAACGGTGTATCGGAGAGACGGAACCGCACCCTATTGGATATGGTGCGGTCCATGATGAGTAACACTGAGTTACCGCGATCATTCTGGGTATATGCGCTAGAATCAGCCGCATACCTTTTGAACCGAGTTCCGACTAAGACTGTGCCTACCACCCCATATGAAATGTGGAGTGGGAAGAAACCCTATCTTCAATATCTGAAGATCTGGGGATGTCCAGCTTTTGTCAAAAAGCAGCATGCGGACAAACTCGAAGCACGCTCAGTACTGTGCAAGTTTGTGGGATACCCAAAGAACACCAGGGGGTATCTTTTCTACTACGCAGAGGAACAAAAAGTCCTTGTTTCTCGTAATGCCCACTTTCTAGAACACCAGTTCTTGGAAAAGGAAATTAGTGGGAGCGCAGTAGAACTGGAAGAAATTCCAGAACCACAGACTATTACTGAAAGGTTAGTGGAACCAGAGGGTTCAACAGAACAGGACATTCCTACGCCGCTCCGCAGGAGTAGTAGGCAGTCTCATCCGCCCGAGAGATACTGCGGTTTTCTCGTAGACGGGGATAGAGAGGATTGCATCATAGATTATGATGAGCCTACTAGCTTCCAGCAGGCCGTTCAGAGCGTTGACTCGGTGAAATGGCTGGATGCAATGCGGACCGAAATGGAGTCCATGTACACCAACAAGGTATGGACGTTGGACATTGCTCCAGACGGGGTAAAACCCGTAGGATGCAAGTGGATCTTCAAAAGGAAGATTGGTGTAGATGGACAGGTTGAGACCTATAAAGCTAGGCTGGTAGCAAAGGGTTTTCGTTAAAGACCTGGCTTGGACTATGACGAAACCTTTTCTCCAGTAGCCATGCTGAAATCCATTCGGATCCTTCTTGCCATTGCTGCCTTCCACGATTATGAGATTTGGCAAATGGACGTAAAGACAGCTTTTCTAAATGGAAATTTAGAGGAGTGTGTCTATATGGACCAGCCAGAGGGTTTCATTCAGAGTGGGAGCAGCGGAAAGGTGTGCAAGTTGCTTAAGTCCATCTATGGACTAAAGCAGGCATCGCGGAGTTGGAACATCTGCTTTGATGAGACGGTCAAAGAATTTGGCTTTATCAAAAATCCAGATGAACCATGCATCTATAGTAGATTTGTAGCGAGAACTGTAGTATTCCTCGTTTTATACGTGGATGACATTCTCTTAATAGGAAATGACATTCCTATGCTACAATCTGTCAAGGGGTTCTTGTCACACAGGTTCTCCATGAAAGACCTGGGTGATGCCTCATACATTCTGGGTATCCGGATCTACCGTGACAGATCCAAGAGGATATTAGGACTTTCACAGTCCAGGTACATCGACACCATACTGAAGAGATTCAGTATGGAAGATTCCAAGCGCGGTAACCTACCGGCTTATCACGGGATCACCCTCTCTAAAGAGATGTCTCCCAAGACTGATTTGGAGAGGGATCGCATGTCTATTATACCCTACGCTTCTACGGTAGGCTCTATAATGTATGTGATGTTGTGTACCAGACCGGATGTAGCTTATGCACTGAGTGTGGTAAGCCGGTATCAGTCAAACCCTGGGGAGAAACACTGGATAGCGGTAAAGAACATTCTCAAGTACCTGAGAAGGACTAAGGAGATGTTCTTGGTGTATGGCGGAAAGGACCTCCAGATCAAGGCCTTTGCTGACTCCAGCTTCCAGAGTGACAAGGATGATTCCAAGTCCATGTCGGGTTTTGTCTTCACCCTCAATGGAGGGGCGGTGTGTTGGAAGAGCTCCAAACAGGAAACCGTTGCAGACTCGACGATGGAAGCGGAATACATCGCTGCATCTGATGCCGCAAAAGAAGCTGTCTGGATGAGGAAGTTCTTGAAAGAACTTCAGGTGGTTCCGTCCATTGTTGATCCAATACCTCTGTATTGCGACAACAACGGGGCTATAGCTTTAGCGAAGGAACCCAGGTCCCATCAGAGATCCAGGCACATCTTGAGGCGGTATCACCTGATCAGGGAGATCGTAGATCGCCAGGAGATCGAGGTTCGGAGAGTCGCTTCAGAAGATAACACTGCAGATCCATTCACCAAGGCCCTGCCCCAGACTCAGTTCGAGCGGCTGATCGAGATGATAGGTCTTCGATACGCCAGTACATGGCCTTAGTGCAAGTGGGAGATTGTTAGTGTATATGCCCTAGAGGCCATTACTGTATCATACTAGTTTGTATATTACTTAATGGATGCTTGGGATATTCACCTTGTATATACAATCTTGCTCAAAATAGTAGTATGCTACTTGGTTTGTTTCTACTTCAATGTGTGTACATGTGTTTATTTTTCTATATCGCCTATACACATTAGTAGAGCCCTTAGGATCTTTGCTTGATTACCAGCGATGTGATGGCCGTCACACTAGTGGGGCTGGGTAATCTATAAGCACATCCTTATGCAGGTCCCTGGTCGCAGGACTATCGAGACAGGGCATCGATACTCCGGAGTAGACCAGCGCATGCGCTTCTCATCCCAGTGTGGGAGACGGTCTGTCCCACAGCCGTCAGTACGTCGTACTTGAGATAGTATGCGGGTGCTCGTTAGGTTACGGGTACACTGGACAGGACTCGTCGGGAACTGACTAGTTGGTATTATGCCTATCGTCAGTTATCAGTTCCCAGGTGACATGAGTACAGCTTAGTCCGCTGACTTGACACTGTCACTTCGCCTCGAGTGTGTTCCCACTGTACTTTGATCACTACCCTACCACGGCTCAAAGGAGTAGTGCAAACAGGTAGTGGTTGGGTGCAGTCCCGAAGCACTTGGAGGCAGTGACGGTTAGACAGGATTCGTCTCTCCCGGTATTGGGGGTTGACATCGCGCTGTGTCTAGGAGAGCCATTACACGAGTAGTCCCTGGCCAGGGAAAACGAGATATACTGGTAGGCTTCCAGTGTTATCTCAGGGTGTTTTGGGCTTCGCTCCGGCACGACTTGTACCGCTATTGGGGGACTGACGTTTACCTCCCCCTAGGACCGCCATGCGATGTATCAGACGAACAGACCGGACTGTACGGAGAATGTCACACTCAGGCTCAGTAGGAGTTCAGATGGGTTTCGCCTCGTCGGCCTTCTTGTCGGCATTACCTGGGGACCGTTACGCACAGCTAGTGCCGCTTGCGGTCTATGGTTAAACCCACTGCCAGCGTAGTGTCGAGTCTTTAGAGTCCCACACAGAAAGCTTTTCGTCTTTAGGCAAAAGAGTAGAGGTCGCATGGTATTGCGACAGGTCGCATGGTTTTGCGACAGGGTTCGGTCACATCCGTGCACTTGTGCACGTACAGTGTCCGGACAGTTTACACTAGCTGGCTTTGGTTTAAGCCAGATCCTAGTGTACCTTATGGGATTGGATTTATCCAGTTTGCATTCGTGTTCCTCGGAACGCGGATGCGGGTGTGTATGCACAGTTGACAGGGAGGCAGAGACAGCGGATTCTCATTAGGGTTGTTGACAGTTGACCGTTGACTATTGACCTTTTGATCAACCCTAATGAGAATATAATATGTGATTAACTATTATATTAATTAAGTATTATGGTGACATGGTTGTTGACTTTTGTTGACTTTGTTGACTTGTTGACTTTTGTTGACTTGTTGACTTTGTTGACCGGTTGACTAGGCTTTACTAGTTGACCATCATGATAACCATGGCTATCATTTCATGCCAAAGACTTTTACTTGCTTGCTCATTTGTGTAAAATGAGTGCATGATATGATATGGTTATGGTTGCTTCAACCATCACATAAGACTTTTTTGATATGATGAGTTATGATGACTTTAGATTATGAGAGGGTGAAAGACAAAAGAGAGCCTCATTCTTTCTTGCTCATTCTCTCTCTTGTTCTTGAGCTCTCCAGTTTTGCTCTCACCCTCTTGCTCTTGCTCCCTCTCTTTAATCTATGGTTCATATCTCTCATAAGTTGAGAATCAAGAACCATAGATAAAATCCCATTCTATTTCTTCTCTACTCATTCTAGTTCACTAGGTTTAGCAAACCAAGTGAACTAGTTTCTTCAAAGAACGAAGAAGGAGCTAAAGGTTGGAGCTTTCAGGTGGATCTATCTTCGGCGTACGGAGACGACGAGAAGAAGCCATCGGACCACCATCGGAGCTTGAAGACGAAGGAGTTCAAGACAAGCAAGGTATAACCCCCTAACCGAGTAGCTAGAAACTCATAGTTAGGTTGTTAGATAGATGTTTAACCAAGATCCGGGTTATAGGTCCATGTTACCACCTCCGTAAAAATCGTTTTTTACCGAATTCCGCATTCCCGAAAGTACCGGGAGAGGTAGCATGGACTTACATCATAATCATGAGATGCTTTCTTAGTCTTTTCCTTTGCATTAATTAAGATATGAAAGGATTAGAAATTGATTTGAGTTTTGTTATCATGATGTTTGGATGTGGTCACCCCTTCACCTTTTCCTACACTTACCTCCCTTCATGGTTTTCATTTGTTTTTTCCTTCCACCATTTTTCATATGAGAGGGGCCGGCCACTTTAGGAGGGGAGAGAGAGGATTTCATTTTGGATGAGGGAAATTAGATCATCTCATTTGTATGCTCCAAAACCATCAACCCCTCTCCAAAGTTCTTTGATTCTTCCATCACCCAATGGCAACATAAACCCTAAAGAGAAAAGACACTACACTACAACCTACAGTACCCTTGGACGCGTCGGCTAGCCAACTTCGCGCCCGAGTTGCCTCGGTCCAGAGGTGGGAGCCCGTAAAAGAATCCGGCTATGTGGTGCCCTTTTCGACGAGGAGGTGACGGACGGAGATTCCGCGGGAGATCGGAGTGGAGACAAAGACCGGAGGACACGGATCGCTTGGTATAACTCTCTTCCCATCTCTTGTTAGCTAGTATAGGTTAATGGTTACGATCCGGGTTTTATTGTCCGCGGTAGCGCCAGTTTAAAAGTTAAGAAAAATTTTGATTCCGCATTTTGGCCTCGGATAGACGGCCGGGGCGCTGCCGTGGCGCAACAGCCACACCCTCTTCCAAGTGAGAGAGAGAGAGGTCAAAAGATATCATGAAAGGAAATCATCACAAACACAAACCCACACTCAACCACAACCATCATAACCCATCATCAAGCATGATGACTTCAAAAAGTCAAGCCATCATGAAGAAGTCAAGAAGTCAAGGTCAATGGATGGTGCACCATCATGACACAAGAATATGCAAATACCCCCTCCACAAAAGCTTATTTGCACAATTGCAAATAAGCCCTCCTCCACCAATCTTCGGCCATTGAAAGATACAAATGAAAATGGCCGAAACGGAAAAAAAACTGGCAACTCCAGAAAACTGGTCCCGTAATAAATTACAGGAAAACCCCGCTACTGTGCATAAACACCCGCATCTGTATTCCGACCGAAATAAAAATGCAATGACACAAAATTCACACTGTACTATACTAGGATCCGGCTTAAACCAAAGCCGGCTAGTAATATCCGTTCGATCCTGATCCGTGCAATACCGCACGTATCTGATCGAACCCTGCTATATATCCATACGGCCTGTAGTACAAACTGTCCGATCCTGATCCGTGCAATACCGCACGTATCTGATCGGACCTTGCCATATCTCCATACGGCCTCTACAGCTTTTTGCCCGAAAGCTGAGTAACTGAATGTGGGGGACTCTAAAGACTCGTCAACACCTTGGTTGTGGATTTAACCACTAGCACGTCAGAGGTATAAGCCAATACGTAACGGGATACCAGCTATTGACCAAAAGGGACGTCGATGAGTGAACTCATCCTGACACCCTACTGAGCCTGTCAGTGACAATATCCGTACAGTCCGGTCCGTTCGTCTATGAGCATCGCATGGCGGGCCTAGGGGGTTGGTAAAAGTCAGACCCCCAAAAGCGGTACAAGTCGTGTCGGAGTGTAGCCCAGAACACCCTGAGATACTACTGGAATACCTACCAGTAAATCTCCTTGCCTCGGCCGAGGGCTTCGTGTAATGGCTCTCCTAGACACAGCGCGACCTCACCCCCAATATCGGGAGAGACGAACCCCTGAAGATGCGCTCACTGCCTCCATGTGGCTCGGGACTGTACCCAACTAAAACCTGTTTGCACGACTCCTTTGAGCCGTGGTAGGGTAGTAATCAAAGTACAGTAGGAACTCACACGAGACAAATGATGATCCCCAGGTCGATGAACTAACCTGTACACATGTCACCAGGGAACTGCCATCTGACGTCTGGTATATGACCAACTAGCATGTTCCCGGCGAGTCCTGTCCGGTGTACTCATAACCCAATGAGCACATGTATACATCTTAGGTGAACCAACTGACACCAGTGGCTTGTGAGACCGGCCACCGCCCCTCGTCGGGGTCTCGACTGTATACACTAGTCTACTCTGGAGAATCGATGCCCTGTCTCGAAACTCCCACGACTAGGGACCATTTAAGGATGCGCTTATAGACCCCAGCTCCCACTTATATGATCGCCCTCATACTGCTGGTGGTCAAGCAAGAATCCTAGGGGCTCTATCAACGTGTAATAGCGACTTGTCAGGTCACCTAAAGCAGTACACGATGATAAAGGTAAACCATATAGCATACTATCATCTTGAGTAAGACTGTCCGACCGGGATAGGTCCTCCATCAATCATTGTAATCACGTGCCTGTGATCCAATAATTGACTCTGAGGGCACTATCTCCAACAATCTCCCACTTGCACTCAAGGCTAATTATTGCGATGTCGCATACTCACAGCTCGTGTGATACCGAACTCCTAACTCCTCTACTAGTCAGTCTCACAAAACCCGTTTGCGAAACTATTGCGTTCGAGGAATAGCCTCAGTGAGTGGATCCGCCTTGATGCTTCTTTCTATGTCTCTCTTTATCTCAAGTTCGCGGAGAAAACCATCTCCCGAAATGAGTAATACCTGTCTTAGAATGTGTCTGGATGTCTGATGGGAGCTTGCTCATAAATGAACTCCAAATCCAAACTTCTTAGACTGTATCGTCAACTGAACTTAATCAGTATCCTGCGCCATGCCACCCTCAGTATTGCCTTGGACCACCTGTCCAAAATACTGCCCCTCATCAGAAGGAAAACTATAACTCTGACAACCTCCTTGTCGTCCAGGTCACCTTGGAAGCCTGGAATGATGACTGTCTCCCGAATGAGGCTGTCGTTATCATATCCCGAGAACATCCGCTTATGTTCTAAAACTGCTTCCGACTGTTTCTCCAGGATTGGATCAATGTCAACTTATTGCATCTAGTGCAAGAACAATGTCTGGTGTGGTACTTGACATCTCATGATTGACTCAATTGCCTGAGCAAGTGATCTGCCAATCATGCACATCCCTCTCCCCTTTAGTCTATAAGACACCTTTAGAGAGGGTGACTCCATTACCTGTAGGTACACTACCGTGCCAGGAGTCGTCCATTCTAAATACTCTTAGAATGCTGTCTAAGTACCCTGATTGGGAAACCACCCAAATCTAGACCTAAAACCATAAATCCAGTAACCAGTATGTCAGATATAAAATCCATGTCCCATGTGGAGAAACTACTGTGTGACGACCAAAGTATAACCGATCGTAATATAGGAATATCACTTCCTACTTTGTGTATGTCATCCAAATACCAGGACATCACACCTTACTACCTTCTCAACAGATCCATCCCCTATTCTGATGAAGTCAAACCTATGACTGTCACATCAGAAATGGATGATCTATCTCCGCTACATCTGCTTTAGTCTATAAATAGACATAAGCCACCTGTCCACCAATGCTTCCGCTACTCCCACTGACTACGACAACCCTCTGGCAGAGTCATATACACGTACACTTCTAAAGCTAGTTTAGAACGACGCTATACTCATCCTCCCGCCGGGTCTCGCACCCTGGAGCAACAGCAATGGCAAGTGTGGGTAAACAAGAACTTCCCTGTCACCGTCCTTGAGGCTACCGGAGTACCTCTCGGGTGCCTGAAGTTACCCACCAAATTTGCGGAGTGGTCAATGGAATGTCAATCCAGATTGAATCTTTAGGTTCCTATGAAATCTTCAGTAATCGTTTGTGGTTCTGGAATCACTTCCAGTTCTACCATACTCCCACTACTGTTTTCTGAAAAAATCCATTTTTAATAAAACTGTGGCGAGTCTAGAACAATATCATTATTGATCTTCCAGATGGTAGAAAGTCAACCCTCGTCATAGCCTGGGTCAACCCACAAACAGCCATTATAGAAACGTGCCTTGAGTTGTCCAGTGTCTGGTTTTAATCATAAGCCGGACAACTCCCCGTACCTTAACATCGTTAAGATATGAACTGTACTATATCCAATATAGAACCAGAGGCACTGATTTAATTGAACCATATTCAAATCACGCAGCTGTCTCCAGTGCATGTCAACTAAATGGAAGGAGGCCTATCAGCGTTACTCAACTTAGGAATGCTTCCAATTATGA
Source organism: Agapanthus africanus (assembly GCA_030015575.1). NCBI lineage: Eukaryota > Viridiplantae > Streptophyta > Magnoliopsida > Asparagales > Amaryllidaceae > Agapanthus > Agapanthus africanus. Next base: position 201,013,250 of record JASDDO010000010.1, on the reverse strand, counting down.
GTAACCTGAAAGAGAAGCAAGTTCTCTTAACCATTACTATCAACTGAATACCATACACAAGTATCTACATCTTCGATCTCTTTGAAGAATCCCGATACTTGCTACACCTGGTTCTCTACTCTATTCAAATACCTATAACTTCTCAAAATTCGGACCCTGTGTTTCCACGAAACACCTATCTAAAAACCAGAGAAGTCATAAGTAAACCGAATATAGTACGAAGACCAACCCCTCTATCCTGATGGACCCTGGACAACATACAATACTCTGTATAAGTCCCTTGAGTCTGATAACTCATTCACTGTGTGTCGTAGGTTGAAAACTGTACTTATGGTTAAGAAGAATTACACCGATGTTTAATGCTCCTTACCTAACCATCCACTGATATAGGTAAATGTCACAGACATAATTTCAAAAAGGTATATCTCACTCTATGAAAATAGACGTACAGATATATCAATTTGAAATTGGTGCATAACAGCGGATATTCAAAACCAAATATTTGCCGACTGGCAAACAGCCCAGGTGATTTCCTCAAATATCACCGATTACAACGAATCCCGATATAATGAGGATGATCACCTAATTCCCAATAACTTACTCCCACTCATCATCTGTAAAACCATACAGATGTGAGAATCATACCTGGTAAATACATACCCTGGAGCAAGTGTCTAATCGGGAAATCAGTTTTCCTTTAACAGTACACAGTGAGACTGAAACATTGAAATGTTTCGATGGGGTATCCCGGTATTCCTAGTAATGCCTCTTCCAGATTCACGACTGTAACCGTATAGTTCTTTGCCACCTCTCCAAATCCCTTTATATGTCTTTAGTCATTACCTTCTGCACACCCCTTTAGGCCAAATGGTTTTCTTCCTTCCCTACCGTTCGGCACCAGCCTATGGTTTGGAAGAAGACTATCCAATAAGCATAATGGGTGTACTGTCCTAATCCTAGGAGCACTCGCAATGCGAGAGAAGGTGAAGATAAAAGACAACTGAATGAACCTTATTCCTATTTCTCCTGGACCAGAATCCATCCCCGAACTGGAACAAGTTCCTTTCGAGTTCGTATATAACCATACGATAGAGTATCCAATAAACTGTAGATCTTCGTAGTGATACGGAGTGTCCTGGAGAAATACAAAGGTGATTTAGGATTGGCGAAGGAATACTTGGTTTGGTCGTGAATAGCAGTCGCAATTTACTTTGCCCTCTTACTAATCCCTTTATTTTGTCTTAACTTAATACCTTCTGTATACCATCGTTAGGCTAATTGGTTTTCTTCATTCCCTACCGGTCGGCACCAGCCTAAGGTTTGGAAGAAGACTATCCAATTTGCGTAATAGGTGTACTATCTCCTAAACCAAGGAGTACTCGCAACCTGAGAGAAGGTAAGAGGAAAAGACAACTGAATAGTCCTATCCGTTATCTCCAGAACCGGAAACCATCCTCGAATTCCTTCGAGTTTGTATATAACCATACGATGGTTTTGTCCAATGGAAGTGGACGTTCGTAATAATACGGGGTGTCCTGGAGAAAGGGTAAAAGTAGGAGTGGCAATGAGGTTTGCAACTCTGACAATCCAAAAGCCAGTGTTAAAGAAGGTTCGGTCAACTTGGTCACTGAGTCATAGTCTTAGGGTCGGGTCAATGGTCGCTGCCAGAGAGAGAGAGAAAAGAAACACTCAGCGTGCACTCTAACCTAGATCAGAATGGTTACCAATTTATCTGATCTCGAAACCTCCCACTGTACCGTCAAATTCTCCTCCAAACCTGAAAGAAGAATTAGTCGGGATCACCCGAGGAGTAAACCAACTCATCAGTGGGAATCGGGATCCAACTATCATCGCATGATAACGTGACGGAATCCGCTCACGGTGTCACACTCCAGAAGGTATGCGCATATCTGGCAAGTTTTAGTTTCTTTAGAAACTCCCGATGTGGATTTTTGCCCCATGCACTTATGACCTTGACGAAGGTCAACAAATCATAAGTCACATGTCAAGTTCTACCCGTCATTGTCCAGGTTAATTTGAACCCACCCGTATAAGCCCTTGACGAAGGTCAACAAGGCTATACGACTGTCCCAAACCAACGCATCTATCTATGCAGCAGAAAGGTAACAAGCAGCTACCATTCACTATGCCTTGACGAAGGTCAACAAACATAGCATGAATACTACGTGCTACCCGTCTGAAACGACGGAGGGCTACGAATGGTTTCTGGCGAAAACCTTTAAAGTAAAGAACTTGATATCGTTGAAGGAACAGGATAGCTTTTTGAAAATATAGTGACGAAAACCATTGCTAAAGAGGTCACTCCCGGTGAAGGGATCTCGGCTCTTTCCTCATAGAATGAGGTGCAGGATATTCCAACTGAATACCACGATACAAAGCAAAAGTAATCGGCTATAGTGAAGTTAATGCCCTGACGCAAACTTTTGTCCAAGGGGTCACTCCCGGTGAAGGGATCTCGGCCCTTGCCTCGTCGACTGAGGAGCAGGATATTCCAACTGAATACCACGGTGCAAAACAAAAGTGAACGTCCTTGCAATAACAGCTTTTGTAAAGTGTTCCAACAACATCAAATTAGGTTTGTTTTTAACTTGCATTGATTCGAATCAACGCAGTCCCATCAATTGATCACACCACAAAGAACGAAAATAATATGACGTACGTATATGCCATCCGCATTCGCCACTGGGTCCCGTCATTACCCGTTAGGTTAGCTAACTAACGACAGAGCGGGGACTGGACTAGCGCGGATGTAAAACATATACAACATCTACTAATATATATACCAATATATTATATTTCGCTCAAGGCGTGATAAAATGCAACATCACAGAAATGTACAGCATCACAGAACAATACAGATATCTGGGATCCCCGGGTTTCACAGAGCCACTACTGAAACCCGACGTTCCCCTGGTCGTGTGGATAGCCTGTGCAATGAAATCCTAGCCCCCTACGGGCGCGGCAAGTTACCCGCCAAAACCTGAAGCGAGGCAGCCCCCTTCAGCAACGTGAATGGACCACCCGGCACTTCACGGAATCCGGTAACTTGGGCACCCCTCCTGGGTCAACCTGTACCCCCTACGAGTGCGGCGAATAGCCCGCCAATTCTAGAGAGAAGCCCCCTCCGTCCCAATGCCATGAGATGGGGGCTTGTTGCCTTCTAGAATCCGGCTATCCGTGCACCCCACCTTGGGGTAATCCTAGTACAGAAAGTAAAATATACATACAACAGGTACATCGACCGCAACCTGGTCGTGCCCCAAAATAATAATACAATCAGGCAGTGACGGCAGTCCACATGTCGGACGCTCGTCCCGCAATATCAAATGTACATAATACAACAAAACTGTACTAGCATTGCATCCAGGCTATCCCCCACGACCAATCCGCAACATCACAGCAATACACAGAACATCAACGTGAAAATCACGTTCGCAAATCCGTCTAACCGGGCTATAGCAGTTAGACTGGATTTACCGATCAAGTGACATTCACGGTCGCAGATATAATGTAAATACAGTGAACTAATGTGTTTAAAATATCCGATCGATCAAAAAATTACCAAGTGGGCCCCCAAGTACTACTGTAGCACATCAAGAAATTCTTGGCCCAAAATTAACATTCCAAAAACCCTAATTTTAACTCAGAAAGCAACTGCAGAAATTTGATGCAGTGATCTCAACATAGTGTGGCGGAACCGCGGCCCAAAGGGGTGTTTGGCCGCGGTTCCGTGCTCCCACTGTGGAGTCACTGTATCGAATTTCTACAGTGTTCTTAGAATTTCCAGTAATTACTTTTCTACAACCTGAAAAAAATTTCGAGCAAGAAAAATATCAACAGAAAACTGATGCATGTGAAAAACGTGGATTTTGGAATTTTGGTCGATCGGAAATGTAAACACATTAAACAAAGCTAGACTATGTTAATGGCGAGGCTCTGATACCACTGTAAGTGCACGGCGGTGCCCCGGCCTCCATCCCGAGGCCAAAATGCGGAAGCGGTGATATACTTAAATTTTTCATGAACTGGCACCACCGCGCACTAATACCCGATCGAACCATTAACTAGTCCTAGCTAACTACAAGATTTCGAAGAGAGATATACCGACTGATCCGAGTCCTCTGGTCTTCTCGTCGTCATCCCGAACTCCTGCGGAAACTCCGGTCGTCGCCTCCTTGCCGGAAGGGCACCACATCGTCTGCATCTTTTACGGGCTCCCACCTCAATACCGAGGCAACTCGGGCACGAAGCTGGCTAGTCGACGTGCCTAAGATTTGCTGTAGAATGTAGTGTTCAAGTCTCATTTTTGGGGTTGTAGGAATTGCCATATGGTGGAGGAAATGATACAAGCTTTTGGAGGAGGAGCTAATATGATTTTTGCCAAGCCAAATGGGTGTAAATCCCTACACCAAAAATTGGGACAGCCCAAGAGGGAATGGCCTGCCAAAAACAATGAGAGAGAGAGGAGAATGTGAGGGTGAGAGTGTATCAAAATTGAAGGGAGCCACACCCTCTTCCAAGTGAGAGAGAGAGAGAGGTCAAAAGATATCATGAAAGGAAATCATCACAAACACAAACCCACACTCAACCACAACCATCATAACCCATCATCAAGCATGATGACTTCAAAAAGTCAAGCCATCATGAAGAAATCAAGAAGTCAGGGTCAATGGATGGTGCACCATCATGACACAAGAATATGCAAATACCCCCTCCACAAAAGCATATTTGCACAATTGCAAATAAGCCCTCCTCCACCAATCTTCGGCCATTGAAAGATACAAATGAAAATGGCCGAAACGGAAAACAAACTGGCAACTCCAGAAAACTGGTCCCGTAATAAATTACAGGAAAACCCCGCTACTGTGTATACACACCCGCATCTGTATTCCGACCGAAATAAAAATGCAATGACACAAAATTCACACTGTACTATACTAGGATCCGGCTTAAACCAAAGCCGGCTAGTAATATCCGTTCGATCCTGATCCGTGCAATACCGCACGTATCTGATCGAACCCTGCCATATATCCATACGGCCTGTAGTACAAACTGTCCGATCCTGATCCGTGCAATACCGCATGTATCTGATCGGACCTTGCCATATCTCCATACGGCCTCTACAGCTTTTCGCCCGAAAGCTGAGTAACTGAATGTGGGGGACTCTAAAGACTCGTCAACACCTTGGTTGTGGATTTAACCACTAGCACGTCAGAGGTATAAGCCAATACGTAACGGGCTACCAGCTATTGACCAAAAGGGACGTCGATGAGTGAACTCATCCTGACACCCTACTGAGCCTGTCAGTGACAATATCCGTACAGTCCGGTCCGTTCGTCTATGAGCATCGCATGGCGGGCCTAGGGGGTTGGTAAAAGTCAGACCCCCAAAAGCGGTACAAGTCCTATCGGAGTGTAGCCCAGAACACCCTGAGATACTACTGGAATACCTACCAGTAAATCTCCTTGCCTCGGCCGAGGGCTTCGTGTAATGGCTCTCCTAGACACAGCGCGACCTCACCCCCAATACCGGGAGAGACGAACCCCTGAAGATGCGCTCACTGCCTCCATGTGGCTCGGGACTGTACCCAACTAAAACCTGTTTGCACGACTCCTTTGAACCGTGGTAGGATAGTAATCAAAGTACAGTGGGAACTCACACGAGACAAATGACGATCCCCAGGTCGATGAACTAACCTGTACACATGTCACCAGGGAACTGCCATCTGACGTCTGGTATATGACCAACTAGCATGTTCCCGGCGAGTCCTGTCCGGTGTACTCATAACCCAATGAGCACATGTATACATCTTAGGTGAACCAACTGACACCAGTGGCTTGTGAGACCGGCCACCGCCCCTCGTCGGGGTCTCGACTGTATACACTAGTCTACTCTGGAGAATCGATGCCCTGTCTCGAAACTCCCACGACTAGGGACCATTTAAGGATGCGCTTATAGACCCCAGCTCCCACTTATATGATCGCCTTCATACTGCTAGGTGGTCAAGCAAGAATCCTAGGGGCTCTATCAACGTGTAATAGCGACTTGTCAAGTCACCTAAAGCAGTACACGATGATAAAGGTAAACCAGATAGTATACTATCATCTTGAGTAAGACTGTCCTACCGGGATAGGTCCTCCATCAATCATTGTAATCACGTGCCTGTGATCAAATAATTGACTCTGAGGGCACTATCTCCAACATAATCAAGAAATGACCATTATCATTTCAAATTAAATGCCTTTGCAAGGATCAAAGAGCATCTTTCATATGGAATGATGATGGTCAACTTGTCAACCTAGGTCAACAAGTCAAGTATAGTCAAATGGTCAACAACCCTAACCATGCACAATTATAATTAACTAAAAATTAATAAATCATAATTCACACAAAGCATTAGGGTTAAGAAAATGACAATGGTCATCAACCCTAATCAAAGTCCTCTGCCTCTGTCTCAGTCAACTGTGCGTACACACCCGTATCCGTGTTCCGAGGAACATGAATACAATGAGATAAAACCAATTCCAAATCATATACTAGGATCCGGCTTAAACCAAAGCCCGCTAGTATAAGCTGTCCGGACAGCAAACGTGCACAAGTGCGCGGATGTGAATGAACCTTGTCGCAAAACCATGCGACCTCTACTCATTTTGCCTAAAGGCGAATAACCCTCTGTGTGGGACTCTAAAGACTCGACACTACGCTGGCAGTGGGTTTAACCACAGACCGCAAGCGGCACTAGCTGTACGTAACGGTCCCCAGGTAGATGACGATAAGAAGACTGACGAGGTGAACCCATCTGAACTCCTACTGAGCCTGAATGTGACAGTCTCCGTACAGTCCGGTCTGTTCGTCTGATACATCGCATGGCGGGCCTAGGGGGTGGAAAACGTCAGTCCCCTAATAGCGGTACAAGTCGTGTCGGAGTGTAGCCCAGAACACCCTGAGATAACACTGGAAACCTACCAGTATACCTCGCTTGCCCTGGCCACGGACTACTTGTGTAATGGCTCTCCTGGACACAGCGCGATGTCAACCCCCAATACCGGGAGAGACGAATCCTGTCTAGCCGTCACTTCCTCCAAGTGCTTCGGGACTGCACCCAAAAACTACCTGTTTGCACGACTCCTTTGAGCCGTGGTAGGGTAGTAATCAAAGTGCAATGGGAACACACTCGAGGCGAAGTGACAGTGTCAAGTCAGCGGATTAAGCTGTACTCATGACACCTTGGAACTGATAACCGACGATAGGTATAATACCAACCAACAGTTCCCGACGAGTCCTGTCCAGTATACTCATAACCTAACGAGCACTCGCATACTATCTCAAGTACGACGTACTGACGGCTGTGGGACAGACCGTCTCCCGTGCTGGGATGAGAAGCGCATACGCTAGTCTACTCCGGAGTATCGATGCCCTGTCTCGATAATCCCACGACCAGGGACGTGTATATATAAGGATGTGCTTATGGATTACCCAGCCCCCACGAGTGTGACTGCCATCACAACGCTGGTAATCAAGCCAAGATCCTAAGGGCTCCACTAATGCGTATAGGTGATACAATAAAGAAACACATGTACACATTAAAGCAGAGACAAACCAAGTAGCATACTACCATTTCGAGCAAGATTGTCTATACAACTGGGAATATCCCAAGCTTCCATCAAGTAATATACATACTAGTATGATACAGTAATGGCCTCTAGGGCATATACACTAACAATCTCCCACTTGCACTAAGGCCATGTACTGGCGTATCGAAGACCTATCATCTCGATCAGCCGCTCGAACTGAGTCTGGGGTAAGGCCTTCGTGAATGGATCTGCAGTGTTATCTGTTCATAACAGAATACTGCATTTTATACCGCCCATTCTTATGCTCGTGTGTTTATAGGTAGGTGCTTTTAATCCGTGTTTGTTACATATTTGCTGGATACAGGTTCTCGGTTCTAAAATGGTGAACTTCATGGAAAACACGACAAAATCCGGGTTCCTGCCAACCACAGATAAAACACGGTCTCCGCTCTTCATCCGTATGTTTCCAGATATCAGTTTAGGGAGACGAAATATCAAATCAATGTCACCTTCATGCACAAGGCTCAATGGAAACAACAAGTTCCAAGAAATCTACGCGGAGCTCGAGGCAATCATGACAAAAGCATCCACAAAATTCCACCTTTCCTCAACAGAAATTCTGGAAGAAATGTGAAAGTATTTTCAGAAAACATATGTACCACACTGAAGAGGACAATAAAACAGGGACCCCGACCAAAGCCCACAGCCCAACACCACTAAAGGGGGTATTGGCCGCGGATCCGCGGCCATGTGGGGTCTTCTTTGTGTCGTTTTTCATGGGCACTTTGGGTACTTCATTTTATGTCAGAATTTGCCCCTAGGGTTTCATTTCCCTGCCTATAAATACAGCAGATCTGAGCCCAACCAAGTGTTCATTCTTTGTCCATAAATTTGTATTTTCTTTTTGTTAGGATTTAGTTTTTCTTCTTCTTCTTCATTCGTTTTCCATGAAAATTGTAGTAGAGCTTTTTGAGTGGGAGATCAATGAAGATGAGGGCTTTTTGTATCATTCTCTTGTGTTTCTTCTTCCCCTTGAGATTCTTGCTTTCTCTTGATCATTCAACCTCTTCATTGAGCTTGAATGGTTAAGGGTTAGTTATTGATCTCAAGGGTCGTATTTTCTTACGGAATTAGCGCTTCAATTCACATGTGTTCTCTACCCTTCTCTTGATCTTGCAACCTCTTTATTGAGCTTGCAAGTTTAAGAGTTGGCTATTGATCCCATGCTTGTCTTGAGTTCTACTTTCTTGTTCTTTTTATTGTTTATTTATTACTTGCATTTTTCATTCTTGCTTTACTTACTTGCAATTTTTAATTTCTTGTAATCTTCTCTTTTCTCTTTTCTTTTCTTTTGCTCTCTTTTGTTCATTTTGTGAATGAATGTAATTATTATTGTTAAGAAGAAATACGATATTATAAGTTAAAGATTTTCTTTTCTCTTTTCCTTTTCCCGTTATTTTCCATTGAACTCCGCCCAAACCATACGCAAGCGCTCCGTTAGGCACCCTACCCTGACAAGGTAACGGTGATTCCTAACCGCGACCGGTTGCGTTCGGTTTGGCCGGAGGCGAAAGCAAGAGACAAGAACGGAAGGACAAGGGTAAATAAGCCGTATTCCACGAATACCGCGCTTAAATCCCCTAATCCACGTTGTTGCCGATTGCTCTAGCTTCAATTGGTCAAGACTCGGCTCAAAGGTTTCGAGTACGGATTTCTTTAGCTTATAATCTCGTATCTTTTCTTAACAACTTTATACTTGCAAATAAACACATAGGTTAGAATCAAACATACACAAATTCTTTATTGACTCGTCTAAGACAAGAAGGTAAAATACAACCATCTCCCTGTGGACCGACCCGTGCTCAACCGGCTAGCTGCAAAGCGACACCGTCCTGATCGCGGTTATACTTTAATTCTTTGAACATCCGACACGCCAAATGCGTGCGACCAAATGGCGCCGTTGCCGGGGAGACGGTAGCGTATTTTCTTTCTTGTTATTCGGGTTAATATTCTTTTTGTATATATAAAAAATATATATATATATATATAAATCTTTTTGTTTTTTTTGATAATTTTTGTGGGCAAGTGTGCAGATTTTTGCGTATTTGCAAACTGCGATTGTGGGGAGCAAAGTGTGCATTCAAGGCAAAGGTGATTACGAAGTACAGTGCCAAAGATCCGCGTAGTTTGACCCGCGCAAGCGAACCTTTCAAGCTTACCGGATTTGATTCAACGGGGGTTTCCTAACCCAAAACTTAACGGTACGTATTTTACTAACACCTTCTTCTCAAATCCGACGCATCCAATATTCTATTCTTTGCAGGATTCTTTGCAAGTTAGCTAGCAAACGCTAAAAATTGACTAACCCGTATTTGTTGCAGTGCCGCGCTTAAACTAAAAAAAAACAATTTTTTGATTCTTTATAGAATTTTTATTGAATTGTGCATTGCATCAATTAATACGGACTTAAGGGCAAGCGAACCCCACAACATACGGTAAAGGATTTCATCACCTTTTCCGTGGCCCACAAATCACGAACTTGAGCATAACGTTTACCCACACAAAATTTAAAAGAAACTAGACTTTAAGCCTTAAGGACTTCGCGCTCACTAGGAGAAGTTAACTGTGTTTAGAACCTCGCTTAACGGTATATTGTTTACGGGGTGTCTAGGAAAGTGTTAACGGCGCAACCGCCAAAAGAGAAAGGATTATTTAATTAAGGAACTTCGCGAAAGCGTTGGAAAACCTCCCCTTATCTCTGCACTTACCTGGCCTCGTGATCAGTGTATCTTGAGCCCGTTTCTCGACACAGTTTTACTTCGACAATCAAGTTCTGGAGCAGGTCTAGTTGACCTAGGTGAACCCTAGAACGATTAGGTGTGTGGTATTTTTGTGTCGTGATTGATTTTGTCCATATTCTTTTTGTGTATACTTCATTCTTTTGTTAATATAAAAAAAAATATCACATTCTTTCTCCCCTCCTTTTCTCTACCTTTCTCTCTCTCTCTTCATATCATGGGTACCCCACCTCGCAAAACTCTTGCCGAACTTTGGTACCCACAACCAGACATTACTTCCTACGGTTCTTGTTTTGGTCGAACTTCGAACGATCCATCCATGCCAAAAATTTCTTTGAAAGATCGGATAGACGCGTCTAGGACGAACAACTGGACCCCGCAATCCACTTCATATCAACCGTTTCAAACATTCACACCTTCTTGCGTTGATACCCCTTTTGAAAATCCAGTTGTAACCCCGAGACCCATGTCTATTGCTGAACGTATTGAACAATCTCGTAGCCGATCTTTCACTCCTTTCACCACTACAAATTCTTGGGATCAAAAATTCCATTCACCTTCTTATCCCAATGTTGATCCCACTCCTGTCCAGCCATTCAATTCCTACCAATCCTACCCAACTTTTACACCTTCCCTAGACATTGCTTCTACACAGCCTTTTGGGAGTTTTCAGTATCCAAACAACTTTGAATATTTTACTGAAACCCCTTCACAACCAATGTCTAGTCTAGAACAGTCGTTGGAAGACTTTAAGGTAGCGTCAAGCCAACAGATGCTGGATTTGAATGCGTCCATGGCCGCCCTCATGCAACCTAGTGACCCGGTAGCTAGTTTTCAACTAGCTCCAACTTTTTCAATGTATGATGAGGCGGCAGGACATGCTATGAATTTGAGTGGAGAGAGTGAGATGTACCCCCTTCCAAATCAAACCTACCCGTCCCAAATTGAATCCCACAACTCCTGTTTTGAAAGTCTATCAAGTATCCCACATGATTTATCAATTGAAGATAGAATGATGAATGAGTTGTGCGACTTCGTAGTGTTTGATTTGCCCGATTGTGAAGGGTCCCTTCCAAGTGAAACCATACCTAATCCTTTTGACCTCTACACCTCCATCTTAGAACCAGAATCGATTAATATCCATGCTTTTGATGAGGTGTCAGAGAATTTTGATTTTCACTTGATTAAGGATATTGACGCTGGGGATATTTTGGATGATGAACCCGTAGATTTGGCTGAGTTTGTCTCTTCAAATCATCATCCTGAGTCATTAAATGTTTTTCCCGAACCCCATATGCGTCTGGACTTTGAAGAGAAGAGCATGGATGTGCTAAATTTTGAGGAGAATATTGAGGATAGTTTTGAGGATGAAACAGTTCTAGATGATGAGTCGGATTTTTCAATTCATCATGTTCCTTCCACTGACTGTGTACACCCTCCTGAACCTTTAACCGATAACCTTCCTCAACCACTTCCCTCCATCCTTTCCATCGTTCCGACCTTGCAAGAACCTGTCTCACTTTCATTTCATATGTCTGGTTTACCAAGTTCGGCGTACCCATGGTTTCTCACGAATCTTGAGGGATTTGACCCCATTTCTCGACGAGTAAATATATTAGCACAATCGCTTTTCACACATCGGTCATCACAAGTTGTGCTAATCTATTTACTCCATTTGCACCCTCAAGTTCGTATTCCACTTTTTTTTCCCTTCCGCCATTCTTCTTCTTCTGATATACCGAGACCGTATCCCGATTCTATCTCCATACGGTCTCGCGTATTCTCCATTGCTTACCTCTTCACCTTCTTTCACCAACCACTGCTTTACCATGATAAAATCTTTGAATGGTTGGTGCTCACTTTTGGCCTGTGTAAAGGCCTTGTATAGCTTGATACTGTTCTTTCCCCCCTAAACCTGAACTTCAACGCTCAACAGTGGAAACATTGTTTTACTTAAGTTTGGGGGGGACACCTTTTTTGTATATATTTTTGGTTTTCCTTTTTGTATATAATTTGTTTTTAGGGGGAGCGCCGACAATTTTGACCCTCTTGGTATAGCCTGACAGTGAGGGCACTGTCAAGTTTAAGTTTGGGGGTGTGCTCGGTAAGCTTTCTTCCTTCGCATTCATTTGTATATTTTGCATTTGCATACCTTATTAAAAAACCCACAAAAATTGAAAATTTTCCAAAAAATATAAAAACTTTGTCGTCAAGTTAGCTAATAGGGTAACTTAGATTTTTATTCCGAAAGTTTAGTTGATATGATAGAAATAACTAAATCCTAGGCTTAGGAATTGAAAACCCTAAAAATAACCCTCATTCTGTCTAATTTTGGTAAGTATACGTCCTTACAGTTTTTTTGAGAGATAGGTAATCTTGAGATCAGTTCTTGAGTTAAGTCAAGATGAAGGGAAAGTATTGAAGCTTTACTGGAGGATAAGTCTGAAAAATAATTTCTTTTCTTGAGTTCAAATTTAGAAAGTATATACCCTACAACTGCACCTACACGTACCTTGAAACTTGGGATAGTAGAGGATACCTAGAAATACTCTTGCCTGAAAGCCTAGTATGAAAGAAAAAATGGTATTTAAAGCTAAACACCAAAAGAGCATGTTGAAAAATATATCCGGTCTTGAAAAAGAAAAAAATAAAAAGAAAAAGAAAAAAAATAGAATAAAGTCAAGACCTGGAAACTGCTATTTTCGCTTTAATGTTCACACATTCAGTAATCGGTCGTTAGTGCCTCAAGAAGCATTAATAGTCGCATGAAAGGTGTGTGAGCAAATCCGTCCATCCTTAATGAAAAGAAGTAGTATTAGGTATTAGGGCAAGGGTACTATAGCTTGAATTGAATTCTCGAGTGTAGGGGTGCAAATTTACACACACGTAGGGGTATACAATCGATGTTTGGATAAAAGATAGAAATAAAGAATAAGACTTGTGTTTTCTGTAAAGTTGATAAAAATCCCTGATTTGAGGCCTCACTTTAGAAGGAAAACTCAGGAGAACCAACATCTTTCTAAACTTTTTTGGAACGTATATGATCTAAGGCTAAATAGATAGGAGGTGTGAAGTATAAGGGTTGAATATTTCTAACTTAGGATGATAGAATTTCTAACGTAAATACTAAACTGTAGGAGTAGAGTCAATGTTAACTTATGACACTAGCTTGACGGGATTTTGTGGGTAGTATCCGCTGAAAACCCTCAGGAGACAACACTCCTCCTACTAGGGACACCTAGAGGTTTAACGGCTTGTTGCACGTTCTCAGTGCAATCGCGTTCCCTGCGAAAGTGCGGTTAGGATTTTTTTTTTTTGTGAATAATTGGTTTTGCTCGGGACGAGCAAAAGTTAAGTTTGGGGGTATTTGTTCATAACAGAATACTGCATTTTATACCGCCCATTCTTATGCTCGTGTGTTTATAGGTAGGTGCTTTTAATCCGTGTTTGTTACATATTTGCTGGATACAGGTTCTCGGTTCTAAAACGGTGAACTTCACGGAAAACACGACAAAATCCGGGTTCCTGCCAACCACAGATAAAACACGGTCTCCGCTCTTCATCCGTATGTTGCCAGATACCAGTTTAGGAAGACGAAATATCAAATCAATGTCACCTTCATGCACAAGGCTCAATGGCAACAACAAGTTCCAAGAAATCTACGCGGAGCTTGAGGCAATCATGACAAAAGCATCCACAAAAGTCCATCTTTCCTCAACAGAAATTCTGGAAGAAATGTGAAAGTATTTTCAGAAAACATATGTACCACACTGAAGAGGACAATAAAACAGGGACCCCGACCAAAGCCCACAGCCCAACACCACTAAAGAGCCGCGGATCCGCGGCCAATAGGGGGTATTGGCCGTGGATCCGCGACCATGTGGGGTCTTCTTTGTGTCGTTTTTCATGGGCACTTTGGGTACTTCATTTTATGTCAGAATTTGCCCCTAGGGTTTCATTTCCCTGCCTATAAATACAGCAGATCTGAGCCCAACCAAGTGTTCATTCTTTGTCCATAAACTTGTATTTTCTTTTTGTTAGGATTTAGTTTTTCTTCTTCTTCTTCATTCGTTTTCCATGAAAATTGTAGTGAGAGCTTTTTGAGTGGGAGATCAATGAAGATGAGGGCTTTTTGTATCATTCTCTTGTGTTTCTTCTTCCCCTTGAGATTCTTGCTTTCTCTTGATCATTCAACCTCTTCATTGAGCTTGAATGGTTAAGGGTTAGTTATTGATCTCAAAGGTCATATTTTCTTACGGAATTAGTGCTTCAATTCACATGCGTTCTCTACCCTTCTCTTGATCTTGCAATCTCTTGATTGAGCTTGCAAGTTTAAGAGTTGGCTATTGATCCCATGCTTGTCTTGAGTTCTACTTTCTTGTTCTTTTTATTGTTTATTTATTACTTGCATTTTTCATTCTTGCTTTACTTACTTGCAATTTAATTCCTTGCATTTAATTTCTTGTAATCTTCTCTTTTCTCTTTTCTTTTCTTTTGCTCTCTTTTGTTCATTTTGTGAATGAATGTAATTATTATTGTTAAGAAGAAATACGATATTATAAGTTAAAGATTTTCTTTTCTCTTTTCCTTTTCCCGTTATTTTCCATTGAACTCCGCCCAAACCATACGCAAGCGCTCCGTTAGGCACCCTACCCTGACAAGGTAACGGTGATTCCTAACCGCGACCGGTTGCGTTCGGTTTGGCCGGAGGCGAAAGCAAGAGACAAGAACGGAAGGACAAGGGTAAATAAGCCGTATTCCACGAATACCGCGCTTAAATCCCCTAATCCACGTTGTTGCCGATTGCTCTAGCTTCAATTGGTCAAGACTCGGCTCAAAGGTTTCGAGTACGGATTTCTTTAGCTTATAATCTCGTATCTTTTCTTAACAACTTTATACTTGCAAATAAACACATAGGTTAGAATCAAACATACACAAATTCTTTATTGACTCGTCTAAGACAAGAAGGTAAAATACAACCATCTCCCTGTGGACCGACCCGTGCTCAACCGGCTAGCTACAAAGCGACACCGTCCTGATCGCGGTTATACTTTAATTCTTTGAACATCCGACACGCCAAATGCGTGCGACCATTATCTTCTGAAGCAACCCTCCGAACCTCGATCTCCTGGCGATCCACGATCTCCCTGATCAGGTGATACCGCCTCAAGATGTGTCTGGATTTCTGATGAGACCTGGGTTCCTTCGCTAAAGCTGTAGCCCCGTTGTTGTCGCAATACAGAGGTATTGGATCAACAATGGACGGAACCACCTGAAGTTCTTTCAAGAACATCCTCATCCAGACAGTTTCTTTTGCGGCATCAGATGCAGCGATATATTCCGCTTTCATAGTCGAGTCAGCAACGGTTTCCTGTTTGGAACTCTTCCAACACACCGCCCCTCCATTGAGGGTAAAGACAAAACCCGACATGGACTTGGAATCATCCTTGTCACTCTGGAAGCTGGAGTTAGCAAAGGCCTCAATCTGGAGGTCTTTTCCGCCATACACCAAGAACATCTCCTTTGTCCTTCTCAGGTACTTGAGAATTTTCTTTACCGCTATCCAGTGTTTCTCCCCAGGGTTTGACTGATACGTGCTTACCACACTCAGTGCATAAGCCACATCTGGTATGGTACACAACATCGCATACATTATAGAGCCTACCGCAAAAGCGTAGGGTATAATAGACATGCGATCCCTTTCCAAATCAGTCTTGGGAGACATCTCTTTGGAGAGGGTGATCCCATGACAAGCCGGTAGATTACCGCGCTTAGAATCTTCCATACTGAATCTTTTTAGTATGGCGTCGATGTACCTGGATTGTGAGAGTCCTAATATCCTCTTGGATCTGTCACGGTAGATCCGGATCCCCAGAATGTATGAGGCATCACCCAGGTCTTTCATGGAGAACCTGTGTGACAAGAACCCTTTGACAGATTGTAGCATAGGAATGTCATTTCCTATCAAAAGAATGTCATCCACGTATAAAACGAGGAATACGACAGTTCTTGCTGCAAATCTACTATAGATACATGGTTCATCTGGATTTTTGATAAAGCCAAATTCCCTGACCGTCTCATCAAAACAGATGTTCCAACTCCGCGATGCCTGCTTTAGTCCATAAATGGACTTGAGCAACTTGCACACCTTTCCGCTGCTCCCACTCTGAATGAAACCCTCTGGTTGGTCCATATAGACACACTCCTCTAAATTTCCATTTAAAAAAGCGGTCTTTACGTCCATCTGCCAAATCTCATAATCGTGGAAGGCAGCAATGGTAAGAAGGATCCGAATGGATTTCAGCATAGCCACTGGAGAAAAGGTTTCGTCATAGTCCAAACCAGGTCTCTGACGAAAACCCTTTGCAACAAGTCTAGCTTTATAGGTCTCAACCTGTCCATCTACACCAATCTTCCTTTTGAAGATCCACTTGCATCCTACGAGTTTTACCCCATCTAGAGCAATGTCCAACGTCCATACTTTGTTGGTGTACATGGACTCCATTTCGGTCCGCATTGCATCCAGCCATTTTACCGAGTCAACGCTCTGAATGGCTTGTTGGAAGCTAGTCGGCTCATCACTATCAATGATGCAATCTTCTTTATCCCCGTCTATGAGAAAACCGTAGTATCTCTCGGGCGGATGAGACTGCCTACTACTCCTGCGGAGTGGCGTAGGAATGTCCTGATCTTTCAAACCCTCTGGTTCTACTAAGCTTTCAGTAATAGCTTGTGGTTCAGGAATTTCTTCCAGTTCTATTGCGCTCCCACTTATTTCCTTTTCTAAGAACTGATGTTCCAGAAAATGGGCATTACGAGAAACAAAGACCTTTTGTTCCTCTGCGTAATAGATTAGATACCCCCTGGAGTTCTTTGGGTATCCCACAAACTTGCACAGTACTGAGCGTGCCTCGAGTTTGTCCGCATGCTGTTTTTTGACAAAAGCTGGACATCCCTAAATCTTCAGGTATTGAAGATAGGGTTTCTTCCCACTCCATAACTCATATGGTGTGGTAGGCACAGTCTTAGTGGGAACTCGGTTCAAAAGGTATAAGGCTGATTCTAGTGCATATCCCCAGAATGATCGTGGTAACTCAGCGTTACTCATCATGGACCGTACCATATCCAATAGGGTTCGGTTCCGTCTCTCCGATACACCGTTATGTTGCGGAGTGTATGGAGGAGTAAGCTGAGAGAGAATTCCATTCTCTTTTAGGTAATCCAGTGTTAGTTATATGTATGCCCTAGAGGCTATTATTATACATACGATGTATATTGTAGTGGATGCTAGGACATATATAGGGAGGACTTTCTTGCTCGACATGATAGTATGCTATCTGGTTGTACTTTATCTTAACATGTACTCTGATTGTCTCTATATTACATGTTGATAAAGCCCTTAGGATATGTACTCGACTACTGGGACTATGATGAGATCATACTAGTGGGGCCACGGTAGTCGACGAGTACATCCTATAACTGTTCCTAGTCGAGGGTGTATCGAGACAGGGCATCGATACACCAGAGTAGACTAGCGTATACGCATCTTGACCCATATGATGGGCGATGGATGATCCCATATCCATCGGTGTTTGACATCAAGGATGGTGTACGGATGCTCAGTGGAGACTGGGTACACTGGACGAACTCGCCGAGAACTCCCAGATAGTATTATACCACACGTCAGATGGCAGTTCTCCGGTGACACTGGTACAGAGTAGTCTGTTGACCCGAGATCGTCATAGAGTCTTGTGTGATTCCCACTGTGCTTTGATTTCCATCATACCATGTCCAAGAGGGCGTGCAAAAAGGTGGCTTTTGGGTACAGTCCCGAATCACATGGAGGCAATGAGCGATAGGAGGGGATTCGTCTCTCCCGGTATAGGGAGTTGATGTTATGCTGTGTTCGATTGGCTATAACCGGAAATCCCTGGCCAGGGTTGCTGAGATTTACTGGTAAGTGTTATCAGTAGTTTCTCAAACTGTTATAGACCTCATATCGACACGACTTATCGAGCTACTGGGGTCTGACGTTCACCACCCCTAGGCGAGATATGCGACATATCAGACGACGAGACCGGACTGTACGGGAGTGTTACTGTTTGGATTCACAGGAGAATGTACAGGCTTGCTTGTTGATCTTCTGAGCGCTCAATACCTGGGTAGCTGTTACGTTTAGCTGACCGCTTGCAGCTTGTGGGTGTTTGATATGATCATCACCTACTGCCGGCGTATTGACGATTCTTTAGAGTCCTACACAGAGGTTTCTTGGCTCAGGCAAAACGGAGTAGGAGCACATATGTGATATGTGCGGGACCGAGGATAATGCGATATGTGATACCGTATTATATTCTCGCGATATTTGATATCAGCCGGGTCATCGGATCAAGTGTTGATTCGATAAATCGGTACGGATAAATATTAGTCGGTTATATGCGATATAGCCGGATTGTCGGATCAAGTGTTGATTCGATAATTTAATGTATAATAATATATATGATATATTAAATTACATTAACTAATATTTGCTCACTAAAAGATTCTTTTTCTCCCTCGGGTAATACATTGATATATATGTGATATATGTTAAATGTATTATTTTATTTTGTTACGATAAATATTATATATGTGATATATAATATTGTAACATGATATAATAACTAATGCAACTTGTTTAGTGGAGTTTAAACATGATTAGGGTTTGGATTAGGGTTAAGTTTTCTAGATGTTTCTAGAAGGTTTTGGTTTTGTTTTGTGAAAGATATTTGTAAGTGACTCATGCTTTAACCCAACCCAAACCCTAACCCTAGTTAATTCTCTACATAGGTTTAGTCAACCATGGTTGCATTATTCATCATATTATTCTTTTTCTATTCATCACAAAAGGATTTCTATTATTCATTCATCTTCTTCTTCCTTCATTCTTTCATGAAAAAGCTTTCTAGATTTTCTTCAAGTGATGAATAAATGTGAGAAAAAGATAAATAAAGAAAGCAAAAATCCCACTTCATCATCCTCATCTTCCCTTGCCATTTAGATGAGGGTGTTCACATCATTTCATGAGTGTTAGCTTGTGTTAACGGAACTTCAAGGTAGATCATCTTAGTATCGAAGATCGGAAGCAAAGGTTGCATCTTTCTTTTCGTGGAACCTCTCGAGAGTCCGGAACCCGATGATCGCAGCGAAGGGACCACAACACGGAGCATATGAAGTGAAGGACCGGATCTACAAAGGTTGTAATCCCTCTCACTTAGTGTTAAATTTGTTAACATGCTAGTTTTCGCCTAATCTCTAGTTTAAAGATCCGTATTCGGGTTGTTCGGCACGGCTAAATTTTTAATCGGGCATGGTTGATGCCTCGTAGACCCTTGTGCGCGTGCCTAGCAACCCTACAGTGGTATCAGAGCCAAACTAGAGCTTTAGGCGAAGTCTAGACGAAGTTTAAAGTCCGATCGAACGCCGAAACCCCGACACGGAACCCTCTCTGTACATTTTTCAAAATTGTGGTTTTTTCTGAATTAAAAATTCTCATAAAATTAAGAAGGAAAAACTAAGAATTACTGTGAAGTACGGACCTCTAACTCAAAAATTTGACCTCGTAACCGCGGCGAAACCATGGGTTTTGCGGCGGTTCCGCGGCCAAAATTTGACTTAGTCCCTGAAATTTCATGTAATTATTTTTAGGCCCTTTCTTGTTATTTTTTTCTGTGAATATTTTAATTCCACTCAAGTGTTGAGTTTTCAAAGGTTGTATTGGGGAATCGTTGATTCGATCGGATGATTTAACTTTGTTTAGTTTGTCCGGATAATTTTTAGAAACTGTTAAAAAGTTCGAACGGATATCAATAACTCACTTTTTCCCCTGTCGGAAAATTTTTCAAAAGTTGGATTTTTTTTCTCGTGTTTAAGAATGTTCTAAGTCATGCAAGTAATGCGGTGGACCCTCTAGAAGACAACAAACCTTAACTCGATTATGAGACCGTCTTGAACTGCCTTTTGAACCTTAGGGTTTGGGGCAGTACGGCGTGCCACGTGTGAGGCGTTGGCTTGACCCTTCTACGGCTGGACCATTGGTACTGTGGCATGTGATGGATGTTTTTAAACTGATTTCAAGTGTTGAGATATATTGGGGAAATCTTGGGTGTTTGATTGTTCGATCGGGAAGTTTAACATTTTCTGTTTTATCTGGAATGTGATACAATATTTGGAATCCACAAAAAGTTATGAGATAACTAATTTGAATATTATAAATCTAGCAGTTCAGTCTCAGATGATCGGTTGCCACGGAATTTTGATGTGATCAAAAGTCCGTTGCAATCACGTAGCGTACGCGGATACTCGCCGGGTAAACTTAATAGACAGCTACGCCCCATAGCCCCGACCAAGTGACTGTAGGAGAACCCCATCGCCGAAAGCATCCGTTTGGGTGCTCGCGGCAGCGGTGTTCCGCCTTAGTGCACATCATCGACGGCATCTGGGGTGCGGCCGTCTACTAAAGTTTGCGACGAGCATTCGATCAGGACGTCGGGAATCTTGTTGAATTACCCGACTTGATATTGAAAAGAGTTTTCGATAATGAGACTAAAATGCGGGGTTTATAATTGTTAGGCATGTGATGTCTAAGGAATTCATTTGGTTAGGCATGCGATGTCTAAGGAAGTTGCGGATTCCAACTGTTGTAGTTTTACACTTTCTTTTCTGTGACCGTAAGCGTAGTATGTGGTGTATCGCCGGCTTCGTTGCTATACATCAACGACAATCGGGATATGCATACTTGTTTACGTTGATGATATGAGATATTATGTGTTGCTGTGATATGTTGTATTGGATCATCGCGTT
Organism: Agapanthus africanus; assembly: GCA_030015575.1. NCBI lineage: Eukaryota > Viridiplantae > Streptophyta > Magnoliopsida > Asparagales > Amaryllidaceae > Agapanthus > Agapanthus africanus. The sequence goes on along the minus strand of JASDDO010000010.1, from coordinate 200,992,018 downwards.
TGAATAGCCGGGGGTTTTATGTGAGATGAGAGTTTTTTCTTTTTCATTCATGTAAAATTCATTTGTATGTAATATTCTTTTATTGGGGCACTTCCAGGTAGCGGAAGATGTCACCGTTGTATATTATTTACTTTTCCGCATTAGGTAGACCCAAGGCGGGGAGCACAAGTAACCGGGTTCTAGGGTCCAGTGGGAGACCATCTCGAGGAGTCGAGACCGGGTCTCCTAACCCTAGAATTGGCAGTGTTACTTGCCGCTCTCGTAGGGGTCTAGGGATGTGGGTTTGGCTATTCATCGCGACCGTGGAATCCGTGTTTTATACAGGCTCGTATTGAAAACACGGACGTCCTAGTATATCCAATATTTCATATATGTTTCTTCTGCTGCAATGTTCTGTGATGAGATCATATTACTACCTGTGACGAATGTTTATATTATATATATGAGATATATGTTATATTGCAGATTTCGTTCCAAATGAGATGCTTGTGAAGCATAATAAAATGGGACTTCATTAATGAGATTAATGAAATAAAAGAAACCTAAGATGTTGTAGAAACTTGTTTATAAAAACTGGTAGCCCTAGTTCTTGCTTTGCATAGCGGTGTTCCTTGTAGAACATCCAGCACCTTATTCGATAAGGAAAAGACCGAGATCCCTTCACCGGGAGTGACTCCTTTAGCAATAACTGGCAGATGCTACAAACTCGGTTTGTCTTTTGATTGCTTCTATAGTTCTTGCTTTGCATAGTAGTATTTGTGAAATATCCTGCACCTTATTCGATGAGGAAAGGGCCGACGATCCCTTCACCGGGAGTGATCCCTTTAGCAAAACTAGAAAAGCCTTAAAAACACTCCATTTAAAATCACTCGATTCTACAACGATATCAAGTTCATTACGCAAAGGGTTTTCTGAAAAACCCTTCGTAGCCCTCCGTCATTTCAGATAAATACTAGTTAGTATTCGTGCTACGTTTGTTGACCATGTTAAGGCGTAATGTGCGGTAGCTGATTAGTGCTTATCTGTATAAGCATATGATGCGATTGGATTAGGGTAGTCGTGTGACTTTGTTGACCATGTTAAGGGTCGTGCGGGTGGGTTTAATTCAATCCGGAAATGACGGGTTGAACTTGACTAGCACTTATGATTTGTTGACCATGTTAAGGTCATATAGCTGCTAGGGGTAAAATATTATTGGGAATTTCAGGTGTTGAAATTTGCAATGAGATTGCATACCTTCTATGAGATAGTTGGATCCCGATACCCGCTGCGAGTAAGAGTTACTCCTGGGAGAGTTTTACACATTACAATTAGCCGATCAAGTAGGTGTCTAGAAAGGTGTTAACGGGGTTATGCCCCTGGGAAAACGAGGTTTACTTTAATTAGGTTCGTGCGAAAGCACGGGGGACCTCCCTCAAAGTACCGACACTGGCCTGGCTGAAAGATTGGCGAACTTGTAGCGTGTGATTAATCCCGGCTAGTCTTTCCTTTTAGGGTTTGAAGGAAGATTTGATTAAAACAGTGGGAGACATCCTGATTAGATATATTAGATAACCAATCTAATCTTGCAAGAGCATACGCTGAGTGTTTTCTTCTCTCTCTCTCCAGGTAGCGACCATATCACGCCTTAATCAAGATAATAATACGGATATATTGACCGAACCCGTTTGTTATACTGAGCTGGGGAACGTTGGTCCCGCTCCAACTTATAATTGTTATAAGACAGAGCAGGAAATTGGGGATTACCAGAATTCCCGTGCCGCCCAAACGAAGAAAGTGCATGTTGATGCATCTTCTTCGGGTGTGTTCATTACAGAGAACTGTTTCTCAGTATCCTTTACGTCCTGGGTATGAGATACCGGATCAGGATCCCGCATATGTAATCTGTTACATGGGCTACAGATAGGTAAAGAACTGAGAACGGGTGATAAGTTTCATGAGACAGAAAACGGTGCAAGTGTTGCAGCCAAGTCTGTTGGTCACTGTCACCCTGTATTACCGGAATACATTGATTCTGAACAAATGTTATTAGATACCGAACCTGATATACAAAATCATATCAGTCTCTTTATTAGTAAAGAAAGGATATAATTTTGTATTGTTGGATAATGTTTTGAACATTTCCTATATCAAGAGTTGATCGGTTCAGGCACGTTATCTAAAAGCATTGACGTTCTAAATCAAACTACAGTTCTTAGTATAAGGAACATACACAAGAGGAAGAGTTCAGAAATGAATGAATCCTTCTTGAGGTATTGTAGACTAGGTCATATCAATGCGACCCGACTGGCTGAAGTTACATATAGATGCATATTTAAATTAGTTTGAATTTACATATTTTGAAACTTGCCGGTCATGTCACAAAGATAAGATGACCACAGCTCTGTTTATTGGAAACAGAGAAAGAGTTAGTGAACTCTTAGGATTGATACATGCTGATGTATGAAGGTCCCCTGTCTACACATGCCAAGACCGGTTCTTTTTACTTCATTACGGTCTCTGATAATCTCTCAAGATTCAGACATGTGTTCCTGTTGAAACATAAGTCCGAAGCTTTTGAGATATTCACAGAATATAAGTTAGAAGTAGAGAACCAAAATACGGGTAAAAGTATTATGTCCTTTGATGTGATCAAGGAGGAGAATACTTGAGCACGGAATTCCTAGACTGTTCTAAAGGAGAATGAGATTCTCTCTCAGCATTACTCCTCCGTATACACCATAGCACGATGGTATATCGGGGCGGAGCAATAGCACCCTATTTGATATGGTGTGCTCTATGATGAGTACTACTGAGTTTCCTATTTTCTTTTGGGAGTTATGCACTTGAGAAGCTGCATACCTATTGAATAGGGTTCAAATCAAATCAGTTGCCTACCACTTCATATATGATATGGAAAGGGAAGAGCCCATATCTTAAGCTTGTTAAGATTTGGGGTTGTCCGTCTTATGTCTAAAAGCAAAATCCGGACAAGCTCGAGGCAAGGTCTGTTATGTAGAACTGGAAATGTTCCAGCTATACAAACTGCAGCAGATGATTTGGTAGAACCAAAGGATTCAATAGTTTCCAACGAACCTCAGCCTCTCCACCGATCTAGTAGGGTTCCTCACCCACCTGAGAGATACTTCGGTTTCTCTATAACAGTGGGAGTGAGGATTGCATCATAAGATGATGACCCAACTAGTTTCGAGCTGGCCATCAGGAGTGGGACTCTATAAGAATGGTTGGATGCTTAGCGATCTGAGATGGAATCCTTATACACCAACAAAGTATGGACTTTGGTTGCATTATCTGAAGGGTTAAATCCCCATCAAGAGCGAGTATATCTTGAGAAGATTACTTGGTGTACATGGAAAAGTTGAGACTTTCAAAGCTATGCTTAAGTCCATCCAGATCCTACTTACCATGGCTACATACCATGACTACGATATCTGGCGGTTGGGTGTCATGACTGCTTTTCTAAATGATGTTTTAGAAAAGGGCATCTATAAGTACACAGCCAGAGGGCTTCGTAGACAGTGGGAGCAGCGGAAATGTGAGCAAGATGTTTTATATGATAAAGCAGGCATCGCGGAGTTGGAACATCTGTTTTGATGTGGTAGTCAAAGAGTTTGACTTCATCAAAATGGTAGATGAACCTTGTATATACAAAAAGGTAGTAGAGAGTATGGTGGTAATCCTCGTAGAGTACGTGGATGACATACTCTTGATAGGGAAGGAGTTTCCTATGCTACGCTCGGTCAATCTCCGCTTATCACAAGGATTCTCCATATAGGATCAAAGTGATACCTCATAAATCCTGGGTTTTGGATCTATGAGATAAATCTAATTGGATGTTAGGATACTTACTAGTTGTAGTGAGATGGTATCAATCGATCTTGGGGAGAATCACTGGAAAGGTTCCAGGGTGATAAGAACGACTGAATGTCAGTCGCAGGCATTGTCTTTACCTTCAGTGGAGGGACGGTATGTTGGAAGAGTTCCAAACTAGATACCGTGACATACTAGACGATTAAAGACAAGATACATCGTTACCAAGGATGCTACCAAAGAGGCAGTCTGGATATATATAAGTTCATGAGATGAACTTCGTTCCTACCATTATGTGACAATGGAGTTGTGGCTTATGCCAAGGAACTACCGTCCCATCTAAAATCCAGATATAATTCTTAGGCAGTATCACCAGATCATGGAGATGGTTGATCTCCAGGGAAATCGAGGTTAGGAGAGTAGACACAGAGGACGACAGCGCGGATCCACTCACAAAGGACTTTTTCCCAGTAGAGACTTTTATGGGATGGTTAAGTATGAGATACTTCAACCGCAGCTAATTGTTGGGTATGCGATACCACAACAGATGGCCCTAGTGCAAGTGGGAGATTGTTAGTTATATGTATGCCCTAGAGGCCATTACTGTACATACGATGTATATTGTAGTGGATGCTAGGACATATATAGGGAGGACTTTCTTGCTCGACATGATAGTATGCTATCTGGTTATACTTTATCTTAACATGTACTCTGATTGTCTCTATATTACATGTTGATAAAGACCTTAGGATATGTACTCGACTACTGGGACTATGATGAGATCATACTAGTGGGGCCACGGTAGTCGACGAGTACATCCTATAACTGTTCCTAGTCGAGGGTGTATCGAGACAGGGCATCGATACACCAGAGTAGACTAGCGTATACGCATCTTGACCCATATGATGGGCGATGGATGATCCCATATCCATCGGTGTTTGACATCAAGGATGGTGTACGGGTGCTCAGTGGAGACTGGGTACACTGGACGGACTCGCCGAGAACTCCCAGATGGTATTATACCACACGTCAGATGGCAGTTCTCCGGTGACACTGGTACAGAGTAGTCTGTTGACCCGAGATCGTCATAGAGTCTTGTGTGATTCCCACTGTGCTTTGATTTCCATCATACCATGTCCAAGAGGGCGTGCAAAAAGGTGGCTTTTGGGTACAGTCCCGAATCACATGGAGGCAATGAGCGATAGGAGGGGATTCGTCTCTCCCGGTATAGGGAGTTGATGTTGTGCTGTGTTGGATTGGCTATAACCGGAAATCCCTGGCCAGGGTTGCTGAGATTTACTGGTAAGTGTTATCAGTAGTTTCTCAAACTGTTATAGACCTCATATCGACACGACTTATCGAGCTACTGGGGTCTGACGTTCACCACCCCTAGGCGAGATATGCGACATATCAGACGACGAGACCGGACTGTACGGGAGTGTTACTGTTTGGATTCACAGGAGAATGTACAGGCTTGCTTGTTGATCTTCTGAGCGCTCAATACCTGGGTAGCTGTTACGTTTAGCTGACCGCTTGCAGCTTGTGGGTGTTTGATATGATCATCACCTACTGCCGGCGTATTGACGATTCTTTAGAGTCCTACACAGAGGTTTCTTGGCTCAGGCAAAACGGAGTAGGAGTGAATATGTGATATGTGCGGGACTGAGGATAATGCGATATGTGATACCGTATTATATTCTCGCGATATTTGATATCAGCCGGGTCATCGGATCAAGTGTTGATTCGATGAATCGGTACGGATAAATATTAGTCGGTTATATGCGATATAGCAGGATTGTCGGATCAAGTGTTGATTCGATAATTTAATGTATAATAATATATATGATATATTAAATTACATTAACTAATATTTGCTCACTAAAAGATTCTTTTTCTCACTCGGGTAATACATTGATATATATGTGATATATGTTAAATGTATTATTTTATTTTGTTACGATAAATATTATATATGTGATATATAATATTGTAACATGATATGATAACTAATGCAACTTGTTTAGTGGAGTTTAAACATGATTAGGGTTTGGATTAGGGTTAAGTTTTCTAGATGTTTCTAGAAGGTTTTGGTTTTGTTTTGTGAAAGATATTTGTAAGTGACTCATGCTTTAACCCAACCCAAACCCTAACCCTAGTTAATTCTCTACATAGGTTTAGTCAACCATGGTTGCATTATTCATCATATTATTCTTTTTCTATTCATCACAAAAGGATTTCTATTATTCATTCATCTTCTTCTTCCTTCATTCTTTCATGAAAAAGCTTTCTAGATTTTCTTCAAGTGATGAATAAATGTGAGAAAAAGATAAATAAAGAAAGCAAAAATCCCACTTCATCATCCTCATCTTCCCTTGCCATTTAGATGAGGGTGTTCACATCATTTCATGAGTGTTAGCTTGTGTTAACGGAACTTCAAGGTAGATCATCTTAGTATCGAAGATCGGAAGCAAAGGTTGCATCTTTCTTTTCGTGGAACCTCTCGAGAGTCCGGAACCCGATGATCGCAGCGAAGGGACCACAACACGGAGCATATGAAGTGAAGGACCGGATCTACAAAGGTTGTAATCCCTCTCACTTAGTGTTAAAGTTGTCAACATGCTAGTTTTCGCCTAATCTCTAGTTTAAAGATCCGTATTCGGGTTGTTCGGCACGGCTAAATTTTTAATCGGGCATGGTTGATGCCTCGTAGACCCTTGTGCGCGTGCCTAGCAACCCTACATCCAGGAACTCGGCACTCAAGTATTCACCACCTCGATCAGATCTTAGTGTCTTGATACTTTTGCCTGTTTGTTTTTCTACTTCATTCTTGTATTCCTGGAACTTTTCAAATGCTTCAGATTTATGCTTCATTAAGAAGACATGTCCGAACCTTGAAAAATCATTCGTAAAAGTAATGAAGTAAGAATAACCGCTTCGCGGATGTGTAGACATTGGACCGCACACGTCGCTATGTACGAGCCCCAAGAGCTCGCTCGCTCTTACTCCGTGTCCAGTGAACGGAGTTTTTGTCATCTTCCCTTTGAGACAGGATTGACAAGTTGCATACGATTGATATTCGAACGGATCCAAATATCCTTCTGTATGTAACTTCGTCAACCTTCTCTCATTGATGTGACGGAGTCTACAATGCCATAAGAAAGCCTGATTGATTTCTGGAGACTTTCTTTTGTGTGTATTCTGGACATTGAAAATCTGTGGTTGGTTTAATACATATATACCATTGTTTAATGTACCTGACCTAATCAAAACTTGATTAAGGTGAATGTTCACAACATTACTTACAAATGCAAATTCATAACCTTCTTTAGATAATAAAGATACAGAAATGATATTACAAGTTGCATTTGGTACAAAATAACAACTACGCAAAACCAAAAAGTGTCTATCTGACAATCCCGGGTGATAGTCCCCCACGGCCTCAGCATCCATGCTAGCTCCGTTTGCAACTCTGAGGGTTATATCACCTGCCTTCAAAACCCTACGCCTTCTCAATGCCTACAAAGAATTACAGATATGAGATCCTGATCCGGTATCCAATACCCAGGAAGTAGAGTTTATTGATAGACAGTTTTCAATAACATACACACCTGAAGCTGAAGCCGCAACTCGCTTCAGATCCTGGGTTCTGGCCTTCCAAGCCTTGCTATCCTGTTTCCAGTGTCCACTCTTGTGACAGTAAAAGCATCCTTCCTTTCCTACAAGCTTTCCTGCTACCTTTGTTGCCTTTCCCTTTCCCTTCGTATCCACTTTACTAACACCGCCCCTTGGTTTGGCGGGGGCTTTCTTCTTCTTTCCCTTGGCTTTCGCCCTGGACCTAGAAGAGGAAGATCCTCCTACAAACAAAGTGGATGTCTCCCTACCTTTCTGTAGGGTGCCCTCAGCACTCCTCAACATGTTCAGAAGTTCGGAAAGTTCAACCTCCTTTCCTTGCATGTTGAAGTTTAGGACAAACTGGGCGTAAGTGGAAGGAAGGGACTGGAGAATCAAGTCAGTGTAGAGTTCATTCTCCAACGTGGTCCCAAGGTCCGCGAGCTCCTCTATGTAGCCAATCATCTTAAGCACGTGTTCCGCTACCGATGATCCGACGGCCAATCTTGCCGAAAACAGCTTCTTCAACACTTCGTATCTGGCGATACGAGATTGCTCTCCATACAGATCTTTTGTATGGAGAAATATGGATTCTAGGTCCATATTCTCGTGCCTCCTCTGATGGTCATTGTCCATAGAGGTAAGCACGAGGCACTTGGCCTTCGCACAATCGATCTCCCATGTCTTACGGATTTCTATATCCGCGACGCTGGAGGTGGGACCTGGGACAGGGGGAGCTTTGGTGGTAAGGAGATACCCCAACTTGTCGTAAGTGATTGCCATTTTGACATTCCTGAGCCAATCTTTTTAGTTTGGCCCTGTCAGTATGTTTTTATCTAGTAATAGCTTAAGTCCGGTCATGTTGATTGGTCGCTGCAATTAGGAGAGAGAAATGAAACACTTTAGCATGATGCTCTTGCAAGTTTAGAGTGGTTTTTAGTTTGTCTAAACAGGATGGCTCCCACTGTCACTCGAATCCCTCCTCAAACCATAAAGGAAGAATTAGTCGGGATCAATCTCACCGTACAATACTTGCTTAACCGTTCAGCCAGGCCAGTGTCGGTACTTCGAGGGAGATTTTCCAATGCTTTCGTGAAGTTCCTTAATTAAGTAACCTCTTTTCCCTGTGGGCGTAGCCCCGCTAACACCTTTCTAGACACCTACTAGGTTTATAGCATTGATCGTTAAGTGAGAAATTTCCCGAGGAGTAGCATATACTCACAGTAGGATCGAGATCCAAATATCATCGCGTGATAAAACTGAAGGAATCCTACCAGAATCATCACACTCCAAATGGTATGCAGTGCTAGCAAGTTTCAGTTCTTTTGAAACTCCCGATGTGGATTTTTGCCCCCATGCTCTTATGACCTTGGCGTGAGGTCAAAATGTCATAAGTCACATGTCAAGTTCTACCCATCATTATCCAGGTTAATTTGAACCCACCCGTACCTACCCTTGACGTAGGCCAAAATGCCAGTACGACTGTCTCAAACCAACGCATTCTATCTATGCAACAGATAAATATCCGGCAGCTACCAATCACTATGCCTTGGCGTGAGGTGAAAATACATAGCTTGAATACTACCGAATATTTAACTGAAATGATGGAGGGCTATGAATGGTTTTGGCGAAACCGTGAACGTAGTGAACTTGATATAATCGATGGAACGAGATAGCTTTTAAAAGGAGTGGTTCAAGCTCCGCATTTTAAAAGTTTGGTTTTGAAAAGAACCGAGTGGTTTTCAAAGTGTTCCAACGACTTTTACTTGGTTTATTTTCTTGCATTAATTTTAATGCGTCCCATCATTTAATCCTACCATTGTAGAAAACAACCAAAATATGGTGTACGCTTATGCCATCCGCATTCGCCACGGGGTCCCGTCATCACCCGTTAGGTTACTTAACTAACGACAGAGCGGGGGCTAGACTAGCGCGGATGCAAAACATAAGCAACACCTAAATAGATATCATATATAGATATATAGCAATGATAGTCAATCCAGATCACAGATGAACACTTTGGATATACTAGGAATCCGTGATTCGTTCGAGCCTGCAACGAAAAGCGGATTACACGGTCGCGATGAATAGCCATTACCCCACCCTAGACCCCTACGGGTGCGGCAAACTACCCGCCAAGTACACGAAGGGAAGCAACCTCCCTCAACGACGTGAGTAGGCCACTCGGCACTTCGAGATACCCGGTAGTTTGTGCACCCCACCATGGGTCTATCCTATGAGAAAAAATAGTAAAAAGAAATTATACAATGGCGGCTACAACCTCAACCCGTATGTGCGGCCAAAAAAATAATATTACATCAATTTACATATTACAAGAATGAAAGAAAAAAGAAACTCTCATCTCACATCCACCCGGCTATTCATCCGCGACAATCCAACGAGTTCATATACACAAACCATCAACAATACAAATCACAGATTAGCAGATGTTCAATACATATAATACATCACAGATATAACCCATTAGTCAAAGTAGAGGGAAGATCGATCCAAATACGGATTTATAGCTACCCGGAAAACAAATTTGCTCTCTGGAAAATCTTGGCAGAAAGAAACCATCTTAAAAATCCCAAAACCATAAAATAAGAACACTGCAAGAGAAACGAGTCGCGGCCGAGTCAACGCGGCCGCGGATCCGCTGCAGAAGCAAGCTTCTGCCGCGGAACCGCGGTGAGTTTGTCGGCTCGCTGGTTCGTTTTTCTTGGGTGTACTGTAAAAATCCTGAGCCGGTTTTTAAGGTGTGATTTTTTATTTTTAAAGCAGATTTAAAAATCGGCAGAAACTTGGGCTTTTTGAAAAAAGTTTTGTGATTTTTACCGATCGAAGTTCTATACACTTTACTAACTAGCTAGTTTGTATTTAGTTAGGCTCTGATACCACTGTAAGTCCACGTTGCCCATCCCGGTGCTTGCGGGGAGGCGGAAACGGTATAAAAAACGGATTTTTAACACACTAGGAAACATGGACTAGCAAAAGGAGGATCTTCGCTAAACATAAACTAACTACAAAGCTAAGAAGAGTTAGCTACTCGGAAAAGAGGTTATACCTAGGGCTTTAAGTCCTTCTCTCCTTGCTCCTTGGAGTGAAAGAAAGTGATCTCCTTGTCGCCTTCTCTTGTCGAAGAAAGATCCACCCGAGGGCCTCAACCTTTTGCTTCAACTTCAAACTAGAAGTTAACTAAGATGCTTGGAGTGCTAATCCAAGAACCTTAGAAAGAGTAGAGAGTATCTTAGAAGGATTTATCTCAAGCTCAAGAGATTCTCAACTCATGAGAGGGGAGAGCTAGAAAGAGAGGAAGAGGAGGAGAGAGAATCTAAATGATAGAATGAGAAGAAATGAACCATTCTTCTCACATATATGTGTGAATTATGAAAATAGATAATTAGTCAAGTTAATTGTCATGGTTAATCAAGAAATGACTATTATCATTTCACATTAAATGCCTTTGCAAGGATCAAAAAGCATCTTTCATATGGAATGATGATGGTCAACTTGTCAACCTAGGTCAACAAGTCAAGTATAGTCAAATGGTCAACAACCCTAACCATGCACAATTATAATTAACTAATAATTAATAAATCATAATTCATATAAAGCATTAGGGTTAAGAAAATGACAATGGTCATCAACCCTAATCAAAGTCCACTGCCTCTGTCTCAGTCAACTGTGCATACACACCCGTATCCGTGTTCCGAGGAACATAAATAAAATGAGATAAAACCAATCCCAAATCATATACTAGGATCCGGCTTAAACCAAAGCCCGCTAGTATAAGCTGTCCGGACAGCAAACGTGCACAAGTGCGCGGATGTGAAGGAACCTTGTCGCAAAACCATGCGACCTCTACTCATTTTGCCTAAAGGCGAACAACCCTCTGTGTGGGACTCTAAAGACTCGACACTACGCTGGCAGTGGGTTTAACCACAGACCGCAAGAGGCACTAGCTGTACGTAACGGTCCCCAGGTAGATGCCGAAAAGAAGACTGACGAGGTGAACCCATCTGAACTCCTACTGAGCCTGAATGTGACAGTGTCCTTACAGTCCGGTCTGTTCGTTTGATACATCGCATGGCGGGCCTAGGGGGGTGGAAAACATCAGTCCCCTGATAGCGGTACAAGTCGTGTCGGAGTGTAGCCCAGAACACCCTGAGATAACACTGGAAACCTACCAGTATACCTCGCATGCCCTGGCCAGGGACTACTTGTGTAATGGCTCTCCTGGACACAGCGCGATGTCAACCCCCAATACCGGGAGAGACGAATCTTGTCTAGCCGTCACTGCCTCCAAGTGCTTCAGGACTGCACCCAAAAACTACCTGTTTGCACGACTCCTTTGAGCCGTGGTAGGGTAGTAATCAAAGTGCAGTGGGAACACACTCGAGGCGAAGTGACAGTGTCAAGTCAGCAGACTAAGCTGTACTCATGTCACCTGGGAACTGATAACCGACGATAGGTATAATACCAACCAACAGTTCCCGACGAGTCCAGTCCAGTGTACTCGTAACCTAACGAGCACCCACATACTATCTCAAGTACGATGTACTGACGGCTGTGGGACAGACCGTCTCCCGTGCTGGGATGAGAAGCGCATACGCTAGTCTACTCCGGAGTATCGATGCCCTGTCTCGATAATCCCACGACCAGGGATGTGTATATATAAGGATGTGATTATGGATTACCCAGCCCCCACGAGTGTGACTGCCATCACAACGCTGGTAATCAAGCCAAGATCCTAAGGGCTCCACTAATGCGTATAGGTGATACAATAAAGAAACACATGTACACATTAAAGCAGAGACAAACCAAGTAGAATACTACCATTTCGAGCAAGATTGTCTATACAACTGTGAATATCCCAAGCTTCCATCAAGTAATATACATACTAGTATGATACAGTAATGGCCTCTAGGGCATATACACTAACACCCCCTAGGTTTGATGATTGATCGGTCGGCCATCTGGAGATTTGTGTATGCAGGCTTTAACTCTCCGATCCCTAACTGCTCAATAACCGAGAAAGGAAGCAGGTTAACACTTGAGCCAAGGTCAAGTAGGGCACGGTTAATGTGTTTATCCCTAATAGAAATAGAAATAGTAGGATAGCCAGGATCCTTACGTTTTCTAGGTAATTGTTGGGGAAAAGCTGTGTCTACAGTCTTTGACATGAATACCTTTTTTGGCACTTGAGTTTTCATCTTCCTAGTGCAAAAGTCCTTAGGAATTTTCGCATAAGCCGGGACTTGTTGTATAGCATCTAGGAGATGGATATTGATGTTAACATGTTTAAAGATTTCAGTGATCTTCTCCATTTGCGAACTTGGTCTGTTTCCCCTTAACCGATTCGGATAAGGAGCTTTAGCAATAATAGCAGGGTCCAATATTGGACAAGATCATGTAGGTAGGAAAGATCCAAGAATAGGAGTGGGGATAGTCTTTGGTGGACTAGAAGAGGTATGCTGAGGTGTCGAGCCTTGAGGAAAATGGAGAATAGGCTCGGAGGAAAATGGAGAATAGGCTCGGAAAAAAATGGTGGGGTAGACGAACTGGGGTCAGAGGTAGAATTAGAAGTAGAAGGAAAGGTCTCAGCCGGGGTATCATCGATTGATTCATCATTATTAGTATCAATCTCTTCACCGACATGGTTGTCAAGCACTCTTCCAGATCTCAACATGGTGATAGCATTCACATGATGTGCATAGCTAGGTGATTATTCGAAAATATTGCATCTTTTAACCGGCAATTTCCCTATCATTTGCATTCATTTAGAAGTGTACGGTATTCATATTTCACATATTAGCAAAACAGTCATAGAATATCAGATTACATATGTTAGACCTTAAAACCGGCATTTCTAGGGAAATTGACTGCATTTCATTGCATGACATCATTTCTATATATCGCAACCCGTGTTTTGAGATCTGTGCAGGAAAATCCAGAAGAAAGGCTAAAAATTTATATGGTACCGATCAAACATTATGCCAACTCAATGATTTCAGTTCTGGTACAATCCAAAAGGCAAAACAAAAATCAACATTTCAAAGAAAGGCCCAAATATCATTCTAAGAGCACAACAGAAAGCCCAAGGCCCAAGCCCCACAAAGAGCCGCGGATCCGCGGTAGGAGCCTGCTTGCGTCGTGGATCCGCGGTGGGTCCAAGGATTCAGCTTCTCATTTTTGGTGCAAAATGTTTATCTCAGTGGCTACAGTTCAGAAATGTACTTCAGTTTCCAGAAGACTCCAGAGACTTCTGCCAGATCAGCAAACTAGGGTTTTCTAAGCTTAATTAATCCTAGCTTAAAACCTAAGCTAGCTCCTAACAAACTCTTTCTAGAAACTCCTCAACAAACTTTTGGAGGGAATTGTAATTTCAAACCTAGACCTAGGGTTTGGGAGATCTATAAATATAACCCTAGGCTCACATGAAAATCATCTAGATCCAATTATTGAATTCTAGATTCATTCATTGAAATCAATAGACCCATTCACTCTCTTTCTTCATCTTCTTCTTCCACAAGTCTAATGAGAAGACTTGTGTGAAACCCTAACCCTAATTCCAATCAAAAGCCAAGATCCCGAGTACCCCATCAAGCAAGAAGCCTTGCAACCTTTTATGAGCGGAGCCGATATTCAACAGAGCAAGTGGTCGAAGCCGATCCGCAACTCACGGAGCCGAGCGAAGCCAATTCGACAATTTAGTTCTTCCTCTTGTAGTTCTTGAGCGACTGTAATCAAATTGTTGATATAAATAAAAGGTGATATTCTTTTATCTTGTTTTCTTTAAATTCTTGCATCATGATTAAATCTAAATTTCTAGTTGTAATTCTTGTTGTGATGTTTGAGTAATACTCCGCTCGTTGAGGAGTCGAGACGATCAATAGAAAGATGATGTAATATATCTTAAATCGATTCTTGAATCCTACGAGTTTTGTAAACCCTAGCAAGTTCAAGAACCGACGACCCAATTCGTTGCGATGCTTTCTTGATTGATATCGCTCGAGATTGGGGAGTTACGATCGTTTCTTGAAATTGCTAGAGGCTAGAATGTGAATGATATCGACGAAAGAACAAGGGTTAAACGATGAAACCCTAGTTTCACGAGAAAGTCCTAACTCTCGTCAATCATCATCGATCTAGTATCAATTCTTCGAAGGACAAGAACACGATATCTCGAGATTACATCACGTCTATAGATCCGATCGATTCCTACGAGCCTCATTTAGATTCTTGACATTTGGTTGGAAATATCATCGAAACCCGATTCTCGATTGTTTATCAGTTTCTTGATTCTTGATTAGATTAGTGACACCTGAATCAATCGATAAAATCTTGAATCATGTTTTCTTTTCTTTTCGATTAACTTTTCAATTCAAACAAATCAAATATAAAAATGAATCGCACAATCCCTGTGGACGATCCGCACTCGCTTACGATCTACAACTGACACCGTAATTGATTGTGGTCAAATATAATTCTTTGATTGTGAACTTTATTCAATTTTCTAATTACCGACACAAAGAAACTCTTATCGATCAAATGAAACCGTTATCGGGAATCATTTGATGTGATTTACACAGTCTTGAATTTTTACGAACAATCAAATGGCGCCGTTGCCGGGGATCATTTGATTCGACTTACACGATCGGAAAATATCTAATCAATCAAATGGCGCCGTTACCGGGGATTACGTGCTAATTCGTTTCATATTATAGTTTGAATTGAAAGATTTATTCCATTGTGATTTTTGAGATCAAAATTCGTGCGAACCCTAAACGATTTGTTGTGGTTCATTGCAAGGAAATTTGGAGCTGTTTGGAAATTGAAGAAAATTTTTAGAATATACCAGAGAGCTGAGGGTGTCTACAGAAGCTCCCTGGAAAATTTTGGTGGAGTGATCTCATCACGAGACCGCGGAAGCGCGGCCATAGACTGCAACTGCGGCGGAACCGCGGTGATACTATCTCTTCACTGCACCATTCTTTCTCTGTAAGTTTCTTACCTTCTCCTCTCTCCTCTTTTTAGCTCCAACTAATAATTTTCTGCAGGATTCTTTGCAAATAATCGCAGCTCGCAAATTGAAAAATTAAATTTGTGCGTGTTTTTGTTTCTTGGTTGTTTGCATTCTAAATACGGATATTAAGGGGCACGGCCAAATCCAAATTAGGTGGGGAGTTCATTACCCTTCCTAGGCCCCGAAAATCGCAAAACTTGCATCCGCATTGACCCACATTAACTAAAAGAAATCTAGAGATGACTCTAAGGACCGTCGCGCTCACTTAGGACAGAAGAAGGCCGTGGGTAATTCATTGCTTATCCGCGTTTTCTTGTGGTGTCTAGGCAAGTGTGTCGAAGGATAGTGGTTATTAATTAGGCCCACTACTTACATAGTGGAGTACCTTCCCACTTACCTGGCCACAGGGAAACAAAGAGGCAGTGGAGGATTCTATCCTGTGACTTGTCTTTTGGCAGTTAGGAGCGGTCTAGAGCCGGACCTAGGTGACCACTAGATTCTAGGGTTTTTTGTGTTGCATTTGTTGTGTCACATCATTTTTTCAAAAATCCGTCCCTTTTTCAAAGCAAACACCGCATTCATTCATTTACCCCTAATTATAAGCCAACGCTGCCACTTGTACTAACCCTTTTTAGTACAAGATAGGCTGGACACGGGATTCTAGTGCCCGTTTAGTCCGCGTACCCTTTATCGATTCCGAAGTCGATATTTCTCCATTTACCTTTCCTTTACCCACTACCACACCCACACCGATGGATCCACCTCCATCAAACTTCCTTAACCCTAATCTGCCGCCGTCCGTTGGTGCGCAGAATCCACCCCGCATCTCTCTCCAAGAGAGGTGTTATCCACTTCGATGTCCTCTTTCGACCTGCTTATCCACACCACCAGCCAATGGGGATAACTTTGAGATTAAACCCCAATACATCAACCTTTTACCCAAATTCCACGGACTCGAGACTGAGGACGCTTACGTTTTCTTCACCAAATTTGAAAACGTATGCACAATGATGGGTACATCACAACTTTCAGTGGATGCGATGCGTCTACGACTTCTTCCATTTACATTGTGAGATATAGCCGAGAAGTGGCTATATAACACTACCGCACACTCTATTATGAATTGGGAAGAATTTGTCGCTGCATTCCTTAAGAAATTTTACCCAATACAAAAGACAGCTCGAATCCGTAGCGAACCGAATCAATTTGCCCAGCTCCCTACTGAACCATTCTCTAAATGCTTTGAACGTTTCAAGGATCTATTGGTTCAGTGTCCTCATCACGGCATCCCGAGATGGGAATTGTGCCGAATCATTTATGAGGGCATTAACCCAAACACTAAACAGAGCCTTGAAAACATGTGTCAAGGTACTTTTATGACTAAGGATGATGGGGAAGCTTGGAAGTATTTAGAAGAGTTCGCCGAAAAATCACTACAGTGGGAGAGTGGAACCCAACCATTGAATAGGGGTGGCGTACACCAAATAGATGTGTCCATAGGTGTTCGAGCTGAGATGGCAGTAATGCAAAAGAAGCTCGACGCTATGGAACACAAATTTTCTGCAGCCTCCCTAAACCCAATGTCGCTCCCCAAAACTATTTGTGGGTGCTGTTCTGATCCGTCTCATTTAACGGAAGAATGTCCATTAAACTCTGCGTTTCAAGGTCACGAGCATTCTAATGCCGCATTTCAACGACCTAGAAACGATCCATATTCTTCCACGTACAATCAGGGTTGGAGGAATCACCCGAATTTCGCTTGGAACCAAAACCAATCTCAAAACACGATTCCAAACACGAATAATTTTCAAAGGGCTCTTCCTCCACCACAATAGCAACCCCTTCAACTCACTCAGCACCCCTACCAGTCACAAAATTTCCAAAATCGGGTCAACACTCCTGCACAGTCTAATCCTATGCAGTTGTCCTGTTCTGACAAATTCTCTCAATTCACTCAAACCATGAAATCACTTTTATCAAATTTCATAGAGGTTTCGAATGAGGTTAGATCTTCCGTCAGTGAGATAAAGAAAAGCTCAGCGTCCCAAGCTGAGAGTATCAGATCGATGGAAACTGAAATAGCTCGACTTAAAGCCGAAATGAGTGCGAGAGAAAGGGAAACTTCCCTCTCAACCCCTACAGAATCCTAGGCATTACAATGTAAATGTCATCACAACGTTGACATCGGGAAGAGTGCTGAACAATCATGTCGGGGAAGGTATTGATGATATTGAAAACCATATCAACACCCCGGCTGAGACCTTTCCACACACACACACTTCTCCTTCTGATCCTTCTTCTTCTACCACACCACCTTCTCGAGAGCCTATTCTCCATTTCCCACTAGGCTCAACACCTCAACCCAACCCTTATAGTTCTCCACAGACGGTCCCCACACCTCCTTTGGGATCTCGTCTGCCCCCTCTTCCTTCTCCTATGATGGACCCAGCGCTTATTGCGAAAGCTCCTTACCCGAATCGGTTAAGGGGTAATAGAACGAGTCCTCATATGGAGAAAATTATGGAAATGTTCAAACAGGTTAACATCAATATCCCTCTCCTAAATGCAATTCAACAAGTCCTCGCTTATGCGAAAATTCTTAAGGACTTGTGCACTAGGAAGAGGAAGACCCAAGTGCCGAAGAAGGTCTTCATGGCTAATAATATCAGCATTGCTTTTATCCCACAGCTACCAAAGAAACGAAAGGACCAAGGATGTCCTACAATATCGATTTCTATTGGGGGTAAAAACATAAATCGTGCTCTTTTAGACCTTGGCGCAAGTGTTAACCTACTTCCATATTCTGTATATGAGCAATTAGGGATTGGAGAGCTGAAACCTGCTCACTGCACTCTCCAAATGGCAGACCGTTCAATCACCAAACCAAGGGGTGAATTAGAGGATGTGTTGATAAAGGTCGGGGAATTTGTTTTCCCTGTAGACTTCATTGTGCTCGACACACAGCCTGTAGCAAACCCCCGGGGCCAAATTCCGGTGATTCTGGGTCGTCCTTTCCTTGCCACTTCCAACGCTGTTATAAACTGTAGAAACGGTTCAATGAACTTATCATTTGGAAATATGACCATTGAACTAAATATCTACAAAGTTGGAAGTCAGCCATCAGAACCCTCTGCTCATATTTTAGATGTGTGCTCTGTCCATGAGATCGCTCCCGATAGTTGTGGAGCTGAGGAACTTTGCTTTACTGATCTCGATGACATTACCACATCTCTGTTTGATTTCACACAAGATCTTAGCGAGGACACTTTACCTACACTTGAGTCCTGCACTTCTGACTTTTCTCCACCCGAGTCTGTATCTTTCACAGGCTCTGAGCTTCTTTGTAAATCCAAAAATCACTCAATGATCCTTCCTTCTACCATTTCTCCGCCCGAATTAGATCTCAAAATTTTACTGTCTCATCTGAAATATGCTTATTTAGGTGAGAAGGAATCTTTACCGATTATAATATCCGCTTCTCTAGCTTTAGAGCAAGAGAATGCACTTTTATCGGTATTGAGATCTAACAAAGAGGCGTTTGGTTGGAGTATGGCGGACATCAAAGGGATTAGTCCCTTGATAGTTGAACATCATATACATGTGATGGATGATGCCAGACCAACCCGAGAACCACAGAGACGGTTGAATCCCGTCATGAAGGAAGCGGTAATGAAAGAGATCGTCAAATGTCTAGATAATGGTATTATATACCCCATCTCCGATAGCCAATGGGTGAGTCCTATACATGTCGTTCCTAAGAAATCCGGCATCACTGTTATAACCAATGAGGCAAATGAGTTGATTCAGACACGCGCCCAAACTGGGTGGCGTGTATGTATCGATTATAGAAAACTCAATGCTGCCACGAGGAAAGACCACTTTCCTCTACCATTCATTGATCAAATGCTGGAACGCTTAGCGGGACGAGAGTATTATTGCTTTATGGACGGATACTCAGGCTATAATCAGGTCCCCATCGCCAAAAAGGATCAAGATAAAACCACTTTTACTTGTCCTTTTGGTACCTTTGCTTACAGTCGCATGCCCTTTGGGTTATGCAATGCTCCCGCTACCTTTCAGCGGTGTATGATGGGGATATTCTCTGATATGGTAGAGAATTTTCTGGAGATCTTTATGGACGATTTCTCGATTTTTGGAGACTCTTTTTCTGATTGCCTATCGAATCTTGACGCTGTTCTTACTCGTTGCAATGAGAAGAACTTGACTTTGAACTGGGAAAATGCCATTTTATGGTCCAAGAAGGAATTGTTCTTGGACATGTTATTTCACAGAAAGGCATTGAGGTTGACAGAGCTAAGATAGATGTCATTCAAAACCTCCCTCATCCCAAAAGCGTCAAAGATATTCGATCTTTCCTTGGCCATGCGGGCTTTTATAGGAGATTTATTAAGGATTTTAGCAAAATTGCTAGACCTTTAACTCTTCTCCTGGCCAAGGATACGACCTTCCATTTTGACTCAGACTGCGAGACAGCTTTCGACTCACTTAAACACTCACTCACTTCAGCCCCCGTTTTATCATCACCAAATTGGGACTACCCCTTTGAGCTAATGTGTGAAGCATCCGACTTTGCAGTAGGTGCAGTCTTAGGACAGCACATCGAAAAGATGCCACACGTGATATACTATGCAAGTAAGACCCTGAATGACGCGCAAATCAATTATACAACCACAAAAAAAGAACTTTTAGCGGTTGTATTTGCATTAGAAAAATTCAGGCCTTACTTAATAGTTGTGTATACTGACCATTCCGCTTTAAAACATCTTCTGGCGAAGAAAGATGCAAATGGTCGACTAATACGTTGGATCCTTCTGTTACAAGAATTCAATCTTGTTATCAAAGATAAGAAAGGATGTGAAAACGTAGTAGCTGACCATCTTTCACGCATCTCTTCTTCCCCTGTGACCCTTCCGATCAATGATTCGTTCCCAGATGAATAACTCTTGAGCATATCCAATGAACCATGGTTCAGGGATATTGTGAACTATCATGCCACGGGACTGATACCCAGCGATTGGTCAAAACAGGACAAATACCATTTTCTATCCCAAGTAAAACACTTTTACTGGGACGAGCCCTATTTGTTTAAATATTGTCCTGATCAGATCATTCGCCGATGTGTCCCGAATGAAGAGTTCAAGAGTGTTCTTTCTTTTTGTCATGATCAGGCCTGTAGGGGTCATTTTGGTCCTAAAAAGACGGCGGAGAAGGTTTTGCAATGTGGATTTTATTGGCCGACCTTATTCAAGGACGCATTTGACCATTGCAAAACCCGTACACAATGTCTGTACACGGGTAGAATCTCCCAGAGGAATGAAATGCCTCAGCAACCCATCTTGGTTGTTGAAATATTTGATGTTTGGGGCATAGATTTTATGGGTCCCTTTCCCAACTCCTTTGGGAATCTGTACATACTGCTGGCGGTTGATTATGTCTCAAAGTGGGTAGAAGTCATTCCATGTCGCACTAATGACAAGAAAGTTGTCATTAAGTTCTTAAAAGAGAATATCTTTTCGCGATTTGGACACCCACGCGCTATCATTAGCGATAATGGGACACATTTCTGCAACAGGTCTTTCGATACTCTAATGCGGAAATACTCAATCAACCACCGACTTTCTACACCCTATCATCCCCAAACAAGCGGGCAGGCTGAAATCTCTAACAGACAAATCAAACTTATCCTGGAGAAAACTGTTGCTAAAAATAGAAAAGACTGGTCGACCAAACTGACGGATGCTCTTTGGGCATTCCGAACTGCATATAAAACCAACCTAGGAATGTCTCCATATAGGATAGTGTTTGGAAAAGCATGTCATTTACCCGTCGAGATAGAGCATAAAGCATTGTGGGCTATTAAAGAAATTAATTTTGACCTAAATCAAGCTTGCAACTTTCGGAAGCTGCAAATAAATGAGCTAAGCGAACTCCGCGATGAAGCTTATGATAACGCTGTAATCACAAAAAATACGAATAAGGTTTTTCACGATAAAAACATTTTGAGGAAAACATTTTCACAAGGTCAACAAGTCCTTCTTTATGATTCACGATTACACCTTCACGCGGGTAAGCTCCGATCTCGATGGAAGGGACCTTTTGTTGTGCGGTCTGTATACCCGCACGGGGCAGTAGAAGTAGAAAATATAAAAAACGGCACCTTTTTCAAAGTGAATAGACATAGACTAAAGCCGTATTTTTCCACTGACCCCACGGAGGAGCTCCTGTTCTTACAGGAGCCAGTTTATTTGGATTAAAATTCCTCCGTCTCACCTTCATGTCATGTATATCATTGCATCATTTTTTGAATGGAGGTGAGTGAAAAGAGTAAGTTTGGGGG
Organism: Agapanthus africanus; assembly: GCA_030015575.1. Classification (NCBI taxonomy): domain Eukaryota; kingdom Viridiplantae; phylum Streptophyta; class Magnoliopsida; order Asparagales; family Amaryllidaceae; genus Agapanthus; species Agapanthus africanus. The sequence goes on along the minus strand of JASDDO010000010.1, from coordinate 200,970,212 downwards.
AAGTTCTTCACTTATATATTTTGCCCCCACTAATAATTCCTCCCAGACTTACAGGTTTTGTAGATATAGCTGTTGGCAACAGTGAGGACACTGTTGAAAACAAGTTTGGGGGAGGTTTGTGCTTATTTCTGCATCATTTGCATATCATTTGCATAAGCACAAAACAATTCTTTAAAAACTTATAAAAATTTAAAAATTTTCAAAACCCATAAAAATTTAAAAAAAAATTCAAGTATAAAAATAATTTTAATATTTACATTTTTTTGTACATAAATAAGATAATAAAAGTTTAGATAGTGAAAAATTACATCCATGATATTAGAAAATTTTAAGAAAACTAAGAAAATTAGAAGTTTTCTTATACGAACTAGTAATAAGTAGTTATGAGCCGTTGTCCCAAGGGTTAGTAAGATGAAGGACGTCACTAATCTGAGGATAAAAATAATTCTGAAAAATAGTTTCTATTCTGGAAGCCAAACATTTTGAACGTTGATACCTTGCTATTCGCACTTACACACGTCTTGAAGCCTGGGATAGTAGAGGATACCTTGAAATGCTCTTGTCTTAAAGCCGATGTATGAAGGAAATAAAAAGAAAAAAATGAATAAAAAAAAATATAAAGTGGTGAGAAAAATGGACACTGGTTTTGTTATCACCGAGGGCAATAAAAATGTATAGCGAGGGTGCTTCTTCACCTAGTGCTCTAAGGCCAACTGGTCTGGGAGTCACTGCTATGCCTGAGGTGGTGCAAGACGAGGAAAATACACCAAGTAAGCAAGCACTGGAGTAATCGGTCAGTTAGTACCTCAAGAAGTATTAACGGTCGCATGAAAGTGTGTGAGCAACTCCGTCTAAATATTCATTAACTAAAAAGTACTTAGGCTGATGGGCAAGAGTATGATAGCTTGAATTGAATTCTCCGGGTGTAGGGATATCTTTACACACACGCAGGGTTATATGATCGATGTTTGGAAGAAAGATAGGAATGAAGAATAAGACGATGTTTTATTGAGGGAGGACGTGATTTCTGACATTTTTTCATGACCATTAAGATAGGGCTCATGACAACCGAAAAGTTAGCTTAGTTGGAAACCCTAATTTTCAAGGCTTTTCTTCTACGATTCTTTTCTTTAAATGTAATATTCATGATCTTTTCTTTTATTATTGGATTTTGTGGGTGCAATCCGCTGAAAACCCTCAGGAGACAACACTCCTCCTACTAGGGACACCTAGAGGTTTAAAGGCTTGTTGCACGTGCTCAGTGCAATCGTGTTGCCTACGAAAGTGTGCTAGTTAGTTTTTCTCTTTCTTTATTTTCTCCTTCTCTTTTTAATAAAAATTTCGCTCGAGACGATCGAAATTAAGTTTGGGGGAATTTGATTAGTCGAAAATATTGCATCTTTTAACCGGCAATTTCCCTATCATTTGCATTCATTTAGAAGTGTACAGTATTCATATTTCACATATTAGCAAAACAGTCGTAGAATATCAGATTACATATGTTAGACCTTAAAACCGGCATTTCTAGGGAAATTGACTGCATTTCATTGCATGACATCATTTCTATATATCGCAACCCGTGTTTTGAGATCTGTGCAGGAAAATCCACAAGAAAGGCTAAAAATTTATATGGTACCGATCAAACATTACGCCAACTCAATGATTTCAGTTCTGGTACCAATCCAAAAGGCAAAACAAAAATCAACATATCAAAGAAAGGCCCAAATAACTTCCTAATACCACAACAGAAAGCCCAAGGCCCAAGCCCCACAAAGTGCCGCGGATCCGCGGCAGGAGCCTGCTTGCGCCGCGGATCCGCGGTGGGTCCAAGGATTCAGCTTCTCATTTTTGGTGCAAAATGTTTATCTCAGTGGCTACAGTTCAGAAATGTACTTCAGTTTCCAGAAGACTCCAGAGACTTCTGCCAGATCAGCAAACTAGGATTTTCTAAGCTTAATTAATCCTAGCTTAAAACCTAAGCTAGCTCCTAACAAACTCTTTCTAGAAACTCCTCAACAAACTTTTGGAGGGAATTGTAATTTCAAACCTAGACCTAGGGTTTGGGAGATCTATATAAGACCCTAGGCTCACTTGAAAATCATCTAGATCCAATTATTGAATTCATTAGATTCATTCATTGAAATCAATAGACCCATTCACTCTCTTTCTTCATCTTCTTCTTCTACAAGTCTAGTGAGAAGACTTGTGTGAAACCCTAACCCTAATTCCAATCAAAAGCCAAGATCCCGAGTACCCCATCAAGCAAGAAGCCTTGCAACCATTTATGAGCGGAGCCGATCTTCAACAGAGCAAGTGGTCCAAGCCGATCCGCGACTCACGGAGCCGAGCGAAGCCAATTCGACAATTTAGTTCTTCCTCTTGTAGTTCTTGAGCGACTGTAATCAAATTGTTGATATAAATAAAAGGTGATATTCTTTTATCTTGTTTTCTTTAAATTCTTGCATCATGATTAAATCTAAATTTCTAGTTTTAATTCTTGTTGTGATGTTTGAGTAATACTCCGCTCGTCGAGGAGTCAAGACGATCAATAGAAAGATGATGTAATATATCTTAAATCGATTCTTGAATCCTACGAGTTTTGTAAACCCTAGCAAGTTCAAGAACCGACGACCCAATTCGTTGCGATGCTTTCTTGATAGATATCGCTCGAGATTGGGGAGTTACGATCGTTTCTTGAAATTGCTAGAGGCTAGAATGTGGATGATATCGACGAAAGAACAAGGGTTAAACGATGAAACCCTAGTTTCACGAGAAAGCCCTAACTCTCGTCAATCATCATCGATCTAGTATCAATTCTTCGAAGGACAAGAACACGATATCTCGAGATTACATCACGTCTATAGATCCGATCGATTCCTACGAGCCTCATTTAGATTCTTGACATTTGGTTGGAAATGTCATCGAAACCCGATTCTCGATTGTTTATCAGTTTCTTGATTCTTGATTAGATTAGTGACACCTGAATCAATCGATAAAATCTTGAATCATGTTTTCTTTTCTTTTCGATTAACTTTTCAATTCAAACAAATCAAATATAAAAACGAATCACACAATCCCTGTGGACGATCCGCACTCGCTTACGATCTATAACTGACACCGTAATTGATTGCAGTCAAATATAATTCTTTGATTGTGAACTTTATTCAATTTTCTAATTACCGACACAAAGAAACTCTTATCGATCAAATGAAACCGTTATCGGGAATCATTTGATGTGATTTACACAGTCTTGAATTTTTACGAACAATCAAATGGCGCCGTTGCCGGGGATCATTTGATTCGACTTACACAATCGGAAAATATCTAATCAATCACTAGGATTGGCTAAAGGTTGAGCTGGAAGTTTCCCTTTCTCTCTAACACTCATCTCGGCATTTAATCGAGCAATTTGTGCTTCCATCGATTTAATGCTCTCATTTTGGGAAGCAGAGTTCCTTTTTATGTCATCGACGGAAGACTGAAAATTTGCCGTAGCTTGCATGAAATTTGTCAGAAACAAATTCATAGTTTGTTCGAGTGAAGAGGAGTTATCTGAACCGACCGTTGGAAAGAATTATTCCCAGGTACAGAATTTATGGCCGGATTTTGAAAAGTTTGTGTTTAGTAGGGGTGCTGACTTATTTGAATTGGCTGTTGTTGTGGTGGAGGAGCCCTTTGAAAATTGTTTTGGTTTGGAACCGTGTTTTGACTTTGTGATTGGTTCCAAGCAAAGTTAGGGTGATTCCTCCAACCCTGATTATAAGTGGAAGAATACGGATCGTTTCTAGGTCTTTGTTGGAAAGCAGCATTGGTATGCTCTTGACCTTGAAACGGAGAATTTAATGGACATTCTTCCGTAAGATGTGATGGATCAGAACAGCGTCCACATACAGTTGTGAAGAGTGACATCTGATTTAGGGAGGCTGCTAAAAATTTATATTCCATAGCTTCGAGTTTCTTTTGCATTGCTGCCATTTCAGCTCCAACTCCTATGAAAACATCAGATTGGTGATTACCACCCCTAGACGATGGTTGACTTACATTCTCCCACTGTAAAGATTTTTCAGCGAAATTTTCCAAAAATCTCCATGCTTCACCATCATCTTTAGTCATGAAGGTGCCTTGACACATGGATTCAAGGGTCTGTTTTGTTGTAGGATTAATGCCCTCATATATGATTCTGCACAGATCCCATCTAGGAATTCCGTGATGAGGACATTGAACTAAAAGATCCTTGAAGCGTTCAAAACACTTCGAGAGTGGTTCATTAGGAAGCTGGGTAAATTGATTTATTTCGCTACGGACTCGAGCTGTCTTATGATTAGGATAGAATTTCTTTAGAAATGCTGTTACGAATTCTCCCCAGTTCGAAATAGAATGTGCGGCTGTGTTATAAAGCCACTTCTCGTCTATATCGCACAGAATAAATGGGAGAAAACGCAATCGCATAGCATCCACAGAAAGCTGTGAAGTACCTATCATAGCGCATATATTTTCAAATTTGGTAATAAAGACATATGCGTCTTCAGACTCGAGACCGTGATATTTTGGTAAAAGATTGATGTGTTGGGGTTTTATTTTAAAATTGTCCCCATTGGCTGGTGGAATGGTGATGCAGGTCGAAAGAGGACCTCGCATAGGATAGCATCTCTCTTGGAGAGAGATGCGGGGCGGATTCTATGCACCTGCGGACGGTGGTAGAGTAGTGTTAAAGAAGTTCGATAGAGAATCGTCCATCGAAGTTGGTGTGGTAGGGGGTGTAGAAAAAGTAGACGTAGAAATACCGACTTCGGAGTCGATAGGAGGAACGCGGACAAGACGGGCACTAGAATCCCGTGTCCAGCCGAGCATGCACTAAATGGTATAGCACAAGTGGCAGCGTTGTGATAATTAAGGAAATGATGAGATTGGTGTTTGTTTTAAAAAATACGGATATTTGAAAAATGCACACAAACAATGCACAAGCAACCCTAAATCTAGTAGTCACCTAGGTCAAGTCTTTAGACCGCTCCTAGACTTCCAGAAGACAAATCGCAAGATAGATCCTCTAGTGCCTCTTTGCCCCTCCTGTGGCCAGGTAAGTGGGAGGTTCTCCACTACGTAAGTAGTGGGCCTAATTAAGTAACCACTTGCCTTAGACACCACAAAAGAAATGAGGATAAGCAATAGATTACCCACGACCTCCTTCTGTCCTAAGTGAGCGCAACAGTCCTTAGAGTCTTTTCTAGATATTTTTTAGTTAATGAGGGTGATGCGGATGCAAGTTTGTGATTTTTGGGGCCTAGGATGGATAATGAAATCCCGACCTAATCTGAATTTGTGTTTGCCCCTTAATTTCCGTGTTAAAAATGCAAACAACCAAGATCAAACACGCAACAATTTTTCTTTTTGTGGCGCTGCGAATTTTTGCAAAGAAACCTGCAGAAATTGGTTAATGGACAGAGCAGGGAGGAGATAAGAAAGACAGAGATTCACCTAGAAAATTTTGTGCACTTGAAGCCTTCAACACACCGCGCTTCCGCCGCAATAAGGCAATAATACCGCGGATCCGCCGCGTCCTAATAGGATCCTTGCACAAAAAATTGGTACAGATGCTTCTATGGCCTCACTGAGCTCCCTGAGACGCTCTGAAAAATTTTTCGCTCGCACCACAGATTCCAGATCTCCTTGAAACAAATCACAACAAATCGTTAAGCGCTTGTTACGAATTTTGATCTAAAAAACTGATGGAATAATAAATTTTCCAACTCAAATTACAAAAACGAACAAATTAGCACACTATCCCCGGCAACGGCGCCATTTGATTGAATCATTCTTTTGTTGTGTTTTATAAAATGTATCACAATCAAAGAAATTTATACCGCAATCAATTGACGGTGTCTATTGTAGATTCGTCGGTGAATGCGGATCGTCCACTGGGAAAGCGTGATTTGATCGATCTTGTTTTAGTTGCGTTGGAAATTAAAATATAAAAGAAAATGATTCAAGAATTGTGAAATTTAGTTTTAAGAATCATCACAGACTAGATCTAAAATCAAGAAATGGTAGAAATCAAGAAAATATCCAAATCGTTTGAATTATCAAGATTTGTAGAAAGGCTTGTCGGAATCAATCGAATCGATAGTGATGATTGATGTTTATAATTTCAAATTCTTATCTATTGAAGATTTGATGCTAGATCGATGATAATCAACGAGGTTTAGGGATCTTTTGAAGAAACTAGGGTTTCTTCATCCTCATCCCTTGTCCTTTCGTTAATTAGCATTCAAATTCTAGCCTCTAGGAAATTCAATCATCGATTGTTGATCTCTAATTTAGAGCGAAAACATTCAAGAAAGCACCTCGCTCAAAACTAGGTCATCTTTGATTCAATTTCCTAGGGTTTACAAAACTCATAAGACTTAAGAATCGTTCAAGAATTTCGTCAACATCATCTACCTATTCTTTCGATTCCGATGCAAGGGGTTTTATTCACGCATCATTATAAAGCAATCAAGAACTAAGAATATCATAATGCGAGAATGAATAGAAAGAAAGACTAAAGATTGTCACCTTTTATTATTCGATGTTTCGTTACAATACACTCAAACACTACAAGAATTGAGGAGGAACTAAAATCATCGAACTAGCTTCGCATCGTCTTCTTGAGTCGCGGATCGCCTTGGATCCCTTACTCGGATGAAGATCGGCGTTGCTTAAAAAGGATCGTTGGATGCTTGCTCATTTCGTACTCGATGAATCTTGATTTGGATCAAATTGTGTCCCTCAATTTGTTTTGGAATTGATTTGGATCTCACTCGATTTTTTACCTCAATTGATGAACAACCGAACAACTAATGAATTTCCCTCTAAATTCAACAACCTTCTAACCCTAGATCTAGATCCCTTTTTAAAACCACCTCATTTGAATCTTCCCTCCAAAGCTAGGTTGTTAGGGAAAGTCTTCTAGAAGAAGTTTGTTGGAGGGAATATTCTAGAATAAGGTATATTCTAGGATAAGGTTGTTAGGCCGAGCCTTCTGGATGAAGCCACGTGCTCTTTAGAGAGTCTTATAGAAGCTTGGCAGTTGCAAGAAGCCACGTGGAGAAAATTGAAGTGCTGACGTGTCCATCAAGCCGTGGATCCGTGGCGGATCGGCTGAATCGGCCGCGGATCCGCGGCCAAGTAGAGGAATCAATAAATGGAATCTTCAGGGTGGTTTGGTTCTGGCCTTATGGTACTTTCCTGATGTCTGGAATATTTTTATACTTTCTTATTTACTGCCAGATCACAAGTCTTAGACTTGGTGTATTTTTATCAGCACTTTTATGATTCCGGCTCTTTAACCTGAAGAATTTCCTGCACACAATCTCGAGACAAGGATTGATATATACAGATCAATGCAATTAGTAATAAAACACTTAATTTCCCTTTAGAATGTCTATTATAACTATAACACAGATTATTTGGTATTTTCCAGATGAATTCGTAATCTGTGTTATATTTACAATAAACACCTATATATGAATGATAAGAGTAGGAAAATTAACGTGTTGAGAATGCACTATTTTCGACTGATCAGGGACCTAAACCTGTCTGCTAAGCCATCGCTCCCCAATAGGCAAAGGCAAATGATGAGTTGCTCCTGGCATTATTCCAGTGCAGCAATGCAGATGCCGATCCAAAAACCAATTCCCAAATCCTCCCGGGGCAAATGATGAGTTGCTCCTTGCATTATTCTAGTGCAGCAATGCAGATGCCGACCAAAACCAAAATCCCCTAATCCTCTCATGGCAAATGATAATTCGCTTCCGGTACCATATTCCAGTGTAGCGATGCTGATGTCAACCCAAATCACCTCAAATCAGCAATTCAAATTCAGCGCCAACCGTCCAAGTCGCAAAAAGGGCAGCAACGACCTTCCTTGTCGTAATTATGCTTCGGCTCGGAATCAATCAGTGACCTCCCCGTCGGAATTATGCTCCGTCGCGGAATCAAGTCAACCAACCATCTCTGCGTCGGAATCATGCTTCGTCTCAGAGTGTACCCCGTGACCAAATCATGCATCGCCTCGGTGTATCTGCCTTCCCTGTCGGAATTATGCTTTGGCTCGGAATCAGCCAGTGACCTCCCGTTGGAATTATGCTCCGTCTCGGAATCAAGTCACCCAACAAGCTCTGCGTCGGAATCATGCTTCGTCTCAGAGTGTACCCCGTGTCGAAACTCATGCTTCGCCTCGGTGTATCTTCCTTCCCTGTCGGAATTATCCTTTGACTCAGAATCGCGTCAAGCATCGACCGTCCATGTCAGGGACCAAATCTCTTCCCACAAAGTGGGAACAAATCGCTCCGTGCCGGGGAAACGTCTACCACGGACACACCGCCTCGAAAACGCGTCAAGCGTCGACCGTCCATGTCATAAAAAGGGCAGTGCCAGCTTCCCACAAAGCGGGAACCAAATCACTCTATGCCGGGGAAACGTCTACCACGGACACTCCGTCTCGGAGACACATCAAGCGTCGACCGTCCATGTCGTAAAAAGAGCAGTGCCAGCTTCCTACAAAGCGGGAACCAAATCACTCCGTGCAGGGGAAACGTCTACCACGGACACTTCACCTTGGAGACGCGTCAAGCGCCGACCGTCCATGTCGTAAAAAGGGCAGTGCCAGCTTCCCACAAAGTGGGAACCAAATCACTCCATGCCGGGGAAACGTCTACCACGGACACTCCGCCTCGGAGAGGCGTCAAGCGCCGACCGTCCATGTCGTAAAAAGGGCAGTGCCAGCTTCCCACAAAGCGGGAACCAAATCGCTCCGTGCCGGGGAAACGTCTACCACGGACACTCCGCCTCGGAGACGCGCCAAGCGCCGACCATCCATGTCGTAAAAAAGGCAGTGCCAGCTTCCCACAAAGCGGGAACCAAATACTCCGTGCCAGGGAAACGTCTACCACGGACACTCTGTCTGGTAGTCGCATCAAGCGTCGACCGTCCATGTCGTAAAAAGGACACTGCCAGCTTCCCACAAAGCGGGAACCAAATCACTACGTGCCGGGGAAACGTCTACCACGGACACTCCGCCTCGGAGACGCGTCAAGCGCCGACCGCCCATGTCGTAAAAAGGGCAGTGCCAGCTTCCCACAAAGTGGGAACCAAATCGCTCCATGCCGGGGATGTTGGATATATATGTCCAATAGGACTTCATTGTATAGGATGCTAGGGATATGTATGTACAGGATAATCTTGCTCGATATGATAGTACGCTATTTGGTTTATCTTTATCTTAACATGTGATATATTTTACTTTGTATTTCATATATTGTGTACATGTTGATAAAGCCCATAGGATATTTGCCTGACTACCAGCGTTATGATGACAGTCATACTTATAGGATCTGGGTGGTCAATAGGAACATCCTTAAATGTCCCTGGTCGTAGGAGTATTGAGACTGGGCATCGATACTCCAGAGTAGACTAGTGTATACATATCTAGACCCTGACGAGGGGCGATGGATTGATCCCGCAGCCATTGGTGATGTGCGCCTAAGATTATATACAGATGCTCACTGGGTGTGAGTTCACCAGACATGACTCGCCGAGGACTGACTAGATGGTATTATACCTAGCGTCAGATAGCAGTTCTCTGGTGACATGTGTGCAGATAGTCTGTCGACTTGAGATCGTAATTTTTCTCGTGTGAGTTCCCACTGTGCTTTGATTACTATCCTACCACGGCTCAAAGGGGTCGTGCAAACAGGTTTTAATTGGGTACAGTCCCGAGCCACATGGAGGCAGTGAGCGACTGTTGGGGATTCATCTCTCCCGGTATAGCGAGTCGATATCGCACGGTGATCGGTTGGTCATTACCATAAGTCCCTGGCTAGGGCTGATTGAGAATTACTGGTGGACGGACCAGTAGATTCTCGGATGGTCTTGAGCCTCACTGACACGACTTGTACGGTTATTAGGGGTCTGACATTCACCACCACCCTTAGACCTTACATGTGATACTCTCAGACGAACAGACCGGACTGCACGGATATTGTCACGGACAGGCTCAGTAGGGGTTTCAGACGAGTTCGCTCGTCGGCCTCCTTTTCGACATGTACCTGGGTTGCCGTTACTTACAGCTAGTGCCACTGACGGACTTGTGGTTAAACCCACTGCCAGCGTACTGTCGAGTCTTTAGAGTCCCACACAGAGGGTTTTCCCTGAATCAGGCGAGACGATGTAGAGGCCGTATGGTCTTACGGCAGGGTTTCGATCGCATACGTGTACTGGCTACACGAATAATGTTCGAACAGATAATACTAGTAGGCTTTGGTTTAAGCCGGATCCTAGTATTATATTATTGGATTATACTTGTCTCTGTGTATCCGTATTTTTTGGAATACAGATACGGGTATGTATATACGGTGAGGGCATTCTTGTAATTTTACAAGAATGAGCTTCTAGAAAGAGACACCTCATTATTGATTTATCCTTTTTTGATAAAGGATTAATGAGGTGGAAATTAGGAGAAATTTGAGGAATGGGTTTCAAGCATGGCTTTGTGAATTGTTTATTCATTTGGAGTTCCTATTCAAGCATGGTTGCATTTTATGTGACTAATTTATTCCATGCTTGAATTATTGTCTCAAGACTTAGCCATTCTCTCATCTCATTTCTCTAGTTCATTCTAACATGATCACTCTCTCTCCTAGGTTTTCTCTCCTCCTCCCTCAAGCTCATGCCATCACATGTGTTGTGAATCAATGAGCTTTGAGACTAATTAATCTAATACACCTTCTCTACTTCTACTTAGTAGTCTTCCTTAGTAAGTTGGATCACTAAGTTATCTCTTTGAGGTTGGAGCTTGACCATAGGCCATCGGGTGGATCCTTCTTTGATGCAAAGGAGACCAGCAACCAAGTTCTTTTGAAGCCAAGGAGGAGCCAAAGAAAGGAGATCAAGAAGAAGCTTGAACCAAGGAGCAAGGAACCACCTGAAGACCCGAAGGACTTGACACGAGAGTATAACACTTTAACCTAGTAGTTAACACCCTCTAGTAGTCTATTTTTTGTTAGCTAAGGTTTAATCAAGATCCTAAAAGTGGAAAAAGTCTATGTTGCAAAGCAAAACATGATCTTTTGATGTGAGATAAATCGTTTTTGATGGATTCCACCTCCCCGCGAACATGTGGGGTGTGCTACATAGACTTACACTGGTATAAGAGCCTAATTAAACCTTAGCTAACAGATTAAACGAAGTATGAAACTACGAAACCGAAACAACTGCGAAACTGCGAAACGTGAATCCAAGTTTCTGTCGATTTTTGCAGAGTCTCAAAAAAAATTTAAAACAATTGCAGAGTGCTCCTTTACCTATGAAATGAACACAAAACAAAAATAAGGCAATTCCACCTTAATATGGCCTGCCGCATACCCAAAATTTCCGAGCTCGCCAGCCCAATTGTGGGGGATTGCGTTGAAATTTGTTATGTGTTCTTGCCTCTTGGATTTAGTGTTTCAGGTGTTGCTAGATTTTGCCAATTTTGACTGCACTATTAACTTTTGTTGTGCCAATCTTGGAGTGCTTCGAAGTCGTAGTTTTTGTGTCGTTTAATTTCAGTTATTATCTGTAATGATATATGTGTTTCGAAACGTCCGCTAATCGCTATACGTCGATTAGTGGAGGTTGAACATATCTATGATGTTGGTTTGTGTATATGAATCTTATTGGATCGTCGATGATGAATAGACGAGGGATGTGAGATGAGTGTTTTCTTTTCTTTCATTCAATATAATCTGTAAAAGTGATGTAATATTATTTTTCGGGGCACATCCGGGTTAAGATTATTGTAAGTCTACGGTAGCGCCCCGGCCGTCTGTCCGAGGCCAAAATGCGAAAACGAAAACTTTTTCAAAACTTGAAACCGGTGCTATCGCGGTCTTTAATCCCGGATCGAACCATTAACATATAACTAACAACTAGAGAAAGGGTTGGAAAAGCTATACCAATCGATCAGTGTCCTTCGGTCTTTGGCCACCATCCCAAGCTCCTCGCGGCTCTTCGATCTCGATCTCCTCGTCGGAAAGGGCACCACATCTTCGAGTCTTTTTATGGGCTCCCGCTTCATCCGAAGCAACTCGGGCACGAAGTTCGCTAGCCGGCATGTCCAAGGCGATGTAGAGAATGTGTGTGATCACTTTGTCTCTTGAGGATTTAGTGGATGCCATTAGTGAGGAGATAGTGAGCTCGAGAAAGAAAAGGAAGAAGAAGAAGTTTTCTTATTTTTTTTCTTTAGTGTTGAGATGATCATGAAAGTGAGAGTAAGAATGAAATACAAGAGCTAACCATGAGCTTATGGCTGCCCTTTCTCTATCTCCCTCTCATTTCATCCACAAATCAATCAAATAATGTGACACATGCATAAAGAAAGAGACCATGAGTCATCACTTGTGCATGTGTCACAATTAATGCTCCTAATCATGATTTTGAGCTCATTATTTCCATATGCAAACATTAATCTAAATGTTTGCAACAATAAAAAGAGAATGGCATCTACTAAAGTAAACTCGTGACGGATCACAAGAGTACCCCTCACTTATATATACATACCTGCATCCGCATTCAGACCGAATGCGAATGCGATGAGACTAAAGTAATCCAACAAATCTAATACTAGGATCCGGCTTAAACCAAAGCCCACTAGTATGATCCGCCCGATCATGATCCGTGCACTCCTGCACGTATATGATCGAACCCTGCCATAATACCATACGGCCTCTACAACGTTTCGCCCGAAACTTGAGAAACTGTCTGTGGGGGACTCTAAAGACTCGTCAATACTTTGGCTGTGGATTTAACCACTAGCACGTCAGTGGTACTAGCTGTACGTAACGGGCTACCACGTATTGACCAAAAGGGAGGTCGATGAGTGAACTCATCCTGACACCCTACTGAGCCTGTCAGTGACAATATCCGTACAGTCCGGTCCGTTCGTCGATGAGCATCGCATGTCGGGCCTAAGGGGTTGGTAAAAGTCAGACCCCCAAAAGCGGTACAAGTCGTGTCGGAGTGTAGCCCAGAACACCCTGATATACTACTAGAATACCTACCAGTAAATCTCCTGCCTTGGCTAAGGACTTCGTGTAATGGCTCTCCTAGACACAACGCGATCTCACCCCCAATACCGGGAGAGACGAAACCCCTGCCGATCCGCTCACTGCCTCCATGTGGCTCAGGACTGTACCCAACTAAAACCTGTTTGCACGACTCTTTTGAGACGTGGTAGGGTAGTAATCAAAACACGGTGGGAACTCATACGAGACAAATGACGATCTCAGGTCGATGAACTAACCTATACACATGTCACCAGGGAACTGCTATCTGACGTCAGGTATAATACCAACTAGCATGTTCCCGGCGAGTCCTGTCCGGTGTACTCATAACCCAATGAGCACCTGTATACATCTTAGGTGAACCAACTGACACCAATGGCTTGTGAGACCGGCCACCGCCCCTCGTCGGGGTCTCTACTGTATACACTAGTCTACTCCGGAGTATCGATGCCCTATCTCGAAAACTCCCACGACTAGGGACCTTTTAAGGATGTGCTTATAGACCCCAGCTCCCACGTATATGATCGCCATCATACTGCTGGCAATCAAGAAAGAATCCTAAGGGCTCTATCAACGCGTAATGGAGACCTGTAAAGTCACCTAAAGCTGTACACGATGATAAAGATAAACAGAGAGCATACCATCATCTTGAGTAAGACTGTCCTACCGGTATAGGTCCTCCCTCAATCATTGCAATCACATGCATGTGATCCAATAATTGACTCTGAAGGCACTATATCCAACAATCTCCCACTTGCACTCAAGGCTAATTATTGTGATGTCGCATACTCACAGCCCGTGTGATACCGAACACCCAACTCCTCTACTAATCAGTTTCACAAAGCCCATTTGCGGAACTATTGCATTCGAGGAATAGCCTCAGTGAGTGGATCCGCCCTAATGTTTCTTTCTATGTCTCTCTTTATCCCAAGTTCGTGGAGAAAGCCATCTCCCGAAATGAGTAATACCTGTCTTAGAATATGTCTGGATACCTGATGGGACCTAGTTCATAAATGAACTCCAAATCCAAACTTCTTAGACTGTATCGTCTACTGAACTTAATCAGTATCTTGCGCCATGCCTCCCTCGGTATCCGCTTGGACCATCTGTCCAAACTACCATCCCTCGTCAGAGGGAAAACTATAACTCTGACAGTCACTCTGTCATCCAGGTCACCTTGGAAGCCTGGAATGATAATCGTCTCCCGAAGGAGGCTGCCGTTATAATTTCCCTAGAACATCCACTTATGTTCTAAAACTGCTTCCGAACGTTTCTCCAGGATAGGATTAACATCAACTTATTGCATCTAGTACAAAAACAACATCTGGTGTGGTACTTGGCATCTCATGATTGACTCAATTGCCTAAGCAAGTGATCTGCCAATCATGCACATCCCTCTCCCCTTTAGTCTGTAAGACACCTTTAGAGAGGGTGACTCCGTCACCTGCAGGTCTACTACCGTGCCAGGAGTCGTCCATTCTAAAACACCTTTAGAATGCTGTCTAATTACCCAAATTGGGAAACTACCCAAATCTAGATCTAAAACCATAGATCTAGTAACCAGAATGTCTGATATAATATCTAAGTCCTATGTGGAGAAACCACTGTGTGACAACCAAAGTATAACCGATCGTAGTGCAGGAATATCACTTCCTCCTATGTGTATGTCATCCAAATACCAGGACATCACACCCTACTACCTTCTTAACCGATCCATCTCCTATTCGAATGAAGCCAAACCTATGACTGTCACATCAGAAATAGATGATCTATCTTTGTTATATCTGCTTTAGTCTATAAATAGACATAAGCCACTTGTCCATTATGCTTCCGCTGCTCCCACTGACTACTACAACCCTTTGGCAGAGTCATATACACGTACACTTCTAAAGCTAGTTTAGAACGACGCTATACTCATCCTCCTGCCGGGTCTCACAGTCTGGAACAACAGCAATGGCAAGTCTGGGTAAATAAGAACCTCTCTGTCACCGTCCTTGAGCATACCAAAGTACCTCTCGAGTGCCTGAGGTTACCCACCATATCTGCGGAGTGGCCAATGGAATGTCAAACCAGATTGAATCTTTAGGTTCTTATCAAATTTTCAGTAATCATTTGCGGTTCTGGAATCACTTCCAGTTCTACCATACTCCCACTACTGTTTTATGAAAAAATCCAGTTTTATTAAAACTGTGGCGAGTCAAGAACAATATCACTATTGATCTTCCAGATGGTAGAAAATCAACCCTCGTCATAGCCCGGGTCAACCCACAAACAGCCATTACAGAAACGTGCCTTGAGTTATCCAGAGTCTGGTTTTAAGCATAAGCCGGACAACTCCCCGTACCTTAACATCGTTATGATATGAACCGTTCTATATCCAATATAGAAACAGAGGCACTGATTTAATTGGAACCAGATTCAAATCATGCAGCTGTCTCCAGTGCATGTCAACTAAATGGGAGGAGGCCGATCAGCGTTACTCAACTTAGGAATGCATCCAGATATGAGTAACCTGAAAGAGAAATAAGTTTCTCAAAACCATTACTATCAACTGAATACTATACACAAGTATCCACATCTTCGATCACCTTGAAGAATCGCGATACTTGCAACATCTGGTTCTCTACTTTACTCTTATACCTGTAACTTCTCAAAACTTAGACCTTGTATTTCTACGAAACACTTGTCTAAAAACTAGAGAAGTCACAAGTAAAAAGAATATAGTACGAGGACCAACCCCTCTGTCCTAATGGACACTGGACAACATACAATACTTTGTATATGTCACGTCCCGAAAGTACGGAAAATGACCGGCACTTAAACTACGAAAAGTCTCGAGGCGTACGTAATCTTAGTAAGCCGAAAACCCAGAAATCAAAACCAAGAAAAGTAGTAGAGTGAAGGAAAACCAATTTAAAATCAAGTAGTTTTAATAGCATAAGACGAATTATGCGGTTTTAAAAAAACATCAAGTAGTTCCTGAAACTTTCGGCAGAGTCTCCTTTGTAAATACTGGCTCCCAAACGGGATACAACATGAATAGTATACGAAATCAATAAAAAGGCATCCCCAAGCGGGAGCTAGCTCTTCGTCAATCGAAGGTCACAACCACACAAGCAATATAATATACAACGCCAACGGCGAGGATCAAAACTCAAAAGGAAACTCAAAACCACAAGAAATCTGCAGAAATATAACGTGCGACTCTAAGGTCGAAAGAATAACATCACTGGTCTCTATCTCAAAAATAACACATGTTTGGTTGATGGAACTTCTAGATACAACAGAATAATAATATACAACTTATATAATGGGGGTACGATACAAGTAAACCCACCTACTAGCAAATCACCTGAAGGAAACTATGCCCGCAAAGCCGTGATGAAACCTGTACGGCAACCTGGAAGAAATTGGGGCACAACGGGGGTGAGTTGCCAACTCGTGAATAGAAAAACATCTACGCACAGAAATCGTATAAATAACGCAACCTAGGTCAATGATCATAATATATCCTCAAATATATGAATAACACGTAGCCTATAACAAGGCTAGGATAAATATCTAACCCGAGTGTAATCTCATGTGCCCGTGTCAGTGCCTCAAGTAGCAATATATCATATGAATGAGGTATGAATGCATGAAAACAGAATACATGTAAATGAAGAACCGTTTTCATAATTTAGTGAGATTTCCTTTGTATTTTTAAAATGAGGTATCATAATGAAATTAGCATAAAACAGTGCCTAGCATCGGCACAAAACGTAATCCCAATATCTCGATATCTCTGTATCACAGTCTCTGTACCTCAATATCTCGAAATCTCAATGTCTCAATCACAATATCTAGCGCGCCGTCAGTCCAGACCGGCTCCTACCATCCATCTCAAGACCACGACGGTATCCTCCGGATATCCGACGCGTCGGGTAAAATCACCGGTACGTAGTGCTCCCCTGCCAGGCTCACATCATCATCACGTGCTTCTTACCCCGGGGTACCTTACCGGCTCCACCATGTACCCGAAACGGTTCATCCGTCTCCTCGAATCGGGTCTCGAAATCCATCAGCAAACTCATGGTGGACGACTCATACATCATGGGAAAAAACCGCACTTTTTATTTAAAAAAAGAAAGAAGAAGTTAGTATATGTTTTGCGGTTTTCCCCAAATCCAGAAAATCTCATGGAATCCGAATTCAAAACCTAAATAGCACGTAAAAAGTGAATATATGCATGAGAATCCATGAATGCGGCATAACAATGAATATCAGTATGCATGAAGTAGCAGGTAATAACTATAATTTATAAACTAACCTATAAGGCAAGTACACTAATATCATGTCTAAACTATTAGCTAACAGGCTATGTCAAGCAATAATATTTCTAAGGTGTACGTGACATGGCAATTACCGATGAAGATGTGTGTGAGCCGGCAAGTAAGTGTACGTGGAACATACGCATCATCGGTAATGGTTGGTGTCCTAACCACAAGATGGCAACAGTAGAATATAAAGTATAATATAAGCATGTGATGCGGAGCGAACAACAATAATGAGCGGGAGCTGAATACTAGACGCAACTATAACTAATCTGCATTAACCTAATATAAGTCCTACAAAAGGTGCCTTTTGAAATAACACGAATCATGGGGTTTTGAAAATAGGGGCTACGGTGTTTTTATGAAAAGATACGTCTTTTGAAATATCCGTAGGATCCCTTGGGCTGTCTTTTAAAATACCCACGATTCGTTAGTTTTGAAATAGGTAAGAATCGAATCTAATCTAACAACTAAACTAAACTAAGGGCTAAGCTGACCAGCTGGGCTACAGGTAAGGAAACCGCCTAACATCTGAGTCGATACATATACATACCTGTATATATATTAGTCGGTTATCCCGCCTCAATAATATCATATCCGATACCATATCTATAATCAGACATCCCAAGTCAAGAGTGCGGATCAATCATCAAAATATAGCTCGTACGTAAATCCGTCGTACGGCATCCCCAAATCTGGGTACGGGTTCATATCACATTCATCATACTATCCACCTGGTATCCTCTTTATCAAATATCATGATCGGGGTACTGATCTACGTCTAGTACAATACTGATACCGCCTAAGTTTGCATGCACGTGTGTGAAACACTACGTCAAGGACCCGCTACAACGTCATGTCGTATCTCAAATACGAACCCTGCTATATCACCGATCTCACGGCCTCAAATCAAATCTCATCGACTCATCATAAATCCCAAGTACTATCCCCATTATCCATGCATGTGTATATGAATGTACATATGCATAGTCCCATACCCACGCATATATACATATATACACATCCCAATCGGCGCACAAGAAGTAATGTATGCAAGTCTGTGTGTGCGTATGTGGGTATAACAACTACTCTAAGGTTTCGCAACTAACCCAAAACTAATCCATGAACACATAATCATATCATGAATAAACATTCTCGTATCATAATACACCTATATAAACATATCTATATGAACTATACTACGGACTGCGGGGGTGTTATACGCCATCCACCCGACTTCTCTCCGTAGATATAAATCTATTCACCTGGTCCTCGCTAGCCGGTGCCGACGTCGCCACGCGCTTGCTTGTCGTCTCGAAGTCCACATGGGGTACCTACATATCATAATGCACCGTGTCGTATTAAAACCAAATTCGAAATAAAAACGGCATACGAAAATCAAATCGGCACGCGTATCACGCATATGTCAAAACCTATTGCCTACGCATGCAAGAATAGCCAAACCAACCCTCGATGTCGATGTACAAACGTCAAACCATCGAGAAAAACCCAAACACTTTCATTTGCGCATTCACGAACACTAATTATAATATAAAATATGTTAGAATTCACAAAAACCCCAAATTCACTTTAAAAGCCATTTTTCCGAAAATCTAGCAAGCAAAAATTACCCGTTTTAGTACAAAACTCGACGTTTAAACAAATCTAGCGGCCATAATACTTATTAAATATCTTAAATAAGTCATAAAAACAATTCTCATAATTTAATCTCATTAAATTCCATTAACCCCAAAATTCTAGTTTACAAAATACCTAATTTTTAACAATTCATAGCAAAAATGCACAAACAACAATTTAGCTTGGATTTTGATGAACTAAAAGCATTAAACCACTCAATATAATATCTATAATGACATGAAACCTTAATTTGAATTTTATCTCACAAGAATATAATTATTTTAAAAACCTAGTTTACAATTTATATAAATATCACAATTTAAATCAACAAAAAGCAAATTAGCAACTTAATTTGATTTAGCAAAACATTAATATGGCAAATAACTCCCACAACCATAGTCTCACAACACAAAACCCTAACTAGATTTTTCACAAACCCTAATCTAAACCTTCTCTTGCAAACCCACAACTTTCAATTAAACCGAAATTAAGCACCTAACAAGCTTCATTAAGGAATTAAACCAACAATTGAACAATGGGTCAAAAGTTATACCTCACAATCATGAATCAAACTTGAAATCTAGACCTCCAATTTGAAATCCTTGCACCAAGATCCATGCTAAAGAAGATGAGGGAAAATGGGTAGGAATCGGATTTGGATTTTAGCTTGATTTTTGAGGTATTTTGATGAATTTTTGATGCAAAATGAGAGAGGGAGAAAGAGGGGCTGTTGTTGATGCAGGAATTTGGAGGGCTCGGCTGGAATGGGGAGGGGAAATGAGTGAGGGAGGAGAGAGAGTGAGGTGGAGAAAGTGGGAAAGTCAAAGTCCACATTTTCTTTTATCATTTTCTTTTCTTTTCTTCTCTTTTCTTTGTGATTGGAGAGAGAGAGGGGGAGGGCTGTCATGGTGGGGTCGGCCACATGGGGAGAGGGAGAGAGGGTGAGTTATGGGTGTATGGGTTAGGCAAAAAGATAAATGTATTATCCCAATTCCCATTAACACTAATTTCACCGAAAAAAGCCTTTTTCTTCGATATTTTCTAAACCGTTTTGGAAAACGATTTTGTTTCAAAAACCACATGATAAAATTTTATTTAATGTTTTATGATGCACAAAATTTGTTTCAACTCATTCCAATTTGTAATTTTCCCAAATTAAATATATTAGTGACGGCTTAAAATAATATTAAAATAATTAATTTCGGAAAAATTTTCAGAAAATTTGAAATTTCACCAGTGGCTCAATAAACACCAAATACTAGCAATTACATAGTTAGAATATGTATATTTAATTTTATAATAAAGATATTTGCATTTTGAATTTTTACAGAAAACCCCCTTATTTTACCGTTTTTTCGAAATTTCACCGAAACGATTTTCAAAACGTTACAATCTTCCCCCCTTAAAAAAATTCGGTCCCCGAATTTAAATTAAAACTTCCCCCAAATAATAAAATATTTCAGCCAAAACCATCAAATCGCCGGGGCTCCGAAATCATAAATACATAAAAAAAATCGTAGCGCAACGCATGCGCATGAAAAATGAGCATATAACTCAAATCAGAACTCCGTCAAGCATCCCGCAATCATCGGAGTCATGGGGAAGACATCAATACCAAATCCAAAGCTAAACCAATATGATATAACTCGAAACTATACATGTAAAATATATTCAGGTACTGTCCTCTGACTAGTCCTGCTCAGTACGAAAACACATAGCAATATCATAAAGACGTACTGCTCTATAAGAAAAATCAATCCCAAAATACGCGTATGAATACTACGTGCGTCTTGTGCGCACGGAAATCAAAATCCAAATATGTGCCATACATATGCACAGAAACAACATCTAAGTGCATCGGGTGTGCACGAAACATCTGTCGTAGGCAACATGTGTGCCTGACAGCAAAATCAGGTGCATCTGACATGCACGAAAAATCTCGATTTAGTGCATCTGGTGTGCACCAAAATCACACTTCAAAACATGCGCCCAACATGCGCGAAAATCCAAATCAGGTGCATCCATCGTGCACGAAATCATGAAATCCAATATCAAGTGCCGAATATGCGCAAAATCAAATCAGGTGCACAAGGTGCACAAAACAAATATCGAACATCACCATCGAAATCAAAGTCCAGTGCATCTAAGTGCACAAAAGGCGTATCACTGTACTGCAAGCATATATAAACTATACAGAGTGCAGGAACCAAATCGTGTGCGTGCATACGCACAAAATCAACTCAAATGTCTAAAACCGTAAAATCACAAACATATGAAACCCAAGCACGAAAACGATATCAAGTGCAACACTGTGCAAAGATCGTAAATCCTCAATCATCAAAATCAAATCATGCGAATAAATCACCCAAAACATCGAAATCAATAATGGCGGAATAGTACCGCTCAAGCGCATCCTCTAAGAATCTCGGGCCAATTGTCGCGGTCACTAGTGGGACGTCTCGTCGATGATCATGAACTCTGGCCTGCTGGTGTGCGTAACAATGACCACTTCTGGGTCAAGGTCTTCACTGTGAATTACCAATCTCTCGGTCCATCGGCTCATCGGCCCTGTCAGGTGTGCTAACGGGGATGATCCCGTTCTGGCACTTCTCTGGTCATCTCTCGGTCAATCATCGTGACCACTCGTAAGACAGCATATCACTGGCGTCGGCCTCTGGCTCTCTGAATGTACGTGACACATCTGATCCTGGGTGCAAGTATCATTGCAGCAGTGTCCTGGAAGGAATCCTGCTCACGGTCTCTTCCATGTCTCGTCTCTGCCAACTGTCCGGAAGTCATCGTCCTTTCCTATATCTGCATCTTGCTATGGAACGACTGCATACTCATCGCAACTCCTTCTGGAAGGTAAATCCAAGTACCATGCCTCGGCATGCGCATCGCATCTCTGATGTCGGCGGAATGGAACGTCATCTCATCTAGATCTGGTACGAACCTCTTACTTCACTTTTCTCTAATGTCATCTGCTTTGGACTCGTCTCGTCGCGGCTGCATGGACTGAGCTCCAACGACTATCCTCGTATCTGGAGTCTCCCAAGAATGCATCTCACCACCTAGCATCCGAATTAAGTCGAGCCATCCGATCGAGTCGTCAAAACCTCATAATCCCCCAAGAGCTCAACATCTTGGGCACCGTTTAATAGTATCGAGTACATACCACAGCATCGGTGGTCCAGCCGTAGAAGGGCAAACCCAAGCCTCACTAATGGCGCCGCAGAACTGCCGCAAACCCGAAGGTTCAATGGCTTTCACACGGTCATTAAGTCGAGTTAGGATTTCATTCTTCTAGAGGGACCATAGAATTACCTGCATGTCTTTCCGACTACTTTAAACTTGGAATAATAGGTTTCTGACATTCGATCGTCTCTGTCGACTCCCAACGTCTCCGCGTGAAGTCGTCTCTAGCTGGAATCAATCTATCTGATGACCTCTCATCGGGTAGGCGAACGAACCACATGTCCTAGTCATTCATCGTCGGGTGACTAGCGACCTTCTATCATCTATTAGTACAACTCATACTGCATTAGCTCCAGCATCTGGGGCAATATCCCGTCGCTTACAACAACAACTGGCTCACTCGTCTGCATGCTGAACAGTGCCTCAATCATCATGAGTGAGCAATACACCAACGGTCATCAAAATCTGGCTGGCCTCTATCATTGGCTCAATCCTCTAGTGTCGATCAGCATATCCGAGTAACCTCATAAAGGCGATCCGCCAAACGCTCGTGGCGCGGAAACACAGTAAAAAGACACATCACCGCAATCGTGTGTCGCCGGAATTTCGCCCTGGTCAGTCCTCGTTCGTGACGAGCTCGTGCTGACCACAACTCTAGCTATAGCTCTCCCTACCCGTAATCGTGGCAGCAAAACCATAACTGGTACTGATGAGGCTAGATCGGAATGAATATAATACTGAGCAAAGAAATGTACATCCTAAAGCTTCTTAAGTGGAGTAGCGTATCGTAAATATACCGCGGAACATACCTACGGTACGTCACTCTGCTTTAGTCACCTATTCCATCAACCAAGGGTCATCCGACGCTCCGAAGGTAAAACCTAACGCTCCGATACCAACTTTGTCACGTCCCGAAAGTACGGAAAATGACCGGCACTTAAACTACGAAACGTCTCGAGGCGTACGTAATCTAAGTAAGCCGAAAACCCAGAAATCCAAACCAAGAAAAGTAGTAGAGTGAAGGAAAACCAATTTAAAATCAATTAGTTTTAATAGCATAAGCCGAATTATGCGGTTTTAAAAAAAACATCAAGTAGTTCCTGAAAATTTCGGCAGAGTCTCCTTTATAAATACTGGCTCCCAAACGGGATACAACATGAATAGTATACGAAATCAATAAAAAGGCATCCCCAAGCGGGAGCTAGCTCTTCGTCAATCGACGGTCACAACCACACAAGCAATATAATATACAACGCCAACAGCGAGGATCAAAACTCAAAAGGAAACTCAAAACCACAAGAAATCTGCAGAAATATAACGCGCGACTCTAAGGTCGAAAGAATAACATCACTGGTCTCTATCTCAAAAATAACACATGTTTGGTTGATGGAACTTCTAGATACAACAGAATAATAATATACAAGTTATATAATGGGGGTACGATACAAGTAAACCCACCTACTAGCAAATCACCCGAAGGAAAATATGCCCACAAAGCCGTGATGAAACCTGTACGGCAACCTGCAAGAAACTGGGGCACAACGGGGGTGAGTTGCCAACTCGTGAATAGAAAAACATCTACGCACAGAAATCGTATAAATAACGCAACCTAGGTCAATGATCATAATATATCCTCAAATATATGAATAACACGTAGCCTATAACAAGGCTAGGGTAAATATCTAACCCGAGTGTAATCTCATGTGCCCGTGTCAGTGCCTCAAGTAGCAATATATCATATGAATGAGGTATGAATCATGAAAACAGAATACATGTAAATGAAGAACCGTTTTCATAATTTAGTGAGATTTCCTTTGTATTTTTAAAATGAGGTATCATAATGGAATCAGCATAAAACAGTGCCTAGCATCTGCACAAAACGTAATCCCAATATCTCGATATCTCTGTATCACAGTCTCTGTACCTCAATATCTCGAAATCTCAATGTCTCAATCACAATATCTAGCGCGCCGTCAGTCCAGACCGGCCCCTACCATCCATCTCAAGACCACGACGGTATCCTCCAGATATCCGATGCGTCGGGTAAAATCACCGGTAGGTAGTGCTCTCATGCCAGGCTCACATCGTCATCATCACGCGCTTCTTGCCCCGGGGTACCTTACCGGGTCCACCATGTACCCGAAACGGTTCATCCGTCTCCTCGAATCGGGTCTCGAAATCCATCAGCAAACTCATGGTGGACGACTCATACATCATGGGAAAAAACCGCACTTTTTATTTAAAAAAAGAAATAAGAAGTTAGTATATGTTTTGCGGTTTTCCCCAAATCCAAAAAATCTCATGGAATCCGAATTCAAAACCTCAATAGCACGTAAAAAGTGAATATATGCATGAGAATCCATGAATGCGGCATAACAATGAATATCAGTATGCATGAAGTAGCAGGTAATAACTACAATTTCTAAACTAACATATAAGGCAAGTACACTAATATCATGTCTAAACTATTAGCTAACAGGCTATGTCAAGCAATAATATTTCTAAGGTGTACGTGACATGGCAATTACCGATGAAGATGTGTGTGAGCCGGCAAGTAAGTGTACGTGGAACATACGCATCATCGGTAATGGTGCTGGTGTCCTAACCACAAGATAGCAACAGTAGAATATAAAGCATAATATAAGCATGTGATGCGGAGCGAACAACAATAATGAGCGGGAGCTGAATACTAGACGCAACTATAACTAATCTGCATTAACCTAATATAAGTCCTACAAAAGGTGCCTTTTGAAATAACACGAATCATGGGGTTTTGAAAATAGGGGCTACGGTGTTTTTATGAAAAGATACGTCTTTTGAAATATCCGTAGGATCCCTTGGGCTGTCTTTTAAAATACCCACGATTCGTTAGTTTTGAAATAGGTAAGAATCGAATCTAATCTAACTACTAAACTAAACTAAGGGCTAAGCTGACCAGCTGGGCTACAGGTAAGGAAACCGCCTAACATCTGAGTCGATACATATGCATACCTGTATATATATTAGTCGGTGATCCCGCCTCAATAATATCATATCCGATACCATATCTATAATCAGACATCCCAAGTCAAGAGTGCGGATCAATCATCAAAATATAGCTCGTACGTAAATCCGTCGTACGGCATCCCCAAATCTGGGTACGGGTTCATATCACATTCAACATACTACCCACCTGGTATCCTCTTTATCAAATATCATGATTGGGGTACTGATCTACGTCTAGTACAATACTGATACCGCCTAAGTTTGCATGCACGTGTGTGAAACACTACGTCAAGGACCCGCTACAACGTCATGTCGTATCTCAAATACGAACCCTGCTATATCACCGATCTCACGGCCTCAAATCAAATCTCATCGACTCATCATAAATCCCAAGTACTATCCCCATTATCCATGCATGTGTATATGAATGTACATATGCATAGTCCCATACCCACCCATATATACATATATACACATCCCAATCGGCGCACAAGAAGTAATGTATGCAAGTCTGTGTGTGCGTATGTGGGTATAACAACTACTCTAGGGTTTCGCAACTAACCCAAAACTAATCCATGAACACATAATCATATCATGAATAAACATTCTCGTATCATAAAACACCTATATAAACATATCTATATGAACTATACTACGGACTGCGGGGGTGCTATACGCCATCCACCCGACTTCTCTCCGTAGATATAAATCTACTCACCTGGTCCTCGCTAGCCGGTGCCGACGTCGCCACGCGCTTGCTTGTCGTCTCGAAGTCCACATGGGGTACCTACATATCATAATGCACCGTGTCGTATTAAAACCAAATTCGAAATCGAAACGGCATACGAAAATCAAATCGGCACGCGTATCACGCATAGGTCAAAATCTATTGCCTACGCATGCAAGAATAGCCAAACCAACCCTCGATGTCGATGTACAAACGTCAAACCATCGAGAAAAACCCAAACACTTTCATTTGCGCATTCACGAACACTAATTATAATATAAAATATGTTAGAATTCACAAAAACCCCAAATTCACTTTAAAAGCCATTTTTCCGAAAATCTAGCAAGCAAAAATTACCCGTTTTAGTACAAAACTCGACGTTTAAACAAATCTAGCGGCCATAATACTTATTAAATATCTTAAATAAGTCATAAAAACAATTCTCATAATTTAATCTCATTAAATTCCATTAACCCCAAAATTCTAGTTTACAAAATACCTAATTTTTAACAATTCATAGCAAAAATGCACAAACAACAATTTAGCTTGGATTTTGATGAACTAAAAGCATTAAACCACTCAATATAATATCTATAATGACATGAAACCTTAATTTGAATTTTATCTCACATGAATATAATTATTTTAAAAATCTAGTTTACAATTTATATAAATATCACAATTTAAATCAACAAAAAGCAAATTAGCAACTTAATTTGATTTAGCAAAACATTAATATGGCAAATAACTACCACAACCATAGTCTCACAACACAAAACCCTAACTAGATTTTTCACAAACCCTAATCTAAACCTTCTCTTCCAAACCCACAACTTTCAATTAAACCGAAATTAAGCACCTAACAAGCTTCATTAAGGAATTAAACCAACAATTGAACAATGGGTCAAAAGTTATACCTCACAACCATGAATCAAACTTGAAATCTAGACCTCCAATTTGAAATCCTTGCACCAAGATCCATGCTAAAGAAGATGAGGGAAAATGGGTAGGAATCGGATTTGGATTTTAGCTTGATTTTTGAGGTATTTTGATGAATTTTTGATGCAAAATGAGAGAGGGAGAAAGAGGGGCTGTTGTTGATGCAGGAATTTGGAGGGCTCGGCTGGAATGGGGAGGGGAAATGAGTGAGGGAGGAGAGAGAGTGAGGTGGAGAAAGTGGGAAAGTCAAAGTCCACATTTTCTTTTATCATTTTCTTTTCTTTTCTTCTCTTTTCTTTGTGATTGGAGAGAGAGAGGGGGAGGGCTGTCATGGTGGGGTCGGCCACATGGGGAGAGGGAGAGAGGGTGAGTTATAGGTGTATGGGTTAGGCAAAAAGATAAATGTATTACCCCAATTCCCATTAACACTAATTTCACCGAAAAAAAGCCTTTTTCTTCGATATTTTCTAAACCGCTTTGGAAAACGATTTTGTTTCAAAAACCACATGATAAAATTTTATTTAATGTTTTATGATGCACAAAATTTGTTTCAACTCATTCCAATTTGTAATTTTCCCTAATTAAATATATTAGTGACGGCTTAAAATAATATTAAAATAATTAATTTCGGAAAAATTTTCAGAAAATTTGAAATTTCACCAGTGGCTTAATAAACACCAAATACTAGCAATTACATAGATAGAATATGTATATTTAATTTTATAATAAAGATATTTGCATTTTGACTTTTTACAGAAAAACCCCTTATTTTACCGTTTTTTCGAAATTTCACCGAAACGATTTTCAAAACGTTACAGTATAAGTCCGCTGAGTTGAATAACTCAAACCATGTGCGTCGTAGGTTGAAAACTGTACTTATGGTTAAGAAGAATTACACCGCTTTTTAATGTTCCTTACCTAACCATCAGCTGATATAGGTAAATGTCATGGACATAATTTCAAAAGGTTATATCTCACTTTATAAAAATAAACGTACAAATATATCAATTTGAAATTGGTGCGTAACAACGGATATTCAAAACCAAATATTTATCGTCCGGCAAACAACCCAGGCAATTTCCTCAAATATCACCAATTACAATGAATCCCGATATAATGAGGATGATCACCTAATTCCCAATAACTTACTCCCACTCATCATCTGTAAAACCATACAGATGTGAGAATCATACGTGGTAAATACATACCCTGGAGCAAGTGTCTAATTGGGAAATCAGTTTTCTATTAACAATAAACAGTGAAACTGAAACATGAATATGTTTCGAAGGGATTTCCGGGTATTCCTAGTACTGCCTCTTCCATTATCAGATTCACAACTGTAACCGTATATCTCTTTGCCATCTCTCCAAATCCCTTTATATGTATTCAGTCATTACCTTTTGTACACCCATTTAGGCTAAATGGTTTTCTTCCTTCCCTACTGTTCGGCACCAGCCTAAGCTTTGGAAGAAGACTGTCCAATAAGCGTAATGGGTGTACTCTCCTAATCCTAGGAGTAATCGCAGCCTGAGAGAAGGTGAAGATAAAATACAACTGAATAAACCTTATTCCTATTTCTCCTGAACCAGAATCCATCCCCGAACTGGAACAAGTCCCTTCGAGTTCGTATATAACCATACGATGGAGTATCCAAATAACCGTGGATCTTCGTAGTGATACGAGGTGTCCTGGAGAAATACAAAGGTGAAGTAGGAGTGGCGATGAAATACTTGGTTTGGTCGTGAATGATAGCAGTTGCAATTTACATTGCCCTCTTTCTGATCCCTTTATTTGTCTTTACTTAATGCCTTATGTACACCACACTTAGTCTAATTGGATTTCTTCATTCCCCACCGTTCGGCACCTGCCTATGGTTTGGAAGAAGACTACCAATTAGCGTAATAGGTGTACCGTCCTAATCCAAGGAGCACTCGCAACCTGAGAGAAGGTAAAAGGAAAAGACAACTGAATAGTCCTATTCATTTTCTCCAGAACCGGAAACCATCCTCGAATCTGGAACAAGTTCCCTCGAGTTCGTATATAACCATATGATGGCTTTATCCAATGGAAGTGGATGTTCGTAGTAATACGGGGTGTTCTGGAGAAAAGGGTAAAAGTAGAAGTGGCAATGAGGTCTGCAACTCTGAGAATCCAAAAGCCAGTGTTTTAAGAAGGTTCGGTTAACTTGGTCCCTGAGTCATAGTCAAGGGTCAGGCCATGGTCGCGGCCAAAGAGAGAGAGAAAAGAAACACTCTGCGTGCACTCTAACCTAGATCAGAATGGTTATCACTTTATCTAATCATAATGTTAGTGTATATGCCCTAGGGACCATTATTGTATCATACTAGCTTGTATATTACTTAATAGAAGCTTGGGATATTCACAGTTATATTAACAGTCTTTCTAAACATGGTAGTATGCTACTTGGTTTTATCTATCTTAATATGTGTGTACGTATTGATAGAGCCCTTAGGATCTTGCTTGACTACCAGCGTTGTGATGGCAGTCACACTAGTGGAAGCTGGGTAGTCTACAAGCACATCCTTTTTCAGGTCCCTAGTCGTAGGATTATCGAGACAGGGAATCGATACTCCGGAGTAGACTAGTATGTACGCTTCTCATCCCAGTTGGGGAGATGGTCTGTCCCACAGCCATCAGTACGTCGTACTGGAGATAGTATACAGGTTCTCGTTGGGTTACGGGTACACCAGACAGGACTCGCAGGGAACTGTTGGTTGGTATTATACCCGTCGTCAGTTAACAGTTCCCAGGTGACATGAGTACAGCATAGTCCGCAGACTTGACACTGCTACTTCGCCTCGAGTGTGTCCCACTGTTCTTAGATTGCTACCCTACCACGGCTCAAAGGAGTCGTGCAAACAGGTGGCAGTTGGGTGCAGTCCCGAGCACTTGGAGGCAGTAGTGGTTAGACAGGATTCGTCTCTCCCGGTATTGGGAGTTGATATCGCGCTATGTCTGAGAGCCATTACGCAAAGTCCCTGGCCAGGGCAAGCGAGATTTACTGGTAGGTTTTCCAGTAGTTTCTCAAGGTGTAATGGGCTTCACTCCGACATGACTTATACCGCTTTTAGGGGACTGACGCCTGCCGCCCCCTAGGCCCGATATGCGATAGTCCTAGACGAACAGACCGGACTGTACGGAGATTGTCACATCAGGCTCAGTAGGAGTTTGGATGGGTTTCCTCATCGGCCTTCTTATCGACATCTACTTGGGGACCGTTACGTACAGCTAGTGCCGCTTGTGGTCTGTGGTTAAACCCACTGCCAGCGTAGTAGTCGAGTCTTTAGAGTCCCATAGAGAGAGTTTCCCTGCTCCAGGCGAAACGATATAGAGGTCGTATGGTTTTACGACAAGGGTTCGGACACGCACGTGCATTTATGCACGTACGATGTTCGGACAGTTTTTACTAGCCGGCTTTGGTTTAAGCCAGATTCTAGTATCGGATTATTAGATTTATACAGTCTAAAGTTTTTCCGTGTTTTCACGGATAGGAGGGGCGTTCTCGTAATTTGGCGGGAAGCTTCTAGAAAGATGATGACTTGGGGGTTAAGGTGGCATAAGCATTTATTGATTTATTGACTCGTTTGTGTGATTCATTCATGTCATTAATGATGCATTAAATGGTTAATGACTCATGTAATGAATCACACATAATGAATAAACGAAGCATGATGATTAATCATTTGATTTATTTTATTTGATAAATGATTATGCTTCATATATTCAAGAAGGATCATTATTTCATTATCATTCTCATCCTCACCTTCTCTCTCCTCAAGCTCTCTCTCTTCAAACCCTAATCCTACCCTCTCATGTGTTGAGATCAAGGATTAGCAAGACTAATTAATCCATATCCATACTTTATATCACCTAGGTGACTTTGATTAGCAACTAGAGAAACCTAGTTACCTCAAGATTAGAGGCAAAGCTTGGAGTAGAAGCTCTCGGGTGGATCGTCTATTACATAGAGGAGGCCGACGAGGAGGAGGATAACGAGAAGAAGAAGGACACGGTTCATTAGGCATAATCTTCTTTCATAGTAGTTAACAACTCCTATGTTAGTGTTAGTAATAGTTTAGCAAAGATCCTTTCGGTTAGTCGATGTTAATCTAAAGAACTTGATTGTTTTTCATATTTCCGCCTCCCCGCAACTCGTGGGGTGTAATACATCGACTTACAGTGGTATCAGAGCCTTACTAAATAATAACTAACTTATTAGCAAAGTCGTTAGAATTTCGAACGCAAAACGAACCGGAAAAAACATCGAAATCACCTAGTTTCTGTCGAATTTAAAATGAGGTCTAAAAATTTTTCAGGGACCTCTAAAAATACATGCAGGAAAATATAAGAATTCTGGAGAAAATTGGGTTCCTGAATCGGCCACGACGCCGCGGAACCGCGGCCGATCCAAGCGATCGGCCGCGGATCCGCCGCCGAGTTGGGGCCGATTCAACCCAAATTTCCCCAGAACTCTTCAGTGGTTATTTTGTTATTTCTGGAATGTTTATTTTCTGCTCAAGTCTCAGGTGCACAGAGAAGTTTTAGAGTAGAATCTAATGTATTTGCTCGATAGAAATTATACGATGTTTGGCTAATTAGATTATATCTGTGAATTGTATAATGTGTTCGTAAACCTCCCCTAACTGCTAGTATGTCGGTTGGCAGGGGGTTGCACATTTCTGTAATGATTTTACTGTTTGTGTTTATGAACTTGATTGGATTGTTGTGATGATTAGCCAGGGTTTGAGATGGGTTTCTATATCATTCATTTGATGTAATTGTAATATGTTGTAATATTATTTTGCGGGGCACATCCAGGTTGTGGTTGTAGCCACCGTTGTATTATTTCATTTACTGATTTTTGCTCCTAGGATAGACCCAAGGTGGGGTGCACAAACTACCGGGTACTTTGAAGTGTTTAGTGGCCTACTCACATTGTTGAGGGAGACCGCTTCACTTCGGGTACTTGGCGGGTAGTTTGCCGTACCCGTAGGGGTCTAGGGTGGGGTAATGGCTATTCATCACAACTGTGTAATCCGTCTTTCGTTGCAGGCTCAAAAGAAACGCGGATTGCTTGTATATCCAATAATGTTCATCTCTGATCTGGAATGCCTATTATTGCGTCAGACGAATGTACAATATCTATATATGATAGATATTTAGACGTCACTTATGTTTTACACCCGTGCTAGCCCAGCCCCCGCTCTGTCGTTAGTTAAGTAACCTAACGGGTGATAACGGGACCTAGTGGCGAATGCGGATGGCATAAGAGGACGTTGTATTTTCGTTGTTTTCTGCAATGATAGGTTAATTGATGGGACGCATTATATTAATGCAAAGAAAATAAACCAAAGTTGAATCGTTGGAACAGTTTAAAAGAAACCACTCGGTTATTTTTTAAAACAGAAGATATTTTTAATTGCGGAGCTTTAACCACTCCTTTTAAAAAGCTATCAGGTTCCTTCGGTCATATCAAGTTCACTACGTTCACGGTTTCGCCAAAACCATTCGTAGCCCTCCGTCATTTCATTTGGGTATTCAGTAGTATTCAAGCTATGTATTTTGGCCAAAGTCAAGGCATAGTGTTTGGTAGCTGCTGGGTATTCATTTGTTGCATAGATAGCTAAGTTAGTTTGGAACAGTCGTATTATCATTTGACCAAAGTCAGGGGTAAGCACGGATGGGTTCAAATTAACAAGATAATGATGGGTATAACTTGACATGTGACTTATGACATTTTAACCAAAGCTAAGGTCATAAGAGCATGGGGCAAAAATTTATATTGGGAATTTCTAAAGAATCTGAAATTTGCAAAAAGATGCATACCATTTGGAGTGTGATGAATGTTGGTATGATTCCTTCAGCATTATCACACGATGATATTTGGATCCCGATCCTACTGTGAGTATATGCTACTCATCAGGAGATTCGCCACTTAACGATCAATGCTATAAACCAAGTAGGTGCCGAGAAGGTGTCAGCGGGGCTACGCCCCCAGAGAAAAGAGATTATTTAATTAAGGAACTTCGCGAAAGCGTTGGAAAACCTCCCTCGAAGTACCGACACCGGCCTGGCTGAACGGTTAAGCAAGTATTGTACGGTGAGAATAGTCCTGGCTAGTTCTTCCTTTTTGGTTTGAGGAGGGATTCGAAAAACAGTGGGAGCCATCCAATTTAGATAAACTAAAAACCACTCTAAACTTGCAAGAGCATCATGCTAAAGTGTTCCCTCTCTCTCTCATTGCAGCGACCCAAAACATGACAGGCCTTAAGTTACTATTAGAGAAAAATATATTTACAGGGCCGAACTATAAAGATTGGTTGCGGAATGTCAAAATGGCTTTGACTTATGACAAATTGGGGTATGTCCTTACCACTAAGGCACCTGCTATCCCTGGTCCTAAATCCGGTCTTGCGGATAAGGAAATCCATAAAACTTGGGAATTAGATTGTGCGAAGGCCAAGTGCATCGTGCTTGCCTCGATGAATAATGAACATCAGAGGAGGCACGAGGATATGGATCTTGAATCCATATTTCTCCATACAATGGATCTGTATGGGGAGAAATCTCGTATAGCAAGATACGAGACCTCAAAGAACCTATTTCAGGCGAGGTTGGCCGTCGGATCGTCTGTAGGAGAACACGTCCTAAAGATGATTGGCTATATAGAAGAGCTCGCAGACCTGGGGACGACTTTGGAGAACGAGCTCTATACAGACTTGATTCTCCAGTCCCTTCCTTCCACCTACGCCCAGTTTATTCTGAATTTCAACATTCAAAGAAAAGAAGTTGAACTTCCAGAACTCCTTAACATGTTGAGGAGTGCAGAGGGAACCTTGCAAAAGGCAAGGGAAACACCCGCTATGTTTGTTCGTGGTGCTTCTTCTTCCGGGTCCAAGGCTCGGGCCAAAGGAAGGAAGAATAAGGCCGCCACCATACCTAGAGGAGGTGTTAGTAAGGTGGGAGTGAAGGGAAAGAAAAGGATTGCGGTGCCAGTAGTGGCCAGGATGAGTGCTTCCATTGTCATAGGAAAGGGCACTGGAAGAAAGAATGCAAGGCGTGGAACGCCAAGAACAGGAACCGAAGCAAGCTGTGGCTCCGACTTCAGGTGTGTTTGTAATTGAGAATTGTCTGTCAATCAACTCTACTTCCTGGGTATTGGATACCGGATCAGGATCTCATATATGCAATTCATTGCAGGCACTGAGAAACCGTAGAGTGCTGAAGGTTGGTGATATGACCCTAAAGGTTGCTAACGGAGCTAGCGTGGGAGCTGTGTCCGTAGGGGATTATCACCTGGGATTGACGAGTGGACATATTTTAGTTTTGCATAACTGTTTTTGTGTACCTAGTTTAACGTGTAATATCATATCAGTTTCCTTGTTATCAAATAAAGGTTATGATTTCACGTTTGTAAGCGATGTTGTTAACACCCACCTTAATCATGGTTTGATTGGGTCCGGTACACTGGATAACGGTATATATGTATTAAACCAATTACAGATTTTCAATGTCCAGAACACACTAAAAAGAAAGTCTCCAGATTTAAATAAGGTTTTCTTATGGCATTGTAGACTAGGTCACATCAATGAGACAAGGTTAACTAAGTTACATAGAGAAGGATATTTTGATTCGTTCGAATATCAGTCTTATACCACTTGTCAATCATGTCTCAAAGGAAAGATGACAAAGACTCCATTCATTAGACATGGAGTAAGAGCGAGCGAGCTCTTAGGACTCATACACAGCGATGTATGTGGTCCAATGTCTACACATGCAAGAGGTGGTTTTTCCTATTTCATTACTTTTACGGATGATTACTCTAGGTACGGATTCATTTTCTTGATGAAACATAAATCCGAGGCTTTTGAGAAATTCCAAGAGTATAAGAATGAAGTAGAAAACCAAACCGGCAAAAGTATCAAGACACTGAGATTTGATCGAGGTGGTGAATACTTAAGTGCCGAGTTCCTAGGTTACCTAAAAGAGAAAGGAATTCTCTCTCAGCTTACTCCTCCATACACTCCACAGCATAACGGTGTATCGAAGAGACGGAATCGAACCCTATTGGATATGGTACGTTCCATGATGAGTAATGCTGAGTTACCGCGATCTTTCTGGGGTTATGCGCTAGAATCAGCGGCATATCTTTTGAACAGGGTTCCTACCAAGACTGTGCCTACCACGCCATATCAGATGTGGAGTGGGAAGAAACCCCATCTTCAGCATATGAAGATATGGGGATGTCCAGCTTTTGTTAAAAAGCAGCATGTGGACAAACTCGAGGCACGATCAGTACAGTGTAAGTTTGTGGGATATCCAAAGAACTCCAAGGGGTATTTCTTCTATTACGCAGAGGAACAAAAGGTTTTTGTTTCTCGTAATACCCATTTTCTAGAACAGCAGTTTTTAGAAAAGGAAACAAGTGGGAGTGAAATAGAACGGGAGGAAATTCCAGAACTACAAACTACTACTGAAAGTTTGGTAGAACCAGTAGTTCAAGAAGAACAGGACATTCCCGCACCCCTCCGCAGGAGTAGTAGGCCGTCTCATCCGCCTGAGAGATACTACGGTTTTCTCATAGATGGGGATAGAGAGGATTGCATCATTGATGGTGATGAACCTACCAGCTTCCAGCAGGCCATCCAGAGCGGGGACTCGGTACGATGGCTAGATGCAATGCGGACCGAAATGGAGTCCATGTACACCAACAAAGTATGGACTTTGGACTTTGCTCCAGATGGGGTAAAACCCATAGGATGCAAATGGATCTTCAAGAAAAAGATTGGTGTAGATGGACAGGTGGAAACCTATAAGGCTAGACTTGTTGCAAAGGGTTTTCGTCAAAGACCTGGTTTGGACTATGACGAGACTTTTTCTCCAGTGGCTATGCTCAAATCCATTCGGGTCCTTCTTGTTGTTGCCGCCTTCCATGATTATGAGATCTGGCAGATGGATGTAAAGACAGCTTTTCTAAATGGTAATTTAGAAGAGTGCGTCTATATAGATCATCCAGAAGGCTTCAATCTGAGTGGGAGCAGCGGGAAAGTGTGCAAGCTGCTTAAGTCCATTTATGGACTAAAGCAGGCATCGCGGAGTTGGAACATCTGTTTTGATGAAACGGTCAAAGAATATGACTTTATCAAAAATCCAGATGAACCATGTATATATAGTAAAATTGTAGCACGAACTGTCGTATTCCTCATCTAGTACGTGGATGACATTCTATTGATACGAAATGACATTCCTATGCTACAATCTGTCAAAGGATTCTTGTCACACAGGTTCTCCATGAAAGACTTGGGTGATACCTCTTACATTCTGGGGATCCGGATCTATCATGATAGATCCAAGAGGATGTTGGGACTTTCGCAGTCCAGGTATATCAACACTATACTGAAAAGATTCAGTATGGAAGATTCTAAGCACGGCAATCTACCGGCTTGTCACGGAATCACCCTCTCCAAAGAGATGTCTCCCAAGACTGATTTGGAAAGGGAACTCATGTCTATTATACCTTACGCTTCTGCAGTAGGCTCTATAATGTATGCGATGTTGTGCACCAGACCAGATGTAGCTAACGCACTAAGCGTGGTAAGCAGGTATCAGTCAGACCCAGGGGAGAAGCACAAGATAGCAGTAAAGAACATTCTCAAGTACCTGAGAAGGACTAAGGAGATGTTCTTGGTTTACGGCGGAAAAGACCTCAAGATCGAGGCCTTTGCTGATTCTGGCTTCCAGAGTGATAAGGATGACTCCAAGTCCATGTCAGGTTATGTTTTTACCCTCAATGGAGGGGCGGTGTACTGGAAGAGCTCCAAGCAGGACACCGTTGCAGACTCGATGATGGAAGCGGAGTATATTTCTGCTTGCGATGCCGCAAAAGAAGCGGTCTGGATGAAGAAGTTCCTAACAGAACTTCAGGTGGTTCCTACCATTGTTGATCCAATACCGCTATATTGCGACAACAACGGAGCTATAGCTTTAGCGAAGGAACCCAGGTCCCATCAGAAGTCCAGACACATCTTAAGGCGGTATCAACTGATCAGGGAGATCATAGATCGCCGGGAGATCGAGGTCCGGAGAGTTGCTACAGAGGAGAACATTGCCGATCCATTCACAAAGGCCTTACCTCAGATTCAGTTCGAGAGGCTACTCGAGATGATCGGTCTTCGATATGCCAGTACATGGCCCTAGTGCAACTGGGAGATTGTTAGTGTATATGCCCTAGGGGCCATTATTGTATCATACTAGCTTGTATATTACTTAATGGAAGCTTGGGATATTCACAGTTATATTAACAGTCTTGCTAAACATGGTAGTATGCTACTTGGTTTTATCTATCTTAATATGTGTGTACGTATTGATAGAGCCCTTAGGATCTTGCTTGACTACCAACGTTGTGATGGCAGTCACACTAGTGGGGGCTGGGTAGTCTACAAGCACATCCTTTTTCAGGTCCCTAGTCATAGGATTTTCGAGACAGGGCATCGATACTCCGGAGTAGACTAGTGTGTACGCTTCTCATCCCAGTTGGGGAGATGGTCTGTCCCACAGCCATCAGTACGTCGTACTGGAGATAATATACAGATGCTCGTTGGGTTACGGGTACACCGGACAGGACTCGCAGGGAACTGTTGGTTGGTATTATACCCGTCGTCAGTTAACAGTTCCCAGGTGACATGAGTACAGCATAGTCCGCAGACTTGACACTGCTACTTCGCTTCGAGTGTGTCCTACTGTTCTTAGATTGCTACCCTACCATGGCTCAAAGGAGTCGTGCAAACAGGTGGCAGTTGGGTGCAGTCCCGAGCACTTGGAGGCAGTAGTGGTTAGACAGGATTCGTCTCTCCCGGTATTGGGAGTTGATATCGCGCTGTGTCTGAGAGCCATTACGCAAAGTCCCTGGTCAGGGCGAGCGAGATTTACTGGTAGGTTTTCCAGTAGTTTCTCAAGGTGTAATAGGCTTCACTCCGACACGACTTATACCGCTTTTAGGAGACTGACGCTTGCCGCCACCCTAGGCCCGATATGCGATAGTCCTAGACGAACAGACCGGACTGTACGGAGATTGTCACATCAGGCTCAGTATGAGTTCGGATGGGTTTCCTCATCGGCCTTATTATCGACATCTACCTGGGGACCGTTACATACAGCTAGTGCCGCTTGCGGTCTGTGGTTAAACCCACTGCCAGCGTAGTAGTCGAGTCTATAGAGTCCCATACAGAGAGCTTCCCTGCTCCAGGCGAAATGAAATAGAGGTCGTATGGTTTTACGACAAGGGTTCGGACAAGCACGTGCATTTATGTAGGGTTCCTTGGCACACTCATGAGGTTCCACAAGGTATCAACCATGCCAAAATCAAATTTTTCTTGTGCCGAGAAACCCTAATGCTAGATCGT
The DNA here is from genome assembly GCA_030015575.1 of Agapanthus africanus. Taxonomy (NCBI): domain Eukaryota; kingdom Viridiplantae; phylum Streptophyta; class Magnoliopsida; order Asparagales; family Amaryllidaceae; genus Agapanthus; species Agapanthus africanus. The sequence goes on along the minus strand of JASDDO010000010.1, from coordinate 200,931,913 downwards.
TAACTAGAGGAAAAGGCGAAACATGCAATTAAACAACTTTATTGCTAAGTGAATGGAAATACAACCTTTGTAGATCCGGTCCACCACTTCTCTAGCTCCGTAATGACGTCCCTTCGCTGCGATCACCGGGATCCCGGACTCTAGCGATGGTTTCGTCGGGGAAATGAGCGGGCTAGGTCGTTGACTTCGATGCCGAAAATGATCTACGTCGAGGCAACTCTAACTCAAGCTCCATCATCACTTGGATATGAAACTTGTGAAGATAACACACTCTACTACATGGCAAGTGGTAGAGGATGAAGAAATAGGAAGTGGGTTCACTTTGGATTTGGATTTCTCACATGATTTCATCACTTGACATTTTTGTAGAAATCTTTTCTTTTCTTCACTTGAAGAAGAAGATGAAGAAGAAGAAAAATGAATTTTTGAATTAATTGCAAAAAGAAAATCAAGTGATGGTTATCATAATGCAACCATGGGTGAGTCTAACTGGTGTAGAGAATAAACTAGGGTTTAGGAAAATGGTTAGGGTTAAGGAATAAAACAAAATGGTCAAAGCTTTATCAAAGCTTCATGAAGCTTCAACAAAATCCAAAGAAAGCCACCATTTTATTTCAAGCCAAAAGGAATAAATAAATAAATGAATAAATAAGTAAATCAAACCCTAACCATTAACCTAATCATGGTTTAATCACACATACACCCAAGTTTGCATGTATCATCAAACATGATACAATCAAGTGCACAAAAATATATCACATATACAATGTGCACATCAAGTGAGAAAATCATCTTAAGTGAACCAATACTAGTTAATGTAAAGTAATATATCAAATATATAATTATACATTAAATCATTAAATCAACACTTGATTTAATGATCCGGTCATACTGCATATAACCGACTAATATCAAGTGTATCAATGTATCAAATCAACACTTGATTCGATAACCCGGCTATATCACATATAACCTGCCAATGTTACAAATCGTGAAAATAGAATACAGTATCACATACTGGTATTATTCTCGGTCCCGCACATATCTCATATGCGCTCCTATTTCGTTTCGCTTGAGCCAGGAAACCTCTGTGTAGGACTCTAAAGACTCGTCAATACGCCGGCAGCAGGTGATGATCATATCAAACACCCACAAGCCGCAAGCGGTCTGCTAAACGTAACGGCCACCTGGGTATTGAGCGATCAGAAGATCAACGAGCAAGCCCGCTCACACTCCTGTGAATCCAACCTGTAACACTTACCGTACAGTCCGGTCTGTTCGTCTGATATGTCGCATATCTTGCCTAGGGGTGGTAAACGTCAGACCCCAATAGCTCGATAAGTCGTGTCGATATGAGGTCTATAACAGTTCGAGAAACTACTGATAACACTTACCAGTAAATCTCAGCAACCCTGGCCAGGGATTTTCGGTTATAGCCAATCGAACATAGCGCAACATCAACTCCCTATACCGGGAGAGACGAATCCCCTCCTATCGCTCATTGCCTCCATGTGATTCGGGACTGTACCCAAAAACCACCGTTTTGCACGCCCTCTTGGACGTGGTAAGGTGGAAATCAAAGCACAGTGGGAATCACACAAGACTCTATGACGATCTCGGGTCTACAGACTAACCTGTACCAGTGTCACCAGAGAACTGCCATCTGACGTAAGGTATAATACCATCTGGGAGTTCTCAGCGAGTCCGTCCAGTGTACCCAGTCTCCACTGAGCACCCGTATATCATCTCTGATGTCAAACACCAATGGATATGGGATCATCCATCGCCCATCTGTATGAGTCGAGAAGGTACACGCTAGTCTACTCTGGTATATCGATGCCCCGTCTCGATACACCCACGACTAGGGACTTTGAAGGATGTACTTATGGACTACCACGTCCCCACTAGTATGATCCGCATCATAGTCTAGGTAGTCAAGTACACATCCTAAGGGCTTTACCAACATGTAACAGAGAGACAATCAGTGTACACGTTAAGGTAAAGGGTAACCAGATAGCATACTATCATATCAAGCAAGAAAGTCATCCCTATATATGTCCAAGCATCCACTACAATATACATCCTATGTATAGTAATGGCCTCTAGGGCATACATATAACTAATAATCTCCCACTTGCACTAGGGCCATCTGATAGCAGTGGTTGAAGTATCTCATACTCAACCATCCCATAAAAGTCTCTCTCTGGAAAAAGGCCTTTCGTGAGTGGATCCGCCGTGTTGTCCTCTGAGTCTACTCTCCTAACCTTGATCCCCTGGAGATCAACTATCTCCACGATCAGGTGATACTGCCTTAGAATATGTCTGGATCACTGATGGGACGGGCGTTCCTTGGCATAAGCCACAACTCCATTGTCACACAATGGGAGGAACGAAGTTCATTTCATGAACTAATATACACCCAGACTGCCTCTTTGGTAGCATCTCAAGTAGCGATGTATCCAGCCTTTATCGTCTAGTATGCCACGGTATCTAGCTTGGAACTCTTCCAACATACCGTCCCTCTACTGAGGGTAAAGACAATGCCTGCGACTGACATTCAGTCGTCCTTATCTCCCTGGAACCTTTCCAGTGATTCTCCCCAGGACCAATTGATACCATCTCACTACAACTAGTGAGAATCCTAATATCCAATTAGATCTATCTCATAGATCCAAAACCCAGGATTTAGTAGGTATCACTTTGATCCTATATGGAGAATCATTGTGATAAGCGGAGATTGACCGAACGTAGCATAGGAAACTCCTTCCCTAACAAGAGTATGTCATCCACGTACTCTTCGAGGATCACCACCATACTCCCTACTACCTTTTTGTATATACAAGGTTCATCTACCATTTTGATGAAGTCAAACTCTTTGACTACTACATCAAAACAGACGTTCCAACTCCGCGATGCCTTCTTTATCATATAAAACATCTTGCACATGTTTCCGCTGCTCCCACTGTCTACGAAGCCCTCTGGCTGTGTACTTATAGACTACCTCTTCTAAATCTTTATTTAGAAAAGCAGTCAAGACACCCAACGTCCAGATATCGTAGTCATGGTATGTAGCCGTAGCAAGTAGGATCTGGATGAACTTAAGCATAGGCCCCAGAAAAGGTTTCATCATTAGCCACAACTGGTCTATGATGCAAACCTTTAACGAGTCTAGCTTTGAAAGTCTCAACTTTTCCATGTACACCAAGTAATCTTCTCAGGATATACTTGCTCCTGATGGGAATTTAACCCTTCAGATATAGCAGCCAAAGTCCATACTTTGTTGGTGTATAAGGATTCCATCTCAGATCGATAAACATCCAGCCATTCTTACAGAGTCCCACTCCTGATGGCCAGCTCGAAACTAGTTGGGTCATCATCTCATGATGCAATCCTCGCTCCTACCGTCATAGAGAAACCAAAATATCTCTCAGGTGGGTGAGGAACCCTACTAGATCGGCGGAGAGGCTGAGGTTCGTTAGATTCTATTGAATCCTTTGGTTCTACCAAATCATCAGCTGCAGTTTGTATAGCTGGAACCTTTCCAGTTCTACATAACTGACCTTGCCTCGAGCTTGTCCGGATTTTGCTTTTAGACATAGGCCGGACAAACCTAAATCTTAACAAACTTAAGATATGGACTCTTCCCTTTCCATATCACATATGAAGTGGTAGGCAACTGATTTGATTGGAACCCTATTCAATAGGTATGCATCTTCTCAAGCGCATAACTCCCAAAAGGAAATTGGAAACTCAATAGTACTCATCATAGAGCACACCATATCACATAGGGTGCAATTGATCCGTCCCGATATACCATCGTGCTATGGTGTATACGGAGGAGTAATGCTGAGAGAGAATCCCATTCTCCTTTAGAATAGTCCAGGAATTCCGTGCTCAAGTATTCTCCTCCTTGATCACATCAAAGGACATAATACTTTTACCCGTTTATGGTTCTCTACTTCAAACTTATATTCTGTGAATATCTCAAAAGGTTCGGACTTGTGTTTCAACAGGAACATATATCTGAATCTTGAGAGATCATCAGAGAATGTAATGAAGTACAAAGAACCGGTCTTGGCATTTGTAGACAGGGGACCTTCATACATCAACATGTATCATCCCAAGAGTTCACTAATTCTTTCTCTGCTTCCAATAAACAGAGCTGTGGTCATCTTATCTTTGTGACATGACCTGCAAGTTTTCACAAGATGTAAATTCAAACAGATTTAAATATGCATCTATGTGCAACTTAGCTAGTCGGGTCGCATTGATATAACCTAGTCTACAATACCTCAAGAAGGATCCGTTCATTTCTGAACTCTTCCTCTTGTGTGTGTTCTGTATACTAAGAACTGTAGTTTGATTTAGAACGTTAATGTTTTAAGATAACGTGCCTGAACCGATCAACTCTTGATTTAGGAAATGTTCAAAACATTATCCAACAATACAAAATTATATCCTTCTTTACCTAAATAAAGAGACTGATATGATTTCGTATATCAGGTTCGGTATCTAATAACATTTGTTCATAATCAATGTATTCTGGTAATACAGGGTGACAGTGACCAACAGACTTGGCTGCAACACTTGCACCGTTTTCTGCCTCATGAAACTTATCACCCGTTCTCAGTTCTTTACCTATCTGTAGCCCATGTAACAGATTACATATGCGGGATCCTGATGCGGTATCATATACCCAGGACGTAAAGGACATTTGAGAAACAGTTCTCTGTAATGAACACACCCGAAAATGATGCATCAATATGCACTCTCTTCGTTTGGGCGGCACGGGAATTCTGGTAATCCCCAATTCCTGCTCTGTCTTATAACAATTATAAGTTGGAGCGGGACCAACGTTCCTCAGCTCAGAATAACAAGCTGGTTCGGTCAATATATTTGTTTTATTATCTTGATTAAGGCGTGATATGGTCGCTACCTGGAGAGAGAGAGAAGAAAACACTCTGCGTGCGCTCTTGCAAAAATAGATTGGTTATTATTTTATCTAATCAGGATGGCTCCCACTGTTTTTATCAAATCTTCCTTCAAACCCTAAAAGGAAAGACTAGCCGGGATTAATTACACGCTACAAGTTCGCCAATCTTTCAGCCAGGCCAGTGTCGGTACTTTGAGAGAGGTTCCCCGTGCTTTCGCACGGACCTAATTACAGTAAACCTCGTTTTCCCAGAGGCGTAACCCCGTTGACACCTTTCTAGACACCTACTTGATCGGCTAATTGTAATGTGTAAAACTCTCCCAGGAGTAACAATTACTCGCAGCGGGTATCGGGATCCAACTATCTCATAGAAGGTATGCAATCTCATTGCAAATTTCAACACTTGAAATTCCCGATAATATTTTGCCCCTAGCGTCCTATGACCTTGACGCAGGCCAACAAACCATAGTGCGCTAGTCAAGTTCAACCCGTCATTTCCTGATTGAATTAAACCCACCCGCACGACCCTTGACGCAGGCCAACAAAGTCGCACGACTACCCTAATCCAATCTGCATCATATGCATAAGCAGATAAATACTAGTTAGCTACCGCACACTACGCCTTGACGCAGGCCAACAAACGTAGCACGAATACTAACTACTACTTATCTGAAATGACGGAGGGCTACGACAGGTTTTTCTGAAAACCTATTGCGTAATGAACTTGATATCGTTGTAGAATCAAATGGTTTTAAAAATGGAGTGCTTTTGAGGTTTTTTTCTAGTTTTGCTAAAGGGGTCACCCTCGGTGAAGGGATCGTCGGCCCTTTACTCATCGAATAAGGTGCTGGATATATCAAATATACCGTTGTGCAAAGCAAAAACTATAGAAGCAATCAAAAGACAAACCGAGGGTTGTAGCATCTGCCAGTTATTGCTAAAGGAGTCACTCCCGGTGAAGGGATCTCGGTCCTTTCCCTATCGAATAAGGTGCAGGATGTTCTACAAGGAACACCGCGATGCAAAGCAAGAACTGTAGCTACCTGTTTTTGAAAATTCGATTCCACAACATCTTAGGTTTATTTTCTTTCATTAATCATATTAATGAAGTCCCATCATTTAAGTTACCTAAACATCACAGATAAATACGACGTACACTTATGCCATCCGCATTCGCCTCGCTGTCCCCTCATACACCGTTAGGTTAGGTAACTAACGACAGAGAGGGGCAGGGCTAGCACGGGTGTAAAACATAAGTAACGTCTATATAATACACCATATATACTATATACAGTATTTATCACAGAACATCAAATGATCACATCACAGATATCGCAGCAGAAGAAACATATGAAACATTGGATATACTAGGACGTCCGTGTTTTTAATACGAGCCAGTATAAAACACGGATTCCACGGTCGCGATGAATAGCTAAACCCACACCCCTAGACCCCTACGAGAGCGTCAAACAACCCTACCAATTCTAGAGTTAGGAGACCCGGACTCGACTCCTCGAGTTGGTCTCCCACTGGACTCCAGAACCCGGCTACTTGTGCCTTCCTCCTTGGGTCTATCCTAGTGCGGAAAAGTAAATAATATACAAATGGTGACAACTTCCGCAACCTGGAAGTGGCCCAATAAAAGAATATTACATACATATTTTTACATGAATGAAAATGAAAAACACTCATCTCACATAAAAAAACCCGGCTATTCAAACACGACGATCCAATATAACATATCCAGCAACACATAACATCACATGTCATCAACGTAAGTAAACATGCGTATCCCAATTTTCGTTGACATATAGCAACGAAACCGGCGATATCACATATTACACTTACGGTCGCAGAAAAGAAAGTGTAAAACTACAACAGTTGGAATCCGCAATCTCCTTAGACATCGCATGCCTAATCAAATGAATTCCTTAGACATCACATGCCTAACAATTATAAACCCCGCATTTTAGTCTCAATATCGAAAACTCTTTTCAATATCTAGTCGGGCAATTCAACAAGATTCCCGGCATTTTGATCGAATGCTCGTCGCAAACTTTAGTAGGCAGCCGCACCACCAATGCGGTCGACGAAGTGCACCAAGGCGGAACATCGCTGCCGCGAGTACCCGAACGGATGCTTTCGGCGACGGGGTTCTCCTACAGTCACTTGGTCGGGGGTAAGGGGTGTAGCTGTCTATTAAGTTTATCCGGCGAGTATCCGCGTACGCTACGTGATTGCGACGGACTTTTGATCACATCAAAATTCCGTGGCAACCGATCAAGTGAGACTAAACTGCTATGTTTATAACATCCAAATCAGTTATCTCATAACTACTTGTGGATTCCAAATATTGTATCCCATTCCAGATAAATAGAAAATGTTAAACTTTCCGATCGAAGGGCAGTTCAAGACGGTCACATAATTGAGTTAAGGTTTGTCGTCTTCTAGAGGGTCCATCGCGTTACTTGCACTACTTAGAACGTTCTTAAACTATGGAAAAATCCAACACTTGGAAATTTCCCGGCAGGGGAAAAATTGGGTATTTATATTCGGTCGAACTTTTTAACATATTCAAAAATTATCCGGAAAACACATAGACAAAGTTAAACTTCCCGATCGAATCGACGAACTCTCAATACAACCCAGAAAACTCAACTCTTGAGCAAACTTTAAAAATTCCCAGAAAATACAGCACTTATAAAGAGAGATTACTGTGCAAACAGAAATAGATAAAGGGACAGAACGGCCGTGGAACCGCCGCACGAGCCATGCTCGTGCCGCGGTTCCGCGGTGCTTTAGTCGATTTAGACTCACGTGCTGCACAGTAATCCTTAGAAAAGCCTGCTGATTTTTCTGAGTATTTTTAATTTGGAAAAATGCACAGTTTTGAAAAATGTATAGAGAAGGCATAGAATTAGGGTTTCGGGGTTCGATCGGGTTTCTAACATCGTCTACGCATCGCCTAAGACTCTAGCTAGGCTCTGCTACCACTGTAGGGTTCCTAGGCACACTCATGAGGTTCCACAAGGCATCAACCATGCCAAAATCAAATTTTTCTTGTGCCGAGAAACCCTAATGCTAGATCGTTAACTAGAGGCAAAGGCAAAACATGCAATTAAACAACTTTATTGCTAAGTGAATGGAAATAACACCTTCGTAGATCCGGTCCACCACTTCTCTAGCTCCGTGATGACGTCCCTTCGCTGCGATCACCGGGATCCCGGACTCTAGCGATAGTTTCGTCGGGGAAATGAACGGGCTAGGTCGTTGACTTCGATGCCGAAGATGATCTACGTCGAGGCAACTCTAACTCAAGCTCCATCTTCACTTGGATATGAAACTTGTGAAGATAACACACTCTACTACATGGCAAGTGGTAGAGGATGAAGAAATAGGAAGTGGGTTCACTTTGGATTTGGATTTTTCACATGATTTCATCACTTGACATTTTTGTAGAAAGCTTTTCTTTTCTTCACTTGAAGAAGAAGATGAAGAAGAAGAGAAATGAATTTTTGAATTAATTGCAAAAAGAAAATCAAGTGATGGTTATCATAATGCAACCAAGGGTGAGGCTAACTAGTGTAGAGAATAAACTAGGGTTTAGGAAAATGGTTAGGATTAAGGAATAAAACAAAATGGTCAAAGCTTTATCGAAGCTTCATGAAGCTTCACAAAATCCAAAGAAAGCCACCATTTTATTTCAAGCCAAAAGGAATAAATAAATAAATAAATAAGTAAATCAAACCCTAACCATTAACCTAATCATGGTTTAATCACACATACACCCAAGTTTGCATGTATCATCAAACATGATACAATCAAGTGCACAAAAATATATCACATATACAATGTGCACATCAAGTGAGAAAATCATCTTAAGTGAACCAATACTAGTTAATGTAAAGTAATATATCAAATATATAATTATACATTAAATCATTAAATCAACACTTGATTTAATGATCCGGTCATACTGCATATAACCGACTAATATCAAGTGTATCAATGTATCGAATCAACACTTGATTCGGTAACCCGGCTATATCACATATAACCTGCCAATGATACAAATCGTGAGAATAGAATACAGTATCACATACTGGTATTATTCTCGGTCCCGCACATATCTCATATGCGCTCCTATTTCGTTTCGCTTGAGCCAGGAAACCTCTGTGTAGGACTCTAAAGACTCGTCAATACGCCGGCAGCAGGTGATGATCATATCAAACACCCACAAGCCGCAAGCGGTCTGCTAAACGTAACGGCCACCCGGGTATTGAGCGATCAGAAGATCAACGAGCAAGCCCGCTCACACTCCTGTGAATCCAACCAGTAACACTTACCGTACAGTCCGGTCTGTTCATCTGATATGTCGCATATCTTTCCTAGAGGTGGTAAACGTCAGACCCCAATAGCTCGATAAGTCGTGTCGATATGAGGTCTATAACGGTTCGAGAAACTACTGATAACACTTACCAGTAAATCACAGCAACCCTGGCCAGGGATTTCCGGTTATAGCCAATCAAACACAGCGCAACATCAACTCCCTATACCGGGAGAGACGAATCCCCTCCTATCGCTCATTGCCTCCATGTGATTTGGGAATGTACCCAAAAACCACCGTTTTGCACGCCCTCTTGGATGTGGTAAGGTGGAAATCAAAGCACAGTGGGAATCACACAAGACTCTATGACGATCTCGGGTCTACAGACTAACCTGTACCAGTGTCACCAGAGAACTGCCATCTGACATAAGGTATAATACCATCTGGGAGTTCTCGGCGAGTCCGTCCAGTGTACCCAGTCTCCACTGAGCACCCGTATATCATCTCTGATGTCAAACACCAATGGATATGGGATCATCCATCGCCCATCTGTATGGGTCGAGAAGGTACACGCTAGTCTACTCTGGTATATCGATGCCCCGTCTCGATACACCCACGACTAGGGACTTTGAAGGATGTACTTATGGACTACCACGTCCCCACTAGTATGATCCGCATCATAGTCCAGGTAGTCAAGTACACATCTTAAGGGCTTTACCAACATGTAACAGAGAGACAATCAGTGTACACGTTAAGGTAAAGGGTAACCAGATAGCATACTATCATATCAAGCAAGAAAGTCATCCCTATATATGTCCAAGCATCCACTACAATATACATCCTATGTATAGTAATGGCCTCTAGGGCATACATATAACTAACAATTTATGCACGTACGATGTTCGGACAGTTTTTACTAGCCGGCTTTGGTTTAAGCCAGATTCTAATATCGGATTATTGGATTTATACAGTCTAAAGTTTTTCCGTGTTTTCACGGATAGGAGGGGCGTTCTCGTAATTTGGCGGGAAGCTTCTAGAAGGATGATGACTTGGGGGTTAAGGTGGCATAAGCATTTATTGATTTAGTGACTCATTTGTGTGATTCATTCATGTCATTAATGATGCATTAATTGGTTAATGACTCATGTAATGAATCACACATAATGAATAAATGAAGCATGGTGATTAATCATTTGATTTATTTTATTTGATAAATGATTATGCTTCATATATTCAAGAAGGGTCATTATTTCATTATCATTCTCATCCTCACCTTCTCTCTCCTCAAGCTCTCTCTCTTCAAACCCTAATCCTACCATCTCATGTGTTGAGATCAAGGATTAGCAAGACTAATTAATCCATATCCATACTCTATATCACCTAGGTGACTTTGATTAGCAACTAGAGAAACCTAGTTACCTCAAGATTAGAGGCAAAGCTTGGAGTAGAAGCTCTCGGGTGGATCGTCTATTACATAGAAGAGGCCGACGAGGAGGAGGATAACGAGAAGAAGAAGGACACGGTTCATTAGGTATAATCTTCTTCCATAGTAGTTAACAACTCCTATGTTAGTGTTAGTTATAGTTTAGCAAAGATCCTTTCGGTTAGTCGATGTTAATCTAAAGAACTTGATTGTTTTTCATATTTCCGCCTCCCCGCAACTCGTGGGGTGTAATACATCGACTTACACAGGAAACCTCCCACTGTATCCTCAAATTCCCCTCCAAACCTGAAAGAAGAATTAGTCGGAATTACCCGAGGAGTAAACCAACTCATCAGTGGGAATCGGGATCCAACTATCAACGCATGATAATGTGATGGAATCCAATCACGTTATCACACTCCAGAAAGTATGCGCATATCTGGAAAGTTTCAGTTTCTTTAGAAACTCCCGATGTGATTTTTACCCCATGCTCTTATGACCTTGACGAAGGCCAACATATCATAAGTCACATGTCAAGTTCTACCCGTCATTGTCCAGGTTAATTTGAACCCATCCGTACTTACCCTTGACGAAGGCCAAAATAGTAGTATGACTGTCCCATACTAACGCATCTATCTATGAAACAGAAAAGTAACAAATAGCTACCATACACTATGCCTTGACGAAGGCCAACATACATAGCATGAATACTAAGTGTTACCTTTCTGAAATGACGGAGGGCTACGAATGGTTTTTGGCGAAAAACCCTTAACGTAATGAACTTGATATCGTTGAAGGAACCGGATAGCCTTTTATAAAAATATAGTGGCGAAAACCTTTGCTAAAGAGGTCACTCCCGGTGAAGGGATCTCGGCTCTTTCCCCGTAGAATGAGGTGCAGGATATTCCAACTGAATACCTCGATGCAAAGCAAAAAGTAATCGACTATAGTGAAGTTATTACCCTGACGCAAACTTCTGTCCAAGGGGTCACTCCCGATGAAGGGATCTCGGCCCTTGCCTCGTCGACTGAGGTGCAGGATATTCCAACTGAATACCACTGTGCAAAACAAAAGAAAACGTCCTTGCAATAACAGCTTTTTGAAAAATTGTTCCAACAACATCGAACAGGTTTGTTTAGCTTGCATTGATCTGAATCAACGCAGTCCCATCAATTGATCACACCAATAAAGAACGAAAATATGATGTACGTATATGCCATCCGCATTCGCCACTGGGTCCCGTCATCACCCGTTAGGTTACTTAACTAACGACAGAGCGGGGACTGGACTAGAGTGGGTGTAAAACATATACAACATCTACTAGTATATATATCAACATATAATATTCGCTCATAGCGTGATAAAATACAACATCACAGAAATATAATAAGCATCACAGAACAATACAGATAATCTGGAAACCCAGGGTTTCACAGAGCCGCAACTGAAACCCGACGTTCCCCCGGTCGTGTGGATAGCCTGTGCAATGAAATCCTAGACCCCTAAGGGCGCGGCAAGTTACCCGCCAAAACCTGAAGCGAGGCAGCCCCCTTCAACAAAGTGAAGGGACCACCCAACACTTCACAGAATCCGGTAACCTGAGCACCCCTCCTTGGGTCAACCTATACCCCCTACGAGTGCGGCGAATAGCCCGCCAATTCTAGAGTAAAGCCCCCTCTGTCTCAAAGCCATGAGATGCGGGCTCGTTGCCCTCTAGAATCCGGCTATCCGTGCACCCCACCGTGGGGTAATCCTAGTACATAAAGTAAAATATATACAACGGGTACATCGACCTCAGCCCGGTCGTGCCCCAAAAGAATAATATATAAACAGGCAGTAACGGCAGTCCACATGTCGGACGCTCGCCCCGCAATATCAAATGTACAAATATAACCAAACTGTACTACCATTGCATCCAGGCTATCCACCACGACAAATCCGCAACATCACAGCACAACACAGAACATCAACGTGAATGTCACGTTCGCAAATCCGTCTAAAAGGGCTATAGCAATTAGACAAGATTTACCGATCAAATGACATTCACGGCGCAGATATAATGTAAGTATTGTGAACTAACATATTTAAAATTTTCGATCGACAAAATTTCCCGAAGTGGGCCCCAAGTACAATTCCCAGTACTCAAACAAAATCTGGGCCCAAACAAAATATTCAAAAAACCACATTTTCACACAAAAGACCAGCACAAGAAAAATGGTGCACTGAAGCTATACAACGGCGGCGGAACCGCGACCAAAACGTGGTCAGTGTCGTGGTTCCGCGGCGCTACAGTGGATTCGTGCTCCCAAATTTCTACAGAGGTCTTAAAAACGCCTGCCTGATTTTCTGACATACTCAAAATAATTTTTAGACCACAAAAAAAATCGACAGAAACTCAGAAAATGAAAACGCTGTTTCGGAAATTTTGATCGATCGATGTTTTAAACACGTTAGAACAAGCTAGTAAAGGTTAATGGCGTGGCTCTGATACCATGTAAGTCTACGGTAGCGCCCCGGCCGTCTGTCCGAGGCCAAAATGCGGAAATGAAAACTTTTTCAAAACTTGAAACCGGCGCTATCGCAGACTTTAAGCCCGGATCGAACCATTAACCTATAACTAGCAACTAGAGAAAGGGTTGGAAAAGCTATACCGATCGATCCGTGTCCTTCGGTCTTTGCCCACCATCCCAATCTCCTCGCGGCATCTCCGATCTCGATCTCCTCGTCGGAAAGGGCACCACAGCTTCGAGTCTTTTTACGGGCTCCCGCTTCATCCGAAGCAACTCGGGCACGAAGTTCGCTAGCCGACGTGTCCAAGGCGATGTAGAGAATGTGTGTGATCACTTTGTCTCTTGAGGATTTAGTGGATGCCATTAGTGAGGAGATAGTGAGCTCAAGAAAGAAGAGGAAGAAGAAGTTTTCTTATTCTTTTTCTTTTGTGTTGAGATGATCATGAAAGTGAGAGTAAGAATGAAATACAAGAGCTAACCATGAGCTTATGGCTGCCCTTTCTCTCGCTTCCTCTCATTTTATCCACAAATCAATCAAATAATGTGACACATGCACAAAGAAAGAGACCATGGGTCATCATTTGTGCATGTGTCACAATTAATGCTCCTAATCATGATTTTGAGCTCATTATTTCCATATGAAAACATTAATCCAAATGTTTGCAACAATAAAAAGAGAATGGTATCTACTAAAGTAAACTCGTGACGGATCACAAGAGTACCCCTCACCTGTATATACATATCTGCATCCGCATTCCGACCGAATGCGAATGCGATGAGACTAAAGTAATCCAACAAATCTAATACTAGGATCCGTTTTAAACCAAAGCCCACTAGTATGATCCGCCCGATCATGATCCGTGCACTACTTCACGTATATGATCGAACCCTGCCATAATACCATACGGCCTCTACAACGTTTCGCCCGAAACTTGAGAAACTGTCTGTGGGGGACTCTAAAGACTCGTCAATACTTTGGCTGTGGATTTAACCACTAGCACGTCAGTGGTACTAGCTGTACGTAACGGGCTGCCACGTATTGACCAAAAGAGAGGTCGATGAGTGAACTCATCCTGACACCCTACTGAGCCTGTCAGTGACAATATCCGTACAGTCCGGTCCGTTCGTCTATGAGCATCGCATGTCGGGCCTAGGGGGTTGGTAAAAGTCAGACCCCCAAAAGCGGTACAAGTCATGTCGGAGTGTAGCCCAGAATACCCTGAGATACTACTGGAATACCTACCAGTAAATCTCCTGCCTTAGCCAAGGACTTCGTGTAATGGCTCTCCTAGACACAGCGCGATCTCACCCCCAATACCGGGAGAGACGAAACCCCTGCCGATCCGCTCACTGCCTCCATGTGGCTCGGGACTGTACCCAACTAAAACCTGTTTGCACGAATCCTTTGAGCCGTGGTAGGGTAGTAATCAAAGCACAGTGGGAACTCATACGAGACAAATGACGATCTCATGTCGATGAACTAACTTGTACACATGTCACCAGGGAGCTGCTATCTGACGTCGGGTATAATACCAACTAGCATGTTCCCGGCGAGTCCTGTCCGGTGTACTCATAACCCAATGAGCACCTGTATACATCTTAGGTGAACCAACTAACACCAATGGCTTGTGAGACCGGCCACCGCCCCTCGTCGGGGTCTCGACTGTATACACTAGTCTACTCCAGAGTATCGATGCCCTGTCTCGAAAACTCCCACGACTAGGGACCTTTTAAGGATGTGCTTATAGACCCCAGCTCCCACGTATATGATCGCCATCATACTGCTGGCAGTCAAGCAAGTATCCTAAGGGCTCTATCAACGCGTAATGGCGACCTGTAAAGTCACCTAAAGCTGTACATGATGATATAGATAAACCAGATAGGATACTATCATCTTGAGTAAGACTGTCCTACCAGTATAGGTCCTCCCTCAATCATTGCAATCACGTGCCTATGATCCAATAATTGACTCTGAGGGCACTATATCCAACAATTATAGCCACCGTTGTACTATTTTTCTTTTACTGTTTTTGGTCCTAGGATAGACCCAAGGAGGGGTGCACAAACCACCGGGTTCTTTGAAGTGCCGAGTGGCCTACTCACTTTGTTGAGCGAGGTTGCTTCACTTCGGGAATTTGGCGGGTAGTTTGCCGCACCCGTAGGGGTTTAGGGTGGGGTTTGGTTATTCATCACGACCGTGGAATCCGTCTTTCGTTATGGACTTAAACGAAGTGCGGAATTTCTAGTATATCCAATATGATCATCTGTGATCTGGAATGCCTATTATTGCGTGAGACGAATGTATATATCTATATATGATATTTAGTAGGCGTTGCTTATGTTTTGCACCCGCGATAGTCCAGCCCCCGCTCTGTCGTTAGTTAAGTAACCTAACGGGTGATAACGGGGCCTCGTGGCGAATGCAGATAGCATAAGCGTACGTTTAATTTTCGTTTCTTTCTGCAATGGTAGGATTAATTGATGGGACAACATTAACTCATTAATGCAAAGAAAACAAACCTAAACTAAATCGTTGGAACAATTTCAAAACCACTCGGTTTTCTTCAAAAAGCAATTTTAAATGCAGAGCCTAAACCGCTCCTTTTTAAAAAGATATCATGGTTCCTTCGGTTATATCAAGTTCATTACGTTAACAGTTTCGCCAAAAACCAGCCGTAGCCCTCCGTCGTTTCAAATAAACAACACATCATATTCATGCTATTTTGTTGGCCTGCGTCAAGGCATAGTGAATGGTAGCAATGTGTTGCTTATTTGTTGCATAGATAGATGCATTAGTTTAGGACAGTCGTACAGCCTTGTTGGCCTACGTCAAGGGAGAGTACGGATGGGTCTAAATCAATCAGGACAACGACGGGAAGAACTTGACTTGCATCTTATGATTTGTTGGCCTACGTCAAGGTCATAAGAGCTTGGGGTAAAAATCATATCGGTAGTTTTAAACATAAAGGAAACTTGCAGATTTAGCATACCTTCTGGAGTGTGGTGACTAGAGTGGCTTCCATCTAGGTCATCATAATATGATAGTTGGATCCCGATCCCACTGATGAGTAGGATTACTCTCGGAAAATTTTCTCACTTAACAATCAATACTATAAACCAAGTAGGTGTCTAGAACGGTGTTAGTGGGGCTACGCCTCCAGGGAATTATATAATTAAGGAACTTCGCGAAAGAGTTGGAAAACCTCCCTCGAAGTACCAACACTAGCCTGGCTGAAAGGTTAAGCAAGTATTGTGACGTGCGATTAATCCTGACTAATTCTTCTTTTAGGGGTTTGAAGAAGAATTTGAGGAAACAGTGGGAGCTATCCTGTTTAGATAAACTAATAAACCAATCTAAACTTGCAAGAGCATATACTGAGTGTTTCTTTTCTCTCTCTCTGGCAGCTACCATGACAGGACTAAAACTATTACTTGAAAAGAATACACAGACTGGGCCAAGCTATAAGGATTGGCTAAGGAACGTCAACATTGCACTGACTTATGACAAAGTTGCATATGTCACCACCGCTACTACTCCCCCTGTCCCAGGACCAGATTCCTCAGTTGCGGACAAAGAGGTCCGCAAAACTTAGGATTTGGACTGCGAGAAAGCTAAGTGTATTGTGCTGGTGTCCATGAATAATGAACTTCAAAAACAGCACGAAAGTATGGATATTAAATCCATTTTTCTCCATTGCAAAGAATTGTATGGAGAGCACTCTCGTATCGCGAGGTACAAGAACTCAAGGAAACTATTCCAGATGAGGTTAGCTCCAGGATCACCGTAGGAGAGCACGTCTTGAAAATGATCAGCCTCATTGAGGAACTCGCAAACCTGGGATGCGTGCTAGAAAATGAGTTGTACATTGACTTGATTTTGCAGTCCCTTCCACACACCTTCTCTCAGTTCGTGATAAACTTCAACATGCACGAAATGGAAGTTGATCTTCCAAAGCTCCTCAACATGTTAAGGGTAGCAGAGAGCTCCTTAAAAAAGGAGAAGACACCCGTTCTGTATGTTGGCCAATCATCCTCTTCTAAATCCAGAGCGAAAGCTAAGGGGAAGAAGAAGATGAAAGCCACCAAACCGAAAGGTGGGGTCAAGAAGGTGGAGGGAATGAACAAGGCGGGGAGAGTGAAAGTGGACAAGAGTGAGTGTTATTATTGTCACAAGAAGGGGCACTAGAAAAAGGATTGCATGGATTTTAAAGCCAAGGACACGAAGCAAGCTGTTGCTGCTGCTTCAGGTGTGTTTGTAATCGAAAACTGTTTTTCAGTAAACTCTACATCATGGGTACTTGATACCGTTTCTGGTTCTCATATCTGTAATTCTTTGCAGGCTCTGAGAAACCGTAGAGCACTGAAGGCAGGTGATGTGACCCTCCGGGTTGGCAATGGAACAAACGTAGATGTTGTTGCAGCGGGGGATTATCACATGGGGTTGACTAGTGGGCATATTTTGGTGTTGTACAGCTGTTTTTGTATTCCCAGTATGCTATGTAATATTATATCAGTATCTTTATTATCTAATGAAGGATATAATTTTGCACTAGAAAGAAATGTCATGAACATTCTCCTAAAGCAAGAAATGACTGGGTTTGGCATACTGGAAAATGGCATCTACATACTTCATCAACCTCAAGTTTTCAATATTCAAAACACACTCAAAAGAAAGGCTCTAGATTTAAACCAAGCCTTCCTATGGCATTATAGACTTTATCATATAAATGAAACAATGTTGACTAAGTTGCATAAAGATGGATATTTAGATCCGTTTGAATATTCATCATATGCAACTTGTCAATCATGTATCAAAGGGAAGATGACCAAATCTCCGTTCATCGGACACGGAGAAAGAGCCACGGAGCTCTTGGGACTTGTACACAGCGATGTATGTGGTCCAATGTCTACACATGCACGAAACGGTCACTCCTACTTCATCACTTTTACTGATGATTTCTCAAGGTATGGACATGTGTTCTTAATGAAGCATAAATCCGAGGCCTTTGAGAAATTTAAGGAGTATAAAAATGAAGTGGAGAAACAGACCGGTAAAAGCATCAAGACACTTCGATCTGATCGAGGTGGAGAATACTTAAGTACCAGTTTCCTTGAATGCTAAAAGAGAATGGAATTCTCTCTCAGCTTACTCCTCCATATACACCTCAGCATAATGGTGTATCAGAAAGGAGGAATCGCACGCTACTGGACATGGTGCGTTCAATGATGAGTAGTGCTGAGTTGCCACTTTCTTTCTGGGGTTTTGCGCTGGAATCAGCTGCATTCCTATTGAATAGAGTTCCGACTAAGTCTGTGCCTACCACTCCATATGAAATGTGGAGTGGGAAGAGACCATATCTCAAGTATCTCAAGATATGGGGGTGTCCAGCATTTGTTAAAAAGCATAATCCGGACAAGCTCGAAGCACGATCGGTTTTGTGCAAGTTTGTGGGATACCCCAAGCATTCAAGGGGATATCTTGTCTACCACACTGAAGAACAAAAGGTGTTTGTCGCTCGCCACATTATCTTCTTAGAGAGCGAATTTCTTGCAAAAGAAATTAGTGGGAGCGCGGTAAAACTGGAAGAAATTCCAGAACCTCAAACTACTGCCGAGGACTTAGTAGAACCTCAGGTTTCAATAGAGCCCGACGAACCAACGCCGCTCCGCAAATCTAGTAGGCTTTCTCGTCCCCCTGAGAGATACTCTGGGTTTCTTTTAGATGGGGATCGAGAGGATTGCATTATCGATGATAATGAGCCTACTAATTTTCAGTAGGCTATCACGAGTAAAGACTCGGTAAAGTGGCTGGATGCTATGAGATCCGAAATGGAATCCATATACACCAATAAAGGATGGACTTTGGATATTGCTCCTCCTGGGGTGAAACCAGTTGGACACAAGTGGATCTTCAAAAAGAAGATTGGTGCCTTTGGACAAGTGGAAACCTACAAAGCTAGACTCGTTGCAAAAGGTTTTCGTCAAAGACCAGGATTGGACTATGATGAAACCTTTTCTCCAGTAGCTATGCTTAAATCCATTCGGATCCTGCTTGTCATTGCTGCCTTCCATGACTATGAAATATGGCAGATGGACGTAAAAACAGCTTTTCTAAATGGACATTTAGAAGAAAGTGTTTACATGGATCAACCACAGGGTTTCTTAGACGGTGGGAGCAGCGGAAAGGTGTGCAAGTTGCTTAAATCCATTTATGGATTAAAGCAAGTATCGCGGAGTTGGAACATCTGCTTTAAAGAAACGGTCAAAGAATTTGACTTTATCAAAAATGTAGATGAACCATGCATTTATAGGAAGATTGTAGAAGGAGCAGTAGTCTTCCTCGTACTATACGTTGACGACATACTCCTGATAGGGAATGATATCCCTATGCTACAATTAGTAAAGCACTTCTTGTCACAGAAATTCTCCATGAAAGACTTGGGAGATGCCTCCTACATTCTGGGGATTAAGATCTATCGTGATAAATCCAAAAGAATGTTGGGACTTTCACAGTTCGGGTACATTGACACTATACTAAAGAGATTTAGTATGGAAAATTCCAAGCGTGGTAATTTACCCACTTGTCACGGGATCACCATCTCCAAAGAGATGTCTCCAAAGACTGATGAAGAGAGGGCTCGCATGGGAATTATACCCTACGCTTCGGCTGTAGGATCTATAATGTATGTGATGTTATGTACCAGACCAGATGTAGCTTACGCACTTAGTGTGGTAAGCAGGTATCAGTCAGACCCGGGTGAGAAGCATTGGATAGCGGTAAAGAACATTCTCAAGTACCTGAGAAGGACTAAGGAGATGTTCTTGGTTTACGGTAGTGGGGACCTCCAAGTCGAGGCTTTTACCGACTCCAGCTTCCAAAGTGACAAAGATGACTCTAAATCTGTTTCGGGTTTTGTGTTTACCCTCAATGGAGGGGCGGTATGTTGGAAGAGTTCCAAATAGGATACCGTCGCAGACTCAACAATGGAGGCTGAGTATATAGCTGCTAACGATGCCGCGAAAGAGGCTCTCCGGATGAAGAAGTTCATCTCTGAACTTCAGGTGGTTCCGTCCATTGCCAATCCAATATCTTTGTATTGTGATAACAATGGGGCTGTAGCATTAGCGAAGGAACCAAGGTCCCATCAGAAATCCAGGCATATCTTAAGGCGGTATCACCTGATCAGAGAGATCGTGGATCGCCGGGAGATCGAGGTGCGGAGAGTGGACACAAAAGACAACACGGCAGATCCATTCACCAAGGCCATCCCTCAAGTCCAGTTCGAGAGGCTGTTTGAGATGTTGGGCATGCGGTACGCCAGCAACCGGATCTAATGTAGATAGTGGGTACTCATTGCACCAATTATAGGCCTTAGTGAAAGTGGGAGATTGTTGGATATATATGCCCTAGAGGCCTTCATTGTATAGGATGCTAGGGATATGTATGTACAGGACAATCTTGCTCGATATGATAGTACGCTATTTGGTTTGTCTTTATCTTAATATGTGATATATTTTACTTTGTATTTCATATATTGTGTACATGTTGATAAAGCCCGTAGGATATTTGCCTGACTACCAGCGTTATGATGGCATTCATACTTGTGGGAGCTGGGTGGTCAATAGGCACATCCTTAAATGTCCCTGGTCGTAGGAGTATTGAGACTGGGCATCGATACTCCAGAGTAGACTAGTGTATACATATCTAGACCCTGACGAGGGGTGATGGATTGATCCCGCAGCCATTGGTAATGTGCACCTAAGATTGTATACAGATGCTCACTGGGTGTGGGTTCACCGGACAGGACTCGCCGAGGACTGACTAGATGGTATTATACCTAGCGTCAGATAGCAGTTCTCTGGTGACATGTGTGCAGATAGTCTGTCGACTTGAGGTCGTCATTTGTCTCGTGTGAGTTCCCACTGTGCTTTGATTACTACCCTACCATGGCTCAAAGGAGACATGCAAAAAGGTTTTAGTTGGGTACAGTCCCGAGCCACATGGAGGCAGTGAGCGACTGTTGGGGATTTGTCTTTCCCGGTATAGGGAGTCGATATCGCACGGTGATCGGTTGGTCATTACCATAAGTCCCTGGCCATGGCTGATTGAGAATTACTGGTGGACGGACCAGTAGATTCTCGGATGGTCTTGAGCCACACTGACACGACTTGTACGGTTATTAGAGGTCTGGCATTCACCACCACCCCTAGACCTTACATGTGATACTCTCAGACGAACAGACCGGACTGCACGGATATTGTCACGGACAGGCTCAGTAGGGGTTTCGGACGAGTTCGCTTATCGGCCTCCTTTTCGATATGTACCTGGGTTGCCGTTACGTACAGCTAGTGCCACTGACGGACTTGTGGTTAAACCCACTGCCAGCGTACTGTCGAGTCTTTAGAGTCCCACACAGAGGGTTTTCCCTGGATCAGGCGAGACGATGTAGAGGCCGTATGGTCTTACGGCAGGGTTTCGATCGCATACGTGTACTGGCTACACGAATGATGTTCGAACAGATAATACTAGTAGGCTTTGGTTTAAGCCGGATCCTAATATTATATTATTGGATTATACTTGTCTCTGTGTATCCATATTTTTCGGAATACGGATACGGGTATGTATATACGGTGAGGGCATTCTTGTAATTTTACAAGAATGAGCTTCTAGAAGGAGAGACCTCATTATTGATATATCCTTTTTTGATAAAGTATTAATGAGGTGGAAATTAGGAGAAATTTGAGGAATGGGTTGCAAGCATGGCTTTGTGAATTGTTTATTCATTTGGAGTTCCTATTCAAGCATGGTTGCATTTTATGTGACTAATTTATTCCATGCTTGAATTATTGTCTCAAGACTTAGCCATTCTCTCATCTCATTTCTCTAGTTCATTCTAACATGATCACTCTCTCTCCTAGGTTTTCTCTCCTCCTCCCTCAAGCTCATGCCAACACATGTGTTGTGAATCAATGAGCTTTGAGACTAATTAATCCAATACACCTTCTCTACTTCTACTTAGTAGTCTTCCTTAGCAAGTTGGATCACTAAGTTATCTCTTTGAGGTTGGAGCTTGACCATAGGCCCTCGGGTGGATCCTTCTTCGACGCAAAGTAGACCGGCAACCGAGTTCTTTTGAAGCCAAGGAGGAGCCAAAGAAAGGAGATCAAGAAGAAGCTTGAACCAAGGAGCAAGGAACCACTTGAAGACCCGAAGGACTTGACACGAGGGTATAACACTTTAACCTAGTAGTTAACACCCTCTAGTAGTCTAGTTTTTGTTAGCTAAGGTTTAATCAAGATCCTAAAAGTGGAAAAAGTCTATGTTGCAAAGAAAAACATGATCTTTTGATGTGAGATAAATCAATTTTGATGGATTCTGCCTCCCCGCGAACACGTGGGGTGTGCTACATAGACTTACAGGGGAAACGTCTACCATGGACACTCCGCCTCGGAGACGCGCCAAGCGCCGACCGTCCATGTCGTAAAAAGGGCAGTGTCGGCTTCCCAAAAGAGGGAACCAAATCAAGTCGCCTCCACATGAAAGAAGATCCATCAATTTCTTGCACACGACTCACATATGTGGTGTGCATTTATTTATGGGGTGCACTTTGTTGGGGTCAAAAATTGCATCCCAGTTGACCAAGTCAAGGTCAAAGTCAACCCCAAATAAGCGGGCCCAAGCCCAGCTCAAGTAGGCCCATGCCCAAGTCGAGCCCCGCGGCCAGCCTCCCCCATACCAAAATAAAAATCATGTAATAAATAACTTTGATGTAATTTTTTATTCATGAATGTAAGCAAAATGGGCATAAAACCAAATTTTTGTAAAGCCCATGGCTTATGTGAAAAATAAATGAGCACATGAGGCATGGGATGGGCAAAATGCCATTTTGTAAAGCCCAAGGGGCTATATGTAAATGTGTAAGCCTATATAAGGCAACATGATAATGAAATAAAGCATACAATTCATTCTCCCCAAAAACTAGGGTTTGTGCCTCCATCCTCTCTCTTTCAAGTTCTTCCTCTTTCTTTTCATTTTCCAATTAAATCAAGAGCTTAGCTCTTCTTTTTTTTAACTAAATAAAGTTTTACCATAAACCCACCTTCCAAGACTCCATCAAAAAAAGAAAAATGGTTTCTTTTTTTATCATCCAAGATCTAAATCTTGGAGTTTCAAGAGAACCCATTTTCGGGTTTCTTCTCAAAAGAGAAAGGAGAAAATCTTTTGGAGTTTAACTCCACAAATAAAATTATTTTGGAGTTTAACTCTATAATAAAAACCTTTTTTTTTAGTTTAATTCCGAATAAAACTGTTTTGGGAGTTTAACTCCAAATAAAAAATTTTGGAGTTCTACTCCATCAAAAAAAAATTTAAAAATAAATAAATAAATAGAGTTAAACTCTTCCTCTCATGTGAGGGGAAGGCTCTCTCTCATGTGAGTGGGAGGTTTCCAATTTGGGAGCCTCTTTCTTCCTCTCATATAAGGGGGAGGCTCCCTCTCATGTGAGTGGGAGGCTCCCATTTTGGGAGCCCCTTTATTCCCACCCATGTGACGGGGAGGCTCTCTCTTATGTGAGTAGGAGGCTCCCATTTTGGGAGCCATTTTCTCCCTCTCACATGATAGGGAAGCTCCCACTCTTTTTAGGAGTGTAACTCCATTTTAAAAAAAGTTCTTTCGGAATTTAACTCCATTTAAATTCTTTCGGAGTTCAACTCCACAATAAAAAAAATCTTTTGGAGTTCAACTCCATTTTAAAAATAAATTTTTTAGAGTTTAACTCCATTTAAAATTCTTTCGGAGTTTAACTCCATATTAAATCTTTTTGGGAGTTCAACTCCATTTAAAATTCTTTTGGAGTTTAACTCCACAATAAAAAAAAAATTGGAGTTGAACTTTATTTAAAACTCTTTTTGGAGTCAAACTCCACAATAAAATTCATTTTGGAGTTGAACTCCACAATAAAATTCTTTTGGAGCATTTAAAATCTTTTTGGAGTTTAACTCCATTTAAACTTCTTTTGGAGTTTAACTCCACATTTAAACTTCTTTTAAAATTTAACTTCATTTAAAATTCTTTTGGAGTTTAACTCCACATTTAAAGTTCTTTTGGAGTTGAACTCCATGTTAAAATAATAATAATAATAAAAGAAATTAAAAAAAAAAAAAGCCCCCCGCCAACTTGAGAGGGAGGCTCCCACCAAGTGGGAGCCTTTCCCCTCCCCTCACAAGGAGGGGGAAAGCTCTCATTTAGTGGGAGCCTTTTCCTCTTCACGTAAGGGGGAAGGCTCTCATTTTGTGGGAGCATCCCCCCTACGTGAGGGGGAGGCTCCCACTAAATGGGAGCCTCTTTCCTCCCCACGTGAATGGGGGAGCCCTTTTTTCTTTTCTTTTTTTTTAAATTTTTTTATTTAAAAAATAATAATCAATAAATTATAAATAATATTTTTTTTAAAACACACACACACACCAATACATCGCATTGAGTTCGCATGACCAGTTTAACGCGTCAATCGGATGTTCTCTAGCTCCGAAGACGAAGGATAATTAACGGTAGCTTAGTCCACGGCTGCCGGAGATTCGGATCCCCACAATCAATAAACCCCAGCCTATCCTAGGTAGGGGGAATTTGTAATGCGCCTGACAAGCGCGCGCGTATTCCCATCTCAATGGGGTGACGAAAACACCTTACACCCCACCCCCGAGGCAACCACGAGGTGGCCAGGGGGTGAGGCAGACCCGAAACTGCCTAAGGTGGAGCAATTTCGGGTCCCCGCCGCCAAGACCACCTTGTGGTGGTCTTGGGGAGTAGGCCCAGCCATTCGGTCCTCCCCGGAGTGTCCCCGGGGTGCGTACGCTCCACCCCGCGGCTTCTCTGTTCAAACCGTGAGTCTGCGAGGTGTGCAAACAACTCAAAACATCAATTTCGAAACTGTTTTTATCGGCAGTTTTTGCGCAACAAAAACGGCGGATTTCTAACGTCGCTACAAATTACCCTAATGTTCTACCTTGGCTCTGATACCATGAAAGTCGACCTTAGCACCACTATGAGGTTCTAGAGGCATCAAGCATGCCAAATTTTAATTTTATTAGGTGCTAAGTTAGACTAACAAGATCTTTACTAGAATATTTTGGGTTTGCCTTTATGATGTGATGAACTCTAGAGAAGAAAAGAGCATACAACCTTTGTAGTTCGAGTCCTTCTCTTCAATAGCTCCAGGTTGAAGTCCACACGACTCTACTAGGCTCCTCTTCAAGTTGAACAAACCTCCTTCGTGATCTTCGCGCCAAAGACGATCCACTCGAAGTCCACAAGCTCAAACTAACCCTTCACTAATCTCATTAGTGAAGACAACACTCAACATCAAATTGCTAATCTAATGTGTGATGGTGAAGTAGGTTTAATTTGCTCACTAGTTTGTGTTCAAATTTCATGGTTCACATCACATGTGAGGGTTGAAGCTTAAACCATAGGATTGAGGAAGAAGAAGAAGCTAGAGAGCAACCATGGGAGCAAAGCAAGCAAAATGGCTAAGTGTTGAGAATGAGACTAGAATGAATGGAAACTCTTGACCCCTACTCATTCAAGCATGGAATTTTTCAATATAAAATTGCAACCATGCTTGAATAGTGAGTCAAGATGAATAAACAAAAATAAAACCCATGCTTGCAACCATGCTCTCATTTTCCACATCATTTCTATTTTTCTCAAAAATAGAAAATCAAGCCATGCTTCATTATTATATATATATATATATATAATGAAGAATAATTAGTGAGATAATGATATTAGTTAAGATATAATTATATCACATATAATGTATATCACATTATTAAATCAACACTTGATTTAATAATCCGGTTGTATCACATATGACCGACTAATATCATTTATCTGTATATCACATTATCAAATCAACACTTGATTCGACAATCTGGTTATATCACATATAACCGAACCGATAACAGATAACTGCCAGATTACAATACGGTATCGCATACACGTATTTAATCAGGCCCACACACATATCGCATATGTGTCCTACTTCGTTTCGCTTGAACCAGGGAACTTCTGTGTGGGACTCTAAAGACTCGTCAATACGCCAGCAATAGATGATGATCACATTAGTCACCTACAAGCCGTCAGCGGTTCTAGCTGGACGTAACGGCTGTCCGGGTATTGAGCAATATGAAGATCA
The DNA here is from genome assembly GCA_030015575.1 of Agapanthus africanus. NCBI lineage: Eukaryota > Viridiplantae > Streptophyta > Magnoliopsida > Asparagales > Amaryllidaceae > Agapanthus > Agapanthus africanus. The sequence goes on along the minus strand of JASDDO010000010.1, from coordinate 200,905,526 downwards.
ACAAGCAAGCTCGTCCATACTCTCCATGAAGCCTATCAGTAACACTACCGTACAGTCCGGTCTCTTCGTATGATATGTCGCATATCATGTCTAGGGGTGGTAAACGTCAGGCCCCAGTAACGTGATAAGTCATGCCGATGTCTGGCCTATAACGGTTTGAGAAACTACTGATAACTCTTATCAGTAAATCTCAGCAGCAGCCCTGGCCAGGGACTTCCAGTTATAGCCAATCGAGCATAGCGCAACATCAACCCCCAATACCGCGAGAGACGAAACCCCTCCTATCGCTCATTGCCTCCATGTAACTCGGGACTGTATCCAAAATCCACCTGTTTGCACGACTCCTTTGAGCCGTGGTAGGGAAAAAATCAAAGCACGGTGGGAGCCACACAAGACTCTATGACGATTTCAGGTCTACAGACTAACCTGTACCAGTGTCACCAGAGGACTGCTATCTGACGATAGGTATAATACCATATAGGAGTCCTCGGCGAGTCCTGTTTGGTGTACCGACTCTCCAATGAGCACCTGTGTACAATCTTTGATGTCACACACCAATGGTTGTGGGATCAACCATCGCCATCTAAGGGACAAGAAACGTACACTCTAGTCTACACTGGAATATCAATGCCCTGGTCTCGATATTCCCACGACTAGGAACTGAATAAAGGATGTACTTGTGGACCACCCTGGCCCCACTAGTATGATCTCATCATAATCCTGGTAGTCAAGTACATATCCTAAGGGCTTTATCAACATGTGAGAGCAAGACAGTAAAGAATACCAGTCAACATGTTAAAATAAAAAGTAACCAGATAGCATACTATCATATCGAACAAGAAAGTCCTCTATATATATGTCCAAGCATCCACTATAATATACATCACATGTACAATAATGGCCTCTAGGGCATATATATAACTAACAGGGGTGGGGTGGCTTAAAGAATGGTGAGAGGTATGGCTTGATTAATTTTTTATCCATTTATATTTACTATACAAGTATGGCTACCATATTTTATAGTAAATGTTTTTGGAAAATGAAATAATAAAGCTAACTCAACCCTTCTCCATTCTCATTCTAACCTCAACACTCTCTTCTCTTTTGAGCTCTCTTTTTCTTCATCCCTAACCCTCTCATGAGTTAAGAATCCTAGGGATTAAGAGATAGATTAATACTACAAACACTTCCTACATCACTAAGCACCCTAGTTTAGCAAGCTAGGATCTTTAGTTACTTCATTTGTTAAAGTTGAAGCTTGAATTATATCTCTCGGGTGGATCATCTAAGACTAAAGAAGATCGGCCTCAAGCTCGATCAAAGACACCGAGTAGCTTAAGAAGGGGATATAAAAACCCGAAGAACACGACTACGAAAGTTGTATGCTAAACGGAGTAGTAAAAAGTATTCTTTTAGTTTACTAGTTTAGTGCTTGGTTAATTTCCTAGGGTTTAGTTTCTAGTGACATGTTAAAAATTAAAGTTCTTAAATTCCGCAAGAGACGCGGTGGTAGCGGCAAAGGCACTAGACACTTAGAGGTAGTCATCCATCTGCATACGCCACCTACCATAATTATGACCATTGAATTTCTCGATTCTTATCTTATCCTCCGTCATCTTACGACTGCCGTCGAAGTAAAACACAACCTTCTCCTTGGATCTGAACCAACGCCTTCAAAAATTACGATCTAAGTAGATGGGGAAGAAAACATAAGCGTCGTTACCCACCGTAAACTTAAATCGTAGAATTGAATATCTCTAGATTTCCTAACCACGCTCTGATACCAGTTATTGTAGGATAATACCGAAAGAAGATGCAATCACACAAAACAATTGCTTACGACCAATCACGCAGCATCGCAATAAACAACGAAAGACAATAAAACGATGTTAAAGCGAGAACAAGAGAATCACAAACCAAGAGACAAAAGGATTTGTTAACGAGGTCCGCCCACCGTATGGATAGTCCCCGACAGAGTGGAATCTACAAACGTGTAGTAGATCTTGAATCAAGTTTACACCAAGCAACCCTAAAAGATTTCTCTCGAATCTCTTTAGATCTTACTCGTCACGCTCTCTCTAAATAATAGTCTCTCAAATTGGCAGTACGTTAATTATATGAGAGGTCTTTATATATAGACAAACTCTAATCCTATTTAAAATAAGCGATAAACCCAAATCTGAAATATTCGGTTCGCATAAAAAAAACGTCGACAGACATCTGATCAAGACTTGATCAGACATCTACATGCTCTCTGTTAGACTTCAGCTCCTTAGACAGACATCTGCACATGCTTCTTCAAACGTCTGTCTATTCTCTGAATTGGGCTTCAGCTTCTCCAAACGTCAGCCACAGACGTATGGCTATGCTCTATTCTCTGTGAAGACTTCCCAGACACTTTAGCCTTCAGACGTCCGAACGTCTGACGTTGTTTTGGATTTCTGACTTGAGTCTCATACATGTCCAGACGTCTGCACGTCTGAGAAAGAATTTTCCACAATTCAACACCTAAGTCGATCGAAGACCTTGTTAGCTTTGACGCATAGACAGAAATATTGATACTACCTTTGCCTCAGAGAGATACTATAAACAAGTGTCCGCCAAAACTGCTTTCTAATTCTGGCCAAAATTTAATCGCAAATAAGCATGCAAGTGTTTTCCTACAAAACTACAGGCAAGACATACGCATGCAAGAACAACTATTCAAGAAGAAAAAACTCACATAAAACATGACTTCCTAATGCAGGTACTGTACAGATGCAGTTCTCAATCAAGTCGTTAAGGATTTAAAAAAAGGCGGAATTGCTCGAGCTATACGAAAGTCACTAGTTCAAGTTCCGATTTACATGGAACCCCATACACGCAAGAAATATATAGAACATATAGAACAAGCTCTCTTTGGATTTACAATTGTCCAAACCCTCATAAAGAACAAAAAATGCACCTATACCAAGTCAGCTTACATGTAGTATGCCGAGCATTTGATAAAACCACAATTCCAAGCAAAAGATAACCCTGAAACCAAACAAAACAGAAGAATTAATTGAATGGAATATGCCGGCAAAGCGCAGTCTTTATATGAAGGCTAGATACCATAAAAATACCTTAAACGTCCCATGTTTTCCCAAAATACTGCAACTTTTTTTTGTGACAAATAAATACCCTAAACCGAGTTAAATTGCTAATAAATACCTATAACTTCCAATCTAATACCTTCAGTAACTTTTTGCAAAAACTCTCTGTCATTTCACCAAAAACAGCATAATGTACTATACTGAAAGTTCAGGGATTTCTTTGCAATTTGCTAAGCTTAGGATATTTATTTGTGGTAAAAATGATTTAGGATATTTATTTGTTGTTAAAAAAAAAGGTTTAGGGTACTACTCTGAAAGATGCTGAATATTTAAGGAACTTTTGTTACACTCAGTTTTATAAAAATTTGAAACAATTTTTAAATAACAATTCATGACTAGAGATCTTGGAAAGAGTTAAAGAGGTAACCTGGTTAAATTGCACAAAATCCCTGACAGTTGGCGTAGTCAGTAATCAAAGATCTTCAAGTATATTATGTTCGAATCTATATAAGTTTCTGCAAAAACTACAGTATATGAATGAAAGCAATTGAGACGAGTGCGAAAGCCAGACAATTATGGACTATAATCCTTGGACTTGCAGTTGAGAGTAAGATATTTCGCAGAACAGTGCCCTCCTGAACAGCATCACAACATTTTCACACTCAAAGTTAGCAAAGAACTACAAACCTTCTTCCAAAACTTTATGACTCAGCCTCAGTAGAGAGTTAGAGGGTGATATTATGACCTAACGTTCCTTTTCATACTTCTTTGCGAATTCCGTGAGCAGAAACCTCCGCCTAAAAGCTAAATACTTGTCCAAACTCGTCCCTGCCCATTGCTGACAAAAGCACTCATCGGTAGGAACAAATGAGCTAAGAGGAAACGGTCCCTTTGGAGCTTTCTTAAGGGAAACCAAGAACCTATGACGTGGCCGAATCCTCTGATCCAGAGACAAGCTCAGATATGTGGGGTATTTCGTCAGAGATTGCACCTCATTATGGAGTTCATTTACCAGATAAAGATACTTTGGTCTTAGATTCCCCTCCAATGACAAAGATAACACCTAAAAATGCAATGTCTTAGTTCTCAAGTATATAGAGTAAAAGATAACTGAAACTTCTCGTATTCGTGAATTTCGCATTCACACATATGCACGGTGAAGGGCTGCTTGGTTAGCAACAATAATAAATGCAATTGACAGAAAAAATTAGATCAAATCCATTATTTGAGTGTGATCAAATTTTGTTATTGAATTTCTAAATCCAAACAACTTTTTTTGTTTGTTAAACAGAAGACAAGTGAAAACGCAATGTTTGTTGCATGCTTATGTCGCCCATAAGCTTACGTGTCACCTTGCCACAATCATTTTCTTCAGAGTTGCAACAATTCTGGCTTTGCAACAAATGCAACATTTTTGCCACTCGATTCCCAATTCCAACTTGAGTTGTTGCTAACCAAACATGAGAAATAGAGTGCTGTGGGAGCATCTAGTTATTTATTTTTATTTCTTCTTTTTGAATGTTTGTTAATTTTATTTTATTAGGATTTTAGTAATTTTTAGTTAATTTCGAAGTTAATTGCAAAATGTAATTAGGGTTTCCCTATAAAAGAACCCCTAACACTTTATTTGGGGTAGCGAATGATTGAGTAAAAATTTATTTTCGAAGATCAGAAAAGTGTGATTTTATTTCTCCGTGGAGAGTTGTATTGCCACTGTGTGATTCGGTGTAGGAAGCGAGTCCCTTAGGTGTGAAGCCCGTAGTTACTGTCGTCGCCTATTTTCGTCATCTTTGTTATTGGTCTCTGTTCTGCATCGTCAACCATCAATCCGCCATTGCAACTCAAAGTTCTGATTGAAGCCAACTTGAGGCCACGTCGTCGCCGTCGATTTCAACCATCTTGATCCAAGACCTGGGAGGAGTATCGTTGAGATCCGAAGGAAAGGTAGAAAGAGGTTCAATATTAAGGGAGTATCGAAAAAAAAAAAGCAGCCACTTCATCTCAAGATTAGTGCAAGCATCACCACATGATGTGCATTGCTGGACATCAAGGTAAAGGCTCTAATTGTTCTTGATTTAGTAGTAAAGGATTTAACTAGTTCATGGAAATGCGAATAAAGAAATCAATACTTGGACACTCCTTAATATATTGAACTAGTTCTATTTTATTTTAATTTTCAGATCTATAATATTTGTGATTTATGCTACAAAATTGTTGGTTAATTTGCACTCGATAGATAATCAGATATCAACACAAAATTGATCGCTTTATTTCAAAAGTTCAATTGCCGAATTTAGCCTCAATTTCATATTATTTATTACTCATAATTATCAAATGTTGGATCTCAATTTGTGTGTTCGCATTTTTATGGCTTGACTGCACTATCATTTTGCATAAACACACACAAGCCCCAGCCCTAACGTTCTCATCTTGCGTCATAGAGTTTTCTTTTTTCTGCAACACAAGTTGCATGCAAGTGCAGAACCATTTCAAACAACAAAAGAAACAACATCTCAGCTTGTTAAGGGTGGGCATGTATGCAAATATAAAAATAATTTCTTTGGACAAATAAAAAAAACATGTCTCTAGGTAGAAGGACAAAAGGTTACCTGAGTAAGGCTCGTAATTACTTTCAAGATATCAGAGTTGTGCATTCCAATGCTTCTTAGGAAATTAATTCTAGGTAGTATTCCATCTTCAATGCTATAATGAAGGAGCTGTGGATGTTTTGTGACCATCTTTACTATATTATCTCTTGGTGCCCCCAGTTCTGTTGATAGGAAGGAAAGGCGAGAAGTCCATGAGTTGTTAATCCTTTGAACTAGAATTTGTGGGCTGAGTTGCACAACCTTGCTGACATCACTTTTCTTAATACCAACTTCTTCAATCAAATATCGAATAGTCGGCTTCAGAGAATGTTCCACGCTGTAAGAAAACAAAGATGGCGCGGCCGAAATTATCTGTCCTATTCGTGTTTCGGGAATCCCAATGCTCAGCAAGAACATCACATGGGACATCATATTGCTTTCAACGGTGTACTCTAGAATCTGAGGCTGCCTCACAAGTATCCTCTTGATATCTGAGTGTTTGACGCCCACACTCAACAAAAAATCCAGTCTTTCTTGAGCAGATGCCAAGTTTATCTGAAGAGAAGGCATATGCCTCTCATAAATGGAAGTGAAGTGAGATTCCTTTAGCCCATATGTAGAAAGGTACTTGATCAAAGGGAACCATTTCTCATCAAAATCTAGTTCTTCTGCTAGTTTCTGGAGCCAGCACTCCGTAAATTTTGCATTTTTCAACTGCAACCAACACAGATGTTCAATTTTCCCTAAAGCTTACCTCTCGAATGAAAATGTATTGATATAACAAATAAGGCAAAGTCAAAAGAATAATAATATTAAAAAAATACCTCAACTTCACTATCCAAATCATCATCTGGTGAGTTAAATGGAGGTTTCGAGCTGGGCTTAGTTTTGGTTGGTTGAACTTCCCGACCCTTTCGTGAGGAGGACCCGAAAGCAGCTGATTGTTTCTTTGTACGTCCAGAAAAACGACTTAAGGGCTTTTCCCCAGAGTATCGACTGCTGAAGGCATCTTCAAAGTCTGAAGAACCATCCTGAAAAAGTTGAGCTCATAAACAGTAAAAGGTTACCGCAATAATCATAAATAACATTGTGAACAAGCATCTAGCCAAGACCAGTGACAGTCAACATAACCAAAAAAACAACCATCACAGTGCCAAAAAAAGGGAGGGAAAAAAAACAACTATCATATCTTATAAGTCACTTAGATTCTGAAGGTTAATGCCAAGTTTTTGGTGATAGGAATTAAGGCCATGTCTGCAATTGTTCTTAAGCAAATGAAATATGTTGCTTCAATGAAATCAACAAAATTAATGTACATATTTCTTCTTTTTAACCCCGACATTATCTTCTTAGAGATCATATTTTTAACATATTTCTAAAGAATGAAAACAATATGCTGACATTGTTGAGTGTTTTTCGTCATCCCATGAAGATGGATGTGCTCACATGTCAGGCGTGTACAGATTCCGTCTACCTGTGGATAGGCAAGGGTTTATTGATTGTGAAGATTATAATCTCCGGTAGCCGCAGACAAAGATGCCGTTAATTACCCTTCGCTTTAACGCGAGTGAAACTCCAATTGACAGGTCATGAGTATCATGCGAACTCATTCTGTGATATATGCGTTGTTCTTGAATACAATTTTTGGGCCTGTTTTAATATATCGGAGGCCATCACACAGGGTCCCGCTGCCCGGTCAACGGGTTGGGGTCAGCAACCCCCTTGCGGGGCTCGTGCCAGTACCCCGAAACAATTTTTTTTTTGGAGGAAGGTGACTTGAGTGTGTCGGAATGCCCCCGGAAGAGGAAAAGAGAGATGACCAATGCGATGGGACCCCTTTGAGGGGGTCCTAAGGCAGGGGAGACCCCTTTTGGGGTCCCGAAGGTTGGAACCCCCGATTGGGGGGGCGACGGCGGGAGCCCCTTTTTGGGGGATTCCGAAAAAGGAACCCTATAGGGGTTCCGAAGCAGGGGACCCGAAAGGGGTCCTTAATAGGAGGGGAATGTTGGATATGTATGCTCTAGAGGCCTGTATTGTATAGGATGCTAGGAATATGTATGTACATGACAATCTTTCTCAGTTATATAGTATACTATTTGAGTTGTTTTTATCTGAACATGTGTTTGTTTTTCTTACTGTTTTGTAATACTTATACATGTTGATAAAAACTCATTACAGTAGTATACAATTTTGGTTTATCTTTAGCTTAACATGTGCATATGTTATACTCGATATCACATATGACGGATATATGTTGATAAAGCCGGTAGGATTTTGCTTGACTACCAGCGTTATGATGGTGATCATACTTGTGGGAGTTGGATAGTCCATAAGCACATTCTTAAAGGTCCCAAGTCGCAGGAGTATCGAGACCGGACATCGATATTCCCGAGTAGACTTGTGTATACGTTTCTAGACCCCGACGAAGGGCGGTGGTTGGTCCCACGGCCATTGGTATGATCACCTAAGATTGTATACGGATGCTCACTGGGGATGAGTACACTGGACGGACTCGCCGAGAACCTCTAGATGGTATTATACCTATCGTCAGATAGAGATTCTTAGGTGACATGAGTACATGTTAGTCATTAGACCTGAGATCTATTTGTCTCGTGTGGGTTCCCACTGTGCTTTGATCACTACCCTACCACGACTATACTGAGTCGTGCAAACAGGTTTTGCTTGGATACAGTCCCGAGTCATATGAAGGAAGTAAGTGATTGTCAGGGATTCTTCTCTCCTGATATTGGGAGTCGATATTTCACTGTGTCCGGTTGGCTAGAACTATAAGACCTTAGGCAAGGCAGTTGAGATTTACTGATGGTTAGATCAGTAGTTTCTCGGATCGGTCCTGAGCCAAATCGACACGACTTATCAAGTTATTAGGAGTCTGACGTTTACCTCCCCCTGACCCGGTATGCGATACTCTTAGACAAAGAGACCGGACTGTACGAAGATTGTCACAGATAGACTCAGTAGGGGTCCGAATGAGCTTGCTCGTCGACCTTCCTTTCGACAGATGCATGAGTAGCCGTTACGTACAGCTAGTGCCGCTGACTTGCTTGTGGTTAAACTCACTGCTAGCGTACTGTCGAGTCTTTAGAGTCCCACACAGAGAATTTCCCTGATTCAAACGAAATGTAGTAACCGTATTTTGATACGTGCAGGGTTCCGATCGAATGATAATACTAGCCGGCTTAGGATTAAGCTTCTTTTGATGGTTGGTCAAGTAACAAAAATGTACTACGGGCCGAACCAAAACAAAATACTTTTTTCTTGTAAATCAGGTATTGATTTAATAATTTACATATACATATTTCGATATGTATATTCTAGTGTTATCTGAGATTTCGATCGGACGATTGATAATACTAGCCGGCTTAGAATTAAACCGGATTATTAAAACAGGTATTGACTTAATAATTTGCATATGCATATTTCGATATGTATATTCTAGTATTATGTTCTTTGTATTATTCTGGCTCGTTGGGTATTCATATTTTGATACGAATACGGGTATTTATATATGGTAGAGTGTATTTTGTATTTATACGAAAAACATTTTAGAAGGAGCACACCTCATTTTCATGGATTTTCTTTTATTGAAAATTGAAATGAGGTGGAGGGGTGAGGTGGAAAGGAGAATGGTGTGAAGTATGGTTGAATAGGTAGACAAATGAAACTATTCAGATATGGTTGGATTTTATATTTGCAAAAATCCATTTTGATAAAACCATGCTTGCTTTTTATTGTGGTCATGAGATTTTCATTTCACCATTCTCTCTCTCTCTCTCTATTCTTGAGCTCCTCCTCTTCACCCTCACCCTTTCATGAGTTAGAGGATCAAGGGTGAAAAGAGGTAGAAAGAATATTAGAACACACTATATTACTAGACACTCTAGATTTGCAACCTAGTGCCTTTAGTTGCTCCACTAGGTTATTGAGTGGAGCTAGAGCCATGAACCACAACTCTCGGGTGGATCATCTTCGACAGAGGAGGGCCGGAGATTAAGCTCGATCACGGAGTCCCTATGGAGCTGAGAAAGAAGGTAGAAGACCGAAAGACACGAATCTTTAGGTATAACTCTCTATCACAGTAGCTAAACTCCTTTACCTTGATAGTTTAATATTTGGTTAGATTCTACGTAGTGGTTTCTAGCGCCAGTTTTTTTTAAAAGTCAAAGTTTTTCGTTCCGCAACGGCGGCGGTTGGCGGCTAGGAAGCTAGGAACCCCAACAGGAACCCGGGAAGGTTCCCGAATCAGGGGACCCGGGAGGGGTCCCGAAGCCGATCACAAGTTATCCCGTGTCCTTTTTTTATTTATCTTTTTTATAGGGAACATGGTGTTATGACCCATGTTCCCTCGGATCTCTTGAGAGATCCGGCTTGAGAGATCCGGCGACGAGAGTTCCATGGGACGAAACCTATGAACTTTCAGCTAAAGTTGTTGATTTTGGGAGTCATGATGGTGAAACCAATGGGTTTCACCATGGTTCTTCATCCATGGTGCTTTCTTAGAGTGAAAGCCATCAAGAGTTCTTCCCATTTTCTTAGATTTGATGGAGAAAAGTAAATTCTTTTCTCTTGATTTGGGTCTTGATTTAAGTTTATTGGTTTTTAAGAGGAAAGGAACTCTTTACATGAGTTTTCTAAAGGAAGAAGATGAAGGGATGAGAGAGAAAAACATCTCAAAAGAGGTGGAGGATCAAAACCCTAGAAATTATGAGAGAATGGAAGTTATCATTTCTTCATTTGGTGGGGTGTAAATACCCCTACATGTTTGCACTTAAGCCCTTAGGCTTTACAAAATTGGCTTTTTGCCTATTTTTCTTACATATCAAATTTATTTATTACATTTTCGTTTTCTTGGTATATGGCCAACCCCCATGCTTGAGCTTGGACTGGTTTGGGCCAGGCTTGGGCCCACTTGTTTAGATTCGGGCTTGGGCCCACTTGACTTGGGCTTGGGCCCACCTTTTGGGCCTTGACTTTGACTGGCTTTGACTTTTTAACTTTTTGATTTTGGCAGCGGGGTATAATTTTTAACCCCAACAAAATACCCCAATCAATAAATGCACACATGTATGGGTCGTGTGCATGAAATTGATGGATCTTCACTTGATTTGATTCCCGTTTTTTGGAGGCTGGCACTGCCCTTTTTGTGACAGACGGTCGATGTTGGTATGCTCCCATTGCGGAGGTCGATGCTTAACCTGCTTCCATTGCGGAAGTCGAAGTTTGACGTGCTTCCGGTAAAGGGGTCGATGTGGTTGCCCTGCTTCCGGTTAAGGGGTCATTGTTGACATGCTTCCGACGTAGGGATCGTTGTGTTTGACATGCTTCCAACGAAAGACCCTTGTGACGTTGATGATGCTCGATATTGGCAACCTCCAAGATCGCAACACGTGGCAGATGACGTGTCCCAAGACTCAGAAGAAAAGGCCACAAAGGCCGACCAGGCCACCCCTGCGCCCGACCTGCAAGCGCAAGCTGGCTCTCCTCAGAGCCCCCTGGAAATCGGCCTCTTCGGCCTCTCAGCTCGCCTCGAGCTGCCACAGGACCAAGATTCCTCGGCCCTCTCGCTCGTTCCCGAGCCCCCCAGCCGAGGCCATCTTCCTCGGTCCTCCGACCAACCGAATCCACCGCTCACAGACGTAACCGCCGCTCCGCAAATCTCGCCATGCGCAGATTCTCCGCCAGCAGCATCCCACGTTCCACGCCATCACGATCCTCATTAATGGGTGATCCGCTCTTTACACGGGCATGACTGTTAGTGTTTATGCCCTAGAAGGCCATTACTGTATCATACTAGCTTGTATATTACTTAATGGAAGCTTGGGATATTCACATGTATATAACAGTCTTGCTAAACATGGTAGTATGCTACTTGGTTTTTCTATCTTAATATGTGAGTGTACGTATTGATAGAGCTCTTAGGATCTTGCTTGTCTACCAGCGTTGTGATGGCAGTCACACTAGTGGGGGCTGGGTAGTCTACAAGCACATCCTTATTCAGGTCCCTGGTCGTTGGATTATCGAGACAGAGCATCGATACTCCGGAGTAGACTGGTGTGTACGCTTCTCATCCCAGTTGGGGAGATGGTCTGTCCCACAGCCGTCAGTACGTCGTACTGGAGATAGTATACAGGTGCTCGTTAGGTTACGGGTACACCGGACAGGACTCACAGGGAACTGTTGGTTGGTTTGATACCAGTCGTCAGTGAACAGTTCCCAGGTGACATGAGTACAGCGTAGTCCGCAGACTTGACACTGCTACTTCGTCTCGAGTGTGTCCCACTGTTCTTATATTGCTACCCTACCACGGCTCAAAGGAGTCGTGCAAACAGGTAGCAGTTGGATGCAGTCCCGAGCACTTGGAGGCAGTGGCGGTTAGACAGGATTCGTCCCTCCCGGTATTGGGAGTAGATATCGTGCTGTGTCAGAGAGCCATTACGCAAAGTCCCTGGCCAGGGCAAGCGAGATTTGCTGGTAGGTTCCAGTAGTTTCTCAGGGTGTAATGGGCTTCCCTCCGACACGACTTATACCGCTATTAGGGGACTGACGCTTGCCGCCCCCCTAGGCCCGATATGCGATAGTCTTGGACGAACGGACCGGACTGTATGGAGATTATCACATCAGACTCGGTAGGAGTTCGGATAGGTTTTCTCATCGGCCTTCTTATCGACAACTACCTGGGGACCGTTACGTACAGCTAGTGCCGCTTGCGGTCTGTGGTTAAACCCACTGCCAGCGTAGTAGTCGAGTCTCTAGAGTCCCACACAGAGAGTTTCCTACTCCAGGCGAAACGATATAGAGGTTGCATGGTTTTGCGACAAAGGGTTCGGACAGTTTTTACCAGTCGGCTTTGGTTTAAGCCAGTTACTGGTATCCGGTTATTGGATTTTTACAGTCTAAAGTTTTTCCGTATTTTTGCGGATTTGAGGGGCGTTCTCGTAATTGTACGAGAAGCTTCTAGAAGATGTGACTAAGGAGGTTACTTTGGATGAGGTTATGAGTCATGGTGGTGATTCATTCATTTCATTAATGCACATTTATTGCTTAATGACTCATGCTAATGAATCACCACTAGATATTTTATGAAGCATGATTTATCATCACTCTTTATTCTTTTCTCATTATTAGAAAATGCTTCATAATATATTATGATACACTCTCTCTCATCTCATTATCTTATCTCACATTCTCTCTCCTCAAGCTCTCATCTTCAAACCCTAATCCTTACACCTCATGAGTTGAGATCAAAGGATTAGTTAGACTAATCAATCCATAACCATCACTCTATCTCATCCTAACTTCTTTGATTAGCAATCCAAGAAGGTTAGTTGCCTCAAGTTTAGAGGTTTAGCTTGGAGTTTCGCTCTCGGGTGGATCGTCTACTACCTAGAGAAGGCCGAGGAGAACAAGGAGATCGTAAAGACGAAGGACCGGTTTCATTAGGTATAATCCATTAACACTATAGTTTAGTATAGCTATGTGTTCGGTTATTATTTGTTTAGCTTCGATTCAAGCGGTTAGTCGATGTTTGTTCTTTAAACTTGATCGTTTTTGAAAATTCCGCCTCCCCATAAGTACTGGGGTGTACTACATCGACTTACAGTGGTATCAGAGCCTCGCTAAACACTAAATAACTTAATCGCAAATTTGTACGATTTTCGAACGGAAAAACGAAGCCGGAAAACCCTAAAAAATGCAAGTTTCTGTCGAAGTTAAAATGATGTCCAAAAATTTTTCTGGTGAGTTCAGAGAGCTTGACATGACACCAGTAGAACGCCCAAGAAAAACAGTCAACTGAATCGTCGAACTCGCCGCGGAAGCGCGGCCTCAGCCTACTGAGTCGCCGCGCTTCCGCCGCCGAGTTGGCGAGTCAGTGGCCGATTTTTCTTCTGTTGCTTCTCTGTATAATTTGGGGTTTTCTGGAATATTTAATATTTGCTCAGGTTACTGTTTAACAGAGCAGATTTTGGAGCAATATTGATGTTGTTTAGTCGATCGAAATTGTACAGTATTTGCATATTGGATTATATCTGTGATTGTTTAATGTGTTCGTAAACCTCCCCCAACTGCTAGTATGTCGGTTGGCAGGGGGTTGCACATTTCTGAAATGGTTATATCTGTTTGTGCATATAAACTGTATTGGACTGTTGTGATGTATAGCCGGGGTTAGCAATGGGTTTTTGTTTAATTCATTTGTTGTAAATGTAATTTGTTGTAATATTATTTTTGCGGGGCACTTCCAGGTTGCGGTCGTAGCCGCCGTTGTATTATTTCATTTTACTGTTTTTGCTCCTAGGACTGACCCAAGGTGGGGTACACAGACTGCCGGGTGGGTAGTTTGCCGTACCCGTAGGGGTCGAGGGTGGGGTAACGGCTATTCATCACAACTGTGTAATCTGTCTTTTCTTGCAGGCTCAAAAGAAATACAGATTGCTTGCAAATCCAATATTGTTTATCTGTGTTCTGGAATGAATATCATTGCGTCAGACGAATGTAAAATATCTATATTTATGATAGCTATTTAGACGCCACTTATGTTTTACACCCTCGCTAGCCCAGCTCCCGCTCTGTCGTTAGTTAAGTAACCTAACGGGTGATGACGGGACCCCGTGGCGAATGCGGATGGCATAAGAGGACGTTGTATTTTCGTTGTTTTCTGCAATGATAGGTTAATGATGGGACGCATTATCTATAATGCAAAGTAAATAAACCAAAGTTTTAATCGTTGGAACAATTTAAAAGAAACCACTCGGTTATTTTAAAAACAGATATTTTTAAATGCGGAGATTTAACCACTCCTTTTAAAAAGCTATCAGGTTCCTTCGGTTATATCAAGTTCACTACGTTCACGGTTTCGCCAAAACCAGTCGTAGCCCTCCGTCATTTCTTATGAATGGTCAGTAGTATTCAAGCTATGTTTGTTTGGCCCTTAGTCAAGACATAGTGATTGGTAGCTGCTGGGGTATTCATTTGTTGCATAGATAGATGAGTTGGTTTGGGACAGTCGTATTACTTTGTTGGCCCTTAGTCAAGAGTATACGGATGGGTTCAAATCAACAGGATAATGATGGGCAGAACTTGACATGTGACTTATGATTTGTTGGCCCTTAGTCAAGATCATAAGAGCATGGGGCAAAAATCCATATCGGGAATTTCTAAAGAAACTGAAATTTGCAAAGAGATGCATACCATTTGGAGTTTGATGAATGTTGGTAGGATTCCTTCAACATTATCATACGATGATATTTGGATCCCGATCCTACTGTGAGTATATGATACTTATCAGGATATTCGTCACTTAACGATCAATACTATAAACCTAGTAGGTGTCCAGAAAAGTGTCAGCGGGGTTAAGCCCCCAGAGAAAAGAGGTTATTTAATTAAGGAACTTCGCGAAAGCGTTGGAAAACCTCCCTCGAAGTATCGACACCGGCCTGGCTGAACGGTTAAGCAAGTATTGTACGGTGAGAATAGTATTGGCTAATTCTTCTTTTATGGTTTGAGGAAGGATTCGAGAAACAGTGGGAGTCATCCAGTTTAGATAAACTAAAAACCACTCTGAACTTGCAAGAGCATCATGCTAAAGAGTTTTCTTCTCTCTCTCCTAATTGCAGCGACCCTGAAAATGACTGGACTTAAGTTACTTTTAGAGAAAAATATACTGACGGGGCCAAACTATAAAGATTGGCTGCGGAATGTCAAAATGGCTTTGACCTATGACAAACTGGGGTACGTCCTCACCACTACGGCACCTGCTGTCCCTGGTCCCAAATCCAGCAATGCGGATAAGGAAATCCGCAAAACCTGGGATTTAGATTGCGCGAGAGCCAAGTGCATCGTGCTTGCCTCGATGAACAATGAACATCAGAGGAGGCACGAGGATATGGACCTTGATGGCATATTTCTCCATACAAAGGAACTTTATGGAGAGCAATCTCGTATAGCAAGATACGAGACCTCAAAGAACTTGTTTCGAGCGAGGTTGGCTGCCGGGTCATCGGTAGGTGAACATGTCCTACAGATGATCAGCTATATTGAAGAGCTCGCAGACCTTGGGACGACTTTGGATAATGAGCTCTATACAGACCTTATTCTCCAGTCCCTTCCTCACACCTACGCCCAGTTTATCCTGAACTTCAACCTTCAAAGAAAAGAAGTTGAACTTCCGGAACTCCTGAACATGTTAAGGAGTGCAGAGGGCACCTTGAAGACATCAAGGGAAACACCCGCTATGTTTGTTGGCGGTTCATCTTCTTCCGGGTCCAAGGCTAGGGCCAAAGGAAGGAAGAAGAAGGCCGCACCCAGACCTAGAGGAGGTGTTAGTAAGGTGGGAGGGAAGGGAAAGAAAAAGAAAGCAGTACCGATAGTTGGTCAGGATGAGTGCTTCCATTGTCACAGGAAAGGGCACTAGAAGAAGGATTGCAAGGCGTGGAACGCCAAGAACCAGGAACCGAAGCAAGCTGTTGCTTCGACTTCAGGTGTGTTTGTAATTGAGAATTGTCTGTCGATCAACTCTACTTCCTGGATATTGGATACCGGATCAGGATCTCATATTTGCAATTCATTGCAGGCACTGAGAAACCGTAGAGTGCTGAAGGAAGGTGATATGATCCTCAGGGTTGCTAACGGAGCTAGCGTAGGAGCTGCGTCCGTCGGGGATTATCACCTAGGATTGACGAGTGGACACATTTTGGTTTTACATAACTGTTATTTTGTACCCAGCTTAACGTGTAATATCATATCAGTTTCCTTGTTATCAAATAAAGGTTATGATTTCACGTTTGTAAGAGATGTTGTCAACATCCACCTTAATCATGGTTTGATTGGGTCCGGTACATTAAATAACGGCATATATGTTTTAAACCAACTCCAAATTTTCAATGTCCAGAACACACTAAAAAGAAAGTCTCCAGATTTGAATAAAGCTTTCTTATGGCATTGTGGACTGGGTCACATCAATGAGAGAAGGTTGACTAAGTTGCATAGAGAAGGATATTTGGACTCGTTCGAATATCAATCTTATGACACTTGTCAATCCTGTCTCAAAGGAAAGATGACAAAGACTCCATTTACTGGACAAGGAGTAAGAGCGAGCGAGCTCTTAGGACTCATACACAGCGATGTATGCGGTCCAATGTCTACACATGCGAGAGGTGGTTATTCCTACTTCATTACTTTTACAGATGATTTCTCTAGGTATGGATATGTTTTCTTAATGAAGCATAAATCAGAGGCCTTTGAGAAATTCCTGGAATTCAAGAATGAAGCGGAAAACCAAACAGGCAAAAGTATTAAGACACTAAGATCTGATCGAGGTGGAGAATACTTAAGTGCCGAGTTTCTAGGTTACCTAAAAGAAAAAGGAATTCTCTCTCAGCTTACTCCTACATACACTCCACAGCACAACGGTGTATCGGAGAGACGGAATCGAACCCTATTGGATATGGTACGATCCATGATGAGTAATGCTGAGTTACCGCGATCTTTCTGGGGTTATGCGCTAGAATCAGCGGCATATCTTTTGAACCAGGTTCCAACCAAGACTGTGCCTACCACACCATATCAGATGTGGAGTGGGAAGAAACCCTGTCTAAAACATTTTAGGACATGGGGGTGTCCAGCTTTTGTAAAAAAGCAGCATGTGGACAAGCTCGAGGCACGTTCAGTACAGTGTAAGCTTGTGGGATATCCAAAGAACTCCAAGGGATATTATTTCTATTACGCAGAGGAACAAAAGGTATTTGTTTCTCGTCATGCCACCTTCTTAGAAACTGAATTTTTAGAAAATCAGAAGAGTGGGAGCGAAATAGAACTGGAAGAAATTCCAGAACCACAAGCTGCTACTGAAAGTTTGGTAGAACCAGAGGTTCAAGAAGAACAGAACATTCCCGCACCCCTCCGCAGGAGTAGTAGGCCGTCTCATCCGCCTGAGAGATACTACGGTTTTCTCATAGAAGGGGATAGAGAGGATTGCATCATAGATGATGATGAACCTACTGACTTCCAGCAGGCCATCCAGAGCGGCGACTCGGTACGATGGCTAGATGCAATGCGGACCGAAATGGAATCCATGTACACCAACAAAGTATGGACTTTGGACTTTGCTCCAGATGGGGTAAAACCCATAGGATGCAAATGGATCTTCAAGAAAAAGATTGGTGTAGATGGACAGGTGGAAACCTATAAGGCTAGACTTGTTGCAAAGGGTTTTCGTCAAAGACCTGGTTTGGACTATGACGAAACTTTTTCTCCAGTGGCTATGCTCAAATCCATTCGGGTCCTTCTTGCTATTGCTGCCTTCCATGATTATGAAATCTGGCAGATGGACGTAAAGACGGCTTTTCTGAATGGAAATTTAGAAGAGAGCGTCTATATGGATCAGCCAGAGGGTTTCAATCAGAGTGGGAGCAGCGGGAAAGTATGCAAGCTGCTTAAGTCCATTTATGGACTAAAGCAGGCATCGCGGAGTTGGAACATCTGTTTTGATGAGACAGTCAAAGAATATGACTTTATCAAAAATCCAGATGAACCGTGCATATATAGTAAAGTTGTGGCCAGAAGTGTCGTATTCCTCGTCTTGTACGTGGATGACATTCTATTGATAGGAAATGACATTCCTATGCTACAATCTGTCAAAGGATTCTTGTCACACAGGTTCTCCATGAAAGACCTGGGTAATGCCTCTTACATTCTGGGGATCCGGATCTATCGTGATAGATCCAAGAGGATGTTGGGACTTTCGCAGTCCAGGTATATCGACGCTGTACTGAAAAGATTCAGTATGGAAGATTCTAAGCGCGGTAATCTACCGGCTTGTCACGGAATCACCCTCTCCAAAGAGATGTCTTCCAAGACTGATTTGGAAAGGGAACGCATGTCTATTATACCCTACGCTTCTGCGGTAGGCTCTATAATGTATGCGATGTTGTGTACCAGACCAGATGTAGCTTACGCACTGAGCGTGGTAAGCCGGTATCAGTCAGACCCAGGGGAGAAACACTGGATAGCAGTAAAGAACATTCTCAAGTACCTGAGGAGGACTAAGGAGATGTTCCTGGTTTACGGCGGAAAAGACCTCAGGTTGGAGGCCTTTGCTGATTCCGGCTTCCAGAGTGATAAGGACGATTCCAAGTCCATGTCGGGTTATGTCTTTACCCTCAATGGAGGGGCGGTGTGCTGGAAGAGCTCCAAGCAGGACACCGTTGCTGACTCGACGATGGAAGCGGAGTATATAGCTGCTTGCGATGCCGCAAAAGAAGCAGTCTGGATGAAGAAGTTCCTAACAGAGTTAGGAACTTCAGGTGGTTCCTACCATAGTTGATCCAATACCTCTGTATTGCGACAACAACGGAGCTATAGCCTTAGCGAAGGAACCAAGGTCCCATCAGAAGTCCAGACACATCTTGAGGCGGTATCACCTGATCAGGGAGATCATTGATCGTCAGGAGACCGAGGTTCGGAGAGTTGCTTCAGAAGAGAACATTGCTGATCCATTCACGAAGGCCCTTCCTCAGATTCAGTTCGAGCGGCTACTCGAGATCATCGGTCTTCGATACGCCAGTACATGGCCCTAGTGCAAGTGGGAGATTGTTAGTGTTTATGCCCTAGAAGGCCATTACTGTATCATACTAGCTTGTATATTACTTAATGGAAGCTTGGGATATTCACATGTATATAACAGTCTTGCTAAACATGGTAGTATGCTACTTGGTTTTTCTATCTTAATATGTGAGTGTACGTATTGATAGAGCTCTTAGGATCTTGCTTGTATACCAGCGTTGTGATGGCAGTCACACTAGTGGGGGCTGGGTAGTCTACAAGCACATCCTTATTCAGGTCCCTGGTCGTTGGATTATCGAGACAGAGTATCGATACTCCGGAGTAGACTGGTGTGTACGCTTCTCATCCCAGTTGGGGAGATGGTCTGTCCCACAGCCGTCAGTACGTCGTACTGGAGATAGTATACAGGTGCTCGTTAGGTTACGGGTACACCGGACAGGACTCACAGGGAACTGTTGGTTGGTTTGATACCAGTCGTCAGTGAACAGTTCCCAGGTGACATGAGTACAGCGTAGTCCGCAGACTTGACACTGCTACTTCGTCTCGAGTGTGTCCCACTGTTCTTAGATTGCTACCCTACCACGGCTCAAAGGAGTCGTGCAAACAGGTAGCAGTTGGGTGCAGTCCCGAGCACTTGGAGGCAGTGGCGGTTAGACAGGATTCGTCCCTCCCGGTATTGGGAGTAGATATCGTGCTGTGTCAGAGAGCCATTACGCAAAGTCCCTGGCCAGGGCAAGCGAGATTTGCTGGTAGGTTCCAGTAGTTTCTCAGGGTGTAATGGGCTTCCCTCCGACACGACTTATACCGCTATTAGGGGACTGACGCTTGCCGCCCCCCTAGGCCCGATATGCGATAGTCTTGGACGAACGGACCGGACTGTATGGAGATTGTCACATCAGACTCGGTAGGAGTTCGGATAGGCTTTCTCATCGGCCTTCTTATCGACAACTACCTGGGGACCGTTACGTACAGCTAGTGCCGCTTGCGGTCTGTGGTTAAACCCACTGCCAGCGTAGTAGTCGAGTCTCTAGAGTCCCACACAGAGAGTTTCCTACTCCAGGCGAAACGATATAGAGGTTGCATGGTTTTGCGACAAAGGGTTCGGACGCATACGTGCGTTTACGCACGTACGACTTTCGGACAGTTTTTACCAGTCGGCTTTGGTTTAAGCCAGTTACTGGTATCCGGTTATTGGATTTTTACAGTCTAAAGTTTTTCCGTATTTTTGCGGATTGGAGGGGCGTTCTCGTAATTGTACGAGAAGCTTCTAGAAGATGTGACTAAGGAGGTTACTTTGGATGAGGTTATGAGTCATGGTGGTGATTCATTCATTTCATTAATGCACATTTATTGCTTAATGACTCATGCTAATGAATCACCACTAGATATTTTATGAAGCATGATTTATCATCACTCTTTATTCTTTTCTCATTATTAGAAAATGCTTCATAATATATTATGATACACTCTCTCTCATCTCATTATCTTATCTCACATTCTCTCTCCTCAAGCTCTCATCTTCAAACCCTAATTCTTACACCTCATGAGTTGAGATCAAAGGATTAGTTAGACTAATCAATCCATAACCATCACTCTATCTCATCCTAACTTCTTTGATTAGCAATCCAAGAAGGTTAGTTGCCTCAAGTTTAGAGGTTTAGCTTGGAGTTTCGCTCTCGGGTGGATCGTCTACTACCTAGAGAAGGCCGAGGAGAACAAGGAGATCGTAAAGACGAAGGACCGGTTTCATTAGGTATAATCCATTAACACTATAGTTTAGTATAGCTATGTGTTCGGTTATTATTTGTTTAGCTTCGATTCAAGCGGTTAGTCGATGTTTGTTCTTTAAACTTGATCGTTTTTGAAAATTCCGCCTCCCCATAAGTACTGGGGTGTACTACATCGACTTACAATGACGTCGGGAGCATAACTGTCGGCAAGATTCTCGCGCCTGCTGCTGCGTACTGCCGCCACTATATAAACCCCCGTCACATAGGGGTCAAGTAAGCTTTTTTCATTCCACTTAGCCGTTACTCTGCTCGGATCTAGTACTAACTTGACCGTCAGAGGGTCTTCGGTGGTACCAAACCACCCCGGAGCTTCTTTGCAGACACTCGGCGTCAAGCTCCTCAAATCACCAATCTCCTCAAAACCCATTGAGACCCACACGCAACAGGAGACCACCTTCAAAATCCACAGGGAGATCGACGGAAGACAACATCTGACGGAGACCCGAAAAGGACCTCCATCAGTTGGCGCCGTCTGTGGGAAACACTTAACTCCACAAAACACAAAGTTGGCCTTCCGATCTCCACACACATGGCAAGCAATCATCCTGAAGATCCAAACACCCGCCGTCGCCTCCCTCACAACCGAGGCGCGGGCGAGCCCTCACTGAATGTCATCGGCTCCCCCGCTGGCTGCTGTTTCACAAGCTCTGGCGACCGCCCGAGCAAAAGGGCTAGAGGCAGAGAGCCCATCACCTTTAGCGATGAGGATCTCCATGGCATATCTGTGCCCCACAACGACCCGCTGGTGATCACAGCCCAAATCCACCGGTACGAGATCTACCGGATACTCATCGATTCGGGCAGTTCGGCGTACATCCTCTTCCATGACTGCTTCCTGCGTATGGGGCTCGCCCTAGCAGACCTGAAACCGACCTCTCACGTCCTTTCGGGGTTCACAAACCACTCTGTCCCGGCGCAAGGGGTGGTCACCCTGCAGTTCACCATCGGGGAGCCTGGCCACACACGCACACTGCCTGTGGACTTCATCGTAGCAAAAGTCCCGTCGGCCTACAATATCCTCCTCGGCCGCCCGACACTGAACTCCCTCCGGGCCCAGATCTCGACCTACTACCTGGCGATAAAATTCCCTCTCGATCGGGACGGGATAGGTCGGGCATACGGGAGCCAGCGGATCGCGAAGATAGGCCTCACCGAAACGTCCTCGCCTGAGCAGCATGCTGACGGCGCCGAGGCGTACGACGACATCACAGGTTCCCTGGACACCCTAGACGAGCGGAAGGAGGTCCGTGGAGCACCGGTCGAACCTCTGACCGAGGTGCCCCTAACAGAAGGAGACCAGGAAAAGACCATCCAGATCGGGTCGCTCCTAGCGGGGACTCAGCGGGATGACCTGATCAGGTTCCTCAGAAGTAACTCCGACGTCTTCGCCTGGGCGCCTGCTGACATGCCTGGGATCGACCCCAAAATCATCTCCCACAAGCTCGGAGTCGATCCTGCGGTCCGGCCCATCAGACAGATGAAAAGAAGCTTCGCCCCGATCAAACAGAAGGCTATCGAAAAGGAGGTTGATCGACTCCTCGCCGCCGACTTCATCAAAAATGTGCCCTACTCGGAGTGGCTGGCAAACGTAGTTCTGGTCAAGAAGTCGAACGGGAAGTGGTGTATGTGCGTAGACTTCACCGACCTCAATAAGGCCTGCCCAAAAGGACAACTTTCCGCTCCCCCGCATAGACCAGCTCGTCGACAGCTCGGCCGGCCACGAGCTGTTGAGTTTCATGGATGCCTTCTCCTGCTACAACCAAATCCGTATGAATCCTGAAGACGAAGATCGGACCGCATTCACAACGGACCGGGAAGTGTACTGCTACAAGGTGATGCCCTTCGGCCTCAAGAATGCCGGAGCCACGTCCCAAAGGCTGGTCAACCGCATGTTCAAGCCACAGATCGGCAGGAATATGGAAGTCTACGTTGATGACATGCTCGTCAAGTCCATCTCGACGGTCGACCATGCCAAGGACCTGAACGAGGCTTTCGGGGTGCTCCGCAAATTCAACATGAAGCTAAACCCCGCCAAGTGCGCATTCGGAGTCACCGGGGGAAAGTTCCTCGGGTTCATGGTCACTCACCGCGGAATTAAAGCCAACCCAGAAAAAATCGATGCTATCCTGAACATGGCCGCGCCCAAGACCAACGTCGAGATCATGCGGCTCACGGGGCGGGTCACCGCTCTGAGCCGTTTCATGTCCAGATCGGGGGAGAAGTGCCTCCCGTTCTTTAAGGCGCTGAGGAAAATTCCGAGGTTCGAGTGGTCGGAGGAATGCCAAGCCGCCTTCGACCAATTGAAGAAGCACCTCGCAACACCCCCGCTGCTCACCCGACCAGTGGAGGGGGACGAGCTGTCGGTGTATCTGGCTGTCGCTGTATCCGACCAAGCCGCAGGCTTGGTGCTCGTCCGGGAGGCCGAGGGAATTCAGAAGCCGGTGTACTATGTGAGCCACATGTTTAAGGACGCAGAAACAAGGTATCCCGCCATAGAGAAGATCGTCCTAGCCATCGTGGTAGCCTCGCGAAAGCTGCGGCACTACTTCCAAGCACACACCATCATCGTCCTCACCGAGCGCCCCTTAGGAGCTATCCTAGCATCACCGGAATCCTCGGGCCGCCTAGAGAAATGGAGGTGGGAACTATCTTAGTTCGACATAAGATATCGCCCGAAGCAAGCTATCAAGGCGCAGGCCCTGGCCGATTTCATCGTTGAATGCACCATCCCTAGCCAGAAGTCGGAGTCCGCGCCGCCACTCGCAACCCAGTGTCCTGTCCCGGAAGGCCCTGGCTCGGTTCCGGAATGGGTCATCTACGTCGACGGATCTTCCACCGAGGAAGGCTGCGGCGCCGGCCTCATTATCCGAGGCCCAAACGAAGCAGAGATGGAGTATTCTCTGAGGCTCGGTTTCAAAGCATCGAACAACGCGGCAGAATACGAGGCCCTCCTGGCCGGACTGCGCATGGCCGTCGGACTGGGGCTTAAAATAATTCGAATCCGCAACGACTCGGCCCTTGTTGTCGGTCAAGTGACCGGCCGTTTCGAAGCTCGAGAGCCCCTGATGACGAAGTACCTAGACGAAGTGAGGAAGCTCCGAAGAAACTTCGACAAAGTCCAGATAGAACAAATACCCAGCCAACTGAACGCCCAAGCAAACACCCTGAACAAGCTGGCTTCGTCATACTCGGCCAACAATAGGCGGTCTATCCTCTTCGAAACCTTGACTCGACCCAGCGTGGGAGACGGAGCGACAACACTCCATGTATACACGGCGCGGGAGAGCGACCAGGACTGGAGGAAGCCCCTCGTGGAGTTCCTGAAAGACGGCGCACTCCCGGAGGACCGGGTAGCCGCACGCCGTCTCCGGGCCAAAGTCCGACACTTCGTCTGGAGCAACGGGAATCTCTACAAGAAGGCCTTCACTCAGCCCCTGCTCCGATACGTTGACCCCCTCGAAGCCGACTACGTCCTTTGAGAAATCCATGAGGGGGTGGGCGGTGCGCACCAGGGGGCTCGAACCTTGATACAAAAAGCGTTACTCCAAGGGTACTATTGGCCCACCATGCACGAGAATGCCCTGAAGCTGGTCAGGAGATGCAAGAGCTGCCAGCTCCACGGCAGCATTCCCCGCCTCCCGGCTACCGAGCTGACCGCCCTGACATCCCCATGGACATTCGCTCAGTGGGGGTTGGATATGATCGGCCAGTTCCCTACCAGAACAGGCGGGCACAAATACGTCCTCGTCGCGGTGGACTACTTCACCAAGTGGATCGAGGTCGTCCCCATCAGGAAACCGGACGCCGCCACAACCATCAAGTTCCTGCAAAACAACCTGATACTCTGGTTTGGCATCCCGAGATGCATCGTCACCGATCATGGTACGAACTTCGAGAACGAGAAAGTGAACGACTTCTGCAAGGAGTAGTACCACATCCTCCTGAAGTTCGTCGCGGTCGCGCATCCCCAATGCAACGGGCAGGCCGAGGTCGCCAACCGAGACGTCCTCCGAGGCCTCCGGACCGTCTAGAAGGACGACAAAGCAGTTGGGTCGAAGAACTGCCCCGGGTCTTATGGGCCCTGCGCACGTCAAAAAAGACTCCCACCGGGGAGACCCCCTTCAGCCTCTGCTACGGAACCGAAGCGATGGTCCTAGCGGAGATCAGGCTACCTAGTCACCGGGTCGAACACTTCGACGATGACGCAAGCACCTCGGCGCTACGGACCAACCTCGACATCCTGTTGGAAAAAACGGATCGGGCTCAGATCAGAGCTGCCGTCTATCAACAGCAAACGGCCCGATACTACAACGCTCGGGTCAAACACCGCTTCTTCAAGACCGGGGACCTAGTCCTGCGGCGGAACGAATTCACCGACCAAAGCAGGCTTCACAAGTTCTCCCCAAAATGGAAGGGTCCCTTCCTCGTCTCTGAGGCCCTCCCCGACGGGGCCTACCGCCTACAAGACGCGGACGGACGAAAGCTTCCGCGGCCTTACAACGCCGAGAAGCTCAAGCTATACCAGTGAGGTGAAAGCCAGCGAGTGTATAAAATTCCTGTCCATACAAATAAAGAAACATCGGGTCATTCCGAGTAGAGTCCTACCTTTACAATTCAAGACCCTTGCCAAGAGGCGGCCGTGCAACCCACCGTCCGGGATCAAAAAGCCCTCCCAGAGGCAGTCGAACCCGAGGATCCCTCGCTCGGCTATCCCCAGCGGGCAGCTTCCCTGCCACACCGCCCGGGATCAAAAAGCCTTCCCAGAGGCAGTCGAGCCCGAAGATCCCTCGCTCGACTATCCTTCAGGACAAAAACCCTCGCCAAGAGGCACCGGGCAGTAACCCTACCCGGCCAAGGGTCCTTGGTAGGCTTCCACGGCCCCTCCCGCGCTAAAGACCAAAGTCCTCTCAGAGGCAGTCGAGTCCTTGCTCGGCTATCCCCGGCTGGTAGCTTCCTACCACAACCGACAGGGATCAAAGTCCTCGCCAAGAGGTACTGGGCAGTAACCCTGCTCGGTCCCTGTCCTGAAGGATCAAAACCCTCGCAAGAGGCAACCGGACAGCTTCCCTGCTCGGACATTTCAGGCTGGTAGCTCCCTACCCGCGACGCCAGAAATCAAAGCCCTCGCAAAGAAGAGACCGAGCGGTGCTCGGTCATCCTTGGCGGGCTTCTTGCAGCCCCATCAACGCGGAGAATCCGAGGCCCCAAAAAGCCCATCGAAGTCTAAGCGATCCCCCCTCGGCTCCGGGGCCTTGGGGATGCCTGCCCGGCAACGCTTAGCAAGTGATCGAAATCAATCCGACGAACGATCGCTAGACAGATTGCCGATCCAACAGCGCAAGCAGAGATATTTCTACAAAGATAAAAACAAACCGAGAAAACAAGAGTTCTCTTTTATTACCAAGGGCAAAGTTTTTACAAAAGGTATTCTACCGGGGCTTTACCACCTCGCTACCCTCGACATCTACCGGAGGCCC
Source organism: Agapanthus africanus (assembly GCA_030015575.1). Lineage (NCBI taxonomy): Eukaryota > Viridiplantae > Streptophyta > Magnoliopsida > Asparagales > Amaryllidaceae > Agapanthus > Agapanthus africanus. Next base: position 200,879,022 of record JASDDO010000010.1, on the reverse strand, counting down.
CGCCACCGGAAGCGGAACCCGAGCACGGAGCTCGCCATCGGCGAACTCGGGAAGCTGCTCCTTCACGGCGTCTAGAGTCTTATTCCACGCGACGGCAGAATACTCCCCAAGCTCGGCGTAAAACTGCTCTGACACCTTGTAATCGGCCACAGCTCTCCTAGTCCAAACCTCAGCGGTCTGGACTTTCAGAAGCGTCGCCTCAGCATCTTCCTTGCTGGCATCCCTCTCCTTCTCCAGGACCGCAAAGCGTTCGGCCAGATCCGCCATCTTTCTATCGGAGACCCGAAGGGACGCACTTAGGCGACGATGAACACCCCGATACGCTGAGTTGGCAAGTTCCGCAGCCTCCACACGGGCTGCCAGTACGCCGGCCCTTGCCCTCTCCAGGCGCAGGTCACGCCGCAAAACCTCGACCTCCGAGGGAAACGCCTCGACTGGCCTCGGGGCGTTGAATGCCCCCTCGGCCTCCATACAAATGGCGAGGGCGCAATGTTGAAGGACCTGACGGAAAGCGAATGAGAAACCGAGGAGCGCTCAAGCCCAAGGAAAGGAATACTAGGAAAACTACGCGAAGAGGAGTTCATACCTGGACCGCCCCTTGGGCCATGGCCTCCATTTGGGCCCTCAGGGAGCCATGCGAAAGCTTTCCCCAGCCGACTCCTCCATCCCGGCGAGTAGGCCGGCGGCAACAGAAAGCCCAGACGGGACCGTGAAGACGGCGCCGCCTTCCTGCACGGAAATCCCCTCAGGGACCCTCAACGACGACGCGCGAGAAATTGTCATTTTCCTCTTAAGAGGGGGGGCGTCCTCGCCCTCCCCTCTGTCCCCCGTCTGGGGCTCGGATAACTGCGGGCACCTCTCGTCACCCGCCGGAGCAACCACCAGGAGCCGTCAGCGATGCAGACGGCCTTACCGCCGGATGCTCATCCGGCGCGGGGCACGAGCCAGCCGGGGGCTCAGCCACGCCACTAGCCTCCCTCTGGCGCGAGCAACCCAAAGAGTAGGAACGAACCATGTATCCAAAAGAAGAGGAACGCCGAGCAGCCGGGGCTTAAAAGAAAGGGAAATGGAGGAGTAGGGGGCCAGGGACGGGCACCACCCCTATTTATTGCTGCAAGCGACCCCATCCAACGGCGCCCATCATCTCCCGCCAAAACGACTCCTCGCGTCCAGCGGCTCCGATCGTTCCGCGTGTCGTTCCCGCACTGGGCCGTATCCCATCAGACGCCGCAGGCCTGCATGCGTCGCGTCGACCAACCGGCGCTTGACACATGGGTCGTCGCTTCAGTAGCAGAATGCACGAACCGGCGCACCCTCCTTAAATGCAGGGATCTCACCATGATTCGCTGACAGGAAAGACAGCTGACAGCCCGGGGACGCGCCCCGACGAAACCTAAGGAGGGAGCTCCCCTCGGGCGACCCGGCAGTCCACTCCTGACCCGACCTTCTAGCTGGCCGGGACAAGAGTGGGGGGCTAATGATGATGCTCGGTATTGGCAACCTCCAAGATCGCAACACGTGGCAGATGACGTGTCCCAAAACTCAGAAGAAAGGGCCACAAGGGCCGATCAGGCCACCCCTGTGCCCGACCTGCAAGCGCAAGCTGGCTCTCCTCAGAGCCCCCTGGAAATCGGCCTCCTCGGCCTCTTAGCTCGCCCCGAGCTGCCACAGGACCAAGATTCCTCGGCCCTCTCGCTCGTTCCCGAGCTCCTCAGCCGAGGCCATCTTCCTCGGTCCTTCGACCGACCGAATCCACCGCTTACAGACGTAACCGCCGCCCCGCAAATCTCGCCATGCGCAGATTCTCCGCCAGCAGCATCCCACGTTCCACGCCATCACGATCCCTATTAATGGGTGATCCGCACTTTACGCGGGCGTGACGTCGGGAGCATAACTGCCGGCTAGCTTCTCACGCCTGCTGCTGCGTACTGCCGCCACTATATAAACCCCCGTCACATAGGGGTCAAGTAAGCTTTTCTCATTCCACTTAGCCGTTACTCTGCTCGGATCTAGTACTAACTTGATTGTCGGAAGGTCCTCGGTGGTACCAAACCACCCCGCGACTTCTTTGCAGGCACTCGGCGTCAAGCTCCTCAAATCACCAATCTCCTCAAAACCCATTGAGACCCACACGCAACAGGAGACCACCTTCAAAATCCACCGGGATATCGACGGAAGACAACATCTGACGGAGACCCGAAAAGGACCTCCATCGGACGTGCTTCCGACAAATGGGTCGCTGTGGTTGACGTGCTTCCGACAAACACAGCAACAATTCCCATTCTGGTATAGGCCAATAATTCCCATCATACCCTTCCTATAATGTTGGTCCTCCATCCAATTTCAAACCGACCCAACTTTCACTACTCCGAATTTCATAGGACAACAATTTTAATCATATCCATATCAAAATGTTGATATCCTAATTCTTATCCCTCTTATGAAGTTGGTACACCATCCATTCCTTATCCGCCAAACCAAAATCTTTCATCAAACACATACTTCGATTCGCATTCTAATTATTATCAACCATGCTCAACTTTCATACCCTTCGATATTGATGAAGATAGGAGTGCCGGCTTAGAAGCTCATGCAGAAGCAATCCACATCCAACAATAAAACTTTGATGGAAGGGACACGTGGACTCAATAGGCAATCATACCCAACTTTCGCGCCCCCTCTTGACTTGCTTGAACATCAAATAAGGAGTTCCACGTTTTCAGCAGCATTTGAATTTATCACTGAAACTCCTCCACAAACCATGTCTAACCTTGAGAGAACGTTGAAAAAGATGGCAGCATCATGCCTTAAAACACGGGAGTTGGCATCATCCGCAACCGCATTAATGCAACTTACCAAACAATCGGCTAGTTCCCACCAGGATATAGCTTAAGATCTTATCCCGCATAATGTGGCAGTAGGACAAATGGATGTTACGAGTAGTGAAAGAGATCCTTGCACCCTTCCAGATCAAACCGACTCTTTTCCGATTGAACTACGCATCTTCACTTTTGAAAACTGATTGAGTGAGACGAGCGATCCACCGATGGAGGATTATATTTTCAATGAGTTGTGTGAGACCGATATATTTGATATGCCCGATCAAGATTGTGAAGGAACCCTTTCAAGCCAGCCCGACGCCAATCCTTTTGATCTTTACATCTTAAAACCACAAAACCAACCAACTGGGCTTTATAATCCACCACTTGAGAGTAAAGCATTTGATGAAGTTGACTTGATTAATGATGAGTGAGATTAGTGTCGGGGATATTTTTTAAGATAGAACCAACAATTTTGGATGAGTTTTTTCTCCACAACTCATCACATTCCTCCAATTCAATGTGGGCATTTTCCCAGACCTTTGATTGTTTTTCCCGAACCACAATTGCTTTCTACCATCATGATTGTGAGATTGAGATAGGGATCTTTTCAAGCCAAACCGACAATATTCAAATTAAACTCAACACCTTTACCTTTGAGAGCCAACCTAGTGAGCTTCATAACCAATCTATTGAGGAGAGCTTCATAGAGGAAGCGTGTGAAGACAATTGTGATCTCGAGATATTTGTATTTGAAACCATCTCTTAAGACAATGATTATGAAAAATTCGTATTTCCATAAGAGGAGTCCGAGAGAAAGTGATTTCAAGATGTGTACTTTTGACATCGGTTTTGAGAACACCGCCTTTAAGATTTTTGTATTTTCTGATGAGGTGTCCGAAAACAAAGAGTTTGACTCGATCGAGTGTATGGGTGAGATTAATCTTGAGGGTGGTTTTAAGGATATCTTTGAGGATGAACTCGCTTTATTGGATAGGTTGCGTTCTCCAACTCATCATGTACCGCGTACTTGTTGGGAACGTCCTCTTGAACTTCTAACTGAACTTGAACCTCAATTACGTCATCCTAACTGTATCGTTGCTCTATCCTATAAGAACGATGATGTTTCACTTTCACCTTCTATGTTTGGATCACAAATACTCATCATACAGTTTCATTCACTCATTTCATTTCGTTCACTTATACCATTTCAGTCACCCATCCGTTCTTCCACTAAATATCGTTCACCCCCACCGAGACTAGTCACTCCTAGACAGTCTCGTGTATTTTTCACTTCTTTTCTCTACACCTTTTTCCAACCATTGGCATATCATGCTAGCATTTTTGAATGGTTGGTACTCATATTTAGACTCGTGAAGGAGTTGCGTAGTAAATTTCCTCTTGTAAATAAGTAAATATTTTTTCTTTTTTTTTGTTTATAACCTTTTTCTACTCATGCCTTGCATGTTTCCACACCTCGATTTTTCACTTCATATGACATTTGATGGCACCGTCAAGTTTAGGTTTGGGGGTATGCTAAGTGAGTTTTTCGTTTTTCTTATATCATTGCATCATGTTTACTTTCCGCATGCATTTGCACATTTATTTTCTTGTTTGCGTATTTTTTCTTTTCTTTTTAATGTTTAATTCCGTTTTGCATCATTCTCCATTGCATATATATATATATATATAGAAAACCATAAAATTAAAAAAATTCCAAAATATAAAAATTGTTTGAGTCAAGCTAGCTAGTAGGGTGAGTTTAGAATCAAAATCCGACGGTTTAGCTTGATAGCTTAGAAATAATTGAAACTAAAGATTAGAAATGAATGCCCAAAAGATAACCCTTCTTGAAAGTTAACAGTAGCAAATAGACACCTTTATCTACACCTACACGTCTCTAGTTTTGGAAAATAAAAGATAGGCTTGAAATATCTCCAATAAAAAAATAATAGCAATAATATATATATATATAAAAGACTTGGTTTCTCGAGTTCCTAAATCGTTGGAGTGCTTCATCACCCGATGCCCTAAAACCGTCTCGCTTGGGAGTTATTGCCGAAAGAATTCAATTAGGGAAAACCGAGTTATAATATTTGTTTTGAAAGCTTAGTAACTTGAGTTCCTAGGTCGTAGAGATGCTTTATCACCCATTGTCCTAAAACCTACTGGTTTGGGAGTCATCGCCGAAAGAACTATGAAAACAATAATATATAAACATATAACAAAGGGCCAAGTGATTAAAGCAAAAGATTAAATAACGAGACACACGGAGTAACCGGTTGATCTAGGCCTAAGCAACCCGAATGATCGTGTTGAAAAGTGTTGTTTCATGTCGCCTAACTAAATAAGAAAATAAAAAAATGGAGATATGATTGTCTTGAATGGAAATACCTTAACTAAGAAACAGCTAGCATGCGCACAAAGGTGTATAGGAGCTTATGTTGAGGAGTGAAAAATAGGGATTGAAGTTTCTATCTTAAATAGAGTTTCTAATTCTTGATACTAAACATTAGAACTAGATTTGATACGAACTCTACAAAAGTTTGACGGGATTTTGTGGGTGTAATCCGATAAAAACCCTCACGAGACAACACTCGTCCCCTAGGAAAATCCAGAGGTTTAACGGCTTGTTGCACATGCAAAGTGCAACTGTGACGCCTACGAAAGTGAGCTAGTTTTTTTGTTTTCTTTAAAACAAATAAGGGTTTTGCTCCGGACGAGCAAAAGATAAGTTTGAGGGTATTTGTTCATATATCATATCATTGCATTATATAACCTTCATTCTTTACCACGTTGTATAATAAAGTTCTTTTAACCCCTCTGCTAACCTTTAGACAGATCACATGTACAAAAGACCAAAAGTCGCGTTTTTGAGCTAAACTGGCAAAATTCCAACACGTGTATATTGCTCTCAGTCCATGAAAATGAAAAGTCTCTAAAAATGATTCTGACAGAAGAAATGGGACCCAGAGGAAAATACAAGACAAGGGTTTCAAGTCGATATCATAATTCCTTACTCCAACCGCCGAACCGCGGTCAAATGAATTAGGATGGCCGTAATTTGCGGTCCGACTTGCGCTTCAAGAGTTGGGCTTTGGGCCATTGATTCGTTATTGAGAGAGCTTTCCACGAAGCTAATCAGAACTGGCCTTGGATTCTTATAAATAGATATAAACAGAGGGGAAAATTCAGCTTTCATTTTATTAGGAATTAGATTAAAATTAGGATATTCTCTCATTTTCTTACTTGCTTCACCATAACTTACAAACTTGAAGATAGAGCTTAGATAGGTTAGATTAGTCTCTTTCATAATTAGATTGTAGATCCATTTTAAATTTGTACATGAATTCTAGATTAATAATTGAATTTGTGTTTTCTTGTCTAATTATGATCTTTTGTGATTTTTAATTGGGAATTGATTTGTATTTGTTTGTAAGAATTGTTTGTAATACAGTAGATGATGATTTCCTAGATCCCCTTCTTGTTTTCATCTCTTTTACTACGATGTTGTGTGAGTAGTGTGTGCTTGCAAATAGGATGAGGAAAGGGTAGCTAGGATGGTTCTTATTTCTCTACCCTCCCTTTGATCTAAACTTTATTAGTGATTAATTCTAATTTTAGCTACTCAGAATCTCTTTATTTGGACATTATTCCTCTATAGTCCAAGCCGAGAGTGGCGAGGCTAATATGTTTCGTGACCCAAGAAAGTAGAATTTGTGCTAAGCTAAAGTTTGGAGTCTGAGTACAAAGATATGAAATGGAAGGGCAAGGAATCCTAAAATGACGGATAATGCATAATCGGAGCATTGCCTCCTTGCATTATATTCCATCTTGCCCTAATCAACATCTCGTTTGGTTGAAGTTAGCATCATATCCTAAATTGAGCACCAAATTTATGAAGAATGAGAGAGATTGACAACCCACTCTCAAATTCCTACTAGTAATTAATTAGGACCTCTAACCTAGCAAGAAACAATGTTAGGATTGTGATTTGAATGTGCATGCTTCATCATCCTTTGAGGTGTTTGACTGGTGACATCACTCTTCACAAACTACTTGTCGATTGCTAGGCAAAGATCAGGAGGAGGAATTGAGAGATAGAGCCATTCCGGTTAGCTATTCCTTAGCAAACTTGTGATTTCCTTGAGTTTATCACCTCGTAGCGATAATCACTCTTCATGTCCTCTTCTTAGCAACTCGTCTAAAAGCAAACAATTAATCCACCACCTTCTCGCGGACGACCCATACTCAACCAACTAGCTTCATTGTGACACCATCATGAGTGCGGTTTCCTGTACTCCAATTTCCCCCACATTAACCAGGTGGTTATGAGCAGTGTTTTAAATAGTGAAAGGCGATGTCAAGACGACGAAGCCTATCAAGTGATGCTAAAAAGGCAACCGCCTAAGTGAAGTTAGACGACAAGCATTTAAATCTCCTACAAGAGTTTACTAGGTTGGTTTGAGGATTGAGGAAAGAATGTGAAAAAAGGAATAGAAGACTTTCTATTTGGAATTTCAAGCCTAATTTTTACGTCATTTTTTATTTAATTTTGTCCGCATAGAAAACTTCTCTATGGTTAAGGAGAAAACAAGTGTGTAAAGAGAGTGTGAGAGAACATGAAATTTATTTTACTTTTATTTTAAATAAAAATCACTCAGACGCCCGTCTTAAAGCCTCGCCTTAGATGCTTAAGGCGAGTGCCTTGGCATTTGAGACGATAGCGGCCCAAACCGTCTCGTCCGAGCACCAAGGTGCTTCGCCTTTCAAACACCGGCTGTGAAAGCATATTGAAGTAAGATAACATGAGCAAAGTTAATTGGAAATCAGCAGGAGATGATTCAGTTCATGTGCCACCAAGAAAACTAAGCTAAAAATACATAGTAAATTCCGAAATTAAAATAGTATAGATTCAAATGTATCTTCTGCCATTTAGTTCCTTTGCCGGTTAATAACCCAAAACCGGTAAGATAAACCCTCGATCAACAAGATTTATAATGCAGTCAAACTGTCAAAGCCATTGGGCACAAGCATTGATAACCACCGCCAGCCCACCCCTGTTGGAACGAAAAATGTTACCAAACAGAGAAAAAGAGCATTCCATTAAAGAGACTGCCAAATACATTGTTCGAGATACAAGGATAAGAAAAACAATATTCAAGGTTCTAAAGTTCCTCACAACCTTCTCCACCATGTCATGGAGGCGCCCCTCGCGGGATGTATCCGTGTTAGTGATATATGCCCTAGAGGCCATTATTGTATCATATTGGATTGTATATTACTTAATGGAAGCTTGGGATATAATATAGTAACAGTCTTGCTCAAAATGGTAGTATGCTACCTGGTTTGTTTCTACCTCAATATGTGCATGTGTTTCATAGCATATCGTTTATACATATTGGTAGAGCCCTTATGATCTTTTGCTTGATTACCAGCGTTGTGATAGCAGTCACACTAGTGGGGGCTGGGTAGTCTATAAGCACATCCTTATACAGGTCCCTAGTCGTAAGATTATCAAGACGGGGTATCGATACTCCAGAGTAGACTAGTGTATACGCTTCTCATCCCAGCATGGGAGATGGTCTGTCCCACAGCCATTAGTACGTCGTACTGGAGATAGTATGTAGGTGCTGATTAGGTTATGAGTACACTGGACAGGACTCGTCGGGAGCTGCTGGTGGGTATTATACCTATCGTCGGGTAGCAGTTCTCAGGTGACATGAGTACAACTTAGTCCGTCGACTTGACACTACTACTTCGCCTCGAGTGTGTTCCCACTGTACTTTGATTACTACCCTACCACGGCTCAAAGGAATCATGCAAACAGACTGCAGTTGGATGCAGTCCCGAAGCACTTGGAGGCAGTGGCGGTTAGATAGGATTCATCTCTCCCGGTATTAGGGGTTGATACCGCGCTGTGTTCGGAAGGCCATTACACAAAGTTCTTGGCCAAAGCAAGTGAGATTTACTGGTAGGTACTCCAGTAGTTTTTCAGGATGTTTTGGGCTACTTTCCGACACCGCTTATTGCGTTATTAGGGGTCTAACGATTACCGCCCCCTAGACCCGATATGCGATACTCCTAAACGAACAGACCGAACTATACGGAGATTGTCACAGACAGGCTCAGTAGGAGTTCGGATGAGTTATTCTCATCGGCCTTCTTATCGACATATATCTGGGGGTCGTTACGTGCAGCTAGTACCGCTTGCGGCCTGTGGTTAAACCCACTGCCAGCGTAGTGTCGAGTCTTTAGAGTCCCACACAGAGAGTTTCCCTACATCGAGCAAAAGATATAGAGATCGTATGGTTTTACAACAGGGTTCGATCACGTACGTGTACTAGTACACGGATGATGATTCGGACAGATAATACTAGTGGGCTTTGGTTTAAACTATATCCTAGTATTATACTGATGGACAATTTTCGTCTCTTTTATATTCGTATTTTTCGGAATACGGATACGGGTATGTATATACGGATGAGAGGCATTTTTGTAATTTGTTCAAAGATGCTTCTAGAAGAGACACCTCATAATTGTATTTATCATTTTAGTTTAAATGATTATTCATTTTATGAGTGGAGGAAATTATGTGGATTATGCATGAATTTAAGCATGTTTTTTAGTGACACATGGTGAGTTTTCATGCCATGACTCACTAGGTTGTGAATTGAACCTATTTGATTATTGATTTAGGTTTATTCCAAGAGGATAATAAGTATGGTTCAGTTCACAACAAGAGAGCACTCTCCTTTTTCATGCTAAGTGCTCACTAGCTTTTTCCTCTAGAGTTCTTCTACTTACCTCAAGCCATTCTTGTCTCATGAGTTGAGAATCATATGGCTATGAGAGACAAACCACTCCATCTACATACTCTACATCGTCTACGACATCTAGTGTAGCGAACTAGATACCCTAATTACTTCAGTTGAGATGGGAGCTCGATGCACAGACTCTCGGGTGGATCATCTTCGACATGAGAGGACCGACGAGGAGGTCCGATCCGAACGATCCATGGTGCTTATGACAACGAGGAGGACAGCGACAAGAAAACCCAAAGGACATGTTTTCATGAGGTAAAACTTCTTTCCGAGTAGTTAACCTCATTGCATGTTTGCTAGTTAGGGTTTAGGATCAATCTTCGAGTTCAAGTCGGTGTTGCGATCTTAATAAAATTTGTTTTTTAAATATTCCGCCTCCCCGCGGACCCGCGGTGTGCGCGGCATCGACTTATAGTGGTATCAGAACCTACGAAACCCTTTACTAGCTTGTTAGCAAGTGTTAAAACTTCGATCGTCGGAAAAACCGGAAAACGAAATATCAATACCCTAGCTTTCTGTCGATTTTTCGAAGTGCCAGAAAAATTATTTCAGATGTACTAAAAATGTGTGCAGGGTATTATAAGATGTCAGAAGAAAACTGAACCCCTGAATCGCCAAGACGGACGCGGAAGCTCGACGGATCGGTCAGTTCCGCCGCAGAGTCGCGGCCGAGTCAAGGCCGATTCAGGTCATTTTTGTTCTGTTATTTCTTGTTTTTGGTGTACTGTTCTCTGGAATATTTGGTTTCTACCCATTGTTTTTGGTGTGCTTGTTTGCACTTGGGGTAGACACGGAAAATATATTTCGATCGAAATTCTAATTGTTCTTGGCTAACCGGATCTACTGTAATGTTATATGTGTTTTTAAACTTCAGCTAATTGCTATATGTCGGATAGTTTGAGGTTGCACATATCTGTTGGTTTGTGTATATGAACTTTATTGGATCGTCAATGATGAATAGCCGGGAATGTAAGAAGAGAGTTGTTTTTCTTTCATTTGATATAAATTGTAATTTGATATAATATTATTTTTGCGGGGCACATCTGGGTTGAGGTTGTAGCCACCGTTATATTATTTCTTTTTGCTGTTTTCTGCTCCTAGGATAGACTCAAGATGGGGTGCACAAACTACCAGGTTCTTTGAAGTGCTGAGTGGCCTACTCACTTTGCTGAGGGGGGTTGCTTCGCTTCAGGAATTTGACGGGTAGTTTGTCGCACCCGTAGGGATCTAGGGTGGGGTTTGGTTATTCATCACGACCGTGGAATCCGTCTTTCGTTACAGGCTTAAACGAAACGCGGTATTCCAAGTATATCCAATTTGTTCATCTGTGATCTGGAATGCATGTTATTGCGTGAGACGAATGATTATTATATATATGTTATACATTAGACGTTGCTTATGTTTTGCATTCGCGCTGGTCCTGCCCCCGCTGTAGCGTTAGTTAAGTAACCTAACGGTGTTAGACGGAGCCCTGTGGCGAATGCGGATGGCATAAGCGCAAGTCATATTTTCGTTTCTTTCTGTAATGATAGGTGTAAATGATGGGACTGCATTATTAATGCAACGCAAACAAACTAAAGTTGAATCGTTGGAACAAATTTTTAAACCACTCGGTTTTTTCAAAACAGCGGACTTTTGAATGCGGAGCTTAAACCACTCCTTTTAAAAACTATCAGGTTCTTTCGATTAAATCAAGTTCATTACGTTCACGGTTTCGCCAAAACCAGCCGTAGCCCTCCGTCATTTCATATGAATATTCAGTAGTATTCAAGCTATATTTGTTGACCTTCGTCAAGGCATAGTGATTGGTAGCTGCTGGGTATTCATATATAGTATAGATAGATGCGTTGGTTTGGGACAGTCATATTACTTTGTTGATCTTCGTCAAGAGTATGTACGGGTGGGTTCAAATTAACCTGGACAATAACGAGTAGAACTTGACATGTGACTTATGATTTGTTGACCTTCGTCAAGGTCATAAGAGCATGGGGAAAAAATCCACATCGGGATTTTTTAAAGAAATTGAAACTTGCTAGTGTTGCATACCATTTAGAGTGTGAAAATGTTGGTAGGATTCTTTTAGGATTATCACACAATGATATTTGGATCCCGATCCTACTGTGAGTATCCGCTACTCCTCGGAAGATATTTTCACCAACACAATCAATGTTATAAACCAAGTAGGTGTCTAGAACGGTGTTAGCGGGGCTACGCCTCCAGGGAAAAAAGGTTATATAATTAAGGAACTTCACGAAGCGTTGGAAAACCTCCCTCGAAATACCAACACCAGCCTGGCTGAAAAGTTAAGCAAGTATTGTAGGGTGAGATTAATCTTAACTAATTCTTCTTTTATGGTTTGAGGAAGGATTCGAGAAATAGTGGGAGCCATCCTGTTTAGATAAACTAAAAACCAATCTAAACTTGCAAGAGCATCATGCTGAGTGTTTCTTCTCTCTCCCAATTGCAGCGACCAGATGACCAGATTAGGTTACAGTTAGATAATATCTAAGAATGAGTTTTACTATATTGACTGGTAAAGGTTTGTCCAGATGTCCATTATCTACGGCAAGCTGGACCACCTTCTTACTACTTAAAGCCCCGCCGTCCCCAGTCCAGATTCCACCGTCGCGGATGATATCGGTAAGACAAGGGAAAAAGACTGTGTGAATGCCAAGTGCCTCGTGTTGGCCTCGGTTGATGGTGTATACCAGAGACAGCACGAGAAGATGAACTTAGCTTCCATTTTCCTCCATAACAAGATTTATATGGAGAGCAATCTCGTATCGCAAGATATGAGACCTCGAAGGAATTACTTCAAACGAGATTGGCTGTCGGGTCATCTGTAGGGGACCACGTCCCTACAATGATCAGCTGTATTGAATAGCTCACGGACCTGGAGACCACGTTGGAGAACAAGTCATATACTGATTTAATTCTACTGTCCCTACCTTCTACTTACACCCAGGTGAAGAAAGTTATACTTCCAGTTGAGGGCACCCTGAAGGAAACCAAGAAACACCCGCTCTGCTTATTGGGGAATCTTTCTCTTCTGAATCCAAGGCGAAAGCCAAGGATAAGAAGAAGACCTCCACAAAGCCGATAGTCGGTGTTAGTAAGGTAGGAAAGGGAAGGGCAATAGTTTCGGGCTAACAGTAGGGAAGGAGAGATGTCCCTATTATCACGGGAAAGGACATTAGCAGAAAGAATGCAGGGCTTGGAAAGCCAGAATCCAGAATCCGAAGCATGTTGTGGCTTCAACTTCGGATGTGTTTGTTGTTGAAAATTGTCTGTCAATTAACTCTACTTCCTGGGTATTAGATACCGGCTCAGGATCTCGTTTCTGTAATTCTTTACAGGCTTTGAGAAACCGTAAAATTATCAGGACAGGTGATATGACTCTCAGTGTTACTAACGGAATGAGTATGGACGCTGTATCCGTAGGGTATATCATTTAGGATTGACACGTAGGCAGATATTGATTTTACGTAACTGTTTGTGTGTACCTAGTCTAGTTTGTAAGCGATGTGATCTACATCCACCTAAATCAAAGTTTGATTGGGTCAGGTACACTAGAGGACAGAATATACGTATTAGATCAAATTCAGGTTTCAACGTCCAGAACACAGTTAAAAGAAAGTCTCCAGAATTATATATGGCTTTCTTATGGCATTATAGACATGGTCACATCGATGAAACAAGATTGATGAAGTTACATAGAGATGGATATTTGGATCCGTTCGAATATCAGTCTTATGCAACTTGTCAATCATGTCTCATAGGAAAGATGACAAAGACTCCGTTCACTGGGCACGGAGTAAGAGCGAGCGAGCTCTTGGGACTCATACACGGCGACGTGTGAGGTCCAATGTTTACAAATGCACGAAGTGGTTATTCCTATTTCATTACTTTTACGGATGTTTTCTCTAAGTATGGACATGTTTTCTTGTTGAAACATAGATCCGAGACCTTTGAGAAATTCCGAGAATATAAGAATGAAGTGGAAAAACAAACAGGCAAAAGTATCAAGACACTGAGATCTGATTGAAGCGGTGAATACTTAATTGCTGAGTTCCTGGGTTACATAAAAGAGAATGGAATTCTCTCTCAGCTTACTCCTCCATACACACCACAACACAACGGTGTATCGGAAAGGCGAAACAGAACCCTATTGATTATAGTTCGTTCCATGATGAGTAAACGCTTGGTTACCGCGATCCTTCTAAGGTTATGCACTAGAATCAGCTGCATATCTTTTGAAAAAGGTTTCTACCAAGACTGTGCCTACCACACCATATCAGATGTGGAGTGGGAAGAAACCCTGTCTTCAGTACTTGAAGATATAGGGATGTCCAGCTTTCGTGATAAAGCAGTATACGGACAAGTTCGAGACACGCTCAGTACTATGTAGGTTTGTAGGATACCCAAAGAACTCCAGAGGGTATCTTTTCTATTACACAGAGGAACAAAAAGTTTTTGTTTCTCGTCATGCCCACTTTTTAGAAAATCAAATTTTAGAAAAAGGATAGTGGGAGCACAATAGAGCTGGAAGAAATTCCAGAACCACAAACTATTACTGAAAGCATGGTAGAACCATAGGTTTCAGAAGAACGAGACATCCCCGCGCCACTCTCCAAGAGTAACAGGCAGTCTCATCCGTCCAAGAGATGCTACGGTCTTCTCATAGACGGAGATAGAAAGGATTGCATCATTGTATATGATGAGCCAACTAGCTTCCAGCTAGCCATTTAGAGCGGTGACTCGGTAAAATGGCTGGATGCAGTACGGACCGAAATGGAGTCCATCTAACACCAACAAAGTATGCACTTTGAACATTGCTCCAGAAGGGGTAAAACCCGTAGGCTGTAAATGGATCTTCTGAAGAAAGATTGGTGTAGATGGACAGGTTAAAACTATAAGGCAAGACTTGTTGCAAAAGGTTTTCGTCAAAGACCTGGTTTGGACTGTAATGAAACCTTCTCTCCAGTGGCTATGCTCAAATCCATTCGGATCCTACTTGCCATTGCTGCCTTCCATGATTGTAAGTTTTGGCAGATGGACGTATCGACAGTTTTTCTAAATGGATATTTGGAAGAGTGTCTATATGTATCAGCCAGAGTGTTCCAATCAGAGTGGGAGCAGCAGGATAGTGTGCAAGTTACTTAAGTCCATTTATGGACTAAAGCAGGCATCGCGGAGTTCGAACATCTGTTTTGATGAGACAGTCAAAGAATTCGACTTTATCAAAAATTCAGATGAACCATACATCTATAGTAAGATTGTAGGGAGAACTGTGGGATTCCTCGTCTAGTACGTGGATGACATTCTCTTGATAGGAAATGGCAATCCTATACTACAATCAGTCAAAGGATTCTTGTCACTAAGGTTCTCCATGAAAGATCTGGATGATGCCAACTACATTCTGGGGATCCAGATCTATCGTGATAGATCAAAGAGGATAGTGGGACTTTCACAGTCAAGATACATCAACACCATACTGAAAATATTTAGTATGGACGATTTTAAGCGCGGTAGTCTACCGGCTTGTCACGGAATCACCCTCTCCAAAGTGATGTCTCTCAAGACTGTTTGGAAAGGGCTCGCATGTCGGTTATACCCTACGCTTCTGTGGTAGGCTCTATAATATATGCGATGTTGTGTACCAGACCATGTTGCTTACGCACTCAGCGTGGTAAGCCGGTATCAGTCAAACCCAGGGGAGAAGCACTGGAAAGCAGTAATGAACATTCTCAAGTACCTGAGACGGACTAAGGAAATGTTCTTGGTGTACAGCAGAAAAGACCTCCAGATCGAGGCCTTTGCTGACTCCAGCTTCCAGAGTGATAAGGATGATCCCAAGTCCATATCAGGTTATGCTTTACCCTCAATAGAAGAGCGGTCTGTTGGAAGGGCTCCAAGCAGGACACCGTTGTTGACTCGACGATTGAAACGGAGTATTTCGCTGCATGAGACACCGCAAAAGAGGCAGTCTGGATGAGAAAGTTCTTAACTGAACTTCAGGTGGTTCCTTCCATTGTTGATTCAATACTTTAGTATTGATAACAAACGGCGCTATAGCTTTAGGGAAGGAACCCAGGTCCCATCAGAGATCCAGAAAAATCTTAAGGCGGTACCACCTAATCAAGGACATCGTTGATCGCCGGAAGATCAAGATGAGGAGAGTAGATTCAGAGAACAACACTGCAGATCCACTCACTGAGGCCATCCCTCAGACACTGTTCGAGAGGCTATTCGAGATCATTGGTCTGCGATACGCCAATATATGGCCTTAGTGCAAGTGGAAGATTGTTAGTGATATATGCCCTAGAGGCCATTATTGTATCATACTGAATTGTATATTACTTAATGGAAGCTTGGGATATACACGGATATAGTAACAGTCTTGCTCAAAATGGTAGTATGCTACCTGATTTGTTTCTACCACAATATGTTCATGTGATTCATAACATATCGTTTATACATATTGGTAGAGCCCGTAGGATCTTTTGCTTGATTACTAGCGTTGTGATGGCAGTCACACTAGTGGGGGCTGGGTAGTCTATAAGCACATCCTTATACAGGTCCCTAGTCGTAGGGTTATCGAGACGGGGCATCGATACTCCAGAGTAGACTAGTGTATACGCTTCTCATCCCAGTAGGGGAGATGGTCTGACCCACAGCCATTAGTACGTCGTACTGAAGATAGTATGCAGGTGCTTATTAGCTTATGAGTACACTGGACAAGACTCGTCGGGAACTGCTGGTGGCTATTATACCTATCGTCGGATAGCAGTTTCCAGGTGACATGAGTACAGCTTAGTACGTCGACTTGACACTGCTACTTCGCCTCGAGTGTGTTTCTACTGTACTTTGATTACTACCCTACCACGGCTCAAAGGAGTCATGCAAACAGGTAGTAGTTGGGTGCAGTCCCGAAGCACTTGGAGGCAGTGGCGGTTAAATAGGATCCGTCTCTCCCGGTATTAGGGGTTGATATTGTGCTGTGTTCAGAAGGCCATTACACAAAGTCCTTGGCCAAGACAAGTGAGATTTACTGGTAGGTACTCCAGTAATTTCTCAGGGTGTTTTGGGCTACTCTCTGACACGACTTATTGCGCTATTAGGGGTCTGACAATTACCGCCCCCCTAAGCCCGATATGCGATACTCTTAGACGAACAGACCGGACTGTACGGAGATTGTCACAGACAGGCTCAGTAGGAGTTCGGATGAGTTTTTCTCATCGGCCTTCTTATCGACATATACCTGGAGGCCGTTACGTGCAGCTAGTACCGCTTGCGTCCTGTGGTTAAACCCACTGCCAGCGTAGTGTCGAGTCTTTAGAGTCCCACACAGAGAGTTTCCCTGCATCGAGCAAAAGATGTAGAGGTCGTATGGTTTTACGACAGGGTTCGATCACGTACGTGTACTAGTACACGGATGATGATTCGGACAGATAATACTAGTGGGCTTTGGTTTAAGCCAGATCCTAGTATTATATTGATGGACACTTTTCGTCTCTTTTGTATTCGTATTTTTCGAAATACGGGTACGGGTACGTATATACGGGTACGGGTACGTATATACGGATGAGGGGTATTTTTGTAATTTGTTCAAAGATGCTTCTAGAAGAAACACCTCATAATTGTATTTATCATTTTATTTTAAATGATTATTCATTTTATGAGTGGAGGAAATGAGGTCGATCATACATGAATTTGAGCATGCCTTTTTGTGACACATGGTGAGTTTTCACGCCATGACTCAGTAGGTTGTGAATTGAACCTATTTGATTATTGATTTAGGTTTATTCCAAGAGGATAATGAGTATGGTTCAGTTCACAACAAGAGATCACTCTCCTTTTTCATGCTAAGTCCTCACTAACTTTTTTCTCAAGAGTTCTTCTACTTACCTCAAGTCATTCTTGTCTCATGAGTTGAGAATCATATGGCTATGAGAGAAACCACTCCATCTACATACCATACATCGTCTACGACATCTAGTGTAGCGCACTAGATGCCCTAGTTATTTCAGTTGAGGTGGGAGCTCGATGCACAGACTCTCGGGTGGATTGTCTTCAACATGAGAGGACCGACGAAGAGGCTCGATCCAAACGATCCATGGTGCTTATGACGACGAGGAGGACAGCGACAAGAAGACCCGAAAGACATGTTTTCATGAGGTAAAACTTCTTTCCGAGTAGTTAACATCATTGCATGTTTGCTAGTTGAGGTTTAGGATCAATCTTGGAGTTCAAGTCGGTATTGCGATCTTTGTAAAATTCGTTTTTTAAATATTCCGCCTCCCCACGAACCCGCAGGGTGAGCGACATCAACTTACAATCCGCCCACCTATCAACGCCACACCCACTTGCAAAAGTAAACATGATAGCCCTCCGAGCCTGCATGCTACTCGGGATACGAGCGGAATGGTCCATGAAAGAATCCGTAATCAAGCGAGCCTCGTAAATAGAATTGAGTTTATCCTCGGCGGCATCAAGCATCGTCGGGGTCATCTCTGCAAGATGGGCAGGGATGGCGTGTCGAGGATGGAAAGAAAGATCATTCGAAGCCAAGGGGTCAAGCGGAAGGGCGGACCCCACACGACCCTCAATCTCGGCCACCAACATAGCCTCACCCTGAACATCGGTGAAATGGTGATTCACCAAACGCGCAACAGAAGCAGGAACGATGGCCCTGGCCCTGATAGGTACCTCTCAGGGTTGCAAAGAATAATTCAATCCAGCATTGCAAGTCGCTGCCTTCATCTTGCAAGAAATAAAGAAGAAGAGAGATGGACACTTCCCAATTTATGGGGAAAATGTTAGACCTCTGCACGCGAAACGGCACAAACGCTTCCCATGCATTGACCAAAAAGTGCGAGAAAAGGAAGGCAGACACCCCATATTAAGGGTATCTGCCCCCACTAAAGGCCAGCAACGGATACCCCTGGAAAAAGTATCTACCCTCCGCCAAAAACCAAGATTCCCTGAGCAAACAAAACAAAGGCAATATAAGAAGCGATGCTAAAAGCAAAAGTAAACATACCAAATGTACTTTATTCATCAATAACCAAGATCGGGTACATTTTCGGGAAGACCCACGTACAAAAAGATGTCCTCCGTCTCTTCCAACTGCATAAGAAAATGCTCTAAACGAAGCGTCTCCGGACCTCTAACAGTGCCAGGCACCACAGGGACACCGGAAAGAAACGTTCGCTTCCAGAAGACATGGTTCAACACCCGGAGGCAACGGTCCCCAGTCACCTTCCGATCAATTCCGCTCCATAAACAGACTGGAACTTCTCTTCAGCATGATAAAGCATCTGATGGGTCATCACGGCAGGGTATCATGGGATAGCACCACGGAGGACAGCAAAGAAAATCAAAACCAGCAAGCCTAAAGGCAACGGGGTGACATTACCAACGTGACCCTCTAGATGTGCCAAAGCTCACTCACACTCGGCTTCGCTAAAATCCTGATGAAAAAGACGGATGGTGTCGAGAGGAACGTCCCTGATAGGGATCATCCCGGTTGAGAAGAACCGATGGACTCGATATCCGACATGACTCCGGATGAAAATGAGAAAGAAGAGTACTTCCCCAATTTCAAAAGAAATGAAGAAAGGCGGTCAAAGGGGCCTAAAAACAAGGCATGCCATGCAAAGAGAAGATTCCCAAGAGCGTTGACCAAGAGAAGCCTTGGTTTCTTCACAATCGGGGACCCCCGACGGGCGATCCTAAGAATTAACACCCGCCTAAGGGATGCCCGCCCACGCCCAAGGCAAAGGCGGTTCCCAAGAGGAGCCCGCCCAAATGAGGCGGTTCCCATGATGGGACCCACCGCCGAACAGGCACAGGAAGAAGGCGCCGCTTGCAAGAAAAAGAACACCCCTCATGCCCCTAAAAGTACCTATACAAGTACAAAAAGAATAGGGTGTCCATCATGGCAGCTGCCCTATAAAAGCAAGCCCCATGGAAAATGAAGAAAGGACAGAGAATTCCAAGTCCCAACAAAAAAACAAACAAAAATGGGCCAGAGAATTCCACGTCCCAACAAAAAAACAAAAATCCAATAGAGTATCCAAATCTCAACATTTAGAAAGAATCCAAGGATCTTTCTATTTATAATTTACCACAGTCAAAAGGTGAGAACTTGAAAAAGAACGAACAAGTTTCTCCCTTTGCGGCCTCCAATATCACTCGGTGCGAAACGGACAACTAAAAGTAGACTCAACTGAGTTCCTCTAAAAAAAGGGTGCTCTTCGTGGCCGGAATCCGAGAGAAATCCTGCGTTCCTTTCTATAGAAATGGGGTAACCTACTTCTTCATGGTATAGGAAATAAGCCGAAAAGCTTAATTTCCGAAACAAGTCTTAAACGACAAGTTTCAAACAAAGCCATAAAGTAGGTCTACGCTGCCGAAATACTAAAAGATAGACTGGTGACTCTAAAAGGACTAAATTTCGAGAATGAGGGGAAACCCCTCCCAGCATATTGAACCAAAAATAAACCAACACAACAAGATAAAGAAAACCCTTGGCGGACCCCGGAAACAGGGCATCTGCCCCCACCTATAACCACCGGCGGATACCCATGGAAAAGGTATTCGACCACCATGAATGCCCGGCGGATACCCCATAAAGAAAGGATCTGGCTCTCCTCCTTTGCTAGATGCATGCCACCGGGTCTGATATCCTCTATTTGTACAATATGAAGTTTATGAACAAGACTCGTAACCGTATAAGTGAACAATGTACATTATGAAAGTTCTTCAATAAAATTGAGCTGTATTTATTTCCTCAGCTCTATGATTATGCAATATGATTCAAACAGGCTCACCAGGTATCCCAGCCATGGCTTGACCCAAGACCAATAAGGAGTAACTAACATAAAGTGCTTGCGCTTATCGGGAGTGTCGAACTCCTAATTTCTTGGTTGAAAACCCAAATCCTTCAAAGAAGGCCGCTACCCTCACTACTTCGCTTTTGTTCCGCACCCCCGCCCGCTCTGAACGTTCACACGTTGCGGGCTTAAAAAAAGGATGGACAGCCCCAACCCCAACAAGTAAGTATCTTCATCGAAATAAAATTGAAGTAAAATTTTAACAAATGAGAACTCCATTTCAACTCATTAAATTTTTCATTAAGTATTTTTAAGTCGTGACCTTCCCAATTTTATTTACTAAATGCAGCAGAAATACAATATATCACAATATTTGCATGAGCATCAAAAAAAATATCTCCAATTTATACTAATATTTCTAGTGTCCATGTCGTGCAAGATTATATAACATATTGGAACATTCGGTGTTCAACTACATACGCACAGCCCATCATCTGTTAACCAAGAACACTATTACTTAACCTTAGATGTTTCTAACTTTGTTCATAGACCTCCGATCCCTTGCTTTTAGGGGCAATTAAGGTGAGGCTTGAGTAAAAATGTTAAAGTCGGGCAATTATATATAATAGGTACAAGTTAGAAGTGGTTTTATGTTAAATAGGACCGACTTCGTAAAGGAATTCAAATCAACTTACAATAACACTGACTTCATAACCTTAGTTGTCTCTAAGAAGAGAGCCTAGAAAGATTAGATATAAGGTAGAGCCTAAAATTAAGTCATGGCAACAGAAGAAAGGTAACAAAGAAGTCTTTGTAGATCGTGTAGTTCAAGAGACTGATTGGAAGTCCGAAGACGATTCGGACATAACATTAAATAACATGGCTAGTTGCGTTACGAGAGTCGCTAGAGATCTACTTGGTGAGTCGAGGGGTGGTGGTCCACCATTTAAGGGCGCGTTATGGTGGAATGAAGTAAAAGCTGCTATTAAAATTAAGAGATTTTTATAGAGATTTGAAGAAAAGCAAAGATATAGAAAGATTTCAGAACTATAAGATAGTTAAAAAGGAGATTAAGAAAACTATTCAGGAAGCCAAAACTAAGGTCTATAAAGAGATGTACGGAAAGTTGGACATTAATGAGCCTGAAAATAATATATACATGATTGGTCGGTTGAGGGAAGGAGAGGAAGACCAAAAACTTGTGTGCGGTGAAGTGTGTCAAAAATGAAGATCATAAGGTTTTAGTTCGATATGAGAATATCAAGAAAAGATGGAAAGATTATTTTGACAAATTGTTCGATGAGAGTTTTACTAAGGATTTGGATTGATTTTTCATTCAATCTCAAGATATAAACCGTGATTTCATGCGTAGGATAAGAATATCTGAGGTTACAGAGATTTTAAAGAAGAAATCAAGGAAAACCGTTGGTCCAGACGGGATTCCTATTGAGGTAGCCTAGGATAGATAGGTGTTACATGGCTAAAGGACCTGTTTAATAAGATTTGGCAAACCAAAATGATGCCAAATGAGTGAAGGAAGAATGCCCTTGTATCTCTTCACAAGAATAAAAGTGACATTCAAACTTGCTCAAACTACCGTGGATTAAAACTCATGTATCATACTATGAAACTTTGGGAGAGGATGATTGAACACAGACTAAGACAGGATATTAACAGAAAACCGGTTTGGGTTCATGCTTGGACGATCGACGACGGGGGCTATTCATTTGTTTTGTCAACTTATCTAACGTTTTTTAGATAAGAGAAAGGATTTGCATATGGTTTTTATTAACATAGAGAAAGCTTATGACAAGATATCTAAAGAGATATTATGTCGGACAATGATCAAGAAGGAAGTCCCAATCAGGTATATTGACATAATCAAGGACATGTATGATAGAGTAATGGCAAATATATGGACTTGCGGTGGCCTAATGAGAGATTTTCTGTTCACAATTGGCTTGCATTAAGGATCCGCATTAAGTTCATTCTTGTTTGCCATAGTGATGGATGAGCAAACTAAAATTATCCAGGATGAGCTACCTTGGTATATGTTGTTCGCTGATGATATTATTCTAGTAAATGAGACGAAAACATGGATTAATGTCAAATTAAAGTTGTGGAGGTAAACGTTGGAATCTCGAGAGTTTAAATTGAGTAGGTCTAAGACAACATATATACAATGCAAATTTAGTAAACAGAAAAGTCGATATCACAGTGGTATAACACTGAATAGGCAAGAGATATCATCGAGCGATCGATTTAGATATCTAGGTTTCATCATCTAAAAGGATGGGGAGATCGATAGCAGTATCAACCATAAGATTCAGGCTGGCTAGTTGAAATGGAGGAGTACAACGGGGATTTTGTGCGATCGTAACTTTCCGTTAAGATTGAAAGGGAAGTTTTATCGAAGCGCTATTCGCACTGCCTTATTATATGGTACGGAATGTCGGGCTTCTAAGAAACATCATGCACAAAAGATGCATGTAGCGGAAATGCGTATTCTTCGTTGGATGTGTGGTGACACTATAAATGATAACGTGTGAAATGAGGATATTTGTGCAAAAGTCGGTATAGCACCCATGGAGGAGAAGATGCGGGAAAACCATCTAAGATGGTTTGGTCATGTGCAATACAGAACTGCGAAAGCACCGGTTCGACGAATGGATATTCTCGATTTAGGCCAAGTCAAAAGAGCAAAAGGGAGACCGAAGAAAACGTGGATGGAGCCGATACGAAAAGACATGGATGCCAAAGGTCTTAATGAAAGTATATTGTTTGATAGGAGTGAGTGAAGGTGGAGGATGCATGTGCTCGACTCGGCGTGATTCTCATGTCGGTTCATCTAGCCTACCGCATATCCTTGGTATAAAAGGCTCTGTTGTTGTTGTTGTTCTTGTTGAAAGCTTCCCGGACTGCAATATACCTTTGGTGCTCATGCATAAATGAAAAGTCATCATCTAAAGCTGGCATTTTGATCATCAAACGGCCAAAAGATTTACTCAACAACAACAACAACGAATAGTTCAAAATGCACAACATATCAAGCTTTAAAATTCTAATTAAAAATGAGAAGTTCACATCAGATACCTGAGATTCATCCCCTTCACTCTCATCATCCTCATCCTCATCTTCATCATCACCATCACCATCATCGTTGTCATCGTAAGATGAAGTCCGCCTAGGGTTTCTCCGATTGGATTTGAGAATCCTGGCGCTCGAATGCGAGAAAGAAACACCATTGCACCTCGAAGGGCTGTTGATGAAGGAGAAGAGAGAGGGAGGAGGACGAAAAGAGCAAGGGGGAGAGAGGAAGGGGTTAGGGTTTAAAGAAAGGGAAAGCATCGGTGCTAGGGTTTTTGTTGGATTATTCCTCTTTGAGATTCTGAAGCAGCGTGCTTGCTTGCTTTGCTGCCCCTAAACAAGAGCAGCAGCGGAGCTTGTGGGAAAGAAATATCTTGTCCAAATTCTTATCGTCTTCATTTAAATTTGTGGTCTTCTTCTTGATTGGGAGTTTATCTTTACTATCTTTATACAGTTACATTACAAGTGGAAGTTTGTTTGACAACAAAAAATGACAACAAAATAATGACAAAATTCCAATAGCCAGGCATCATAATTAGAAATGTACAACTTATTCATCACATAAAACAAAATTAATAAAATGAAAAGTCAACAACTCTCTTTTTCTCACTCATAAGTATTTTACACGTGTAATGCACGTGTGTACATTTTGAACAACTTATATACACATGTATAAAAAAAATATTCTGGACATTACATGAAAAATTCTAAAGATATTTATAGATTTTATAAATTTAAGCTAAATGAATGTAGTTAGTGATAATATTATAATTGAGAAATTTATGGGTTATGCAAAATAAAAAGGATATAAAGGCTTATGTATAAATCTGTAAGTCGCGTCTCTTTTTAGGCATTGTGTTGGATATGTATATACCGTAGAGGCCATTATTGTACACATGATGTATATTATAGAGGATGCTTGGATATATATAGAGAGGACTTTCTTGCTCGATATTATAGTATGTTATCTGATTGCTCTTTGTCTTAGCATGTTGACTTGTATTGTGTTACTGTCTTGCTCTCACATGTTGATAAAGCCCTCAGGATATGTACTTGACTACTATGACTATGATGCAGATCATACTAGTGGGGCCAAGGTAGTCCACGAGTACATCCTATAATTGTTCTTAGTCGAGGGTGTATCGAGACAAAGCATCGATACTTCAGAGTAGACTAGCGTATACGCATCTTGACCCATATGATGGGCGATGGATGATCCCACATCCATTGGTGTTTGACATCAAAGATGGTATATAGATGCTCAGTGGAGACTGGGTACACTGAACGGACTCGCCGAGAACTCCTAGATGGTATTATACCTATCGTCAGATAGCAGTTCTCTGGTGACACCGGTACAGGTTAGTCTGTAGACCCGAGATCGTCATAGAGTCTTGTATGATCCCCACTGTGATTTGATTTCCACCTTACCACGTTCATGAGAACATGCAAAACGGTGGCTTTTAGGTGCAGTCCCGAATCACATGGAGACAATGAGCGATACGAGGGGTTTCGTCTCTCCCGCTATTGGGGGTTGATGTTGCGCTGAGTTCGATTGGCTATAACTGGAAGTCCCTGGCCAGGGCTGATATGGAGATCTATTGGTAAGTGTTATCAGTAGTTTCTCGACCCGTTATGAGCCTCACATCGACACGACTTATCGGTTACTGGGGTCTGACGTTCACCACCCCTAAACTGGATATGCGACATATCAAACGAAGAGACCGGACTGTACGGTAGTGTTACTGATTGGATTCACAGGAGTGTGAGCAGGTTTGCTTGTTGATCTTCTGATTGCTCAATACCCGGGTGGTTGTTACGTTTAGCTGACCGCTTGCAGCTTGTGGGTGTTTGATATGATCATCACCTACTGCCGGCGTATTGACGAGTGTTTAGAGTCCTACACAGAGGTTTCCCAGCTCAGGCGAAACGGAGTAAGAGCACATATGTGATATGTGCGGGACCGAGATTGATACGTGTATGCGATACCGTATTCTATTCTCACGACTTGTGACATTGGTCGGTTATATGTGATATAGCCGGGTTATCGGATCAAGTGTTGATTCGATAAATTGTTGCATTTGATATTAGTCGGTTATATGTTCAATAGCCGGATTATTAAATCAAGTATTGATTTAATAATTTAATGTAGAATTATATATTTGATATATTAAATTACATTAACTAATATATGCTCACTTAAGTATTTCATTTTCTCACATTTGGATACATTTAACATATACGTGATATATGTTTAATGTATTATTTTCTTTTGTTACAAAATTATATATGTGTGATGTAACATTTCAGAAAATATAAAATATTATTTTTGGAATTTAATATTAAAATAATATTTTTCTCGAAAACTGCCCGATTTGCGAAATTGGGGTTTTCGAAAAAGGCTATAAATATATACCAATAATTGTGAAATAAAAGTAAATTAAAATGATTTATTCATTTAAAAATATATTTAAAGGATTTGGCAATTTTAAAATTTATTATATGCAGTTTTGATAAAAATCCGATTAGTGCACTGCTAATCGCGATTAAGCCAAATCCGTGTTTCTACGGCTTTTCATGGCTAATGCACCATGTCATGTTGCATTTTGGTTACATGTTGTTTTCTTGTGTTATTTTGGGTATTTGATGGTTTGGTTTTTAAAAGAAAAGAGAAAAGGGCAAAAAAGGGCAAAAAGGTAATAATAGAGTGAGAGGGTTAGAATAAAAGAGAGAGAAAGAGAGAGAGGGTAGCAGTCCCATGCCCCTCCCCATTTCATTTCTTCTTCTCCTCTTCATCTTCATCTCCCTCCACTTCACCTCTAGAGATCATCTAAAAATATCCACCAAAACCCTAAACCCCCTTCACTAAATTTGATCACCTCCTTCTCCTCTACACATTGGACCAACAAAAGTGAGATTTTGACAACCTTGAGAAGCTAGAGTTTTTCTTAGATTGCCCAAGTGAGGTAATTTCATCACCCTTAGCATAGTATTTCATTCACTTTAGCTTTCATGCAAGTTTAAAGGTGGTATTGTGATGTTTAGTGAGGTTAGAAAATCCTAAGAGAAGGGTTTGGGAAATTGGTGATGTGGTAGCTGTCAATAAGACTTTTGAGATGATTCATGACCTGGACCAGAGCTTAGAAACCCAAAACACGGATTTAGAAACCCCGGCATCGGATAAATGTATGAATTTTGAGGGTATTATGGAATCTGGAGTAACCCGGGGGCACTAAAAATAATTTTGCGAACACAGTGACACATGCAGGTACCCAGGAAGCTACCACAGAGACCCGAGACCCCAACTCCAACCCATGGCCGCAGATTTAATCATTCTGGCCGCAAATTGCGGCCAGAGTAGGGTGGATTTGGTTCATTTTGGTTCCAGGGCTTTATCTTCAGTAAATTAGACCCTCCATATATGCAGAATTGACCAATTTGGCCTAGGGAAAAATCTGGGAGCACATTGGGGTGGTTTTGGCTATGATTTCCGTATTTTGAAATGTTAATTCTTGATATTTGGATTTGTATTTGGTTGTTGGATGTTCGTACATCAACAACAATGGTTGTTTGGTTGATTTTGTATGTGTAAGCTATATGTTCTAACCTATGAGCAATGCGCATGCCGTTTTGGTTTTTCCGTCTTGATTTTAATACGCATTGCGATTGTTTATTATTGTAGGTACCTTCGCGTGGATTCCGAGGCGACGGAGCATGGGGTCATCGATTTCGGCAAGCGAAGACCAGGTGAGTGGATCTATATCCACGGGGAAAGTCGGGTGGATGGCGTATAGCACCCCCGCAAAGTTTTGATGGAAAACTGATTTATAGAATATGGTTAAGGAAACCTAGATTAGGAAACTAGAGTTAGAATGAAGATAGATATGAAACCATATTAGAAACTAGAGTATAGTTAAAAGTGATATGTTACGACTATCATAGGACGACGGAAATTGAGGATGACGTTTAGCGATATTGCCGTTTAGGGTACTGTAGGACTAGATCGTCGATGCAGATGCTTCATCCGAACCATACCTTTTTATAAACCGAAGAATCGTATGTATCTTTTAAATATATACCTTGAGGGATGTTACGGATTTTCAAATGATATCTTTTTCTTAAAAACACCGTAACCCCTATTTTCAAAACTACGATTCGCTTCTTTAAAAATCTGATTGTATGGTTCGGGTGTGTATATTAGATTTGATACTTATACTTAGTAGAGATAGAATGTTTATGTAAACTCGACTTGATGTGAGATATAAATGCGATGAAAGAATATAAGACGGATATGATAATATGATGATATGATGATATGTTGGTATATGGATGCGAGTCGATCGAGATGATTTATACTCTGCCGGTCCCCTGATATGAGATTATTGTGGATGTGACCTGGGACATAGGTATATACAGATATATATATATATATATATATATATATAGAATGTTGTGAATCATGGATGATAGGCCGTGCGTGATATTAGGCCGTACCCTCATTTGTCGTATAGGATGTTAAGATCCCTATTAGCTTAATGCCGCCGTACGATGATTTTCCATGCGTGATGTGTTTGACTTGATGATTGATCCATACCCTTGACTAGAGGTTGTCGTACGATGGATTATACCGTACGCGATATTGTTAGGCTGGATGCCGATTGATAGATTCACCGACTTGATCATGTTAGATATGTATACTTTATAGCTTCTAGCTAACGATTTACCTTATGATGCATTCATGTTATTCTCATTGTACTGCTTATACCTGTGATAGTACACCTACACCATTATCGATGATGCGTATGTTACACGCACACAGACTGTAGGCCCACACACTTCATCATCGATAATTGACATGTCACTACACAGTAGGATTGCTGCATCATGATATGACTCTTCGCATAACCTGCTTGCGTATATACATTGATACATCCTTATTTGCACACGTACACATTGTATATTCATATTGGTGCACATATACATTGATACATCCTTATTTGCGCACGTACACATTGTATATTCATATTGGTGCACATATACATTGATACATCCTTATTTGCGCACGTACACATTCTATATTCATATTGGTGCACATATACATAGATACATCCATATTTCCCCACGTACACATTGTATATTCATATTGGTGCATGATTTGTCTCAAAAACTATCTATTACCGCAATCAAGAACGGCGTCGCATGAAGCTAGCCGGTGAGTACGGGTCGGTCCACAGGGATGTTGTGAATCTCCTAGTCGCGCTTACGAGTTAATTCCGAAGGGTGTTCGGAGTGATTATTAAATCTAAAAACCTAAATTATTCTATACTACGATTTTCTAGATCTAGTCTTGTTAGGGTTAGGTTTAGGGATGGTTTGGAAATGCAAGTAAATCTCAACGCTTTCTATACCCAATTTAGGATCTAAGAGGAGTTATGGTAATTATCAATAAAGGGGATTAGATCCATTCGGGAAAGTGTTCCTTCCTCTAGGTTCTTGTCCTTCCTTTAGAGATCCTTACCCTAACCTCCATGGAAAACGCGCGCAACCGGGCTTTTACACTACGGTATCACCGCTACCTCGAGGGATAGGGTGCCGTAGGGCGCGGTGTGTGCGTGTATGCATGGAGTCCTATTGAAAATATATTATGGGTAAGAAAGGGATGAGATATCTCATCTCTCAAAATCCTTCCCCAAAGCTAACTCTAAACAATTTATCTACGGCAAGAAATTAAATCTACCTAGGGCAAAGAATTGAAATCTAAACTAGAGCAAGGAATTAAATCTACTTACGGATGCATCTCTCCAATCATCAACGCAGGTTTGTCAGATCTGAATTCATGAATTGAAAAGAAAACACCGATGCTCTCCATAAAGAATTCTGAATTTATTATTAAAAGGAGGCATAGCTTTACAATGATTTAGAGTTCCTATTTATAGAGGATAGGAAACCCTAGGTTACAATTGATTCGCACGTCTACATTTACCAAAATATCCTTAGGAAGACCTAGTCAAAGTAGACTCCAAGTTTTGGTAAAATTTTATGTCTCTGTCTCTTTAAAAGGAAGTATTGGGCCTTGAAATTTCCTTTGTGGGATCTTCTGTCTTTGGGCTTCCTTATTATTTGGTTCTTTTATTAAAATAGCTTCTATGTTTCTTTCAAATCTCCAGTGAATATTTAAGGTGGACTTTTAACCGTTCGCTTTGTAATCTTGGACCTTGCATTGCCTTGTACTTTGTGAATTTTATCTTTGATGTAGGCTTGATCAAGAGTCTTCTGTTTGTTGGTCAAAGTCCACTTTTGCATCGCCTTTTCATTGTTTTCACTGTTTTTTGTCCAAGAACCTGTAACCTGTAATATGTAGCAGACATGCGTCAAAAGCACCTGTTTATTTATAAAATGAATAAGAATGGGGAATATAATAATACAATATTATGGTGTGAACAAATACCCCCAAACTTATCTTTTGCTCGTCCTCGAGCAAACTTATTTTTATTCTCTAAAAAAAAACCTAACCGCACTTTCGCAGGGAAACACGATTGCACTGAGCTCGTGCAACAAGCCGTTAAACCTCTAGGTGTCCCTGGTAGGAGGAGTGTTGTCTCCTGAGGGTTTTCAACGGATACTACCCACAAAATCCTATCAATTTGGCCTTTTCGACTTTTGTTCTCCAATTAGGGTTTCTAACAAGGAATTTTATTATCTTCGACTCATAAATTATCCACCCATATTCTTCACACTTCCTCATCATTTAACTTAAGATTATATATGTTCTGTAGACTTACTTAGCTTTCGGCATCTTTTAAGTTTTCCTTCTAGGGTTCCATCTCCACTTAGGAATTTTTTTCAACTCCACTAAAGATACAAGTTCTATTCTTCATTCCTTTCTCTCATCTAAACTCCAATCACATATCCCTACGTGTGTATATAAATCATCCCTACACTTGGAAATTCAAATCAAGTAATCATACCCTTGTCCATTGTCCAAAGTACTTATTAGTTGGTGAATTTTTAATTGAATTTTTGCTTATACATCCTTCATGCGACTGTTAATACTTCTTGAGGTACCAACAACTGATTACAAGATGCGTTAACACTTTAAAGCGTACTTCCTAGCCTTGCAACACCCAAGGCTTTTAGCAGTGACTCCCAAACCAGTTGGTCTAAGGCACTAGGTGATGAAACACCCTCGCTAAATATTTTTCTATTTTTTGCAGCCTTAAGTAATCACAAAAACCAGTGTTCATTTTTTTTCTTTATTCACACTTGTATATATTTTTTTCCCTTCGTACTAAGGACTTTAGACAAGAGCATTTCAAGGTCTCTTATACTATTCCAAGTTTCAAGGTGCGTGATTGTGCAAATTGTAGGGTATACATTTTCAGAATCTAGACTTAAGCTAGGAATTATTTTTCAAACTCATACTCTAATAAAAATATCAATACTTTTCCTTTGTTTCGAATTAGCCCAAGAAGTGAACTCAAAATTTGCCTATTTCTAAATAAACTACAAAAACATATATTTTCTACCGTTAAACTTTAAAGAAGGTTATTTTTAGGGTTTTTAATTTACTAAGTCTAAGATCTAGTTGTTCCTAGCCAGTTAACCTATTTTTCAAACTCAAGTCAATTAGCCAAAATTGAATACATTAATTTTTATATTTTTGAAAATTTTCAATTTTTATGGGTTTTAAAATAAGTATGCAAATGCAAAAATATGTACAAATGAATGCGAAAGAAGAAGACGTACCGAGCATACCCCCAAACTTAAACTTGACAGTGTCCTCACTGTCATGCTACACCAAAAGAGTCAAAATGCCGGTATTCCCCTGTTTATTTATTTATAATTTTTTTATATATTTTTTTAATGTTTTGAATTTTTTTTAATTTTTTTTATAGAAAAAGAAAACAAAAAATATATATACATATATACAACAAGATTCTCCCCAAACTTAAGCTTGGCCTTACACAAGCCAAAGGTTAGCACCAACCATTCAAAAATCTTATTGTGGTAATGGTCGAGTCGGTGAAAGAATGGAGTAGAAAGAAAAGAAATGATAAACACACGAGACCGTGTGGAGGTAAAAACGGGATACGGTCTCGGTGGGGGAGAAGAATGGCGGAAAAGAGAAAGAAGTAGAGTACGATCTTGAGGGTGTAAATTGAGTGAATAAATTAGCACAATTTGTGATGACCGATGTGTTAAAAGCGATTGTGCTAACCTATCAACCCGTCGAGAAATGGGGTCAAATCCCTCAAAATTCGCAAGAAAGTATGGGTACGCCGAACTTGGCTTTGGAGATGAAAGCGTAATGGTCTCATGTACGGTCGGAACAATGGGAAGGACGAAAGGGAGTGAATTAGGGATAGTATCATTCTCACCGTAGTAAACTGTCTCGAACTTGAAAGATTCCATTAATGGTTCGAAACTACTGTAAGCAACCGAGTCTGATGGTTCAACTAACTCATCTGAAAATGTAAAGGACTCAAATTCGGACGGTGAGTCATCAATATCGTCCGAAAAAGTGAAACACTCGTAAGTGTTATCATCTGTGAGAACTATGTCAGATTCAAAGGAAATTTTTTCAAACTCACAGTCTTCAAGTGTGGTCGGAACGATGGAAAGGAAGGAGGGTGATATAACAGTTAAAGGTTCAGGAGGATGAATTGAAAGATCAGACACATCAAAAAAAAATGATTCAACCTCAATATGATCCTCAAAACTCTCCTCAATACTATCCTTATAATTCTCCTCAAAATTCAACTCATCCATGCCATTAGCATCAAAATCAAGACGCATATGAAGTTCGGGAGAAACATTTAATGACTCAAGATAATGAATTGGACATATAATATCAATCAAATCGACAGGTTCATCATCCGAAATATTCCCGGCATCTATATCCTCAATCAAGTGAAAATCAATTTTTTCTGACACCTCATCAAAAGCATGGATATTTATCGATTTAGGTTCTAGAGTGGAGGTGTAAAGATCGAAAGGATTAAGTGTGGTTTCACTCGAAAGCGGTTCTTCACAATTTGGCAAATCAAGCACTACAAAGTCGCACAACTCATCATTTTGGACACATGTTTGAAAATTGGAGTTGTTGGATTCAATTGAGTATGGGTAGGTTTGATTTGGAAATCCTCTCACATTCTCACTCTGTCCAACCGCCTCCTCATACATTGAAAAATTTGAAGCTAGTTGGAAACTAGCTACCGGTTCACTCGGTTGCATAGGGGCGGTAATGGATGCTTCCACATTCCTAACCATTTTGTTTGTTGCTGCAATATAAGCCTCCAACGACTCTTCCAAACTAGACTTGGGTGGTGAGGGGGTTTCGGTAAAAGATTCGAAATTGTTTGGATATGTGAAACTCCCAAAAGGCTGTGTAGAAGCAGGGTCTAGTGAAGGTGGGAAAGTCGGGTCGGACTGGTAGGAAGTGGATGGTTGGACAGGATTAGGATCAACATGTGGATAAAAAGGTGGATGGACTTGTTGATTCCTAGAACTAGATGAGGGGAGAGGGGTGAAAGATCGGCTACGAGATTGAGCAATGTGCTCAGCAATGAACATCGGTTTATGAGTTACAACAGGACTTGAAAAGGTGGTGTCAACGTACGAAGGTGGTGAAGGTTGACATGGTTGACACAAAGTGGGTTGCAAAGTCAAACTGTTTCTCCTAGACACTTCTATTTGATCTTTCAAAGATATTTTTGGCATGGAGGGATCTTCTTTAAATCGACCGAAACAATTGACGTATGACGCAAAGTTAGGTTCGGGATACCAAAGTTCGGCAAGAGATTTATGATGTGGGGTACCCATGATAGAAGAAAGAGAAGATGAAGAAGGTAGGTGGTGGGGTGCAAGGATTTCTTCGTGATAAAAGTTGCAAGTTTTTTTTTATAAAAATTTTCCTCTTATTTTTTATTTGTTTTGCAAAAATTTTCGATAAAGGGCTTAGACACAAATGCAATCAACCAGAAATGCACAATCAGGCCTAGATCTAGGGTCACCTAGGTCAGCTAGATGATTTGAGTGATTTAGCGTGCTTGCGCTTTCTAAAAGATAGATCAAAAATATTTGTAACCGCAATCAAGAACGGCGTCGCTTTGCAGTTAGTCGGTGAGTACGGGTCGGTCCACAGGGATGTTGTGAATTTTCTAATCGCGCTAACGAGTTAATTCCGAAGGGTGTTCGGATTGATTATTAAATCTAAAAATTGAAGTTGTATGATACTAGGATTAGAAACTTACTAGGATTAGGTTTAGGGAAAATTTGGTAAACAAAGATCTACATCTCTTTCCATTGCCTTTAATTAAAAATATCATATTAGTTTTATGGTAAATCTTAACAAAGGGGATTAAGATGATTGGGAAGATTGATTCTTCCTCTAGATCCTTGTCCTTCCTTTCTTAATCATTACCCTAACCTCCATGGAAAACCTTAAAATCCGGGCCTTTAGACTACGGAATCACCGTTACCTCGAGGGTAGAGTGCCGTAGGGAGCGGAATAAGAAGGTATGCATGGAGTTCTAATTTTCATAAAAGATTGGCAAAGAAAAGAGATGAGAGATCTTCGTCTCACAAATCCTTCCCCATTCCTAACCCTAACAAGCGAGGAAACTACTCACTCATTAGGGAATTGAAGAACATTTATCTAGGGCAGAGAATAAAAATTACCTAGGGCAAGAAGTGAAATCTAAACTAGAGCAAGGAATTAAATCTACTTACAGATGCATCTCTCCAATCATCAACGCAGGGTTGTCAGATCTGAATTCATGAATTGAAAAGAAACACCGATACTCTCCAAAAGAATTCTAAAATTTATTATTAAAAGGAGGCATAAGAAATTACAATGAGTAGAGTTCCTATTTATAGAGAATAGGAAACCCTAGGTTACAATTGATTTGCATGTCTACATTTACCAAAATATCCTTAGGATGACCTAGTCAAAGTAGACTTCAAGCTTTGGTAAAATTTTATGTCTCTGTCTCTTTAAAGAAAGTATTGGGCCTTGGATTTTTGGGCTTCCTTATTATTTGGTTCTTTATTAAAATAGCTTCTATGTTTCTTCCAGATCTCCAGTGAATAATTGCGGTGGACTTTTAACCGTTCGCTTTGTAATCTTAGACCTTGCATTGCCTTGTACTTTGTGAATTTTATCTTTGATGTAGGCTTGATGAAGAGTCTTCTATTTGTTGGTCAAAGTCCACTTTTTCATCGTCTTTACATCGTTTTCACTGTTTTCTGTCTAAGAACCGGTAACCTGTAACATGTAGCAGACATGCGTCAAAAGCACCTGTTTATTTATAAAAAGAATAAGAATGAGGAATATAATAATGCAATATTATGGTGTGAACAAATACCCCCAAACTTATCTTTTGCTCGTCCTCGAGCAAACTTATTTTTATTCACTAAAATCCTAATCGCACTTTCGCAGGGAAACGCGATTGCACTGAGCACGTGCAACAAGCCGTTAAACCTCTAGGTGTCCCTAGTAGGAGGAGTGTTGTCTCCTGAGGGTTTTCAGCGGATTACACCCACAAAATCCTATCAACTCGGCCCATTGATTTTTGTTCTCCAATTAGGTTTTCTAACAAGGAATTCTATTATCTTTTGACTCGCAAATTATCCACCCATATTCTTCACACTTCCTCATTATTTAACTTAAGATTATATATGTTATGTAGACCTACTTAGCTTTCGGCATCTCTTAAGTTTTCCTTCTAGGGTTTCCATCTCCACTTAGGAATTTTTATCAACTCTATTAAAGATACAAGTTCTATTCTTCACTCCTTTCTCTCATCTAAACTCCAATCACATATCCCCTACGTGTGTGTATAGATCACCCCTACACTTGGAAATTCAAATCAAGCAATCGTACTCTCGTTCGTTGTCCAAAGTACTAATTAGTTGGTGAATTTAATTGAATTTTGCTCACACATCCTTCATGCGACTGTTAATACTTCTTGAGGTACCAACAACCGATTACAAGATGCGTTTGCACTTTAAAGCGTACTTCCTAGTCTTGCAACACCCAAGGCTTTAGCAGTGACTCCCAAACCAGTTGGTCTAAGGCACTAGGTGATAAGGCACCCTTGCTAAATATTTTTCTATTTTTTACAGCCTTAAGTAATCACAAAAACCAGTGTCCATTTTTTTCTTTATTCACTTTTTTCTTTTATTTTCATTGTACTAAGGACTTTAGACAAGAGCATTTCAAGGTCTCTTCTACTATTCCAAGTTTCAAGGTGCGTGATTGTGCAAATTGTAGGGTATACATTTTCAGAATCTAGACTTAAGCTAGGAACTATTTTTCAAACTTATACTCTAATAAGAACATCAATACTCTTCCCTTGTTTCGACTTAGCCCAAGAAGTGAACCGAAAATTTGCCTATTTCTAAATAAACTATAAAGGCATATACTTTCTACCGTTAAACTTTAAGGACGGTTATCTTTAGGGTTTTTAATTCACTAAGTCTAAGATCTAGTTGTTCCTAGCCAGTTAACCTATTTGTCAAACTCAAGTCAATTAGCCAAAATTGAATACATTAATTTTTATAATTTTTGAAATTTTTCAAATTTTTATGGGTTTTCAAATAAGTATACAAATAAAAAAAATATGTACAAATGAATGCGAAGGAAGAAGACGTACCGAGCATACCCCCAAACTTGAACTTGACAGTGTCCTCACTGTCATGCTAAACCAAGAGGGTCAAAATGCCAATACTCACCTGTTTATTTATTTATAAAAAAATTTATGTTTTTAATGTTTTGAATTTTTTTTATAGAAAAAGAAAACAAAAAATATATACATATATACAACAAGGTCCCCCCCAAACTTAAGCTTGGCCTTGCACAATCCAAAAGTTAGCACCAACCATTCAAAAATCTTATCGTGGAAATGGTATAGTTGGTGCAAGAAAATGAGAAGCACGCGAGACCGTGTGGAAAGAAGAATGGTAGAATATGGTCTCGGTGGGGGAGAAGAATGGCGAAAAGAAGAAGGAAGTGGAGTACGATCTTGAGGGTGTAAATTGAGTGAATAAATTAGCGCAATCTGTGATGACCGATGTGTTAAAAGCGATTGCGCTAACCTATCAACTCGTCGAGAAATGGGATCAAATCCCTCAAGATTCGCAAGAGAACATGGGTACACCGAACTTGGTATTTGAGATGAAAGCGTCACGGTCGCTTGCACGGTCGGAACAATAGGAAGGACGAAAGGAAGTGAATTAAGGATAGTATCATTCTTACCGTAGTAAACTGTGTCGAACTGGAAAGATTCCATCAATGGTTCGAAACGACTGTAAGCAACCGAGTCTGAAGGATTAACTAACTCATCTGAAAATGCAAAGGACTCAAACTCGGGCGGTGAGACTTCAACATTGTCCGAAAAAGTGAAACACTCGTAAGTGTCATCGGCTGTGGGAACTGTGTCAGATTCAAAGGAAAGGTTTTCAAGCTCACAGTCGTCAAGCATGAAATGAAGTGTGGTCGGAACGATGGAAAAGAGGGAGGGTGATTTAGGTAAAGGTTCAAGAGGATGAATTGGAAAATCCGACACATCAAAGAAAAATGGTTCAACCTCAATATGATCCTCACCACTCTCCTCAATATTATCCTCATAATTCTCCTCAATATTCAACCCATCAATGCCATTATCATCAAAATCAAGACGCATATGAGATTCGGGAGAAACATTTAATAACTCGGGATGATGATTTGAATATAAAATTTCAATTAAATCGACAGGTTCATCATCCGAAATATTCCCGGCGTCTATATCCTCAATCAAGTGAAAGTCAATTTCTTTAGACACCTCCTCAAAAGCATGGATGCTTATCAATGTAGGTTCTAGAGTGGAAGTGTAAAGGTCAAACGGATTAGGTGTTGTTTCACTCGAAGGGGGTTCCTCACAATTTGGCAAATCAAACACTACAAAGTTGCACAACTCGTTGTTATTTTGAACTTGTGAATCATTTAGGACATTCGATGGAAAACTGGAGTTGTGGGCTTCAATTGGGTAAGGGTAGGTTTGATTTGGAAATCCTCTCACATTCTCATTCTGTCCAACCTCTTTCTCATACATTGAAAACTTTGGAGCTAGTTGGAAACTAGCTACCGGTTCAGCAGGTTGCATAAGGGTGGCCACGGACGCTTCCATATTCCTAACCATTTTGTTTGTTGCTGCGATATACGCCTCCAACGCCTCTTCCAAACTAGACTTTGGTGGTGAGGGGGTTTCGGTAAAAGATTCAAAATTGTTTGGATATGTGAAACTCCCAAAAGGCTGTGTAGAAGCAGTGTCTAGTGAAGGTGGGAAGGTCGGGTAGGACTGGTAGGAAGTGGGTGATTGGACAGGGGTAGGGTCAACATATGGATAAAAAGATGAATAGTCTTGTGGATCCCTAGAACTAGATGAGTGGAGAGGGGTGAAAGATCGGCTGCGAGATTGAGCAATATGCTCAGCAATGGACATCGGCTTAGGAGTGACAGAAGGACTTGAAAAAGTGGTATCAACATATGTAGGTGGTAAAGATTGACTTGGTTGACACAAAGTGGGTTGAAAAGTCTAATTTTTTCTCCTAGACGCCTCTATTTGATCTTTCAAAGATATTTTAGGTATGGAAGGATCGTTTTTAAATTGATTGAACAAATTGCCGAACGAAGCAAAATTAGGCTCGGGATACCTAAGTCCGGCAAGTGATTTATTATGTGGGGTACCCATGATAGAAGAAAGAGAAGATGAAGAAGGTAGGTGGTGCAAGGATTTCCGAGCGACAAAAGTTGCAAGTCTTTTTTAAAAAAATCCTTTTTCCCTTTTCTCTTTATTTGAGACTGTTTGCAGAAAAAATTTCGATAAAGGGCTTAGACACAAATATAATCAATCAGAAATGCACAATCAGACCTAGATCTAGGGTCACCTAAGTCAGCTAGACAGCTCCTAACTGTTCCAAAGGGCTAGAAATAGGACCTCAAACCGCCTCTTCACCGCCAATTGCGGCCAGGTAAGTGGGAAGGAACCACCACGACAGTGGGCCTAATTAAAAACCACTAGCCTAGACACCGCAAAATCAGTTAGGATAAACGGTCGATGCCTATACTAGTCCTTTTCCTATTGAGCTCGATTTCCTTAGGGCTGAGTCTAGTATTTTTTATTAATTATGGTCGATGCAAAATGCTTTAGATGTTTTCTGGGGTCCTGGGAAGGGTGATGAAATCCCCACCCAATCTGAGTTGGTCAAAAGCCCCTTAAAATCCGATTAAAGATATGCAAAACAGTAAATCACTTACAATCAAATCTTTTTTGTGAATTTCAAGGTTTGCAAGTTTTCTAATTAAAATTTTCCTTTTTCCGTTTGCTCTTTATTTGGAAAGATATTTTTAGCAAAAAAAAATTAGGGATATGCAAATCAGAAAAGATCACTTGCAATCAATTATTATTTTAAGAATATCACAAAGAATCTTTATTTGGAAAAAAATGTTGCAAAAAAATTTTCGAGAAAAGATGTGCAACAAAAAGATTACTTGCAATCAATTTCTATTTTAACCTAGGCGCAAAAATCCTGCACAAGATTGTTATTTGGAAAGAGAAATATTTTTAAAGCACACAAAATCTTGCAGGAATTTTTCAGAAAATATATGCAAATTTTTGCAGAGGAGGAACAGAGAAACTTACTGAGTTTTTTTTTTTCCGCGGTTCTGCCACCTGTTTTTTTTTTTTTTGAACAGACCAGGCCGCGGCGGTTCCGCTGCCAGAAGTGGTCTCCGGCGGCGGTTCCGCGGCCGGAAGAGCCGCCGGCGTTTTTTTTTGGGTCTCCGGTGCTTTTTTTTTTGCACCAGATCGCGCGGTTGACTTGTTGACTCGGTCCTCTAAATTTTTTTTCTGTTCCTCTGTTGTTGCAATCTTCTGTTGATAGGATCGTTTATTTGCTGTTTCGCTTTCTGTAGATTTCCAGATCCGAATTTGTGCGTAGATTCTGCAAAATTCACACAAAGATACCCTTTCCAAAAATAACAGATGATATATTTTTATATTTTTTGTGATTTTTCAGATTTTTATGATTTTTTTTTAAATTTTATGATTAACCCGAAATCGCAAAAAGGAAAATTCTACGGCATCCCCGGCAACAGCGCCATTTGATTGGTTTGATTTAGCGTGCTTGCGCTTTCTAAAAGATAGATCAAAATATTTGTAACCGCAATCAAGAACGGCGTCGCTTTGCAGCTAGCCGGTGAGTACGGGTCGGTCCACAGGGATGTTGTGAATTTTCTAATCGCGCTAACGAGTTAATTCCGAAGGGTGTTCGGATTGATTGTTAAATCTAAAAATTGAAGTTGTATGATACTAGGATTAGAAACTTGCTAGGATTAGATTTAGGGAAAATTTGGTAAACAAAGATCTACATCTCTTTCCATTGCCTTTAATTAAAGATATCATATTAGTGTTATGGTAAATCTTAACAAAGGGGATTAGGATGATTGGGAAGATTGATTCTTCCTCTAGATCCTTGTCCTTCCTTTCTTAATCTTTACCCTAACCTCCATGGAAAGCCTTAAAATCCGGGCCTTCAGACTACGGAATCACCGTTACCTCGAGGGTAGAGTGCCGTAGGGAGCGGAATAAGAAGGTATGCATGGAGTTCTAATTTTCATAAAAGATTGGCAAAGAAAAGAGATGAGAGATCTTCGTCTCTCAAATCCTTCCCCATTCCTAACCCTAACAAGCGAGGAAACTACTCACTCATTAGGGAATTGAAGAACATTTATCTAGGGCAGAGAATAAAAATTACCTAGGGCAAGAATTGAAATCTAAACTAGAGCAAGGAATTAAATCTACTTACAGATGCATCTCTCCAATCATCAACGCAGGGTTGTCAGATCTGAATTCATGAATTGAAAAGAAACACCGATGCTCTCCAAAAGAATTCTAAAATTTATTATTAAAAGGAGGCATAAGAAATTACAATGAGTAGAGTTCCTATTTATAGAGAATAGGAAACCCTAGGTTACAATTGATTTGCATGTCTACATTTACCAAAATATCCTTAGGAAGACCTAGTCAAAGTAGACTTCAAGCTTTGGTAAAATTTTATGTCTCTGTCTCTTTAAAGAAAGTATTGGGCCTTGGATCTTTGGGCTTCCTTATTATTTGGTTCTTTATTAAAATAGCTTCTATGTTTCTTCCAGATCTCCAGTGAATAATTGCGGTGGACTTTTAACCGTTCGCTTTGTAATCTTGGACCTTGCATTGCCTTGTACTTTGTGAATTTTATCTTTGATGTAGGCTTGATGAAGAGTCTTCTATTTGTTGGTCAAAGTCCACTTTTTCATCGTCTTTACATCGTTTTCACTGTTTTCTGTCTAAGAACCGGTAACCTGTAACATGTAGCAGACATGCGTCAAAAGCACCTGTTTATTTATAAAAAGAATAAGAATGAGAAATATAATAATGCAATATTATGGTGTGAACAAATACCCCCAAATTTATCTTTTGCTCGTCCTCGAGCAAACTTATTTTTATTCACTAAAATCCTAACCGCACTTTCGCAGGGAAACGCGATTGCACTGAGCACGTGCAACAAGCCGTTAAATCTCTAGGTGTCCCTAGTAGGAGGAGTGTTGTCTCCTGAGGGTTTTCAGCGGATTACACCCACAAAATCCTATCAACTCGGCCCATTGATTTTTGTTCTCCAATTAGGTTTTCTAACAAGGAATTCTATTATCTTTTGACTCGCAAATTATCCACCCATATTCTTCACACTTCCTCATTATTTAACTTAAGATTATATATGTTATGTAGACCTAATTAGCTTTCGGTATCTCTTAAGTTTTCCTTCTAGGGTTTCCATCTCCACTTAGGAATTTTTATCAACTCTATTAAAGATACAAGTTCTATTCTTCACTCCTTTCTCTCATCTAAACTCCAATCACATATCCCCTACGTGTGTGTATAGATCACCCCTACACTTGGAAATTCAAATCAAGCAATCGTACTCTCGTTCGTTGTCCAAAGTACTAATTAGTTGGTGAATTTAATTGAATTTTGCTCACACATCCTTCATGCGACTGTTAATACTTCTTGAGGTACCAACAACCATTTACAAGATGCGTTTGCACTTTAAAGCGTACTTCCTAGCCTTGCAACACCCAAGGCTTTAGCAGTGACTCCCAAACCAGTTGGTCTAAGGCACTAGGTGATAAGGCACCCTTGCTAAATATTTTTCTATTCTTTACAGCCTTAAGTAATCACAAAAACCAGTGTCCATTTTTTTCTTTATTCACTTTTTTTCTTTTATTTTCATTGTACTAAGGACTTTAGACAAGAGCATTTCAAGGTCTCTTCTACTATTCCAAGTTTCAAGGTGCGTGATTGTGCAAATTGTAGGGTATACATTTTCAGAATCTAGACTTAAGCTAGGAACTATTTTTCAAACTTATACTCTAATAAAAACATCAATACTCTTCCCTTGTTTCGACTTAGCCCAAGAAGTGAACCCAAAATTTGCCTATTTCTAAATAAACTATAAAGGCATATACTTTCTACCGTTAAACTTTAAGGACGGTTATCTTTAGGGTTTTTAATTCACTAAGTCTAAGATCTAGTTGTTCCTAGCCAGTTAACCTATTTGTCAAACTCAAGTCAATTAGCCAAAATTGAATACATTAATTTTTATAATTTTTGAAATTTTTCAAATTTTTATGGGTTTTCAAATAAGTATACAAATAAAAAAAATATGTACAAATGAATGCGAAGGAAGAAGACGTACCGAGCATACCCCCAAACTTGAACTTGACAGTGTCCTCACTGTCATGCTAAACCAAGAGGGTCAAAATGCCGATACTCCCCTGTTTATTTATTTATAAAAAAATTTATGTTCTTAATGTTTTGATTTTTTTTTTTATAGAAAAAGAAAACAAAAAATATATACATATATACAACAAGGTCCCCCCCAAACTTAAGCTTGGCCTTGCACAAGCCAAAAGTTAGCACCAACCATTCAAAAATCTTATCGTGGAAATGGTATAGTTGGTGCAAGAAAATGAGAAGCACGCGAGACCGTGTGGAAAGAAGAATGGTAGAATATGGTCTCGGCGGGGGAGAAGAATGGCGAAAAGAAGAAGGAAGTGGAGTACGATCTTGAGGGTGTAAATTGAGTGAATAAATTAGCGCAATCTGTGATGACCGATGTGTTAAAAGCGATTGCGCTAACCTATCAACTCGTCGAGAAATGGGATCAAATCCCTCAAGATTCGCAAGAGAACATGGGTACACCGAACTTGGTATTTGAGATGAAAGCGTCACGGTCACTTGCACGGTCGGAACAATAGGAAGGACGAAAGGAAGTGAATTAAGGATAGTATCATTCTTACCGTAGTAAACTGTGTCGAACTGGAAAGATTCCATCAATGGTTCTAAACGACTGTAAGCAACCGAGTCTGAAGGATTAACTAACTC
Organism: Agapanthus africanus; assembly: GCA_030015575.1. Taxonomy (NCBI): domain Eukaryota; kingdom Viridiplantae; phylum Streptophyta; class Magnoliopsida; order Asparagales; family Amaryllidaceae; genus Agapanthus; species Agapanthus africanus. The sequence continues at coordinate 200,835,994 of JASDDO010000010.1, read as the reverse complement.
ATCTGAAAATGCAAAGGATTCAAACTCGGGCGGTGAGACTTCAACATTGTCCGAAAAAGTGAAACACTCGTAAGTGTCATCGGCTGTGGGAACCGTGTCAGATTCAAAGGAAAGGTTTTCAAGCTCACAGTCCTCAAGCGTGAAATGAAGTGTGGTCGGAACGATGGAAAAGAGGGAGGGTGATTTAGGTAAAGGTTCAAGAGGATGAATTGGAAAATCCGACACATCAAAGAAAAATGGTTCAACCTCAATATGATCCTCACCACTCTCCTCAATATTATCCTCATAATTCTCCTCAATATTCAACCCATCCATGCCATTATCATCAAAATCAAGACGCATATGAGATTCGGGAGAAACATTTAATAACTCGGGATGATGATTTGAATATAAAATTTCAATTAAATCGACAGGTTCATCATCCGAAATATTCCCGGCGTCTATATCCTCAATCAAGTGAAAGTCAATTTCTTTAGACACCTCCTCAAAAGCATGGATGCTTATCAATGTAGGTTCTAGAGTGGAAGTGTAAAGGTCAAACGGATTAGGTGTTGTTTCACTCGAAGGGGGTTCCTCACAATTTGGCAAATCAAACACTACAAAGTTGCACAACTCGTTGTTATTTTGAACTTGTGAATCATTTAGGACATTCGATGGAAAACTGGAGTTGTGGGCTTCAATTGGGTAAGGGTAGGTTTGATTTGGAAATCCTCTCACATTCTCATTCTGTCCAACCTCTTTCTCATACATTGAAAACTTTGGAGCTAGTTGGAAACTAGCTACCGGTTCAGCAGGTTGCATAAGGGTGGCCACAGACGCTTCCATATTCCTAACCATTTTGTTTGTTGCTGCGATATACGCCTCCAACGCCTCTTCCAAACTAGACTTTGGTGGTGAGGGGGTTTCGGTAAAAGATTCAAAATTGTTTGGATAGTGAAACTCCCAAAAGGCTGTGTAGAAGCAGTGTCTAGTGAAGGTGGGAAGGTCGGGTAGGACTGGTAGGAAGTGGGTGATTGGACAGGGGTAGGGTCAACATATGGATAAAAAGATGAATAGTCTTGTGGATCCCTAGAACTAGATGAGTGGAGAGGGGTGAAAGATCGGCTGCGAGATTGAGCAATATGCTCAGCAATGGACATCGGCTTAGGAGTGACAGAAGGACTTGAAAAAGTGGTATCAACATATGTAGGTGGTAAAGATTGACTTGGTTGACACAAAGTGGGTTGAAAAGTCTAATTGTTTCTCCTAGACGCCTCTATTTGATCTTTCAAAGATATTTTAGGCATGGAAGGATCGTTTTTAAATTGATCGAACAAATTGCCGAACGAAGCAAAATTAGGCTCGGGATACCTAAGTCCGGCAAGTGATTTATTATGTGGGGTACCCATGATAGAAGAAAGAGAAGATGAAGAAGGTAGGTGGTGCAAGGATTTCCGAGCGACAAAAGTTGCAAGTCTTTTTAAAAAAAAATCCTTTTTCCCTTTTCTCTTTATTTGAGACTGTTTGCAGAAAAAATTTCGATAAAGGGCTTAGACACAAATATAATCAACCAGAAATGCACAATCAGACCTAGATCTAGGGTCACCTAAGTCAGCTAGACAGCTCCTAACTGTTCCAAAGGGCTAGAAATAGGACCTCAAACCGCCTCTTCACCGCCAATTGCGGCCAGGTAAGTGGGAAGGAACCACCACGACAGTGGGCCTAATTAAAAACCACTAGCCTAGACACCGCAAAATCAGTTAGGATAAACGGTCGATGCCTATACTAGTCCTTTTCCTATTGAGCTCGATTTCCTTAGGGCTGAGTCTAGTATTTTTTATTAATTATGGTCGATGCAAAATGCTTTAGATGTTTTTTGGGGTCCTGGGAAGGGTGATGAAATCCCCACCCAATCTGAGTTGGTCAAAAGCCCCTTAAAATCCGATTAAAGATATGCAAAACAGTAAATCACTTACAATCAAATCTTTTTTGTGAATTTCAAGGTTTGCAAGTTTTCTAATTAAAATTTTCCTTTTTCCGTTTGCTCTTTATTTGGAAAGATATTTTTAGCAAAAAAAAATTAAGGATATGCAAATCAGAAAAGATCACTTGCAATCAATTATTATTTTAAGAATATCACAAAGAATCTTTATTTGGAAAAAAATGTTGCAAAAAGATTTTCGAGAAAAGAAGTGCAACAAAAAGATTACTTGCAATCAATTTCTATTTTAACCTAGGCGCAAAAATCCTGCACAAGATTGTTATTTGGAAAGAGAAATATTTTTAAAGCACACAAAATCTTGCAGGAATTTTTCAGAAAATATATGCAAATTTTTGCAGAGGAGGAACAGAGAAACTTACTGAGTTTTTTTTTTCCGCGGTTCAGCCTCTTGTTTTTTTTTTTTTTTGAACAGACCAGGCCGCGGCGGTTCCGCGGCCAGAAGTGGTCTCCGGCGGCGGTTCCGCGGCCGGAAGAGCCGCCGGCGCTTTATTTTTTTTTGGGTCTCCGGTGCTTTTTTTTTTTGCACCAGATCGCGCGGTTGACTTGTTGACTCGGTCCTCTAAATTTTTTTTCTGTTCCTCTGTTGTTGCAATCTTCTGTTGATAGGATCGTTTATTTGCTGTTTCGCTTTCTGTAGATTTCCAGATCCGAATTTGTGCGTAGATTCTGCAAAATTCACACAAAGATACCCTTTCCAAAAATAACAGATGATATATTTTTATATTTTTTGTGATTTTTCAGATTTTTATGATTTTTTTTTTAATTTTATGATTAACCCGAAATCGCAAAAAGGAAAATTCTACGGCATCCCCGGCAACAGCGCCATTTGATTGGTTTGATTTAGCGTGCTTGCGCTTTCTAAAAGATAGATCAAAAATATTTGTAACCGCAATCAAGAACGGCGTCGCTTTGCAGCTAGCCGGTGAGTACGGGTCGGTCCACAGGGATGTTGTGAATTTTCTAATCGCGCTAACGAGTTAATTCCGAAGGGTGTTCGGATTGATTATTAAATCTAAAAATTGAAGTTGTATGATACTAGGATTAGAAACTTGCTAGGATTAGATTTAGGGAAAATTTGGTAAACAAAGATCTACATCTCTTTCCATTGCCTTTAATTAAAGATATCATATTAGTGTTATGGTAAATCTTAACAAAGGGGATTAGGATGATTGGGAAGATTGATTCTTCCTCTAGATCCTTGTCCTTCCTTTCTTAATCTTTACCCTAACCTCCATGGAAAGCCTTAAAATCCGGGCCTTCAGACTACGGAATCACCGTTACCTCGAGGGTAGAGTGCCGTAGGGAGCGAAATAAGAAGGTATGCATGGAGTTCTAATTTTCATAAAAGATTGGCAAAGAAAAGAGATGAGAGATCTTCGTCTCTCAAATCCTTCCCCATTCCTAACTCTAACAAGCGAGGAAACTACTCACTCATTAGGGAATTGAAGAACATTTATCTAGGGCAGAGAATAAAAATTACCTAGGGCAAGAATTGAAATCTAAACTAGAGCAAGAAATTAAATCTACTTACAGATGCATCTCTCCAATCATCAACGCAGGGTTGTCAGATCTGAATTCATGAATTGAAAAGAAACACCGATGCTCTCCAAAAGAATTCTAAAATTTATTATTAAAAGGAGGCATAAGAAATTACAATGAGTAGAGTTCCTATTTATAGAGAATAGGAAACCCTAGGTTACAATTGATTTGCATGTCTACATTTACCAAAATATCCTTAGGAAGACCTAGTCAAAGTAGACTTCAAGCTTTGGTAAAATTTTATGTCTCTGTCTCTTTAAAGAAAGTATTGGGCCTTGGATCTTTGGGCTTCCTTATTATTTGGTTCTTTATTAAAATAGCTTCTATGTTTCTTCCAGATCTCCAGTGAATAATTGCGGTGGACTTTTAACCGTTCGCTTTGTAATCTTGGACCTTGCATTGCCTTGTACTTTGTGAATTTTATTTTTGATGTAGGCTTGATGAAGAGTCTTCTATTTGTTGGTCAAAGTCCACTTTTTCATCGTCTTTACATCGTCTTCACTGTTTTCTGTCTAAGAACCGGTAACCTGTAACATGTAGCAGACATGCGTCAAAAGCACCTGTTTATTTATAAAAAGAATAAGAATGAGGAATATAATAATGCAATATTATGGTGTGAACACTAGACAGCTCCTAACTGTTCCAAAGGGCTAGAAATAGGACCTCAAACCGCCTCTTCACCGCCAATTGCGGCCAGGTAAGTGCCAGGTAAGTGGGAGGCTCCCCGCTACAAGTAGCGGTCCTAATTAAGTAACCACTTGCCTTAGACACACTTGCCTAGACACCAAAATGTCAGGTTAGGATAAACGGTCGATGCCTATAACTAGTCCTCTGTCCTATTGAGCTCGAAGTCCTTAGGGCTGAGTCTAGTATGTTTTAATTAAGAATGGTCAATGCAAATGCTTTAAGTGATTTCTGGGGTCCTGGGAAGGGTGATGAAATCCCCACCCAATCTGAATTGGTCAAAAAGCCCCTTAAAGTCCAATTAAAGATATGCAAAACAGTAAATCACTTGCAATCAAATATTTTTATTTTATGCGCGGCGCAAAGAATCCTGCACAAGATTTGTTATTGAGAAAGAGGAAGATTTTTTTAAGCACAAAGAATCCTGCAGGAGATTTAACAAAAAGATATATCGAAAGATTCAGAGGAGAGATCAGAAGACTTACAGATTTTTTTTTTACACCGTGTCTGAGCTTTTTTTTTTCCTGGTGATGTCACCAGGGAGCGGCGGTTCCGCGGCCGTAATGGGGTTCGCGCGGCGGTTCCGCCGCGTTTTGGTCGCGTGGCGAGTTTTTTTTTGCTCTCCTGTTCTCCAAATCTCCCTCTGTTCTGATCTGTTATTTTCTGTTTCGCTTTCTGTATATTTCCAGATCCGTCTTTCGATTGTAGATCCTGCAAAATTCAAACAACAAAGTACCCTTTCCAAAAATAACAGATGATATATTTTTTGGATTTTTCAGATTTTTATGATTTTTTTTATTAAGATTAACCCGAAATTGCAAAAAGGACATAACACGCCATCCCCGGCAATGACGCCATTTGATTTGTCTCAAAAACTATCTATTACCGCAATCAAGAACGGCGTCGCATGAAGCTAGCCGGTGAGTACGGGTCGGTCCACAGGGATGTTGTGAATCTCCTAGTCGCGCTTACGAGTTAATTCCGAAGGGTGTTCGGAGTGATTATTAAATCTAAAACCTAAATTATTCTATACTACGATTATCTAGATCTAGTCTTGTTAGGGTTAGGTTTAGGGATGGTTTGGAAATGCAAGTAAATCTCAACGCTTTCTATACCCAATTTAGGATCTAAGAGGAGTTATGGTAATTATCAATAAAGGGGATTCGATCCATTCGGGAAGGTGTTCCTTCCTCTAGGTTCTTGTCCTTCCTTTAGAGATCCTTACCCTAACCTCCATGGAAAACGCGCGCAACCGGGCTTTTACACTACGGTATCACCGCTACCTCGAGGGATAGGGTGCCGTAGGGCGCGGTGTGTGCGTGTATGCATGGAGTCCTATTGAAAATATATTATGGGTAAGAAAGGGATGAGAGATCTCATCTCTCAAAATCCTTCCCCAAAGCTAACTCTAAACAATTTATCTACGGCAAGAAATTAAATCTACCTAGGGAAAAGAATTGAAATCTAAACTAGAGCAAGGAATTAAATCTACTTACGGATGCATCTCTCCAATCATCAACGCAGGTTTGTCAGATCTGAATTCATGAATTGAAAAGAAAACACCGATGCTCTCCATAAAGAATTCTGAATTTATTATTAAAAGGAGGCATAGCCTTTACAATGATTTAGAGTTCCTATTTATAGAGAATAGGAAACCCTAGGTTACAATTGATTCGCACGTCTACATTTACCAAAATATCCTTAGGAAGACCTAGTCAAAGTAGACTCCAAGCTTTGGTAAAATTTTATGTCTCTGTCTCTTTAAAATGAAGTATTGGGCCTTGAAATTTCCTTTGTGGGCTCTTCTGTCTTTGGGCTTCCTTATTATTTGGTTCTTTTATTAAAATAGCTTCTATGTTTCTTCCAGATCTCCAGTGAATAATTGCGGTGGACTTTTAACCGTTCGCTTTGTAATCTTGGACCTTGCATTGCCTTGTACTTTGTGAATTTTATCTTTGATGTAGGCTTGATCAAGAGTCTTCTGTTTGTTGGTCAAAGTCCACTTTTGCATCGTCTTTTCATCGTTTTCACTGTTTTCTGTCCAAGAACCTGTAACCTGTAATATGTAGCAGACATGCGTCAAAAGCACCTGTTTATTTATAAAACGAATAAGAATGGGGAATATAATAATACAATATTATGGTGTGAACAGTGCGCATATACATTGATACATCCATATTTGCGCACGTACACATTGTATATTCATATTGGTGCACATATACATTGATACATCAATATTTGCGCACATACACATTGTATATTCATATTGGTGCACATATATATTGATACATCCATATTTGCGCACATACACATTGTATATCCACATTAGTTATTGTAGGGTTCCTAGGCACTCTAGTGAGGTCTCTTAAGGCATCGAACATGCCAAATTAAAAATTCTAGGTGCCGGAAACCCTAAACTACGGATCGATGGCTAGATGTCTAGGCGAAAAGATAACTAGTTAACACTTAACTAAGGGAATACGGAAATACAACCTTTGTAGATCCGTTTGCTCCACCTCCATAGCTCCGCAACGACGTCCTCTCGCTGTCCATAAGAAGTCCCGGGCTCTAGCGTCGGCTTCGTCGGAGAATGGGCAAGCTAGGTCGTCGATGTCCATGCCGAAGATGATCTACGTCGAGGCATCGCTAAATCAAGCTCCGACTTCACCAAGTCCAAAAACTTGTGAAGAGAACACACTCTACTACTTGGCAAGAGGTAGAGGATGAAGAAATAGGAAGTGGGTAGACTTTAGAAATGGATTTCTCACTTTTAATCATCAATCACCATTGATGGACCTTAGGTTTTCTTCTTGAGTTGAATGAAGAAGAAGAAGAATATATTATGATAAGAATAATAATAATGAGAAAAGAAATTCATTCTTATCATAATGTAACTATAGTTAGGTGTAGAGAATCAATCATGGTTAAAGGAATGGTTAGGGTCAAACTAGAGACAAAATGGTCACTTAGTCAAAAGATCAAGAAGCTTCAACTAGAATCCAAAATAAGCAACCATTTCATTTCAATTTCTTTTATTCATTTATCATAAATAAATGGATAATTAAATAAGATAAATGAATAACAAATAATAAATCCTAACCTATTCATTAACCAAGGTTTAACACTTTACACTTAACCAAAAAGCATGTATCATCAAACATGATACAAGCTTGTGCACAAAATCATATCACATATATAATGCGCACATCCGAGTGAGAAAATCCATCTTAAAGTGAACCGATACTAGTTAATGCAAAGTAATATATCAAATATATAATTATGCATCAAATCATTAAATCAACACTTGATTTAACGATCCGGTCATATCGTATATAACCGACTAGTATGCAATGCATCGGTTTATCGAATCAACCCTTGATTCGATAACTAGGGTATATCGCATATAACCTAATCGATACATTGATCGCGAGAATGAAATACGGTATCACATACACGCATTATTCTCGGTCCCGCACATATCTCATATGCGCTCCTATTTTGTTTCGCTTGAGCCAGGAAACCTCTGTGTAGGACTCTAAAGACTCGTCAATACGCCGGTAGCAGATGATGATCATATCAAACACTCACAAGCCGCAAGCGGTCTGCTAAACGTAACGGCCACCCGGGTATTGAGCGATCTGAAGATCGACGAGCAAGCCCGCTCACACTCCAGTGAATCCGACCAGTAACACTACCGTACAGTCCGGTCTGATCGTCTGATATGTCGCATATCTCGCCTAGGGGTGGTAAAACGTCAGATCCCAATAGCTCGATAAGTCGTGTCGATATGAGGTCTATAACACTTCGAGAAACTACTGGTAACACTTACCAGTAAATCTCAACAACCCTGGCCAGGGATTTCCTGTTATAGCCAATCGAACACAGCGCAACATCAACTCCCTATACCGGGAGAGACGAATCCCCTCCTATCGCTCATTGCCTCCATGTGACTCGGGACTGTACCCAAAAACCACCGTTTTGCATGCCCTCTTGGACGTGGTAAGATGGAAATCAAAGCACAGTGGGAACCACACAAGACTCTATGACGATCTCGGGTCAACAGACTACTCTGTACCAGTGTCACCAGAGAACTGCCATCTGACGTGAGGTATAATACCATCTGGGAGTTCTCGGCGAGTCCGTCCAGTGTACCCAGTCTCTACTGAGCACCCGTATATCATCTCTGATGTCAAACACCGATGGATATGGGATCATCCATCGCCCATCTACATGGGTCGAGAAGGTATACGCTAGTCTACTCTGGTATATCGATGCCCCGTCTCGATACACCCTCGACTAGGGACTTTGAAGGATGTACTTATGGACTACCATGTCCCCACTAGTATGATCCGCATCATAGTCCAGGTAGTCAAGTACACATCCTAAGGGCTTTACCAACATGTAATAGAGAGACAATCTGTGTACACGTTAAGGTAAAGAGCAACCAGATAGCATACTATCATGTCGAGCAAGAAAGTCCTCCCTATATATGTCCCAGCATCCACTGCAATATACATCCAATGTACAGTAATGGCCTCTAGGGCATACATATAACTAACAATCTCCCACTTGCACTAGGGCCATCTGTAGCAGTGGTTGTAGTATCTCATACTCAACCATCCCATAAAAGTCTCTCTCTGGGAATAGGCCTTCATGAGTGGATCCGCTGCGTTATCCTCTAAGTCTGCTCTCCTTGCTTCGATCAACCTGGAGATCAACCATCTCCATGATCTGGTGATACTGCCTTAGAATATGTCTGGATCACTGATGGGACCGGCGCTCCTTGGCATAATCCACAACTCCATTGTCACACAATGGTAGGAACTAAGTTCATCTCATGAACTAATATACATCCAAACAACCTCTTTGGTAGCATCTTAAGTAGCGATGTATCCTGCCTTTATCGTCTAGTATGTCACGGTATCTAGCTTGGAACTCTTCCAACATACCGTCCCTTTACTGAGGGTAAAGACAATGCCTGCGACTGACATTCAGTCGTCTTTATCACCCTGGAACACTTCCAGTGATTCTCCCCAGGATCACTTGATACCATCTCACTACAACTAGTGAGAATCCTAACATCCATTTAAATCTATCTCATAGATCCAAAACTCAGGATTAAGGAGGTATCACTTTGATCCTATATGGAGAATAATTGTGATAAACGAAGATTGATCGAGCGTAGCATAAGAAACTCCTTTCTTATCAAGAGTATGTTATCCACGTACTCTATGAGGATCACCACCATACTCCCTACTACCTTTTTGTTTATACAAGGTTCATCTACCATTTTGATGATGTCAACTTCCTTGACTAATCCATCAAAACAGATGTTCCAACTCCGCGATGCCTGCTTTATCAGATAAAACATCATGCACACGTTTCCGCTGCTCCCATTGTTTACGAAGCCCTCTGGCTGTGTACTTATAGACTCACTCTTCTAAATCATTATTTAGAAAAGCAGTCATGGCACCCAACCGCCAGATATCGTAGTCATGGTATGTAGCCGTGGCAAGTAGGATCTGGATGGACTTAAGCATAGATCCTTAGAAAAAGTTTCATCATGATCCACACCTGGTCAATGATGCAAACCTTTAATAAGTCTAGCTTTGAAAGTCTCAACTTTTCCATGTACACCAAGTAATCTTCTCAAGATGTACTTGCTTCTGATGGGGATTTAACCCTTCAGATATAGCAACCAAAGTCCATACTTTGTTGGTGTATAAGGATTCCATCTCAGATCGCTAAACATCCAGCCATTCTTACAGAGTCTTACTCCAGATGGCCAGCTCGAAACTAGTTGGGTCATCATCTCATGATGCAATCCTCGCTCCCACTGTCATAGAGAAACCGAAGTATCTCTCAGGTGGGTGAGGAACCCTACTAGATCGGCGGAGAGGCCGAGGTTCGTTGGAATCTACTGAATCCTTTGGTTCTATCAAATCATCAGCTGCATTTTGTATGGCTGGAACATTTCCAGTTCTACATTACAGACCTTGCCTCGAGCTTGTCCGGATTTTGCTTTTTAGACATAGGCCGGACTACCCCAAATCTTAACTATCTTAAGAGATGGGCTCTTCCCTTTCCATATCACATATGAAGTAGTAGGCAACTGATTTGATTGGAACCTTATTCAATAGGTATGCAGCTTCTCGAGTGCATAACACCCTTAAGGAAATAGGTAACTCAGTAGTACTCATCATAGAGCACACCATATCAAATAGGGTGTATCTGCTCCGCCCCGACATACCATCGTGCCATGGTGTATTCGGAGGAGTAATGCCGAGAGAGAATCTCATTCTCCTTTAGAATAGTCCAGGAATTCCGTGCTCAAGTATTCTCCTCCTTGATCTCATCATAGGACATTATACTTATACCCGTATTTTGGTTCTCTACTTCTCGCTTATATTCTGTGAATATCTCAAAAGGTTCGGACTTGTGTTTCAACAGGAACATAGGTCTGAATCTAAAGAGATCATCAGAGAACGTAATGAAGTATAAAGAACCGGTCTTGGTATGTGTAGACAGGGGACCTACATACATCAACATGTATCATCCCAAGAGTTCACCAACTCTTTCTCTGTTTCCAATAAACAGAGCTATGGTCATCTTATCTTTGTGACATGACTGGCGAGTTTCACAAGATGTAAATTCAAACTAATTTAAATATACATCTTTATGTAACTCTAGCTAGTCGGGTCATATTGATCTGACCTAGTCTACAATACCTCAAGAAGAATTCGTTCATTTCTGAACTCTTCCTCTTGTGTGTGTTCCATATACTAAGAACTGTAGTTTGATTTAGAACATCAATGCTTTTAGATAACGTGCCGGAACCGATCAACTTTTGATATAAGAAATGTTCAAAACATTATCCAACAATACGAAATTTTATCGTTTCTTTACTAATAAAGAGACAGATATGATTTTGTATATCAGGTTCGGTATCTAATAACATTCGTTCAGAATCAATGTATTACAATACAGGGTGACAGTGACCAACAGACTTGGCTGCAACACTTGCCCCGTTTTCTGCCTCATGAAACTTATCACCCGTTCTCAGTTTTTCTACCCTTTTGTAGCCCTATGTAACATCTTACATATCTGGGATCCTGATCCGGTATCATATACCAGGATGCGGAGGATACTGAGAAACAGTTCTGTATAATGAACACACCCGAAGATGATGCATCAGCATGCACTCTCTTCGTTTGGGCGGCACGGGAAATATGGTATTCCCCAATTTCCTGCTCTGTCTCATAACAATTATAAGTTGGAGCGGGACCAACGTTCCCCAGCTCAGTATAACAAGCTGGTTCGGTCAATAATCCGTATTATTATCTTGATTAAGGCGTGATATGGTCACTACCAGGAGAGAGAGAGAAGAAAACACTCAGCGTGCGCTCTTACAAGAATAGATTGGTTATTATTTTATCTAATCAGGATGGCTCCCACTGCTTTTTATCAAATCTTCCTTCAAACCCTAAAAGGAAAGACTAGCCGGGATTAATTACACACTACAAGTTCGCCAATCTTTCAGCCAGGCCAGTGTCGGTACTTTGAGGGAGGTCCCCCGTGCTTTCGCACGAACCTAATTAATGTAAACCTCGTTTTCCCAGAGGCGTAACCCCGTTGACACCTTTCTAGACACCTACTTGATTGGCTAATTGTAATGTATAAAACTCTCCCAGGAGTAACTCTTACTCGCAGCGGGTATCGGGATCCAACTATCTCATAGAAGGTATGCAATCTCATTGCAAATTTCAACACTTGAAATTCCCGATAATATTTTGCCCCTAGCTCGCTATGACCTTGACGCATGCCAAACAACCCATAGTCCGCTAGTCAAGTTCAACCCGTCATTTCCTGATTGAATTAAACCCACCCGCACGACCCTTGACGCATGCCAAACAACGCCGTACGAATACCCTAATCCAATCGCATCATATGCTAGCAGATAAGCACTAGTTAGCTACCGTACACTACGCCTTGACGCATGCCAAACAACCGCAGCACGAATACTAACTAGTACTTATCTGAAATGACGGAGGGCTACGACAGTTTTTTCTGAAAACCTATTGCGTAAGGAACTTGATATCGTTGTAGAATCAAATGATTTTAAAATGGAGTGCTTTTGAGGCTTTTCTAGTTTTGCTAAAGGAGTCACTCCCGGTGAAGGGATCGTCGGTCCTTTCCTCGTCGAATGAGGTGCGGGATATATCATATATATTGCTATGCAAAGCAAAAACACTTAAAAGCAATCAAAAGACAAACCGAGTGTGTAGCATCTGCCAGTTATTGCTAAAGGAGTCACTCCCGGTGAAGGGATCTCGGTCCTTTCCTTATCGAATAAGGTGCAGGATATATCACATATACCGCTATGCAAAGCAAGAACTGTAGCTACCTGTTTTATTTTGAAATTCGATTCTACAACATCTTAGGTTTCTTTTATTTCATTAATCATATTAATGAAGTCCCATCATTTTAAATACCTAAACATCACAGATAAATACGACGTACACTTATGCCATCCGCATTCGCCTCGATGTCCCCTCGTGCACCGTTAGGTTAGGTAACTAACGACAGAGCAGGGCAGGGCTAGCGCGGGTGTAAAACATAAGTAACGTCTATATAATATATCATATATACTATATACTGTATCTATCACAGAACATCACATGATCACATCACAGATATCGCAGCAGAAGAATCATATGAAATATTGGATATACTAGGACGTCCGTGTTTTCAATATGAGCCAGTATAAAACACGGATTCCACGGTCGTGATGAATAGCCAAACCCACACCCCTAGACCCCTACGAGAGCGGCAAGCAACCCTACCAATTCTAGAGTTAGGAGACCCGGCCTCGACTCCTCGAGTTGGTCTCCCACTGGACTCCAGAACCCGGTTACTTGTGCTCTCCTCCTTAGGTCTATCCTAGTGCGGAAAAGTAAATAATATACAAACGGTGACAACTTCCGCTACCTGGAAGCGCCCCAATAAAAGAATATTACATACAAGTTTTTACATGAATGAAAATGAAAAACACTCATCTCACATAAAAACCCCCGGCTATTCAAACACGACAATCCAATATAACATATCCAGCAACACATAACATCACATGTCATCAACGTAAGTAAATATGTCCATCCCAATTGTCGTTGACATATAGCAACGAAACCGGCGATATCACATATTACACTTACGGTCACAGAAAAGAAAGTGTAAAACTACAACAGTTGGAATCCGCAATCTGCATAGACATCGCATGCCTAATCAAATGAATACCTTAGACATCGCATGCCTAACAGTTATAAACCCCGCATTTTAGTCTCAAAATCGAAAACTCTTTTCAATATCAAGTCGGGCAATTCAACAAGATTCCCGACATCCTGATCGAATACTCGTCGCAAACTTCAGTAGACGGCCGCACCCCCGATACCGTCGACGAAGTGCACCAAGGTGGAACACCGCTACCGCGAGCACCCGGACGGATGCTTTCGGCGACGGGGTTCTCCTACAGTCACTTAGTCGGGGCTATGGAGCGAGGCTGTCTATTAAGTTTATCCGGCGAGTATCCGCGTACGCTACGTGATTGCAACGGACTTTTGATCACATCAAAATTCCGTGGCAACCGATCAAGTGAGACTAAACTGCTATGTTTATAACATTCATTCAGTTATCACATAACTTATTGTGAATTCCAATTATTGTATCCCATTCCAGATAAACAGAAAATGTTAAACTTTTCGATCGAACAATCGAACACCAAAGTTTTCCCGATACAGATCAACACATGAAATAAGTCTAACAACATTCAGTTCATGCCTCAGTACCAACGGTCCAGCCGTAGAAGGGTCAAGCCAACGCCTCACATGTGGCACGCCGTACTGCCCCAAACCCGAAGGTTCAAAGGGCAGTTCAAGACGGTCACATAATCGAGTTAAGGTTTGTTGTCTTCTAGAGGGTCCATCGCGTTACTTGCACTACTTAGAACGTCGTTAAACTACGGAAAAATCCAACACTTGGAAATTTCCCGACAGGGGAAAAATTGGGTATTTATATCCGGTCGAACTTTTTAACATATTCTAAAATTTATCCGGAAAGCCACACAGACAAAATTTGATACTCCGATCGATATACCGAATCCCCAAAACAACTGCAGAAGACTCATCTGTATAAGAAATATTAAAAAATCCCAGGAAAACCAGAACAGAATACTGAGAATTACTGTGCAAACATTACCTCACAAAACGACAAAACTGCCGCTCTTCCGCCGCACGAGGCATGCTCGTGCCGCGGAAGCGCGGTGGTAAAGTTGAATCAGGCCCACGAAATTTACAGTAATTCTTAGAAAACCCTGCTTGATTTTCTGGATATTTTTAATCTTGAAAAATCCACAATTTTAAAATCTGGACAGAGAGCATGTTAGGTTTGGGTTTTCGGGTTCGTTCGGACTTCAATTTCCGTCTGGACTTCGCCTAAGGCTCTAGCTAGGCTCTGATACCACTGTAGGGTTCCTAGGCACTCTAGTGAGGTCTCTCAAGGCATCGAACATGCCAAATTAAAAATTCTAGGTGCCGGAAACCCTAAACTACGGATCGATGGCTAGATGTCTAGGCGAAAAGATAACTAGTTAACACTTAACTAAGGGAATACGGAAATACAACCTTTGTAGATCCGTTTGCTCCACCTCCATAGCTCCGCAACGACGTCCTCTCGCTGTCCATAAGAAGTCCCGGGCTCTAGCGTCGGCTTCGTCGGAGAATGGGCAAGCTAGGTCGTCGATGTCCATGCCGAAGATGATCTACGTCGAGGCATCGCTAAATCAAGCTCCGACTTCACCAAGTCCAAAAACTTGTGAAGAGAACACACTCTACTACTTGGCAAGAGGTAGAGGATGAAGAAATAGGAAGTGGGTAGACTTTAGAAATGGATTTCTCACTTTTAATCATCAATCACCATTGATGGACCTTAGGTTTTCTTCTTGAGTTGAATGAAGAAGAAGAAGAATATATTATGATAAGAATAATAATAATGAGAAAAGAAATTCATTCTTATCATAATGTAACTATAGTTAGGTGTAGAGAATCAATCATGGTTAAAGGAATGGTTAGGGTCAAACTAGAGACAAAATGGTCACTTAGTCAAAAGATCAAGAAGCTTCAACTAGAATCCAAAATAAGCAACCATTTCATTTCAATTTCTTTTATTCATTTATCATAAATAAATGGATAATTAAATAAGATAAATGAATAACAAATAATAAACCCTAACCTATTCATTAACCAAGGTTTAACACTTTACACTTAACCAAAAAGCATGTATCATCAAACATGATACAAGCTTGTGCACAAAATCATATTACATATATAATGCGCACATCCGAGTGAGAAAATCCATCTTAAAGTGAACCGATACTAGTTAATGCAAAGTAATATATCAAATATATAATTATGCATCAAATCATTAAATCAACACTTGATTTAACGATCCGGTCATATCGTATATAACCGACTAGTATGCAATGCATCGGTTTATCGAATCAACCCTTGATTCGATAACTAGGGTATATCGCATATAACCTAATCGATACATTGATCGCGAGAATGAAATACGGTATCACATACACGTATTATTCTCGGTCCCGCACATATCTCATATGCGCTCCTATTTTGTTTCGCTTGAGCCAGGAAACCTCTGTGTAGGACTCTAAAGACTCGTCAATACGTCGGTAGCAGATGATGATCATATCAAACACCCACAAGCCGCAAGCGGTCTGCTAAACGTAACGGCCACCCGGGTATTGAGCGATCTGAAGATCGACGAGCAAGCCCGCTCACACTCCAGTGAATCCGACCAGTAACACTACCGTACAGTCCGGTCTGATCGTCTGATATGTCGCATATCTCGCCTAGGGGTGGTAAAACGTCAGATCCCAATAGCTCGATAAGTCGTGTCGATATGAGGTCTATAACACTTCGAGAAACTACTGGTAACACTTACCAGTAAATCTCAACAACCCTGGCCAGGGATTTCCTGTTATAGCCAATCGAACACAGCGCAACATCAACTCCCTATACCGGGAGAGACGAATCCCCTCCTATCGCTCATTGCCTCCATGTGACTCGGGACTGTACCCAAAAACCACCGTTTTGCATGCCCTCTTGGACGTGGTAAGATGGAAATCAAAGCACAGTGGGAACCACACAAGACTCTATGACGATCTCGGGTCAACAGACTACTCTGTACCAGTGTCACCAGAGAACTGCCATCTGACGTGAGGTATAATACCATCTGGGAGTTCTCGGCGAGTCCGTCCAGTGTACCCAGTCTCTACTGAGCACCCGTATATCATCTCTGATGTCAAACACCGATGGATATGGGATCATCCATCGCCCATCTACATGGGTCGAGAAGGTATACGCTAGTCTACTCTGGTATATCGATGCCCCGTCTCGATACACCCTCGACTAGGGACTTTGAAGGATGTACTTATGGACTACCATGTCCCCACTAGTATGATCCGCATCATAGTCCAGGTAGTCAAGTACACATCCTAAGGGCTTTACCAACATGTAATAGAGAGACAATCTGTGTACACGTTAAGGTAAAGAGCAACCAGATAGCATACTATCATGTCGAGCAAGAAAGTCCTCCCTATATATGTCCCAGCATCCACTGCAATATACATCCAATGTACAGTAATGGCCTCTAGGGCATACATATAACTAACAGTTATAACGTTTTAGAAAATCGTTATGCGAATTTTTCCGTTTTAGGGTAAAATTGTCGGTATTTTCTGTTTTAACCCGACTGTGATCAAACGACCATATAGACTTGTCAGCACCTAGTTTAGCTAAAATAAAGCTAGTGCGCAAGCTTTGGGTGTATATGGGACGTTTTGGTTCAAAAAGACTTTTTCCCAACTTTAATATTATTTTAATGCGGATTCGCATTTTGGGAAATTTCTCTTTAGTTATCTTTTCAACATTAATTTTGAGTTAATTAAACCCTCACTTAATATCTAGATATTTGTTTGGATATTAGGTTTAAATATAACGAAAAAGAAAAGAATAGAAGGAGATGCATGAATGTGCATGTGAATGCATTTATGTGTGCATTTATTGCATTCTCACTAGAATGAGCTAGAAAGCCCTACACAACTCCTCACACTCCCCCTTGGCCGAATCCTCCTCCTTCTTTCTGCCCTTGATCACTTCCTACACCATTTTCATCATTCCAAGCAATTTAAATCTCCAAAATTCCCAAATACATCACAAAATGCATCAAGTCTTGAATTAGCATCTTGGAGCTAGGAAAGCTTGGATCTTGGGAGCTAGTTTTGATAGGTATAATCTCTACTCTGTTAATTAGGAGTTTTTATGTTGTGTAGCTCGTTGGTTGTAGCATAGAACACTTTAGATATCGATTAGTGCAATATCGTGTTTTTTGTGTCCTTTTTGAACCTCTGTGAACTGCTATGACCTGGATTTCGTACAGAAAAATCAAACAAAATTGTAGTGATGTACTAGTGACCCTGGAGCACCACCTGAGACACGAGACCTACCCCACTGGCACGGGCCGACGACCCTTTGAAGAATTCCGGCGACGCCGGCTATGGAGGGATGTGCTGGGGTTTGGTTTTTGTGGGTAGTTGTCTGCTGTTGGTTAGGGGTGTTTGGTACTGTTTACTTTTTTAGTGTTTGCTGTATGCAAAATCTGGGATCGTTTTCCTATAATCTAGTGTTTTGTGTCCGCGCGATACGTTATACGAAACGGATCGTGCACTTTGTGTGGTTTTGCTCTTAAGTTGTTTTCGTCGTGTCGCTACGCACGTTAGCCACAATACGGACACTTGAGAGTAAGTTTTGTGTTGTTGCGTCGGTCTAATGCAGTTTGTACGTGTTTTGGGTCTATTATTAATATATACTTTCTTTATTGTTTTGATGTGGTAGGTTTGCAGGCGGGGACTTCGGACACTGCTACCAGGGGAAAACGAGTGGTTGGCTTCACATAGCCAGGAGCGTTGGTGAGTAGATTTAACATCTACAGAGGAATCGCCCGCATGACGTTATGCGTCTGGGCTAGAAATGACTTAACTTGTCGTATATTCTATGTCATATTTAGAATTGCGCATTTACTCTACTGCTTAGTAAATTGTTGTGCTTGGACTAGTATCCTTAGGACACTGCACTATTATTGACGGCTCATGTTGCACGAGCACTGATTGTATGCCACACACACCGTCAATAATTGCCATGTCACGCACAACCCACATATAGAAATGCTATGGTTTGGTTAGGGACATTGAGACATTGATTCATATTTCTTTATGCATATGACTTATAGCATCCATGTATACCTACATGCTTACACATATGCCTTGACATATTTACATGCTAGTTACCTGTATACCTATACGGTACTGTACCATTAGCGATAGGTACATCCACACTTCGTGACATAGCTACAGGTATACCTTGCATACATACTTCACTTATATCCAGGGGTATATTACATCATTACTGATAGGTGGATGTCTATATCTTGCTATACCTTATGTTTACACATATACCTGGTTATAGCTATATGTTTACCTTTACTTGATGTCATTTAAAATTGGAGAGATTAGGAACCGCATGATATTATATTATTTTGTTACAGTTAATTGCGGCTTTTCCTTTATATGCTCGCATTTCAGATTTATGATGCGTATATTATATTCATGGATTTTCGCATTGAGATATGGATTTTTCATGATATTTTCTGGATTTGGGGACCGTGGTAGTTTCATGGAATTATGCCTTATTTGAAAAACCCGGTTTCCCTTGATATGATATTTCAGCAGCCACCATGAGATTTATCGGTTCGGACACACATATATATATATATACCCCACGTGAGGAAAGGAAGGATCCGTGTGCGGGTACATGGTGGGGCCGGGAGGTATCCCGGGGCAAGAATCTCAGTGAGGATATGAGTTAGTGGGGGAACCACACTTTCCGGTGACATTACCAATGACTCGGCGGTTATCATGGGGATACCGACGGGAGTCATGTGCGTATGGATACGTCGAGAGGCGAGGGTCAGAGCTAGGCACTCGAGCTTTCGGGTTAGCGTATGATACGTACCTATCAGGGGGCCAGTCATGGAGACAGCACCTGATAGATCAGCCTTTCTGTGTCGATGCTTGACACATTGTTTTCATGATATTTTACTCCTAAGTATTTATAACAGTGGAATGGGACGCTGTTATATATGCCTTTACACTAATATTAGTGGAATGGGACGCTAATATATGTGTATTGATATCAATTTATATATACATCATCATATTTATTCATGAAAACACATAGGATATACGAGATATACTTGATATTGTACATACGGGATATGGGAGATTTACTTGATGTTGTACACAGGATATACGAGATATACTTGATATTGTACATACGGGATATGCGAGATCTACTTGATGTTGTACACAGGATATACGAGATATACTTGATATTGTACATTCGGAATATACGAGATATACTTGATATTGTACATTCGTGATATATGAGATTTACTTGATATTGTACATTAAGGATATGTGAGACTTACTTGATATGATAGCCAATTTGGGGGCTGATTTAAGGAAATTGGGATTTGGATTGTCTTGATGGATTTTGATCCTACCACGATGTTAGGATTCTGTGGAAATGACATGTTTGATTCCTTACTCTACATTTACTGTTTATGCACTGCTTCATGCATTAGTGTACCTGTTAGAGTACCTTCCATGACTGTTGCATTTACATGCCTTTATTCATATCATTTCTTCATGTATTAATAGTACCGATATAGTACCTTACATGATTGCTGCATACAGATTGTCATACTATTATTGTTTCATGTATTAGTTGTACCTGTTAGCGTACTTTTCATGACTATTTCATTCATATGACATGTTACTGCTTTTAACCTGCTTATGTTAGATTCGCGTTGTATGTGCATACTCGCGATTACCTGCATATGTTATTTACTATTCACGAGTTGGCAACTCATCCCCGTTGTGCCACAGTGTTTGCAGGTGTTCCTCAGGATAGTCAGAGGCAGGGCTATTTTCATCCATCGTATCACCTTTGCTGCGGATACCGCTTCGCCTGACAGTGTGCAGTTTTGCTTAGGTAGGTTTTGTGGTTATCCAATGTTGCTTGTTGTGTATTCGTTGTAACATGTACTCTCCATCTACCATTATCTTGTATGACTTAGAGACTTGATATGAGGACGATATTGTATATTATTTTGTGACTTGAAGGTTTTTTTGCAGTTTTATTTATATCGTCTCTTCCTTCGCTACGGCGTCGTATATCTGTTGTGATGGTTGTTTTCTGCCTTTTGGCGTGGATTTGCTCCCGTTGGGGATGCTTTACTTTATATTTATGTTGTACCCATTTTGAGGGCTTGTTTTACAAAGGAGGTGCTGTCAAAATTTTTAAAGGAAATAAGTTGGACTTTTAAAGAATTTGGGTTGAGATTTCAAAGGGGTTTGAAAATGCTATTATTTCTTATTACTTTTGATGGTTTAGATTTCTGGGTTTTGGCTTTCTTTTACTGCGTTACGCCTCTAGACGTTGCGTAGTATTAGGGCCGTCACGTGCCAATTTCGGGTCGTGACAAAGTTGGTATTAGAGCGCTAGGTTTTACCTTTCGGAGTGTAGGATGACCTTGGTATGATGGAGTAGGTAGCTTAAGCAGAGTAACGTATTGTGTGTTTGTCTGCAGCATACTCAAGATGCGGTACTCCGCCTATAGTGACCTAAGTACAAATTGCTTGAAATTCCTTCCTTGATAATTCATATCCTTGTGATTCGATTTCCGTGTTCATATCGAATCCTATCTCTATTTATAGCCTTTGCCGCCGACGATTATGGGGACTCAGAGTGATGCGGCGAGGGCCGAGGTCAGAGTAGACTTGGATGGGACGAGGACTGACCAGGATGGCACGCTCGTTGCACAGGAACAGACGGATCCACCTTCAACGGATAATATTGCTAGGCTTGTGGCAGAGATGCAGGACATGCGCCAGACGATGAGTTCTTTGGTTGAGGCCATTCGAGCGCAGCGATAGGAGGTTGTCACCCATGTTACCCAGTTGTTCCTTGCGATCAGCACACAGTATTCCATCACCTACATAGCACCAGTGGATGCAGCCCCAGTTGACGAGACACGTATTCCAGAGACTTTGGGAGTTCCGGAACCGTAGAGGACTCGTACCGGTGTATCAGCCCAGAGACAGAGGCTTAGTCGTCGAGAAGCTTCCGTGACCGTCGTGGGAGTAGCAGAGATTTGGGACGAGGAGAGTCGTGTTAGTTAGATCATCCGTTGTTGTGTTAACTTCTGTCAGCGATTCTTTTGTTGCGCGACACGTATTTCGGTCGTGTGCCAATCGGATAGGAGATAGAGATTCGTCCATCGTTGTGATCCTTCTAGAGATGTTGGATTTGACGTTCTCCTGGGCACGGACTGGTTAGCTACGTGCTAGGCGTCTGTGGACTACCGTGAGAGAACAGTCAGGTTTGTTTTCCCGACAAGTCAGTTCTTGTTGTGCAGGGGGGACAGTGGTGCCGCCTCTCATAGCTTGAATTCAGCCTTTTTCGCTTGTCGGCTTTTGAGGAGAAGATGTCGAGGATTCTTGGCGTTCATTCGTGATACCGTAGCCACAGTGGGTTTGTTGGACCGGTTTCCTTTCGTGCGAGAGTTTTCCGACGTTGTTCCAGATGAGCCGGCGAAGCTTAGGGAGCTTAAGGATCAGCTGCATAGTTGTTCATTAGGAGGATTGTGCGTCTGAGTGTTTCGCTTTGGGGAGCTCCTATTTCTGTTTGTCAGGGAGAAGGACGGCAGTTGAGGATGTGTATTGATTGATCGTCAATTGAACCGGCTTACGGTGCGGATAGGTATCTTTTACCTCGCATTGACGATTTCTTCAATCGGCTCCCGAGTGCGAGACATTTTCTAAGTTTGTTTGGGATCAGGTCATCATTGTTGCGGGTTCGGAGTGATGACATTCCGGAGACTGCTTTTGTGCGTGCTACGAGCTTTTTGTATTTTGGTGGTGTCGTTGGACTCACGAGTGCCCTAGCAGCAATCGTGGATATGATGAACCAGATTTCTTCAGGCCGTTCCTCGACCAGTTATTGTTGTGTCATTGATGACATTCTGGTCTATTCAATGTGTCTTGAGGAACAGGAGTAACACTTGAGGATTTGTTTTGCAGACATTGGGAGAGCCCCAACAGTTTGCTAGATTCTCGGAGTGTTCCATCAGGCTTGTTTGTGTTGACTCCTAGGTCTAGTAGTTACGGGAGACGGTTATCGTATGGACCCAAGGAGGATCGAGGCCATACAACTTTGACCCATACTTATATCCGGGACAGAGGTCCGCAGATTTTGGGCTTAGCAGGTTTTTACCGCCGTTTCGTGCAGGATTGCTAGTGTAGTGCTGCACCGTTGACTAGACTGACCAGAAAGGAGGTTCTTTTTCTTTTGACTGAGGCATGCGTGCGGAGATTTTCAGCAGTTGAAGACCCGGTTAACAACTGCATCAGTTCTTTCTTTGCTTTCTGGTTCGGGCGACTTTGTTGTTTAACTGTGATGTTTCGCGAGTGGGGCTCGATTGTGTACTGAGGTGACACTATAGAGTTATCGCTTTTGCTTCCCTACATTTGGAGGAAGTACGAGCAGGATATCCCACTCACGATCTGGAGATGGCCGCGGTGCTAGTGCGTTGGAGATTTGGAGACACTACTTGTTCGAGAGTCGTGTCAGATTTTCACGGAACACCAGAGATTAATGGACATCTTCCTGCAGCGGGTTTTGATTGTTGAGACAGCGCCGTTGGATGGAACGTGTGGAGGATTGTGTTTGTGAGATCCTTTATTACCCTGGGCAAGGCAATTGTGGTAGTTGCTGCTGGAGTCGTAGGCCCGGGGTTAGCTTGTTCCAGTTGTGCGCTGTTCAGAGACAGTCTTCTGCAGATTTACAGTTCTTGTGTGATCGTGGAGTACAACTAGGTTCGCCTCTACTGAGGGGACAGCTTGCTCATGTCCGCGCCCGTCCACTTTTACTAAATCGTTTTCGTGAGGCACATCGGTCAGCCTTCTGTGTTCATCCAAGTGCCGCCAAGTGGTAATGTGACTTGAGAGTTAGTTACTGGTGTGCAGGATGAAAAAGGTGAAGTTTCGGATTTCGTTTCAAGGTGTCTGTGTTGTTGTGAGCTAAGGTTGAGCATTTGAGACTGGCTGGAGAGTTGCAACCTTTAACTGTTCCGGAATGGGAATGGGAGCAGATCTTCACGAATTTCGTTGTGGTGTCTACCCAGGTTTAGTAAGGGTGTGACTCCATTCGGGTGTTTGTTGTCTGGTTATACTCAGTTTGCTCAGTTGTTCCTTGTTAAGTTTGTGTGTTGCACGGAGTTCCTTCATGGGTCGTATCCAATGAAGGCACCCTGTTCGCTTGCCGTCTAGAGCGGGAACTTCAGGAAGCCTTGGATACTGGTTGAGCTTTAGCTCCATTTTTCCATCCGTAGAATGATGGTTTTGTGAGAGCGGGCTATACCGACTCTGGAGGACATGCTTCTGCGTACGTACTAATTGTTGTCGGCAGTTGGGATCGTCACTTGCCATTGTTAGGATTCTCCTTCGATAGCAGTTATCAGGAGGCACTCCAACTGGAAACCTTTAGGTTTAGCTGTTAGGTCGTGTCGATCTCCAGTCCGTTTTTCTGACTCTGTGTGAGTAGGATTTTTGGACCCCAGCTAGTCTTGAGACTTCGGATGTGATCCAGTTAGTTCAGGTCAGGATGATGATAATCCTGTGCGGACAGAGGTCTTCTGCCGACCATGGTGGTCGCAGGCTTGAGTTCGCAGTGGGAGATCATGTATTCCTATGGATTTTCTGATGAATGACGTGTTGAGTTTTGGGGAACTTATCCCAGGATTTTAGGTCCTTTTGAGATCCTTTTAGCGAGTTAGTTTCGTTGCCTTTAATTTGGCACTTCCGCCCAGATTATTGAGTGTTCACCCCATATTCCTTGTGTCGATACTTTGCAAATACCTTCATGACCTTTCTCACATGATTCAGTATCAGACCATTATCTTTGACGCAATCTTTTCGTTCACCGGCAACCATTTGTGTTAGTAGCTCGGCAGGCGGAGAAACTTCGGTCAAGGGTCTTGCCATCCGTGGAGAGTTTTCTTGAACGTAGCCATATAGTGAGGTGGTCACTTGGGAGGCTGCGAGCAAGATATGAGACTTTGTAATTTTTTCTTTAAAGGTACGCTTAGTGAGAATTTTAAATTCGGGGACGAATTTTTATAGGGGGGGGGGGAGATTGTAACGTTTTAGAAAATCGTTATGCGAATTTTTCCGTTTTAGGGCAAAATTGTCGGTATTTTCTGTTTTAACCCGACTGTGATCAAACGACCATATAGACTTGTCAGCACCTAGTTTAGCTAAAATAAAGCTAGTGCGCAAGCTTTGGGGGTATATGGGACGTTTTGGTTCAGATAGAATTTTTCCCAATTTTAATATTATTTTAATGCGGTATTCGCATTTTGGGAAATTTCTCTTTAGCTATCTTTTCAACATTAAGTTTGAGTTAATTAAACCCTCACTTAATATCTAGATATTTGTTTGGATATTAGGTTTAAATTTAACGAAAAAGAAAAGAATAGAAGGAGATGCATGAATGTGCATGTGAATGCATTTATGTGTGCATTTATTGCATTCTCACTAGAATGAGCTAGAAAACCCTACACAACTCCTCACACTCCCCCTTGGCCGAATCCTCCTCCTTCTTTCTGCTCTTGATCACTTCCTACACCATTTTCATCATTCCAAGCAATTTAAATCTCCAAAATTCCCAAATACATCACAAAATGCATCAAGTCTTGAATTAGCATCTTGGAGCTAGGAAAGCTTGGATCTTGGGAGCTAGTTTTGATAGGTATAATCTCTACTCTGTTAATTAGGAGTTTTTATGTTGTGTAGCTCGTTGGTTGTAGCATAGAACACTTTAGATATCGATTAGTGCAATATCGTGTTTTTGTGTCCTTTTTGAACCTCTGTGAATTGCTATGACCTGGATTTCGTACAGAAAAATCAAACAAAATTGTAGTGATGTACTAGTGACTCTGGAGCACCACCTGAGACACGAGACCCACCCCACCGGCACGGGCCGGCGACCCTTTGAAGAATTCCGGCGACGCCGGCTATGGAGGGATGTGCTGGGGTTTGGTTTTTGTGGGTAGTTGTCTGCTGTTGGTTAGGGGTGTTTGGTACTGTTTACTTTTTTAGTGTTTGCTGTATGCAAAATCTGAGATCGTTTTCCTATAATCTAGTGTTTTGTGTCCGCGCGATACGTTATACGACACGGATCGTGCACTTTGTGTGGTTTTTCTCTTAAGTTGTTTTCGTCGTGTCGCTACGCACGTTAGCCACAATACGGACACTTGAGTGTAAGTTTTGTGTTGTTGCGTCGGTCTAATGTAGTTTGTATGTGTTTTGGATCTATTATTAATATATACTTTCTTTATTGTTTTGATGTGGTAGGTTCGCAGGCGGGGACTTCGGACACTGCTACTAGGGGAAAACGAGTGGTTGGCTTCACTTAGCCAGGAGCGTTGGTGAGTAGATTTAACATCTATAGGGGAATCACCCGCATGGCATTATGCGTCTGGGCTAGAAATGACTTAACTTGTCGCATATTCTATGTCATATTTAGAATTGCGCATTTACCCTACTGCTTAGTAAATTGTTGTGCTTGGACTAGTATCCTTAGGACACTGCACTATTATTGACGGCTCATGTTGCACGAGCACTGATTGTATGCCACACACACCGTCAATAATTGCCATGTCACGCACAACCAACATATAGAAATGCTATGGTTTGGTTAGGGACATTGAGACATTGATTCATATTTCTTTATGCATATGACTTATAGCATGCCTGTATACCTATATGCTTACACATATGCCTTGACATATTTACATGCTAGTTAGCTGTATACCTATAGAGTACTGTACCATTAGCGATAGGTACATCCACACTTCGTGACATAGCTACAGGTATACATTACACACATACTTCACTTATATCCAGGGGGTATATTACATCATTACTGATAGGTGGATGTCTATATCTTGCTATACCTTATGTTTACACATATACCTGGTTATAGCTACATGTTTACCTTTACTTGATGTCATTTAAAATTGGAGATATTAGGAACCACATGATACTATATTAACTTGTTACAGTTAATTGCGGCTTTTCCTTTATATGCTCGCATTTCAGATTTATGATGCGTATATTATATTCATGGATTTTCGCATTGAGATATGGATTTTTCATGATGTTTTCTGGATTTGGGGACCGTGGTAGTTTCATGGAATTATGCCTTATTTGAAAAACCCGGTTTCCCTTGATATGATATTTCAACAGCAACCATGAGATTTATCAGTTCGGATATATATATATATATATATATATATATATATACACACACCCCACGCGAGGAAAGGAGGGATCCGTGTGAGGGTACATGGTGGGGCCCGGAGGTACCCCGGGGCAAGAATCTCAGTGAGGAGATGAGTTAGTGGGGGAACCATACTTTCCGGTGACATTACCAATAACTCGGCGGTTATCATGGGGATACCGACGGGAGTCATGTGCGTATGGATACGTCGAGAGGCGAGGGTCAGAACTAGGCACTCGAGCTTTCGGGATAGCGTATGATACGTACCTATCAGGGGGCTAGTCATGGAGACGACACCTGATAGATCAGCCTTTCTGTGTCGATGCTTGACACATTGTTTTCATGATATTTTACTCCTAAGTATATATAACAGTGGAATGGGACGCTGTTATATATGCCTTTACACCAATATTAGTGGAATGGGACGCTAATATATGTGTATTGATATCAATTTATATATACATCATCATATTTATTCATGAAAACACACAGGATATACGAGATATACTTGATATTGTACATACAGGATATGGGAGATCTACTTGATGTTGTACACAGGATATACGAGATATACTTGATATTGTACATACGGGATATGCGAGATCTACTTGATGTTGTACACAGGATATACGAGATATACTTGATATTGTACATTCGGGATATACGAGATATACTTGATAGGATATATGAGATTTACTTGATGTTGTACATTAAGGATATGTGAGACTCACTTGAACCCGAGGCCAGAGAAAACCATGATAGCCAATTTGGGGGCTGATTTGAGGAAATTGGGATTTGGATTGTCTTGATGGATTTTGATCCTACCACGATGTCAGGATTCCGTGGAAATGACATGTTTCATTCCTTACTCTACATTTACTGTTTATGTACTGCTTCATGCATTAGTGTACCTGTTAGAGTACCTTCCATGACTGTTGCATTTACATACCTTTATTCATAGCATTTCTTCATGTATTAGTAGTACCGATATAGTACCTTACATGATTGCTGCGTACAGATTGTCATACTATTATTGCTTCATGTATTAGTTGTACCTGTTAGCGTACCGTTCATGACTATTTCATTCATATGACATGTTACTGCTTTTAACCTGCTTATGTTAGATTCGCGTTGTACGTGCATACTCGCGATTACCTGCATATGTTATTTACTATTCACGAGTTGGCAACTCACCCCCGTTGTGCCACAGTGTTTGCAGGTGTTCCTCAGGATAGTCAGAGGCAGGGCTATTTTCATCCATCGTATCACCTTTGCTGCGGATACCGCTTCGCCTGACAGTGTGCAGTTTTGCTTAGGTAGGTTTTGCAGTTATCCAATGTTGCTTGTTGTGTATTCGTTGTAACATGTACTCTCCATCTACCATTATCTTGTATGACTTAGATACTTGATGTGAGGACGGTATTGTATATTATTTTATGACTTGGAGGTTTTTATGCAGTTTTATTTATATCGTCTTTTCCTTCGCTACGGCGTCGTATATCTGTTGTGGTGGTTGTTTTCCGCCTTTTGGCGTGGATTTGCTCCCGTTGGGGATGCTTTACTTTATATTTATGTTATACCCATTTTGGGGGCTTATTTTACAAAGGAGGTGCTGTCAAAATTTTTAAAGGAAATAAGTTGGACTTTTAAAGAATTTGGGTTGAGATTTCAAAGGGGTTTGAAAATGCTATTATTTCTTATTACTTTTGATGGTTTAGATTTCTGGGTTTTGGCTTTCTTTTACTGCGTTACGCCTGTAGACGTTGCGTAGTATTAGGGCCGTCACGTGCCAATTTCGGGTCGTGACATTAGTGCACACATATATTGGTACATCTATACTTGCGCATATACATATTGTACCTACATAGAGAACTGGTTTTTATTGGGAGATTGGGAACCGCAGGATATATTTTAAAAACTTGAATCATTTTAAAAGAGCGGTTTTCCCTTAATATGTCATATCACTGTTCCATGTTGCATGATACACGGATATGCTCGCATTTCTCTTATATGTCGCATACATCATGCTCTATTATTTTACGCATTGAGATATGCTGTTTTCATGAGATTTCTGGATTTGAGAACCGTGGACATTTCAAAAGAGATTATGTGTTATTTTAAAAACTCGGTTTCTCTTGATATGATATTTCAGTGTGTCCACCATGTGTTTTCTTGGTTCTGAGAGCGAAATGTGAAACCCAATTCGAAGAGGCGGATGAGGCCGATTGCGGGTACATGGTGGACCCGGTATGGTACCCCGGGGTAAGAAATGTATGCTATGTATATAGACGGTGAGCTCGGCAAAGGGACTACTACCTACCGGTGATAGTATTTAGGCTTGGCGGATATCCGGAGGATACCGACCGGAGTCGAGAGATAATATGGGCCAATCCGGACTGACGGAGCCCGTGGACCGATCCGGACTGACGGAGCCCGATATATAAGGATTTACGTGCCGATGCTGGGCACGGTTTTCATGATGTTTTCGAGTGTCGATGCTAGGCACTCAGGTTCCATGATTTTGATGTGTCGTGAGGGACACCGTTGATATATATCCTCATACTTTCATGCACACTCTGTTATGATATTTACGTGCATACAGATATTGATTATATGGGTGGACGAGATCCACATGCATATATACCTTGATTATATGGGTGGACGCGATCCACATGCATACATACATTGATTATATGGGTGGACGAGATCCACATGCATACATGCATTGATTATTACTGTTGGATGTTATCCACATGCATATGTATTGACTACCTTGTTGGCATATATACCGACCCGGTCACCCTAGATATCATAGTATTACCTTTATGATATAGTTGACCTAGGAGTCGTTGTTTATTCGATTTCTATCTGTTGATATTTTCTACTCACGAGTTGGCAACTCACCCCCGTTGTGCCACAGTTCTTGCAGGTTGACCGCTTGGATCAGTAGCGGCTTCGCTGGCACACAATTGCATTCGGGTGTTTTGCATTGGTAGGTAGGACATTTGTATCGTACCCACTATTGTATCTATATTTCATTATTGTATCTAGTTAACTCCATCAATCAAAATTAGTAAATTGTATAAGTAATGAGACTTAGTGAGATTGTGGTTGCGAGACTTAGAGCGAGGTTTTTTTTTTCGCTACTTGCGGTTTTGTTGTCTTGCTTATTTATTTATCTTTCTGTGGTGAACTTCGCCGTTGGGCGTCGTATACTTATTTATACTGTATTGCGTAGTTGTGATCTGCCGTTTGGTGAAGAGCTAGCTCCCGCTTGGGGATGCCTTTATCATTATTATGTATTTGTGGTTTTGGATCAAAATATACAAAGGAGGTGCTGCCGAAATTTTTTTTAAAAGACGAAACATGTTTTCAAACTAGTAAATTTCACTTGCATCATTCATGTTCCTTTTTTTATGCATCAAGAAAACTTGATTTCATTATACCTTTATTTCAAAACCTCACCTCCTTTATTTTTCTTAAAAGGTTTAGATTTCTGGGTTTCAGCTTACATGAATTCCGTTAAGCCTTTAGACGTTGCGTGATTCAAGTGCTGCTCACGAGCTAATATTTCGGGTAATGACAAAGTTGGTATCAGAGCGCTAGGTTTAACCTTTGTTCGAGTCTACGTTTGCCTATGCAGAGTCTAGGGCGGGTATGTATTTCGGAACCCAGGCTTGACCTTACGGAACTTAGACTTGAACGCGGGGGGGGGGGGTATTAAACCCGAACTTTCGTTTCATAGGCTGACCCTGATTGATGGAGTAGGTAGCTTGAGTAGAGTGACGTACCGTACGTATGTTCCGCGACATATTTACGATACGATACTCCACTTAAGAAACCTTAGGATGTACATATTTTGAGACCAGTGATTCTCTTCGTATCCATGATTATACATCCATTTGAGATCCTCGATTCTATTAGTTTCGTGATCATACTTTCATTGATGCTGTTCCTTCTTATGATCATGTATCCATTCTGGATCTGTCGTTCCTCTCCTGCCGTTGATCGGTTTTCTTCGATACTCGATTGAGGTTCCTGTCACCATAGTTTGAGCGCAGTTTGAGCTGCTGCTAGTGTTGCGGTCGGGGCGAGCTCGTCTGGTACGAGGGCCGACCATTGTGTTTTCTGGTGACATGGGAACGTCTCGATGTAGTGTTGTGTTGTGACCTCCTGTTAAGGCGAGTGTTTGGTTTTGCACCGGATTGTCGGGCCATTGTTAGAGCTGCCAGTTGCGAGAGGACCGTAGATGTACAGCATACCTCAGAGATTTTGATGTCGCCTACCGTGCAGACAGGTGACCCAACGGTTGCTGAAATGATGGGATGTCGCTTCCAGAGCTTACGAGCTAAGATCGCCGGAGCTTCCAGGCAGAAATGCGACAGATGATAGCTAGTCTACCCCAATTTGAGAGACGAAGGTGATTCAGCAGATTGATGCGCCTGTTAGTTATATGTATGCCCTAGAGGCCATTACTGTACATTGGATGTATATTGTAGTGGATGCTGGGACATATATAGGGAGGACTTTCTTGCTCGACATGATAGTATGCTATCTGGTTGCTCTTTACCTTAACGTGTATACTGATTGTCTCTCTATTACATATTGGTAAAGCCCTTAGGATGTGTGCTTGACTACCTAGACTATGATGCGGATCATACTAGTGGGGACATGGTAGTCCATCAGTACATCCTTCAAAGTCCCTAGTCGTGGGTGTATCGAGACGGGGCATCGATATACCAGAGTAGACTAGCGTGTACCTTCTTGACCCATACAGATGGGCGATGGATGATCCCATATACATTGGTGTTTGACATCAGAAATGATATACGGGTGCTCAGTAGAGACTGGGTACACTGGATGGACTCGCCGAGAACTCCCAGATGGTATTATACCTCACGTCAGATGGCAGTTCTCTGGTGACACTGGTACAGAGTAGTCTGTTGACCCGAGATCGTCATAGAGTCTTGTGTGGTTCCCACTGTGCTTTGATTTCCATCTTACCACGTCCAAGAGGGCGTGCAAAACGGTGGTTTTTGGGTACAGTCCCGAGTCACATGGAGGCAATGAGCGATAGGAGGGGATTCGTCTCTCCCGGTATAGGGAGTTGATGTTGCGCTGTGTTCGATTGGCTATAACAGGAAATCCCTGGCCAGGGTTGCTGAGATATACTGGTAAGTGTTACCAGTAGTTTCTCGAATTGTTATAGACCTCATATCGACACGACTTATCGAGCTATTGGGGTCTGACGTTTACCACCCCTAGGCGAAATATGCGACATATCAGACGATCAGACCGGACTGTACGGTAGTGTTACTGGTTGGATTTACTGGAGTGTGAGCGGGCTTGCTCGTCGATCTTCTGATCGCTCAATACCCGGGTGGCCGTTATGTTTAGCAGACCGCTTGCGGCTTGTGGGTGTTTGATATGATCATCACCTACTGCCGGCGTATTGACGAGTCTTTAGAGTCCTACACAGAGGTTTCCTGGCTCAAGCGAAACGAAATAGGAGCGCATATGAGATATGTGCGGGACCGAGAATAATACGTGTATGAGATACCGTATTCCATTCTCGCGATGAATGTGTCGAATGGTTGTATGCGATATAACCTATTTATCGAATCAAGGATTGATTCGATAAGCCGATATATTAGATACTAGTCGGTTATATGCGATATGACCGGATCGTTAAATCAAGTGTTGATTTAATGATTTGATGCATAATTATATATTTGATATATTACTTTGCGTTAACTAGTATTGGTTCACTTTAAATGGTTTTTCTCACTCAGTTTGTGCACATTGTATATGTGATATACTTTTGTACACATGATTGTATCATTTTTGATGATACATCTTTACTTGGTTAAGTGTAAAAAATTAAACCATGGTTAAACATATAATTAGGGTTTTATTTTTCCATTACTTATTTATTCATTTATTTATTTGTTTATACATTTTGGAAAATAAATGGAAAAGAGAAAAGAATGGTGGCTTTATTTGTTGTTTAGTTAAAGCTTCATGAAGCTTTGACCTAGTCCACCATTCTTATCTCATCCTTAACCCTAACCATTCCTTTAACCTTGGTCAATTCTCTACACATAACCATAGTAAGATTTATGATAAGTATTGATTTTCTATTCTATTCTAATAACTTATCATAACACTTTCTTCTTCTTCTTCATCTTCTTCAATGAAGAAAAAGCTTGCTTCATCAATGGTGATTGATGAATTAGAGTGAGAAATCCAATTCTAAAGTCTACCCACTTCCTATTTCTTCATCCTCTACCTCTTGCCAAGTAGTAGAGTGTGTTTCCTTCACAAGTTTTCATGGCTTGGTGAAGGTGGAGCTTGATCTAGTGATGCTTCGACGTAGATCATCTTCGGCACGTCGTCGATGACCTAGCCCGTCCATTCTCCGATGAAGCCGACGCGCAAGAGCCCGTGGTTCGACTTGGACAGCGAGGAGACTTCATTACGGAGCTATGGTGGTGGAGGACCGGATCTACAAAGGTTGTATTTCCGTTCCCTTAGTTAAAATGTTAACTACTTTCATTTGTCGCCTAGAAATCTAGCCAACGATCCGTAGTCTAGGGTTTCTCGGCACCGTATTTTTGAAATTGGCATGGTTGATGCCTTGTGAGACCTCTTGAGAGTGCCTAGGAACCCTACAGCGCCGATGCAGGCCCAGTTGAGTTGAAGATTTCCAGCATGGAGAGTCTTACTCAGATCTAGAGCAGACCGATCCAGAGATGACCGCCGATGTATCGCCTTTCCTAGAGGATTGAGGCATTGTTTAGCATGCGGGCGAAGAATATTCACATGTTGTATAGGCGAAGCTAAAAAGTTCGAACGAGTGTCAGAAACCCATTTTTCCCAAGTTTAAAGTGTTCGGAGGAACATGCAGGTAATTCTGTGGACCCTCTAGAAGAATGAAACCCTAACTCGACATGATGACCATGGAACCGCTTTGAACCTTAGGGTTTGTGGCAGTTTAGCGGTGCCACCAGTGAGGCTTGGGTTTGCCCTTTTACGGCTGGTCCAGAGGTACTGTGGTATGTACCAGATATTTTTAGACTGTGCTCAGGTGCTGAGCCTTCGGGAAATTTTGGGACCTTGATGGCTCGATCGAAAAAGTTTGACGTCGTCCGGATATCATGTGATAAGAGATCAGTAAGCTGACCAGCTTCGGATAGAGGACCTCACCCAGATGCGTTGGGAGTTGATCGAGGACGGACGAGTATTGAGTATTCCTCCGATGGTTGGGACGAGTTCCCGAGGACGTGTTCGGCCAGATATCTCCTACAGAGTGATGAAGATACAGAGTACGCGATTTTGAGTCCGTGCGAGAGACTTCGGATTGACCGTGGCCGAGAACAGTTGCAGTGCGCAGATAGCATGGCGTGACGTCATAGTGGAAGATGATAAAGACGAGTGGAACCAGAAGTTCGTGCGAGACGCTGACGAGCTGTTATTACTCCCCGTCGAGATCAGAGACCTGATATGCTTACAGAGGTGTTGGGATACAGCTAATTTCCGAGGAAATGTATGCGGAACACGCAGGTATCCAGAAAACGAGAAGAGATTATGTGAGAGTACCAGCCTCCGAACAGTTCGGCATAGGCGAGATCAGAAGAGACCTTGAGCAGGATTCCTTCCAGGACACTGCTGCAATAAGATTTGCATCGAGGATCAGTTGTGTCACGTGTATTCAGAGGACCGGAGGCCGACGCCAGTAACGTGCTACTTTATGAGTGGTCGTGATGATGACCGAGAGATGACCAGAGAAGTGCTAGAGTGGAATCGTTCCCGTTAGCACACTTGACAGGGCCGATGAGCTGATGGATTGCGGGATTGGTAATCCACAGAGAGGATAAGGACCCAGAGACAGAGGATGCCAGGCCGTGAGCAGAAGGCGAGTGGATGTTCTTGTCCTGCCAGTTTTGGGTGCACCGACTTTTTTCGACATTGTAGGAGGTGTACCTTGATGTCATTTATTGCGATTTGCATTTGTGATCCGAGTATCATGCTTATATCGCTTGGATTTGAGTTTTGATGACGAATTTCCTGATATTGATTTCGTGCACCATGGCTGCACCTACCGAGTATTTATATTTTTGCGCATAGTTATCGCACCTTATATATATTTTATACACCGTTGTGTTGATTTGCGATTTGTGCATATCTATTACACTTGAGATTCGGTTTTTGCCTTAGCTGCACATGTTTATGATTTCATGGATTTCATGCGGATGAGGTGATTTTTGCACTCTGTATAGCTATATGTGCTTGCAGTGCATTGATATGTATTTTATGCACGCAGTTGCACACGATTTTGATTTATACACCTTGGTGTACTCGGTGTTGCTTTTTATGCGTTTGAGTTATTGATTGTATTTCGTACATTTGATGCACCAGATGTTATTTTCGTGCACAATAGGTGCACCAGATATCGTTGTCATGCACACCGTTGCAGTGGACAGATGCTTTTGTGCACACCCGTTGCACTCAGTTTTGCTTTGTGCGTATTGTGGCACCTGTATTTGGATTTTATTTCCATGCGTACCAGACACATGTGATTATTGGATATGCCTTTTGAGGCTGATTTTGCTTTTGAGCACTTTGTCTTCATGTTGGGCACTATATTGTGTAGTAGCCAAACATGACTGATCTGAGGACAGTACCCGAGTACTCTGCATGCATTAATATATTACAAAAAGGGTTTTCAAGAGGAGCTATAGTCTCGCTATTTCCTACGTGTCCGTGAGCGACACGAACGTTTATAAAGGAAAACCTTTTGGGATATTTTAAAAATGACGGAACGTGTATTTAAGAAAAAATATATGGACATATATTATTATTTTAAAATGAGCGTCCGTCAGTTATGCCGTGAGTTACGCATTCCCACGGAGATTTAGAAAATATTTTGCATGTATTTTATTCAGATTTTGGAGTTTTCAAAGATACGTACTATACACGTATTATAGTATTTGACTAGTGTATATTGGATTTCAGTAGTGGATTTCGAGATCTGCATCTCTATTGTAACTTCGAGGATATGCGTGCAAATCCGATGATTTGCGTGACGCTTGACGGAGTTTGATTTTGAGTTTTGTACTCGTTTTTATGCGCACTGGACGCGCTGTGTTCTTTCTGCATCTTCCGTGATTTCGGAGCCCCGTTAATTTGAGCTGATTATTGAAATGTTTTAGATTTTGGGGGTTTAAATTTAAATTCGGGGACCGAATTTATTTAAGGGGGGAAGATTATAACATTTCAGAAAATATAAAATATTACTTTTGGAATTTAATATTAAAATAATATTTTCCCCGAAAACTGCCCGATTTGCGAAATTGGGGTTTTCGAAAAAGGGTATAAATATATACCAATAATTATGAAATAAAAGTAAATTAAAATGATTTATTCATTTAAAAATATATTTAAAGGATTTATCAATTTTAAAATTTATTATATGCAGTTTTGATAAAAACCCGATTAGTGCACTGCTAATCGCGATTAAGCTAAATCCGTGTTTCTACAGCTTTTCATGGCTAGTACACCATGTCATGTTGTATTTTGGTTTCATGTTGTTTTCTTGTGTTGTTTTGGGTATTTGATAGTTTGGTTTTTAAAAGAAAAGAGAAAATGGTAAAAAAGGGCAAAAGGGTAATAATAGAGTGAGAGGGTTGGAATAAGAGAGAGAGAGAGAGAGAGAGAGGGCAGCAGCCCCATGCCCCTCCCCATTTCATTTCTTCTTCTCCTCTTCATCTTCATCTCCCTCCACTTCACCCCTAGAGATCATCTAAAAATATCCACCAAAACCCTAAACCCCCTTCACTAAATTTGATCACCTCCTTCTCCTCTACACATTGGACCAAGAAAAGTGAGATTTTGACAACCTTGAGGAGCTAGGGTTTTTCTTGGGTTGCCCAAGTGAGGTAATTTCATCACCCTTAGCATAGTATTTCATTCACTTTAGCTTTCATGCAAGTTTAGAGGTGGTATTGTGATGTTTTGTGAGGTTAGAAAATCCCAAGAGAAGGGTTTGGGAAATTGGTGATGTGGTGGCTGTCAATTAGATTTTTGAGATGATTCATGACATGGACCAGAGCTTAGAAACCCAAAACACGGATTTAGAAACCCCGACATCGGATAAATGTGTGAATTGTGAGGGTATTATGGAATCTGGAGTAACCCGGGGGCACTAAAAATAATTTTGCGAACACAGTGACACATGCAGGTACCCAGGAAGCTACCACAGAGACCCGAGACCCCAACTCCAACCCATGGCCGCAGATTTAATCATTCTGGCTGCAAATTGCGGCCAGAGTAGGGTGGATTTGGTTCATTTTGGTTTCAGGGCTTTATCTTCAGTAAATTAGACCCTCCATATATGCAGAATTGATCAATTTGGCCTTGGGAAAAATCTGGGAGCACATTGGGGTGTTTTTGGCTATGATTTCCTTATTTTGAAATGTTAATTCTTGATATTTGGATTTGTATTTGGTTGTTGGATGTTCGTACATCATCAACAAGGGTTGTTTGGTTGATTTTGTACGCGTAAGCTATAGGTTTTAACCTATGAGCAATGCGCGTGCCGTTTTGGTTTTTCCGCCTTGATTTTAATACGCATTGCGATTGTTTATTATTGTAGGTACCTTCGCGTAGATTCCGAGGCGACGGAGCATGGCGTCATCAATTTCGGCAAGCGAAGACTAGGTGAGTGGATCTATATCCACGGGGGAAGTCGGGTGGATGACGTATAGTACCCCCGCAAAGTTTTGATGGAAAACTGATTTATAGAATATGGTTAAGGAAACCTAGATTAAGAAACTAGAGTTAGAATGAAGATAGCTATGAAACCATATTAGAAACTAGAGTATAGTTAAAAGTGATATGTTACGACTATCATAGGACGACGGAAATTGAGGATGACGTTTAGCGATATTGCCGTTTAGGGTACTGTAGGACTAGATCGTCGATGTAGATGCGTCATCCGAACCATACCTTTTTATAAACCGAAGAATCGTATGTATCTTTTAAATATATACCTTGAGGGATGTTACGGATTTTCAAATGATATCTTTTTCTTAAAAACACCGTAACCCCTATTTTCAAAACTACGATTCGCTTCTTTAAAAATCTGATTTTATGGTTCGGGTGTGTATGTTAGATTTGATACTTATACTTAGTAGAGATAGAATATTAATGTAAACTTGACTTGATGTGAGATATAAATGCGATGAAAGAATATAAGACGGATATGATAATATGATGATATGATGATATGTTGGTATACGGATGCGAGTCGATCGAGATGATTTATACCCTGCCGGTCCCCTGATATGAGATTATTGCGGATGTGACCTGGGACATAGGTATATATATATATAGAATGTTGTGAATCATGGATGATAGGCCGTACGTGATATTAGGCCGCACCCTCATTTGTCGTATAGGATGTTAGGATCCCTATTAGCTTAATGCCGCCGTATAATGATTTTCCGTGCGTGATGTGTTTGACTTGATGATTGATCCATACCCTTGACTAGAGGTTGTCGTACGATGGATTATACCGTA
This sequence comes from Agapanthus africanus, assembly GCA_030015575.1. Taxonomy (NCBI): domain Eukaryota; kingdom Viridiplantae; phylum Streptophyta; class Magnoliopsida; order Asparagales; family Amaryllidaceae; genus Agapanthus; species Agapanthus africanus. The sequence goes on along the minus strand of JASDDO010000010.1, from coordinate 200,797,678 downwards.
CGCGATATTGTTAGGCTGGATGCCGATTGATAGATTCACCGACTCGATCATATTAGATATGTATACCTTATAGCTTGTAGCTGACGATTTACCTTATGATGCATTCATGTTATTCGCATTGTACTGCTTATACCTGTGATAGTACACCTGCACCATTATCGATGATGCGTATGTTACATGCACACAGACTGTAGGCCCACACACTTCATCATCGATAATTGCCATGTCACTACACAGTAGGATTGCTGCATTATGATATGACTCTTCGCATAACATGCTTGCGTATATACATTAATACATCCTTATTTGCGCACGTACACATTGTATATTCATATTGGTGCACATATACATTGATACATCCTTATTTGCACACGTACACATTGTATATTCATATTGGTGCACATATACATTGATACATCCATATTTGCGCACGTACACATTGTATATTCATATTGGTGCACATATACATTGATACATCCATATTTGCGCACGTACACATTGTATATTCATATTGGTGCACATATACATTGATACATCAATATTTGCGCACGTACACATTGTATATTCATATTGGTGCACATATACATTGATACATCAATATTTGCGCACGTACACATTGTATATTCATATTGGTGCACATATACATTGATACATCAATATTTGCGCACATACACATTGTATATCCATATTGGTGCACACATACATTGGTACATCTATATTTGCGCATATACATATTGTACCTACATAGAGAACTGGTTTTTATTGGGAGATTGGGAACCGCAGGATATATTTTAAAAACTGGAATCATTTGAAAAGTGTGGTTTTCCTTTAATATGTCATATCACTGTTCCATGTTGCATGATACACGGATATGCTCGCATTTCTCTTATATGTCGCATACATCATGCTCTATTATTTTACGCATTGAGATATGCTGTTTTCATGAGATTTCTGGATTTGAGAACCGTGGACATTTCAAAAGAGATTATGTGTTATTTTAAAAACCCGGTTTCTCTTGATATGATATTTCAGTGCGTCCACCATGTGTTTTCTCGGTTCTGAGAGCGACATGTGAAACCCGATTCGAGGAGGCGGATGAGGCCGATTACGGGTACATGGTGGACCCGGTATGGTACCCCGGAGCAAGAAAGGTATGCTGTGTATACAGACGGTGAGCCCGGCAGAGGGACTACTACCTACCAGTGATAGTATTTGGGCTCGGTGGATATCCGGTGGACACCGACCGGAGTCGAGAGATGATATGGGCCGATCCGGACTGACGGAGCCCGTGGGCCGATCCGGACTGACGGAGCCCGATATATGAGGATTTACGTGCCGATGCTGGGCACGGTTTTCATGATGTTTTCGAGTGTCGATGCTAGGCACTCAGGTTCCATGATTTTGATATGTCGTGAGGGACACCGTTTATATATAAATCCTCATACTTTCATGCACACTCTGTTATGATATTTACGTGCATACAAACATTGATTATATGGGTGGACGAGATCCACACGCATACATACTTTGATTATATGGGTGGACGAGATCCACATGCATACATACATTGATTATATGGGTGGACGAGATCCACATACATACATGCATTGATTATTACTGTTGGATGTTATCCACATGCATAGGTATTGACTACCATGTTGGCACATATACCGACCCGGTCACCCTAGATATCATAGTATTACCTTTATGATATAGTTGACCTAGGAGTCGTTGTTTATTCGATTTCTATATGTTGATATTTTCTACTCACGAGTTGGCAACTCACCCCCGTTGTGCTACAGTTCTTGCAGGTTGACCGCTTGGATCAGTAGCGGCTTCGCTGGCACACAGTTGCATTCGGGTGTTTTGCATTGGTAGGTGGGACATTTGTATCGTAGTCACTCTTGTATCTATATTTCATTATTGTATCTAGTTAACTCCATCAATCAAAATTAGTAAATTGTATAAGTAATGAGACTTAGTGAGATCGTGGTTGCGAGATTTAGAGCGAGGTTTTTTTTCCGCTACTTGTGGTTTTGTTGTCTTGCTTATTTATTTATCTTTCTGTGGTGAACTTCGCTGTTGGGCGTCGTATACTTATTTATACTGTATTGCGTGGTTGTGATCCGCCGTTTGGCGAAGAGCTAGCTCCCGCTTGGGGATGCCTTTATCATTATTATGTATTTGTGGTTTTGGATCAAAATATACAAAGGAGGTGCTGCCGAATTTTTTTTAAAAAGACGAAATATGTTTTCAATCTAGTAAATTTCACTTGCATCATTCATGTTCCTTTTTTTTATGCATCAAGAAAACTTGATTTCATTATACCTTTATTTCAAAACCTCACCTCCTTTATTTTTCTTAAAAGGTTTAGATTTCTGGGTTTCAGCTTACTTGAATTCCGTTACGCCTTTAGACGTTGCGTGATTCAAGTGCTGGTCACGAGCTAATATTTCGGGTCGTGACATGTGATATGTATAATTGTAACATGCTAGGTTATATATGCAACTTGTGTGTGAGAGACTTATACCATGCCAGGGTTAAGATTAGGGTTTTTATTTATTATTAAGTAATTCAAAATTGTGGATTTAGTCATGGTTCAAAATTTGTAGAAGCTTGTAGGTTCATTGACTTGGTCCACTCTTTTGTCAAGATTAAGATATTTATAACCCTAGCTCATGGTTAAGTCTCTACAAGGGTTAAGGATGACATAACTCACCTGTTAGTGTATATGCCCTAGAGGCCATTACTGTATCATACTAGTTTGTATATTACTTAATGGAAGCTTGGGATATTCACCTTGTATAGACAATCTTGCTCAATATAGTAGTATGCTACTTGGTTTGTTTCTGCTTTAATGTGTACATGTGTTTATTTTAGTATATCACCTATACACATTAGTGGAGCCCTTAGGATCTTTGCTTGATTACCAGCGTTGTGATGGCAGTCACACTAGTGGGGGCTGGGTAATCCACAAGCACATCCTTATGCAGGTCCCTAGTCGTAGGACTATCGAGACAGGGCATCGATACTCCGGAGTAGACTAGCGTATGCGCTTCTCATCCCAGTGTGGGAGACGGTCTGTCCCACAGCCGTCAGTACGTCATACTTGAGATAGTATGCGGGTGCTCGTTAGGTTATGAGTACACTGGACATGACTCGTCGGGAACTGTTGGTTGGTACTATACCTATCGTCAGTTATCAGTTCCCAGGTGACGTGAGTACAGCTTAGTCCGTTGACTTGACACTGTCACTTCGCCTCGAGTGTGTTCCCACTGTACTTAGATTACTACCCTACCACGGCTGAAAGGAGTCGTGCAAACATGTAGTAGTTGGGTGCAGTCCCGAAGCACTTGGAGGCAGTGATGGTTAGACAGGATTCATCTCTCCCGGTATTGGGGGTTGATATCGCGCTGTGTCTAGGAGAGCCATTACACAAAGTCCCTGGCCAGGGCAAGCAAGATATACTGGTAGGTTTCCAGTGTTATCTCAGGATGTTCTGGGCTACACTCCGACACGACTTGTACCGCTATTAGGGGACTGACGTTTACCGCCCCTAAGCCCGCCATGCGATATTCTCAGACGAACAGACCGGACTGTACGGAGATTGTCACATTCAGGCTCAGTAGGAGTTCAGATGGGTTTCACCTCGTCCGTCTTCTTATCGGCATCTAACTGGGGACCGTTACGCACAGCTAGTCCGCTTGCGGTCCGTGGTTAAACCCACTGCCAGCGTAGTGTCGAGTCTTTAGAGTCCCACACAGCTATTCGCCTTTAGGCAAAAGAGTAGAGGTCGCATGGTTTTGCGACAGGGTTCGGTCACATCCGTGCACTTGTGCACGTTTAGTGTCCGGGCAGTTAACACTAGCGGGCTTTGGTTTAAGCCAGATCCTAGTGTACGTTTTGGGATTGGTTTTATCTCGTTTGTATTCGTGTTCCTCGGAACGCGGATGCGGGTGTGTATGCACAGTTGACAGAGAGACAGAGGCAGAGGATTCTCATTGGGGTTGTTGACTGTTGAGTATTGACTTTTGCTAAACCCTAATGAGAATAAGAAATATGATTAATGATAATATTAATTAAGTATTATTGTGTCATGGTTGAGATGAAAGGTTGACTTTGTTGACTTGTTGACTTTGTTGACCGGTTGACTAGGTTGGACTAGTTGACCACCATCATTGCTATGGCTATCATTTCATGGCAAAGACTTTTGCTTGCTTGTTTCTTTTTGCAAAATGAGTGCATGAAATGATATGGCCATTTTGACTTGAACCATCACATAATACTCAATTACTATTACGAGTTATCATGATTTTGGATTATGAGAGCTTGGATGGCAAAAGGCTTGCTCATTCTTTCATTTCCTTTCTCTCTCATCCTTGAGCTCTCCCTCTTCCTCTTGCTCTCTCTAGTCTATGGTTCACTTGTCTCATGTGTTGAGAAGCAAGAACCATAGAGATAAAACCCAACACACTCTTCTACTCATCCTAGTCCATAAGGTTTAGCAAACCAAGTGTTCTAGTTTCTTCTAGTTTGAAGTGAAGCCAAAGGTAGAAGCTTTCAGGTGGATCCATCTTCGGCGCAAGGAGACGACGAGGTGAGGCCGATCCGACCACCGCAAGGAGTTGAAGACGAAGGAGTTCAAGTTAAGGTATAACCACCTAACCGAGTAGGTAAAACTCTTGTTAGGATTGTTAGATAGTTGTTTAACAAAGATCCGTATTTTGAGTCCATGTTACCACCATTAGAAAAATCGTTTTTCATCATTTCCGCAAGCCCGTAAGTACCGGGAGAGGTAACGTGGACTTACTGTAGGGTTCCTTGGCACTCTAATAGAGTCTCACAAGTGATCAAACATGCACAAATCAAAAATTCCTTGTGCCTACAAACCCTAATACGGATCGTTAACTAGAAATATAGGCAAAGCAAGCAAGTAAACGGAAATGTATCTAAAGGAAAGGGGCTACAACCTTTGTAGATCTGGTCCACCACCTCCTAGGCTCCGTGATGAAGTCCCCTCTCTGTCCAAATCGTATCTTGGGCTCTAGCGTCGGCTTCATCGGAGGAAAAACGGGCTAGGTCATCGACGACGTGCCGAAGATGATCTACGTCGAGGCATCACTAGATCAAGCTCCACCTTCACCAAGCCATAAAAACTTGTGAAGGAAACACCCTATACTACTTGGCAAGAGGTAGAGGATGAAGAAATAGGAAGTGGGTAGACTTTAGTTTTGGATTTCTCACTAGTTTTCATCACTTGCCATTGGAGTAGCAAGCTTTCTTCATGGAAGAAGAAGATGAAGAAGAAGAAGAAGATATGATTAAGTAAATAAAATGATACCCTAACCACTAACTAACCATGGTTTAATACTTTACACAAAACCAAGCTAGAATGTATCATCAAACATGATACAATCATGTGCACAAAAAAATATATCACATATACAATGTGAAATACAAGTGAGTAAATCCATTTAAAGTGAACCAATACCAGTTAATGCAAAGTAATATATCAAATATATAATTATACATTAAATCATTAAATCAACACTTGATTCAATGATCCGGTCATTTCGCATATAACCGGCTAGTATCCAACGTATCGGTTTATCGAATCAATCCTTGATTCGATAACTAAGTTATATCCCATACAACCATTCGACACATATATCGCGAGAATGAAATACGGTATCACATACACGCATTATTCTCGGTCCCGCACATATCTCATATGCGCTCCTATTTCGTTTCGCTTGAGCCAGGAAAGCTCTGTGTAGGACTCTAAAGACTCGTCAATACGCCGGCAGCAGGTGATGATCATATCAAACACCCACAAGCCGCGAGCGGTCTGCTAGACGTAACGGCCACCCGGGTATTGAGCGATCAGAAGATCGACGAGCAAGCCCGCTCACACTCCTGTGAATCCAACCAGTAACACTTACCGTACAGTCCGGTCTGTTCGTCTGATATGTCGCATATCTCGCTTAGGGGTGGTAAACGTCAGACCCCAGTAGCTCGATAAGTCATGCCGACTTGAGGTCCATAACATTCGTGAAACTACTGATAACTCTTACTAGTATATCACTGCAACCCTGGCCAGGGATTTCCTGTTATGGCCAGTCGAGCATAGCACAACATCAACCCCCAATACCGGGAGAGACGAATCCCCTCCTATCGCTCATTGCCTCCATGTGAATCGGGACTGTACCCAAAAACCACCTGTTTGCACAACTCAGTAGAGCCGTGGTAGGGTGGAAATCAAAGCACAGTGGGAGACACACAAGACTCTATGACGATCTCGGGTCAACAGACTAAGCTGTACCAGTGTCACCAGAGAACTGCCATCTGACGTGAGGTATAATACCATCTGGGAGTTCTCGGCGAGTCCGTTCAGTGTACCCAGTCTCCACTGAGCACCCGCATACCATCTCTGATGTCAAACACCAATGGATATGGGATCATCCATCGCCCATTGCATGGGTCGAGAAGATATACGCTAGTCTACTCTGGAATATCGATGCCCCGTCTCGATATTCCCACGACTAGGAACAATGAAGGATGTACTCATTGACTACCCAGGCACCACTAGTATGATCTGCATCATAGTCCCGGAAGTCGAGTACACATCCTAAGGGCTTTATCAACATGTAATCAGAGAGACAGAGAATATGCATGTTAAGATAAAGAGCAACCAGATAGCGTACTATCATGTCGAGCAAGAAAGTCCTACCTATATATGTCCCAGCATCCACTACAATATACATCCAATGTACAGTAATGGCCTCTAGGGCATACATATAACTAACAATCTCCCACTTGCACTAGGGCCATCTGTAGCAGTGGTTGCAGTATCACATACTCAACCATCCTCTAAAAGTCTCTCTTTGGGAAAAGGCCTTCGTGAGTGGATCCGCCGTGTTGTCCTCTGAGTCTTCTCTCCTAACCTCGATCACCCCGGAGATCAAATATCTCCATGATCAGGTGATACTTCCTCAGAATTTGTCTGGGTCACTGATGGGACCAGGGTTCCAGGGCCGAAGCCACACTTCCATTGTCATACAATGGCAGGAACCTAGTTCATCTTATGAACCAATATACACCCAAACTTCCTCTTTGGTAGTATCTTCAATAGCGATGTTACCAGCCTTTATCGTCTAGTTTGCCACGGTATCTAGCTTGGAACTCTTCCAACATACCGTCCCTCTACTGAGGGTAAAGACAATGCCCGTGACTGACATTCAGTTTTCTTTATCACCCTGGAACTCTTCCAGTGATTCTCCCCAGGATCGATTGATACCTTCTCACTACATCTAGTGAGAATCCTAGCATCCAATTACATCTATCTCATAGATGAAAACTCAGGATTTAGGAGGTATCACTTTGATCCTCTTTGGAGAATCCTAGTGATAATAGGAGATTGACCGATCGTAGTATAGGAAACTCTTTTCCTATCAAGAGTATGTTGTCTACGTACAATACGAAGATGACCACCTTACTCTCTACTACCCTTTTGTATATACAAGGTTCGTCTACCATTTTGATGAAGTCAAACACTTTGACTATCACATCAAAACAGACGTTCCAACTCCGCGATGCCTGCTTCATTATGTAAAGCAACCTGCACACGTTTCCGCTGCTCCCACTGTTTACGAAGCCCTCTGGCTGTGTTCTTATAGACGTTCTCTTCTAAATCAGTATTTAGAAAAACAGTCATGGCACCCAACCGCCAGATATCGTAGTCATGGTATGTAGCCGTGGTAAGTAGGATCTGGATAGACTTAAGCATAGCTACTGGAAAAAGGTTTCATCATTATCCACGCCTGGTCGATGACGAAAACCTTTAACAAGTCTAGCTTTGAAAGTCTCAACTTTTCCATCTACACCAAGTAATCTTCTCAAGATATACTTGCTCCTGATGGGGATTTAACCCTTCAGATATAGCAACCAAAGTCCATACTTTGTTGGTGTATAAGGATTCCATCTCAGATCGCTAAGCATCCAGCCATTCTTACAGAGTCCCTGCTCGAAACTAGTTGGGTCATCATCTCATGATGTAATCCTTGCTCCCACTGTCATCGAGAAACCGAGGTATCTCTCAGGCGGATGAGGAACCCTACTAGATCGGCGGAGAGGCTGAGATTCGTCGGGGACTATAGAATCCTTTGGTTCTGTTAAATCATCAACTGCGGTTTTGTATAGCTGGAACCTTTCCAGTTCTACAGAACTGATCCTGCCTCGATCTTGTCCGGATTTTGCTTTAAACATAGGCCGGACAACCCCAAATCTTAACTAGCTTAAGAGATGGGTTCTTCCCATACCATATCTCATATGGAGTGGTAGGCACTGATTTGATTCAAACCTAATTCAATAGGTATGCAGCTTCTCAAGTGCATAACCCCAAAAGGAAATAGGTAACTCAGTAATACTCATCATAGAGCACACCATATCTAATATTGTGCAATTGCTCCGCCCTGATACACCGTTGTGCTGTGGTGTATTCAGAGGAGTAGTACGGAGAGAGAATCTCATTCTCCTTTAGAATGGTCCAGGAATGCCATGCACAAGTATTCTCCTCCCTGATCTCATCATAGGACATAATACTTATACCCGGTTATTGGTTCTCTACTTCTAACTTATATTCTGTGAATACCTCAAAAGGTTCGGACTTATGTTTCAACAGGAACATATGACTGAATCTTGAGAGATCATCAGAGAATATAATGAAGTATATAAAGAACCAGTCCTGGCATGTGTAGACAGGAGACTTTACATACATCATAATGTATCAGTCCCAAGAGTTTACTAACTCTTTCTCTGTTTCCAGTAAACGTAGCTATGGTCATCTAATCTTTGTGACATGACTGGCAAGTTTCATAAGATGTAAATTCAAACTGATTTAAATATGCATCTAAAATGTAACTTCAGCCAGTCGGGTCGCATTGATGTGACCTAGTCTACAATACCACAAGAAGGATCCGTTCATTTCTGAACTCTTCCTCTTGTGTGTGTTCCGTATACTAAGAACTGTAGTTTGATTTAGAACATCAATGCTTTTAGATAACGTGCCTGAACCGATCAACTTTTGATATAGGAAATGTTCAAAACATTATCCAACAATACAAAATTATATCCTTCTTTACTAATAAAGAGACTGATATGATTTTGTATATCAGGTTCGGTATCTAATAGCATTTGTTCAGAATCAATGTACTGGTAATACAGGGTGACAGTGACCAACAGACTTGGCTGCAACACTTGCCCCGGTTTCTGTCTCATGAAACTTATCACTCGTTCTCAGTTTTTCTACCTTTTTGTAGCCCTATGTAACAGCTTACATATCTGGGATCCTGATCCGGTATCATATACCCAAGATACAGAGGATACTGAGAAACAGTTCTGTTTAACGAACACACCCGAAGAAGATGCATCATATGCACTATCTTCGTTTGGGCGGCATAGGAATTCTGGTATTCCCCTATTTCCTGCTCTGTCTTATAACAATTATAAGTTGGAGCGGGACCAACGTTCCCCAGCTCAGTATAACAAACGGGTTCGGTCAAAATTCCGTATTATTATCTTGATTAAGGCGTGATATGGTCGCTACCTGGAGAGAGAGAGAAGTAAACACTCAGCGTGCGCTCTTGCAAGATTAGATTGGTTATATATTTTATCTAATCAGGATGGCTCCCACTGTTTTTATCAAATCTTCCTTCAAACCCTAAAAGGAAAGACTAGCCGGGATTAATTACACTCTACAAGTTCGCCAATCTTTCAGCCAGGCCAGTGTCAGTACTTTGAGGGAGGTTCCCTATGCTTTCGCACGGACCTAATTACAATAAACCTCGTTTTCCCAGAGGCGTAACCCCATTGACACCTTTCTAGACACCTACCTGATCGGCTAATTGCAAAGTGCAAAACTCTCCCAGGAGTAACAATTACTCGCAGTGGGTATCGGGATCCAACTATCATATAGAAGGTATGCAATCTCATTGCAAGTTTCAACACTTGAAACTCCCGATAAAGGTTTTTACCCCTAGCACCTATGACCTTAACTATGGTCAACAAATCATAAGTATTAGTCAAGTTCTACCCGTCATTTCGTGATTAATTAGACCCACCCACATGACCCTTAACTAAGGTCAACAAAGTCACGCGACTGTCCTAACTAATCGCATCATATGCGGTGTAGGAAGACATCACTTAGCTACCGTACACTGTGCCTTGACTATGGTCAACAAACACAGCACGAATACTAAGTACTCTACTTCCTAAAATGACGGAGGGTTGCGGCTGGTTTTTATGAAAACCTTTAACGCTTTGAACTTGATCTCGTTGCGGAATCAAATGGTTTTTAAATGGAATGTTTTTGAGGCTTTTCTAGTTTTGCTAAAGGGGTCACTCCCAGTGAAGGGATCGTCGGCCCTTTCCTCGTCGAATGAGGTGCGGGATATATCATATATATCACTGTGCAAAGCAGAAACTATAGAAGCGATCAAAAGACAAACCGTGGGTTGTAGCATCTGCCAGTTATTGCTAAAGGAGTCACTCCCGGTGAAGGGATCTCGGTACTTTCCTTATCGAATAAGGTGCAGGATGTTCGACAAGGAACACCACGATGCAAAGCAAGAACTGTAGCTACCTGTTTTATTTTGAAATTCGATTCCACAACATCAATTAGGTTTATTTTTCTTTCATTAATCTCATTAATGAATATCCCATCATTTAAGTCCACCTAATCATCACAGATAAATATAACGTACGCTTATGCCATCCGCATTCGCCTCGATGTCCCGTATGCACCGTTAGGTTAGGTAACTAACGGCAGAGCGAGGCAGGGCTAGCGCGGGTGTAAAACATAAGCAACGTCTATATAATATATCATATATACTATATACTACATCTATCTGAACAGAGCACAGAACATCGCATGATCACATCACAGATAACGCAGCAGAAAGAATCATATGAAATATTGGATATACTAGGACGTCCGTGTTTTCAATACGAGCCAGTATAAAACACGGATTCCACGGTCGTGATGAATAGCCAATCCTACACCCCTAGACCCCTACGGGAGCGGCAAGCAACCCTACCAATTCTAGGGTTAGGAGACCCGGACTCGACTCCTCGAGTTGGTCTCCCACTGGACCCCAGAACCCGGTTACTTGTGCTCCCCTCCTTGGGCCTATCCTAGTGCAGAAAAGTAAATAATATACATTCTCGGTGATAACTTCCGCAACCTGGAAGTGCCCCAATAAAAGAATATTACATACAAGTTTTTACATGAATGAAAATGAAAAAACACTCATCTCACATAAAAACCCCCGGCTATTCAAACATGACGATCCAATATAACATATCCAGCAACACATAACATCACATGTCATCAACGTAAGTAAATATGTCCATCCCAATTGTCGTTGACATATAGCAACGAAACCGGCGATATCACATATTACACTTACGGTCACAGAAAAGAAAGTGTAAAACTACAACAGTTGGAATCCGCAACCTCCTCAGACATCGCATGCCTGACCAAATGAATTACTTAGACATCGCATGCCTAACAATTATAAACCCCGCATTTTAGTCTCAAAATCGAAAACACTTTTCAATATCAAGTCGGGCAATTCAACAGGATTCCCGACATTCTGATCGAATGCTCATCGCAAACTTTAGTAGGCGGCCGCACCCCCGACGCCGTCGACAAAGTGCACCAAGGCGGAACACCGCTGCCGCGAGCACCCGAACGGATGCTTTCGGCGACGGGGTTCTCCTACAGTCACTTGGTCGGGGCAATGGAGTGAGGCTGTCTATTAAGTTTACCCGGCGAGTATCCGCGTACGCTACGTGATTGCTACGGACTTTTGATCACATCAAAATTCCGTGGCAACCGATCAAGTAAGACTAAACTGCTATGTTTATAACATTCATTCAGTTATCTCATAACTACTTGTGAATTCCAATTATTGTATCACATTCCAGATAAACAGAAAATGCTAAACTTTTCGATCGAACAATCGAACACCCAAGTTTTCCCGATACTACTCAACACATGAAATAAGTCTAACAACATTCAGTTCGTGCCTCAGTACCAACGGTCCAGCCGTAGAAGGGTTAAGCCAACGCCTCACATGTGGCACGCCGTACTGCCCCAAACCCGAAGGTTCAAAGGGCAGTTCAAGACGGTCACATAATCGAGTTAAGGTTTGTTGTCTTCTAGAGGGTCCATCGCGTTACTTGCACTACTTAGAACATCGTTAAACTACGGAAAAATCCAACAATTGGAAATTTCCCGGCAGGGGAAAAAGTGGGTATTTATATCCGGTCGAACTTTTTAACATATTCTAAGATTATCCGGAAAAGCACACAGACAGAATTCGACAATCCGATCGATACACCGAGTCCCCAATACAACCCAGAAAATGCAACTCTGGAAAAAATTATTAAAAATCCCCAGGAAAGCCAGCACAGACAACTAAGAATTACTGTGCAAAATTGGATGCACAAAACGACAAAATGGCCGCGGAACCGCCGCATGAGCATGCTCATGCAGCGGATCCGCGACGCCTTTATGGAATCAGGCCCTCGAATTTTACTGTAATCCTTAGATCTTCCTGCTGATTTTTCTGAATATTTTTAATCTACAAAAATCCACATTTTACAGAAATGTCCAGAGAGCATTTTCAAAGTCGGGGTTTTGGGTCGATCGGACTTCTAACTCCGTCAGGACTTCGCCTAAGGCTTTAGCTAGGCTCTGATACCACTGTAGGGTTCCTTGGCACTCTAATGGAGTCTCACAAGTGATCAAACATGCACAAATCAAAAATTCCTTGTGCCTACAAACCCTAATACGGATCGTTAACTAGAAATATAGGCAAAGCAAGCAAGTAAACGGAAATGTATCTAAAGGAAAGGGGCTACAACCTTTGTAGATTCGGTCCACCACCTCCTAGGCTCCGTGATGAAGTCCCCTCGCTGTCCAAATCGTATCTTGGGCTCTAGCGTCGGCTTCATCGGAGGAAAAACGGGCTAGGTCATCGACGACGTGCCGAAGATGATCTACGTCGAGGCATCACTAGATCAAGCTCCACCTTCACCAAGCCATGAAAACTTGTGAAGGAAACACCCTATACTACTTGGCAAGAGGTAGAGGATGAAGAAATAGGAAGTGGGTAGACTTTAGTTTTGGATTTCTCACTAGTTTTCATCACTTGCCATTGGAGTAGCAAGCTTTCTTCATGGAAGAAGAAGATGAAGAAGAAGAAGAAGAAGATATGATTAAGTAAATAAAATGATACCCTAACCACTAACTAACCATGGTTTAATACTTTACACAAAACCAAGCTAGAATGTATCATCAAACATGATACAATCATGTGCACAAAAAAATATATCACATATACAATGTGCAATACAAGTGAGTAAATCCATTTAAAGTGAACCAATACCAGTTAATGCAAAGTAATATATCAAATATATAATTATACATTAAATCATTAAATCAACACTTGATTCAATGATCCGGTCATTTCGCATATAACCGGCTAGTATCCAACGTATCGGTTTATCGAATCAATCCTTGATTCGATAACTAAGTTATATCACATACAACCATTCGAAACATATATCGCGAGAACGAAATATGGTATCACATACACGCATTATTCTCGGTCCCGCACATATCTCATATGCGCTCCTATTTCGTTTCGCTTGAGCCAGGAAAGCTCTGTGTAGGACTCTAAAGACTCGTCAATACGCCGGCAGCAGGTGATGATCATATCAAACACCCACAAGCCGCAAGCGGTCTGCTAAACGTAACGGCCACCCGGGTATTGAGCGATCAGAAGATCGACGATCAAGCCCGCTCACACTCCTGTGAATCCAACCAGTAACACTTACCGTACAGTCCGGTCTGTTCGTCTGATATGTCGCATATCTCGCCTAGGGGTGGTAAACGTCAGACCCCAGTAGCTCGATAAGTCATGCCGACTTGAGGTCCATAACATTCGTGAAACTACTGATAACTCTTACCAGTATATCACTGCAACCCTGGCCAGGGATTTCCTGTTATGGCCAGTCGAGCATAGCACAACATCAACCCCCAATACCGGGAGAGACGAATCCCTTCTTATCGCTCATTGCTTCCATGTGAATCGGGACTGTACCCAAAAACCACCTGTTTGCACAACTCAGTAGAGCCGTGGTAGGGTGGAAATCAAAGCACAGTGGGAGACACACAAGACTCTATGACGATCTCGGGTCAACAGGCTAAGCTGTACCAGTGTCACCAGAGAACTGCCATCTGACGTGAGGTATAATACCATTTGGGAGTTCTCGGCGAGTCCGTTCAGTGTACCCAGTCTCCACTGAGCACCCGCATACCATCTCTGATGTCAAACACCAATGGATATGGGATCATCCATCGCCCATCGCATGGGACGAGAAGATATACGCTAGTCTACTCTGGAATATCGATGCCCCGTCTCGATATTCCCACGACTAGGAACAATGAAGGATGTACTCATTGACTACCCAGGCCCCACTAGTATGATCTGCATCATAGTCCCGGAAGTCGAGTACACATCCTAAGGGCTTTATCAACATGTAATCAGAGAGACAGAGAATATGCATGTTAAGATAAAGAGCAACCAGATAGCGTACTATCATGTCGAGGAAGAAAGTCCTACCTATATATGTCCCAGCATCCACTACAATATACATCCAATGTATAGTAATGGCCTCTAGGGCATACATATAACTAACACTTACAGTGGTATCAGAGCCTAGTTAAACACTATCTAACATGTTAGCAAAGTAACTGGAAGTTCGATCGGAGAAAAAGTCACGAAACACGCCCGAAAAATCAAGTTTCTGTCGATTCTGTATTCTGTTCAAAAAAATAATAAATCTTGCACCAAAAATTGACTCAGTCTTTTTAAAATACACCCAAGAAATTTGGTCCACTGGTTCGGTCAAAGCGCCGCGGCAGGAGCATTCTCCCGCCGTGGATCCGCGGCCGAGTTGACTCGGCCGTGGTACAAATCTCCTGCAGTGTATTTCTGGGGTTGTTTTGGGATTTTTACAATATGATTTTTCTGCCCAGATTTTCCAGAAAGCAAAATTTGTTTTTGGGGCTTAAAAATCCGTATTTTGATCGAACTTCTAAAGACTTAAGCTAACGGGTTATATCTGTGATGTGATAAATGTATTGAACGTCTGCTAATCGCTATACGTCGATTAGTGGGGGTTATACATATCTGTGATCTGTAATGTTGATGGAATGTGTATATGAATTCATTGGATTGTCACGGATGAATAGCCGAGGGGTTGTGAGATGAGAGTTTTCTTTTTCTTTCAATTCATGTAAATTTGTAATTGATGTAATATAATTTATATGGCCGCACAACCGGGATGGGGTTGTAGCCGTCATTGTATAATTTCTTTTACTGTTTTTGCTCCTAGGATAGACCCAAGGTGGGGTGCACAAACTACCGGGTATCTCGAAGTGCCGAGTGGCCTACTCACGGTGTTGAGGGAGGTTGTTTCGCTTCGGGTACTTGGCGGGTAGTTTGCCGCACCCGTAGGGGTCTAGGGTGGGGTCTTGGCTATTCATCGCGACCGTGTAATTCGCTCTTTGTTACAGGCTCGTACGGATTGCGGATTCCTAGTATATCCAATGTGTTCATCTGTGATCTGGAATGGCTATCATTGCATGTGACGAATGTGTATATCTATATATGATATCTATTTAGGCGTTGCTTATGTTTTGCATCCGCGCTAGTCCATCCCCCGCTCTGTCGTTAGTTAAGTAACCTAACGGGTAATGACGGGCCCCGTGTCGAATGCGGATGGTATAAGCGTACGTCATATTTTCGTTGTTTTCTGCAATGGTAGGATTAAATGATGGGACGCATTAAATTAATGAAAGAAAATAAACCAAAGTTGAGTCGTTGGAACACTTTCAAAACCACTCGGTTTCTTTTCAAAATCAACTTTTAAAATGCGGAGCTTAAGCCACTCCTTTTAAAAGCTATCTCGATCCATCGATTATATCAAGTTCACTACGTTCACGGTTTCGCCAAAACCATCCGTAGCCCACCATCATTTCAGTTAAATATTCGATAGTATTCAAGCTATGTATTTTGACCTCACGCCAAGGCATAGTGATTGGTAGCTGCCGGATATTTATCTGTTGCATAAATAGAATGCGTTGGTTTGAGACAGTCGTACTGCCATTTTGGCCTACGTCAAGGGTAGGTACGGGTGGGTTCAAATTAACCTGCATAATGATGGGAAGAACTTGACATGTGACTTATGACATTTTGACCTCACGCCAAGGTCATAAGAGCATGGAGCAAAAATCCACATCGGGAGTTTCAACAGAACTGAAACTTGCTAGCGCTGCATACCATTTGGAGTGTGATGATTCTGGTAGGATTCCTTCAGTTTTGTCACGCAATGATATTTGGATCCCGATCCTACTGTGAGTATATGCTACTCCTCGGGAAATTTCTCACTTAACGATCAATGTTTTAAACCAAGTAGGTGTCTAGAAAGGTGTTAGCGGGGCTACGCCCCCAGGGAAAAGAGGTTATTTAATTAAGGAACTTCGCGAAAGCGTTGGAAAACCCCCGTCGAAGTACCGACACTAGCCTGGCTGAACGGTTAAGCAAGTATTGTACGGTGAGATTGATCCTGACTAATTCTTCCTTTTTGGTTTGAGGAGGGATTCGAGAGACAGTGGGAGCTATCATGTTTAGACAAATTAAAAACCACTCTAAACTTGCAAGAGCATCATGCTAAAGTGTTTCTTCTCTCTCTCCTAATTGCAGCGACCAAACATCATGACTGGACTTAAGTTACTACTAGATAAAAACATACTGACATGGCCAAACTACAAAGATTGGCTCAGGAATGTCAAAATGGCAATCACTTATGACAAGTTGGGGTATCTTCTTACCACCAAAGCTCTCCCTGTCCCAGGTCCCAAAACCAGCGTCGCGGATAGGGAAATCCGTAAGACCTGGAAAATCGATTGTGCGAAGGCCAAGTGCCTCGTGCTTGCCTCTATGGACAATGAACATCAGAGGAGGCACGAGAATATGGAACTTGAATCCATATTTCTCCATACAAAAGAACTGTATGGAGAGCAATCACGTATCGCAAGATACGAAGTCTCGAAAAAGCTGTTTTCAGCGAGATTGGCCGTCGGATCATCGGTAGCGGAACACGTGCTTAAGATGATTGGCTTCATTGAGTAGCTTGCGGACCTTGGGACCACGTTAGAGAACGAGCTCTATACGGACTTAATTCTCCAGTCCCTTCCTTCCACTTACGCCCAGTTTATCCTGAAATTCAACTTGCAAGAAAAAGAAGTTGAACTTTCTGTTAGGTTTACCTAGCACCTCATGAAGGGTTTGCAAGCATCACATGTCTCAAAATTAAATTTTTGAGATGCTAAGTGAACATGCAAAGAATCATCACTAGAATTTTAGGGTTTCTTAAACATAACCATTATCACAAGTAGATAAAACTAGGGTTTTGAGAGTACAACCTTTGTAGCTCCCTATGCTAGACTCCTTGGCTACTTGGGGGTTGAAAAACGTCCGTTGAGAACCTCTAGGTCCACGATGATCCACCCGGAGTCCTCTTTGTCCAAGCTTGCAACTTCACAAGATCAAGATAAGAAAATGGAAGCTAGCACTCTTCACAAGTGGGCAAGACTAGTGTAGAATGGTGTTGTGGTTGGTTTTCTCGCTTCAAAATCGTAACTTGATGAGTATTTTGCTCACTTGAGAAATCTAGAGAGCAAAAGAGCAAGGAGGAAGAAGATGATGGCTTTTGAAATATCAAGAGAATGATAATTATCTTGTGAAGAATAGAAAATATAAGTATATATATTTTTCACTCTTCATCTCAAACCATAGTTACATTATACGGATATTATTGCACTTGAGTTAAAACATAAAAGAAAGATTAACACATGGTTAAAAAGTAGGTGAGCATGGTTAGTTCAAAGAAGAGTGTAGAAGATAATCATGTATTAATCCTTTTCTTTTGTTTTGTTTTAAAACAAATGCAATATATATCCATATATATAATTATAAGGTGTGAGTCTTATATTACCACCATCTCCTATATATACAACCATGATAACCTTTATGTATGCATGTATGTGTGCATGCACATCCTATGTGCATGAATGAGAATGAATGAGAATGAGTGCATACATGCTTGCATAAAGATAAGAAAGGATTTCAAGTGAGAAACTAAATGGTTAAATGATAAATCAACACTTGATTTATCAACCCGGTCATATCACATACGACCCGACCAAAAGCATGCCGCCCAATTATTATACAGTATCTCATACGCGCATTTTAACCGGGCCCACGCACATATCGCATATGCGCACCACAACTTTTTGCCTGGACTAGGTAACTCCTTTGTGGGACTCTAAGACTCATCAATACGCCGGCAGTGGGTGATGATCATATCAAGCACCCCCAAGCCGCAAGCGGTCAGCTAAACGTAACGGCCACCCGGGTATTGAGCGAACAGAAGAAAACAAGCGAACCTGTTACAACTCCTGTCGAGCCAACCGGCAACACTACCGTACAGTCCGGTCTCTTCGTCAGATATGCTGCATATCGAGTCTAGGGATGGTAACGTCGACCCCAATAACTCAATAAGTCGTGCCGATGAAAGGTCTATAACAGATCGAGAAACTACTGATAATACTTATCAGCAAATCTCAACAGCCCTGGCCAGGGACTTACTGATATAGCCAGTCGAGCACAACACAACATCAACTCCCACTACCGGGAGAGACAAAACCCCTCCTATCGCTCATCGCCTTCGTGTGTCTCGGGACTGTACCCAACGGCCACCTATTTGCACGACTCAATAGAGCCGTGGTAGGGTGGTAATCAAAGTACAGTGGGAGAACACACAAGACTCTATGATGATCTCGGGTCTACAGACTAACCTGCACCAGTGTCACCTGAGAACTGCTATCCGACGATAGATATAATTCCATATAGGAGTTCTCGGCGAGTCCGTCCAGTGTACCCAGTCACCACTGAGCACCTGTATACGATCTCGATGTCAAACATCGATGAATGTGGGAACATCCACCGCCCATCATATGGGTCTAGTGTCATATACGCTAGTCTACTCTGGTATATCGATGCCCCGTCTCGATACACCTACGACTAGGGACATTCTAGGATATGCTTATAAACTACTGATGTCCTACTAGTATGATCTCTATCATAATCACAGTAGTCAAGTCAATATCCTCAGGGCTTTATCAACATGTATGAATGAATAAAAGCATGGTCAAATCAACATGTCAGATAAAGAATAACCAGATAGCATACTATCATGTCGAGCAAGAATGTACTCTGAATATATATATATATATACATGTATAAATACATCCACTATCACATAATGGCCTCTAGGGCATACATATATCCAACAATTTCCCACTTGCACTAAGGCCAGTTATTGGCGTATCTCATACCCAACATCTCAAAAAGTCGCTCATGTTACGGCTGAGGGAGGGCCTTGGTGAGTGGATCCGCGGCGTTATTCTTTGTGTCTACTCTCTTAATCTCGATCTCGCGGCGATCTACAATCTCCCGGATCAAATGAAAGCGCCTCAGGATGTGTCTGGACCGCTGATGGGACCTGGGCTCCTTGGCTAATGCCATAGCCCCATTATTATCACAATACATTGGTATTGGATCAATAATGGTTGGAACTACTCCTAGCTCCGAGACGAACTTCCTCATCCAGACGACTTCCTTGGCGGCATCATTTGCAGCAATGTACTCAGCCTCCATCGTAGAGTCTGCAACGGTATCCTGTTTGGAACTCTTCCAACTTACCGCCCCTCCATTGAGGTAAATACAAACCCTGAGATAGATTTGCTATCGTCCTTATCGCTCTGGAAGCTCGAATCGGTAAAGGCCTCCATTTGGAGATCTCCATTACCATACACCAAGAACAATTCTTTAGTCCTTCGCAAGTACTTAAGAATGTTATTCACAGCTATCCAGTGATTCTCCCTTGGGTTGGATTGATACATGCTTACAACACTAAGTGCATAAGCTACATCTGGGCGTGTACATAACATCGCATACATTATAGATCCTACTGCCGAAGCATAGGGTATAATGCTCATGCGAGCTCTCTCTTCATCGGTCTTTGGACAAGAATCCTTGGAGAGAGTGACCCCATGGCAAGCGGATAAGGCACCCCGCTTGGAGTCTTCCATACTAAACCTTTTTAGGATGGTGTTGATGTACTTGGTTTGGGACAATCCCAATAACCTCTTGGATCTATCCCTATAGATCCTTATGCCCAGAATGTATGTGGCATCACCCAGGTCCTTCATGGAGAACCTTAGTGATAAGAAAGATTTGACCGACTGTAGCATAGGAATATCATTTCCTATCAGAAGAATGTCATCCACGTACAATACGAGGAATGTGACAGCTCTCCCTATAGCCTTCTTATAAACACAAGGTTCATCTGGATTTTTGATGAAATCAAACTCTTTGATAACATCATCGAAACAGATGTTCCAACTCCGTGATGCCTGCTTTAACCCATATATGGATTTAAGCAATCTACATGCTTTCCCGCTGCTCCCACTGTCAATGAAGCCCTCCGGCTGATCCATATAAACGCATTCTTCTAAATCCCCATTTAGAAATGCCGTTTTAACGTCCATCTACCAGATTTCATAGTCATAGTGAGCAGCAATAGCAAGTAGGACCCGAATGGATTTAAGCATGGCTACGGGCGAAAAAGTCTCGTCATAGTCCAAACCTGGTCTTTGACGAAAAACCTTCGCCACAAGTCTTGCCTTGTAGGTCTCTACCTGCCCATCTACACCAATCTTTCTTTTAAAGATTCATTTGCATCCCACAGGTTTTACCCCAGGGGGTACAACGTCCAAAGTCCAAACTTTGTTGGTGTACATAGACTCCATTTCGGATCTCATAGCATCCAGCCACTTCACAGAGTCACCACTCGTGATAGCTTGCTGAAAACTGGTAGGATCATCATCCTCTATGATGCAGTCTTCTCTGTCACCATCAATGAGGAAACCGTAGTACCTCTCCGGTGGGCGAGAAGTCTTACCAGACCTACGGAGTGGCCGAGGTTCCTCAGTTTCTATTGCAACAGCCGGTTCAACTAAGTCGTCATTTGTAGTTTGTGTCTCTAGAACCTCTTCTAGGTCCACCACATTGCCATCATCTTTATCTGTGAAAAACTCTTTTTCTAAGAATGTGGCATGCCGAGAAACAAACACCTTTTGCTCCTCCTTGTGGTAGAATAGATATCCATATGAGTTCCTTGGATATCCCACAAAGTTACACATGACTGACCGTGTCTCGAGTTTGTCCGGATTCTGCTTTTTAACATAGGCCGGGCAACCCCAAATCTTAATTCTCTTAAAAGATGGTCTCTTCCCATGCCATATCTCATATGGCGTGGTAGACACGGTTTTGGTTGGAACCCTGTTCAAAAAAAACGCTGCAGTCTCCAATGCATGCCCCCAAAATGAGACAGGTAACTCAGCATCACTCATCATGGATCAGACCATATCTAATAGGGTCCTATTCCGTCGTTCAGACACACCGTTGTGTTGTGGTGTGTAAGGAGGAGTGAGTTGAGAGAGAATCCCATTCTCTTTTAGGAAGTTTGCAAATTCTGTACTGAGGTACTCCCCACCTCGATCTGATCGAAGCATCTTGATACTCAAGCCGGTATGTTTTTCTACTTCTTGTTTATATTCAGTGAATTTCTCGAAAGCTTCGGATTTGTGCTTTAATAAAAATACATGACCGAATCTTGAGAAATCGTCGGTGAAAGTAATGAAGTAAGAAAAGCCGCCTCTAGCTTGTGTAGACATTGGCCCACATACATCACCATGTATGAGTCCTAGGAGCTCGGTAGCTCTTTCTCCGTGTCCGGTAAACGGAGTTTTGGTCATTTTACCCATGATACAAGACTGGCAAGTCGCATAAGATTTATATTCAAAAGGGTTTAAATATCCATCTTTGTGTAACTTGTTTAGTCTTGTTTCGTTAATATGACCAAGTCTACAGTGCCAAAGAAAAGCTTCATTTATTTCTGAAAGTTTTCTTTTATTAGTGTGTTGTATGCTGAAAACTGTGTGTTTATTTAGGACGTATATCCCGTTATTAAGCGTACCATACCCAACCAACATTTGATTCAGGTGAATGTTCATAACATTGTTCTGCAATACAAAATTATATCCTTCATTGTCTAACAAAGAAACAGATATTATATTACAAAGCATACTTGGTACAAAATAACATGGATTCAAAACCAATATACACCCAGATGGCAACCCCAAGTGATACTCTCCCACTGCGACTGTGTACATTGGAACCATTTCCAACGCGGAGAGTATGGTCACCTGTCTTCAAAACCTTGGTATTTCTCAGCCCCTGCATAGAATTGCAAATGTGAGAACCTGAACCGGTATCTAATACCCAGGAAGCAGAGTTTATTGAAAAATAGTTTTCTGTCACAAACACACCTGAAGCGGAAGCATCCCCATGCTTCTTCTTGAGGTTCAAGTACTCCGTACAGTTGCGCTTCCAATGTCCTGTTTTGTGGAAATGAAAACATTCACCTTTCCCCATGTCTCCAGCTTTGGACTTTTTCTTCCCCTTGACCTTTTTAACTCCACCCTTAGGATTGGTGGGCTTCTTCTTTTGCTTTCCCTTGGCCTTAGCCTTTGGGCGAGAAGAAGATGATTGTCCAACAGTCATAACGGGAGTTTTCACTGATTTCAGTGTGCTCTCTGCACTCCTTAACATATTAAGGAGTTCAGGTAGTTCCCTCTCCATGTTGTGCATGTTGAAGTTAACTATGAACTGAGCAAAGGTGGAGGGGAGGGACTGCAGAATAATATCAGTATATTGTTCATTGTCCATTGTCCATCCAAGGTCCTCAAGCTCTTCTATGAGAGCTATCATCTTCAGAACATGGTCTCCTACTGATGTGCCAGGGGCCATTCGCATCTGAAACAATTTCTTTGATGCTTCGTATCGTAATACGCGGGATTGCTCTCCATACAACTCCTTTGTATGGAGGAATATGGTTTGAATGTCCATATTCTCGTGCTGCTTTTGATGTGTGTTGTCCATCGATGCAAGCGCGAGGCATTTGGCCGTGGCACAGTCAGCGTCCCATGTCTTGCGGACTTCAATATCCGCAACTGAGGATTTTGGACCTGGGGTGGGCGGGGCTGAAGCCGTGAGGACATATGATACTTTATCATAAGTCAAGGCTATTTTCAGATTCCTCAGCCAATATTTATAATTGGTCCCATTCTATTTGTTTTTATCTAGTAGAAGCTTGAGTCCAGTCATTGGTATCTGCCATTAAGAGAGAGAAAAGAATACACTCAGCAAAAGCTCTTGCAAAGATCAGATTGGTTATTATCTTGTCTAATCGATGTCTCCCACTGCTTTAATCAAGTTTTTCTTTCAAACCTTAAAAAGAAAACTAGCAAGGATTAATTACAGTCTACAACTTCGCTAACCGTTCAGCCAGGCCAGTGTCGGTACTTGAGGGAGGTTCCCCGTGCTTTCGCACGGACCTAATTAAAGTAAACCTCGTTTTCCCAGAGGCGTAGCCCCGTTAACACCTTTCTAGACACATAATGAGTTAGCTAATTGTAAACTGCAAAACTCTCCTAAGAGCAACTATTGCCCACAGTGGGATCGGGATCCAACCATCATATGGAAGGTATGCAATCTCATTGCAAATCTCAACACTTGAAATTCCCGATATGATTTTTACCCCTAGTACCTATGACCTTGGCTATGGTCAACAAATCACAAGTACTAGTCAAGTTCAGCCCGTCATTTCTTGATTAATCAGACCCGTTTACATGACCTTTGGCTAAGGTCAACAAAGTCATATGCCCGTCCTAATTAATCTGCATCATATGCATTGTAGAAAGACATCACTTAACTACCGTACACTACGCCTTGGCTAAGGTCAACAAACGTAGCACGAATACTAAGTACTCTACTTCCTAAAATGACGGAGGGTTGCGGATGATTTTTAAGAAAATCTTTAACGCTTTGAACTTGATATTACATTACATTTGAATTTTACATGAATGAAAATTAAACTCTCATCTCACATAAAACCCCCCGGCTATTCAATCGCGACAATCCTGCACATCATATCTCAGCAACACATAATATCATATATCATCAACATAAGTAAGTATGAGTACCCCGATTGTCGTTGATGTATAGCAACGAAACCGGCGATATCGACATACTACACTTACGGTCACAGAAAAGAAAGTGTAAAACTACAATATTTGGAATCTGCATTCTCTTTAGACATCGTAAATCCGAGATATCTCATACCTCGCATTTCATGCCTAACTATATGAATTCCACATATTGTATCACATTCCAGATAAATAGACAGTATTAAACTTTTCGATCGAATGATCAATTACCCAAAATTTCCTAAAGCTCAACACTTGAGCGGAGTTCAAAAAACCCGGAATGTGTCACAGTAGTAGCGGTCCAGCCGTAGAAGGGTCAAGCCAACGCCTCACATGTGGCACGCCGTACTGCCTCAAACCCTAAGGTTCAAAAGGCAGTTCAAGACGGTCACATAATCGAGTTAAGGTTTGTTGTCTTCTAGAGGGTCCACCACAAAACTTGCATGTATTTCCGAAAGATTTAAACCCCGTGAAAAAGTGAGTTAATGATACCCGTCCGAACTTTTTAATACTTTCTAAGTTACCCGGAAAAAAGCACGAAATTGAAATTCCGATCGAATCATAGAATCCAAAACAATCTCCAGAACATACAACACTAGATTCAGATTAAAAATACCCAAAAATATATAAAAGCAGGTAGGAAGAACAGTGTATAAAAACGAGGCAATGAGTCATCAGTACGGCCGCGGAGCCGCGGCCTAAGCAAGCTCTGGCCGCGGTTCCGCGGTGGGATCTACTGTTCATGGCTTCGTTTTCTACAGTTGTTCTTAGAATTCTCTGCTGAATTTTTTGTATATTTTTAATTCTGGAAAAACCACAGTTTGAAAAAATGTCCAAAGAGTGTTCTAAATAACCGTATTTTGGTTCGATCGGAGTTTTAACTTCGTTAAAATGTTGCCTAAAGTTCTAGGTCGGCTCTGATACCAATGTTAGGTTTACCTAGCACCTCATGAAGGGTTTGCAAGCATCACATGTCTCAAAATTAAATTTTTGAGGTGCTAAGTGAACATGCAAAGAATCATCACTAGAATTTTAGGGTTTCTTAAACATAACCATTATCACAAGTAGATAAAGCTAGGGTTTTGAGAGTACAACCTTTGTAGCTCCCTACGCTAGACTCCTCGGCTACTTGGGGGTTGGAAAACGTTCGCTTGAGAACCTTTAGGTCCACGATGATCCACCCGGAGTCCTCTTTGTCCAAGCTTGCAACTTCACAAGATCAAGATAAGAAAATGGAAGCTAACACTCTTCACAAGTGGCCAAGAATAGTGTAGAATGGTATTGTGGTTAGTTTTCTCACTTCAAAATCCTAACTTGATGAGTATTTTGCTCACTTGAGAAATCTAGAGAGCAAAAGAGCAAGGAGGAAGAAGATGATGGCTTTTGAAATATCAAGAGAATGATAATTATCTTGTGAAGAATAGAAAATATAAGTATATATATTTTTCACTCTTCATCTCAAACCATAGTTACATTATACGGATATTATTGCACTTGAGTTAAAACATAAAAGAAAGATTAACACATGGTTAAAAAGTAGGTGAGCATGGTTAGTTCAAAGAAGAGTGTAGAAGATAATCATGTATTAATCCTTTTCTTTTGTTTTGTTTTAAAACAAATGCAATATATATCCATATATATAATTATAAGGTGTGAGTCTTATATTACCACCATCTCCTATATATACAACCATGATAACCTTTATGTATGCATGTATGTGTGCATGCACATCCTATGTGCATGAATGAGAATGAGTGCATACATGCATGCATAAAGATAAGAAAGGATTTCAAGTGAGAAACTAAATGGTTAAATGATAAATCAACACTTGATTTATCAACCCGATCATATCACATACGACCCGACCAAAAGCATGCCGCCCGATTAATATACGGTATCTCATACGCGCATTTTAACCGGGCCCACGCACATATCGTATATGCGCACCACAACTTTTCGCCTGGACTAGGTAACTCCTTTGTGGGACTCTAAGACTCGTCAATACGCCGGCAGTGGGTGATGATCATATCAAGCACCCCAAGCCGCAAGCGGTCAGCTAAACGTAACGGCCACCCGGGTATTGAGCGATCAGAAGAAAACAAGCGAACCTGTTACAACTCCCGTCGAGCCAACCGGCAACACTACCGTACAGTCCGGTCTCTTCGTCAGATATGCTGCATATCGAGTCTAGGGATGGTAACGTCGACCCCAATAACTCAATAAGTCGTGCCGGTGAAAGGTCTATAACAGATCGAGAAACTACTGATAACACTTATCAGCAAATCTCAACAGCCCTGGCCAGGGACTTACTGATATAGCCAGTCGTGCACAGCACAACATCAACTCCCAATACCGGGAGAGACGAAACCCCTCCTATCGCTCATCTCCTTCATGTGTCTCGGGACTGTACCCAATGGCCACCTGTTTGCACGACTCAGTAGAGCCATGGTAGGGTGGTAATTAAAGTACAGTGGGAGAACACACAAGACTCTATGACGATCTCGGGTCTACAGACTAACCTGCACCAGTGTCACCTGAGAACTGCTATCCGACGATAGATATAATTCCATATAGGAGTTCTCGGCGAGTCCGTCCAGTGTACCCAGTCACCACTGAGCACCCGTATACGATCTTGATGTCAAACATCGATGAATGTGGGAACATCCACGGCCCATCATATGGGTCTAGTGTCATATACGCTAGTCTACTCTGGTATATCGATGCCCCGTCTCGATACACCTACGACTAGGGACATTCTAGGATATGCTTATAAACTACTGATGTCCCACTAGTATGATCTCTATCATAATCACAGTAGTCAAGTCAATATCCTCAGGGCTTTATCAACATGTATGAATGAATAAAAGCATGGTCAAATCAACATGTCAGATAAAGAATAACCAGATAGCATACTATCATGTCGAGCAAGAATGAACACTGAATATATATATATATATATATACACACACACACACACACACACACACACACACACACACACACACACACACATGTATAAATACATCCACTATCACATAATGGCCTCTAGGGCATACATATATCCAACACTTTCAGAACTCCTCAACATGCCGAGGAGTGCAGAGGGCACCCTACAGAAAGGTAGGGAAACATCCACTTTGTTTGTAGGAGGATCTTCCTCTTCTAGGTCCAAGGCGAAAGCCAAGAGAAAGAAGAAGAAAACCCTCGCCAAACCAAGGGGCGGTGTTAGTAAAGTGGATATGAAGGGAAAGAAAAAAGCAACAAAGGTAGCGGGAAAGCTTGTGGGATAGGAAGAGTGCTTTTACTGTCATAAGAGTGGACACTGGAAAAAGGATTGCAGGGCTTGGAAGGCCAGAACCCAGGATCTGAAGCAAGTTGCGGCTTCAGCTTCAGGTGTGTATGTTATTGAAAACTGTCTATCAATAAACTCTACATCCTGGGTATTGGATACCGCATCAGGATCTCATATCTGTAATTCTTTACAGGCACTGAGAAGGCGTAGGGTTTTGAAGGCAGGTGATATGACCCTCAGAGTTGCAAACGGAGCTGGCATGGATGCCGAGTCCGTGGGGGACTATCACCTGGGGTTGTCAGATGGACACGTTTTGGTTTTGCGTAATTTCTATTTTGTACCCAATGTAACTTGTAATATCATTTCTGTATCTTTATTATCTAAAGAGGTTATGAATTTGCATTTGTAAGTAATGTTGTAAACATTCACCTTAATCAAGTTTTGATTGGGCCAGGTACATTAACCAATGGTATATACGTACTAAACCAACCACAGATTTTCAATGTCCAGAATACACACAAAAGAAAGTCTCCGAAAACAAACCAGGTTTTCTTATGGCATTGTAGACTGGGTCACATCAATAAGAGAAGGTTGACGAAGTTCCCAGAAGGATATTTGGATCCGTTCGAATATCAATCGTATGCCACTTGTCAATCCTGTCTCAAAGGAAAGATGACAAAGACTCCGTTCACTGGACACGGAGTAAGAGCGAGCGAGCTCTTGGGACTCGTACACAGCGACGTGTGCGGTCCTGTTAGTTATATGTATGCCCTAGAGGCCATTACTGTACATTGGATGTATATTGTAGTGGATGCCGGGACATATATAGGGAGGACTTTCTTGCTCGACATGATAGTATGCTATCTGGTTGATCTTTACCTTAACGTGTACACTGATTGTCTCTCTGTTACATGTTGGTAAAGCCCTTAGGATGCGTACTTGACTACCTGGAATATGATGCGGATCATACTAGTGGGGACATGGTAGTCCATAAGTACATCCTTCAAGGTCCCTAGTTGTGGGTGTATCGAGACGGGGCATCGATATACCAGAGTAGACTAGCGTATACCTTCTCGACCCATACAGATGGGCGATGGATGATCCCATATCCATTGGTGTTTGACATCAGAGATGATATACGGGTGCTCAGTGGAGACTGGGTATACTGGACGGACTCGCCGAGAACTCCCAGATGGTATTATACCTTACGTCAGATGGCAGTTCTCTGGTGACACTGGTACAGAGTAGTCTGTTGACCCGAGATCGTCATAGAGTCTTGTGTGGTTCCCACTGTGCTTTGATTTCCACCTTACCACGTCCAAGAGGGCGTGCAAAACGGTGGCTTTTGGGTACAGTCCCGAATCACATGGAGGCAATGAGCGATAGGAGGGGATTCGTCTCTCCCGGTATAGGGAGTTGATGTTGCGCTGTGTTCGATTGGCTATAACCGGAAATCCCTGGCCAGGGTTGCTGATATTTACTGGTAAGTGTTACCTGTAGTTTCTCGAACTGTTATAGACCTCATATCGACACGACTTATCGAGCTAGTGGGGTCTGACGTTTACCACCCCTAGGCAAGATATGCGACATGTCAGACGACGAGACCGGACTGTACGGTAAGTGTTACTGGTTGGATTCACAGGAGTGTGAGCGGGCTTGCTCGTCGATCTTCTCATCGCTCAATACCCGGGTGGCCGTTACGTTTAGCAGACCGTTTGCGGCTTGTGGGTGTTTGATATGATCATCACCTGCTGCCGGCGTATTGACGAGTCTTTAGAGTCCTACACAGAGGTTTCCTGGCTCAAGCGAAACGAAGTAGGAGCGCATATGAGATATGTACGGGACCAAGAATAATGCGTGTATGTGATACCGTATTCTATTCTCGTGATGAATGTATCGAATAGTTGTATGCGATATAACCTAGTTATCGAATCAAGGATTGATTCGATAAGCCGATACATTGGATATTAGTCGGTTATATGCGATATGACCGGATCGTTAAATCAAGTGTTGATTTAATGATTTAATGTATAACTATATATTTGATATATTACTTTGCATTAACTAGTATTGGTTCACTTTAAATGGATTTTCTCACTTGCTATGCACAAGTTGTATATGTGATATACTTTTGTGCACTTGATTGTATCATGTTTGATGATACATGCTAACTTGGTTAAGTGTGTGATTAAACCATGGTTAGTTAATGGTTAGGGTTTCATTTGATTTATTTATGCATTTATTTATTTTGTTTTGACAAAAGGAAAAGAGAAAATGGTTGCTTTCAAAGATGAAGCTTGTTGAAGCTTCATGAAGGTTTGACTAAAGTGACCATTTTGTCTTCATGCTTAACCCTAACCATTCATCTAACCTTAGTCAATTCTCTACACCTAACCATGGTTCATATTATGATAAGTATTCATTTTTCTTTTCTATTTTAAAAACTTATCATAATATTCTATCATCTTCTTCTTGTTCTTCTTCAAGAAGAAAACCTAGCTTTCATCAATGGTGATTTGATGAAAAGAGTGAGAAATCCAATTCTAAAGTGAACCCACCTCCTATTTCTTCATCCTCTACCTCTTGCCAAGTAGTATAGGGTGTTTTCTTCACAAGTTTCATGACTTGGTGAAGTGGGAGCTTGATCTTGTGATGCCTCGACGTAGATCATCTTCGGCATCGTTGTCGATGACCTAGCCCGCCCATTTCTCTGATGACGCTTACGCAAGAGCCCGGGATTGGATTTGGATAGCAAGGGGACTTCATCATTGAGCTATGGAGGTGGAGAACCGGATCTACAAAGGTTGTATTTCCGTTCACTTAGTTAAATTGTTAACTAGCTTCTTGTTTCGCCTAAACTTCTAGTTAACGATCTAGTCTAGGGTTTCTCGGCACTTGTAATTTTTGAAATTGGCATGGTTGATGCCTTGTGAGACCTCATTAGCATGCCTAGGAACCCTACAGTGGTATCAGAGCCTAGCTAGAGCCTTAGGAGATGCGTAGACGGAATTTGAAGTCCGATCGAACCGAAACCCCAATTTTTCCATGCTCTTTGGACATTTTCTGAATTTGTGGATTTTTGAGAATTAAAAATATGCAGAAAAATCAGCAGGAATATCTAAGAGTTACTGTGAATTTCGAGTTGCCAATTCGACTAAGTCGCGGCGGAACCGCGGCAGAAGCCTGGCTTCTGCGGCTGTTCCGCGGCCAAGTTGTCTCATCAAGTTTTAAAAATTGCACAGTAATTCCTATTTTGCAGTGCTGGTTTTCCTGGGAATTTTTAAATCTTACTCAACTGTTGAATTTTCTGGGGTTGTTTGGGGAACTCGTGGTTTCGATCGGATTGTCTAATTTTGTCTGTATGCTTTTACGGATAATTTGTTGAATATGTTAAAAAGTTCGACCGGATATAAATACCCAATTTTTCCCCTGTCGGGAAATTTCCAAGTGTTGGATTTTTCCGTGGTTTAATAACATTCTAAGTAGTGCAAGTAACGCAATGGACCCTCTAGAAGACAACAAACCTTAACTCGATTATGTGACCGTCTTGAACTGCCCTTTGAACCTTCGGGTTATGGGCAGTACGGCGTGCCACATGTGAGGCGTTGGCTTGACCTTTCTACGGCTGGACCGTTGGTACTGAGGCACGAAGTGAATGTTTTTTAAACTTATTTCATGTGTTGAACTGTATCGGGAAAACTTGGGTGTTTGACTGTTCGATCGGAAAGTTTAACATTTTCTGTTTATCTGGAATGGGATACAATAATTGGAATTCACAAATAGTTATGTGATAACTGAATGAATGTTATAAACACAACACTTTAGTCTCACTTGATCGGTTGCCACGGAATTTTGATGCGATCAAAAGTCCGTCACAATCACGTAGCGTACGTGGATACTCGCCGGGTAAACTTAATAGACAGCTACACCCCAGAGCCCCGACCAAGTGACTGTAGGAGAACCCCGTCGCCGAAAGCATCCGTTCGGGTGCTCGCGGCAGCGGTGTTCCGCCTTGGTGCACTTCGTCGACGGTATCGGGGGTGCGGCTGCCTACTAAAGTTTGCGATGAGCATTCGATCAGATTTTCGGGAATCTTGTTGAATTGCCCGACTTGATATTGAAAAGTGTTTTCGATAACGAGACTAAAATGCGGGGTTTATAATTGTTAGGCATACGATGTCTAAGGAATTCATTTGATTAGGCATGTGATGTCTATGCAAGTTGCGGATTCCAACTGTTGTAGTTTTACACTTTCTTTTCTGTGACCGTAAGTGTAATATGTGATATCGCCGGTTTCGTTGCTATATGTCAACGACAATTGGGATGCGCATATTTACTTACGTTGATGACATGTGATGTTATGTGTTGCTGGATATGTTATATTGGATCGTCGCGTTTCGAATAGCCGGGTTTTTTTTATGTGAGATGAGTGTTTTTCATTTTCATTCATGTAAAAACTTGTATGTAATATTCTTTTATTGGGGCACTTCCAGGTTGCGGAAGATGTCACCGTTTGTATATTATTTACTTTTCTGCACTAGGATAGACCCAAGGAGGGGAGCACAAGTAACCCGGTTCTGGAGTCCAGTGGGAGACCAACTCGAGGAGTCGAGTCCGGGTCTCCTAACTCTAGAATTGGTAGGGTTGCTTGCCGCTCTCGTAGGGGTCTAGGGGTGTGGGATTGGCTATTCATCACGACCGTGGAATCCGTGTTTTATACTGGCTCGTATTGAAAACACGGACGTCCTAGTATATCTAATATTTCATATGTTTCTTCTGCTGCGATATCTGTGATGTGATCATGTGATGTTCTGTGATGGATACTGTATATAGTATATATGATATATTATATAGACGTTACTTATGTTTTACACCCACGCTAGCCCTGCCCTGCTCTGCCGTTTGTTACCTAACCTAACGGTGCACGAGAGGACATCGAGGCGAATGCGGATGGCATAAGTGTACGTCGTATTTATCTGTGATGTTTAGGTACTTAAATGATGGGACTTCATTAATATGATTAATGAAAGAAAAGAAACCTAAGATGTTGTAGAATTGAATTTCAAAATAAAACAGGTAGCTACAGTTCTTGCTTTGCACAGCAGTATATTTGATATATCCTGCACCTTATTCGATGAGGAAAGGACCGAGATCCCTTCACCGGGAGTGACTCCTTTAGCAATAACTGGCAGATGCTACACACTCGGTTTGTGTTTTGATAGCTTCTATAGTTTCTGCTTTGCACAGTGATATATATGATATATCCCGCACCTCATTCGACGAGGAAAGGACCGACGATCCCTTCACCGGGAGTGACTCCTTTAGCAAAACTAGAAAAGCCTAAAAAACACTCCATTTTAAAATCATTTGATTCTACAACGATATCAAGTTCGTTACGCAATAGGTTTTCAGAAAAACCTGTCGTAGCCCTCCGCCATTTCAGATAAGTACTAGTTAGTATTCGTGCTGCGGTTGTTTGGCCTCCGTCAAGGCGTAGTGTACGGTAGCTAACTAGTGCTTATCTGCTAGCATATGATGCGATTGGATTAGCGTATTCATACGGCGTTGTTTGGCCTCCGTCAAGGGTCGTGCGGGTGGGTTTAATTCAATCAGGAAATGACGGGTTGAACTTGACTAGCGGACTATGGGTTGTTTGGCCTCCGTCAAGATCATAGCACGCTAGGGGCAAAATATTATCGGGAATTTCAAGTGTTGAAATTTGCAATGAGATTGCATACCTTCTATGAGATAGTTGGATCCCGATACCCGCTGCGAGTAATTGTTACTCCTGGGAGAGTTTTACACATTACAATTAGCCGATCAAGTAGGTGTCTAGAAAAGTGTCAACGGGGTTACGCCTCTGGGAAAACGAGGTTTACATTAATTAGGTTCGTGCGAAAGCACGGGGGACCTCCCTCAAAGTACCGACACTAGCCTGGCTGAAAGATTGGCGAACTTGTAGCGTGTAATTAATCCCGGCTAGTCTTTCCTTTTAGGGTTTGAAGGAAGATTTGATAAAAACAGTGAGAGCCATCCTGATTAGATAAAATAATAACCAATCTATTCTTGCAAGAGCGCACGCTGAGTGTTTTCTTCTCTCTCTCTCCCTCCTGGTAGCGACCATATCACGCTTTAATCAAGATAATAATACGGATATTTGACCGAACCCGCTTGTTATACTGAGCTGGGGAACGTTGGTCCCGCTCCAACTTATAATTATTATAAGACAGAGCAGGAAATTGGGGAATACCAGATTTCCCATGCCGCCCAAACGAAGAGAGTGCATGCTGATGCATCATCTTCGGGTGTGTTCATTATACAGAACTGTTTCTCAATGTCCTTTACGTCCTGGGTATATGATACCGGATCAGGATCCCAGATATGTAATCTGTTATATGGGCTACAGATAGGTAAAGAACTGAGAACGGGTGATAAGTTTCATGAGGCAGAAAACAGGGCAAGTGTTGCAGCCAAGTCTGTCGGTCACCGTCACCCTGTATTACCAATACATTGATTCTGAACGAATGTTATTAGATACCGAACCTGATATACAAAATCATATCAGTTTCTTTATTAGTAAAGAATGATAAAATTTTGTATTGATGGATAATGTTTTGAACATTTCCTATATCAAAAGTTGATCGGTTCAGGCACGTTATCTAAAAGCATTGATGTTCTAAATCAAACTACGGTTCTTAGTATATAGAACACACATAAGAGGAAGAGTTCAGAAATGAACGGATCCTTCTTGAGGTATTGTAGACTAGGTCATATCAATGCGACCCGACTAGCTAAGTTACATTTAGATGCATATTTAAATCAATTTGAATTTACATCTTGTGAAACTTGCCAGTCATGTCACAGAGATAAGATGACCATAGCTCTGTTTACCAGAAACAGAGAAAGAGTTACTGAACTCTTGGGATGATACATGTTGATGTATGTAGGTCCCCAGTCTACACATGCCAAGACCGGTTCTTTGTACTTCATTACACTCTCTGATGATCTCTTTAAATTCAGACATATGTTCTTATTGCAACACAAGTCTGAACCTTTTGAGATATTCACAGAATATAAGATAGAAGTAGAGAACCAAAATACGGGTATAAGTATTATGTCCTTTGATGTGATCGAGGAGGAGAATACTTGTGCATGAAATTCCTGGACTATTCTAAATGGAGAATGAGATTCTCTCTCAGCATTACTCCTCCGTATACACCATAGCACGATGGTATATCGGGGTGGAGCAATCACACCCTATATGATATGGTGTGCTCTATGATGAGTATCACTGAGTTATCTTTTTCCTTTTGGGAGTTATGCACTTATGAAGTTGCATACCTATTGAATAGGGTCCCGATCAAATCAGTTGCCTACCACTTCATATGTGATATGGAAAGGGAAGAGCCCATATCTTAAGTTAGTTAAGATTTGGGGTTGTCCGGCCTATGTCTGAAAAGCAAAATACGGACAAACTCGAGGCAAGATCTGTTATGTAGAACTGGAAATGTTCCAGCTATACAAACTGCAGCTGATGATTTGATAGAACCAAAGGATTAAGTAGATTCCAACGAACCTCAACCTCTCCGCCGATCTAGCAGGGTTCCTCACCCACCTGAGAGATACTTCGGTTTCTCTATGACAGTGGGAGTGGGGAATGCATCATGAGATGATGACCCAACTAGTTTCGAGCTGGCCATCAAGAGTGGGACTCTGTAAGAATGGCTGGATGCTTAGCGATCTGAGATGGAATCCTTATACACCAACAAAAGTATGGACTTTAGTTGCTATATCTGAAGGGTTAAATCCCCATCAGGAGCAAGTATATCTTGAGAAGATTACTTGGTGTACATGGAAAAGTTAAGACTTTCAAAGCTAGACTTTTTAAAGGTTTGCATCATTGACCAGGTATGGATTATGTTGAAACCTTTTCTAAGGATCTATGCTTAAGTCCATCCAGATCCTACTTGCCACAGCTACATACCATGACTACGATATCTGGTGGTTGGGTGCCATGACTCCTTTTCTAAATGATGTTTTAGAAGAGTGCGTCTATAAGTACACTGTCAGAGGGCTTCGTAGACAGTGGGAGAAGCGGAAACGTGTACAAGATGCTTTATAGGAAAAAGCAGGCATCGCGGAGTTGGAACGTCTATTTTGATGTAGTAGTCAAACAGTTTGACATCATCAAAATGGTAGATGAACCTTGTATATACAAAAAGGTAGTAGGGAGTTTGGTTGTGATCCTCGTAGAGTACATGGATGACATACTCTTGATAGGGAAGGAGTTTCCTATGCTACGCTCGGTCGATCTCCGCTTATCACATGGATTCTCCATATGGGATCAAAATGATACCGCCTAAATCCTGGGTTTTGGATCTATGAGATAGATCTAATTGGATATTAGGATACTCACTAGTTGTAGTGAGATGGTATCAATTGATCCTGGGGAGAATCACTGGAAGGGTTCCAGGGTGATAATGAAGACTGAATGTCAGTCACAGGCATTGTCTTTACCCTCAGTAAAGGGACGGTATGTTGGAAGAGTTCCAAGCTAGATACCGTGGCATACTAGATGATAAAGGCTGGATACATTGCTACTTAAGATGCTACCAAGGAGGAAGTCTGGGTGTATATTGGTTCATGAGATGAACTTCGTTCCTCCCATTATGTGACAATGGAGTTGTGGCTTTGGCCCAGGAACTCCGGTCCCATTAGTGACTCAGACGTATTCTAAGGCGGTATAACCTGATCAGGGAGATAGTTGATCTCCAGGGTGATCAAGGTTAGGAGAGCAGACTCAGAGGATAACACGACGGATCCACTCACGAAGGCCTATTCCCAGAGAGAGACTTTTATAGGATGGTTGAGTATGAGATACTACAACCACTGCTATCAGATGGCCCTAGTGCAAGTGGGGGATTGTTAGTTATATGTATGCCCTAGAGGCCATTACTGTACATTGGATGTATATTGTAGTGGATGCTGGGACATATATAGGGAGGACTTTCTTGCTCGACATGATAGTATGCTATCTGGTTGATCTTTACCTTAACGTGTACACCGATTGTCTCTCTGTTACATGTTGGTAAAGCCCTTAGGATGTGTACTTGACTACCTGGACTATGATGCAGATCATACTAGTGGGGACATGGTAGTCCATAAGTACATCCTTCAAGGTCCCTAGTCGTGGGTGTATCGAGACGGGGCATCGATATACCAGAGTAGACTAGCGTATACCTTCTCGACCCATACAGATGGGCGATGGATGATCCCACATCCATTGGTGTTTGACATCGGAGATGATATACGGGTGCTCAGTGGAGACTGGGTACACTGGACGGACTCGCCGAGAACTCCCAGATGGTATTATACCTTACGTCAGATGGCAGTTCTCTAGTGACACTGGTACAGAGTAGTCTGTTGACCCGAGATCGTCATAGAGTCTTGTGTGGTTCCCACTGTGCTTTGATTTCCACCTTACCACGTCCAAGAGGGCGTGCAAAACGGTGGCTTTTGGGTACAGTCCCGAATCACATGGAGGCAATGAGCGATAGGAGGGGATTCGTCTCTCCCGGTATAGGGAGTTGATGTTGCGCTGTGTTCGATTGGCTATAACCGGAAATCCCTGGCCAGGGTTGCTGATATTTACTGGTAAGTGTTACCTGTAGTTTCTCGAACTGTTATAGACCTCATATCGACACGACTTATCGAGCTATTGGGGTCTGACGTTTACCACCCCTAGGCAAGATATGCGACATGTCAGACGACGAGACCGGACTGTACGGTAAGTGTTACTGGTTGGATTCACAGGAGTGTGAGCGGGCTTGCTCGTCGATCTTCTCATCGCTCAATACCCGGGTGGCCGTTACGTTTAGCAGACCGCTTGCGGCTTGTGGGTGTTTGATATGATCATCACCTGCTGCCGGCGTATTGACGAGTCTTTAGAGTCCTACACAGAGGTTTCCTGGCTCAAGCGAAACGAAATAGGAGCGTATATGAGATATGTGCGGGACCGAGAATAATGCGTGTATGTGATACCGTATTCTATTCTCGCGATGAATGTATCGAATGGTTGTATGCGATATAACCTAGTTATCGAATCAAGGATTGATTCGATAAGCCGATACATTGGATATTAGTCGGTTATATGCGATATGACCGGATCGTTAAATCAAGTGTTGATTTAATGATTTAATGTATAATTATATATTTGATATATTACTTTGCATTAACTAGTATTGGTTCACTTTAAATGGATTTTCTCACTTGCTATGCACAAGTTGTATATGTGATATACTTTTGTGCACTTGATTGTATCATGTTTGATGATACATGCTAACTTGGTTAAGTGTATGATTAAACCATGGTTAGTTAATGGTTAGGGTTTCATTTGATTTATTTATGCATTTATTTATTTTGTTTTGACAAAAGGAAAAGAGAAAATGGTTGCTTTCAAAGATGAAGCTTGTTGAAGCTTCATGAAGGTTTGACTAAAGTGACCATTTTGTCTTCATGCTTAACCCTAACCATTCATCTAACCTTAGTCAATTCTCTACACCTAACCATGGTTCATATTATGATAAGTATTCATTTTTCTTTTCTATTTTAAAAACTTATCATAATATTCTATCATCTTCTTCTTGTTCTTCTTCAAGAAGAAAACCTAGCTTTCATCAATGGTGATTTGATGAAAAGAGTGAGAAATCCAATTCTAAAGTGAACCCACCTCCTATTTCTTCATCCTCTACCTCTTGCCAAGTAGTATTGGGTGTTTTCTTCACAAGTTTCATGACTTGGTGAAGTGGGAGCTTGATCTTGTGATGCCTCGACGTAGATCATTTTCGGCATCGTTGTCGATGACCTAGCCCGCCCATTTCTCCGATGAAGCTGACGCAAGAGCCCGGGATTGGATTTGGACAGCAAGGGGACTTCATCATGGAGCTATGGAGGTGGAGAACCGGATCTACAAAGGTTGTATTTCCGTTCACTTAGTTAAATTGTTAACTAGCTTCTTGTTTCGCCTAAACTTCTAGTTAACGATCTAGTCTAGGGTTTCTCGGCACTTGTAATTTTTGAAATTGGCATGGTTGATGCCTTGTGAGACCTCATTAGCGTGCCTAGGAACCCTACAGGTCCAATGTCTATACATGCGCGAAGCGGTTATTCTTACTTCATTACTTTTATGGATGACTTTTCAAGGTACGGATATGTCTTCTTAATGAAACATAAATCCGAAGCCTTTGGAAAATTCCAGGAATATAAGAATGAAGTAGAAAAACAAACAGGCAAAAGTATCAAGACACTGAGATCTGATCGAGGTGGTGAATACTTAAGTGCTGAGTTCCTGGATTACTTAAAAGAGAATGGAATTCTCTCTCAGCTTACTCCTCCATACACTCCGCAGCATAACGGTGTATCGGAGAGACGGAACCGGACCCTATTGGATATGGTACGTTCCATGATGAGTAACGCTGAGTTACCGCGATCATTCTGGGGATATGCGCTAGAATCAGCTGCATACCTTTTGAACCGAGTTCCAACTAAGACTGTGCCTACCACACCATATGAGATATGGAGTGGGAAGAAACCCTATCTTCAATATCTGAAGATCTGGGGATGTCCAGCTTTTGTCAAAAAGCAGCATGCGGACAAACTCGAGGCACGCTCAGTACTGTGCAAGTTTGTGGGATACCCAAAGAACTCCAGGGGGTATCTCTTCTATTACGCAGAGGAACGAAAGATCTTTGTTTCTCGTAATGCCTATTTTCTGGAACACCAGTTCTTAGAAAAAGAAAGTAGTGGGAGCGAAATAGAACTGGAAGAAATTCCAGAACCACAGACTATTACTGAAAGCTTAGTAGAACCAGAGGGTTCAAAAGAACATGACATTCCTAAGCTGCTCCGCTGCAGTAGTAGGCAGTCTCATCCGCCCGAGAGATATTACGGTTTTCTCATAGACGGGGATAGAGAAGATTGCATCATTGATAGTGATGAGCCGACTAGCTTCCAGCAGGCCATTCAGAGCGTTGACTCGGTAAAATGGCTGGATGCAATGCGGACCGAAATGGAGTCCATGTACACCAACAAAGTATGGATGTTGGACGTTGCTCCAGATGGGGTAAAACCCGTAGGATGCAAGTGGATCATCAAAAGGAAGATTGGTGTAGACGGACAGGTTGAGACCTATAAAGCTAGATTTGTTGCAAAGGGTTTTCGTCAAAGACCTGGTTTGGACTATGAAGAAACCTTTTCTCCAGTGGCTATGCTGAAATCCATTCGGATCCTTCTTGCCATAGCTGCCTTCCACGATTATGAGATTTGGCAGATGGACATAAAGACCGCTTTTCTGAATGGAAATTTAGAGGAATGTGTCTATATGGACCAGCCAGAGGGTATCATTCAGAGTGGGAGCAGCGGAAAGGTGTGCAAGTTGCTTAAGTCCATCTATGGACTAAAGCAGGCATCACGGAGTTGGAATATCTGTTTTGATGAGACGGTCAAAGAATTTGGCTTTATCAAAAATCCAGATGAACCATGCATCTATAGTAGATTAGTAGCAAGAACTGTTGTATTCCTCGTATTATACATGGATGACATTCTTTTGATAGGAAATGACATTCCTATGCTACAATCTGTCAAGAGATTCTTGTCACACAGGTTCTCCATGAAAGACCTGGGTGATGCCTCGTACATTCTGGGGATCCGGATCTTTCGTGACAGATCCAAGAGGATATTAGGACTTTCACAGTCCAGGTACATCGACACCATACTGAGAAGATTCAGTATGGATGATTCCATGCGCGGTAATCTACCGGCTTGTCACAGGATCACCCTCTCCAAAGAGATGTCCCCCAAGACTGATTTGGAAAGGGATCGCATGTCTATTATACCCTACGCTTCTGCGGTAGGCTCTATAATGTATGCAATGTTGTGTACCAGACCAGATGTAGCTTATGCACTGAGTGTGGTAAGCCGGTATCAGTCAAACCATGGGGAGAAACACTGGATAGCGGAAAAGAACATTCTCAAGTACCTGAGAAGGACTAAGGAGATGTTCTTGGTGTATGGCGGAAAAGACCTCCAGATTGAGGCCTTTGCTGACTCCAGCTTCCAGAGTGACAAGGATGATTCCAAGTCCATGTCGGGTTATGTCTTTACCCTCAATGGAGGGGTGGTGTGTTGGAAGAGTTCCAAACAGGAAACCGTTGCTGACTCGACGATGGAAGCAGAATATATCGCTGCTGCAGATGCCGCAAAAGAAGCAGTCTGGATAAAGAAGTTCTTGACAGAACTGTTGGAGATAGTGCCCTCAGAGTCAATTATTGGATCACAGGCACGTGATTGCAATGATTGAAGGAGGACCTATTCCGGTAGGACAGTCTTACTCAAGATGATAGTATGCTATCTGGTTTATCTTTATCACCGTGTATTGCTTTAGGTGACCTTACAGGTCACTATTGCGCGTTGATAGAACCCTTAGGATTCTTGCTTGACGCCCAACAGTATGAGGGCGATCATATACGTGGGAGCTGGGGTCTATAAGCACATCCTTAAAAGGTCCCTAGTCGTGGGAGTTTTTGAGACAGGGCATCGATACTCCAGAGTAGACTAGTGTATACAGTCGAGACCCCGACGAGGGGCGGTGGCCGGTCTCACAAGCCACTGGTGTCAGTTGGTTCACCTAAGATGTATACATGTGCTCATTGGGTTATGAGTACACCGGACAGGACTCGCCGGGAACATGCTAGTTGGTCTTATACCAGACGTCAGATAGCAGTTCCTTGGTGACATGTGTACAGGTTAGTTCATCGACCTGAGATCGTCATTTGTCTCGTGTGAGTTCCCACTGTGCTTTGATTACTACCCTACCATGCTCAAAGGAGTTGTGCAAACAGGTTTTAGTTGGGTACAGTCCCGAGCCATATGGAGGCAGTGAGCGGATCTGCAGGGGTTCGTCTCTCCCGGTATTGGGGGTGAGGTCGCGC
Organism: Agapanthus africanus; assembly: GCA_030015575.1. Classification (NCBI taxonomy): domain Eukaryota; kingdom Viridiplantae; phylum Streptophyta; class Magnoliopsida; order Asparagales; family Amaryllidaceae; genus Agapanthus; species Agapanthus africanus. Next base: position 200,756,091 of record JASDDO010000010.1, on the reverse strand, counting down.
TGTGTCTAGGAGAGCCATTACACAAAGTCCTTGGCCAAAGCAGGAGATTTACTGGTAGGTATTCTAGTAGTATCTCAGGGTGTTCTGGGCTACACTCCGACACGACTTGTACCGCTTTTGGGGGTCTGACTTTTACCAACCCCCTAGGCCCGCCATGCGATGCTCATAGACGAACGGACCAGACTGTACGGATATTGTCACTGACAGGCTCAGTGGGGTGTCAGGATGAGTTCGCTCATCGACGTCCCTTTTGGTCAATACCTGGTAGCCCGTTACGTATAGGCTAATACCTCTGACGTGCTAGTGGTTAAATCCACAACCAAAGTATTGACGAGTCTTTAGAGTCCCCCACAGAACAGTTTCTCAAGTTTCGGGCGAAACGCTGTAGAGGCCGTATGGAGATATGGCAGGGTTCGATTAGATACGTGCGGTATTGCACGGATCATAATCGGACGGATAATACTAGCGGGCTTTGGTTTAATCCGGATCCTCGTATTGTACAGTGTAGATTTTGTCTCATTGCATTTGTATTCGGTCAGAATACAAATGCGTGTATGTATATACAGTAGCGGGGTTTCCTGTAATTTATTACGGGATCAGTTTTATGAAGTTGCCAGTTTGTTTTCCGTTTCGGCCATTTTCCTTTGTATCTTTCCTTGGCCGGAAATTGGTGGAGGAGGGCTTATTTGCAAGCATGCAAATTTGATTAGTGGAGGGTGTTATTTACATATTGTTGTATCATGATAATTCTACCACCATTTGACTTCTTCTTTTCATCATGGCTTGACTTTTGGAGTAATCATGGTTGTTGATGATTAGGTTTTGGAGTGAGGTTCTTATTTGTGATCATCGTTTTATCATCATCACCTGTTCTCTCTCTTGCTTGATTTTGGGGCTCACTCCTTTTCCATTCTAATTTTTTTCACTCCACTCATTCCTCAAAAAATGAGGCCGGCCACATTTGATGGGGGCGATGTCCAATTTTGGTGAAGGGATTTTTGATCTCTTGATGCTTGCAAAAATCCCCTTGTTCATCTCAAAAAGTTTTCACTTCATTTCCTCCACCAATATGGCAACTTCCACAACCCCAAATGAGACATAAGTTCTACAGTTAACCTACTGTATCCTTGGGCACGTCGACTCGCCAACTTCATGCCCGAGTTGCCTCGGTCCAGAGGTGGGAGCCCATAAAAGAAGTCGGCGACGTGGTGCCCTTCCGGCGAGGAGGTGAAGACCGGAGATTCCGCGGGAGATCGGGACGACGACGAGAAGACCGAAGGACACGGATCGCTCGGTATATCTCTCTACCCCGTTCTTTAGTTATCTAGATTTAGATTAATGGCCCGATCCGGGATTTTAGTGCGCGGTGGTGCCGGTTCAAAAGTTAAAGTAAATTATCGTTTCCGCATTTTGGCCTCGGATTGACGGCCGGGGCGCCGCTGTGCACTTACACTGGTATCAGAGCCACGCCATTAACCTAGTCTAGCTTGGCCTAATGTGTCTACATTTTCGATCGAACAAAATTCCAAAACTCGCGATTTCAATGCATCAGTTCTCTATCGAAATTTTTTTGGCTCCAAAATTTTTTCAGGTTGTTGCAGAATACTGAGCAGGAAATTCTAAGACATCTGTGAAAAAGTGGTGGTGTGACACTATAGCGTGACCATGGAACTGCGGCCAAACCCCTATTCTGGCCGCGGTTCCGCCGCAGCACAGTGCCTTCACTGCACCATTTTTGCACAGTGATCTTTTTACAGGGAAATTGGGGTTTTGGAATGTTCTTTTTGGGCCCAGATTTTCTGTGAGTGCTACAGTAGTGCTTGGGGCCCACTTGGGTAAATTTGATCGTTCGAAAATTTTAAACATGTTGGTTCACAGTATTTACATTATATCTGCAACCGTGAATGTCATTTGATCGGTAAATCCTGTCTAACTGCTATAGCCCTTTTAGACGGATTTGCGAACGTGACATTCACGTTGATGTTCTGTGTTGTGCTGTGATGTTGCGGATTGGTCGTGGGGGATAGCCTGGATGCAATGTTAGTACAGTTTCGTTTTATATGTACATTTTATATTGCAGGGTGAGCGTCCGACATGTGGACTGCCGTCACTGCCTGTTTGTATATTATTCTCTTGGGGCACGACCGGGGTGAGGTCGATGTACCCGTTGTATGTATATTTTACTTTCTGTACTAGGATTACCCCAAGGTGGGGTGCACGGATAGCCGGGTTCTAGAGGGCAACAAGCCCTCATCTCATGGCTTTGAGATGGAGGGGGCTTTACTTTAGAATTGGCGGGCTATTCGCCACACTCGTAGGGGGTACAGGTTGACCCAGGAGGGGTGCCCAAGTTACCGGATTCCGTGAAGTGCTGGGTGGTCCATTCACGTTGTTGAAGGGGGCTGCCCCGCTTCAGGTTTTGGCGGGTAACTTGCCGCTCCCGTAGGGATCTAGGATTTCATTGCACAGGCTATCCACATGACCAGGGGAACGTCGGGTTTCAGTAGCGGCTCTATGAATCCCGGGGATCCCAGATATCTGTATTGTTCTGTGATGCTTATTATATTTCTGTGATGTTGCATTTTATCACGCCTTGAGCGAATATTATATATTGATATATATACTAGTAGATGTTGTATATGTTTTGCATCCGCGCTAGTCCAGTCCCCGCTCTTTCGTTAGTTAAGTAACCTAACGGGTAATGACGGGACCCAGTGGCGAATGCGGATGGCATATACGTACATCATTATTTTCGTTCTTTATTGGTGTGATCAATTGATGGGACTGCGTTGATTCAGATCAATGCAAGCTAAACAAACCTTTTCTGATGTTGTTGGAACCCTTTTCAAAAAGCTGTTATTGCAGGGGCGTTCTCTTTTGTTTTGCACAGTGGTATTCAGTTGGAATATCCTGCACCTCAGTCGACGAGGCAAGGGCCGAGATCCCTTCACCGGGAGTGACCCCTTGGACAGAAGTTTACGTCAGGGCAATAACTTCACTATAGCCGATTACTTTTGCTTTGCATCGTGGTATTCAGTTGGAATATCCTGCACCTCATTCTACGGGGAAAGAGCCGAGATCCCTTCACCAGGAGTGACCTCTTTAGCAAAGGTTTTCGTCACTATATTTTTAAAAAGCTACCCGGTTCCTTCAACGATATCAAGTTCATTACGTTAAAGGTTTTCGCCAGAAACCATTCGTAGCCCTCCGTCGTTTCATATGGATAGTCAATAAGTATTCAAGCTGTGTATGTTGGCCAAATTCAAGGCACAGTGATTGGTAGCTATTGGGTATTCATATGCTGCATAGATAGATGCGTTGGTTTGGGACAGTCGTATAGCCTTGTTGACCTTCGTCAAGGGCTTGTACGGGTGGGTTCAAATTAACCTGGACAATGACGGGTAGAACTTGACATGTGACTTATGATTTGTTGACCTTCGTCAAGGTCATAAGAGCATGGGGCAAAAATCACATCGGGAGTTTCTAAAGAAACTGAAACTTGCTAGATATGCACATACCTTCTGGAGTGTGATAACGTGAGCGGATTCCGTCACGTTATCATGCGATGATAGTTGGATCCCGATTCCCACTGATGAGTTGGTTTACTCGTCGGGTGATCCCGACTAATTCTTCTTTCAGGTTTGAAGGAGAATTTGACGGTACAGTGGGAGGTTTCCAGATTAGATAAAGTGATAACCATTCTGATTTAGGTTAGAGTGCACGCTGAGTGTTTCTTTTCTCTCTCTCTGGGGCAGCGACCATTGACCCGACCCTAGACTATGACTCAGTGACCAAGTTGACCGAACCTTCTAAAACACTGGCTTTTGGATTGTCAGAGTTGCATACCTCATTGCCACTCCTACTTTTACCCTTTTCTCCAGGACACCCCGTATTACTACGAACGTCCACTTCTATTGGACAAAACCATCGTATGGTTAGATACGAACTCGAAGGAATTTATTTGAGGATGGTTTCCGGTTCTGGAGAAAACGAATAGGACTATTCAGTTGTCTTTTCCTTTTACCTTCTCTCAGGTTGCGAGTACTCCTTGGTTTACGAGATAGTACACCTATTACGCGAATTGGATAGTCTTCTTCCAAACCTTAGGCGGGTGCCGAACGGCGGGGAATGAAGAAAACCAATTAGCATAACGATGGTGTACATAAGGTATTAAGTAAAGACATATCAAGGGATTAGTAAGAGGGCAAAGTAAATTGCGACTGCTATTCACGACCAAACCAAGTATTTCTTCGCCAATCCTAAATCACCTTTGTATTTCTCCAGGACACTCCGTATCACTACGAAGATCCATAGTTTATTGGATACTCCATCGTATGGTTATATACGAACTTGAAAGGAACTTGTTCCAGTTCGGGGATGGATTCTGGTTCAGGAGAAATAGGAATAAGGTTTATTCGGTTGTCTTTTATCTTCACCTTCTCTCGCATTGCGAGTGCTCCTAGGATTAGGACAGTACACCCATTATGCTTATTGGATAGTCTTCTTCCAAACCATAGGCTGGTGCCGAACGGTAGGGAAGGAAGAAAACCATTTAGCCTAAGAGGGTGTGCAGAAGTTAATGACTAAAGACATATAAAGGGATTTGGAAAGATGGCAAAGAATTACACGGTTACAGTTATGAATCTGGATAATGGAAGAGGCATTACTAGGAATACCGGGATACCCTATCGAAACATTTCAATGTTTCAGTTTCGCTGTGTACTGTTAAAAGAAAACTGATTTCCCAATCAGATCTTGCTCCAGGGTATGTATTTACCAGGTATGATTCTCACATCTGTATGGTTTTACAGATGATGAGTGGGAGTAAGTTATTTGGGAATTAGGTGATTGTCCTCATTATATCGGAATTCGTTGTAATTGGTGATATTTGAGGAAATCGCCTGGGTTGTTTGCCGGACGGCAAATATTTGGTTTTGAATATCCGTTGTAATGCACCAATTTCAAATTGATATATCTGTACGTCTATTTTTATAGAGTGAGATATAACTTTTTGAAATTATGTCTGTGACATTTACCTATATCAGTGGATGGTTAGGTAAGAAGCATTAAACAGCGGTGTAATTCTTCTTAACCATAAGTACAGTTTCAAACCTACGACGCACAGGGTTTGAGTTATCAGACTCAAGGGACTTATACAGAGTATTGTATGTTGTCCAGTGTCCATTAGGACAGAGAGGTTGGTCCTCGTACTATATTCGGTTTACTTATGACTTCTCTAATTCTTAGATAAGTGTTTTGTAGAAACACAAGGTCTGAGTTTTGAGAACTTATAGGTATATGAATAAAGTAGAGAACCAGGTATTGCAAGTATCACGATTCTTCAAGGTAATCGAAGATGTAGATACTTGTGTATGGTATTCAGTTGATAGTAATGATTAAGAGAACTTGCTTCTCTTTCAGGTTACTCATAATTGGAAGCATTCCTAAGTTGAGTAACGCTGATCAGCCTCTTTCCATTTAGTTGACATGCACTGGAGACAGCTGCATGATTTGAATCTGGTTCAATTAAATCAGTGCCTCTGTTTCTGTATTGGATATAGAACAGTTCATATCTTAACGATGTTAAGGTATGGGGAGTTGTCTGGCTTATGCTTAAAACCAGACTCTGGATAACTCAAGGCGCGTTTCTGTAATGGCTGTTTGTGGGTTGACCCAGGCTATGACGAGGGTTGACTTTCTACCATCTGGAAGATCAATAGTGATATTGTTCTAGACTCGCCACAGTTTTAATAAAAATGGATTTTTTCAGAAAACAGTAGTGGGAGTATGGTAGAACTGGAAGTGATTCCAGAACCACAAACGATTACTGAAGATTTGATAAGAACCTAAAGATTCAATCTGGTTTGACATTCCATTGGCCACTTCGCAGATACGGTGGGTAACCTCAGGCACCCGAGAGGTACTCCGGTAGCCTCAAGGACGGTGACAGGGAGGTTCTTGTTTACCCAGACTTGCCATTGCTGTTGTTCCAGACTGTGAGACCCGGCGGGAGGATCAATATAGCGTTGTTCTGAACTAGTGTACGTGTATATGACTCTGCCAGAGGGTTGTCGTAGTCAGTGGGAGCAGCGGAAGCATTGGTGGACAAGTGGCTTATGTCTATTTATAGACTAAAGCAGATATAGCGGAGATAGATCATCTATTTCTGATGTAACAGTCACAGGTTTGACTTCATCAGAATAGGGGATGGATCTGTTAAGAAGGTAGTAGGGTGTGATGTCCTGGTATTTGGATGACATACACAGAGTAGGAAGTGATATTCCTATACTACGATCAGTTATGCTTTGGTTGTCACACAGTGGTTTCTCCACATAAGGATATAGATATAATATCAGACATTCTGGTTACTGGATCTACGGTTTTAGATCTAGATTTGGGTAGTTTCCCAATCAGGGTACTTAGACAGCATTCTAAAGTATTTAGAATGGCCGACTCCTGGCATGGTGGTGTACCTGCAGGTGATGGAGTCACCCTCTCTAAAGGTGTCTTACAGACTAAAGGGGAGAGGGATGTGCATGATTGGCAGATCACTTGCTTAGGCAATTGAGTCGTTCATGAGTACCACACCAGATGTTGTTTTTGCAGTAGATGCAATAAATTGATATTGATCCAATCCTGGAGAAACGGACGGAAGCAGTTTTAGAACATAAGTGGATGTTCTAGGGATTTGATAATGGTAGCCTTCTTCGGGAGACAGTTATCATTCCAGGCTTCCAAGGTGACCTGGATGACAGATTGGTTGTCAGAGTTATAGTTTTCCTTCTGACGAGGGGCAGTATTTTGGACAGATGGTCCAGGTGGATACTGAGGGAAGGATGGCGTAGGATACTGATTAAGTTCAGTCGACGATACAGTCTAAGAAGTTTGGATTTGGAGTTCATTTATGAGCTAGGTCCCATCAGACATCCAGACACATTCTAAGACAGGTATTGCTCATTTCGGGAGATGGCATTCTCCGCGAACCTGAGATATAGAGAGACATAGAAACAAACATCACAGCGGATCCACTCACTGAGGCTATTCCTCGAACGCAATAGTTTCGTAAACGGGTTTTGTGAGACTGACTAGTAGAGGAGTTGGGTGTTCGGTATCACACGGGCTGTGAGTATGCGACATCGCAATAATTAGCCTTGAGTGCAAGTGGGAGATTGTTGGAGATAGTGTCCTCAGAGTCAATTATTGGATCACAGGAACGTGATTGCAATGATTGAGGGAGGACCTATTCCGGTAGGACAGTCTTACTTAAGATGATAGTATGCTATCTGGTTTATTGTAGCGTCTTGAAAAGTCGTTTTGGTGTTTTCCTGAAAATCGGTGAAAATTCGGTATTTTTCCGAAAACCTTCTTTCATGTTATTTTGCAGTTTAGGACTAATTATACCAAAATGGATAGGTAATTGCTTGTTTTTAGTATCTAATGAGTTACTTATGAAATTTTGGTCATTTAAAAAAATTTCCCTTTTTTTTCTTTCAATTTTTTAATATTATTTTAAGCCGGTAAGAAAATACATTAAATTAGCGATAAATACAAATTTAAATGGGCTAAAATTAAGCTTTAAAATCATGTTAATTAAAATCTAGTTGTAACATAAATTTTTAGTAATTTATTTTAAGTTTTAACTAATTTTTATTATGGAAAACGAAATTTATTGAATTTAAGCTTAAACTTGCAATTTTGGACTTGTAGGGGGTCTTTTTGCAAAATTTTTTTTTGTGCACTCTCACACACACATCCTCACATCTCCTTGGCTGTCCCAAACTGCAGAAAATTCCCCCTCTCTCTTTTGTTTTAAAATTCTTTTGTTAGGGATGATTTGAGTTGAATGTGTATGTTTAAAATATTGTATGTTGAAGGTATGGTGCATTGACTTTGAGGGGAGTTGACCAAGACTTCTTTTCCATACCCACACCATCCCCTCTCCCTCATTTCTGGCCGAATTTCCAGTAGCCCCCCCTTCATCTCCTTGTTCTTTTCATTTTCTTCAAAAATTCATTAAGTTGCTTCAAAAATTCCAAATTTAAACCTCACAAAATAACCCCATTCTTCATCCCCTTTCTCTTTAACCTCTCTTGCTTGGAATCATGGTGCTAGGAGGCCATCATTGAGGCAAATTTCTTCTTACTAGATCCATAGGTTTGAGGTATAATTTCTACTCTTTTAATTTCTTATGGTTAAAATCCTTTAATTAAATTGTTTTAGTGTTAATTTAGTGCTATTTTCATTCTAGTTTTGTTTAAAGTTAATGGTTGAGTTAACTAGGGTTTCTTGAAACCATGTTTTAGTTAATTAAATCTAGTTAATTAATCTAGTGGTTTACTTAACCAACCTATATGGTTACTTTGCTTAAGTGACTTGATGTATTGCTAATCTAAGTTAACTTGTGTGAAATTTTCTTTGCTTTGCTAATTACCAAAATCAAGAAAAGGTTTGTGTATGGAATGTGGGTTTTGATGCATGGAAAAGGGGTTAATTTAATTGTAGTGGCTTTCTAATGGTTTAAGTTGGATATTTGTGTGATAATATGTGCACTTTGTCGCAAATTGTCGATGTTTGCACCAAATTTGCAAACTTCTAGCTTACTAGGTTTTTATTATATTATTGTGGCGAATTAATTGCGGTATCTAGATTATATTTTTTGGCATATCCTATGACATTTAGGATGTGTGAGTGCGGATTTTTGGGTGTTCGGGTTTTAGTTTTGCCGGGCGACCAAATCGGCGATTTTTGCAGTTTTTGCGATTTTCGCGTGTGTTCCGCGCACCTTGTGCACGTTGTACCTAGCTTGTGAACGTTAGTATTTTCGTTAGGGAATTGCGTCGTTCTTGATTTGTAACCTTATGTCTTGTATTGATGTAAATTCCAGGTTCGGTCGCGGAGGCTTCGGATGCGGCACGAAAAGGGGAAGCGGTGATCGGACGTAGTTAGCTGAGGATTTCTGTGAGTAGATGTAACATCTACGGGGGACTATCGTTGGATGGTGCAAGTCGCCCGATAGTTTTAGTAACTTAAAAGATTCTTAGTGATGTTAGTAATTAGGGGTGTAATACTTATATGATTATTTGCTGCATTCATGCCTTATATTGACATACATATACGAACCCATTCTATAGGACACCTGCACCATTGCCAGGGTTTTTATATGCAGCACGAGCACTATTCATGCTTACACACACACCCTGGTAATTTCCATGCCACCACACTAGATAACCTTTAAATTGAAACCTTTTACTATAATTGACACTTAAACATGTGCTATTGCCTTTAATTCCTTAAAATGAAATCGTAGGATTGCTATTCATGTGCATGTACCTCATCATATTATTTGTTCATGCCTAGTCTATTAATCACACATCGCAACTTGATTATTGATACCATATGCATTCATTATCATTGACATATGCACTTATGAGAATTTCTTGAGATTTTATGATATTTCTGGATTTCGGGGGAAAGCCGCAAAATTTCTAAACTTATTATATTTTTAAAATATGTAAATTGCGGTTTTCTAGTGATGTATGTGTCGTCCACCATGAGTTTGCTTTGGTTTTCGAGACCCGTTTCGAGGAGTTGGATGAACCGTCTCGGGTACATGGTGGGCCCGGTATGGTACCCCGGGGCAAGATGAATGTGGTGTTGACGTTGAGCCTGGCAGGGGACGGATTACCTACCGGTGACTGTTTGGCACGGTGGATATCCAGAGGATACCGACCGTGGCCGCGAGATGATGAGATTTTGATATTGAGCTGGGTCAGCCGGATGGCTGAGACCAGAGATACTATGACATGGATATATGAGATTTGTGATAGTTTTGAGGTGTCGTTGCTGGACACAGGTTCTGGTTGATTCTTTTGGTATTGTGCTGGTATTTCAAAAGAGATTCTTAAAGGGAAAAAACATGATTTCTTATACTTACACATTCAGATCACGAGTTGATTCGCATTGCATTCATACCTGCTAACATATTCATATTGCATACCTGCCTGCTATTATGTCCTGCCTTACCTGTATTTTAGATGCTAGGATACTTGTGTGCATGCTTTCGATAGCCTGTGTAGATGTTATTTATTACTCACGAGTTGTCAACTCACCCCCGTTGTGCCACAACCTTTTTTAGGTCCGCTCCGTCAGTACAGTAGCTGCGGGCGCACTTGCTTCTTTTGCCTGGACCCAAGGTTTTGCTCTTAGGTGGGTTATATTATTATTTTTGCACCACCTTGTATATTCTTTGTATCTAGAGTACTCCATCTACTGTACCTACCAGTATTATTGTATATTGACCTAGAGATAAGACTGTGAGGTTTGTGGACTTTTATGCTGTATTTTGGGGTCGAGCTCACTTGAGTCGACATGCTGTTTTTCTTATGCTTCATTATGATTATTTCGCATGTTGTTGCTTTATATTGCGTGGGATTTATGACCGCCTTGTGGCGAAGAGCTAGCTCCCGCTTGGGGATGCCTTATTTGTTGGATTCATGTATATTCTTGTTGTACCTATTTTGGGGGCCAGTATTTACAAAGGAGACTCTGCCGAAATTTTCGGAAAAATTGGTATTGTTTTTAAAAAGGGTTTTATATGACTTATTTGATAAACTCGCTTTCAATTGATTGGGTTTTCTTCACTCTTTTGCTTATTTGGTTTTGGTTTCTGGGCTTTGGCTTACTTATTTATACGGATGTCTTGAGACGTTTCGTAACTTAAGTGCCAGTCACGTTCCGTACCCTGCGGGTCGTGACAAAGTTGGTATCAGAGCGATAGGTTTTACCTTTTTGAGTGTAGGATGACCCTTGGTAGATGGAGTAAGTGACTTAAGTAGGGTAACGTAGCGTGCGTATGTCCGCGGCATACTTGCGATACGGTACTCCGCCTAAGTGACTTTAGGATATACTTGCTTGAAATTCCTTCTTCAATTCCGTGGATCCTATGATTCTACTGCACCATTCTTATTGTCCTGTTCCTGTACCAGTCACTATGCCGCCGAAGGCTACGAGGGCACAGAAGGCTGCCGCCCGAGACGAGATTCGAGCTGGCTCGTCCGAGACTAGGACTGAGCAGGGTGGTATGCCTACGCTGCAGGGACAGACCGATCCACCTTCCCCAGGCCGTATGGATAGGCTCGAGACTGGGATGGAGGAGTTGCGACAGATGATGGGGGGTATGCAGGAGCTACGTCAGATGGTAGGATCCCTAGTTGCAGCCAGTCGTACACCGAGACCGGACGACGTACCTACTACATCACAGACGACCATGATACCTGCTCCTACTACTGCCACCGTGACCATCCCGGTTTCACTACAGGATTTCATGAGGCTGAGACCTCCAGTATTCACCGGCACCGAGGCAGCGGAGGACCCACAGACGTTCCTTGACAGTTTAGCCAGGATCTGCCGTTCGCTGAGATGTTCGGATGATCGATGGGTAGAGCTTGCGAGTTTCCGACTAGAGGGTCTTGCGCAGACATGGTGGGAGTCAGTCTTGAGAGGTCGAGCTGCAGGTCTACCGCCTATGACTTGGGCCGAGTTTACAGCGGTCTTTCTAGCTCGTTTCCTCCCAGAGAGCGTTCGTGACGCCAGAGCTCGTAGTTCGAGGCCTTAGTCAAGACACCTGGGATGACGGTGTCTGAGTATGACATCCAGTTTACACAGTTATCCCGATATGCTCAGTATTTGGTGGATACCGAAGAGAAGATGGTGAAGAGGTTCGTACAGGGACTTGATGCCCAGCTATATCTTGCCATTGGCGCCCAGCACTACGACACTTATTCAGCTGCTATGGATACGGCATTACGGATGGAGGCACGCATATCACAGACTTTGGCCGTTTCTGGGCCGAAGAGGATTCGCACCGATGTACCGTCTCAGAGGCAGCGCGCCAGATTCTTCCCGAGATATAGGCCGGGCAGAGGATTTGGACGGGGACAGTTATATGGTTCTTATCCCCAGGGGCAGCAGCTGTCGCCAGGGTGTTTTGGGTGCGGGAGTCCGCACCATCTTGTCAGAGACTGTCCGGTGAGACGATAGGGAGCAGCGACAGTTCCGCATGTGACCCTACCACCATCACCACCCCCTCCTCAGAGAGCCCTACTTCCTACCACAGGCGATGCTCCACGCCAGTTAGGTGCACCCAGAGGCCGTGGATGCGGCGGTCCTGTTCAGAGAGGACGAGGAGGCAGAGGCCGAGGTCGAGGTCAGCCCGCTATCGGTGGAGGACAGGCCCGAGTATTTGCTTTGACACCGCAGGATGCGTAGGCATCCAATGCCGTTGTGACAGGTACCTTGCCAGTTTGTTCTTTCGACGCCCGGGTATTATTTGACCCAGGTTCCACACATTCGTACGTCTCTACACACTTTGCACCGATGTTGGGCTGTGAGTCGTCGTCGTTAGGTCATCCGCGTGTTGTTGTTACTCCGGTAGGCGAGTCGTTTGTCGCTCGTTTTGTATTTCGATTGTGTTCCGTTCGTATCGAGGAGAGGGATTCATCAGTTGATTTGATTCTCCTCGATATGTTGGACTTTGATGTGCTTCTGGGCATGGATTGGCTAGCCACCTGTTATGCTTCGGTGGACTGCCGTGAGAAGGCAGTCAGATTTAGCTTTCCGGGGGAGCCAGTCCTTGTTATTCAGGGAGACCGCAGCGTCACCCTTCCCAGCTTGATTTCGTCTCTTCGCGCTGGTCAGCTCTTGCGGAAGGGTGTCAGGGATTCTTAGCGTATATTTGTGATACTCGAGCTGCAGAGGTTCCGTTGGACCGGGTCCCGGTTGTTTGTGAGTTCCCTGATGTTTTCCCTGATGGGCTACCTGGGCTACCACCTAAGCGCGATGTTGAGTTCTGCATCGATTTGATTCCCGGCTCGGGGCCTATTTCTATACCGCCTTATCGGATGGCCCCGGCTGAGCTTCAAGAGCTAAAGGATCAGTTGCAGGATTTGTTAGATAAGGGGCTTATTCGACCTAGTGTTTCTCCGTGGGGTGCTCCGGTCCTGTTTGTCAAAAAGAAGGATGGAGGTTTGCGCTTATGTATCGACTACCGCCAGCTGAACAAAGTTACCGTTCGGAACAGATATCCGTTGCCACACATTGATGATTTGTTCGACCAGCTCCATGGCGCGGGTTATTTTTCGAGGATCGACTTGCGATCAGGATACCATCAGCTGCGAGTTCGACAGGAGGATATACCGAGGACAGCTTTCCGCACGCGCTACGGCCACTGCGAGTTTTTGGTGATGTCATTCGGACTCACCAACGCCCCAGCAGCATTCATGGATTTGATGAACCGTACATTCAGGCCGTATCTTGACTTGTTCATCATCGTGTTTATCGACGATATCTTGGTGTACTCCCGGAGCAGAGAGGAGCACGAGCAGCACTTGCAGATTACGTTACAGACTCTGAGGGAGCACCAGCTGTTCGCAAAGTTCTCCAAGTGTGCATTCTGGCTGGACAGCGTCGGATTCTTGGGTCACGTGGTTACAAAAGACGGCATATGTGTGGACCCGAAGAAGATTGAGGCTGTTCAGCAGTGGCCCCGACCTACATCGGTTACTGAGATCCGTAGTTTTCTAGGCCTGGCGGGCTACTACAAGCGTTTTGTTCAGGACTTCTCCCGTATAGCTGCATCGTTGACCGGTTTGACCCGGAAGGGAGTTCCTTTCATCTGGACGGAGGAGTGTGAGCGCAGTTTTCAGCAGCTGCGGACATGTTTGACTACGGCGTCGGTATTATCTTTGCCTTCGGGATCAGGCGGATTTGTGGTCTACTGTGATGCTTCGCGAGTGGGATTAGGATGCGTATTGATGCAGCATGGCCGGGTGATCGCATATGCTTCTCGGCAGTTGAAGAAGCATGAACAGAACTACCCCACTCACGATTTGGAGATGGCTGCAGTGGTCTTTGCATTGAAGATTTGGCGACATTACCTATATGGCGAGTCGTGCCAAATATTCACAGACCACAAGAGCTTAAAATACATATTTCAGCAGCGAGACCTGAACCTCAGACAACGTCGTTGGATGGATTTGGTGAAAGACTACGACTGCGAGATCTTATATCACCCAGGCAAGGCGAATGTGGTGGCAGATGCTTTGAGCAGGAGGCCCGGGGGTAGTCTATCCTTTTTGCGCGCAGTGCAGAGGCAGTCGTCAGCAGATTGTCAGATGTTATGCGATAGCCGAGTTGAGTTCGAGTTCACTCAGACAGAGGGACAGCTCGTGCATATTCGTGCACGCCCACAGTTGCTTGACCGTATATATGAGGCTCAGCGCAGTGACGACCGTTGCTCAGAGATCATGGCACAGATGGGACATGGCAGATTTTTCGAATTCGTGATTGACGATCAGGGGATTTTACGTTATGGATCTAGACTGTGCGTACCAGATGCTAATGGATTGCGGCGCGACATTCTTGAGGAGGCACACCGATCAGTGTATAGTGTCCACCCCGGTTCCACCAAGATGTACCACGATATGAGGGAAACCTACTGGTGGGACGGAATGAAGAGGGACATTGCGGAGTTTGTATCGAGATGCCTGACTTGTCAGCAAGTCAAGGCCGAGCACCAGAGGCCCGCAAGAGAGCTACAGCCGTTACCCATTCCAGAGTGGAAATGGGAGCAGATTTCGATGGACTTCGTTGTGGGTCTACCCAGGACTAGTCGATGGTACGACTCCACCTGGGTGATCGTAGATCGATTGACGAAGGCGGCTCACTTCCTGCCAGTGAAGACCACTTTCAGCTTCGCTCAGTATGCTCAGCTCTACATTGACGAGATCGTGCGACTACATGGCGTACCGACTTGTATCGTGTCAGATCGAGGCACTCAGTTTACCAGCCGACTATGGCAGAGACTTCAGGAGGCTTTGGGCACTCGTTTGAGCTTCAGCACAGTGTTTCATCCGCAGACCGACGGACAGTCAGAGCGGACCATTCAGACTCTCGAGGACATGCTCAGAGCGTGCGTTTTAGACTTCGGCGGTAGCTGGGATCGTCATTTACCTCTAGTGGATTTCTCCTACAACAACAGCTTCCAGGATACTATTCAGATGGCACATTTCGAGGCATTGTATGGGAGAAGATGCAGATCGCCCGTCTGTTGGACAGAGCTCAGCGAGAGCAGTATTTTGGGGCTGCAGCTTGTGGAGGAGACGACAACGAAAATACAGTTGATCCGAGACCGGATGAGGGCAGCTCAGAGCAGACAGAAATCGTATGCAGACAGGCGCCGTCGCAGGTTAGAGTTCGCAGTTGGCGATCATGTTTTTCTGAGGGTCTCTCCGATGAAGGGCGTGATGCGTTTTGGGCGAAAGGGGAAGCTTAGCCCTAGATTCGTAGGTCCCTTCGAGATCCTCGAGCGTGTCGGCGCTGTTGCATATCGTTTGGCTCTTCCTCCCAGCTTTCCCGATGTTCACCCCGTCTTCCATGTTTCGATGCTCCGCAAGTACCTTCACGACCCTTCCCATGCGATTCAACACCCGGCAGTCCAGCTAGAGCGCGGCCTTTCTTTTGCAGAGCAGCCGGTGGCCATCCTGGATCGGCAGGTGAAGAAGTTGAGATCGAAGATTATACCAACCGTCAAGGTCCTTTGGCGTAGCCCGAGCAGCGAGGAGGTTACCTAGGAGACCGAGGGCGAGATGAGGAAGAAATATCCCCATCTCTTTGAAGGTACGCGTAGTTATATTTTTAAATTCGGGGACCGAATTTCTTTAGGGGGGGAGATTTTAGCGTCTTGAAAAGTCGTTTTGGTGTCTTCCTGAAAATCGGTGAAAATTCGGTATTTTTCCGAAAACCGTCTTTCGTGTTATTTTGCAGTTTAGGACTAATTATACCAAAATGGATAAGTAATTGCTTGTTTTTAGTATTTAATGAGTTATTTATGAAATTTTGGTCATTTAAAAATTTTTCCCTTTTTTTTCTTTCAATTTTTTAATATTATTTTAAGCCGGTAAGAAAATACATTAAATTAGCGATAAATACAAATTTAAATGGGCTAAAATTAAGCTTTAAAATCATGTTAATTAAAATATAGTTGTAACATAAATTTTTAGTAATTTATTTTAAGTTTTAACTAATTTTTATTATGGAAAACGAAATTTATTGAATTTAAGCTTAAACTTGCAATTTTGGACTTGTAGGGGGTCTTTTTGCAAAATTTTTTTTGTGCACTCTCACACACACATCCTCACATCTCCTTGGCTGTCCCAAACTGCAGAAAATTCCCCCTCTCTCTTTTGTTTTAAAATTCTTTTGTTAGGGATGATTTGAATTGAATGTGTATGTTTAAAATATTGTATGTTGAAGGTATGGTGCATTGACTTTGAGGGGAGTTGACCAAGACTTTTTTCCCACACCCACACCATCCCCTCTCCCTCATTTCTGGCCGAATTTCCAGCAGCCCCCCCTTCACCGCCTTGTTCTTTTCATTTTCTTCAAAAATTCATTAAGTTGCTTCAAAAATTCCAAATTTAAACCTCACAAAATAACCCCATTCTTCATCCCCTTTCTCTTTAACCTCTCTTGCTTGGAATCATGGTGCTAGGAGGCCATCATTGAGGCAAATTTCTTCTTACTAGATCAATAGGTTTGAGGTATAATTTCTACTCTTTTAATTTCTTATGGTTAAAATCATTTAATTAAATTGTTTTAGTGTTAATTTAGTGCTATTTTCATTCTAGTTTTGTTTAAAGTTAATGGTTGAGTTAACTAGGGTTTCTTGAAACCATGTTTTAGTTAATTAAATCTAGTTAATTAATTTAGTGGTTTACTTAACCAACCTATATGGTTATTTTGCTTAAGTGACTTGATGTATTGCTAATCTAAGTTAACTTGTGTGAAATTTTCTTTGCTTTGCTAATTACCAAAATCAAGAAAAGGTTTGTGTATGGAATGTGGGTTTTGATGCATGGAAAAGGGGTTAATTTAATTGTAGTGGCTTTCTAATGGTTTAAGTTGGATATTTGTGTGATAATATGTGCACTTTGTCGCAAATTGTCGATGTTTGCACCAAATTTGCAAACTTATAGCTTACTAGGTTTTTATTATATTATTGTGGCGAATTAATTGCGGTATCTAGATTATATTTTTTGGCATATCCTATGACATTTAGGATGTGTGAGTGCGGATTTTTGGGTGTTCGGGTTTTAGTTTTGCCGGGCGACCAAATCGGCGATTTTTGCAGTTTTTGCGATTTTCGCGTGTGTTCCGCGCACCTTGTGCACGTTGTACCTAGCTTGTGAACGTTAGTATTTTCGTTAGGGAATTGCGTCGTTCTTGATTTGTAACCTTATGTCTTGTATTGATGTAAATTCCAGGTTCGGTCGCGGAGGCTTCGGATGCGGCACGAAAAGGGGAAGCGGTGATCGGACGTAGCTAGCTGAGGATTTCTGTGAGTAGATGTAACATCTACGGGGGACTATCGTTGGATGGCGCAAGTCGCCCGATAGTTTTAGTAACTTAAAAATTCTTAGTGATGTTAGTAATTAGGGGTGTAATACTTATATGATTATTTGCTGCATTCATGCCTTATATTGACATACATATACGAACCCATTCTATAGGACACCTGCACCATTGCCAGGGTTTTTATATGCAGCACGAGCACTATTCATGCTTACACACACACCCTGGTAATTGCCATGCCACCACACTAGATAACCTTTAAATTGAAACCTTTTACTATAATTGACACTTAAACATGTGCTATTGCCTTTAATTCCTTAAAATGAAATCGTAGGATTGCTATTCATGTGCATGTACCTCATCATATTATTTGTTCATGCCTAGTCTATTAATCACACATCGCAACTTGATTATTGATACCATATGCATTCATTATCATTGAAATATGCACTTATGAGAATTTCTTGAGATTTTATGATATTTCTGGATTTCGGGGGAAAGCCGCAAAATTTCTAAACTTATTATATTTTTAAAATATGTAAATTGCGGTTTTCTAGTGATGTATGTGTCGTCCACCATGAGTTTACTGTGGTTTTCGAGACCCATTTCGAGGAGTTGGATGAACCGTCTCGGGTACATGGTGGGCCCGGTATGGTACCCCGGGGCAAGATGAATGTGGTGTTGACGTTGAGCCTGGCAGGGGACGGATTACCTACCGGTGACTGTTTGGCACGGCGGATATCCAGAGGATACCGACCGTGGCCGCGAGATGATGGGATTTTGATATTGAGCTGGGTAGCCGGATGGCTGAGGCCAGAGATACTATGACATGGATATATGAGATTTGTGATAGTTTTGAGGTGTCGTTGCTGGACACAGGTTCTGGTTGATTCTATTGGTATTGTGCTGGTATTTCAAAAGAGATTCTTAAAGGGAAAAAACATGATTTCTTATACTTACACATTCAGATCACGAGTTGATTCGCATTGCATTCATACCTGCTAGCATATTCATATTGCATACCTACCTGCTATTATGTCCTGCCTTACCTGTATTTTAGATGCTAGGATACTTGTGTGCATGCTTTCGATAGCCTGTGTAGATGTTATTTATTACTCACGAGTTGGCAACTCACCCCCGTTGTGCCACAGCCTTTTTCAGGTCCGTTCCGTCAGTACAGTAGCTGCGGGCGCACTTGTTTCTTTTGCCTGGACCCGAGGTTTTGCTCTTAGGTGGGTTATATTATTATTTTTGCACCACCTTGTATATTCTTTGTATCTAGAGTACTCCATCTACTGTACCTACCAGTATTATTGTATATTGACCTAGAGATGAGACTGTGAGGTTTGTGGACTTTTATGCTGTATTTTGGGGTCGAGCTCACTTGAGTCGACATGCTGTTTTTCTTATACTTCATTATGATTATTTCGCATGTTGTTGCTTTATATTGCGTGGGATTTGTGACCGCCTTGTGGCGAAGAGCTAGCTCCCGCTTGGGGATGCCTTATTTGTTGGATTCATGTATATTCTTGTTGTACCTATTTTGGGGGCCAGTATTTACAGAGGAGACTCTGCCGAAATTTTCGGAAAAATTGGTATTGTTTTTAATAAGGGTTTTATATGACTTATTTGATAAACTCGCTTTCAATTGATTGGGTTTTCTTCACTCTTTTGCTTATTTGGTTTTGGTTTTTGGGCTTTGGCTTACTTATTTTTACGGATGTCTTGAGACGTTTCGTAACTTAAGTGCCAGTCACGTTCCGTACCCTGCGGGTCGTGACATTTATCTTTATCATCGTGTACTGCTTTAGGTGACCTTACAAGTCACTATTACGCGTTGATAGAGCCCCTAGGATTCTTGCTTGACTGCCAGCAGTATGAGGGCGATCATATACGTGGGAGCTGGTAGTCTATAAGCACATCCTAAAAAGGTCCCTAGTCGTGGGAGTTTCGAGACAGGGCATCGATACTCCAGAGTAGACTAGTGTATACAGTCGAGACCCCGACGAGGGGCGGTGGCCGGTCTCACAAGCCATTGGTGTCAGTTGGTTCACCAAAGATGTATACAGGTGCTCATTTATGAGTACACCGGACAGGACTCGCCGGGAACATGCTAGTTGGTCTTATACCTGACGTCAGATAGCAGTTCCCTGGTGACATGTGTACAGGTTAGTTCATCGACCTGAGATCGTCATTTGTCTCGTGTGAGTTCCCACTGTGCTTTGATTACTACCCTACCATGCTCAAAGGAGTTATGCAAACAGGTTTTAGTTGGGTATAGTCCCGAGCCACATGGAGGCAGTAAGCGGATCTGCAGGGGTTCGTCTCTCCCGGTATTGGGGGTGAGGTCGCGCTGTGTCTAGGAGAGCCATTACACAAAATCCTTGGCCAAGGAAGGAGATTTACTGGTAGGTATTCTAGTAGTATCTCAGGGTGTTCTGGGCTACATTCCGACACGACTTGTACCGCTTTTGGGGGTCTGACTTTTACCAACCCCCTAGGCCCGCCATGCGATGCTCATAGACGAACGGACCGGACCGTACGAATATTGTCACTGACAGGCTCAGTAGGGTGTCAGGATGAGTTCGCTCATCGACGTCCCTTTTGGTCAATACCTGGTAGCCCGTTACGTATAGGCTAATACCTCTGACGTGCTAGTGGTTAAATCCACAACCAAAGTATTGACGAGTCTTTAGAGTCCCCCACAGACCAGTTTCTCAAGTTTCGGGGGAAACGCTGTAGAGGCCGTATGGAGATATGGCAGGGTTCGATCAGATACGTGCGGTATTGCACGGATCATAATCGGACGGATAATACTAGCAGGCTTTGGTTTAAGCCGGATCCTAGTATTGTACAGTGTAGATTTTGTTTCATTGCATTTGTATTCGGTCAGAATACAAATGCGGGTATGTATATACAGTAGCGGGGTTTCCTGTAATTTATTACGGGATCAGTTTTATGAAGTTGCCAGTTTGTTTTCCTTTTCAGCCATTTTCCATTGTATCTTTCCTTGGCCGAAAATTGGTGGAGGAGGGCTTATTTGCAAGCATGCAAATTTGATTAGTGGAGGGTGTTATTTGCATATTGTTGTATCATGATAATTCTACCACCATTTGACTTCTTCTTTTCATCATGGCTTGACTTTTGGAGTAATCATGGTTGTTGATGATTAGGTTTTGGAGTGAG
Source organism: Agapanthus africanus (assembly GCA_030015575.1). NCBI lineage: Eukaryota > Viridiplantae > Streptophyta > Magnoliopsida > Asparagales > Amaryllidaceae > Agapanthus > Agapanthus africanus. Next base: position 200,735,496 of record JASDDO010000010.1, on the reverse strand, counting down.
GTTCTTATTTGTGATCATCGTTTTATCATCATCACCTTTTCTCTCTTTTGCTTGATTTTGGGGCTCACTCCTTTTCCATTCCAATTTTTTTCACTCCACTCACTCCTCAAAAAATAAGGCCGGCCACATTTGATGGGGGGGATGTCCAATTTTGGTGAAGGGATTTTTGATCTCTTGATGCTTGCAAAAATCCCCTTGTTCATCTCAAAAAGTTTTCACTTCATTTCCTCCACCAATATGGCAACTTCCACAACCCCAAATGAGACATAAGTTCTACAGTTAACCTACTGTATCCTTGGGCACGTCGACTCGCCAACTTCGTGCCCGAGTTGCCTCGGTCCAGAGGTGGGAGCCCGTAAAAGAAGCCGGCGACGTGGTGCCCTTCCGGCGAGGAGGTGAAGACCGGAGATTCCGCGGGAGATCGGGACGACGACAAGAAGACCGAAGGACACGGATCGCTCGGTATATCTCTCTACCCCATTCTTTAGTTAGCTAGATTTAGATTAATGGCCCGATCCGGGATTTTAGTGCGCGGTGGTGCCGGTTCAAAAGTTAAAGTAAATTATCGTTTCCGCATTTTGGCCTCGGATTGACGGCCGGGGCGCCGCCGTGCACTTACAAGAACTTCAGGTGGTTCCGTCCATTGTTGATCCAATACATCAGTATTGCGACAATAACGGGGCTATAGCTTTAGCGAAGGAACCCAGGTCCCATCAGAGATCCAGACACATCTTGAGGTGGTATCACCTGATCAGGGAGATCGTGGGTCGCCAAGAGATCGAGGTTTGGAGAGTTGCTACAGAAGATAACACTGCTGATCTATTCATGAAGGCCTTACCCCAGACTCAGTTTGAGCAGCTGATCGAGATGATAGGTCTTCAATACGCCAGTACATGGCCTTAGTGCAAGTGGGAGATTGTTAGTGTATATGCCCTAGAGGCCATTACTGTATCATACTAGTTTGTATATTACTTAATGGAAGCTTGGGATATCACCTTGTATAGGCAATCTTGCTCAATATAGTAGTATGCTACTTGGTTTGTTTCTGCTTTAATATGTACATGTGTTTATTTTAGTATATCACCTATACACATTAGTGGAGCCCTTAGGATCTTTGCTTGATTACCAGCGTTGTGATGTCAGTCACACTAGTGGGGGCTGGGTAATCCACAAGCACATCCTTATGCAGGTCCCTAGTCGTAGGACTATCGAGATAGGGCATCGATACTCCGGAGTAGACTAGCGTATGCGCTTCTCATCCCAGGGTGGGAGACGGTCTGTCCCACAGCCGTCAGTACGTCGTACTTGAGATAGTATGCGGGTGCTCGTTAGGTTACGAGTACACTGGACAGGACTCATCGGGAACTATTGTTTGGTACTATACCTATCGTCAGTTATCAGTTCCCAGGTGACGTGAGTACAGCTTAGTCCGCTGACTTGACACTGTCACTTCGCCTCGAGTGTGTTCCTACTGTACTTAGATTACTACCTTACCACGGCTCAAAGGAGTCGTGCAAACATGTAGTAGTTGGGTGCAGTCCCGAAGCACTTGGAGGCAGTGACGGTTAGACAGGATTCGTATCTTCCGGTATTGGGGGTTGATATCGCGCTGTGTCTAGGAGAGCCATTACACAAAGTCCCTGGCCAGGGCAAGCAAGATATACTGGTAGGTTTCCAGTGTTATCTCAGGGTGTTCTGGGCTACACTCCGACACGACTTGTACCTCTATTAGGGGACTGACGTTTACCGCCCCTAGGCCCGCCATGCGATATTCTCAGACGAACAGACCGGACTGTTGTCACGACCCGAAAGTACGGAACATGACCGACACTTAAACTACGAACGTCTCGAGGCGTACGTAATCTAAGTAAACCGAAAACCCAGAAATCCAAACCAAGAAAAGTAGTAGAGTGAAGGAAAACCAATTTAAAATCAAGTAGTTTTAATAGCATAAGCCGAGTTATGCAGTTTTAAAAACATCAAGTATTTCCTGAAAATTTCGGCAGAGTCTCCTTTGTAAATACTGGCTCCCAAACGGGATACAATATGAATAGTATACGAAATCAATAAAAAGGCATCCCCAAGCGGGAGCTAGCTCTTCGTCAATCGACGGACACAACCACACAAGCAATATAATATACAACGCCAAGGGCGAGGATCAAAACTCAAAAGGGAACTCAAAACCACAAAAAAAACCACAGAAATACAACGCGCGACTCTAAGGTCGAAAGAATAACATCACTGGTCTCTATCTCAAAAATAAAACATGTTTGGCTGATGGAACTTCTAGATACAACAGAATAATGATATACAAGATATATAATGGGGGTACGATACAAGTAAACCCACCTACTAGCAAATCACCCGAAGGAAACTATGCCCGTAAAGCCGTAATGAAACCTGTACGGCAAACTTGCAAGAAACTGGGGCACAACGGGGGTGAGTTGCCAACTCGTGAATAGAAAAACATCTACGGAAAGAAATCGCATAAATAACGCAACCTAGGTCAAAGATCATAATATATCCTCAATTATATATAACATGCAACCTATAACAAGGCTAGGGTAAATATCTAACCCGAGTGTAATCTCATGTGCCCGTGTCAGTGCCTCAGGTAGCAATATATCATATGAATGAGGTATGAATGCATGAAAACAGAATACATGTAAATGAAGAACTGTTTTCATAATTTAGTGAGATTTCCTTTGTATTTTTAAAATGAGGTATCATAATGAAATCAGCATAAAACAGTGCCTAGCATCGGCACAAAACGTAATCCCAATATCTCGATATCTCTGTATCACAGTCTCTGTACCTCAATATCTCAAAATCTCAATGTCTCAATCACAATATCTAGGGCGCCGTCAGTCCAGACCGGCCCCTACCATCCATCTCAAGACCACGACGGTATCCTCCGGATATCCGACGCGTCGGGTAAAATCACCGGTAGATAGTGCTCCCCTGCCAGGCTCACATCGTCATCATCACGCGCTTCTTGCCCCTGGGTACCTTACCGGGTCCACCATGTACCCGAAACGGTTCATCCGTCTCCTCGAATCGGGTCTCGAAATCCATCAGCAAACTCATGGTGGACGACTCATACATCATGGGAAAAACCGCACTTTTTATTTAAAAAGAGAGAAATCAGTTTATATAAGTTTTGCGGTTTTCCCCCCAAATCCAGAAAATTTCATGGAAATCCGAATCCAAATCATTAATAGCATGAAAAACCATGAATATAGGCATAACAATGAATAACAGTATGCATGAAGTGACAAGTAATAACTACAATGTTAAGCTGGCATATAAGGCAGGTACACTAATATCATGTCAAATTACTAACTAACAAGCTAAGTCAAGCAATAATATTTTCTAAGGTGTACGTGACATGGCAATTACCGATGAAGATGTGTGTGAGCCGGTAAGTAAGTGTACGTGGTACATACGCATCATCGGTAATGGTGCTGGTGTCCTAACAATATGATATCAACATTGCAATAAGAAATTATAACATAAGTATGCGATGCGAAGCGAACCACAGTAATAAGCGGGAGCTGAATACTAGACGCAACTGTAACTAACCTGCATTAATCTAATATAAGTCCTACAAATGGTGCCTTTTGAAATAACACGAATCATGGGGTTTGAAAATAGGGGCTACGGTGTTTTTATGGAAAGATACGTCTTTTGAAATATCCGTAGGATCCCTTGGGCTGTCTTTTAAAATACCCACGATTCGTTAGTTTTTGAAATAGGTAAGAATCGAATCTAATCTAACAACTAAACTAAACTAAAGGGCTAAGCTAACAAGCTGGACTACAGGTAGGGAAACCGCCTAACATCTGAGTCGATCCATATACATACCTGTATATATATTTGTCGGTGATCCCGCCTCAATAATATCATACCCGATACCATATCTACAATCAGACATCCCAAGTCAAGAGTGCGGATCAATCATCAAGATATAGTTCGTACGTAAATCCGGCGTACGGCATCCCCAGATCTGGGTACGGGTCAATATCATATTCCTCACACCATTCCTCTGGTAGCCTCTTTATTCAAGATCATAGTCTAGGGTACTGACCTATGACTAGTACACTACTAATATCCTCAATATACTCATGATCTGACTACAGATCGACAATCTCGTACAAACCGATATCATTAGCACATATCATCATCAAGGGGTATACATCGCCCAATACGGCCTAGTATCAATATCCTAGCATATCATATCTTATATCACGATCACATGTCGACCATTTTATTAATAACACTATTCACCCGTATCGTCGTCCCAAGATCCGCTATAACACCAGGACGTACCTCAAGTACGAATCTTGCCATATCACCGATATCACAACCACAAAACAAATCTCATCGACTCAGCTCAAACCTAAGTATCATCCTCAAATCCTTATGTGAACACATAGTCCCATACCCATGTGAACGCATAACTATAAAGAATCCCATGAGCACATATAAATAGGAATGTATGCAAGTATGTATGTGTGTATGTGTAGTGCAACACTACCCTAGGGTTCGCAACACTAAAATAATCCAACACACCAATATCCATCCTAAACATCGTTAGTAATCCCAAATAACATATAATAATTGTTGGTGTGTATACGCATCCGTATACACCACCACGGACTGCGGGGGTGCTATACGCCATCCACCCGACTTCTCCCCGTAGATATAAATCTACTCACCTGGGCCTTGCTCGCCGGTGCCGACGTCGCCACGCGCTTGCTTGTCGTCTCGAAGTCCACATGGGGTACCTACATATCATAACGCACCATATCGCATTAAAATCCGATTCATGATCAAAACGACGCACGAATCCCACATAGGTCAAAACCTATGGTTGCTCTCACAAACCAACCTAAAAACCCTCGACGTCGGAGTGCAAACGCCCGACCATCGAGAAAAACCCAAGTACACTCATTTGCACATTCACGAACACTAATTTTAATATAAAATAGGTTAAAACTCACAAAAACCCCAAATTCACTTTAAAAGCCGTTTTTCCGAAAAACTAGCAAGCAAAATTACCCGTTTTAGTACAACAGCGGATATTCAAAGGAGGAGAGCACAAGCAACCGGGTTCTAGGGTCCAGTGGGAGGCCATCTCGAGTAGTCGAGACCGGGTCTCCTAACCGTAGAATTAGGAGGGTTACTTGCCGCTATCGTAGGGATCTAGGGATGTGGGTTTGGCTACTCATCGCGACCGTGGAATCCGTGTTTTATACATGCTCAAAATAAAACACGGACCTCCTAGTATATCCAATATTTCATATGTTATCTTCTGCTGCTGATATTCTGTGATGTGATCATTTTATATGCATGAGACGAATGCTTTATTATTGTATATATGATATATAATAAACGTTGCTTATGTTTTGCACCCGCGCTAGTCCCGCCCCGCTATGCCGTTAGTTAAGTAACCTAACGGTACATAACGGGACACTGTGACGAATGCAGATGACATAAGCGTAAGTTGTATTTTCGTTTCTTCTGTGATGCTTAGGAAGCATAAATGATGGGACTTCATTAATGAGATTAATGAAAGCAAAGAAACCTACAAGATGTTGTAGAATTAAATTTATAAAAAGGGTGGCTCTAGTTTTTGCTTTGTATAGCGGTATTCCTTGTAGAATATCCAGCACCTTATTCGATAAGGAAAGAGCCGGGATCCTTCACCGGGAGTGACCTCTTTAGCGAAACTTGCAGATGCTATAACTCACTCGGTTTTGTTTTTTATTGCTTCTATAGTTCTTGCTTTGCATAGCGGTATTTATGAAATATCCTGCACCTTATTCGATAAGGAAAGAGCCGAAATCTCTTCACCGGGAGTGACCTCTTTAGCGAAACTAGTAAAAGCCTAAAAAACACTCCTTTTCAAAATCACTTGTTTCTACAAAGATATTAAGTTCATTACGCAAAAGGTTTTCATAAAAACCTATCGTAGCCTTCCGTCATTTCAGATAAAAACTATTTAGTATTCGTGCTGCGTTTGTTGGCCTTTGTCAAGGCGTTGTGTGCGGTAGCTGACTAATGCTTATCTTCTTATGCATATGATGCGATTGTATTAGGGTAGTTGTACGACCTTGTTGGCCTTTGTCAAGGGTCATACGGGTGGGTTTAATTCAATCAGGAAATGACGGGTTGAACTTGACCAGCATCCTATGGTTTGTTGGCCTTTGTCAAGGTCATAGGAGGTTAGGGGCGAAATTATTATCGGGAATTTCAAGTATTGAAATTTGCAATGAGATTGCATATCTTCTATGAGATAGTTGGATCCCGATACCCACTGCTAGTAAGAGTTACTCATGGGAGAGTTGTGTAAGTGCACGACGGCGCCCCGGCCGTCAATCCAAGGCCAAAATGCGGAAACGATACTTTTACGAAAACTTGTAAACCGACACCACAGCGCACTATAAACCCGGATCGGGCCATTAACCTACTCCTAGCTAACTAGAGAAGGGGTAGAGAGATATACCGAGCGATCCGTGTCCTTCGGTCTTCTCGTCGTCATCCCGATCTCCCTGCGGAATCTCCGGTCTTCATCTCCTCGTCGGAAGGGCACCACATCGTCGGGTTCTTTTATGGGCTCCCACCTCTGGATCGAGGTAACTCGGACACGAAGTTGGCGAGTCGACGTGCCCAAAGATACTGTAGAAGAAGTGTAGAAAGCTTTGTCACATTGGGGTATGAAGTTGCCATTTGATAGAGGAAATGAACTATGGAGAGAGGTGAGGAATATGTAGCATGCAAAGAAAAAGAGATCAACATTTTTCCTCTCAACAAAATGAATTCCCCTCACCCCCAAGAATGGCCAGCCACCCTCAAAAGAAAGAGGAGAGAGAGAATAGGCAATAATGCAAGAATGTTATCATGAGGAATAATGATAACCCAAAATCTCACACCAAAAACCCAACACTCAACCCATCATTGCAAGCAATGATGATCAAAGGAAGTCAAGGTCAAACAAGAGCCATCATGAAGCAACTATTAACAAGAAACACCCTCCAAAATACTAATTTGCACATTTGCAAATAAGCCCTCCTCCACCAATTTTCAGCCAAGGAAAGAAACAAAGGAAAATGGCCGAAACGGAAAGCAAACTGGCAATTTCATAAAACCGATCCCGTAATAAATTACAGGAAAACCCCGCGACTGTATATACATACCCGCATTTGTATTCTGACCTAATACAAATGCAATGAGACAAATCTACACAGTACAATACTAGGATCCGGCTTAAACCAAATCCCGCTAGTATTATCCGTCCGATCATGATCTGTGCAATACCGCACGTATCTGATCGAACCCTGCCATATCTCCAAATGGCCTCTACAGCGTTTCGCCCGAAACTTAAGAAACGGTCTGTGGGGGACTCTAAAGACTTGTCAATACTTTGGTTATGGATTTAACCACTAGCACGTCGGAGGTATTAGCCATACGTAACGGGCTACCAGGTATTGACCAAAAGGGACGTCGATGAGCAAACTCATCCTGACACCCTACTGAGCCTGTCAGTGACAATATCCGTACAGTCCGGTCCGTTCGTCTATGAGCATCGCATGGCGGGCCTAGGGGGTTGGTAAAAGTCAGACCCCCCAAAAGCGGTACAAGTCGTGTCGGAGTGTAGCCCAGAACACCCTGAGATACTACTGGAATACCTACCAGTAAATCTCCTGCCTTGGCCAAGGACTTCGTGTAATGGCTCTCCTAGACACAGCGCGACCTTACCCCCAATACCGGGAGAGACGAACCCCTACAGATCCACTCACTGCCTCCATGTGGCTCGGGACTGTACCCAACTAAAACCTGTTTGCACGTCTCCTTTGAGCGTGGTAGGGTAGTAATCAAAGTACAGTGGGAACTCACACGAGACAAATGATGATCTCAGGTCGATGAACTAACCTGTACACATGTCACCAGGGAACTGCTATCTGACGTCTGGTATAAGACCAACTAGCATGTTCCCGGCGAGTCCTGTCCGGTGTACTCATAACCCAATGAGCACCTGTATACATCTTAGGTGAACCAACTGACACCAGTGGCTTGTGAGACCGGCCACCATCCCTCGTCGGGGTCTCGACTGTATACACTAGTCTACTCTGGAGTATCGATGCCCTGTCTCGAAAACTCCCCCGACTAGGGACCTTTTAAGGATGTCCTTATAGACCCCAGCTCCTACGTATATGATCGCCATCATACTGCTGGTCGTCAAGCAAGAATCCTAAGGGTTCTATCAACGTGTAATAGTGACCTGTAAGGTCACCTAAAGCAATACACGGTGATAAAGATAAACCAGATAGCATACTATCATCTTGAGTAAGACTGTTCTAACGGTATAGGTCCTCCCTCAATCATTGCAATCACGTGCCTGTGATCCAATATTTGACTCTGAGGGCACTATCTCCAACAATCTCCCACTTGCACTCAAGGCTAATTATTGCGATGTCGCATACTCACAACCCGTGTGATACCGAACACCCAACTCCTCTACTAATCAGTCTCACAAAACCCGTTTGCGAAACTAATGCGTTCGAGGAATAGCCTCAGTGAGTGGATCCGCCCTAATGTTTCTTTCTATGTCTCTCTTTATCTCAAGTTCGCGGAGAAAGCCATCTCCCGAAATGAGCAATACCTGTCTTAGAATATGTCTGGATATCTGATGGGACCTAGCTCATAAATGAACTCCAAATCCAAACTTCTTAGACTGTATCGTCAACTGAACTTAATCAGTATCCCGCGTCATACCTCCCTCAGTATCCCCTTGGACCACCTGTCTAAAATACTGCCCCTCGTCAGAAGGAAAACTATAACTCTGACAACCTCTCTGTCATCCATGTCACCTTGGAAGCCTGGAATGATAACTGTCTCCTAAAAGAGGCTGTTGTTATCATATCCCTAGAACATCCACTTATGTTCTAAAACTGCTTCCGTTCGTCTCTCCAGGATTGGATCAATATCAACATATTGCATCTACTGCAAAAAACAACATCTGGTGTGGTGCTTGACATATCATGATTGACTCAATTGCCTAAGCAAGTGATCTGCCAATCATGCACATCCCTCTCCACTTTAGTCTGTAAGACACCTTTAGAGAGGGTGACTCCATCACCTGCAGGTACACTACCGTGCCTGGAGTCGTCCATTCTAAAACACCTTCAGAATGCTGTCTAAGTACCCTGATTGGGAAACTACCCAAATCTAGATCTAAAACCATAGATCCAGTAACCAGAATGTCTTGATATTATATCCAAATCCCTTGTGGAGAAACCACTGTGTGACAACCAAAGTATAACCGATCGTTGTATAGGAACATCACTTCCTACTCTGTGTATGTCATCCAAATACCAGGACATCACACCCTACTACCTTCTTAACAGATCCATCCCCTATTCTGATGAAGTCAAACTTATGACTGTCATATCAGAAATAGATGATCTATCTCCGCTACATCTGCTTTAGTCTATAAATAGACATAAGCCACTTGTCCACCAATGCTTCCGCTGCTCCCACTGACTACAACAACCCTCTGGCAGAGTCATATACACGTACACTTCTAAAGCTAGTTTAGAACGACGCTATACTCATCCTCCTTCCGGGTCTTACAGTCTGGAACAACAGCAATGGCAAGTCTGGGTAAACAAGAACCTTCCTGTCACCGTCCTTGAGGCTACCGGAGTAACTCTCGGGTGCCTGAGGTTACCCACCTTATCTGTGGAGTGGCCAATGGAATGTCAAACCAGATTGAATGTTTAGGTTCTTATCAAATTTTTAGTAATCGTTTGCGGTTCTGGAATCACTTCCAGTTCTACCATACTCCCACTACTGTTTTCTGAAAAAATCCATTTCTTTTAAAACTGTGGCGAGTCAAGAACAATATCACTATTGATCTTCCAGATGGTAGAAAGTTAACCCTCGTCATACCCCGGGTCAACCCACAAACAGCCATTACAGAAACGTGCCTTGAGTTATCCAGAGTTTGGTTTAAGTATAAGCCGGACAACTCCCCGTACCTTAACAATGTCAAGATATGAACTGTTCTATATCCAATACAGAAACAGAGGCACTAATTTAATTGAACCAGATTCAAATCATGCAACTGTCTCCAGTGCATGTTAACTAAATGGAAAGAGGCCGATCGGCACTACTCAACTTAGGAGTACTTCCAATTATGAGTAACCTGAAAGAGAAGCAAGTTCTCTTAATCATTACTATTAACTGAATACCATACACAAGTATCTACATTTTCGATCACCTTGAAGAATCCCGATACTTGCAACACCTGGTTCTCTACTTTATTCATATACCTATAACTTCTCAAAATTCGGACCTTGCGTTTCTATGAAACACTTGTCTAAAAACTAGAGAAGTCATAAGTAAACCGAATATAGTACGAGGACCAACCCCTCTGTCCTAATGGACACTGGATAACATACAATACTCTGTTTAAGTCCGCTGAGTCCAATAACTAATTCGCTGTGTGTCGTAAGTTGAAAACTGTACTTATGGTAAGAAGAATTACACCGCTGTTTAATGCTCCTTACCTAATCATCCACTGATATAGGTAAATGCCATGGACATAATTTCAAAAAGGTATATCTCACTCTATAAAAATAGACGTACAGATATATCAATTTGAAATTGGTGCATAACAGCGGATATTCAAAACCAAATATTTGCCGTCCGGCAAACAGCCCAGGCGATTTCCTCAAATATCACCAATTACAACGAATTCCTCATCTATTCTAGCTACATAGATTAGGGTGTTCACTTGTCTAATACTTGTTTAAACAAGTGAGAGCTTAAGTTAAAGAAACTTCAAGGTAGATCATCTTTGAAAAGGAAGACTTCAAGCAAGCATGGATCATTCGGGTTGTGGAGCTTCTCTTGAGTCCCGGAGATCATGGATCGTGGCAAAGGGGCTACTACTCGGAGCTTATGAAGCGAAGGAGCGGACTACAAAGGTTGTAATCCCTCTCTCTTAGTTGTAAAGATGTTTACTTGCATGTTTAACCCTAATAATCTAGCAAAGATCCTCGCTTTGGGTTGTTCGGCACGTCTAAATTTTAAATCGGGCATGGTTGATGCCTTATAGACCCTTGTGACAGTGCCTAGTAACCCTACACCTAGTTAGACCGGTTGTGGTTGAATTAACCGGAGGTTAAGGCTAAGAGCCAAGAACGGACGGACAATAACCAAAAGGAAGGAACTAAGCGTTGGAAAGCCTAGATTATACTCGCAAGTTCCTTCCTAGTCGTGCTAATCCCCGTTGTTGCCGATTACCGTAACACCGATATTAAGAGTGGCAATGAAAGAAGTGAGCTATTCCTAACTCAAACTAACCTAATTCTAACCCTAACAAGCTCTCTTTATATATATTTCAGCACATAGTGAAACTAAACAAATCTGGACAAATTAGACTTAACTCGTTAAAACACTAAGAAAAAGATTCCCATCTCCCTGCGGACGACCCGTAATCAACCGGCTACCTACCAAGCGAAACCGTCTTGATTGCGGTAATTAAAACTAAGCACGCAAAAACTCTAACAATCATCGGTTATATGTGATATAGCCGGGTTATCGGATCAAGTATTGATTCGATAAATTTTTGCATTTGATATTAGTCGGTTATATGTTCAATAGCCGGATTATTAAATCAAGTATTGATTTAATAATTTAATGTAGAATTATATATTTGATATATTAAATTACATTAACTAATATATGCTCACTTAAGTATTTCATTTTCTCACATTTGGATACATTTAACATATATGCGATATACGTTTAATGTATTCTTTTCTTTTGTTACAAAATTATATATATGTGATATGTATAATTGTAACATGCTAGGTTATATATGCAACTTGTGTGTGAGAGACTTTGTCACGTCCCGAAAGTACGGAACATGACCGGCACTTAAACTACGAGACGTCTTGAGACGTACGTAATCTAAGTAAGCCGAAAACTCAGAAATCCAAACCAAGAAAGATGTAGAGTGAAGGAAAACCAATTTAAAACAAGTAGTTTTAATAGCATAAGCCGAATTATGCGGTTTTTAAAAACATCAAGTATTTTCTGAAAATTTCGGCAGAGTCTCCTTTGTAAATATTGCCCCCCAAACGGGATACAATATGAATAGTATACGAAATCAAAGAAAAAAAGGGCATCCCCAAGCGGGAGCTAGCTCTTCGTCAATTGACGGCCACAACCACACAAGCAATATAATATACAACGCCAACGGCGAGGATCAAAATTCAAAAGAAAACTCAAAACCACAAGAAAACCACAGAAATGTAACGCGCGACTCTAAGGTCGAAAGAATAAACATCACTAGTCTCTAACTCAAATAAATACTTGTTTGGTTGAAGGAACTTTTAGATACAACAGAATAATAATATACAAGATATAAAATGGGGGTACGATACAAGTAAACCCACCTACTAGCAAATCACCTGAAGGAAACTATGCCCGCAAAGCCGTAATGAAACCTGTACGGGAAACCTGCAAGAAACTGGGGCACAACGGGGGTGAGTTGCCAACTCGTGAATAGAAAAACATCTACGAAAAGAAATCGCATAAATAATGCAATCCTAGGTCAATGATCATAATATATTCTCAAATATAAGAATAACATGCAACCTATAACAAGGCTAGGGTAAATATCTAACCCGAGTGTAATCTCATGTACCCGTGTCAGTGCCTCAGGTAGCAATATATCATATGAATGAGGTATGAATGCATGAAAACAGAATACATGTAAATGAAGAACTATTTTCATAATTTAGTGAGATTTCCTTTGTATTTTTAAAATGAGGTATCATAATGAACTCAGCATAAAACAGTGCCTAGCATCGGCACAAAACGTAATTCCAATATCTCGATATCTCTGTATCACAGTCTCTGTACCTCAATATCTCGAAATCTCAATATCACAGTCTCAAAATCTAGGGCGCTGTCAGTCCAGACCGGCCCCTACCATCCATCTCAAGACCACGACGGTATCCTCCGGATATCCGACGCGTCGGGTAAAATCACCGGTAGGTAGTGCTCCCCTGCCAGGCTCATATCGTCATCATCACGCGCTTCTTGCCCCGGGGTACCTTACCGGCTCCATCATGTACCCGAAACGGTTCATCCGTCTCCTCGAATCGGGTCTCGAAATCCATCAGCAAACTCATGGTGGACGACTCATACATCATGGGAAAACCGCACTTTTTATTTTAAAAGAGAGAAAAGGTTTATTTATGTTTTTGCGGTTTTCCTCCAAATCCAGAAAATCTCATGGAAATCCGAATCCAAAACCTCAATAACACGTAAAATAGTGAATATATGCATGAGAATCCATGAATGCGGCATAACAATGATAACAGTATGCATGAAGTAGCAGGTAATAACTACAATGTCTAAACTAACATATAAGGCAAGTACACTAATATCATGTCTAACTATTAGCTAACAGGCTATGTCAAGCAAATATTATTTTCTAAGGTGTACGTGACATGGCATTTACCGATGAAGATGTGTGTGAGCCGGCAAATAAGTGTACGTGGTACATACGCATCATCGGTAATGGTGCTGGTGTCCTAACAACATGATATCAATAATGAAGTATGAAACATAAAATAAGCATGCGATGTGAAGCGAACCACAATAATGAGCGGGAGCTGAATACTAGACGCAACTATAACTAATCTGCATTAATCTAATATAAGTCCTACAAATGATGCATTTTGAAATAACACGAATCATGGGGTTTTGAAAATAGGGGCTACGGTGTTTTTATGAGAAGATACGTCTTTTGAAATATCCGTAGGATCCCTTGGGCTGTCTTTTAAAATACCCACGATTCGTTAGTTTTTGAAATAGGTAAGAATCGAATCTAATCTAACAACTAAACTAAACTAAAGGGCTAAGCTGACCAGCTGGGCTACAGGTAAGGAAACCGCCTAACATCTGAGTCGATACATATACATACCTGTATATATATTAGTCGGTGATCCCGCCTCAATAATATCATATCCGATACCATATCTATAATCAGACATCCCAAGTCAAGAGTGCGGATCAATCATCAAAATATAGCTCGTACGTAAATCCGTCGTACGGCATCCCCAAATCTGGGTACGGGTTAATATCATATTCCTCACACCATTCCTATGGTATCCTCTTTATTCAAGATCATAGTCTAGGGTACTGACCTATGTCTAGTACAATACTAATATCCTCAATATACTCATGATCTGACTACAGATCGACAATCTCGTACAAACCGATACCGTCAGCACATAGCATCATCAAGGGTATACATCGCCCGATACGGCCTAATATCAAAATCCTAGCATATCATGCCTCATATCACGATCACATGTCGACCATTTTATTTATAACACTATTCACCCGTATCGCCGCCCCAAGATCCGCTATAATACCAGGTCGTACCTTAAGTACGAATCCTGCCATATCACCGATATCACAACCACAAAACAAATCACATCGACTCAGCTCAATCCCAAGTATCATCCTCAAATCCGTATGTGAACACATAGTCCCATACCCATGTGATCACATAACTATAAAGAATCCCATGAGCATATATAAATAAGAATGTATGCAAGTATGTATGTGTGTATGTATGTGTATATGTGTAGTGCAACACTACCCTAGGGTTCGCAACACTAAAGTAATCCAACACACCAATATTCATCCTAAACATCGTTATAAATCCCAAATAACATATAATAAATTGTTGGTGTGTATACGCATCCGTATACACCACCACGGACTGCGGGGGTGCTATACGCCATCCACCCGACTTCTCCCCGTAGATATAAATCTACTCACCTGGTCCTCGTTCGCCGGTGCCGACGTCGCCACGCGCTTGCTTGTCGTCTCGAAGTCCACATGGGGTACCTACATATCATAACGCACCATACCGCATTAAAATCTGACTCATGACCAAAACGACGCACGAATCCCACATAGGTCAAAACCTATGGTTGCTTCCACAAATCAACCCAAAAACCCTCGACATCGGCATACAAACGCCATATCATCGAGAAAAACCCAAATACACTCATTTGCACATTCACAAACACTAATTATAATATGAAATAGGTTGCAATTCACAAAAACCTCAAACTCACTTTAAAAGCTATTTTTCCGAAAATCTAGCAAGCATAATTAATCGTTTTAGTACAAAACTCGATGTTTAAATAAATCTAGCAGGCATAATACTTATTAAACATCTTAATTAAATCATCTAAACCATTTCTATAATTTATTCCCAATAAATTTCATTAACCCCAAAATTCTAGTTTACAATATACCCAAATTTTAACAATTTCAACTAAAAATGCACAAAACAACCACTACACTTGGTTTTGCATGAACCAAAGGCATTAAACCACTCAATATAATATTTATAATGACATGAAACCTTAATTTGAATTTTATCTCACAAGACTATAATTATTTTAAGAACCTAGTTTACATTTTATATAAATATCACAATTTTAAATTAACAAATTAGCAAGTAGTAACCAACTTAGATTTTGCATACAATTACATGTTAATCTTCTCATTACAACCATAAACTAATGATAAAAACCCTAATTAAATTCAAACCCTAGTCTTGAATTTTCAAAACTTGTAATAAAACCCAATTAAATATCTAAATTGTTAACATTGAAGCAATTAAACAACAATACAAGCATAGGGTTAAAATTATACCTCATGAACCATGGATCAAAATGAAATCTAGCCTCTCAAAATGCTCTCTTTTCACCACAATCCATGCAATTTTGTCTAATGAGAAATGGGTAGGAATTAGATTTTGATTTTGTGGGATTTTTGAAGCATTTTGGATGATTTTTTTGATGGAGTTTTGAAGAGAAAAGAGAAGGAGAAAGGGGGAGCTGCTGCTGGTCCAGGTTCAGCCAAGGGGAAGTGGGGGAAAATGTGAGGGAATGGTTCCAAAAAGATCCAAGTCAAAGCCCCTCCCAATTACCATAATACCCCCACCCAACTAATATATATAAAAACCTATATTTTAACCCATTTTTCACATGATTTAAGGTCAAAAAGAGGGAAATAAAATTCTTGGGCTGCTACAATAGTGTGGGGCCGGCCAAGGGGAGTGAGGGTGAGTGTGAGAGACTTTACAAAAAAATTCTATGCAAAAAGACCCCCCACAATACCATATTTGCAAGTTTTAGTTCAAAATAACTATATTTTTGTTTTCCATAAAATAAATCTATTAAAACTTGAAATAAAATACTAAAAAAATTATATTACAACTAGATTTTAATTAACATGATTTTAAAGATTAAAATTAGCCCATTTAAATTTGTATTTATCGCTAATTAAATGTATTTTCTTACCGGCTTAAAATAATATTAAAATAATTAATTTCGGAAAAATTTTCAGAAAATTTGAAATTTCAGCAGTATCTCAATAAACACCAAATACTAGCAATTACATAGCTAGAATATGTATATTTAATTTTATAATAAAGATATTTGCATTTTGACTTTTTACAGAAAACCCCATTATTTTACCGTTTTTTCGAAATTTCACCGAAACGATTTTCAAAACGTTACAGACTTATACTATGCTAGGGTTAAGATTAGGGTTTGTATTTATTATTAAGTAATTCAAAATTGTGGATTTAGTCATGGTTCAAAACTTATAGAAGCTTGTAGGTTCTTTGACTTGGTCCACTCTTTGGTCAAGCTTAAGATATTTATCAACCTAACCTTTAACCCTAGCTCATGGTTAAGTCTCTACAAGGGTTAAGGACGACATAACTCACCATGGTTGCATTTCTAACCTCATAACAACAATTCGTCACTTCATCTTCTTCTTCCTCACAAAAGCTTGCTAGATTTTTCTTGGTGATGAAAGATTGTGAGAAAAAGAAAACTAAAGAGAGAAAAATTCCTACTTGATCATTCTCTTCTATACTAGCCAAATAGATTAGTGTGTTAGCTTCACTAATTCCATATTAGTGAAGTGATAGCTTGAGTTCGTGTTTCCTCGAAATAGATCATCTTGGATTTCGAAGTCTTCAAGCAAGCATGGATCATTCACCTTGCGGAGCCTCTTAAGAGTCTGAGAGTTCATGGATCGCAGCGAAGGGATCACTACTTGGAGCTTGTGAAGTGAAGGAGAGGACTACAAAGGTTGTAATCTCTAATCACTTAGAAGCAAAGTAGTTTGTATATCGTTTCGTATGATTCTCTAGTTAAAGATCTAGATTTAGTATTAACTAGAACGACAAAAATTTGAAATTGGCATGGACGATGCCTCCCGAAACCTCGCTGCCGTGCTAGACAACCCAACACATTGAGCACGAAAGAAAATGTGTAATTAATGAGAGATAGAGAAATATGGTTGTTGACTTTTCATTTTCTTATTTTTGTCTTTTGTGATAGATTAGATGGACATCTCCAACGTTCAAATTTAGCTATTGAAATTTTGTCATTTTTTTAATTTTTAATTTTCTTGATTAATGACATCATCTAAGAACTTCTAGTTATGATAGGAAAGATAATATCATTCATTACACATTCTTCCTCATACCCAAAAGTCCAAAAAAAATATGTATTGAAAATTCATACATAAGCCCCATATCTTTGTTAGATTGTATAACTCATAAATTTCTCAATTCTAACAGTACCACCAGCCGCATTCATTTAATTTAAATTTAGAAAAACTATAAATATCTTTAGAAGTTTAATATAATTTCCAGGATAAAAAAAATTACATACGTCTTCCCAATATATATATATATATATATATATATATCCAAAAGGAATTTGAGTGGTTCAAGGCTGTCAAATACGTATTCGTTATCCATTCTATCGGCAGCCAAATAAAGGATAACCAGAGTATTCGGTGGTTATTCGCTGTATCTAGATTATTCATTCGTCAATATTTTAATATAAATATTAAATATAGGGATATTTATGAAAAACTAATGGTTTCATACTTTTACGAAAAAAACCCATATGCGGTTTATCTTTTAACAAAAAACCACCATGTGGTTTGCACCATTAACGAAAAACCCTATGTGGTTTAAAAACCCCAATACTATTAATTTTCTAGGATATTCTTGAACCATACCCATATGACATGTATATGACTTGTAAAATACCCAAAATGCTTACGGTTTCGAAAAGTTACTTTTTTTTGTTTGGTTGTTGTCATAAAGAGGATGAGAAATGTATTTTGATTATAAAACTAATTTTATAAGTCATGTGCATGTTATATATGGGTAACAGTTCAAGAATATCCAAAATAAACAGTATTGGGTTTTTTGCGAGCAAACCACATTAGGGGTTTTCATAAAAAAATAAACCATACGGGGTTTTTTTCTTAAAAATCAGAAACCACACACGTTGGTTTTTCGTAAATATCCCTTTAATATATTATATAATATATATAAGGTTTTTTTTATATCTCACCTCCAAAACTTACATATGTCTAAATTTCATCCCTAAAATTTTATATTTCTAAATTTCCCCTCTAAAACTTTTAACTTACTCAAAAATCTCCTTTAGTTAGTTTTACACAACATATTATAAAAATTTTCTTTTAGTTTTGAATCTTCACCCATTAAGTGACATGAAAAAGATCAAAATACCCTCAACAATCATCTTGCTCTTTCAAATTAGGACTAGGGTAAGGATTTTTTCTTGATTTCGAAATTGAGGCTTTTCTTTAGACAAAATTTTTGAGGTTTTCCTTCTCACTCGCTTATGGGTTGATGTAAATGAGTTTGAGATCCATATTATACCAATTTTGACAACTCCGATGAAAAACGGTCTATGATCTATTGAAACGAAAAAACCCAAGAAAAAGTTGAAGATGGAAAGAGAGAAAATTTCGGTCGTTTGAGATGAAAGATGGAGGAATTGCGCCTCTAACTCAAGTTCTTAGTTAAATCAAGTAACCTAAATTAAATTCTTACGGAAATATAGATGACGTGGGCTTTTTTCATTAACGAAGAAGTTTTAAGAGAGAAATTTAGAAATATGAAATTTTAGAGGTGAATAGAAATATGTAAGTTTTGGGGGTGAGATATAAAAAAATCATATATATAATACACTCACTAACCTCTAATATGCTTATGGCCTAATGATAAGACGTCTCGAAGTCACAGGCCTAGAGAAGTCACACAACATCGACGTCGCGGTCGTCGGCCAACGTCAAAGTGGTAGGGAGAAGACACGGTTGCTTACTGTTTGGGTCTTGGATAATTTGGAGAATGAAAAAAATAAAGAAAATAACTAACTATATTAATGGATTTATGGTCCTGCTTGGTTAGTTATGGTTATTATTCGAATCTAATTTGGACTGATTATCTGTTATTCAGCCAAAAATCCGGATTATACGGCCAAATAACCGGATTATATGACTGATTTCCGTTTTGACCAGATAATGGAGTGGATAATGTGTTTTCTATCCAATAGGCTAGTAGATTCAGATAAGCGGTTGAGTATCGGCTGGATATTCCATTTTTCGAACCTCACAGTGATTTGTGTCTTTTGTAAATGGGTTTTTTAAGATAATAGTTCTACTTCCGGTGAAAGATACGGGCAGTAATAAAGTTTAAGATGTGATGATATGAAACATATACCTTCATTTTATTATTGGATGTTTCTATATAATCCCCTCTGAACTCTTTCGTAATATATAACCCTTGAATTCTTTATATTTGTGTGTGTAGGCATGATTCTGTCAATTAATTAATTGAGAGACATAAAGTGCCACAAAAGGTAAACCATAAGGGTGTTTATTTAAATGCCTTTTATCTATTGCATAGAACTCTTTTTGGCTAAGTGATACTTGGACTTTGAGATCTTAAGAGACGAAACTATTGGATTAAGTATGGTTAAGCTTAAACCAACAATTTTCAATAAAATGAAAGATCAAATTGTGCTTAACAAAACAAGAATTTTAGAGTTAAATTAAAATAACTGATTATTCTATTTACAGACCACAAACAGTATATGTAACATTTCAAAAAATTTAAAGGTTTATTTTAGAATTTAATTAATGATATAATGTGTTTTCTAAAGATGAAAGCATTTATTGAATTGGGTTTTCATAACTTGGTATAAGTAAATATATCTATACAATTTATTATAATAAAACCAATACTTTTATTTCCCTAATTAACATTATCTTTGACAAGCAAACATATTTTAAATATAATGTTTTTCTAATTTCTTTTTCTTTTTTTTTATAAAATTGGGAGAGAGGGGGAGGTATGGGAGAGATATTATATAGGAGAGAGAGAAGCATGGGGCTATCCATATCGTCTTATTCTCTTTTCATTTTCTTCTTCTCCTCCTCCAAATCTTCATCTCTCAAACACTCTCTCAAGTCCCAAACCCCATTAGCTCTTTCTCAAGGTCACACAAAACTTAGTTTTCCCTCTCTAAAGCTTAACTCTCTCAAGTTTCTTCAACTAAAAGTCACCACCAACCCTTTTTAAGCCTCTTTCATGCTTGGATCTCCTCTTACTTTCCATTTAAAAAGGTAAAAATCTATCTTCTTATCAAGTTTTTAATATTTGCCATGAAAACTATATCTCTTATTTAAAAATCATGTTTTTATGGTTCAAATCTTGTAAAGATAAGTTTTTAAATGGTTACTTGTAGGTGTAGTATGTTAGTGCAAGTTTTCTTGTTGTTACAACTTGTTTTGGTTTGATTGAGTTGGAATTTTGTTAAAAGTTTTGGTTTTAAAGTGTTTTGCAAACTTCAGATTTTCGAGCAGCAAATTTTCTTTTTCAGACGTCTGAGAGTTTTTCTTCAGACGCCTGCGTTCTATCTGTTTAAATTCATGTTGTTTTTCAGACGCCTGAGACTTGATCTTCAAACGTGTGCTCCTTCTCTCGGTTTTCCTCTATGTCTTCTTCAGACGTCTGTATGTTGTTCATCAGACACCTGTGATCTCTCTGTAACTATTTCATGTTGTTTTCAGACATTTGAGCCATAAGCTTCGGACGTTTGTCGCTTCTCTGTTTTAATGAGACATCTTCGTCAGATATCCGAGCTTTGAGCTTCAAGCATCTGATGCTTTTTTTGGCCTGATTAACTTGAGTTTTGCGCCGTGTTTAGTTTGCTTGGGTTTATATCGATATTAATGAGGTTTTCTTGCATGTTTATGATAATAATTGGTTATAGGGTCGATTGCGGAGACTCCTAAGTCGATAAGGAAGGACAAGACGGTCGTAGGCTTCGATTAGCTCGAGCTGCGTTTCAGTGAGTAAATTAGCATATACAAGGGGGAAATCGGATGGATGGCGTATAGCACCTCCGACATCTAAACTATTATGAACATTTATTTATTTATTATAATTCATGTCTCATATGCTTAGTTTACCAATACTATATTTCTTTTTCT
The DNA here is from genome assembly GCA_030015575.1 of Agapanthus africanus. Classification (NCBI taxonomy): domain Eukaryota; kingdom Viridiplantae; phylum Streptophyta; class Magnoliopsida; order Asparagales; family Amaryllidaceae; genus Agapanthus; species Agapanthus africanus. The sequence continues at coordinate 200,714,049 of JASDDO010000010.1, read as the reverse complement.
TTGCTATACTTTTTCGAACACAATTGTTAGGACACATGCACAATAATTAATGATTACCATGCGGTACCAACACAGACTCATATGCTACATGTACACATCATTAGTAATTACCATGCCACATGTAGAACTTATCATGCTTTACATATTATAGTATGATCAGTGTTATGTTTGCATACGTAGACTAGATGTCCGTACTAACCATTATTGTTAGGAATATGTATGCCCTAGAGGCTATTATTGTATGATATACTGGATGCTTGGACATATATATAGAGTACTTTCTTGCTCGACGTGATAGTATGCTATCTGGTTGCTCTTTATCTTAATATGTACACTTGTATTATTATACTGTCTCTCTGATACATGTTGATAAAGCCCTTAGGATATTTGCTTGACTACCAGGACTATGATGTGGATGATACTACTGGGACTTGTGTAGTCTACAAGCACATCCTTTAACTGTTCCTAGTCAAGGGGATATCGAGACAGGGCATCGATATTCTAGAGTAGACTAGTGTGTGCTGGGTTCGCTTAGCACCCTCACTAGGTTTTGGCAGGCATCAAGTATGCAATTTCAAAAAATTTAGAGTGCTAAGTAACCCGAACTAAGGATCTAACTAGAGAATTAGGGTTTTTAAAGCATGTAAACAACTTTACACCAAGTGAACAAGGAATACAACATTTGTAGACCGGTCCTTCACTTCTAAAGCTCCGTATAGTAGTCCCTTAGCTCCAAGTAGCGGTCTCCCGAACCCTTCTTAGGCTCCACTAGGCGAAAGGAACAAGCTTGCTTAAGGATCTTCGAGGCCAAAGATGATCTACGTCGAAGAATCTCTAACTCAAGCTACCTCTTCACTAATTGATGGATTAGTGAAGCAAACAACCTATACTAAATGGCTAGTTTGGTATAGATTGATGAAGTAGGAATTTTGCTCACTTTAGAATTATTTTTCTCTTTTTCTTTTTCACCTCACTAGAAATCAAGAGAAGAAAAATGAGATGAAGAACCTCAAGTTATCAACCATGGTATGAAAAAATATCTCATATATCACTTGTAAAGACTTAACCATGGCTAAAGATAATGGTTGGGTTAATAAATATCTAGAGTAAAACAAAATTAGTGGACTTAAGTCAAGGCTTCCACATGCTTCCACAAGCATTTTAGCTATGCTAATTTCCACCTAATTTTGATTTTACCCTTAATAATTAATCACCCAAATTATCTTTAGTTAGGTATGAGTCTCATACACCCAAGTCCAATATATCATTTAGCATGACACAAAATTAAATACATTAATATATATCACATATATATTTAAATGTATTTAGTAGAAAAGAAATTCTTAAGTGAGCTAATATTAGTTAATATATATGAATATATCAAATATATAATTTTATATTAAATTATTAAATCAACACTTGATTTAATAATCCGGCTATATCACATACAACCGACTAATATCATTTATATATAACAAATTATCGAATAAACACTTGATTCAATAATCCGGTTATATCACATATAACTTATATCGCGAGATTAGAATACTGTATCACATACACGCATTAATCTCGGTCCCGCACATATCACATATGTGCCCTATTTCGTTTTGCTTGAGTCAGGAAACCTCTTTGTAGGACTCTAAAGACTCGTTAATACACCAGCAGTAGGTAATGATCATATCAGTTACCCACAAGCCGTCAGCGGTACTAGCTGGACGTAACGGCTACCCAGGTATTGAGCGATCAGAAGATCAACAAGCAAGCTTGTCCAAACTCCCGTGAATCCAGTAAGTAACACTACCGTACAGTCCGGTCTCTTCGTCTGATATGTCGCATATCGAGTCTGGGGGTGGTAAACGTCAGACCCCAATAACTTAATAAGTCATGCCGATGTGAGGCTCATAACGGGTCGAGAAACTACTTATAACACTTACCAGTAAATCTCATCATCATCCCTGGCTAGGGACTTTCTGTTATAGCCAATCGAGTATAATGTAACATCAACCCCCAATACCGGGAGAGACGAAAACCCTCCTATCGCTCATTGCCTCCATGTGACTCGGGACTGTACCCAAAATACACCTGTTTGCACGCTCTCTTGAGCGTGGTAGTGAGGAAATCAAAGCACAGTGGGAATCACATAAGACTCTATGACGATTTCGGGTCTACAAACTAACCTGTACCAGTGTCACCAGAGAACTGCTATCTGACGATAGGTATAATACCATCTAGGAGTTCTCGGCGAGTCCTGTTCGGTGTACCTATTCTCCAATGAGCACCGGTGTACAATCTTTGATGTTAAACACCAATGGATGTGGGATCATCTATCGCCCCATACAGGGTCAAGAAACGTACACACTAGATTACTCTGGAATATGGATGCCATGTCTCGATACTCCTTCGACTAGAAACAATTAAAGGATGAACTTGTGGACTACTTTGGCCCCATTAGTATGATCTGTATCATAGTCCTGGTAGTCAAGTACACATCCTAAGGGCTTTATCAACATGTAACGGAGAGACAGTATAACAATACAAGTATACATGTTAAGATAAAGAGCAACCAGATAGCATACTATTATGTCGAGCAAGAAAGTCCTCTCTATATATGTCCAAGCATCCACTATAATATACAATCATGTACAATAATGGACTCTAGGGCATACATATAACTAACAATCTCCCACTTGCACTGAGGCCAATTATTGCAGTATCTCATACCCAACATTTTAAAGAGTCTCTCAAATTGTATCTGCGGGATGGCCTTCGTGAGTGGATCCGCCGTGTTATTCTTCGTGTCAACTCTCCTGACCTTGATCTTCCGGAGATCAACTATCTCCCGGATCAGGTGATACCGCCTCAGAATATTTCTAGATTACTGATGGGACCGGGGTTCCTAGGCCAAAGCCACAGCTCCACTGTTATCACAATACACAAGTATTAGATGCTTAAAGCTAGGAACCTCATCAAGTTCATCTCATGAACTTGTTCATCCAGACAACCTCTTTGGCAGCATCGTTGGTAGTGATGTATTCAGCTTTCATCGTCGAGTCTGTTACGGTATGTAGCTTGGAACTCTTCCAACATATCGTCCCTCCACTGAGAGTAAAGACAAAACCCGAGACTGTCTTACAGTCGTCCTTATCACTCTGGAAGCTCGAATCAGTAAAAGACTCGACATAGAGTTCACCGTTACCATACACCAAGAACAATTCTTTAGTCCTTCTCAAGTACTTAAGAATGTTCTTCACAGCTGTCCAGTGATTTTATCAGGATCTGATTGACACCTACTCACTACACCTAGTGATTATGATACATCCTCTTAGATATATCTCTATAGATCTTAATCCCTGGATATAGGAGGCATCACCCAGATCTTTCATGGAGAAAATGTGATAAGTAGAGCTTGACCGAGTGTAGCATAGGAACATCATTTCCTATCAAGTGTATGTTATCCACGTACAATACGAGAAAGACAACCTTACTCTTTACAACCTTTTTGTATATACAAGGTTCATCAACGTTTTTGATGAAGTCAAACTCTTTGACTGCCACATCAAAACAGATGTTCCAACTCCGCGATGCCTGCTTCAATCCGTAGATTGATTTAAGCAGGTTGCACACCTTTCCGCTGCTCCCACTGTCTACGAAGCCCTCTGGCTGTGTCATGTACTCGCTCTCTTCTAAATCACCATTTAGAAAAGCGGTCTTGACGTCCAACTGCCAGATTTCGTACTCATGGTATGCAACAATGACAAGTAGGATCCTGATGGACTTAAGCATAGCTAATAGAGAAAAGGTTTCATCATAATCCTCCCCTGGTCGTTGACGAAAACCTTTTGCTACAAGTCTAGCTTTTAAAGTCTCAACTTTTCCATCTACACCAAGAATCTTCTCAAGATCCACTTACTCCCAATGGGTTTTACCCCTTCAGGAGCAACTTCCAAAGTCCATACTTTGTTGGTATACATGGATTCCATCTCAGATCGCACTGCATCCAGCCATTTCATAGAGTTCCCACTCGTGATTGTTAGTTGTATGTATGCCCTAGAGGTCATTATTGTACATGATTGTATATTATAGTGGATGCTTGAACATATATAGAGAGGACATTCTTGCTCGACATGATAGTATGCTATCAGGTTGCTCTTTATCTTACCATGTATACTTGTATTGTTATAATGTCTCTCCGTTACATATTGATAAAGCCCTTAGGATATGTACTTAACTACCAGGACTATGATGTAGATCATACTAGTGGGTCCAAGGTAGTCCACAAGTTCATCCTTTAATTATTCCTAGTCGAGGGAGCATCGAGACAGGGCATCGATATTCCAGAGTAGACTAGTGTGTACGTTTCTTGACCCTGTATGGGGCGATGGATGATCCCACATCCATTGGTGTTTGACATCAATGATTGTACACAGGTGCTCATTAAAGAATGGGTACACAGAACATGACACGCCGAGAACTCCTAGATGGTATTATACCTATTGTCAGATAGCAGTTCTCTGGTGACACTGGTACAGGTTAGTCTGTAAACCCGAGATCATCATAGAGTCTTGTGTGATTCCCACTGTGCTTTGATTTACTCCCTACCACGCTCAAGAGAGCGTGCAAATAGGTGGATTTTAGGTACAGTCCCGAGTCACATGGAGGCAATGAGCGATAGGAGGGATTTCGTCTCTCCATGTATTGGGGGTTGATGTTGCGCTATGCTCGATTGGCTATAACAGGAAGTACCTGGCCAGGGATGATGATGAGATTTACTGGTAAGTGTTATCAGTAGTTTCTCGACCTGTTATGAGCCTCATATCGGCATGACTTATAAAGTTATTAGGGTCTGACGTTTACCACCCTAAGGCTCGATATGCGACATATCATACAAAGAGACCGGACTGTACGGTAGTGTTACTTACTGGATTCACGAGAGTTTGGAAAAGCTTGCTTGTTGATCTTCTGATCTCTCAATACCTGGGTATCCGTTACGTCCAGCTAGTACCGCTGACGGCTTGTGAATAACTGATATGATCATTACCTACTGCTGGCGTATTGACGAGTCTTTAGAGTCCTACACAGAGCTTTCCTGGCTCAAGCGAAATGAAGTAGGGCGCATATGTGATATGTGTGGGACCGAGATTAATACGTGTATGTGATACCGTATTCTAATCTCGCGATATATGATATCGGTCGGCTATATGACATATAGCCGGGTTATTAAATCAAGTATTGATTCGATAAGATGATATAAAAGATATCAGTCGGTTATATGTGATATAGCCGGATTATTAAATCAAGTGTTGATTTAATAATTTAATATATAATTATATATTTGATATATTAATATATATTAACTAATATTAGCTCACTTAAGAATTTCTTTTCTACTAATACATTTAAATATATATGTGATATATATTAATGTATTTAATTTTGTGTCATGCTAGATAATACATTGGATATGGGTGTATGAGACTCACACCAAACTAAAAATAATTTGGGTGATTAATTATTAAGGGAAAAATCAAAATTAGTTGGAAATTGGCATGGTTTAGGATGCTTGTGGAAGCATGTAGAAGTCTTGACTTAGTCCACTAATTTTTTTTACTCTAGATATTTATTAACCCAACCATTATCTTTATCCATAGTTAAGTCTCTACAAATATCTATAAGATATTTTTTTCACCCAAGGGTTGACATTAGCTCATCTTCTTCATCTCTTTCTTTTCTCTCTAGCTCTTGAGTGAGGTGAAAAAGAAAGAAAGAAAAATAATTCTAAAGTGAGCAAAATTCCTACTTCATCAATCTATACAAAACTAGCCATTTAGTATAAGTTGTTTACTTCACTAATTCCTCAATTAGTGAAGAGGAAGCTTGAGTTAGAGATTCTTCGATGTAGATCATCTTCGGCCTCGAAGATCCTTAAGCAAGCTCGTTCCTTTCGCCTAGTGGAGCCTAAGAAGAGTTCGGGGGACCACCGCTTGGAGCTAGAGACTACTACACGGAGCTTTAGAAGTGAAGGACCGGTCTACAAAGGTTGTATTCCTTGTTCACTTAGTGTAAAGTTGTTTACATGCTTTAAAAACCCTAATTCTCTAGTTAGATCCTTAGATCGGGTTGCTTAGCACTCTACATTTTTTTAAATTGCATACTTGATGCTTGCCAAAACCTAGTGAGGGTGCTAAGCGAACCCTGCAGTGGTATTGATCTCAAAAATATCTAATAACCGCAATCAAGAACGGTGTCGCTTGATAGCTAGCCGGTGAATACGGGTCGGTCCACAGGGATGTTGTGAATTTCCTAATCGCTCAAACGAGTTAATTCCGATGGGCGTCGGATTGATTTAATCTAAAAACTGAATTAATCTATATCTAAATCTTGCTAGGGTTAGGTCTACGTTAAGTTTGGAAAGTCAATAAATCTCACCGCTTTCTATACCCATATGAAGATCTAATTAGGTGTTATGGTAATTATTAATAAAAGGGATTAGAATCATTTGGAAAGATATTTCTTCCTCTAGGTTCTTGTCCTTCCTTTATCAATCCTTACCCTAACCTCCATGGAAAACAATCACAACCGGTCCTTTATACTACGGTATCACCGCTATCTCGTGGGATAGGGTGCCGTAGGGAGCGGTATGTGCATGTATGCATAGAGTCCTATGAAAATATATGACGGGCAAGAAAGGGGATGAGAGATCTTCGTCTCTCAAGCCTTCCCCAGATCTAACCCTAACAAGCGAAGAGACTACTCACTCATTAGGGAATTGAAATACATTTATCTAGGGCAGAGAATAAAAATTACCTAGGGCAAGAATTGAAATCTAAACTAGAGCAAGGAATTAAATCTACTTACAGATGCATCTCTCCAATCATCAACGTAGGGTTGTCAGATCTGAATTCATGAATTGAAAAGAAACACCGATGCTCTCCATAAAGAATTCTCAATTTATTATTAAAAGGAGGCATGAAAAGAGCAATGATTTGGGCTTCTATTTATAGGAGATAGAAACCCTAAGTTACAATTGATTCGCATATCTACATTTACCAAAATATCCTTAGGAAGACCTAGTCAAAGTAGACTTCCAAGCTTTAGTAAAATTTTATGTCTGGAAATTTTGGAACTGATTCTGGGCTTCTTGGGCTTTTTATTTCTTTGGATCTTTATTCAATTTGGCTTCTCTATTTCTTCCAGATCTCCAATGAACAATTGCAGTGGACTTTTAACCATTTGTTTTGTAATCTTGGACCTTGCGTTGCCTTGTATTGATCTTTTGTGTAGGCTTGATTAAGATCCTTCTATTTGTTGGTCAAAGTCCCTTTTTTGTGTCGTCTTTTGTCTTTTTCACTGTTTTCGCTCCAAGAACCTGTAACCTGTAATATGTAGCAGACATGGATCAAAAGCACCTGTTTATTTATAAAAAGAATAAGAATGGGGAATATAATAATACAATATTATGGTGTGAACAGGTATCAGAGCCAAGGTAGAGCATTAGGAGTGTAAGTCTATGTCGCGCACCCCACGTGCCCGCGGGGAGGCGGAATTTGCAAAAAACGATTTTTCAAAGCTCGCAACACGGACTTAAACTCCAGGATCGATGCTAAACCTGTAAGTCTACGGTAGCGCCACGGCCGCCAATCCGAGGCCAAATGCGAAAACAAAAACTTTTTAGGAAACCGGCGCTATCGTAGTCTTTCACCCGGATTGAACCATTAACGCTAAACTAGCTAACTACTAAGAAGTGAGAGTGGCTATACCGATCGATTCGTGTCCTTCGGTCTTTGGCCACCATCCCAAGCTCTTCGCGGCATCTCCGATCTCCGCTCTCCTCGTTGGAAGGGCACCACATCAACGAGTCTTATTACGGGCTCCCGCTTCATCCGAAGCAACTCGAACATGAAGTTTGCTAGCCGACATGTCCAAGGCGATGTAGAGAATGTGTGTGATAACTTTGTCTCAAGCATCCATTGATTCTCAACACATGAGAGTGTATGGATGGTGGTTGAAGATGATGCCATTGGTGGAAATGGTGAGCTAGAGAAAGAAGAAGAAGAAGAAGAAGAGGCTTTCTTTTGTTATTGTGTGAGATAAAAGATGAGAGCACTAGAATGATAATCCAAGAGCCAACCCCAAGCCTATGGCTGCACTCTCTCTCTCCATCCATCATTTCACACCCTTAATCAAACACTAATGTGGCATTTGCACAATTAAAGAGACCATGAGTCACTAAACATGTCCATGTCACATTTAATGCACCTCATCATGAACTAAGCTCATAATTTCCACCAAAATAAACATTAACCCAAATGTTTATGATAATAAAAAGATATGGCAACATCTAAAGTAAACTCGTGACGGATAACAAGGATACCCCTCACCTGTATATACATACCTGCATCCGCATTCCGACTGAATGCGAATGCGATGGGACTAAAGTAATCCAACAAATCTAATACTAGGATCTGGCTTAAACCAAAGCCCACTAGTATGATCCGTCCGATCATGATCCGTGCACAAGTGCACGTATATGATCGAACCCTGCCATAATACTATACGACCTCTATAACGTTTCGCCCGAAACTTGAGAAACTGTCTGTGGGGGACTCTAAAGACTCATCAATACATTGGCTATGGATTTAACCACTAGCACGTCAGTGGCACTAGCTGTATGTAACGGCTATCCATGTATCGACAAAAAGGGAAGCCGATGAGCGAACTCATCCTGGAACCCTACTGAGCCTGTCACTGACAATATCCGTACAGTCCGGTCCGTTCATCTATGAGTATCGCATGTCGGGCCTAGGGGGTTGGTAAACGCCAGACCCCCAAAAGCGGTACAAGTCATGTCGGAGTGTAGCCCAGAACACCCCGAGATACTACTGGAATACCTACAAGTAAATCTCTTGCCTTGGCCAAGGACTGTTAGATATGTATGCCCTAGAGGCCATTATTGTATAGTACTAGTTTGTATAATATATTTTGGAGGCTTGGGATATATATACGGGTTTACGACAGTCTTGCTCGATATAGTAGTATGCTACTTGGTTTGGTTCTATCTTAATATGTGTATATGTTTCTTTTAACATATCGCTAATACATATTGATGGAGCCCTTAGGATCTTTGCTTGACTACCGGCGTTGTGATGGCGATCACACTAGTGGGGGCTGGGTAGTCTATAAGTACATCCTTATTTTGTTCCCTAGTCGTAGGATTATCGAGACAGGGCATCGATACTCCAGAGTAGACTGGTGCATACGCTTCTCGTCCCAGCAGGGGAGATGGTCTGTCCCACAGCCATCAGTACGTCGTACTGGAGATAGTATGCATGTGCTCGTTAGGTTACGAGTACACTGGACAGGACTCATCGGGAACTGTTGGTTGGTATTATACCTATCATCAGTTAACAATTCCCAGGTAACATGAGTACAGCTTAGTCCGTTGACTTGACACTGTCACTTCGCCTCAAGTGTGTTCCCACTGTTCTTAGATTACTACCCTACCACGGCTCTATTGAGTCGTGCAAACAGGTAGTAGTTGGGTGCAGTCCCGAAGCACTTGGAGGCAGTGATGGTTAGACAGGATTCGTCTCTCCCGGTATTGGGAGTTGATATCGCGCTGTGTAGGAAAGCCATTACACATAGTCGTCCCTAGCCAGGGTAAGCGAGATTTGCTGGTAGTGTTACCAGTAGTTTCTCAGGGTGTTCTGGGCTACATTCCGACACGACTTGTACCGCTATTAGGGGTCTGACGTTTACCGCCCCTAGGCCCGACATGCGATACTCTTAGACGAACAGACCAGACTGTACGGAGATTATCACATTCAAGCTCAGTAAGAGTTCGGATGGGTTCACCTCATTAGTCTTCTTGTCGGCATCTATCTGGGGACCGTTACGTACAGCTAGTACCGCTTGCGGCCTGTGGTTAAACCCACTGCCAGCGTAGTGTCGAGCCTTTAGAGTCCCACACAGAGGGTTATTCTCCTTTGGGAAAAACAGAGTAGAGGTCGCATGGTTTTACGACAGGGTTCGTTCACATCCGCGCACTTGTGCACGTTTGGTGTCCGGGCAGTTATTACTAGCGGGCTTTGGTTTAAACCAGATCCTAGTAATTGTTTTGGGATTGGTTTTGTCTCAGTGTATTCGTGTTCCTCGGAACACGGATGCGGGTGTGTATGCACAGTTGACTGAGGCAGAGGCAGAGGATTCTCATTAGGATTGTTGACCGTTTGACTTTGGTTGACTTGTTGACCGTTGACTTTTTCTAAACCCTAATGAGAATGAGAAATATGATTAATAATATTAATTAAGGATTATTGTGCCATGGTTGAGTTGAACATTTGACTTTTGTTGACTTTGTTGACCGGTTGACCATTGTGGACTTGTTGACCATCATCATTCCATTTCAAAGATGCTTCTTGTTCTTTGCAAAATGCATTAAATGAATGTAATGATAATGGTCATTCATAAACTAACCATCACAATTCTTAATTATTATTATCATCATCATTATTCCAAATATGTGAGCATGGTTGCAAGATGAGAGCTCATTCTATCATATTCTTTCTCTCTCTTGAAAGAAAGCTCTCCCTCTTCCTCTCTCAAAGTTTAAGTGTTCCATGAGTTGGAAATCATAAAATTTTGAGACAAAACCACCATAACTCCTCTCTACTCATTCTAGGGTTCTAGGTTTAGTAAACCAAGCACCTTAGTTATCTCTAGGTTGAGATAGGAGCTCAAGTTCGAGGCCCTCGGATGGATCTATCTTCGGCAAAGAGGAGACGACGAGGAGGAGCCGTTCAAACCACTACAAGGAGCAAGCAAGGAGGAGAACCACAAAAGAAGAGAAGGAGTTCAAGACCTAGGTATAACCATTCTACATAGTAGCTAAAACTTGTAGTTTATTTGTTAGTTTTTGTTTAGCAAAGATCCTTCATGGATGGTCCATGTTACCTAGTGAGGAAAAATTTGATTTTTACCTATTCCGCCTCCCCGAAAGAACCGGGAAGGGTAACGTGGACCTAACAAGGACTTCGTGTAATGGCTCTCCTAGACACAACGCGATCTCACCCCCAATACCGGGAGAGACGTAACCCCTGCCGATCCGCTCACTGCTTCCATGTGGCTCAGGACTGTACCCAACTAAAACCTGTTTGCACGACTCCTTTGAGCCGTGGTAGGGTAGTAATCAAAGCACAGTGGGAACTCACATGAGACAAATGATCATCTTAGGTCGATGAACTAACCTGTACACATGTCACCAGGGAACTGCTATCTGACGCTAGGTATAATACCAACTAGCATGTTCCCGGCGAGTCCTGTCCGATGTACTCATAACCCAATAAGCACCTGTACACGTCTTAGGTGAACCAACTGACACCAATGGCTTGTGAGACCAGCCACCACCCCTCGTCGGGGTCTCGATCGTATACACTAGTCTACTAATGGAGTATCGATGCCCAGTCTCGAAACTCCCACGACTAGGGACACATTTAAGGATATGCTTATAGACTACCCAACTCTCACGTATATGATCGCCATCATACTGCTGGTAGTCAAGCAAAAATCTTAAGGGCTCTATCAACGTGTAATAGTGATCTGTAATGTCACTTAAAGCTGTACACGATGATAAACTCAAACCATGTAGCATACTATTCTTATCAACGTGTAATAGTGAACTACAGTGTCACCCAAAACATATACACGATGATAAAGACAAACCTTATAGTACACAATCCTCTCGAGTAAGACTGTCCTACCAATATAGGTCCTCCCTCAATCATTGCAATCACGTGCCTACGATCCAATAATTAACTTTGAGGGCACTATATCCAACAATCTCCCACTTGCACTTAAGGCTAATTATCGCGACATCGCATACTCACATCCCGTGTGATACCGAACACCCAACTTCTTTACTGATTAGTCTCACAAAGCTTGTTTGTGAAACTATTGCGTTCTAGAAATAGCCTCAGCTAGTGGATCCGCTCTGATGTTTCTTTCTATATCTCTCTTAATCTCAAGTTCGCGGAGAAAGATATCTCCCGAATTGAGCAATACCTGTCTTAGAATATGTGTGGATATCTGATGGGACCTAGTTCACATATGAACACCAAATCCAAACTTCTTAGATTGTATCGACAATTGAACTTAATCAGTATCCTGCGCCATGCCCCCCTCAGTATTCGCTTGGACCACCTGTCCAAACTACTGCCCCTCATCAGAGGGAAAACTATAACTCTGACAGTCACTCTGTCAACCAGGTCACCTTGAAAGCCTGGAATGATAACCGTCCCTCGAAGGAGACTGCTGTTATCAAATCCCTAGAACATCCACTTATGTTCTAAAACTTCTTCCGAACGTTTCTCCAGGATTGGATCAATATATATAAAGTTATTGCATCTCGTGCAAAAACAACATCTGGTGTGGTACTTGACATCTCATGATTGACTCAATTGCCTAAGCAAGTGATATGCCAATCATGCACATCCCTCTCCCCTTTAATCTGTAAGACACCTTTAGAGAGAGTGACTCCATCACCTGCAGGTATACTACCGTGCCAGGAGTCGTCCATTCTAAGACACCTTTAGAATGCTGTCTAAGTACCCAGATTGGGAAACTACCCAAATCTAGATCTAAAACCATAGATCTAGTAACCGGAATTTCTGACATAATATCCAAGCCCTGTGTGGAGAAACCACTGTGTGACAACCAAAGTATAACCGATCGTAGTATAGGAATTTCACTTCCTACCATGTGTATGTCATCCAAATACCAGGACATCACACCCTACTACCTTCTTAACAGATCCGTCCACTATTCTGATGAAGTCGAAGCCCATGACTGTCACATCAAAAATAGACGATCTATCTCCGCTATATCTGCTTTAGTCTATAAATAGACATAAGCTACTTGTCCACTATGCTTCTGCTGCTCCTACTGACCACAACAACCCTCTGGCAGAATAATATATACGTGCACTTCTAAAGCCAGTTCAGAACGACGTTATACTCATCCTCCTGCCGGGTTTCATAGTCCAGAACAACAGTAATGGCAAGTCTGGGTAAACAAGAACCTCTCTGTCACCATCCTTAAGGCTACCAGAGTACCTCTCGGGTGCCTGAGGTTACCCACCATATCTGCGGAGTGGCTAATGGAATGTCAAACCTGATTGAATCTTTAGGTTCTTATCAAATTTTCAGTAATCGTTTGTGGTTCTGGAATCACTTCCAGTTCTACCATACTCCCACTACTGTTTTCTGAAAAAGTCCATTTTATTAAAATTGTGGCGAGTCAAGAACAATATCACTATTGATCTTCCAGATGGTAGAAAGTCAACCCTCGTCATAGCCCGGGTCAACCCACAAACATCCATTACAAAAACATGCCTTGAGTTATCCAGAGTCTGGTTTTAAGCATAAGCCGAACAACTCCATATACCTTAACATCGTTAAGATATGAGCCATTCTATATCTAATATAGAAACAGAGGCACTGATTTAATTGGAACCAGATTCAAATCATGCAGCTGTCTCCAATGCATGTCAACTAAATGGAGAGAGGCCGTTTAGCATTATTCAACTTAGGAGTGCATCTAATTATGAGTAACCTGAAAGAGAAGTTAGTTCTCAAAACCATTACTATCAACTGAATACCCAACACAAGTATCTACATCTTCGATCACCTTGAATAATCCCGATACTTGCAATACATGGTTCTCTACTTTATTCTTGTACCTATAACTTCTCAAAACTTGGACCTTGTATTTCTACGAAACACTTGTCTAAAAACTAGAGAAGTCATAAGTAAATAGAATATAGTACGAGGACCAACCCCTCTGTAACATTTCAAAATAATAAAATATTATTTTTGGGAATTTTTATAATTTAATATTATTTTAATGAATATTTTAATATTTCGGTATAATTAAATACAAATAAAAGGGAAAAATTTTGGAAAAATTATGGAAAATTCTAAAATAGGGTATTTTATGGAATTATACCATTTTTAAGTTTTTATGATTAGTTTGACACTAATTTAGTGCTAATCGCGATTAAAAATCGCTAATCGGATTTTTGGCATTTTGTGCAAAACATGCACATATCATTTTTTTGCTTTACACTTGTGTTACATTTTCAACCATGATTGTTTTGGGTTCACTATTCTAGTGAGAAGGATTTAGAAAGAAAAGAAAAGAAAAGAAAAGAAAAGAAATGGGAATAGAATATTAGGTATGGTGTGAGAGAGAAAGGGGGGTGTTTGCCTTTGACTTTTGTGAGCCATTCCTCTTCATTTTCCAACACTCATCTCTCTCTCTCTCTTCTTCACATTGCTGCTGCTGCTGCCTCTCTCTCTTCCTCTTCACAAAATTGCCACAAACACCTTGAAAAAAAACCCAAAATCCCACTCCCATTTCACAAAAAGTGTGTACAAGCTCAAGACAAGCATTTTGGACCAAGAAAGCAAGGATTTTGGCCACTTGGGGCAACTCAAGAAAATTCTTGAGTTGCCAAATGAGGTATTTACCGAACCATTAGCTTAGTTTTTGCATTACTTTTAACACCATGTTAAGATTGAATCGATATCGGGTAGTTTTGTGGACATGGGAAAAACCTAGTTAGGGTTTGAGGAAATTTTGGGTTGTGATGTGAAATTGAGCTCAGTAGAGGCTACATGAACACCCTAGTGCTAGAATTAAGAGCTAAACCAGAGAGTTTAAACCCGGAATACGGATTTAGAGATCGATATCAGAAGATTTGTGAAATCTGTGAAGATTATATTGAATCTGCTATCACCCCGAGACTTTGAAATTTTTTTTGGTTTGACAGTGAGATGTGCAGGCACCCAGGAAGCTACCACCAAGACCCCAGACCCTAACTCTTTTTCCCGGCCGCCAATTTAATCCATCTGGCCGCAATTTGCGGCCAGACCTGCACCAATTTGGCTCGTTTTGGTTTTGGTGCCCCCTTATCAGTAGATTAGACCCCTGGCATGTGCAAATTTGTCTAATTTGACCTAGGGTGAAATCTGGAGCCTTTTTCCTTAGTGCTGCTTGGATTCGTGTTTCCGTATTCCGTATTTTTAATTCTGAATGTGTATATTGTGTTTTACCTCGACTACTTGGCGTTTATACGACAATATCGAGGGTTGTTTGATGGTTTTGAAAGCGTACCCTTAGGTTTTAACCTATAGGCCTTTTAGCGTATCGTGTTGGTTTTCGCGTGTCGTTTAGTTTCGATTTAGTTTTAATGCGATGCGATACGTGTGATATGTAGGTACCCCACGGTGATCCGAGGCGATGAAGATGATGGTGGCAATATCGACACCGACACGCAAGATACAAGGTGAGTAGATTATATCTACGGGGGAAGTCGGGTGGATGTCGTATAACACCCCCGCAGTCCGAAGTTGGTATACTATATATGTACATACATTATATATATATGATAGCTTATTGCGTGACATGGAGATCATAGATGTGTTAGGTGTACTATGGAGTAACATTTCAAAAAGATAAAATATTAATTTTGGGAATTTTTATAATTTAATATTATTTTATTGAATATTTTAATATTTTGGAATTATTAAATACAAATAAATGGGGAAAAGTTTGGAAAATTCTAAAATAGGGTAAATTAGAGAATTATGACATTTTAAAGTTTTTGTGATTAATTTGACACTAATTTAGTACTAATCGCGATTAAAATCGCTAATCGGTTTTTAGCTTTTTTGTGCAACACATGCACATATCACTTTTTCACACTTGTGCATTTTCTTGCCATGCTTTTCATTTGGGTTTACTATTTGAGTGAGAAGGGTTTTAAAAGGAAAAAGAAAAGGAAAAGAATAAAGAAATGGGTAGTTGGTGAGAGAGAGAGAGAGGCATGGGCTTCATTGACTAAGGACTTAACCATTTCTCCCATCATTTCCCTCCCTCTTCTCCCTTCTCCTGCTGCTGCTCCGGCACCTCCTTTCCCTCCCCTCTTCAATCTCCAAAACACCTCTAAAACAACCCCAAAACCCAATCTCCATTTCATTAAATGTGTGCACAATCCCTAGATCTACACTTGGTGCTAAAGAAGCAAGGATTTTGGCCACTAGGGGGCAACTCAAGAAAATTCTTGAGTTGCCAAATGAGGTATTTTCTGGACCTTAAACTTAGTTTATGCATTTCCTCACCCTCATATTAAGATCGAATCGATATTGTGTGATATTGTGGACTTGTGGATAACCTAGTTATGGTTGTGATGATTTATGGGTTGTAATATGAAATTGAGGTCCGTAGAGGTTATACCATCACCCTAGTGTATGAATTGGAAACCCAAAACCTAAAGCTTAAACCATAATACGGATTTTAGAAACCGATATCGGGGAATTTATGAAATCTGTGAAGGGTATATTGAATCTCCTATCACCCGAGACACCCTAAATTAAAATTGATTGGACAGTGACACGTGCAGGCACCCAGGAAGCTACCACCAAGACCCCAGCCCCTACTTCCATTTCCAGGCCGCAAATTCCTCCATTCTGGCAGCAAATTGCGGCCAGACCATGATGGAATTGGCTCGTTTTGGTTTTGGTGTTCCCTTATCTGTAGTTTAGACCCCTGGTATATTTAGATTTGTATAAATTGACCTAGGGTGAAATCTGGGACATATTTCCTAAGTTGCTGTTTTGGATTCGTGTTTCCGTATTCCGTATTTTTGATTCTGAAATTTTGTCTTGTGTTTTACCTTGAATATTTGGCGTTTATACGACGATATAGAGGATTTATTGATGGTTTTAAAGGCGTGCCATAGGTTCTAACCTATAGGCCTCTTATCGTATTATTTTGGATTTCATGTGCCGTTTTAGCTTTGATTTGGTTTTAATGCGCATATACGATACTTTGATGTGTAGGTACCCCATGAAGACTTCGGGATGACAAGCAAGCGCGTGGCGACGTCCACAAATGAAGACGCTAGGTGAGTAGATTATATCTACTGGGGGAAGTCGGGTGGATGGCGTATAGCACCCCCGTAGTCCGTAGTTGTTATTGTATATGATAGTTAGGTGTATTATGGATAGTGTAGGGTTAGAAGTGACTAGTGTAGTTCATAGTCGCGAACCCTAGAATAGAATTACACCTACACGCACACCCTTGCATATTACCTATACTTACACGGTGTTAATGATGATATTGGATGACTTTGGAGATGAGTCGATGATATTGGGCTTTGTGCCGCGAGATCGGTGATGTGGTATGATTCGTATTTGGGATACGAAATGTGATTCTTGCGGGTTTGGGATGTGTGTTTACCCCCGCATTCATACTTTGTAGTTGGTATCAGTTGTACTAGACTTAGATCAGTACCCCAGCTTTTGTGATATGATATGATGATAGTGATATCTGAAGTGTGATGAGATAGTGTGATATTGACCCGTACCCAGCTATTGGGATGCCGTATGACTATTTACCGTATGAGCTTTACATTGATGATAGATCCGCACTCATGACTTGAGGATGTCATATGATATACTGTATCGTACGCGATACTATTGAGGCGGAATCACCGACTATTATATCTATATATATATCGACTCAGATGTTAGGCGGTTTCCTTACCTGTAGCTCAGCTTGTTAGTTCAGCTGTATAGTTTAGTGTAGTTGTTAGATTAGATTAGACTCCTACCTATTTCAAAACTAGCGGGTCGTGGGTATTTTAAAAGACAAGTCAAGGGATCTACGGACATTTCAAAAAGGCGTATCTTTTCATAAAAATACCGTAGCCCCTATTTTCAAAACCCCATGATTCGTGATATTTCAAAAGGCACCATTTGTAGGACTTATATTAGATTAATGCAGATTAGTTATAGTTGCGTCTAGATTCAGCTCCCACTCTTTTTGTGGTTCGCTTTGCATCGCATTCTTATATTATGTTTCATACTCCATTATTGATATCATGATGTTAGGACACCAGCACCATTACCGATGTTGTGTATGTACCACGTACACTTACTTGCCGGCTCACACACATCTTCATCGGTAATTGCCATGTCACGTACACTTTAGAAAATACTATTGCTTGTCATAACCTATTAGCTAATAGTTTAGACATTGTAGTTATTACCTGCTACTTCATGCATACTGTTATTCATTGTTATGCCGCATTCATGGATTCTCATGCATATATTCACTATTTTACGTGTTACTGAGGTTTTGGATTTGGATTTCCGTGAGATTTTCTGGATTTGGAGGAAAACCGCAAAAACACAGATAAACATTTTCTCTCTTTTAAAATAAAAAGTGCGGTTTTCCCATGATGTATGAGTCGTCCACCATGAGTTTGCTGATGGATTTGGAAACCCGATTCGAGGAGACGGATGAACCGTTTCGGGTACATGGTGGACCCGGTGCGGTACCCCGGGGCAAGATGAATGTGGTGACGACGTTGAGCCTGGCAGGGGAGCACTACCGACCGGTGATTTTACCTGACGCGTCGGATATCCGGAGGATACCGTCGTGGTCTTGAGATTGATAGTAGGGGCCGGTCTGGACTGACGACGCTCTAGATTTTGTGATTGGGATACAGAGATATCGGGATATTTGGATTACGTTTTGTGCCGATGTTAGGCACTGTTTTATGCTGATTTCATTATGATACCTCATTTTAAAAATACAAAGGAAATCTCACTAAAGTATGAAGACAGTTTCTTCATTTACATGTATTCTGTTCTCATGCATTCATACCTCATTCTTATGTTATATTGCTACCTGAGGCACTGACACAGGCACATGAGATTACACTCAGGTTAGATATTTACCCTAGCCTTGTTATAGGCTGCATGTTTTATATTGAGGATTTTGTACTGATCGTTTTGACCTAGGATTATGTCTTACGTTCGGTTTCTGCTTGTAGTTATTCTCTATTCACGAGTTGGCAACTCACCCCCGTTGTGCCACAGTTCTTGCAGGTTTTGCCGTACAGGTTCCTTTGCGGCATTTCTCGCACATTGCTTCCTTGAGGGTGAATTGCATTTGGTAGGTGGTTTCTTTTGCATCAAGAACCACCATTGTACTTATATTATTCTTTGTATCTAGAATTTCCATCAACCAAATTTGTATATTGTTTCAGACCCAGACTTTAGTGATGTATTATTTGGCCTTAGAGTCGCGCTTAGTAGTATTGCGGTTTTCATGCTTACTGTGTTTCTTTTGGATTTGATCCTCGCCTTTCGGCGTTGTATATTATATTGCATGTGTGGTTGTGACCGTCAATTGACGAAGAGCTAGCTCCCGCTTGGGGATGCCTTTTATCATTGTATATATGTTATGCTTGTTGTACCCCGTTCGGGGCCAGTATTTACAAAAGAAACTCTGCAGAAATTTTTAGAAAAGACTTTCTCTTTTAAAAATGCACCTTCGGCTTAGTTATTTAAAAACCTTGACTTCAAACATATTTTCCTTCACTTCTTTAAAACCAGTTTTCTTTACTTACTCTTAAAATGGTTTTAGATTTCTGGGCTTTGGCTTACTTGGATCAGATGGAGTCCTATAGATTTCATATGGTTCAAAGGCCAGTCACGTGCTCTTTCGGGTCGTGACAAAAGTTGGTATCAGAGCGCTAGGTTGACCTTGGTTCGAGTCTAAGTTTGACTATGTGGAGCCTAGGGCGTTTATATATATACGGAACTTAGGCTTGACCTTACGGAACTTAGACTTAGTCGAGGGGGTATTAGACCCGAACTTTCGTCGTATAGGATGACCCTTTGTTGATGGAATAGGTGACTAAAGTAGAGTGACGTACCGTTGGTATGTTCCGCGGCATACTTACGACACGCCACTCCGCTTAAGGAACCTTAGGATGTACATATTTTCGAGATCAGTGATTCTCTTTATATCCATGATTATACATCCATTTGAGATCCCCGATTCTATTAGTCCATGATCATACCTTCATTGATGCTGTTCCTTCTTATGATCATGTATCCACTCTGGATCTGTTGTTTCCTTTCTTTCCATTGATCTGCTCTCTTCGATACTCGATTGAGGTTCCTGTCGCCATGTTTGAGCGCAGTTTGGGCTGCTGCTAGGGTTACGGTCAGTGCGAGCTCGTCTGGTACGAGGGCTGACCATTGTGTTTTCTGGTGACATGGGAACGTCTCGAGTTAGTATTGGTGATTGTGACCTCTAGTGGAGGCGAGTGCTTGGTTTTGCACCGGATGATCGGGCCATTGTTAGAGCTGCCAGTTGAGAGAGGACTGTTGATGTACAACATACCTCAGAGATTATGGTGTCGCCTACCGTGCAGACAGATGGACCCGCTGTTGCTGAGATTGACAGGATGTCGCTTCCGGAGCTTACGAGCTGAGATTGTCGGAGCTTCCAGGCAGATGTGTGGCAGATGATAGCAAGTCTACTCGATTTGAGAGACGAAGGTGATTCGTCCGATTTATGCGCCGGAGCGGGCCCAGTTGAGTTGAAGATTTCCAGTGTGGAGAGTCTTACTTAGATCTAGAGCAGACCGATTCAGAGATGACCGCCAATGTATCGCCTTTCCTGGAGGATTGAGGCGCTGTTCGGCGTACAGGTGAATGAGCCAGTTGTTGATGCAAATGAGGAGATATCACCCAGATGGTTGGAACTACTGCAGCATGAGCTTATACTTAGAGATATGATGGACGGTCGCTAGTCACCTGAGGACTAATGACTAGGGCATGTGGTTCGTTCGGTTACCGATGCGAGGTCATCAGATAGATTGTTTCCAGCTAGAGACGACTTCGCGCAGATTCGTTGAGAGTCGATAGAGACGATCGAATGTCAGGAGCCCATTTTCCAAGTTTAAAGTATACGGAAAGACATGCAGGTGATTCTATGGACCCTCTAGAAGAATGAAACCCTAACTCGACTTAATGACCGTGTGAAAGCCTTTGAACCTTAGGGTTTGCGGCAGTTCCGCGGCGCCATTAGTGAGGCTTGGGTTTGCCCTTCTACGGCTGGACCACCGACGCTGAGGCATGTACTCGATACTATTAAACTGTACTCGAGATGTTGATCTCTTGGGGGATTATAAGGTTCTGACGAGTCGATTGAATGTTTCGACATCATTCGGATATCATGTGATGGGATGCATTGCTTGGGAGACTCCAGATACGAGTATAGCCGTTGGAGCATAGTCCATGCAGCCACGATGAGACGAGTCCGAATCAGTCGACATTGAAGTAGAGTGAAGAAAAGAGTTCGCAAGAGATTTCGACGAGACGATGTTCCACTCCGCTGACATTAGAGACGTGATACGCACCCAGAGGTGTTGTATATGGATATATCTTCCAGAAAGAAGCGCGATAAGTATGCAGCCGTTCTGGAATAAGAATTTGCTTCAGCAATAGATGATGACTTCCGGGCAATCCTGCAGGAAAGAGATTTGAGAGAGAAATCTCGATAGGACCTTTCTGGAATGCGATACGAGAAGACCTAGACCCAGGAGTGGTCATATTGCGCGCACCCAGCAGGCCAGAGTTGGCATGTCGACGAGGTAGTTGACCAGATTCGGATAAAGGAACTTACCCAGATGCGTTGCGAATTGATCAAGGACGGACGAGTTTTGAGTATTCCTCCGATGGTTGGGACGTGTTCCCGAGGACCTGTTCGGCCTGACATCTTCTACAGAATGATGAAGCTACAGAGTACGCGATTTCGAGTCCGTGTGAGAGACTTCAGATTGATCGTGGACGAGAACAGTGCAGTGCGTAGATATGCATGGCGTGACGTCATAGTGGACGACGATAGAGACAGGTGGAACCAGAGGTTCGAGCGAGACACTGACGAGCTGTCATTACTTCCCGTCGAGACTAGAGACCTGATATGCTTACAGAGACGTTGGGATGTGACCAATTTCCGAGAAAATATTGTGCTGAGGACACAGATGTCTATTGAGCGAGAAGAGGTTATGCAAGAGAGCCAGCCTCCGTACAGATCGGCATAGGCATGATTGGAAGAGACCCTGAGCAGGATTCCTTCCAGGACATTGCTGCAATGATGTTTCCACCCAGGATCAGATGTGTGATGTGCATTCAGAGAGCCAGAGGCCGACGCCAGGGATAGGCTGCCTCACGAGTGGTCATGAGGATTGACCGAGAGACGACCAGAGAAGTGCCAGAACGGAATCGCCCCCGTTAGCACACCTGACAGGGCCGATGAGCCGATTGACTGCGAGATAGGTAATCCGCAGAGAAGATAAGGACCCAGAGTCAGAGGACGCCAGACCGTGAGCAAGAGGTAAGTAGATATCTTGCGCTGCTAGCAGTGGATGCACCGACTCCTCCTCGACCTCGAAGGAGGAACTACCGACGACGGTACTATGATTTGTGATTTTGTGATTCGATTATCACGTATCCGTCATTTTGGATTTCGGTATTTTGGGTGTTCTGTTTGCATGATTTAGTTTTGATGACTGAGTTTCATGATATTTGTTTCATGCACCCACTGGATATTTATATTTTGTGCATAGTTATTACATTCGAGGTATTGATTGTGAATTCACGCCCATCTTATACAGTGATTTGATTTACACTTCCAGCAGAGTTTTCATGCACCTTTAGTGTTTTGATATACGATTTTGTTGCACGCCAGATGCACTAAATCGGGATTCTTCGTGCATGTTACATGCACCTGATTTGGTTGCTGTCAGGCACACACGTTGCCTATGACAGATGTTTCGTGCACACCCGTTGCACCTAGATGTTGTTTTGTACACCTGTATGACACATATATGGATTTTGATTCCTTGCGCACCAGACGCATAGGATATTCTTATATATATACATTTTGTGGATTGATTTTTAGTAGAGCAGTACTCTTTGATGATATTCTCGATGTATTGATGTCTTCGGAGTCCCGACAAATTGGAGTATTACTAAAATTGTTTTAGTATTGGGGGTTTAAATTTAAATTCGGGGACCGAATTTCTTGTAGGGGGTAGATTGTAACATTTCAAAAAGATAAAATATTAATTTTGGGAATTTTTATAATTATTATTATTTTATTGAATATTTTAATATTTTGGAATTATTAAATACAAATAAATGGGGGAAAATTTTGGAAAATTCTAAAATAGGGTAAATTAGAGAATTATGACATTTTAAAGTTTTTGTGATTAATTTGACACTAATTTAGTGCTAATCGCGATTAAAAATCGCTAATCGGTTTTTAGCTTTTTTGTGCAACACATGCACATATCACTTTTTCACACTTGTGCATTTTCTTGCCATGCTTTTCATTTGGGTTTACTATTTGAGTGAGAAGGGTTTTAAAAGGAAAAAGAAAAGGAAAAGAATAAAGAAATGGGTAGTTGGTGAGAGAGAGAGAGGCATGGGCTTCATTGACTAAGGACTTAACCATTTCTCCCATCATTTCCCTCCCTCTTCTCCCTTCTCCTGCTGCTGCTCCTGCACCTCCTTTCCCTCCCATCTTCAAGCTCCAAAACACCTCTAAAACAACCCCAAAACCCAATCTCCATTTCATTAAATGTGTGCACAATCCCTAGATCTACACTTGGTGCTAAAGAAGCAAGGATTTTGGCCACTAGGGGCAACTCAAGAAAATTCTTGAGTTGCCAAATGAGGTATTTTCTGGACCTTAAACTTAGTTTATGCATTTCCTTACCCTCATATTAAGATCGAATCGATATTGTGTGATATTGTGGACTTGTGGATAACCTAGTTAGGGTTGTGATGATTTATGGGTTGTAATATGAAATTGAGGTCCGTAGAGATTATACCATCACCCTAGTGTATGAATTGGAAACCCAAAACCTAAAGCTTAAACCATAATACGGATTTTAGAAACCGATATCGGGGAATTTATGAAATCTGTGAAGGGTATATTGAATCTGCTATCACCCGAGACACCCTAAATTAAAATTGATTGGACAGTGACACGTGCAGGCACCCAGGAAGCTACCACCAAGACCCCAGCCCCTACTTCCATTTCCAGGCCGTAAGTTCCTCCATTCTGGCAGCAAATTGCGGCCAGACCATGATGGAATTGGCTCGTTTTGGTTTTGGTGTTCCCTTATCTGTAGTTTAGACCCCTGGTATATTTAGATTTGTATAAATTGACCTAGGGTGAAATCTGGGACATATTTCCTAAGTTGCTGTTTTGGATTCGTGTTTCCGTATTCCGTATTTTTGATTCTGAAATTTTGTCTTGTGTTTTACCTTGAATATTTGGCATTTATACGACGATATAGAGGATTTATTGATGGTTTTAAAGGCGTGCCATAGGTTCTAACCTATAGGCCTCTTATCGTATTATTTTGGATTTCATGTGCCGTTTTAGCTTTGATTTGGTTTTAATGCGCATATACGATACTTTGATGTGTAGGCACCCCATGAAGACTTCGGGACGACAAGCAAGCGCGTGGCGACGTTCACAAATGAAGACGCTAGGTGAGTAGATTATATCTACTGGGGGAAGTCGGGTGGATGGCGTATAGCACCCCCGCAGTCCGTAGTTGTTATTGTATATGATAGTTAGGTGTATTATGGATAGTGTAGGGTTAGAAGTGACTAGTGTAGTTCATAGTCGCGAACCCTAGAATAGAATTACACCTACATGCACACCCTTGCATATTACCTATACTTACACGGTGTTAATGATGATATTGGATGACTTTGGAGATGAGTCGATGATATTGGGCTTTGTGCCGTGAGATCGGTGATGTGGTATGATTCGTATTTGGGATACGAAATGTGATTCTTGCGGGTTTGGGATGTGTGTTTACCCCCGCATTCATACTTTGTAGTTGGTATCAGTTGTACTAGACTTAGATCAGTACCCCAGCTTATGTGATATGATATGATGATAGTGATACCTGAAGTGTGATGAGATAGTGTGATATTGACCCGTACCCAGCTATTGGGATGCCGTACGACGATTTACCGTATGAGCTTTACATTGATGATAGATCCGCACTCATGACTTGAGGATGTCATATGATATACTGTATCGTACGCGATACTATTGAGGCGGAATCACCGACTATTATATCTATATATATATCGACTCAGATGTTAGGCGGTTTCCTTACCTGTAGCTCAGCTTGTTAGTTCAGCTGTATAGTTTAGTGTAGTTGTTAGATTAGATTAGACTCCTACCTATTTCAAAACTAGCGGGTCGTGGGTATTTTAAAAGACAAGTCAAGGGATCTACGGACATTTCAAAAAGGCGTATCTTTTCATAAAAATACCGTAGCCCCTATTTTCAAAACCCCATGATTCGTGATATTTCAAAAGGCACCATTTGTAGGACTTATATTAGATTAATGCAGATTAGTTATAGTTGCGTCTAGATTCAGCTCCCACTCTTTTTGTGGTTCGCTTTGCATCGCATTCTTATATTATGTTTCATACTCCATTATTGATATCATGATGTTAGGACACCAGCACCATTACCGATGTTGTGTATGTACCACGTACACTTACTTGCCGGCTCACACACATCTTCATCGGTAATTGCCATGTCACGTACACTTTAGAAAATACTATTGCTTGTCATAACCTATTAGCTAATAGTTTAGACATTGTAGTTATTACCTGCTACTTCATGCATACTGTTATTCATTGTTATGCCGCATTCATGGATTCTCATGCATATATTCATTATTTTACGTGTTACTGAGGTTTTGGATTTGGATTTCCGTGAGATTTTCTGGATTTGGAGGAAAACCGCAAAAACACAGATAAACATTTTCTCTCTTTTAAAATAAAAAGTGCGGTTTTCCCATGATGTATGAGTCGTCCACCATGAGTTTGCTGATGGATTTGGAAACCCGATTCGAGGAGACGGATGAACCGTTTCGGGTACATGGTGGACCCGGTGCGGTACCCCGGGGCAAGATGAATGTGGTGACGACGTTGAGCCTGGCAGGGGAGCACTACCGACCGGTGATTTTACCTGACGCGTCGGATATCCGGAGGATACCGTCGTGGTCTTGAGATTGATAGTAGGGGCCGGTCTGGACTGACGACGCTCTAGATTTTGTGATTGGGATACAGAGATATCGGGATATTTGGATTACGTTTTGTGCCGATGTTAGGCACTGTTTTATGCTGATTTCATTATGATACCTCATTTTAAAAATACAAAGGAAATCTCACTAAAGTATGAAGACAGTTTCTTCATTTACATGTATTCTGTTCTCATGCATTCATACCTCATTCTTATGTTATATTGCTACCTGAGGCACTGACACAGGCACATGAGATTACACTCAGGTTAGATATTTACCCTAGCCTTGTTATAGGCTGCATGTTTTATATTGAGGATTTTGTACTGATCGTTTTGACCTAGGATTATGTCTTGCGTTCGGTTTCTGCTTGTAGTTATTCTCTATTCACGAGTTGGCAACTCACCTCCGTTGTGCCACAGTTCTTGCAGGTTTTACCGTACAGGTTCCTTTGCGGCATTTCTGGCACATTGCTTCCTTGAGGGTGAATTGCATTTGGTAGGTGGTTTCTTTTGCATCAAGAACCACCATTGTACTTATATTATTCTTTGTATCTAGAATTTCCATCAACCAAATTTGTATATTGTTTCAGACTCAGACTTTAGTGATGTATTATTTGGCCTTAGAGTCGCGCTTAGTAGTATTGCGGTTTTCATGCTTACTGTGTTTCTTTTGGATTTGATCCTCGCCTTTCGGCGTTGTATATTATATTGCATGTGTGGTTGTGACCGTCAATTGACGAAGAGCTAGCTCCCGCTTGGGGATGCCTTTTATCATTGTATATATGTTATGCTTGTTGTACCCCGTTCGGGTCCAGTATTTACAAAAGAAACTCTGCCGAAATTTTTAGAAAAGACTTTACCTTTTAAAAATGCACCTTCGGCTTAGTTATTTAAAAACCTTGACTTCAAACATATTTTCCTTCACTTCTTTAAAACCAGTTTTCTTTACTTACTCTTAAAATGGTTTTAGATTTCTGGGCTTTGGCTTACTTGGATCAGATGGAGTCCTATAGATTTCATATGGTTCAAAGGCCAGTCACGTGCTCTTTCGGGTCGTGACATATGGATATTTAGGGTTAGAAGTAAACTAGTGTAGCTCCTAGTCGCGAACCCTAGCATAGGTTTACACCCACACGTACACACATGCTTATTGCTATACTTTTACCGTGATGATGAGGATAGTGGATGATATGTGGAGACGAGTCGATGAGTTTGGGCATGGTGCCGTGAGATTGGCGATATGATGTGATTCGTATTGGGATACGATACGAGATTTTAGCGGGCCTTGGGTCGTGTGTTTACACACGCGCTTATATTGGTTTAGATGGTATCGATTGTACTATACTTAGATCAGTACCCCAGATTATGAGAGATGATGATAAGGACACCAGATAATTGATGAGATGAATGTGATATTGACCCGTACCCAGCTATTGGGAAGCCGTACGACGATTTACCGTGCGAGCTTTATATTGATGATAGATCCGCACTCATGACTCGAGGATATTATATGATGTATATTGTATCGTATGTGATACTATTGAGGCGGGATCACCGACTATTATATTTATATACATATATCGACTCAGATGTAGGTGGTTTCCATACCCCTCCCGATTGACTTGATAGTTGGATGTAGATTACTTAGTAGACATTAGACTATACCCGAGTCATACCATTTTCAAAACTAACGAATCGGGGGTATTTTAAAGATAGGAAAAATGGATTTTACGGATATTATCAAACGACGCATCTTTTCTTAAAACACCGTAGCCCTTATTTTACCAAAAACCCCGATTCGTCTTATTTCAAGTGGCAAAGCTGCATGATATATTTATTAAGGTAGATTCTTCACTGTTGCGTTGATTATTCGATTCCGCATATTCATGCTATTTGCATTGCATTGCTTGTGTTTATTACTATATTACAACCATGTTGTTAGGACACCAGCACCATTATCGATGATGCGTATGTTCCACGTACACTGCTTGCCGGCTCACACACTTCATCATCGATAGTTGCTATGCCACTACACTGTAGTACTATTGCATTCAGGATATGACCCTTGCATGGCATACTTGTGTACCTATATACTGTGTATTCCTATTGTACACCCATACGTGCATGCATACGTATTTGCACATGCATTGATGATTCTGGCTTGATTTGAGATTTGGGAACCGCAAGCTACCTTTTAAAGCTGATTCATTTTAAAGAAGCGGTCTTCCCTAAATATGTGCATATTACTATTCCGTTGTGCATGACATACTGATATGCTTACATTTCTTTTACATGTCGCATATATCATGCTTTGATTATATGCATTGAGATATGTTGTTTCCATGATATTTCTGGATTTGGGAACTGTGGGTATTTTAAAAGAGAATATGTAATTATTTTAAAAACCCGGTTGCCCTTGATATGATATTTCAGTGCCTCCACAATGTGTTTTCTCGGTGCCGAGAGCGACATGTGAAACCCGATTTGAGGAGCGGACGAGGCCGATTGCGGGTACATGGTGGACCCGGTATGTTACCCCGGGGCGAGAACGGATCTGCTGTGTAGCTAGGCGGTGAGCCTGACAGAGGGACCACTACCTACCGGTGATTGGTTGGACCTAGAGGTTATCCGGAGGATACTGAATAGAGTCGATAGATGGATATTGGCGTACTGCCGGGGCCGAGGGCCGATTCCACAGACGGAGCCCGTGGGCTGATCCGGACTGACGGAGCCCGATATATGAGGATTTACGTGCCGATGCTGGGCACAGCTTTCATGACGTTTTTGAGTGTCGATGCTGGACACTCTAGTTCCTTGATTTTGACGTGTCGCGAGGGACATAGATGGTTTATATCCTCATATTTCCATGCATATGCTTTATGATATTTACATGCTTGATGGTTATTGTCATTGGGTGGCGAGTGGATGGGATCCACATACATACAGATTTGATTACATTGATCATACCTCATATTTATGATATGTTATTACCTGAGGGACTGGTACGAGCACTTAGCACTACACTCATGTATAGAGGTTACATTGCCACTTTAGCATGCTTCAGACTTATTCATATTGAGGTTTATATATTTCTGATCGTATTGACCTAGGATGAGTCATACGTTTGATTTATGCTTGTAGATATTTTCTATTCACGAGTTGGCAACTCATCCCCATTGTGCCACAGTTTCTTGCAGGTTTTGCCGTACAGGTTTCTTTGCGGCTTTTCTGGCTCATTGCTTCCCTTACGGATGACTTGCTTTGGTAGGTGGGTTCTTTTGCATCAGAACCACCATTGTACATGTATTATTCAGTTGTATCTAGTAATTCCATCAACCAAAACTTGTATATTATTTCAGACTTAGAAATCAGTTATGTATTATTTCGACCTTAGAGTCGCGCGTTGTAGTATTACGGTTTTCATGTTGTTTTGAGTTTCATTCTGAGTTTTGATCCTCGCCCTTCGGCGTTGTATATTATATTGCTTGCGTGGTTGTGACCGTCGATTGACGAAGAGCTAGCTCCCGCTTGGGGATGTCTTTTATCATTGCATATATATTATTCTTGTTGTACCCCGTTCGGGGCCAGTATTTACAAAGGAAATTCTGCCGAAATTTTTAGAAAAGATTATACGCTTTAAAAATGCATATTCGACTTGCTTATTTAAAAACCTTGTATTTAAAACATGATTTCTTCACTTCTTAAACTATTTTTCCTTCATTTATTATTAAAAATGGTTTTAGATTTCTGGGCTTTGGCTTACTTGGATTAGATGGGGTCCTATAGACTTCATATGATTCAAGGGCCAGTCACGAGCTATTTTGGGTCGTGACACCCTCTGTCCTAATGGACACTGGACAATATACAATACTTTGTATAAGTCCCCTGAGTTGAATAACTCAAACCCTGTGCGTCGTAGGTTGAAAACTGTACTATGGTTATGAAGAATTACACCGCTGTTGAATGCTCCTTACCTAACCATTAACTGATATAGGTAAATGTCATGGACATAATTTCAAAAATTTATATCTCACTTTATAAAATAAACATACAAATATATCAATTTAAAATTGGTTCATAACAACGGATATTCAAAACCAAATATTTGCCGTCCGACAAACAACCCAAGCGATTTTCTCAAATATCACCAATTACAACGAGTCCCGATATAATGAGGATGATCACCCAATTCCCAATAACTTGCTCCCACTCATCATCTGTAAAACCATACAGATGTGAGAATCATACCTGGTAAATACATACCCTGGAGTAAGTACTAATTGGGAAATCAGTTTTCTATTAACAATACACAGTGAAACTGAAACATGAAAATGTTTCGAAGGGGTATTCGGGTATTCCTAGTAATGCCTCTTCCATTATCCAGATTCATGACTATAACCGTATATTTCTTTGCCATCTCTCCAAATCCTTTTATTTGTCTTTAGTCGTTACCTTCTGTACACCACCTTTAGGCTAAATGGTTTTCTTCTTTCCCTACCGTTCGGCACCGGCCTATTGTTTGGAAGAAGACTATCCAATAAGCGTAATAGGTGTACTGTCCTAATCCTAGGAGCACTCGCAACACGAGAGAAGGTAAAGATAAAAGACAACTGAATAAACCTTATTCTATTTCTCCTGAACCAGAATCCATCCCAGAACTGGAACAAGTTCCTTCGAGTTCGTATATAACCATACGATGGATTATCCAAATAACCGTGGATCTTCATAGTGATACGGGGTGTTCTGGAGAAATACAAAGGTGAAGTAGGAGTGGCGATGAAATACTTGGTTTGGTCGTGAATAGCAGTCGCAATTTACTTTGCCCTCTTTCTAATCCCTTTATTTGTCTTTACTTATTACCTTCTGTACACCTCACTTAGGCTAATCGGTTTTCTTCATACCCTACCTTTCGGCACCTGCCTTTGGATGAAGACTATCCAATTAGCGTAATAGGTGTACCGTCCTAATCCAAGGAGCACTCGCAACCTGAGAGAAGGTAAAAGGAACAGACAACTTAATAGTCATATTCATTTTCTCCAGAACCGGAAACCATCCTCGAATCCGGAACAAGTTCCTTCGAGTTCGTATATAACCATACGATGGTTTTATCCAATGGAAGTGGATGTTCGTAGTGATACGAAATATTCCGGAGAAAAAGGGTAAAAGTAGGAGTGGCAATGAGGTATGCAACTCTGACAATCCAAAAGCCAGTATTTTAAGAAGGTTCGGTCAACTTGGTCACTGAGTCATAGTCTAGGACCGGGCCATGGTCGCTGTCAAAGATAGAGAGAAAAGAAACACTCTGCGTGCACTCTAACCTAGATCAGAATGGTTAATCACTTTATCTAATCAGGAAACCTCCTACTGTATCCTCAAATTCTCCTCCAAACCTGAAAGAAGAATTAGTCGGGATCACCCGAGGAGTAAACCAACTCATCAGTGGGAATCGGGATCCAACTATCATCGCATGATAACCTGATGGAATCCACTCACGTTATCACACTCCAGAAGGTATGCGCATATCTGGCAAGTTTCCTGTATGTTTGAAACTCCCGATATGATTTTTACCCCATGCTCTTATGACCTTGACGAAGGTCAACAAATCATAAGTCACATGTCAAGTTCTACCCGTCATTGTCCAGGTTAATTTGAACCCACCCGTACAAGCCCTTGACGAAGGTCAACAAGGCTATACGACTGTCCCAAACCAACGCATCTATCTATGCAACAGAAAGGTAACAAGCAGCTACCATACACTATGCATTGACGAAGGTCAACAAACATAGCATGAATACTAAGTGCTACCCGTCTGAAATGACGGAGGGCTACGAATGGTTTTTAGCGAAAAACCTTTAACGTAATGAACTTGATATCGTTGAAGGAACCAGATAGCTTTCTATAAATATATAGTGGCGAAAACCTTTGCTAAAGAGGTCACTCTCGGTGAAGGGATCTCGGCTCTTTCCCCGTAGAATGAGGTGCATGATATTCCAAACTGAATACCACGATGCAAAGAAAAAAGTAATCGACTATAGTGAAGTTATTACCCTGACGCAAACTTCTGCCCAAGGGGTCACTCCCGGTGAAGGGGTTCGACCCTTGCCTCGTCTACTGAGGTGCTGGATATTCATAACCGAATACCACTGTGCAAAGCAAATGAAAACGTCCTTGTAATAACAGCTTTTGGAAAAATGTTCCAACAACATCGAATAGGTTTGTTTTCCTTGCATTGATCCGAATCAACGCAGTCCTATCAATTAATCACACCAGAAAAGGATGAAAATAAAATGTACGTATATGCCATCCGCATTCGCCACTGGGTCCCGTCATCACCCATTAGGTTACTTAACTAACGACAGAGCGGGGACTGGACTAGCGCGGGTGTAAAACATATACAACATCTACTAGTATATATATATCAATATACAATAATCGCTCTAGGCGTGATAAAATGCAACACACAGAAATGTAATAAGCATCACAGAACAATACAGATAATTTGGAAGCCCCGGGTTTCACAGAGCCACAACTGAAACCCGACGTTCCCCTGGTCGTATGGATAGCCTATGCAATGAAATCCTAGACCCCTATGGGCGCGGCAAGTTACCCGTCAAAACCAGAAGAGAGGCAGCCCCCTTCAGCAAAGTGAATGGACCACCCAACACTTCACGGAATTCGTTAACTTGAGCACCCCACCTTGGGTCAACCTGTACCCCCTACGAGTGCGGCGAATAGCCCGCCAATTCTAGAGTGAAGCCCCATCCGTCTCAAAGCCATGAGATGCGGGCCCGTTTCCCTCTAGAACCCGGCTATCCGTGCACTCCACTGCGGGGTAATCCTAGTACAGAAAAATAAAATATGTACAACGGGTACATCGACATCAACCCGGTCGTGCCCCAAAAGAATAATATACAAACATGCAGTGGTGACAGTCCACATGTCGGACGCTCGCCCCGCGATATCAAATGTACAAATAAAACTAAACTGTACTAACATTGCACCAAGCTATCCACCACGACAAATCCACAACATCACAGCACAACACAGAACATCAACGTGAATGTCACATTCGCAAAACCCGTCTAAAAGAGCTATAGCAATTAGACGAGATTTACCGCTCGAGTGACATTCACGGTCGCAGATATAAAGTAAGCACTGTGAACTAACGTATTTAAAATTCCGATCTACAAAACTTCCCGAAGTGGGCGCCAAGTGCAAATCCAGCACTCAAATGAATCTGGGACAAAACTATATATCACAAAAATCATATTTACATGAACTAAAGCCCCAGAAAAAATTTGGTTACTGTAGCCTGAAAAGGGCCGCGAAAGGGCCGCCAAATGCGACATTTCGCGGCGGTTCAGCGGTGGAATTTTGGAGTTAGGTCTCCAAACTTTTTCTGTAGCTTTAATTATGCCTGCATGTATTTTTAAGATGCCTAAAATATTTTTTTTGACCAACTTTGAAAATCGACAACAAGCACACTGAAATGAAAATACGATTCGGAAATTTCGATCGATCGATATTTTAAACGCGTTAGAACAACTAGTAAAGGTTAATGGTGTGGCTCTGATACCATGTAAGTCTACGGTAGCGCCTCGGTCGTCAATCCGAGGCCAAATGCGGAAACAAAAACTTTTTAGGAAACCGGCCCTATCGTAGTCTTTCACCCGGATCGAACTATTAACGCTAAACTAGCTAACTACTAAGAAGTGAGAGTGTCTATACCGATCGATCCGTGTCCTTCAGTCATTGGACACCATCCCAAGCTCCTCACGGCATCTCCGATCTCCGCTCTCCTCGTCGGAAGGGCACCACATCAACGAGTCTTATTACGGGCTCCCGCTTCATCCGAAGCAACTCGAACATGAAGTTTGCTAGCCGACATGTCCAAGGCGATGTAGAGAATGTGTGTGATAACTTTGTCTCAAGCATCCATTGATTCTCAACACATGAGAGTGTATGGATGGAGGTTGAAGATGATGCCATTGGTGGAAATGGTGAGTTAGAGGAAGAAGAAGAAGAAGAGGCTTTCTTTTGTTATTGTGTGAGATAAAAGATGAGAGCACTAGAATGATAATCCACGAGCCAACCCCAAGCCTATGGCTGCCCTCTCTCTCTCCATCCATCATTTCATACCCTTAATCAAACACTAATGTGACATTTGCACAATTAAAGAGACCATGAGTCACTAAACATGTCCATGTCACATTTAATGCACCTCATCATGAACTAAGCTCATAATTTTCACCAAAATAAACATTAACCCAAATGTTTATGACAACAAAAAGATATGGCAACATCTAAAGTAAACTCGTGACGGATCACAAGGATACCCCTCACCTGTATATACATACCTGCATCCGCATTCCGACTGAATGCGAATGCGATGAGACTAAAGTAATCCAACAAATCTAATACTAGGATCCGGCTTAAACCAAAACTCACTAGTATGATCCGTCCGATCATGATCCATGCACAAGTGCACGTATATGATCGAACCCTGCCATAATACCATACGGCCTCTACAACATTTCTCCCGAAACTTGAGAAATTGTCTGTGGGGGACTCTAAAGACTCGTCAATACATTAGCTGTGGATTTAACCACTAGCACGTCAGTGGTACTAGCTGTACGTAACGGGCTACCAGGTATTGACCAAAAGGGAGGTCGATGAGTAAACTCATCCTGACACCCTACTGAGCCTGTCAGTGATAATATCCGTACAGTCCGGTCCGTTCGTCTATGAGCATCGCATGTCGGGCCTAGGGGGTTGGTAAAAGTCAGACCCCCAAAAGCGGTACAAGTCGTGTCGGAGTGTAGCCCAGAATACCCTGAGATACTACTAGAATACCTACCAGTAAATCTCCTGCCTTGGCTAAGGACTTCGTGTAATGGCTCTCCTAGACACAGCGCGATCTCACCCCCAATACCGGGAGAGACGAAACCCCTGCCGATCCGCTCACTGCCTCCATGTGGCTCGGGACTGTACCTAACTAAAACCTATTTGCACGACTTTTTTGAGACGTGGTAGGGTAGTAATCAAAGCACGGTGGGAACTCACACGAGACAAATGACGATCTCAGTTCGATGAACTAACCTATACACATGTCACCAGGGAACTGCTATCTGACGCTAGGTATAATACCAACTAGTATGTTCCCGGCGAGTCCTGTCCGGTGTACTCATAACCCAATGAGCACCTGTACACGTCTTACGTGAACCAACTGACACAAATGGCTTGTGAGACCAGCCATCGCCCTTCGTCGGGGTTTCGATCGTATACACCAGTCTACTAATAGAGTATCGATGCCCAGTCTCGAAACTCCCACGACTAGGGACACATTTAAGGATATGCTTATAGACTACCCAACTCTCATGTATATGATCGCCATCATACTGCTAGTAGTCAAGCAAAAATCCTAAGGGCTCTATCAACGTGTAATAGTGATCTGTAATGTCACCTAAAGCTGTACACGATGATAAAGTCAAACCATGTAGCATACTATTCTTATCAACGTGTAATAGCGAACTGCAGTGTCACCCAAAACATATACACGATGATAAAGACAAACCTTATAGTACACAATCCTCTCGAGTAAGACTGTCCTACCAGAATAGGCCCTCCCTCAATCATTGCAATCACGTGCCTGCGATCCAATAATTGACTTTGAGGGCACTATATCCAACAAAACCATAGCTAACAAATACTGTGTGAGGTTCAACTACTCGGATGAAAGTTATACCTCACGAAACCAAGTCCTTCGGGTCTTTTAGTCGCTGTCCTCCTCGTCATCGTAGGCTCCGAGGATCGTAACGGATCGTGGCTTCCTCAAGTCAAAGACGATCCATCCAAGAGTCTATAGTCCGAGCTCCAACCTCAACTCCGAGGTAACTAGGGCAAGTAGCTTGCTAGACTAGATGGACTATGTGATGTAGAGAGTGAAGATGGAATACTTTGTCTTTTGGAACCCTAGATTTCTCAACTCATGAGAGGTCTAGGGTTTTATGAAGAAGAAGAACACTTGAGAAAAATGAGAGAGGGAAAAACAACTAAAGAAAGAGGCTTGGCTCAAGTGAGAATAATCAAGCATCTAAATAATTGAGGAGATAAATATCTCAACAAATATCTAACATGCTTGAAAATATCTCATGGTGAGTCATGCTTGATCTTTTGTCCAATGCCACCTCATTTCCTCCACCTCATATTTGTTTAAATCCATAAAGGAAATGAAACCCTAATGAGGCATCCTTCTATAAGCTTTCCCGAGTAATAACGAGAACGCCCCTCATCCGTATATACATACCCGCATCCGCATTCCGAAGAACACGAATACAAAGAGACGAAAACAATCCATCAATATAATTTAGGATCCGGCTTAAACCAAATCCTACTAGTATTACTTGCCCGATCATCATACGCGCACAAATGTACGTACGTGATCGAAGCCCTGCCGTAAAACTATACGGCCTCTACATCTTTTGCCCGATGTAGAGAAACTCTCTATATGGGACTCTAAAGACTCGACAATACGCTGGCAGTGGGTTTAACCACAAGCCGCAAGCGGTACTAGCTGCACGTAACGGCTACCCAGGTATCTGTCGATAAGAAGGCCGATGAGGAAACCCATCCGAACTCCTACTGAGCCTGCATGTGACAATCTCCGTACAGTTCGGTCTGTTCGTTTAAGAGAATCGCATATCGGGCCTAGGGGGCGGTAATCGTCAGACCCCTAATAGCATAATAAATCGTGCCGGAGTGTAGCTCAGAACACCCTGAGAAACTACTGGAATACCTACCAGTAAATCTCGCTTGCCCTGGCCAGGGACTTTGTGTAATGGCTCTCCAAATACAGCGCAATATCAACCCCCAATACCGTGAGAGATGAATCCTATCTAACCGTCACTGCCTCCAAGTGCTTCGGGACTGCACCTAACTACTACCTGTTTGCACGACTCCCTTGAGCCGTGGTAGGGTAGTAATCAATGTACAGTGGGAACACACTCTAGGCGAAGTAACAGTGTCAAGTCGACGGACTAAGCTGTACTCATGTCACTTGGGAACTGCTACCCGATGATAGGTATAATACCTACCAACACTTCCCTACGAGTCCTGTCCAGTGTACCCATAACCTAATGAACACCTGCATACTATCCCCAATACGACGTACTAATGGCCGTGGGACAGACCATCTCCCCTGCTGGGATGAGAAGCGTATACACTAGTCTACTCCGGAATATCGATGCCCCATCTCAATAATCCTACGACTAGGGACCTGTATAAGGACGTGCTTGTAGATTACCCAGCCCCCACTAGTGTGACTGCCATCATAACGCTGGTAATCAAGCAAAGATCCTAAGGGCTCTACTAATATGTATAAGCGATATGCTAAAAGAAACACATGCACATATTGAAGTAGAAACAAACCAAGTAGCATACTACCATTTTGAGCAAGACTGTCAATACAATTGTGAATATCCCAAGCTTCCATTAAGCAATATACAAACCAGTATGATACAATAATGGCCTCTAGGGCATACATCACTAACAATCTCCCACTTGCACTAGTGCCATGTACTGGCGTATCGCACACCTATCATCTCGATCAGCCGTTTGAACTGTGTTTGAGGGATGGCCTTCGTGAGTGGATCTGCAGTGTTATTCTCCGTATCTACTCTCCTCACCTCGATCTCCCGGCGATCTACGATCTCCCTGATCAGGTGGTGCCACCTTAAAATGTGTCTGGACTTCTGATGGGACCTGGGTTCCTTCGTTAAAGCTATAACGCCGTTATTGTCACAATACAGAGGTATTGGATCAACAATGGTTGGAACCACCTAAAGCTCTGTGAGGAACTTCTTCATCCAGACTGCTTCTTTTGTGGCATCGCAAGTAGCTATGTACTCCGCTTCCATTGTCGAGTCAGCAACGGTGTCTTGCTTGGAGCTCTTCTAACAGACCGCCCCTCCATTGAGGGTAAAGACATAACCCGACATGGACTTGGAGTCATCCTTGTCACTCTGGAAGCTGGAGCCAGCAAAGGTCTCGATCTGGAGGTCCTTTCCGCCATACACTAAGAACATCTCCTTAGTCATTCTCAGGTACTTGAGAATGTTCTTTACTGCTATCCAGTGCTTCTCCCCTGGGTTTGACTGATACCGGCTTACAACGCTCAATGCGTATGCTACATCTGGTCTGGTACACAACATCGCATACATTATAGAGCCTACCGCCGATGCGTAGGGTATAGTTGACATTCGAGCCCTTTCCAAATCAGTCTTTGGAGACATCTTTTTGGAGAGGGTGATTCTGTGACAAGCCGGTAGATTACCGCGCTTTGAATCTTCCATACTGAATCTTTTCAGTATGGTGTCAATGTACCTTAACTGTGAAAGTCCAACTATCCGTTTAGATCTATCACGATAGATCTGGATCCCCAGAATGTAGAAGGCATCACCCAGGTCCTTCACGGAGAACCTCTGTGACAAGAATCCTTTGACTGACTGTAGCATAGGAATGTCATTTCCTATTAAGAGAATGTCATTCACATACAAGACGAGGAATACCACAATTCTCTCTACAATCTTACTATATATACATGGTTCATCTGGATTTTTGATAAAGTCGAATTCCTTGACAGTATCATCAAAACAGATGTTCCAACTCCGCGATGTCTGCTTTAGTCCATAAATGGACTTAAGCAACTTGCACACTTTCCCGCTGCTCCCACTCTGGCTGAAACCCTCTGGCTGATCCATATAGACGCACTCTTCCAAATCAGTCTTTGCTTCCATCTGCCAGATCTCATAATCGTGGAAGGCAGCAATGGCAAGAAGGATCCGAATGGATTTAAGCATAGCCACTGGAGAAAAGGTTTCATCATAGTCCAAACCAAGTCTTTGACGAAAACCCTTTGCAACAAGTCTAGCCTTATAGGTTTCAACCTGTCCATCTACACCAATCCTCTTTCTGAAGATCCATTTGCAGCCTACGGGTTTTACCCTTTCTGGAGAATGTCCAAAGTCCAAACTTTGTTGGTGTACATGGACTCCATTTCGGTCCGCATTGTATCCAACCATTTTACCGAGTCGCCGCTCTGAATGGCTTGCTGGAAG
The DNA here is from genome assembly GCA_030015575.1 of Agapanthus africanus. Taxonomy (NCBI): domain Eukaryota; kingdom Viridiplantae; phylum Streptophyta; class Magnoliopsida; order Asparagales; family Amaryllidaceae; genus Agapanthus; species Agapanthus africanus. Next base: position 200,674,945 of record JASDDO010000010.1, on the reverse strand, counting down.
CTAGTAGGCTCATCATTGTCAATGATGCAGTCCTCTCGATCCCCGTCTATGTGAAAACCGTAGTATCTCTCGGGTGGCACGAGGACGTCTGGTTCTTTTGAAATCTCTGGTTCTACCATGCTTTCAGTAATAACTTGTGGTTCCGGAATTTCTTCCAGTTCTATTGCGCTCCAACTTATCTGATTTTCTAAAAATTCAGTTTCCAAGAAGTGGGCATGACGAGAAACAAAGACCTTTTGCTCCTCTACGTAATAGAAAAAATACCTCTTGGAGTTCTTTGGGTATCCCACAAACTTACACTGTACTGAGCGTGCCTCGAGCTTGTTCGCATGCTGTTTTTTAACAAAAGCTAGACATTCCCATGTCTTAAAGTGTTTAAGGCATGGTTTCTTCCCACTCTACATCTGATATGGTGTGGTAGGCACTGACTTAGTAGGAACCTGGTTCAAAAGATATGCAGCTGATTCTAGTGCATATCCCCAGAAGGATCGCGGCAACTCAGCCTTACTCATCATTGAATGAACCATATCCAATAGGGTTCTGTTCCTCCTTTCCGATACAGCATTGTGTTGTGGTGTGTATGGAGGAGTAAGCTGAGAGAGAATTCCATTCTCTTTCAGGTAATCCAAGAACTCGGCACTCAAGTATTCACCACCTCGATCAGATCTTAGTTTCTTGATACTTTTGCCTTTTTGTTTTTCCACTTCATTCTTATATTCCCGGAATTTCTCAAAGGCCTCGGATTTATGCTTCATCAAGAAGACATGTCCATACCTAGAGAAATCATCCGTAAAAGTAATGAAGTAAGAATAACTACTTCGCGCATGTGTAGACATTGGACCACACACATCGCTGTGTATGAGTCCCAAGAGCTCGCTCGCTCTTATTCCGTGTCTAGTAAACGGAGTCTTTGTCATCTTTCCCATGAGACAAGATTGACAAGTTGCATAAGACTGATATTCGAACGGATCCAAATATCCCTCTCTATATAACTTCATCAACCGTGTTTCATTGATGTGACCCAGTCTACAATGCCATAAGAAAGCCTGATTTAGTTCCGGAGACTTTCTTTTAAGTGTGTTCTGGAGTTGGGTTTACCTAGCACCTCAAAAAGGTTTGTCTTGCATCAAACATGCTACAATTTAAATTTTAGGGTTCTAAGCAAACAAACCTAGGATCAAACTAGAAATTTAGAGTAACAAATATAGTATCACATACTAAATAGGAGAGTCTAACACTAATATATGAGAAATACAACCTTTGTAGATCTCCCCTTTGAGACTCGTTGGATCAACTCGGTGTTTGGACGGGTCCGCTTGAGTCCTTCGTTGTCCACGACGATCCACCGTGGAGTACCTTGGCTCAAGCTCCGTGCTTCACTAGAACAAGTAGAAGTGATGCAAAACAACCTAAACTAGTCGGCTAAACTAATGTAGATTGGTGATGTGGGTTTAGATCTCATTTAAAATTCCATTCTTTTTATCTCCTTCACTCACTTATGAAGAGGTAGTAAGGTTTGATGAAGAAGAAGAAGGAAAAGGCTAAGCAAGCTCAAGATAATTGTTATGCCAATAATAAAATGAATAATAATTATATGAGAGAGGGTCACACTCACTCATAACCAAGGTTAAAAAAATATCTAGATATTTTGTTATTGGGTTAAAGAATAAGTGTAGTGATTAAATCATGGTTAAGTGTAGAGATTAAACCATGGTTTAAGTGTAGAGATTAAACCATGATTTAAGTCAAGGTCAACTTAAGGAAGTGTGTAGAAACAAAGCAACCATGATATAATCCTAATTAATTCTTTAATCAATAATCAAAATAAATAAATATCCAAACCATGTGAGTCTTGCATAGCCAACTCCAATGTATCATCACTATGACACATGTATGCATGCATGTGTGCATTCACATCAACATATGTACATACATACATTCATGCATACAATAAATAAAGAAAAGGTTATAAGTGAAATGACTAATGGTCATTAATATTAAATCAACAATTGATTTAATATACCGGTCATATCATATACGACCCGACCAAAAGAAAACGCCAGATTATAATGCGGTATCATATACACGCATTTAATCAGGCACCCGCGCATATCACCATATGCACCCCACATCATTTCGCCTGAGCTAGGTAACCCATTTGTGGACTCTAAGACTCATCAATACGCCGGCAGTAGGAGATGATCATATCAAACACCCACAAGCCGCAAGCGGTCAGCTAAACGTAATGGCCACCCGGGTATTGAACGAGCAGAAGAAAAACAAGCGAACCTGTCAAAACACCTGTTGAGCCAACCGATAACACTTACCGTACAGTCCGGTCTCTTCTTCAGATATGCTGCATATCAAGTCTAGGGATGGAAACTTCGACCCCAATAACTCAAAAAGTCATGCCAATGAATGGCCTATAACAGATCGAGAAACTACCGATAACATTTATCAGTAAATCTCAACAGCCCTGGCCAGGGACTTACTGATATAGCCAATCGAGCACAGCGCAACATCAACCCCCAATACCGGGAGAGACGAAGCCCCTCCTATCGCTCATTGCCTCCACATGTCTCGGGACTATACCCAAAAGCCACCTGTTTGCACGACTCAGCAGAGCCGTAGTAGGGTGGAAATCAAAGCACAGTGGGAGAACACATGAGACTCTATGACGATCTCGGGTCTACAGACTAATCTGTACCAGTGTCACCTGAGAACTGCTATCCGACGATAGATATAATACCATATAGGAGTTCTCGGTGAGTCCGTCCAGTGTACCCAGTTTCCACTGAGGACCCACATACGATCTCGATGTCAAACATCAATGGATATGGGAACGTCCATCGCCCATCACATGGGTCTAGTATCATATACGCTAGTCTACTATGGAATATCGATGCCCCTATAGGGTTCCTATCGACGGCAACAAGGTTTCGGGAGGCATCTTCCATGCCATTTTAAAAAATTGCGGTTAAAAGGAACTCTAAACATGATCGTTAACAAGAATACAATACGGAAACATAGTAAACCATTTACTATCTAAGTGAAAATGGAAATACAACCTTTGTAGATCGGTCCTTCACTTCATAAGCTCCTTGTAGTAGTCCCTGTTGGAGATAGTGCCCTCAGAGTCAATTATTGGATCACAGGGACGTGATTGCAATGATTGAGGGAGGACCTATTCCGGTAGGATAGTCTTACTCAAGATGATAGTATGCTATCTGGTTTACCTTTATCATCGTGTACTGCTTTAGGTGACCTTAGAGGTCACTATTGCACGTTGATAGAGCCCCTAGGATTCATGCTTGACTGCCAGCAGTATGAGGGCGATCATATATGTGGGAGCTGGTAGTCTATAAGCACATCCTTAAAAGGTCCCTAGTCGTGGGAGTTTCGAGACAGGGCATCGATACTCCAGAGTAGACTAGTGTATGCAGTCGAGACCCCGACGAGGGGCGGTGGCCAGTCTCACAAGCCACTGGTGTCAGTTGGTTCACCTAAGATGTATACAGGTGCTCATTGGGTTATGAGTACACCGGACAGGACTCGCCGGGAACATGCTAGTTGGTCTTATACCTGACGTCAGATAGCAGTTCCCTGGTGACATGTGTACAGGTTAGTTCATCGACCTGAGGATCGTCATTTGTCTCGTGTGAGTTCCCACTGTACTTTGATTACTACCCTACCATGCTCAAAGGAGACGTGCAAACAGGTTTTAGTTGGGTACAGTCCCGAGCCACATGGGGGCAATGAGCGGATCTGCAGGGGCTCGTCTCTCCCGGTATTGGGGGTGAGGTCGCGCTGTGTCTAGGAGAGCCATTACCCGAAGTACTTAGCCAAGGCAGGAGATTTACTGGTAGGTATTCCAGTAGTATCTCAGGGTGTTCTGGGCTACACTCCGACATGACTTGTACCGCTTTTGGGGGTCTGACTTTTACCAACCCCCTAGGCCCGCCATGCGATGCTCATAGACGAACGGACCGGACTGTACGGATATTGTCACTGACAGGCTCAGTAGGGTGTCAGGATGAGTTCGCTCATCGACGTCCCTTTTGGTCAATAGCTGGTAGCCCGTCACGTATGGCTAATACCTCTGACGTGCTAGTGGTTAAATCCACAGCCATAGTATTGACGAGTCTTTAGAGTCCCCCACAAAACAGTTACTCAAGTTTCGGGCGAAACGCTGTAGAGGCCGTATGGAGATATGGCAGGGTTCGATCAGATACGTGCGGTATTACACGGATCAGGATCGGACGGTTAGTACTAGAGGCCGTATGGGTATATGGCAGGGTTCGATCAGATACGTGTGGTATTGTACGGATCATGATCGGACGGATAATACTAGCAGGCTTTGGTTTAAGCCGGATGCTAGTATTGTACAGTGTAGATTTTGTCTCATTGCATTTGTATTTCGGTCGGAATACAAATGCGGGTATGTATATACAGTAGCGGGGTTTTCCTGTAATTTATTACGGGATCAGTTTTTTGGAGTTGCCAGTTTGTTTTCCGTTTCAGCCATATTTCTTTGTATCTTTCATTGGCTGAAGATTGGTGGAGGAGGGCTTATTTGCATTTGTGCAAATAAGCATTTTGGAGGGTGTTATTTGCATTTTGTTGTATCATGATGACTTAGCCTCCATAGACTTCTAGGATCATGATGGTTCATGATTGCTTATCTTTTGACATGGTGATGATGATGGATTATGATGGTTGAGTGTGATTTTTGGTTGTGATGATTCTTGATCATCATCACCCCTTTTCTCTCTCATGCATGATAGCCTTTTTTCACTTGCTCTCTTTTGGATGAGTGAGACTCCTCCCTCACTCTCTCACTCTCTTCCCTTCACCATGCCATGGCCGGCCATCATAGATGGAGGGGCTGCCCATTATTTTGGTGTGGGAATTTTTGCTCTTTTCATGCTACAAAAATTCCCAAGTTCATCCACAAAAGCTTACATCTCAATCCTCCACCAAAGGCAACTTCAAGCAACCCCAAATGAGACACAGCACTCTACACTATATTCTACAGCAAATCTTGGGCACGTCGACTCGCCAGCTTCGTGCCCGAGTTGTCTCGGTCCAGAGGCGGGAGCCCGTAAAAGAAGCCGGCGACGTGGTGCCTTTCCGGCGACATGGTGGAGACCGGAGATTCCGCGGGGAGATCGGGACGACGACGAGAAGACCGAAGGAGACGGATCGCTCGGTATATCTCTCTACCCCTTTCTCTAGATAGGTAGGACTAGTTTAATGGCACGATCCGGGTTTATAGTGCGCGGTGGTGCCGGTTTGAAAAGTTAAAGAAAAGCATCGCTTCCGCATTCCGGCGTCGGATTGACGGCCGGGGCGCCGCCGTGCACTTACAGTGGTATCAGAGCCTCGCCATTAACCTAGTCTAGCTTTGTCTAATGTGTTTACTTTTCAGATCGAACAAAATTCCGAAAACCCGATATCGTGCACATCAGTTTTCTGTCGAATTGTTTTTGGCTCCAAAATTTTTTCAGTGTGTTGCAGATGTACATTCATGGCATTATAAGAATTCTGTGAAATTTTGGTTGCATGATCCCACTTTTCCACCGCGGAACCGCGGCCAAACCCATGCTTGGGCCGCGGTTCCGCCGCAATCTTGACTGTTCATAGCCCCAAAATTTTACAGAGAACTCCTGAGTGTAAAATAGGGTTTTTGGAATGTTATTTTTTGGGCCCAGATTTCTTTGAGTGCTACAGTAGTGCTTGGGGCCCACTTGGTAAAATTTGATCGATCAAATATTTTAAACACATTAGTTCACAGTATTTACATTATATCTGCGACCGTGAATGTCACTTGATCTGTAAATCCTATCTAACTGCTATAGCCCGGTTAGACGGATTTGCGAACGTGACATTCACGTTGATGTTCTGTGATTGTGCTGTGATGTTGCGGATTGGTCGTGGGGGATAGCCTGGATGCAATGCTAGTACAGTTTTTTGTTGTATTATGTACATTTGATATTGCGGGGCGAGCGTCCGACATGTGGACTGCCGTCACTGCCTGATTGTATATTATTCTTTTGGGGCATGACCAGGTCGAGGTCGATGTACCCGTTGTATGTATATTTTACTTTCTGTACTAGGATTACCCCAAGGTGGGGTGCACGGATAGCCGGGTTATAGAGGGCAATAAGCCCGCATCTCATGGCATTGAGACAGAGGGGGCTTTACTCTAGATTGACGGGCTATTCGCCGCACTCGTAGGGGGTACAGGTTGACCCAGGAGGGGTGCCCAAGTTACCGGATTCCGTGAAGTGCTGGGTGGTCCATTCACGTTGCTGAAGGGGGCTGCCTCGCTTCAGGTTTTGGCGGGTAACTTGCCGCGCCCGTAGGGGTCTAGGATTAAATTGCACAGGCTATCCACACGACCAGGAGAACGTCGGGTTTCAATAGCGGCTCTGTGAAACCCGGGGATCCCAGATATCTGTATTGTTTCTGTGATGCTGTACATTTCTGTGATGTTGCATTTTATCACGCCTTGAGCGAAATATTATATATTGATATATATACTAGTAGATGTTGTATATGTTTTGTATCCGCGCTAGTCCAGTCCCCGCTCTGTCGTTAGTTAAGTAACCTAACGGGTAATGACGGGACCCAGTGGCGAATGCGGATGGCATATACGTACATCATTATTTTCGTTCTTTATTGGTGTGATCAATTGATGGGACTGCATTGATTCGGATCAATGCAAGTTAAAAACAAACCTATTTTGATGTTGTTGGAACACTTTTCAAAAAGCTGTTATTGCAAGGACGTTCTCTTTTGTTTTGCATCGCGGTATTCAGTTGGAATATCCTGCTCCTCAGTCGACGAGGCAAGGGCCGAGATCCCTTCACCGGGAGTGACCCCTTGGACAAAAAGTTTGCGTCAGGGCAATACCTTCACTATAGCCGATTAATTTTGCTTTGCATCATGGTATTCAGTTGGAATATCCTGCACCTCAATCTACGGGGAAAGAGCCGAGATCCCTTCACCGGGAGTGACCTCTTTAGCAATGGTTTTCGCCATTATATTTTTATAAAAGCTATCCGGTTCCTTCAACGATATCAAGTTCTTTACGTTAAAGGTTTTCGCCAGAAACCATTCGTAGCCCTCCGTCGTTTCATATGGGTAGTCAATAGTATTCAAGCTGTGTATGTTGGCCAAAGTCAAGGCACAGTGATTGGTAGCTATTGGGTATTCATATGCAGCATAGATAGATGCGTTGGTTTGGGGCAGTCGTACTACTATTTTGGCTAAAGTCAAGGGTATGTACGGGTGGGCTCAAATTAACCTGGAGAATGACGGGTAGAACTTGACATGTGACTTATGATATGTTGGCCAAAGTCAAGGTCATAAGAGCATGGGGCAGAAATCACATCGGGAGTTTCTAAAGAAACTGAAACTTGCCAGATATGCGCATACTTTCTGGAGTGTGATGACGTGAGCGGATTCCGTCACGTTATCATGCGATGATAGTTGGATCCCGATTCCCACTGATGAGTTAGTTTACTCCTCGGGTGACCCCGACTAATTCTTCTTTCAGGTTTGGAGGAGAATTTGAGGTTACAGTGGGAGGTTTCCAGATTAGATAAATTGGTAACCATTCTGATCTAGGTTAGAGTGCACGCTGAGTGTTTTCTTTTCTCTCTCTCTTTGGCAGCGACCATTGACCCAACCCTAAGACTATGACTCAGTGACCAAAATTAACTGAACCTTCTTAAACACTGGCTTTTTGGATTGTCAGAGTTGCAAACCTCATTGCCACTCCTACTTTTACCCTTTTCTCCAGGACACCCCGTATTACTACGAACGTCCACTTCCATTGGACAAAACCATCGTATGGTTATATACGAACTCGAAGGGATTTATTCGAGGATGGTTTCCGGTTCTGGAGAAAACGAATAGGACTATTCAGTTGTCTTTTCCTCTTACCTTCTCTCAGGTTGCGAGTACTTCTTAGTTTAGGAGATAGTACACCTATTACGCAAATTGGACAGTCTTCTTCCAAACCATAGGCCGGTGCCGACCGGTAGGGAATGAAGAAAACCAATTAGCATAACGATTGTGTACAGAAGGTATTAAGTAAAGACATATCAAGGGATTAGTAAGAGGGCAAAGTAAATTGCGACTGCTATTCACAACCAAACCAAGTATTTCTTCGCCAATCCTAAATCACCTTTGTATTTCTCCAGGACACTCCGTATCACTACGAAGATTCACAGTTTATTGGATACTCCATCGTATGGTTATATACGAACTCGAAAGGAACTTGTTCCAGTTCGGGGATGGATTCCGGTTCAGGAGAAATAGGAATAAGGTTTATTCGGTTGTCTTTTATCTTCACCTTCTCTCACATTTCGAGTGCTCCTAGGATTAGGATAGTACACCCATTATGCTTATTGGATACTCTTCTTCCAAACCATAGGCTAGTGCCGAATGGTAGGGAAGGAAGAAAACCATTTGGCCTAAAGGGGTGTACAGAAGGTAATGACTAAAGACATAAAAAGGGATTTGGAAAGATGGCAAAGAATTACACGGTTACAGTTGTGAATCTGGATAATGGAAGAGGCATTACTAGGAATACCGGGATACCCCATCGAAATATTTCAATGTTTCAGTTTCACTGTGTACTGTTAAAGGAAAACTGATTTCCCGATTAGATACTTACTCCAGGGTATATATTTACCAGGTATGATTCTCACATCTGTATGGTTTTACAGATGATGAGTGGGAGTAAGTTATTGGGAATTGGGTGATCATCCTCATTATATCGGGATTCGTTGTAATTGGTGATATTTGAGGAAATCACCTGGGCTGTTTGCCGGTTGGCAAATATTTGGTTTTGAATATCCGCTGTTATGCACCAATTTCAAATCGATATATCTGTACGTCTATTTTCATAGAGTGAGATATACCTTTTTGAAATTATGTCTATGACATTTACCTATATCAGTGGATGGTTAGGTAAGGAGCATTAAACAGCGGTGTAACTCTTCTTAACCATAAGTACAGTTTTCAACCTACGACACACAGGGATTGAGTTATCAGACTCAAGGGACTTATACAGAGTATTGTATGTTGTCCAGGATCCATCAGGACAGAGGGGTTGGTCCTCGTACTATATTCGGTTTACTTATGACTTCTCTAGTTTTTAGACAAGTGTTTCGTGGAAACACAGGGTCCGAATTTTGAGAAGTTATAGGTATTTGAATAAAGTAGAGAACCAGATATTGCAAGTATCGGGATTCTTCAAAGTGATCGAAGATGTAGATACTTGTGTATGGTGTTCAGTTGACAGTAATGATTAAGAGAACTTGCCTCTTTTTCAGGTTACTCATAATTGGAAGCATTCCTAAGTTGAGTAATGCTGATCGGCCTCTCTCCATTTAGTTGACATCCACTGGAGACAGCTGCATGATTTGAATTTGGTTCAATTAAATCAGTGCCTCTATTTCTATATTGGATATAGAACAGTTCATATCTTAAAATTGTTAAGGTACGGGGAGTTATCCGGCTTATGATTAAAACCAGACACTGGACAACTCAAGGCACGTTTCTGTAATGGCTGTTTGTGGGTTGACCCAGGCTATGACGAGGGTTGATTTTCTACCATCTGGAAGATCAATAGAGATATTGTTCTAGACTCGCCACAGTTTTAATAAAAATGGATTTTTTCAGAAAACAGTAGTGGGAGTATGGTAGAACCGGAAGTGATTCCAGAACCACAAACGATTACTGAAGATTTGATAGGAACCTAAAGATTCAATCTGGTTTGATATTCCATTGGCCACTCCGCAGATAAGGTGGGTAACTTCAGGCACCTGAGAGGTACTCCGGTAGCCTCAAGGACGGTGACAGGGAAGTTCTTGTTTACCCAGACTTACCATTGCTGTTGTTCCAGACTGTGAGACCCGGCAGGAGGATGCGTATAGCTTCATTCTAAACTGGCTTTAGAAGTGTACGTCTATATGACTCTGCCAGAGGGTTGTCGTGGTCAGTGGGAGCAGCGGAAGCATGGTGGACAAGCGGCTTATATCTATTTATAGACTAAAGCAGATATAGCGGAGATAGATCATCGATTTCTGATGTGACAGTCAGAGGTTTGACTTCATCAGAATAGGGGATGGATCTGTTAAGAAGGTAGTAGGGTGTGATGTCATGGTATTTGGATGACATACACAGAGTAGGAAGTGATATTCCTATACTACGATTGGTTATACTTTGGTTGTCACACAGTGTTTTCTCCACAAAGGAATTGGATATTATATCAGACATACTGGTTACTGGATCTATGGTTTTAGATCTAGATTAGGGTGGTTTCCCAATTAAGGGTACTTAGACAGCATTCTAAGAGTATTTAGAATGGACGACTCCTGGCACGGTAGTGTACCTTCAGGTGATGGAGTCACCCTCTCTAAAGGTGTCTTACAGACTAAAGGGGAGAGGGATGTGCATGATTGGCAGATCACTTGCTTAGGCAATTGAGTCAATCATGAGATGTCAAGTACCACACCAGATGTTGTTTTTGCAGTAGATGCAATAAGTTGACATTGATCCAATCCTGGAGAAACAGTCGGAAGCAGTTTTAGAACATAAGTGGATGTTCTTAGGATATGATAACGACAACCTCATTCAGGAGACAGTTATCATTCCAGGCTTCCAAGGTGACCTGGACGACAGGGAGGTTGTCAGAGTTATAGTTTTCCTTCTGATGAGGGGCAGTATTTTGGACAGGTGGTCCAAGGCAATACTGAGGGAGGCATGGCGCAGGATACTGATTAAGTTCAGTTGGCGATACAGTCTAAGAAGTTTGGATTTGGAGTTCATTTATGAGCTAGGTCCCGTCAGACATCCAGACACATTCTAAGACAGGTATTACTCATTTCGGGAGATGGGTTTCTCCGCGAACTTGAGATTAAGAGAGACATAGAAAGAAACATCAATGCGGATCCACTCACTGAGGCTATTCCTCGAACGCAATAGTTTCGCAAACGGGATTTGTGAGACTGACTAGTAGAGGCGTTGGGTGTTCGGTATCACACGGGCTGTGAGTATGCGACATCGCAATAATTAGCCTTGAGTGCAAGTGGGAGATTGTTGGAGATAGTGCCCTCAGAGTCAATTATTGGATCACAGGCACGTGATTGCAATGATTGAGGGAGGACCTATTCCGGTAGGACAGTCTTACTCAAGATGATAGTATGCTATCTGGTTTACCTTTATCATCGTGTACTGCTTTAGGTGACCTTACAGGTCACTATTGCACGTTGATAGAGCCCCTAGGATTCATGCTTGACTGCCAGCAGTATGAGGGCGATCATATACGTGGGAGATGGTAGTCTATAAGCACATCCTTAAAAGGTCCCTAGTCGTGGGAGTTTCGAGACAGGGCATCGATACTCCAGAGTAGACGAGTGTATACAGTCGAGACCCCGACGAGGGGCGGTGGCCGGTCTCACAAGCCACTGGTGTCAGTTGGTTCACCTAAGATGTATACAGGTGCTCATTGGGTTATGAGTACACCGGACAGGACTCGCCGGGAACATGCTAGTTGGTCTTATACCTGACGTCAGATAGCAGTTCCCTGGTGACATGTGTACAGGTTAGTTCATCGACCTGAGGATCGTCATTTGTCTTGTGTGAGTTCCCACTGTACTTTGATTACTGCCCTACCACGCTCAAAGGAGACGTGCAAACAGGTTTTTGTTGGGTACAGTCCCGAGCCACATGGAGGCAGTGAGCGGATCTGCAGGGGTTCGTCTCTCCCGGTATTGGGGGTGAGGTCGCGCTGTGTCTAGGAGAGCCATTACACGAAGTCCTTGGCCAAGGCAGGAGATTTATTGGTAGGTATTCCAGTAGTATCTCACGGTGTTCTGGGCTACACTCCGACATGACTTGTACCACTTTTGGGGGTCTGACTTTTACCAACCCCCTAGGCCCGCCATGCGATGCTCATAGACGAACGGACCGGACTGTACGAATATTATCACTGACAGCTCAGTAGGGTGTCAGGATGAGTTCGCTCATCGACGTCTCTTTTGGTCAATAGCTGGTAGCCCGTCACGTATGGCTAATACCTCTGACGTGCTAGTGGTTAAATCCACAGCCATAGTATTGACGAGTCTTTAGATTCCCCCACAAAATATTTACTCAAGTTTCGGGCGAAACGCTGTAGAGGCCGTATGGAGATATGGCAGGGTTCGATCAGATACGTTCGGTATTGCACGGATCAGGATCGGACGGTTAGTACTAGAGGCCGTATGGGTATATGGCAGGGTTCGATCAGATACGTGCGGTATTGCACGGATCATGATCGGACGGATAATACTAGCAGGCTTTGGTTTAAGCCGGATGCTAGTATTGTATAGTGTAGATTTTGTCTCATTGCATTTGTATTTCGGTTGGAATACAAATGTGGGTATTATATACAGTAGCGGGGTTTTCCTGTAATTTATTACGGGATCAGTTTTTTGGAGTTGCCAATTTGTTTTCCGTTTCAGCCATTTTTCTTTGTATCTTTCATTGGCTGAAGATTGGTGGAGGAGGGCTTATTTGCATTTGTGCAAATAAGCATTTTGGAGGGTGTTATTTGCATTTTGTTGTATCATGATGACTTAGCCTCCATAGACTTCTAGGATCATGATGGTTCATGATTGCTTATCTTTTGACATGGTGATGATGATGGATTATGATGGTTGAGTGTGATTTTTGGTTGTGATGATTCTTGATCATCATCACCCCTTTTCTCTCTCATGCATGATAGCCTTTTTTCACTTGCTCTCTTTTGGATGAGTGAGACTCCTCCCTCACTCTCTCACTCTCTTCCCTTCACCATGCCATGGCCGGCCATCATAGAGGGAGGGGCTGCCCATTATTTTGGTGTGGGAATTTTTGCTCTTTTCATGCTACAAAAATTCCCAAGTTCATCCACAAAAGCTTACATCTCAATCCTCCACCAAAGGCAACTTCAAGCAACCCCAAATGAGACACAGCACTCTACACTATATTCTACAGCAAATCTTGGGTACGTCGACTCGCCAGCTTCGTGCCCGAGTTGCCTCGGTCCAGAGGCGGGAGCCCGTAAAAGAAGCCGGCGACGTGGTGCCCTTCCGGCGACATGGTGGAGACCGGAGATTCCGCGGGGAGATCGGGACGACGACGAGAAGACCGAAGGACACGGATCGCTCGGTATATCTCTCTACCCCCATCTCTAGATAGCTAGGACTAGTTTAATTGCACGATCCGGGTTTATAGTACACGGTGGTGCTGGTTTGAAAAGTTAAAGAAAAGCATCGCTTCCGCATTCCGGCGTCGGATTGACGGCCGGGGCGCCGCCTGCACTTACAGTCCCTTCGCTGCAATCGTCGAACTCCCGGACTCTTGCTTGGCTTCGCATAGAGAAATGAGCGATCTTGCTTGAAGTCTTCGAGGCCGAAGATGATCTACGTCGAGGGAATACTAGCTCAAGCTTCTATTTCGCTAACTAGAGAATTAGTGAAGCAAACACCCTAAACTAAAGTGCTAGTCTAGTAGAGGATGATAAAATAGGAAGTGGGCTCACTTTAAAATTTCTTTTCTCACTTTACTTTCTCACTTAATCAAAACCCTAGCAAGCTTTTTGAGCTTGAAGAAGAAGATGAACTAAAATGAGATGAGAATAATGATCAACTGTGAGAGTGAACCATGGTGAGTGAGTATCATATACTAACTCATGTAGAGACATAACCATGGCTAATTAACATGGTTAGGTTAACAAATATCTAAAGTAAAACAAACCTAGGGGACTTAGTCAATGCATCCAAAAGCTTCTACTAGCTTCTTGCAATTTCTAATTTTCCACTAATTTTGTAATTACTTTAAATACTAAACCCAACATGATAATTAGCATGGTGTAAGTCTTGTACACCCATGAAAGTTGTTTCAACAACCATGATACTAAAATCAAAACACAAATTAATATATATCACATATATATTAAGTTGTGCACAAGTGAGAAAAACAAATGCTTAAGTGAACCGATGTTCGTTAATGTAAATTAGTATATCACATATACAATTATACACTAAATTATTAAATCAACATTTGACTTAATAATCCGGATATAACACATATAACCGACTAACATCCAATGTATCGTTTTATCGAATCAACCCTTGATTTGATAACCCGGCTATATCACATATAACCGACCGATACAAAAGACGCGAGAATAGAATACGGTATCACATACTTGCATTATTCTCGGTCCCACACATATCACACATGTGCACCTATTCCATTTTGCCTGAGCCAGTAAAACCTCTATGTAGGATTCTAAAGACTCGTCAATACGCCGGCAGTAGGTGATCACATCAAGCACCCACAAGCCATCAGCGGTACTAGCTGGACGTAACGTCTACCCGGATATTGAGCGATCAGAATATCAGTAAGCAAGCCCGCTCCAACTCCTGCAAAAGCCTGACGGTAACACTTGCCGTACAGTCCGGTCTCCTCGTCTGATATGTCGCATATCAAGTCTAGGGGTAGTAAACGTCAGACCCCAATAACCGATAAGTTATGCCGATGTGAGGCTCATAACGGGTCGAGAAACTACCGGTAACACTTACCAGTAAATCTCTAAATCAGCCCTGGCCAGGGACTTCCTTGTTATGGCCAATCGAGCACAGCGCAACATCAACCCCCAATACCGGGAGAGACGAAACCTCTCCTATTGCTCATTGCCTCCATGTGACTCGGGACTGTACCCAAAAACCACCGTTTTGCACATCCTCTTGGACATGGTAAGGTGGAAATCAAAGCACATTGGGAATCACACAAGACTCTATGACGATCTCGGGTCTACCGACTAACCTGTATAAGTGTCACCAGAGAACTGCCATCTGACGTAAGGTATAATACCATATGGGAGTTCTCGGCGAGTCCGTCCAGTGTACCCAGTCTCCACTGAGCACCCGTATACCATCTCTGATGTCAAACACCAATGCATATGAGATCATCCATTGCCCATCTCATGGGTCGAGAAGCGTATACGCTAGTCTACACTGGTATATCGATGCCCCATCTCGATACACCAACGACTAGGAACATTAAAGGATGAACTTATAGACTACCATGGCCCCACTAGTATGATCTACATCATAGTCCCGGTAGTCAAGTACACATCCTAAGGGCTTTACCAACATGTAACCATAAGACAGTATCAAGAGACTAGTATACATGTTAAGATAAAGCGCAACCAGATAACATACTATCATATCGAGCAAGAAAGTCCTCTCTCTATATGTCCAAGCATCCAATATAATATATGTTCCCCTCCGAACGGCGGCCGAGACGTTAGGACGTCCGGGCCTGAGGTTCGGGGCAGATGCTATTTGGTTTTATCCGTCTATCTCTCCGAAGATGCCAAGTTGATTTATGGCACCGTGTATCGGAGGTTTAGACGGATGCGGCCGATGTAGCAGACTTCGTCAGATTCCCCCTCAGGGTGAGGGGTTTTTGATTGTGGGGACGCTCTTCCCTGCAGGCGCAAGCCCCTGCAGTTAATTACGCTACCGCATCGCGGTAACAACTTTCTCCTTCTCCAGAATTTCACTTCGTGTCGTGTGTGTTTGTTTTGTTTGTGGTTGCCCGTGGATTGTATACGGAGACTGAGTAATGCCGTCGCCCGTAGGACGTGGATTAGTCCAAATCCGTATTTACTTAGATTTGGGTTTGGTGTTTTTAGTTTAAGGATACGTTAGTCGCGTTGCGGCTAAGATCAACTTAAACGTTCGTCAAGGATACGTTAGTCCTGTTTGAGACTAAGATCAACTTAACGGGACCATTTAGGTCCGACAAAAGAGCATTTGGGCTCTATTGTTCCAGTTCGGGAGATTCATAGTCCAATTTGGGACTAAAGTCTGTTTGGAGGATACGTTAGCCATTTTTGAGGCTAAGATCGACTCAAACGTTTGTTAAGGATACGTTAGTCCAGTTTGAGACTAAGATCAACTTAACGGGACCGTTTAGGTCCGACAAAAGAGCATTTGGGCTCTATTTTGCCAGTTTAGGGACGTGGTGGTCTATCGCCAGTTTAAGGACGTGGAGGTCCATTGCCAGTTTAGGGACGTGGTGGTCTATGTTTAGTTTAGGGACGTCTCGGTCCGATGCCAGTTTTAGGGACGTGGTGGTCCATTATTAGTATAGGGACGTTTCAGTCCGATATTAGTTTAGGGACGTTCCGGTCCGTTATTAGTTTAGGGACGTTTCGGTCCATCATTAGTTTAGGGACGTTTCGGTCCACGAGTTTAAGGACCCCGCAGTCCATATCGATGTATGGTCGTTAGGACCCGTCACCTCTTTGACGTCGTTGAGGAATTACAACGACGGATGTCAAAGGAGTTCAGAGATGTACCCTCGAACCGGATGTAAATTGATTTAGAAGAGCAATTTTGCTCAGTCAATTTAATTTAAGGACTTATGGCCAAAATTGGGCTAAGTCCAGTTGAAATGTTCAACATTTTATTTGCTTTTGCATTGCATTTCTTTTTTTATTTTTATTTGGGCCTTGCCCAGAAATGATGCAGAGCATCAATTTGTTTTAGGCTCTGCTCTTTTAGGAATGATGCAAGGCATCAATTTTATTTGGGCTCTGCCCTTGTATAAAGGATGCAAAGCATCAATTTATTTGGGCTCTGCCCATTTATTGCCTTGCAATTTATTTTGGCCTGTCAGGTCATTTTGATTTGGGACTGGCCCTTCAAATAGTGCAAAGCACCAAGAATCTTTTGGATTCAAGAAAATGAGTGCAGAGCACTTTTTAATGATCTAAATTTAGATCAAAGAAGAGAAAAGAAAATCTTTTCTTTCTTTCTGTCTCAGAGAACCAGAGGTTCATAGCAAGTGCAAGGCACTATTTTTATTTATTTATTTATCTGAGAACCAGAGGTTCATAGCAAGTGCAAGGCACTATTTTTATTTATTTATTTATCTGAGAACCAGAGGTTCATAGCAAGTGCAAGGCACTATTTTTATTTATTTATTTATCTGAGAACCAGAGGTTCATAGCAAGTGCAAGGCACTATCTGTTGTGCGCACGTGCGTTGCACGTGGTGCCGCATGGCGGGCATACGTGCGTTGCACGTGGCGCACATGCGCATTATGAGGAGAAGCAAAGCTTCTATATATGGAGAACAAGCTCCTTTTAATATTATTAAATATTCTCATGTGGTGCGCACGTGCGTTGCACGTAGTGCCGCATGGCAGGCACACGTGCGTTGCACGTAGCGCACATGGCGCTTGCGCATATGCGCATTATGGAGGAGCATGCTCCTATCTTGGAGAACTAAGCTCCTTTGAGTATTGAATCCTTTGAGGATTTTTTACTCTACCCTTTCTAAGAGGTATGCCCTCTTATTTATATGGGAGTGGTAGAGAAGCCATCTCTCCTTTTCCCGATGTGGGACTAAAAAATGCATTCCCCATGTAGTAGAGCATTACTTTAGATTACACGTGTATAATACATTTGCTCATAACTTTTGATCTCGGATGAATTATGAGGCCCATAATATATCAAATCGAAGGTCTTTTCGAGATGCTTTCAATATCATCAGAATTTAGCTGTTTTTCGTTCCGGAGTTTGTCAAAATACAGCTCGGAAAATACTGGTTCGCATCTTCTTCCTTAAATCACATGTGCATAGACATTTGCTCATAACTTTTGATCCCGGATGAATTATGAAGCCCATAATATATCAAATCGAAGGGTTTTTCGAGACGCTTTCAATACAATCAGAATTTATCCGTTTCTCCTTCGGGAGTTTGTCAAAAAACAGCCCGGAAGATACTGGTTCGTATTTCCTTAAGCGTATCGCTGCCATTTGATACCTTGGACTCTTTTGCGCAGAAATTTTTGGCGGGAACAAATGCCCCCCACTACTTTGCCCACGTAAGTATGTACGTGGGTGAAGTAGTGCAGAGTTATGCAGAGTTATGCATGGCGTATGACCAGTTTTGGGTTGATGTATCACTTTCAGAATCTTGATCTGAGAAGATAACGAGCGGACACAAGCGTCGTCATTTATCATTGACTCAAATCTCAACTCTTAAGGGATATAGTTCCAACCCTTAACTCCATGAGCCGCATCCTTCTATTTTTTTTTGTCTCACTCTGGCGTGGAGTAGTTCACACGCTTATGAGTAAGTTCTCCATTTCAGTGGCATGTAGCTTTGGCAAGTGTGGCCCATAGATGGTCGGCCCATCTTGACTTCTTTGCAGGGCAGTGATGGCTTAGGAGACAGGGGTAGGATCTGCCACCTAAGGCTTTTCAACTTTACGAGCCGTGAGGGTCTCATAAAGACTTTTCTCCCTACGAGTCGTGAGGATCTCGTAGGTGTATTTTCTCCTTGGGAATCGTGAGGATTCCTAAGTGTGTTTTCTCTTATAAGTCGTAAGGATCTTATAAGAGAGTTTTCCCTCTTACGAGTCGAGAGGACCCGTAAGCGGTTGTTTCCCTCCTTATCGAGATTCGACTTTGGAGAGTGTGACCCGTGGATAGTATGCAAGAGACCGTTTTGGGCCGACTTGCAGGGTCCCAGTGCTTAGGAAACAGGTTTTTTAATCCCTACTGCCTAAGGCTTTATCTCACGAGTCGAGACGCATCGAGAAAATCTCGCAAAGACATCAATTTCCTCACGAGTCGAAACGGATCGAGCAGATCTCGCAAGAACATCTTAACGTCGCATTTAACCTCTGCTCTTTACGACAGAAGCCCGTTAAGGTTGGTGGTACTTAGGGTTTTGGCCATCGTACCGTCACATAAGCTGATATAGTCCTCGATAGGCAATCGTGCTGTTCGAGTAGCCCTGCGACTGCCGTGTCTCTGATCCCTTCGGGGGCTGGACAAGACGTCTTCAAGCAATCCTCCTTGGCAGTTTGACCGTCAGAAGAGCAAGCGCTAGGAATTTGCCATGCCGCTTTTTACTTGAGGTTAGGCTCATTTTGGAGAGCCCCGATGAGTCATAACCGCTCCGCGCTGGTGTGGGGATGATCTCCGATAGTCTTTCGGGCTTTATATGAGTTGCCGTTAAGACCCTGAAGCTAGGAATTTGGCCTTTGCTTCGTTTGCTGGCATTGCGTCTGCTGTATCGAGACGAATGTTGCGGTGGGAACTAGGGATTTTGCCGTGGCTCCGTTTGTTTGATGACGTTACGTCTGCTGTGTCGAGACGAACGTTGGGGTGACATCTCGTCTGCTGTATCGAGACGGACGTCGAAGTGGTGACCACTCCACACTGGTGCAAGATGATCTCCGATTGTCTTTCCGGTTTTATATGACTTGCCGTTAAGACCCTGAAGCTAGGAATTTAGCCTTCGCTTCGTTTGCTGGCATTGCGTCCTCTGTATCGAGACGAATGTCGTGGTTGTCTCTAGGTTACTGGTGAACCGCCGAGGTTTGGAACTAGGGATTTTGCCGTGGCTCCGTTTGTTTGATGACGTTACATCTGCTGTGTCGAGACGAACGTTGGGGTGACATCTCGTCTGCTGTATCGAGACGGACGTCGAAGTGGTGACCACTCTGTGCTGATGTGAGATGATCTCCGATTGTCTTTCCGGTTTTATGTGAGTTACCGTAAAGACGTTGAAGCTAGGAATGTGGCCTTCACTTCATTTGCTTTGTCATGTCTGAATCCCTGCTGGAGGAAGAACGCTGAGGTTGACATTTCGTCTACTGTATCGAGACGAACGTCATGGAGGTGACCACTTCATGTGAGATGGTCTCCGATTGTCTTTCCGGTTTTATGTGAGTTACCGTTAAGACGTCGAAGTTAGGAATGTGGCCTTCGCTTCGTTTGCTTTGACTGTGTCTGCTGTATCGAGATGAATGCTGAGGTGGAGCTGGGATTTTGCCATCACTCCGCTTTGTTTCGACCATGAAGTCTTTTGTTGATGTTGCTTCTGCATCCCGTTGGACTGCGAAGGAACGCCATTGTTGACATTGCGTCTGCTGTAACGAGTCGAACGCTGAGGTGGAGCTGGGATTTTGCCATCGCTCCGCTTGATGGTGTAACATCTGTGTCCTGCTGGAATGAGGAGGCACGCCGTTGTTGGTCTCCAGGCTATAGATGTAGCCATTGAGACCCTGAAGCTCGGGATCTTCCTTTTGCTTTGTCTGTTGACATTATGTCTGGGATATTGCGACAAATGTCGAGATGGTCTCTAGGTTATCTATGAACCGTCGAGATTTGGCTTCGCTTTCTGGTGGAGCCTGTTAGGAAGGTATGGTTCCCTCTTTATCTGTGCCCCTGAATTGTATACAGGGATCAATGTGATTTCACCTGTAGGGCAAAAAATTTCATTCTTTCATTTTTTTATTCTTTCCGCGATGCTTTATCATTTCAGCTTTTTATATCGCGAAAATCGCGATTGCCCAATCATTTCGGCTATTTTTCGCGGTGCCCAATCATTTCGGCTATTTCGTATGCATACATTTTTACTTGCTGATTTTGTTTGCAAGTTGCCCCATCATTTCGGCTATTTCGTATGCATTTTTTTTTTGGCTCGCTGATTTTATTTTATTTTTTTTTTTTTTGCGAGTAGGGGATTGGGGATCTGATACCAATCTTGGCATCAGCATCGCTGCGACTGGAATATTGCCAGGAGCGAATCATCATTTGCCGTGAAAGGACTTGGAATTTGATACCGGTCTAGGCATCAGCATCGCTGCAACTGGGATATTGCCAGAAGCGAATCATCATCTGCCATGAAAGGACTTGGAATTTGATACCAATTTAGGCATCAACATCGCTACAACTGGAATATTGCCAGGAGCGAATCATCATTTGCCTCCGTCGATGTCGAACAAAGGTGGCTTAGTAAACAGGGTTAAGGGTCCTGTCGGCTAAGGCTTTTGGCTTCATGAGCCGTAAGGGTCTCACAAAGGTATTTCTCCCTACAAGTCGTGAGGATCTTGTAGGTGTGTTTTCTTCTTAGGGATCGTGAGGATTCCTAAGTGTATGTTCCCCTGTAAGTCGTAAGGATCTTACAAAAGGATTTTCTCTTTATAAGTCGAGAGGACTTACAAGTGTTGCTTGCTGGACAAGCATATCCCTAGTCGCAGATGGGACTTTGTTAGGGAAATATTTATTCGTGCCCGTGGATTGTATACAAGGGTCATTATGAGCCGCTTGTAGGGCAATATTGGAAGTTTGTGGGGGTTTGCTTAAGCACAGGTTTAGGTCTCTGTAACTTAAGACTTTCAAGTCTTACGGGCCGTGGGGGTCCCATAAGAGAGTTCTCCTTACGAGTCGTGAGGATCTCGCAAGTGTATTTTCTCCTTAGGAATCGTGGGGATCCCCAAGTGTGTTGCTCCTTTGTGAGTCGTAAGGATCTCACGCAGGTGGTTTCTCCTTACAGGGTCGAGAGGATCCTATAAGTGTTTCTTTAACGAGGTTGCGCCCCTTCGGGTTTTCACAAACACTCGCCGGTAGCCCTGCTGTTTTTACTCACGGAGCCCTTTCGGGTTTTCATCCGTGCCCTTTTTGCTTATGGACATCCCCTTTTTTTTTTTTTTTACGAGGTCGCGCCCTTTCGGGTTTTCACGAACACTCGCCGGTAGCCCTGCTGTTTTTACTCACGGAGCCCTTTCGGGTTTTCATCCGTGCCCATTTTGCTTGTGGACGTACCGTTTTTTTTTATTCTCTTTTTTTTTTTTTTTTCTTTTTACCACGCCGACCTGAGGATGCCGCGGGTTGATAGTAGTTTAACGACGTTTCGGTCATTTGCAAGTTTTAGGACATTGCGGTCCGTCGTTAGTTTAAGGACGTTTCGGTCCGTTGTTAGTTTAAGGACGTTTCGGTCCGTTATCCAGTTTTAGGACGTAGTGGTCCGTTAGGCTTTCTCTATGAATGAGCATGATGCCCCCGGCGTGCCCATATTTTTCGGAGCATGCGGTTGTGGCGGGTTCACCTTCCAAATTTCGGACAACGCGAATTTGCCCTGTTGGTATTGGTCTTCAACCCAGTTTTTGAAGACGTAGCAGTCCTCGATCAGGTGACCTACTGTTTGGTGGTAAGGGCAATAATTAGGATTATTAATATCGCCTGGCCACAACGGACGTTTTGGACTCTGCAGATTGATGAGTCTGTTGAGCACTGCCAGCTCGAACAGTCCCTTTGTTTTATCTTGCGGAAACGAGTAAGGACGCTTCAATTTTTCTTGGAGGGATTGCTGCTTGTTGCTTTGGTGAGCAACCGGTCTAGGGTCACCTGATTGTTGTTGAGCGCTGGCGACGAGGGCCTTTTTTCCTTTTCTTTTATCCTTTTTGTTCGCTCCGTCGTTTGCAGGGCCGGGATTCTTTCCGAGTAGCATGCGATTGCATGGCTGAACGTTCTCGCAGCTTCTTAATTCCTTTATTTTTGAAATAGATTCCCTGAGGGAAGAGTTGGGGCTAGCTTCTTCGTCAGAGTCGCTTCCAAAGGTGATAATTTGTGATCCCTTGAAGTCGGCTATATGACAGTCGGCGGTGGCTCTTTTGCGCTCATCTATCGCATTTTTCCGATGTACACAAGCTTCACACTTTGTCCTGTCGAAGTGTCGCTTTTGAGCGACATACCCTTGCCACCAACAGTTAAAGGATTCGCAGTCTTCGGTAGGATGTATGATCTTCTGATGATATAAACAGAAGTTAGGGTGCATCTCTACCTCAGAGAAAGAATTTTCTTCAGAGGGCGGTAGCTTCATTCCTACTGATAGAGCTTTGGCGAACCGTTTTCTCGTCTTGAATTTGTTTTTACCCGCAGTGTATGGCTTTTGATTTGACGGGAATACCTTGGTTCTTTCCAGTATGGCCATTTCATGCTCTTGATTGGTTTTTGCTTTCAGACGAATTTCATTTAGGAAGGCATCGATCAACTTGTCTGATGGCCGCGGAATTTCTGTTTCAGGGTCCGCCGTTGATTTCTCAGCGCAAGGATCCTCCTCATCATCCGTCAGTGAATGAGAAATCACATGACAAGTCGCTACGCAGTATTCAGATTCATCCGATAAGTTTTCTCCATCGTTTTCATCCTCGACGAAAGAACAATTTGCCCCCGGCGTGTCCGTCTTCTTTGGAGAGTGCGGCTGTGGGGGGTTTACCTTCCAGCTTTCAGACAGCGTGAACTTGCCTTGCAGGTATTGATCCTCGATCCATCCCTTAAAGACGAAACAATCCTCAATCGGGTGACTTACCGTTTGGTGGTAAGGGCAATAATTGGGATTATTAAGATCGCCTGGCTGCAACGGACGCTTTGGACTCGGCAGATTAATGAGTCTATTGCGCACGGCCAGCTCGAACAGTTTTCTCGTTTTATTCTGCGGAAACGAGTAAGGACGTCCCAGCCTCTCTTCGAGGGATGGGCGTGGACGCACGTTGTTTTGGCGAGCGACCGGCTTTGAGTTGCTCGACTGTTGCTGAGCGTTGGCGACGATGATCGCTTTTCCTTTCTCATTTCGGGGATCGGGTCTTGGAGGAGACGGTCTATGGCCCATCTGGTCCATTTGGGCTAATTTGTCGATCAAGGCCTGGAAGGTGGTCGGCCTGAAGAACATCATGAATTGCGAGATGGTCGCCTGCGGATCGAGAGTGCCCACAAACATGCCTACCACAGGTGCCTCTTCTATGCGTTGTTCGCATTTCGACCATAGGTTTCGCCATCGCGTTGCGTATTGGACCCACGTTTCGCCTGGCCTTATCCTGGCATTTATCAGTGCTACTATCGGGGTGCGTTCACTAGCACTCGCGAATCTTTGTGTAAACAGCAGTTCCATCTCTGCAAATGTTTTGACAGAGTCGTTAGGTAGCTCCGAATACCATTCAAAGGCTGTTTCTGCTAAGCTGCCGACGAATTGACGTAGCAACAATTTGTCATCGCCTCCAGTATTGCCGCATAAGGCCCTGAATTGAGCGACATGCTGATGCGGATTCCCTGTCCCTTTATATACGTGGAATTTAGGGATCGTATATCCTGGCGGGTAACTAATTTGGTCATACCAGCCCGGGTAGGGTCGTCCAGTTCTAGCAACTTGCTCAGCCGCTTCATTTGCCTGGTGAGCTCGTATTTGTTGAGCTATATGGTCATCCAGTGCGGCCTTAGAAATGGTATCTTCCTTGGCAGCTAAAAGAGCCGAAGGAGGACTCGATGTCTCTCCTTTGTCATCTTCAAGGACAATCGGAGGATCTTCAGCAGGAGGATCTGGCTGTAACATCATCCCTACCATATCTTTGAAGAGGAGCGCCATTTGTTTTATGTTTGCCGCCTGCTCTGCAGCTTCTTTGTCCCTCTTTTCGAGGACTCTGCGTAAAAAGTCAGCGTCAGTTTCTTGTTCTTGACGCTCATCCGAAGACGTTTCAGAGCTTTCTTTTGGCTCAGTGAGTGCAGCCATTGTAGTCATCATTTCCTGAAGCTTTTGCTGTTGCTCTTGGGCTTTCGTCACGGATCGGGTGAGCGGTCGGTGGCCTGTAGAAGTGCGGCTTTCCTCCTTTCCAGAAGCCATATAAACAGTGTGCATCACCATGCCCCCAGACTTGGGACGTTTATGTTCGGCGCTTTTATACTTCGCCATGTTCACAGGGGCTTTTTGTGGCCTCCTTTTTTGAGTGATTGGAGTTAAGGGAGCCGTTGTAGTGGGCACCCAAGTAGCTTTTGCTTTTTGTGGTTTGACAGAGTAACCCTTCCCCTGCCGAACCTTCATCTTTTTCTGTCGTCGGAGGTAGTCTTGATCGATCACCGACTCTTGGACCTGTCGCCAGACTTTGTAAATTTTAGAGGACAGCCGTTGAGGGGGCTGCTCTAGCTTCTTCTCTGGAGTATTCTCCACAGGTGAAGGAGTTCGTTTCAATATCGCAGTAGGAGAGTTTCTGCGCACCTTGTTGAGCAGTTCAAAGCTGTTCTTGGTTGGAACAGCAGCATCGATCCTCACCATCGGAGTTGGAGGAGTAAGTCCAGAGGGGGAGTTGCCCCCAGCCTTCCTCACTCGGCGCCAGTAGCGACGTCGGGCATATCGTGCTGATGGAGTTGTTTCAGCTATAGGGGTGACCTCCTCATGCCCCCTGTGTTGGTCAGAATATACCGGTACCAGCTTTTTAAAGATTGACGTCCGTTGAACGGGGACGGCCAACCTGTCAGAAGCGGGCTTCCGAACATGGGAAGCAACCTTGGTGACTTCGCCAAGAACGGGAGTTGGAATGGCTATCCGCTTCGGTATAACGCCTTCTGGTATGGCAGGCTTCTTCATGAGCCTGTTAGAGCTCTGGCCTAGTCCGTTTAAAACTGAAGCAGTGGAATTGGACGACCCGTTGAGAGGTGTCGCGGCAGTGGTGGGTCGATCGAAGACCGACTTCTTTGGAGCTTCTTGCAATGTCATTGGGGCGTTGAAGCTCATTGATGGGAGCATGGTCCCAAAAAAAAGTCCAGTGGTGGCTTGAGCCACCTGCTCCACTGGCATTTTGAAAAGGGAGGCCGCTTGGGGCCCGTAAATCACTCCTCCAGCAATGACGGAGCGAGAGTTATCGCTGCGGACGATGCAGTTCGAAGCCATTGATCTTCTGTTTTCCTGCACGGAGCAAGACACCAAATCTTAGTACCTTGAATCCACAGGCAATCACAGCAAACCGCGATTTGTTCGCGAACACGACACACGAAGTGTAGAGTGGAAAGAGGAAGAGGTCCCACCGGGCATGCCAGAATCTGTTCCCCTCCGAACGGCGGCCGAGACGTTAGGACGTCCGGGCCTGAGGTTCGGGGCAGATGCTATTTGGTTTTATCCGTCTATCTCTCCGAAGATGCCAAGTTGATTTATGGCACCGTGTATCGGAGGTTTAGACGGATGCGGCCGATGTAGCAGACTTCGTCAGATTCCCCCTCAGGGTGAGGGGTTTTTGATTGTGGGGACGCTCTTCCCTGCAGGCGCAAGCCCCTGCAGTTAATTACGCTACCGCATCGCGGTAACAACTTTCTCCTTCTCCAGAATTTCACTTCGTGTCGTGTGTGTTTGTTTTGTTTGTGGTTGCCCGTGGATTGTATACGGAGACTGAGTAATGCCGTCGCCCGTAGGACGTGGATTAGTCCAAATCCGTATTTACTTAGATTTGGGTTTGGTGTTTTTAGTTTAAGGATACGTTAGTCGCGTTGCGGCTAAGATCAACTTAAACGTTCGTCAAGGATACGTTAGTCCTGTTTGAGACTAAGATCAACTTAACGGGACCATTTAGGTCCGACAAAAGAGCATTTGGGCTCTATTGTTCCAGTTCGGGAGATTCATAGTCCAATTTGGGACTAAAGTCTGTTTGGAGGATACGTTAGCCATTTTTGAGGCTAAGATCGACTCAAACGTTTGTTAAGGATACGTTAGTCCAGTTTGAGACTAAGATCAACTTAACGGGACCGTTTAGGTCCGACAAAAGAGCATTTGGGCTCTATTTTGCCAGTTTAGGGACGTGGTGGTCTATCGCCAGTTTAAGGACGTGGAGGTCCATTGCCAGTTTAGGGACGTGGTGGTCTATGTTTAGTTTAGGGACGTCTCGGTCCGATGCCAGTTTTAGGGACGTGGTGGTCCATTATTAGTATAGGGACGTTTCAGTCCGATATTAGTTTAGGGACGTTCCGGTCCGTTATTAGTTTAGGGACGTTTCGGTCCATCATTAGTTTAGGGACGTTTCGGTCCACGAGTTTAAGGACCCCGCAGTCCATATCGATGTATGGTCGTTGGGACCCGTCACCTCTTTGACGTCGTTGAGGAATTACAACGACGGATGTCAAAGGAGTTCAGAGATGTACCCTCGAACCGGATGTAAATTGATTTAGAAGAGCAATTTTGCTCAGTCAATTTAATTTAAGGACTTATGACCAAAATTGGGCTAAGTCCAGTTGAAATGTTCAACATTTTATTTGCTTTTGCATTGCATTTCTTTTTTTATTTTTATTTGGGCCTTGCCCAGAAATGATGCAGAGCATCAATTTGTTTTAGGCTCTGCTCTTTTAGGAATGATGCAAGGCATAAATTTTATTTGGGCTCTGCCCTTGTATAAAGGATGCAAAGCATCAATTTATTTGGGCTCTGCCCATTTATTGCCTTGCAATTTATTTTGGCCTGTCAGGTCATTTTGATTTGGGACTGGCCCTTCAAATAGTGCAAAGCACCAAGAATCTTTTGGATTCAAGAAAATGAGTGCAGAGCACTTTTTAATGATCTAAATTTAGATCAAAGAAGAGAAAAGAAAATCTTTTCTTTCTTTCTGTCTCAGAGAACCAGAGGTTCATAGCAAGTGCAAGGCACTATTTTTATTTATTTATTTATCTGAGAACCAGAGGTTCATAGCAAGTGCAAGGCACTATTTTTATTTATTTATTTATCTGAGAACCAGAGGTTCATAGCAAGTGCAAGGCACTATCTGTTGTGCGCACGTGCGTTGCACGTGGTGCCGCATGGCGGGCATACGTGCGTTGCACGTGGCGCACATGCGCATTATGAGGAGAAGCAAAGCTTCTATATATGGAGAACAAGCTCCTTTTAATATTATTAAATATTCTCATGTGGTGCGCACGTGCGTTGCACGTAGTGCCGCATGGCAGGCACACGTGCGTTGCACGTAGCGCACATGGCGCTTGCGCATATGCGCATTATGGAGGAGCATGCTCCTATCTTGGAGAACTAAGCTCCTTTGAGTATTGAATCCTTTGAGGATTTTTTACTCTACCCTTTCTAAGAGGTATGCCCTCTTATTTATATGGGAGTGGTAGAGAAGCCATCTCTCCTTTTCCCGATGTGGGACTAAAAAATGCATTCCCCATGTAGTAGAGCATTACTTTAGATTACACGTGTATAATACATTTGCTCATAACTTTTGATCTCGGATGAATTATGAGGCCCATAATATATCAAATCGAAGGTCTTTTCGAGATGCTTTCAATATCATCAGAATTTAGCTGTTTTTCGTTCCGGAGTTTGTCAAAATACAGCTCGGAAAATACTGGTTCGCATCTTCTTCCTTAAATCACATGTGCATAGACATTTGCTCATAACTTTTGATCCCGGATGAATTATGAAGCCCATAATATATCAAATCGAAGGGTTTTTCGAGACGCTTTCAATACAATCAGAATTTATCCGTTTCTCCTTCGGGAGTTTGTCAAAAAACAGCCCGGAAGATACTGGTTCGTATTTCCTTAAGCGTATCGCTGCCATTTGATACCTTGGACTCTTTTGCACAGAAATTTTTGGCGGGAACAATATACATCATC
The DNA here is from genome assembly GCA_030015575.1 of Agapanthus africanus. Taxonomy (NCBI): domain Eukaryota; kingdom Viridiplantae; phylum Streptophyta; class Magnoliopsida; order Asparagales; family Amaryllidaceae; genus Agapanthus; species Agapanthus africanus. Next base: position 200,646,669 of record JASDDO010000010.1, on the reverse strand, counting down.
TGTACAATACTGACCTCTAGGGCATACATACAACTAACAATCTCCCATTTGCACTAGGGCCAGCTGCTGTAGTATTGCATACCAAGCATCCCGAAGAGTCTCTCAAACTGTATCTGGGGAATGGCCTTCGTGAGTGGATCCGCTGTGTTGTTCTTCGCGTCAACCCTCCTGACCTCGATCTCCCGGCGATCAACTATCTCTCGGATCAGGTTATACCGCCTCAGAATATGCCTGGATCGCTGATGGGACCTGTGTTCCTTGGCCAAAGCCACCGCACCATTGTTATCATAATACAAAGGTATTGGATCTTTAATGGATGGAACCACTCCAAGTTCAGTTATGAACTTCTTGATCCAGACGGCCTCTTTGGCAGCATCGTTGGCAGCGATGTATTCAGCCTCTATCATCGAGTCTGCCACGGTTTCCTGCTTGGAACTCTTCCAGCATACCGCCCCTCCGTAGAGGGTAAAGACAAATCCCGAGTGCGACTTAGAGTCGTCATTATCACTCTGGAAGCTCGAATCGGTAAAGGACTCCACTTGGAGTTCTCCGTTACCATACACCAAGAGCATCTCTTTAGTCCTCCGCAAGTACTTGAGAATGCTCTTCACAGCTGTCCAGTGACTCTCTCCAGGATCTGCTTGATACCTACTCACTATACTTAGTGAGTGTGCTATATCGGGTCTGGTACATAGCACCGCGTACATGATAGATCCTACTGCCGAGGCATAGGGTATCCCTTGCATGCGAGCTCTCTCCAAATCAGTCTTGGGAGACATCTCTTTGGAGAGAGTGAGCCCTGAGATTGTGGGTAAAAACCCACGCTTGGACTCTTCCATACTAAACCTCTTTAGTATAGTGTCAATGTACCTGGATTAGGACAATCCCAGTATCCTTTTAGATCTATCTCTATAGATCTTAATCCCCAAGATGTAGGAGGCATCCCCTAGACCTTTCATTGAGAATCGTTGTGATAACAAAAGCTTGACCGATTGCAGCATAGGAATGCCATTTCCTATCAAGAGTATGTCGTCCACGTAAAATACGAGAAAGACAACCTTACTCTCTGCTACCTTCTTGTATATACAAGGTTCATCTACATTTTTGACGAAATCAAACTCTTTGATAACGACGTCAAAGCAGATGTTCCAACTCCGCGATGCTTGCTTTAATCCATAAATGGATTTATGCAGCTTGCACACCTTCCCGCTGCTCCCACTAGCTACGAAGCCCTCTGGCTGAGTCATGTACACGCTCTCTTCTAAATCACCATTTAGAAAGGCGGTCTTAACATCCATTTGCTAGATTTCGTAGTCATGATATGCAGCGATGGCAAGCATGATCCGGATGGATTTAAGCATAGCCACTGGAGAAAAAGTTTCGTCATAATCGACACCTGGTCATTGACGAAAACCCTTTGCAACAAGTCTAGCTTTGAAAGTCTCCACTTTCCCATCTACACCAAGTTTTTTCTTGAAGATCCACTTGATCCCAATGGGTTTTACCCTTTCAGGAGCATCCAAATTCCATACTTTATTGGTGTACATGGATTCCATCTCGGACTGCATTGCATCCAGCCATTTCACTGAGTCACCACTCGTGATGGCCTGCTCGAAGCTAGTTGGGTCATCATCTTCCATGATGCAATCCTTGCTCCCACCATCCATGAGAAAACCGTAGTATCTCTCAGGTGGGTGAGGAACCCTACTAGATCGGCTGAGTGGCTGAGGTTCATCGGGAACTACCGAATCCTCTGGTTCCACCAAATCTTCTGTTGTGGTTTGTACAGCTGGAACCTCTTCCAGTTCTACCTCAGAGCCACTAATCTCTTTTGCAAGAAATTCCTTTTCTAAAAAGGTGGCGTGTTGAGCAACAAACACCCTTTGTTCCTCACTGTGGTAGAAGATATACCCTCGCGAATGCTTGGAATATCCAACAAACTTACACAAAACAGACCTTGCCTCAAGTTTGTCCGGTTTTTATCTTTTGACATAGGCCGGGCAACCCCATATCTTAATAAAATTAAGATAAGATCTCTTCCCCTCCCATATCTCATATGGGGTGGTAGGCACAGTTTTGGTAGGAACTCAATTCATTAGGTATGCAGCTGTCTCCAGTGCATACCCCCAGAAGGAAATAGGTAACTCAGCTATGCTTATCATAGAGCACACCATATCTAATAGGGTGCGGTTCCTCTGTTCCGATACACCGTTGTGCTGTGGTGTATATGGAGGAGTTAGCTAAGAGAGAATCCCATTCTCTTTTAGGAAGTCCAGGAATTCATTGCTTAAGTATTCACCTCCTCGATTAGATCGAAGGATTTTAATACTTTTCCCGGTTTGGTTCTCGACTTCTTGTTTATATTCTCTAAATTTCTCAAAAGCTTCTGATTTGTGTTTCATCAGGAACACATAGCCGAATCTAGAGAGATCGTCAGTGAATGTAATGAAGTACGAAGAACCATCCCTGGCATGTGTAGACATGGGACCGCATACATCACTATGTTGTAGGGTTCCTAGGCACTCTTGTGAAGGTTCTTAAGGCATCAAACATGCCCGGATTAAATTTTAGACGTGCCGAACAACCCAAAGCCGTGATCTTTGCTAGATTATTAGGGTTTAATATGCAAGATGATAACTTTTATCTAAGTGTGAGGGATTACAACCTTTGTAGTCCGCTCCTTCACTTCACAAGCTCCGAGTAGAAGTCCCTTTGCCGCGATCCACGATCTCCCGGACTCATGAGAGGCTCCACGACTCGAACGATCCATTCTAGCTCGTCGTATTCCGAATCTCCGATGATCTACCTCGAGGTTTCAAAGAACTCAAGCTATCTCACTCTTAAAGAAGTGAACACACTAATCCCATGGGCTAGATGAGATGAGGATGAGAGAGTAGTAATTTAGCTTTCCTTTTATATCATTTTCTCATAATCTTTCATCACATAAGAATTTTCAAGAGAGCTTCTTCAAGAGAGAAGAAGAAGAAGATAATGGATAATCAAAAGATAATCATAATCATTTCCTTTTGTGATGAATAGAAATATAAACATATGATTGAATTATTAACCATGGTCAAGGATGATTGGATGAGAACAAGTAGAGAAACAACTAGAGTTAGGGTTTGGTTAAGTTAAAATTGTGTCATCACAAAATATCTTTACAAATGACAAAAGAAAATTGCTTCTAGAAAGAACTTGAAGCAACTAAACCTAATCAAACCCTAACCTCAATTAATCATCCTTAAACATGTTTAACAATTAATCATATCATGTCACAATAATATATATCATATATATATTATATATTTGCAACAAAAGAAAATAATACAATTAACATATATCGCATATATATCAATGTATCATCCACTGAGAAAATGAAATAATAAAGTAAGCCAATATTAGTTAATATAATAATATATCATATATATTATTATATATTAAATCATCGAATCAACACTTGATCCGACGATCCGGCTATATCGAATATAACCGGTTAATATATCATGTACCGATTCATCGAATCAACACTTGATCCGATGACCCGATTCATATCCATAAATCGCGAGAATATAATACGGTATCCCATATCGCATTATTCTCGCTCCTGCGCATATCACATATGTGCCACTACTCTGTTTCGCCTAAGCCAAGAAACCTCTGTGTAGGACTCTAAAGAATCGTCAATACGCCGGTAGCAGGTGATGATCATATCAAACACCCACAAGCTGCAAGCGGTCAGCTAAACGTAACAGCCACCCAGGTATTGAGCGATCAGAAGATCAACAAGCTAGCCTGTCCGTTCTCCTGTGAATCCGATCAGTAACACTCCCGTACAGTCCGGTCTGTTCGTCTGATATGTCGCATATCAAGTCTAGGGGTGGTATACGTCAGACCCCAGTAACCGATAAGTCGTGTCGATGTATGGCTCATAACGGGTCGAGAAACTACTAGTAACACTTACCAGTAAATCTCTATATCAGCCCTGGCCAGGGACTTCCAGTTATAGCCAATCGAACACAGCACAACATCAACTCCCTATACCGGGAGAGACGAATCCCCTCCTATCGCTCATTGCCTCCATGTGATTCGGGACTGTACCCAAAAGCCACCGTTTTGCACGCCCTCATGGACGTGGTAAGGTGGAAATCAAAGCACAGTGGGAATCACACAAGACTCTATGACGATCTCGGGTCTACAGACTACCCTGTACCTGTGTCACCGGAGAACTGCCATCTGACGTGTGGTATATCACCATCTGGGAGTTCTCGGCGAGTCCGTCCAGTGTACCCAGTCTTCACTGAGCACCCGTACACCATCCTTGATGTCCAACACCGATGGATATGGGATCATCCATCGCCCATCATATGGGTCAAGATGCGTATACGCTAGTCTACTCTGGTGTATCGATGCCCTGTCTCGATATACCCTCGACTAGGAACAGTTATAGGATGTACTCATCGACTACCGCGGCCCCACTAGTATGATCTCATCATAGTCCCAGTAGTCGAGTACAAACCCTAAGGGCTTTATCAACATGTGAGAGTAAAACAGTAAACCAATACAGGTCAACATGTTAAGATAAAGTGAAACCAAATAGCATACTATCATGACGAGCAAGAAAGTCTTCTCTATATATAACCAAGCATCCATTATAATATACATCATATGTACAACAATGGCCTCTAGGGCATATACATAACTAACATATGTATCAGTCCCAAGAGTTTAGTAACTCTTTCTCCATGTCCCGTAAACGGAGTTTTGGTCATCTTGCCTTTGAGACATGACTGGCAAGTGTCATAAGATGAAAATTCGAATGGATTCAAATATCCATCCTTATGCAACTTAGATAGCCGTGTTGTATTGATGTGACCTAGTCTACAATGCCACAAGAAGGATTCGTTCATTTCTTAACTCTTCCTCTTGTGTGTGTTTGTTATGCTCAGAACTGTTGATTGATTTAGAACATAAATGCCATTGCACAACGTGCCTGATCCAACTAACTTTTGGTTCAGGAAAATGTTCATAACATTATCCTGTAATAAAAAATTATATCCCTCTTTACTCAACAAAGAAACCGATATAATGTTGCATATCAGGTTCAACATGTAATAGCATTCGTTCAAAATCAATGTATTACCAGTTGGTAATACAAGGTGATATTCCCTGACGGTTTTAGCTAAAACAATTGCACCATTTCCAACCCTTATGTCTTTATCACCTTCTCCATGTTCTCTACCTTTTCTCAGCCTATGTAACTGATTACATATATGGGATCCTGACCCGGTATCTAATACCCAGGACGTAGAGCAAATGGAGAAACAGTTCTCTGTAATGAACACACCCGAAGAAAATGCATCATCATGTACTTTCTTCATTCGGGTGGCATGGAAATCCTTGTATTCCCCTATATCCTTTTCAGTCTTATAACATTTATAAGAAAGAACGGAACCAACGTTCCCCAGCACAGTATAACATGCGGGTTCGGTCAATACATCCATATTATTATCTTGATTAAGGCATGATATGGTCGCTACTTGAAGAGAGAGAGAGAAGAAATCACTTTAGCGTATGCTCTTGCAAGATCAGATTGGTTATTATTTTATCTAATCAGGATGGCTCCCACTGTTTTTATCAAATCTTCCTTCAAACCCTAAAAGGAAAGACTAGCCGGGATTAATTACACCCTACAACTTCGCCAATCTTTCAGCCAGGCCAGTGTCGGTACTTTGAGGGAGGTTCCCCGTGCTTTCGCACATACCTAATTAAAATAAACCTCATTTTCCCAGAGGCATAACCCCGTTGACACCTTTCTAGACACCTACTTGATCGGCTAATTGTCCTGTGTAAAACTCTCCCAGGAGTAACAATTACTCGTAGTGGGTATCGGGATCCAACTATTTCATAGAAGGTATGCAATCTCATTGCAAATTTCAACACTTAAAATTCCCGATAATATTTTGCTCCAAGCATCCCATGACCTTGACGGAGGTTAACAAACCATAGGGTGCAAGTCAAGTTCAACCTGTCATTTCTTGATTGAATCAAACCCACCCGCACGACCCTTGACGGAGGTCAACAAGGTCGTACGACTACCCTAATCCAATCTGCATCATATGCATAAGCAGATAAATACTAGTTAGCTACTGCACTCTACGCCTTGACGGAGGGCTACGACAGGTTTTTCTGAAAACCTATTGCGTAATGAACTTGATATCGTTGTAGAAACAAGTGAATTTTGAAAAGGAGTGTTTTTTAGGCTTTCATTAGTTTTGCTAAAGAGGACATTCCCGGTGAAGGGATCTCGGCTCTTTCCTCATCGAATAAGGTGCGGGATATATCATATATATCACTACGCAAAGCAAAACTCCAAAAGCAATCAAAAGACAAACCGAGTGTTGTAGCATATGCCAGTTTTGCTAAAGAGGTCATTCCCGGTGAAGGGATCTCGGCTCTTTCCTCATCGAATAAGGTGCAGGATATATCATATATATCACTATGCAAAGCAAAAACTATAGCTACCCTTTTTGAAAAATTTGATTCTACAACATCTTTTAGGTTTCATTTCTTTCATTAATCACATTAATGAAGTCCCATCATTTAAGTCACCAAAACATCACAGATAAATACGACGTACACTTATACCATCCGCATTCGCCTCGATGTCCCGTCATGCACCGTTAGGTTAGGTAACTAACGGCAGAGCGGGGCAGGGCTAGCGCGGGTGTAAAACATAAGTAACGTCTATATAATATATCATATATATTATATACAGTATCCATTTCAACATATCAAATGATCACATCACAGATATCGCAGCAGAAGAAACATATGAAATAATTGATATACTAGGAGGTCCATGTTTTATTTTGAGCCTCTATAAAATACGGATTCCACGGTCGCGATGAATAGCCAAACCCACACCCCTAGACCCATACGAGAGCGACAAGCAACCCTACCAATTCTAGAGTTAGGAGACCCGGACTCGACTCCTCGAGTTGGTCTCCCACTAGACTCTAGAACCCGGTTCCTTGTGCTCTCCTCCTTGGGTCTATCCTAATGCGGAAAAGTAAATAATATACATCAATGGTGACATCAACCTCAACCCGGAAGTGCCCCAATAAAAGAATATTACATACATTTAATTTTACATGAATGAAAATAAAAACTCTCATCTCACATAAAACCCCGGCTGTTCAAAACGCGACGATCCAATATAACATATCCAGCAGCACATAACATCACATGTTATCACATCACAGATAAAAACTAGACGATGTTAAACATTCCAATCGAATCATTAAACGCCCAAAATTACCCAAAAAGCTCAACACTTGATCATAGTTTAAAGTAATTCAGCACACGCCACAACACCAATGAACCAGCCGTAGAAGGGCCAAACCAACGCCTAACATGTGGCACCGCTGAACCACCACAAACCCGAGGGTTCAGTGACGGTTCTGACGGTCACATAATCGAGTTAAGGTCTCGCACGACAATCACTCACAATTCACAACATATATAAATATATATATATATATATATATATATATATATATATATACCTATGTCCCAGGTCACATCCATAACAAACTCATATCAGGGGACCGACAAAGGTATCAATCATCTCAATCGACTCGCATCCGTATACCAACATATCATCAAATCATCATATCACGTCATATATTCTTTTCATCCCATTTATATCCCACATCAAGTCAATTTTACATATACATTCTACCTTTACTATAAGCATAAGTCTAATCTAACATACACACCCGAACCATACATTCAGTTTTTAAAAGATGCGAATCGTAGTTTTGAAAGTAGGGGCTACAGTGGTTTTTAGGAAGAGATATCGTTTGAAAATCCGTAACTTCCCTCAAGGTATCTGTTTAAAAGACACATACGATTCTTCAGTTAAGAAATAGGTATGGTTCGGATGACACATTTACGTCGGCTATCTAGTCTTATAGTACCCTAAACGACACTATTATCAAACATCATCCTCGAATCCTGTCATCACATATTAGTCGTATCATATCACTTCTAACTATCCTTTAGTTTCTAATATGGTTTCTCTAACTATCTTTTAACTCTATCTATAGTTTTCTATTAAAGGTTCCCTTAACCATATTCTATATATAAATCGGTTTCTATCAAAGTTCGCGAGGGTGTTATACACCATCCACCCGACTTCCCCCGTAGATATAGATCTACTCACCTTGATCCTTGCTTGCCGAAGTCGATGACGCCATACTCCATCGCCTCGGAATCCACGCGAAGGTACCTACAAAAATACATAGTCGTAATCGCTATTAAAATCGAATCCGGAAAACTGATACGGCACACGGTGCGCTCATAGGTTAGAACCTATAGCCTACGCGTGCAAAAACAATCAAACAACCCTTGTTGTTGACATATAAACGCCCAACAATAAAATACAATACCAAATACCAAAACCAAGTAATCCAAAATACGTAAAACATATCAAAAATCACACCAAAGTGCTCCCAGATTTTGACTCAGGCCAATTGGAGCAAAACTAGCAAGTATAGGGTGTTGTATATGGAGTATATGAGCTACAGACCCAATTTCAGCACCATCCCTCACACCCAGGCCGTCCACAACCCTCCAAATTCCGGCCTCCTCAGCCCCCAATGCTCAGATGGGGTTCGTATGGTCAGGGTGGTCTCCTAGTACCCTAATTTGGTCCCTGGTATTGTTTGGTTTTCTCAGAAATTCCCCGGGTTGCTTCAGATTCACTGTAGGCACACCAAATGCAACAAAACCGACATGGACACAATTCTTAGTTTGTATTCTCTATTCTACGTCCACCAATTGATCTCTAGGGTCTTGTACACTCTCACTACTAATCCTAAGTCCACAAGTCACCCAAACCCTCTCTAGAATTTTCTAACTTCACAAATCACCACTAAACCAATTCTGAACTAAAACTAGAATATAAAGGAACTTAAAACTATCTAAATGGTAGAAATTATACCTCATTTGGCAACTCAAGAATTTTCTTGAGTTGCCCCAAGTGCTCAAAATTCATCCTTTCTTGGTCCAAAGTGCTTGTGAGGAGCTTGTGCTTGTTTTTAATGAAATGGAGATGGACTTTTGATGGGTTTTTGGGTGTGTTGTGATGAGGTAGGGGTGGATGGAGGATAGGGCTGCCATGGTGAGATGAGTGAGGGAAAGAGTGATGAAGATGATGAAGGGGACAATATGCTATGGTCCAAGGTTGACCCCTCACCTCTCTCTCTCTCGCCCATACTCTATATTTTAACCTTTCCTTTTTCTTTTGTTTTCCTTTATCTTTTCTTTTCTTTTAAAAACCCCAAAACAAATAACCATACACAAAAGAATCATGGTAGGAAAAATGTAACAAAGTGTAAAATGACATGGTGCATGTCATGTGCACAAAATAAGCTTAATGGACGATTAGCGATATTTAATCGCGATTAGCATTAAAATAGAATATAATTAATCATAAAGAATTTATAATTTGCTTGAATCAAATAAAACACCTTCATTTTCGTAATTCCTATAATTTTCTAAATAATTTCCACTTTATCGGTATTTAGTTATACCGCATTATTAAAATATTCATAATATTTATTATTTAATTATATAATTTCCCAAAAATAATATTTTATTTTTCTGAAATGTTACAGACCGTGTCTCGAGTTTGTCCGGATTTTGCTTTTTGACATAGGCCGGACAACCCCAAATCTTAACTCATTTAAGAGAAGGTCTCTTCCTATGCCATATTTCATATGGCGTGGTAGACACGGTTTTGGTTGGAACCCTGTTCAATAGAAACGCTGCAGTCTCCAATGCAGGCCCCCAAAATGAGACAGGTAACTCATCATCACTCATCATGGAACGAACCATATCTAATAGGGTCCGATTCCGACGTTCTGACACACCATTGTGCTGTGGTGTGTAAGGAGGAGTGAGCTGAGAGAGAATCCCATTCTCTTTTAGAAATTCTGCAAACTCTGTACTGAGATACTCTCCACCTTGATCTGATCGAAGCATCTTGATACTTAATCCGGTTTGTTTTTCTACTTCAAGTTTGTACTCAGTGAATTTCTCGAAAGCTTCAGACTTATGCTTTAATAAAAACACATGACCGAATCTTGAGAAATCATCAGTAAAAGTTATGAAGTAAGAAAAACCGCCTCTAGCCTGTGTAGACATTGGCCCGCATACATCACTATGTATGAGGCCTAGAGCTCAGTACCTCTTTCTCCGTGTCCTGTAATCGGAGTTTTGGTCATTTTACCCTTGATACAAGACTGGCAAGTCGCATAAGATTTATATTCAAAAGAATTTAAATATTCATCTTTATGTAGCTTGTTTAGTCTTGTTTCGTTAATATGACCAAGTCTATAGTGCCAAAGAAAAGCTTCATTTATTTCTGAAAATTTTCTTTTATTAGTGTGTTGTATGTTGAAAACTGTGTGTTGATTTAGGACGTATATCCCGTTATTAAGTGTACCATACCCAACCAACATTTGATTCAGGTTAATGTTCATAACATTATTCTAAAATACAAAATTATATCCTTCATTGTCTAACAAAGAAACAAATATTATATTACAAAGCATACTAGGTACATAATAACATGGGTTCAAAACCAATATACACCCTGATGGCAACCCCAGGTGATACTCTCCCACTGAAACCGCATGTACATTGGAACCATTTCCAACCCGGAGAGTATGATCACCTGTCTTCAAAACTTTGCTATTTCTCAGCCCCTGCATAGAATTGCAAATGTGAGAACCTGAACCGGTATCTAATACCCAGGAAGCAGAGTTTATAGAAAAACAGTTTTCTATTACAAACACACATGAAGCGGAAGTATCGCCATGCTTCTTCTTTTTGAGATCCAGGTACTCAGCACAGTTGCGCTTCCAGTGTCCCGATTTGTGGCAGTGATAACATTCTACTTTCCTCTATTCCCCAACCATGGACTTGTCTTTCCCCTTAGCTCTTTTAACTCCACCTCTAGGTTTGGTGGGTTTCTTCTTCATCTTTCCCTTGGCCTTGGCTTTTGGGCGAGAAGAGGAAGATGGACCGGCAATCAAAGCGGGAGTCTTCACTGACTTGAGCGTGCTCTCTGCATTTCTTAACATATTGAGAAGTTCAGGTAGTGACTTCTCCATGTTGTGCATGTTGAAGTTTACTACAAATTGAGCAAAAGCGGGGGGGGGGGGGGAGACTGTAGAATAATATCAATATATTCTGCGTTCTCCATTGTCCATCCGAGGTCCTCAAGCTCTTCAATAAGAGCTATCATCTTCAAAACATGGTCACCTACTGGTGTGCCAGGAGTCATCCGCATCTGAAATAATTTTTGCGATGCTTCGTATCGTAGGACACGAGATTGCTCCCCATACAACTCTTTTGTATGGAGAAAGATGGATTAAACATCCATCCGCTCGTGCTTCTTTTGATGTGTATTATCCATCGATGCAACCGTGAGGCATTTGGCCGTGGCACAGTCAGCGTCCCATGTCTTGCGGATTTCCCTATCCGCAACCGAAGATTTAGGACCTGGGACGGGCGGGGTTGGGACCGTGAGGACATATAACACCTTATCATAAGTCAGGGCAATGTTAATGTTCCTTAGCCAGTCTTTATAATTGGTCCCATTCAGTTTATTTTTCTCTAGCAGAAGCTTAAGTCCTATCATTGGTATCTGCTATTAAGAGAGAGAAAAGAATACACTCAGCGAAAGCTCCTGCAAAGATCAGATTGGTTATTTATCTTATCTAATCGATTTCTCCCACTGCTTTTATCAAATTTACCTTCAAACCTTAAAAGGAAAACTAGCCAGGATTAATTACTTCTACAACTTCGCTAACCGTTCAGCCAGGCCAGTGTCGGTATATGAGGGAGGTTCCCCGTGCTTTCGCAAGGACCTAATTAAAGTAAACCTCATTTTCCCAGAGGCTTAGCCCCGTTGACACACCTTTCTAGACACCTAATGTGTTAGCTAATTGTAAAGTGCAAAACTCTCCTGGGAGCAACTCTTGCTCATAGTGGGATCGGGATCCAACCATCATATGGAAGGTATGCAATCTCATTGCAAATTTCAACTCTTGAAACTCCCAATATGGTTTTTACCCCTAGTACTCATGACCTTAACCATGGTCAACAAATCACAAGCACTAGTCAAGCTCAACCCGTCATTTCTTGATTAATTAGACCCAGTTATATGACCTTTAACTATGGTCAACAAAGTCATATAATTGTCCCAATTAATCACATCATATGCCGTGTAGGAAGACATCAGTTAGCTACCGTACACTACGCCTTAACTATAGTCAACAAACATAGCACGAATACTAAGTACTCTACTTCCTAAAATGACGGAGGGTTACGGATGGTTTTTAAGAAAACCTTTAACGCTTTGAACTTGATATCGTTGTAGAATCAAATGGTTTTTCAAAAGAAGTGGCTTAAGCTCCGCAATTTTGAAATGTAGCTTTTTCGTAAAAAGCTGAGTGGGTTTCAAATTCGATTCTACAACATCTTTTAGGTTTATTTTTCCTTACATTAATCATATTAATGTAGTCCCATTATTTAAGTCCTTAAGCCATCACAAAAAGATATGAAAATAGAACATACACTTATGCCATTCGCATTCACCACGATGTCACGTTATGCACCGTTAGGTTACTTAACTAACGACATAGCGGGACGAGACTAGCGCGGATGTAAAACATAAGTAACGCTTATTACATATCATATATATAATAATACCATTCGTCTCATCATATAAAGCGATCTCATCACAGAATATGAACAACAGAAGCACATATATGAAAATATAGGATATACTAGGAATTCCGTATTTTGTATTTAGCTAAGGATAGAAAATACGGGTTCCATGGTCGTGATGAATAGCCAATCCCACACCTTAGACCCCTATGAGAGCAGCAAGTGACCCTACCAATTCTAGAGTTAGGAGACCGGTCTCGACTCCTCGAGATGGTCTCCCACTGGACTCTAGAACCCGGTCACTTGTGCTCCCCACCTTGGGTCTATCCTAATGCGGAAATGTAAATAATATACATCAAGGTAACATCATCCTCAACCCGGATATGCCCCAATAAAAGAATATTACATACAATTGAATTTTACATGAATGAAAAGAAAACTCTCATCTCACATAAAACCCCCGGCCATTCAATCACGACGATCCTATACATCATATCACAGCAACACATAACATCACATGTCATCAACGTAAGCAAGTATGCGTACCCCAATTTTCGTTGACATATAGCAACGAAATCGGCGATATACCACATACTACACTTACGGTCGCAGAATAGAATGTCAAACTACAATATTTGGAATCTTCACTATCCTTAGACTTCCTATCACAAAAAAAACAATAAGTGTAGATTCCAATTATTGTATTACATTCAAATAAACTAGGCTATGTTAAACCATTTGATCGATCGATCAATGAACCAAAAAATCCATAGAGAAGCTCAACACCTGAGCATTATTAAAATTACCCAGAAGCATGCCACAGTACCTATGGACCAACCGTAGAAGGTCCGACCCGAGCCTCACAAATGGCGCCGCGGAACCGCCGCTAAAGGCACACTTCTGCCGCGGTTCCGCGATCATTTAATCGAGTTAGGGTATCGTTCTTCTAGAGAGTCCATAGAATTACCTGCATGATTTTCTGAATATTTCTAATGTGAAAAATTCCAACATTTTGAAAAATTTCCAGAGAAGGATTTTCGGGGTAATCGATGTTCGTTCGAAGTTTTTTAACGTCGTCTAGGTTACCCTAATGCTCTAGCTTGGCTTTGATACCACTTGTTGGGTTTACCTAGCACCTCAAAAGGGTTTGTCTTGCATCAAACATGTTATAATTTAAATTTTAGGGTGCTAAGCAAACAAACCTAGGATCAAACTAGAAATTTAGAGTAACAAATATAGTATCACATACTAAATAGGAGAGTCTAACACTAATAGATGAGAAATGAAACCTTTGTAGATCTCCCCTTTGAGACTCTTTGGATCAACTCGGTGTTTGGACGAGTCCGCTTGAGTCATTCGTTGTCCACGATGATCCACCGCGGAGTACCTTGGCTCAAGATCCTTGCTTCACTAGAACAAGTAGTAGTGATGCAAAACAACCTAAACTAGTCGGCTAAACTAGTGTAGATTGGTGATGTGGGTTTAGATCTCACTTAAAATTCTTTTCTTTTTATCTCCTTCGCTCACTTATGAAGAGGTAGTAAGGTTTGAGGAAAAAGAAGAAGGAAAAGGCTAAGCAAGCTCAAGATAATTGTTATGCCAATAATAAAATGAATAATAATTATATGAGAGAGGGTCACACTCACTCATAACCAAGGTTAAAAAAATATCTAGATATTTTGTTATTGGGTTAAAGAATAAGTGTAGTGATTAAATCATGGTTAAGTGTAGAGATTAAACCATGGTTTAAGTGTAGAGATTAAACCATGGTTTAAGTCAAGGCCAACTTAAGGAAGTGTGTAAAAACAAAGCAACCATGATATAATCCTAATTAATTCTTTAATTAATAATCAAAATAAATAAATATCCAAACCATGTGAGTCTTGCATAGCCAACTCCAATGTATCATCACCATGACACATGTATGCATGTGTGCATTCACATCAACATATGTACATACATACATTCATGCATACAATAAATAAAGAAAATGTTATAAGTGAAATGACTAATGGCCATTAATTTTAAATCAACAATTGATTTAATATACCGGTCATATCACATACGACCCGACCAAAAGAAAACGCCAGATTATAATACGGTATCACATACACGCATTTAATCAGGCACCCGCGCATATCACCATATGCACCCCACATCATTTCGCTTGAGCTAGGTAACCCCTTTGTGGGACTCTAAGACTCTTCAATACGCCGGCAGTAGGCGATGATCATATCAAACACCCACAAGCCGCAAGCGGTCAGCTAAACGTAATGGCCACCGGGGTATTGAATGAGTAGAAGAAAAACAAGCGAACCTGTCAAAACACCTGTCGAGCCAACCGGTAACACTTACCGTACAGTCCGGTCTCTTCTTTAGATATGCTGCATATCAAGTCTACGGATGGCAACGTCGACCCCAATAACTCAAAAAGTCAGGCCGATGAATGGCCTATAACAGATTGAGAAACTACCGATAACACTTCTCAGTAAATCTCAACAGCCCTGGCTAGGGATTTACTGATATAGCCAATCGAGCACAGCGCAACATCAACCCCCAACACCGGGAGAGACGAAACCCCTCCTATCGCTCATTGCCTCCACATGTCTCGGGACTATACCCAAAAGCCACCTGTTTGAACGACTCAGCAGAGCCGTGGTAGGGTGGAAATCAAAGCACAGTGGGAGAACACATGGGACTCTATGACGATCTCGGGTCTACAGACTAACCTGTACCAGTGTGACTTGAGAACTGCTATCCGACGATAGATATAATACCATATAGGAGTTCTCGGTGAGTCCGTCCAGTGTACCCAGTCTCCACTAAGCACCCACATACGATCTCGATGTCAAACATCAATGGATATGGGAACATCCATCGCCCATCACATGGGTCTAGTATCATATACGCCAGTCTACTCTGGAATATCGATGCCCCTGTAGGGTTCCTATCGACGGCAGCAAGGTTTCGGGAGGTATCTTCCATGCCATTTTAAAAAATTGCCGTTAAAAGGAACTCTAAACATGACCGTTAACTAGAATACAATACGGAAACATAGTAAACCATTTACTATCTAAGTGAAAAATGAAATACAACCTTTGTAGATCGGTCCTTCACTTCATAAGCTCCTTGTAGTAGTCCCTTCGCTGCGATCGTCGAACTACCAGACTCTTGCATGGCTTCGCGTAGAGAAATGAGCTATCTTTCTTGAAGTCTTCGATGCCGAAGATGATCTACGTCGAGGGAATACTAGCTCAAGTTTCTACTTCACTAACTAGAGAATTAGTGAAGCAAACACCCTAAACTAAAGTGCTAGTCTAGTAGAGGATGATGAAATAGGAAGTGGGCTCACTTTAGAATTTCTTTTCTCACTTTACTTTCTCACTTAATCAAAACCCTAGCAAGCTTTTTGAGCTTGAGGAAGAAGATGAACTAAAATGAGATGAGAATAATGATCAAGTGTGAGAGTGAATCATGGTGAGTGAGTATCATATACTAACTCATGTAGAGACATAACCATGGCTAATTAACATGGTTAGGTTAACAAATATCTAAAGTAAAACAAACCTAGTGGACTTAGTCAATGCATCCAAAAGCTTCTACTAGCTTCATGCATTTTTCCAATTTTCCACTAATTTTGTAATTACATTAAATACTAAACCCAACATGATAATTAGCATGGTGTAAGTCTTGTACACCCATGAAAGTTGTATCAACAACCATGATACTAAAATCAAAACACAAATTAATATATATCACATATATATTAAATTGTGCACAAGTGAGAAAAACAAATGCTTAAGTGAACCGATGTTAGTTAATGTAAATTAGTATATCACATATACAATTATACACTAAATTATTAAATCAACATTTGACTTAATAATCCGGATATATCACATATAACCGACTAACATCCAATGTATCGTTTTATCGAATCAACCCTTTATTTGATAACCCGGTTATATCACATATAACCGACCGATACAAAAGACGTGAGAATAGAATACGGTATCACATACTTGCATTATTCTCGGTCCTGCACATATCACACATGTGCCCCTATTCCGTTTTTCCTGAGCCAGTAAAACCTTTATGTAGGACTCTAAAGACTCGTCAATACGCCGACAGTAGGTGATGATCACATCAAGCACCCACAAGACGTCAGCGGTACTAGCTGGACGTAACGGCTGCCCGGGTATTGAGCGATCAGAAGATCGGAAAGCAAGCTTGCTCCAACTCCTGCAAAAGCCTGACGGTAACACTTGCCGTACAGTCCGGTCTCCTCGTCTGATATGTCGCATATCAAGTCTTGGGGTGGTAAACGTCAGACCCCAATAATCGATAAGTCATGCCGATGTGAGGCTCATAACGGGTCGAGAAACTACCGGTAACACTTACCAGTAAATCTCTAAATCATCTCTGGCCAGGGACTTCCCTGTTATGGCCAATCGAGCACAACGCAACATCAACCCCCAATACCGGGAGAGACGAAACCCCTCCTATCGCTCATTGCCTCCATGTGACTCGGGACTGTACCCAAAAACCACCGTTTTGCACGTCCTCTTGGACATGGTAAGGTGGAAATCAAAGTACAGTGGGAATCACACAAGACTCCATGACGATCTCGGGTCTACAGATTAACCTGTACAAGTGTCACCAGAGAACTGCCATCTGACGTAAGGTATAATACCATCTGGGAGTTCTCAGCGAGCCCATCCAGTGTAACCAGTCTCCACTGAGCACCCATATACCATCTCTGATGTAAAACACCAATGGATATGGGATCATCCATCGCCCATCTCATGGGTCGAGAAGCATATACGCTAATCTACACTGGTATATCGATGCCCCGTCTCGATACACTTACGACTAGGAACATTAAAGGATGAACTTATAGACTACCATGGCCCCACTAGTATGATCTGCATCATAATCCTGGTAGTCAAGTACACATCCTAAGTGCTTTACCAACATGTAACCATAAGACAGTATCAAGAGACTAGTATACATATTAAGATAAAGAGCAACCAGATAGCATACTATCATATCGAGCAAGAAAGTCCTCTCTATATATGTCCAAGCATCCAATATAATATACATCATTTGTACAGTACTGGTCTCTAGCGCATACATACAACTAACAACCCCGTCTCGATACACCCACGACTAGGGACATTTCAGGATATGCTTATAGACCGCACATGTCCCACTAGTATGATCTGCATCATAATCACAGTTGTCAAGCAAATATCCTCAGGGCTTTATCAACATGTACAAATGAATAAAAGCATAATCAAGTGAACATGTCAGATAAAGAGTAACCAGATAGCATACTATCATGTCGAGCAAGAATGTCCTCTGAATATATATATATATACACACACACACACACACACACACACACACACACACACATCCACTATCAAATAATGGCCTCTAGGGCATACATATATCCAACATTCTGGACACTGAAAACCTGAGCTTGATTTAATACGTATATACCGTTATCTAATGTACCTGACCCAATCAAAACTTGATTTAGGTGGATGTGGACCACATCGCTTACAAATGTAAAATCATATCCTTCCTTAGAAATTAAGGATACAGATATGATATTACAAGCTAGACTAGGTACATACAAACGGTTACGTAGAATCAATATCTGCCCACTTGTCAATCTAAGGTGATATTCCCCTACGGATTCAGCGTCCACGCTCATTCCGTTAGCAACTCTGAGAGTCATATCATCTACCTTGATAACTCTACGGTTTCTTAAAGCATGTAATGAATTACAGATATGAGATCCTGATCTAGTATCTGGTACCCAGGAAGTAGAGTTAATTGACATACAGTTTTATATTATAAACACACCCGAAGTCGAAGCCACAACATGCTTCGGATCCTGGATTCTGTCTTTCCAAGCCCTGTAATCCCTCTGCCAATGCCCTTTCCCGTGAAAATAGGAACATCCCTCCTTCCCTACTGTTCGCCCAGAAACTTTTGCCCTTCCCTGTCCTTCTACCTTACTAGCACCGCATATCGGCTTTGTGGAGGTCTTCTTCTTCTCACCCTTTGCTTTCGGCTTGGATGCAGAAGAGGAAGATTCCCCAATAAGCTGAGATGGTGTCATCCTGGTTTCCTTCAGGGTGCTCTCAACTGGAAGTATAACTTTCTTCCCCTGGGCAAAAGTAGATAGTAGGGACTGTAGAAACAAGTCAGCATATGACCCGTTTCCCAACGTAGTCTCCAGGTCTGTGAGCTCATCAATATAGCTAGTCATCGTAAGGACATTGTCCCCTACAGTTGACCCAATAGCCAACCTCGCTTGAAGCAATTCCTTCGAGGTCTCATATCTTGCGATACGAGATTGCTCTCCATATAATTCTTTGTTATAGAGGAAGATGGAAGCTAAGTCCATCTTTTCGTGCCGCCTCTGGTTTCCACCATTTACTGAGGC
Organism: Agapanthus africanus; assembly: GCA_030015575.1. Lineage (NCBI taxonomy): Eukaryota > Viridiplantae > Streptophyta > Magnoliopsida > Asparagales > Amaryllidaceae > Agapanthus > Agapanthus africanus. The sequence continues at coordinate 200,627,468 of JASDDO010000010.1, read as the reverse complement.
CAACATGAGGCACTTGGCATTTGCACTGTCTCTTTACGATGTCTTACGGATATCAATATCCACGACGGTGGAAACTGGACCTGGGACGACAGGGGCTTGAGTAGTAATGAGGTGTCCCGGCTTATCATAGGAAATGGACAGCTGGACAGACCTTTGCCAGTCATTATAGTCAGATTCAATCATTTTATTATCTAGATGTAACCTAGTCTTGGTCACTGGGTCGCTGCAATAAAGAGAGAGAGAAGAAAACACTTAGGATGATGCTCTTGTAAGTTTAGATTGGTTTTTAATTTATCTAAACAGGATGGCTCCCACCGTCTCTCGAATCCTTCCTCAAACTATAAAAGAATAATTAGTCAGGATTAATCTCACCGTACAATTCTTACTTAACCGTTCAGCCAGGCAAGTGTCGGTACTTCGAGGGAGGGTTTGCAGGGTTCCCTAGGACGACAGCAAGGTTTCGGGAGGCATCGTCCTTGCCGTTTTCAAATTTTTTCCGTACTAAAGAACCCTAACCCTAGAATCTTAACTAGAGATTTAGATGAACTAAAATGTAAACGACTTTACATCTAAGTGAATGAGGATTACAACCTTTGTAGACCGGTCCTTAACTTCTAAAGCTCCGTGTAGTAGTCCCTTTGCTCCAAGTAATGAACACCCGAACTCTAGTAAGGGTTCACATGAAGAAATGAACAAGCTTGCTCAAAGTTTTCGAGGCCGAAGATGATCTACGTTGAGGAGACTCAAGCTCATGCTACCTCTTCGCTAATGGTAGATTAGTGAAGCAAACACCATAAACTAAATGTCTAATATAGTAGAGGATGATGAAGTAGGAATTGGGCTCACTTTAGATTTATTTTTCTCACAATATTTCTTCACCATTTCAAAAGCTAGAAAGCTTTCTCATGAGGAAGAAGAAAATGAAGTGAAGATGAGAATGAACTCATATTAGGTGAGAATAGCAACCATGGGTGAGTTAGTGTCATACACTAACTCATGTAGAGAATAAACCATTGCTAATCAATAATGGTTAGGTTAATAAATATCTACAAGTAAAACAAAATTAGTGGACTTGGTCAATGGTTCCACAAGCTTCTACAAGCTTCAACCATGTGACTATTTTCCATCTAATTTGGTTTACTTTAAATAAATAAAAACCTTACATTATATTAAGTATGGTGTGAGTCTCATACACCCATGTTGCATGTGGCATCTAGCATGACACAAATGTTGTACATTAATATATATCACATATATACTATGTGTACACATGTGAGAAAAATAAAACTTAAGTGAGCTAATATTAGTTAATGTAAATAAATATATCATATATATAATTATACATTAAATTATTAAATCAACACTTGATTTAATAATCCGGCTATATCACATACAACCGATTAATATCAAATGTAACAATCTATCAAATCAACACTTGATCCGATAACCCGGCTATATCACATATAACCGACCGATATCACATATCGTGAGAATAGAATGCGGTATCACATACGCGCATTAATCTCGGTCCCGCACATATCATATATATGCTCCTACTTCGTTTCGCATGAACCAGGAAACCTCTGTGTAGGACTTTAAAGACTCGTCAATACGCCGGCAGTAGGTGATGATCATATCAAACACCCACAAGCCGCAAGCGGTCTGCTAAACGTAACGGCCACCCGGGTATTGAGCGATCAGAAGATCAACAAGCAAGCCTGTTCATACTCCTGCGAATCCAATCGGTAACACTATCGTATGGTCTGGTCTCTTCGTCAGATATGTCGCATATCACAGCCTGGGGGTGGTATAACGTCAGACCCCAATAGCCTGATAAGTCATGCCGATGCAAGGTCCATAACGGTTCGAGAAACTACCGATAACACTTACCAGTAGATCTCAGCAACCCTGGCCAGGGATTTCCTGTTATGGCCAATCGAACATAGCGCAACATCAACTTCCAATACCGGGAGAGACGAACACCCTCCTATCGCTCATTGCCTCCATGTGACTCGGGACTGTACCCAAAAACCACCTTTTTGCACGATCTCTTGACCGTGGTATGGTGGAAATCAAAGCACAGTGGGAATCATACAAGACTCTATGACGATCTCGGGTCGACAGACTAACCTGTACCAGTGTCACCAGAGAACTGCTATCTGAAGATAGGTATAATACCATCTAGGAGTTTTAGGCGAGTCCGTCCAGTATACCCAGTCTCCACTGAGTACTCGTATACCTTCTCTGATGTCAAATACCAATGGATGTGGGATCATCCATCGTCCATTATATGGGTGAAGAAGTGCATACGCTAGTCTACTCTGGAATATCGATGCCCTGTCTCGATACTCCCACGACTAGGAACATTTGAAGGATGTACTTACCGACTACCCTGTCCCCACTAGTATGATCTGCATCATAATCCTGGTAGTCAAGTACTCATCCCAAGGGCTTTATCAACATGTAATAGAGAGACAATAAGTGTACATGTTAAGATAAAGAGCAACCAGATAGCATACTATCATGTCGAGCAAGAAAGTCCTCCCTATATATATCCAAGCATCCACTACAATATACATCACATGTACAGTAATAGCCTCTAGGGCATACATATAACTAACAGGTTGTCACGTCCCGAAAGCACGAAACATGACCGACACTTAAACTACGAAACGTCTCGAGGCGTACGTAATCTAAGTAAGCCGAAAACCCAGAAATCTAAACCAAGAAAAGTAGTAGAGTGAAGGAAAACCAATTTAAAATCAAGTAGTTTTAATAGCATAAGCCGAATTATGCGGTTTTAAAAACATCAAATATTTCCTGAAAATTTCGGCAGAGTCTCCTTTGTAAATACTGGCTCCCAAACGGGATACAACATGAATAGTATACGAAATCAATAAAAGGCATCCCCAAGCTGGAGCTAGCTCTTCGTCAATCGACGGTCACAACCACACAAGCAATATAATATACAACGCCAAGGGCGAGGATCAAAATTCAAAAGGAAACTCAAAATAGCAAGAAATCCATAGAAATACAACGCGCGACTCTAAGGTCGAAAGAATAACATCACTGGTCTCTATCTCAAAATAGATACATGTTTGGTTGATGGAGTTTCTATATACAACTGAATAATAATATACAATGTATAATGATGGGTACGATACAAATAAACCCACCTACTAGCAAGTCACCGGAAGGAAGCAGTACCAGCAAAGCCGTAATGAAACCTGTATGGCAAAACCTGCAAGAAACTGGGGCACAACGGGGGTGAGTTGCCAACTCGTGAATAGAATACATCTACGAACAAGAATCGCATGTATGACGCAATCCTAGGTCATATGATCAATATATATCCTCAAATATATAACCAGCAACCTATAACAATGGTTAGGGTATACCTCTAAACAACAGTAATACCAAGTGCTCGTGTCAGTGCCTGAGATAGCAATATATCATATGGATGATGTATGAATGCATGAAAACAGAGTACATATACTGAAGAAACTGCTTTCATAACTCAGTGAGATTTCTGTATTTTTAAAAAAAATGAGGTATCATAAGGAAATCAGTATAAACCGTATCTAGCATCGACACAAAAACATAAATCCACATATCTCAATATCTCAGGTTCCGGCTACCCGGACTGACCTGGATCATCAAATCTCAGTACCTCAATATCTCGAAATCTCAATGTCTCAAATCTCAATATCTAGGACGCCGTTAGTCTAGACCGGCCTCTACCATCCATCTCAAGACTATGACGGTATCCTCCGGATATCCGACGCGTCGGGTAAAATCACCGGTCGGTAGTGCTCCCCTGCCAGGCTCAACGTCAACAACACGATCCTCTTGCCCCGGGGTACCGCACCGGGTCCACCATGTACCCGAAACGGTTCCTCCACTCCTCGAACTCGGGTCTCGAAATCCATTAGCAAATTCATGGTGGAAGACTCATACATCATGGGAAAACCGTGCTTTTTATTTAAAAAGAGAGAAGAAGTTTGTATAAGTTTTGCGGTTTTCCCCCAAATCCAGAAAATCCCATGGAAATCTGAATCCAAAACCTCAATAGCACGTAAGATAGTGAATATATGCATGAGAATCCATAAATGCGGCATAACAGTGAATAATAACATGCATGAAGTAGCAGGTAATAACTATAATGTCTAAACTAGCATATAAGGCAAGTACACTAATATCATGTCTAAACTATTAGCTAACAGGCTATGTCAATGTAATAGTATTTTCTAAGTGTACGTGACATGACAATTACCGATGAAGATGTGTGTGAGCCGGCAAGTAAGTGTACGTGGTACATACGCATCATCGGTAACGGTGATGGTGTCCTAACAGCATGATATCAATAATGAAATATGAATTACAATAAGTATGCGATGAGGAGCAACAACAATAATATGAGGGAGCTGAATACTAGACACAACGATAACTAAACTGCATTACCCTAACATAAGTCCTACAATAGTGCCTTTTGAAATAACATGAATCACGGTGTTTTGAAAATAAGGGCTACAGTGTTTTTAAGAAAAGATACGTCTTTTGAAATATCCGTAGAATCCCTTGACCTGTCTTTTAAAATACCCACGATTCGTTATTTTTGAAATAGGTAGGAGTCTAATCTAATCTAACAACTACACTAAACTATACGGCTGAACTAACAAGCTGAACTACAGGTAAGGAAACCGCCTAATATCTGAGTCGATACGTATACATACCTGTATATATATTAGTCGGTGATCCCGCCTCAATAATATCATATCGTATACCATATCTATAATCAGACATCCCAAGTCAAGAGTGCGGATCAATCATCAATATATAGCTCGTACGTAAATCCGTCGTACGGCATCCCCAAATCTGGGTACGGGTCAATATCATACTCATCACACTGTTTATCTGGTATCCCCTTTATCAAGATCATCATCTGGGGTACTGACCTACGTCTAGTACACTACTAATATCACTATTCACATGGCATTGTCATCCAAAGATCCGCTATAACATCAGGACGTATCTCAAGTACGAATCCTGCCATATCACCGATCTCACGGCCTCAACTCAAATCTCATCGACTCATCTCAATCCCAAGTATCATCCGCAAATCCAGTATGTGAACACCTAGTCCCATACCCAGGTGAACACATAAACACATCTCCCCATATACGCACAGGTAATAACATAGATGTATGCATGTGTGTGCGTGCGTGTGTGGGTGTAACAACTACTCTAGGGTTTCGCAACTAACACTAAACTAATCCATGAACACCTAGAATCTACCTTTATCATCAAGTCTCATATCAACATAATATATATAATCAAAATATATGTGTGTATACGTATTCGTATACATCACCACGAACTGCGGGGGTGCTATACGCCATCCACCCGACTTCTCCCCATAGATATAAATCTATGCACCTGGTCCTCGCTCCCTGGTGACGACGTCGCCACGCGCTCGCTTGTCGTCTCGAAGTCCACATGGGGTACCTACATATCATAGCGCATCGTATCGTATTAAAACCAAATTCGAAATCGAAACGGCATACGAAAATCAAATCGGCACGCGTATCATAGGTCAAAACCTATCGCCTACGCAGGCAAGAATAGCCAAACCAACCCTCGATGTCGATATACAAACGTCAAAATATCGAGAAAAACCCAAACACTCTCATTTGAGCATTTACGAACACTAATTATAATATAAAATAGGTTAAAATTCACAAAAAACCCAAATTCACCTTAAAAGTCATATTTCCGAAAATCTAGCAAGCAAAAATTACCCGTTTTAGTACAAAACTCGATGTTTAAACAAATCTAGCGGCCATAATACTTATTAAATATCTTAAATAAGTCATAAAAACAATTTCCATAATTTAATCTCATTAAATTCTATTAACCCCAAAATTCTAGTTTACAAAATACCCAATTTTTAACAATTTATAGCAAAAATGCACAAACAACAATTTAGCTTGGATTTTCATGAACTAAAAGCATTAAACCACTCAATATAATATTTATAATTACATGAAACCTTAATTTGAATTTTATCTCACAAGAATATAATTATTTTAAAAACCTAGTTTACAATTTATATAAATATCACAATTTAAATCAACAAAAAGCAAATTAGCAACTTAATTTCATTTAGCAAAATATTAATATGGCAAATACCTCCCACAACCATAGTCTCACAACACAAAACCCTAACTAGATTTTTCACAAACCCTAATCTAAACCTTCTCTTGCAAACCCACTACTTTCAATTAAACCGAAATTAAGCACCTAACAAGCTTCAATAAGGAATTTAAACAAAAAAGAACAATGGGTCAAAAGTTATACCTCACAACCATGAATCAAACTTGAAATCTAGACTTCCAATTTGAAATCCTTGCACCAAGATCCATGCTAAAGAAGATGAGGGAAAATGGGTAGGAGTCGGTTTTTGATTTCGGTGAGCTTTTACTTGATTTTTGACAATTTTTTTGATGGAAAAAGAGAGGAGAAGAGGGAAAGGGGGGGGGGCTGCTGATGGCCTGCAGAATTTAGGCCAGGAAATGTGGGGGTGTGAGGGAGGTGAGAGAGTGAGGTGGAGAAAGTGGGGGAAAGTCAAAGTCCACCCTTTTACTTTTATCTTTTTCTTTTCTTTTCTTTTCTCTTGAAAGTGAGGTGATTGGAGAGAGAGAGAGAGAGAGAGGGGCTGTCAAGTGGGGCCGGCCACATGTGGAGGGGGAGAGAGGGTGAGGTGTGGGTGTGTGGGTTAGGGAAAAGATAAATGTATTACCCTAATCCCATTAACACTAATTTCGCTAATTAAGCCCTTTTTCTTCGATATTTTCTAAACCGTTTTGGCAAACCATTTCATTTCAAAAACCATATGATAAAATTTTGTTTAATGTGTTATGATGCACAAAATTTGTTTCAACTCATTCCAATTTGTAATTTTCCCTAATTAAATGTATTAGGGACGCCTTAAAATAATATTAAAATAATTTGTTTCGGAAAAATTTTCAGAAAATTTGAAATTTCACCAGTGGCTTAATAAACACCAAATACTAGCAATTTCATAGCTGGAATATGTATATTTAATTTTATAATAAAGATATTTGTATTTTGACTTTTTACATAAAACCCCCTTATTTTACCGATTTTCCGAAATTTTACCGAAACGATTTTCAAAACGTTACACAGGTTTTACGACGCTTTCGTGAAGTTCCTTAATTAAATAACATCTTTTCCCTGCAGGCGTAGCCCCGCTAACACTATTCTAGACACCTACTTGGTTTATAGCATTGATCGTTAAGTAAAAAATCCCCCGAGGAGCAGCATATACTCATAGTAGGATCGGGATCCAAATATCATTGTGCGATAATCCTGAAGGAATCCTACCAACATTATCACACTCCAAATGATATGCAGCACTAGCAAGTTTCAGTTTCTTTAGAAACTCCCGATGTGGATTTTTACCCCATGCTCTTATGACCTTGACTAAGGCCAACAAATCATAAGTCACATGTCAAGTTCTACCCGTCATTGTCCAGGTTAATTTGAACCGACCCGTACATACCCTTGACTAAGGCCAACAAAGTAGTATGACTGTCCCAAACCAACGCATCTATCTATGAAACATATGAATACCCAGCAGCTACCAATCACTATGCCTTGACTAAGGCCAACAAACATAGCTTGAATACTATTGAATATTCATATGAAATGATGGAGGGCTACGAATGGTTTTGGCGAAACCGTGAACGTAGTGAACTTGATATAATCGAAGGAACCTGATAGCTTTTAAAAGGAGTGGTTTAAGCTCCGCATTTAAAAGTCTATTGTTTTGAAAAAACCGAGTGGTTTTGAAATTTTTCCGACGATTCAACTTTGGTTTATTTACTTTGCATTAATGTAATGCAGTCCCATCATTTACACCTATCATAATAGAGAGAAACGAAAATATAACGTCCGCTTATGCCATCCGCATTTGCCACTGGGCCCCGTAATCACCCGTTAGGTTACTTAACTAACGACAGAGCGGGGGCTGGACTAGCGCGGGTGAAAAATGTTAGTTATATGTATGCCCTAGAGGCCATTTCTGTACATGCGATGTATATTGTAGTGGATATTTGGACATATATAGAGAGGACTTTCTAGCTCGATATGATAGTATGCAATCTGGTTGCACTTTATCTTAACATGTACACGTATTGTCTCTCTATTACATGTTGATAAAGCCCTTAGGATGAGTACTTGACTACCAGGATTATGATCCAGATCATACTAGTGGGGCAAGGGTAGTCGGAAAGTACATCCTTCAAATGTTCCTAGTCGTGGGGGTATCGAGACAGGGCATCGATATTCCAGAGTAGACTAGCGTATATGCTTCTCGACCCATATGATGGGCGATGGATGATCCCATATCCATTGGTGTTTGACATCAGAGAAGGTATACGGGTGCTCAGTGGAGACTGGGTACACAGAACGGACTCGCCGAGAACTCCTAGATGGTATTATACCTATCATCAGATAGCAGTTCTCTTGTGACACTGGTACATGTTAGTCTCTCGACCCGAGATCGTCATAGAGTCTTATGTGATTCCCACTATGCTTTGATTTCTATCTTACCACGTTCAAGAGATCGTGCAAAACGGTGGTTTTTAGGTACAGTCCAGAGTCACATGGAAGCAATGAGTGATAGGAGGGGATTTCGTCTCTCCCGGTATTGGGGGTTGATGTTGCGCTATGCTTGATTGTCCATAACAGGAAATCCCTGGCCAGGGTTGCTGAGATCTACTGGTAAGTGTTAACAGTAGTTTCTCAAACCGTTATGAGCCTCACATCGGCATGACTTATCAAGCTATTGTGGTCTGACATTATACCACCCCCTACCACCCCCAGGCTATGATATGCGACATATCTGACGAAGAGACCGGACTGTACGGTAGTGTTACTGATTGGATTCGCAGGAGTATGAGCAGACTTGCTTAGCAGACCGCTTGCGGCTTGTGAGTAACTGATATGATCACCACCTACTGACGGCGTATTGATGAGCCTTTAAAGTTGTCACGACCCGAAAGAGCACGTGACTGGCCCTTGAATCCTATGAAGTCTATAGGACTCCATCTGATCCAAGTAAGCCAAAAGCCCAGAAATCTAAAACCATTTAAGGAATAAATAAAGGAAAAACTATTTTTAAGAGGTAAAGAAAACATGTTTTGAAAATCAAAGTTTTTAAATAACTAAGCCGAATATGCATTTTTAAAATGTGTAATCTTTCCTGAAAATTTCGGCAGAGTTTCCTTTGTAAAAACTGGCCCCGAACGGGGTACAACAAGAATAATATATAAATGCAGTGATAAAAGGCATCCCCAAGCGGGAGCTAGCTCTTCGTCAATCGACGATCACAACCATGCAAGCAAAAGAATATACAACGTCGAAGGGCGAGGATCAAAACTCAAAAGAAACTCAACAGCCTGAAAACCGTAATACTACAAGCGCGACTCTAAGGTCGAAATAATACAACACTGTTTTCTAAGTCTGAAACAATATACAAGTTTTGGTTGATGGAATTTCTAGATACAATGAATAATAAATGTACAATGGTGGTTCTGATACAAGGAACCCACCTACCCAAGCAAGTCACCCATATAGAAGCAGTGTGCCAGAAAAGCCGCTATGGAATCTGTACGGCAAAACCTGCAAGAACTGTGGCACAACGGGGGTGAGTTGCCAACTCGTGAATAGAAAATATCTACAAGCAGAGATCGAATGTATGACCCATCCTAGGTCAATACGATCAGATATAAATAAACCTCAATATGAATAAATCTGAAGCATACTAAACTGGCAATGTAATCTCTATACATGGGTGTAGTGCCAAGTGCTCGTGCCAGTGCCTCAAGTAATAGCATATCATAAATATGAGGTATGATCAATATAATCAAATCTGCATGTACGTGGATCCCATCCACTCGTCACCCGATGACAATAAGCATTATGCATGTAAATGTCATAAAGCATATACATGGAAAATATGAGGATATATCCAAAAGCATGGAACCTGAGTGCCTAGCATCGACACTCGAAAACATTATGAAAACATGTGCCTAGCATCGGCACGTAAATCCTCACATACCGGGCATCCGTCAGTCCGGGTCAGCCCACTCTCTCATATATCGTGCATCCGTCAGTCCGGGTCAGCCCTCTCTCAATATATCGGGCATCCGTCAGTCCGGGTCAGCCCTCTCTCAATATATCGGGCATCCGTCAGTCCGGGTCAGCCCTCTCTCAATATATCGGGCATCCGTCAGTCCGGGTCAGCCCTCTCTCAATATATCGGGCATCCGTCAGTCCGGGTCAGCCCTCTCTCAAAACCAGAAATATCATAGAAACAACATATCTCAATGCGCAAATCAGAAAGCAAGATGCATGTGACATATAAGTGAAATGCAGGTAACAATATATCCTGCAGCATGGAATAATATATCAATAAACACAAGCAATGCAATGCAAATAGCATGAATATGCGGAATCGAATAATCAACGCAACAGTAAAGAATCTACCTCAATAAATATATCATGTAGCCTTGCCTTTCAAAATAAGACGAATCAGGGTTTTTAGTAAAATAAGGGCTACGGTGTTTTAAGAGAAGATGCGTCGTTTGAAAATATACGTAGAATCCCTTTTTCCTATCCTTAAAATATCCCCGATTCGTTAGTTTCGAAATAGGTATGACTCGGGTCTAGTCTAATGCCTACTATGCGAACTACGGATCCAACTATCAAGCCAAACAGGAGGGGTATGGAAACCACCTAAATCCGAGTCGATATATATACATATAAATATAATAGTCGGTGGTCCCGCCTCAATAGCATCACAACGATATAATATCCTCGAGTCATGAGCGCGGATCTATCATCCATATAGGCTCGTACGGTAAATCGTCGTACGACATCCCAATAGCGGGGTACGGTCAATATCACATTATCTCATCACATATCAGGTATCACTATCATCATATCATATAATCCGGGGTACAGATCTAAGTCTAGTACAATCGATACCATCTACACAAGTATGAATGCGGGGTAAAACACATGCCCAAAGGCCCGCTAAACTATCGTGTCGTATCTCGAATACGAAACCTGCCATATCGCCGATCTCATGGCCTCAAATCGAATCTCATCGACTCAACTCACATCCCAAGTACTATCCTCAAATCCCGTATATGAACACATAGTCCCATACCCATGTGAACACATACAACATATATTCCCATATACACATGCGAAAGAAAGTATGTATGCAAGTGTGTGCGTGCGTGTGTATGGGTGCAACCCCTACTCTTAGGGTTTCGCACTACACTAAACCAATCCATATTATCATCAATAATCTCAAGAACATATAATAAATATATGTGTGTATACGTATTCGTATACATCACCACGGACTGCGGGGGTGCTATACGCCATCCACCCGACTTCCCCCGTAGATATAATCTACTCACCTGGTCTTCGCTCGCCGAAATCGATGACGCCGCGCTTCTTTGCCTCGGAATCATTGCGAGGGTACCTACAATAATAAACCGTCGCAATATGTATTAAAATCGAGGCAGAAAACCAATACAGCGCACAGTGTGCTCATAGGTTGGAACCTATGGCCTAAACGTGCAAATCAATCACACAATCCCAGTTGTCGATGTACGAACACCCGACAACCAAATACAAATCCAAATATCAAGAAAGTGCATTTTAAAATACGGAAAACATCGCCTAAAACACACCAAAATGCTCCCAGATTTTCCCCAGGTGACAATTAGCTAAAACTGCATATAGGAGGGGTCTATTTTAGTGCAAAATGAGCCCTGGAACAAAACTGGAACAATTCTACCCTACTCAGGCCACAAATTGCGGCCAGAATGATTAAATCTGCGGCCATGAGTTTGAATTAGGGGCTCGGGTCTTGGTGGTAGCTTTCTAGGTGCCTGCACGACTCACTGTCAGCTCAATTTTATTTTTGGGGTCTCGGGGTGATAGCAGATTCCTAAAACCTTCACAGATTTCACAATATCTCCGATATCGGTTTTCTAAATCCGTATTCCGGGTTTCAAATCTCAGGTTTGGGTCTCAATTCCATCACTAGGGTGTTTGTGCAGCCTCCACTAAGCTCAATTTCATACTACAACTCACAATTTCCTCAAACCCTAACTAGGTTTCCTTTAAGTCCACAACACCACCCGATATCGATTCAATTTTTAATATAGGGGTATAAGTAATGCAAAAACTAATCTAATGATCCATAAATTACCTCATTTGGCAACTCAAGAATTTTCTTGAGTTGCCCCTAGTGGCCAAAATCCTTGCTTTCTTGGTCCGATATGTTTGTCTCGAGCTCGTGCACCTTTTTAGTGAAATGAAGATAGGGTTTTGAGTTTGTTTTTGTGATGATTTGAGGAGGTGAAGAGGGAGGGAATGAGGAGCTAGGGCAGCAGCACCAACCATGAAGAGGGAGATAGGAAATGGTGGTGGAAAAAGGAGAAGGAGCCAAGTCAAAGAAGTCCTCACCTACTCTTTCTCTCTCTCACCATACCTATTATCTTTTCTTTTTCTTATTTTCTTTTCTTCACTAAATCCCTTCTCACTTGAATAGTAAACCCAAAAGAAAAGCCATGGTAGAAATGCACAAGTGTAGAGAAAAAGATATGTGCATGTTTTGCACAAAATTTGCTAAAAACCGATTAGCGATTTTTAATCGCGATTAGCACTAAATTAGTGTCAAACTAATCACAAAAACTTTAAAATGTCATAATACCATAGAATACCTTATTTTGGAATTTTCCATAATTTTCCACAATTTTTCCCATTTATTTGTATTTAATTATACCGAAATATTAAAATATTCATTAAAATAATATTAATTTATAAAAATTCCCAAAAATACTGTTTTATTATTTTGAAATGTTACAAAAGTCCTACACAGAGGTTTCCTGGCTCAAGCGAAATGAAGTAAGAGCACATATGTGATATATGCATGACCGAGATTAATACGCGTATGTGATACTGTATTCTATTCTTTTAATATGTGATATTGGTCGGTTATATGTGATATAACCGGGCTGTCGAATCAAGTATTGATTCGACAAGTTGATACATTTGATATTAGTCGGTTTTATGTGATATAGCCGGATTATTAAATCAAGTGTTGATTTAATAATTTAATGTATAATTATATATTTGATATATTATCTTACATTAACTAATATTAGCTCACTTAAGATTTCTTTTTCTCACCAATGTACACTTAGTATATATGAGATATTTATTAATGTACATCTTTTGTGTCATGCTAGATGCCACATGCTACATGGGTGTATGAGACTCACACCATGCTTATAATAATTTGAGGTTTTATTTATTTAAAGTAATTCAATATTAGTTGGAAATTTTCATGCTTGGAAGCTTGGAGAAGCTAAAAGCATCTTTGACTCAGTCCACTAGTTTTGTTTTACTTGTTGATATTTATTAACCTAACCATTATTGTTAGCCATGGTTTAATCTCTACATGAGTTAGTATATGATACTAACTCACCCATGGTTGCTATTCTCACCACTTGATTCATTCTTCACTTGCTTCATTCATGAGAGCTTTCTTCATCTCCTTCCTCAAGCTTTCTAGCTTCGTAAGAGGTGAAGAAAAATAGTGAGAAAATAATTTCTAAAGTGAGCAAAATTCCTACTTCATCAATCTCTTCTATACTAGCCATTTAGATTGGGTTGTTTCTTCACTAGTTCATCACTTAGTGAAGAGGTAGCTTGAGTTAGTGTCTTCTCGACGTAGATCATCTTCGGCCTTGAAGACTTCAAGCAATCTTGTTCATTTCACCTTGTGGAGCCTCACTAGAGTCCGGGAGATCACTACTTGGAGCTAAGGGATACTACACGGAGCTATTGAAGTGAAGGACCGGTCTACAAAAGTTGTATTCCTTGTTAACTTAGATGTAAAGATGTTTACATGCTGTATTGTTTAATTCTCTAGTTAAGATTCTTGGTTAGGGTTCTTTAGCGCGCCATTTTTTTGAAAATGGCATGGACGATGCCTCCTGAAACCCTGCTGCCGCCTTAGGGAACCCTACAGTGGTATCAGATCCATGCTAGAGAATTAGACGATGTTTGTTAGATTACGAAATCGAAACAACTTCGAAACACACGAAACATAATCCTAGTTTCTATCGAATTTTAAATGGCCTCTAAATTTTTTTTAAGCAACTGCAGAATGTCACATGAGATGTAACATGAACACCACAGAAACTTGAGCCCGCCTCGCCGGAAAATGGTCGGCCACATGCCTTGAAAAACCGGCCACATCGGTTTTGTAAGAGGATCCAGGCTTCATTTTTTATGATGTTCCAGTCTCTGGGTTTTGGTGTTTCAGGTGTTGCTTGTTTTTGCTAAAATTGCATGTGATGTGATCTTTGTACAAAGGCAATTCAGAGTGTTCCTTAGTCGTAATTCTAACATTATTTCGGGTTATTTAGACGAAGTTAAAAAGTTCGAACGGATATCAATAGCCCATATTTTCCCTCGCTGAAAATTTTCCAAGAGTTGCATTTTTCCAAGTTTAAAATCTTCAGAAAATCGTGCAGGTGTTTTCTATAGACCCTCTAGAAGAACGAAACCCTAACTCGATTCTGTGACCGTCGGAACCGCCATCAAACCCTAGGAGTTGTGGTAGTTCCGCAGCGCCATAGGTGAGGCAAGGGTTGACCCTTCTACGGTTGGTCCATAGGTGCTGAGGCATGTTCTGGGTACTTTTTAAACTCCGCTCAAGTGTTGAGCTCTTTGGGAAGTGTTTGTTTATTCGATTGAAAAGATTAACATCGTCTAGCTATCTGTGATTGTGATACAATATTTGGAATCCACATAATTAGTTATGAGATAACTAGTTTGAATTTTATAAATCAAGTAGTTTAGTCTCATTTGATCGGTTGCCACGGAATTTTGATATGGATCAAATGTCCGTCGCAATAACGTAGCGCACGCGGATACTTGCCGGGTAACCTTACTAGATAGGCATGCCCCATAGCCCCGACCAAGTGACTGTAGGAGAACCCCATCGCTAAAAGCATCCGTTAGGGTGCTCGCGGTCGCGGTGTTCCGTCTAAGTGCACTTCGTCGACGACATCGGGGGTGCGACCGTCTACTAAAGTTTCCGACGAGCATTCAATCAGGTTATCGGGAATCTTGTTGAATTACCCGACAGGTTATTGAAAAGTGTTTTCAATATCGAGACTAAAATGCAAGGTTTATAATTGTTAGGCATGCGATGTCTAAGGAATTCATTTGGTTGGGCATGAAATCCAAAGTAAGTGATACATGGGGTTTATGATGTCTAAGGTGGTTGCGGATTCCAATTGTTGTAGTTTTTCATTTTCTTTTTTGCGACCGTATGTGTAATATGTGGTGTATCGCCGGTTTCGTTTCTATATGTCAACGACAATTGTGATACGCATATTTACTTACGTTGATGACATGCGATGTTATGTGTTGGTGTGATATATTATATTAGATCGTCGTGTTTTGAATAGCCGTTTTTTATGTGAGATAAGAGTTTTTCATTTTCATTCATGTAAAAGCTTGTATGTAATATTCTTTTATTGGGGCACTTCTGGGTTGAGGATGATGTCACCATTTATGTATATTATTTACTTTTTCGCATTAGGATAGACCCAAGGAGGAGAGCACAAGTAACCGGGTTCTAGAGTCCAGTGGGAGACCATCTCGAGGAGTAGAGACCGGGTCTCCTAACTCTAGAATTGGGAGGGTTGCTTGACGCTCTCGTAGGGGTCTAGGGATGTGGGTTTGGCTATTCATCGCGACCATGGAATCCATGTTTTTAATGGATTAATTAAAATACGGAATTCCTAGTATATCCAATATTTCATATGTGTTCTTCTGCTGCTGATATTCTGTGATGTGATCACTTGATATTCTGAGACGAATGCTTATATTATATATATGATATATAATAAATATTGATGCTTTCATTTCTTCTATGATGCTTAGGAAGCATAAATGATGTGACTTTATTAATGAGATTAATGAAATAAAAGAAACCTAAAGATATTGTAGAATCTTGTTTTAAAAACTGGTAGCTCTAGTTCTTGCTTTGCATAGCGGTATTCCTTGTAGAATATCCAGCACCTTATTCGATAAGGAAAGAGCCGAGATCCCTTCACCGGGAGTGACCTCTTTAGCGAAACTAGCAGATGCTACAACCCACTCGGTTTTGTCTTTTGATTGCCTTTTTAGTTCATGCTTTCCATAGTGGTATTTGTGAAATATCCAGCACCTCATTCGATGGGAAAAGAGCCGAGATCCCTTCACCGGGAGTGACCTCTTTAGTAAAATTAGTAAAAACCTAAAAAACACTCCTTTTCAAAATCACTCGATTGTACAATGATATCAAGTTCATTACGCAAAAATTTTTCTTAAAAACCTGTCGTAGCCCTTCGTCATTTCAGATAAGGACTATTTAGTATTCGTACTGCTTTTGTTGACCTTAGGCAAGGCGTAGTGTGCGGTAGTTAATTAGTGCTTATCTGCAAGCATATGATGCGATTGAGTTAGGGTAGTCGTACGACTTTGTTGACCTTAGTCAAGGGTCGTACAGGTGGGTTTAATTCAATCAAGAATTGACGGGTTGAACTTGGCTAGCACTTATGATTTGTTGACCTTAGCCAAGGTCATAAGTTGCTAGGGGAAAAATATTATCGGGAATTTCAAGTATTGAAATTTGCAATGAGATTGCATACCTTCTATGAGATAGTTGGATCCCGATACCCACTGCGAGTAAGAGTTACTCCTGGGAGAGTTGTACACATTACAATTAGCCGATCAAGTAGGTTTCTAGAAAGGTGTTAACAGGGTTACGCCTCTGGGAAAATGAGATTTATTTTAATTAGGTCCGTGCGAAAGCACGGGGAAACTCCCTCAAAATACCGACACTGGCATGGCCGAAAGATTGGCGAACTTATAGGGCGTAATTAATCCCGGCTAGTCTTACCTTTTAGGGTTTGAAGGAAGATTTGATAAAAATAGTGGGAGCCATCCTGATTAGATAAAATAATAACCAATCTGATCTTGCAAGAGCGCACGCAGAGTGTTTTCTTCTCTCTCTCTCCTGGTAGCGACCATGTCATGCCTTAATCAAGATAATAATATGGATGCATTGACCGAACCTGCTTATTATACTGAGCTGGGGAACGTTGGTTCTGTTAGTTGTATGTATGCCCTAGAGGCCAGTATTGTACAGATGATGTATATTATATTGGATGCTTGGACATATATAGAGATGACTTTCTTGCTCGATATGATTGTATGCTATCTGGGTACTCTTTATCTTAACATGTATACTTGTCTCTTTGAACTGTCTTCTAGTTACATGTTGATAAAGCCCTTAGGATATGTACTTGACTACCTGGACTATGATGCAGATCATACTAGTGGAGACATGGTAGTCCATAAGTACATCCTTCAAGATCCCTAGTCGTGGGTGTATCGAGACGGGGCATCGATATACCATAGTAGACTAGCGTATACGCTTCTCGACCCATGAGGTGGGCGATGGATGATCCCATATCCATTGGTGTTTGACATCAGAGATGGTATACGGGTGCTCAGTGGAGACTGGGTACACTGGACGGACTCGCCGAGAACTCCCAGATGGTATTATACCTCACGTCAGATGGCAGTTCTCAGGTGACACTTGTACAGGTTAGTCTGTAGACCCGAGATCGTCATAGAGTCTTGTGTGATTCCCACTGTGCTTTGATCTCCACCTTACCACGTCCATGAGGGCGTGCAAAACGGTGGTCTTTGGGTACAGTCCCGAGTCACATGGAGGCAATGAGCGATAGGAGGGGTTTCGTCTCTCCCGGTATTGGGGGTTGATGTTGCGCTGTGCTCGATTAGCCGTAACAGGGAAGTCCCTGGCCAGGGCTGATTAGAGATTTGCTGGTAAGTGTTACCAGTAGTTTCTCGACCCGTTATGAGCCTCACATCGGCACGACTTATCGGTTATTGGGGTCTGACGTTTACCACCCCTAGACTTGATATGCGACATATCAGACGAACTTGCCGGACTTTATGGTAAGTGTTACTGGTAGGATTCACAGGAGTGTGAGCGGGCTAGCTCGTCGATCTTCTGATCGCTCAATACCCGGATGGCCGTTACGTTTAGCAGACCGCTTGCGGCTTGTGGGTGCTTGATATGATCATCATCTGCTACCGGCGTATTGACGAGTCTTTAGAGTCCTACACAGAGGTTTCCTGGCTCAAGCGAAACGAAATAGGAGCGCATATGAGATATGTGCGGGACCGAGAATAATGCGCGTATGTGATACCGCATTTCATTCTCGTGATAAATGTTTCAATTAGTTATATTCGATATGACCTAGTTATCGAATCATTGATTCGATAAATCGATACATTGAATACTAGTCGGTTATGTGCGACATGACCGGATCATTGAATCAAATGTTGATTTAATGATTTAATGTATAATTATATATTTGATATATTACTTTGCATTATCTAGTATTGGTTCACTTTATATGGATTTTCTCACTTGATGTGCAAGTTGTATATATGATATACTTTTGTGCACATATTAGTATCATGTTTGATGATGCTTGATTATTTAGTTAAGTATATAGAATTAAACCATGGTTAATTTGATAATTAGGGTTTTGCATATTCATTTATTTATTTATTTGTTCATTTATTTATTTGGAAAAGATTGAGATAAGAATGGTGGAGAAGTTTGTCTTTAGTTGAAGCTTCATGAAGCTTTGACTTCTTAACCATTCTTGTCTTCATGCTTAACCCTAACCTATCCAACTAACCATGGTCTATTCTCTACACTCAACTATGGTTTTCTTATGATAAGTATTGAATTATTTTCATTTTAATTCAACACTTATCATATTCTTTCTTCTTCTTGACCTTCTTCTTCAAGAAAGAAACCTTGATGCCATCAATGGCAACTTGAGATCCAAAGTGAGAAATCCAATTCTAAAGTGAACCCACCTCCTATTTCTTCACCCTCTACCTCTTGCCAAGTTGTTTTGGGTGTTTTCTTCACAAGTCTCACCTCTTGGTGAAGTTGGAGCTTGAACTTGTGCAACCTCGACGTAGATCATCTTCGGCACGAAGCCGACGACCTATTCCGCTCACTTCTCCGATGAAGCCGTTGCGAGAGTCCGAGATTCGAGATGGACAGCGAGAGGACGACCACGTGGAGCTAAGGAAGTGGATATCCAGATCTACAAAGGTTGTAACTTCCGATCTTTAGTTAAAGTGTTAACTAGATTTGTTTTTCGCCTAGAATTCTAGCCGACGATCCGCGTTAGGGTTTCTCGGCACCATAATTTTTGTAAATTGGCATGGTTGATGCCTTGTGAGACCACTATAGGGTGCCTAGGAACCTTTCACTGGTATCAGAGCCTAGCTAGAGCCTTAGGCGATGCGTAGACGCAATTTGAAGACCGAACGAACCCGAAACCCTAAACCAAACATGCTCTCTGGACTTTTTCTAAAATCTGGCATTTTTCCACATTAAAAATATGCAGAAAAATCAGCAGAGAATTGTAAGAATTACTGTGAAGCCCGTACCCATGAATCCACCAAAGTGCGGCGGAACCGCGGCAGAAGCCTGGCTTCTGCGGCGGTTCCGCGGCCATATGGTGACATCATCAATTCCTGTTTGCACAGTAATTCCTCTTTTCTGGTGTTGGATTTTCTGGGAATTTTTAATATTTATTCAAGAGTTGAATTTTCTGGGGTTGTTTTGGGGATTCGGTGTTTCGATCGGATTATCAAATTTCGTCTTTGTGTATTTCCGGATAATTTTTAGAATATGTTAAAAAGTTCGACCGAATATAAATACCCAATTTTTCCCCTGTCGGGAAATTTCCAAGTGTTGGATTTTTCCGTAGTTTAACGACGTTCTAAGTAGTGCAAGTAACGCGATGGACTCTCTAGAAGACAACAAACCTTAACTCGATTATATGACCGTCTTGAACTGCCCTTTGAACCTTCGGGTTTGGGGCAGTACGGCGTGCCACATGTGAGGCGTTGGCTTGACCCTTCTACGGCTGGACCGTTGGTACTGAGGCACGAACTGAATGTTGTTAGACTTATTTCATGTGTTGAGTTGTATCGGGAAAACTTGGGTATTCGACTGTTCGATCGGAAAGTTTAACATTTTCTGTTAATCTGGAATGTGATACAATAATTGGAATTCATAAACAGTTATAAGATAACTGAATGAATGTTATAAATCTAGCAGTTTAGTCCCACATGATATTGAAAAGAGTTTTCGATAATGAGACTAAAATGCGGGATTTATATCTGTTAGGCATGTGATGTCTAAGTATTTCATTTGATTAGGCATGCGATGTCTAAAGAAGTTGCGGATTCCAATTGTTGTAGTTTTACACTTTCTTTTATGTGACCGTAAGTGTAGTATGTTCATATCGCCGGTTTCGTTGCTATATGTCAACGACAATTGGGGTATGCATACTTACTTACGTTGATGACATGTGATGTTATGTGTTGCTGGATATGTTATATTGGATCGTCGTGTTCGAATAGCCGGGTTTTTTTTTATGTGAGATGAGTGTTTTTCATTTTCATTCATGTAAAAACTTGTATGTAATATTCTTTTATTTGGGGCACTTCCAGGTAGCGGAAGTTGTCACCTTTTGTATATTATTTACTTTTCCGCATTAGGATAGACCCAAGGAGGGGAGCACAAGTAACCGGGTTCTGGGGTCCAGTGGGAGACCAACTCGAGGAGTCGAGTTCGGGTCTCCTAACCCTAGAATTGGCAGGGTTGCTTGCCGCTCTCGTAGGGGTCTAAGGGTGTGGGATTGGCTATTCATCGCGACCGTGGAATCCGTGTTTTATACTGGCTCGTATTGAAAACACGGACGTCCTAGTATATCCAATATTTCATATGTTTCTTCTGCTGCGATATATGTGATGTTCTGTGATGGATATAGTATATAGTATATATGATATATTATATAGACGTTACTTATGTTTTACACCCGCGCTAGCCCTGCCCTACTCTTTCGTTAGTTACCTAACCTAACGGTGCACGAGGGGACATCGAGGCGAATGCGGATGGCATAAGTGTACGTCATATCTATCTGTGATGCTTAGGTATTTAAATGATGGGACTTCATTAATGTGATTAATGAAAGATAAGAAACCTAAGATGTTGTGGAATCGAATTTTAAAATAAAACAGGTAGCTACAGTTCTTGCTTTGCACAGCGGTATATATGATATACCCTGCACCTTATTCGATGAGGAAAGGACCGAGATCCCTTCACCGGGAGTGACTCCTTTAGCAATAACTGGCAGATGCTACACACTCGGTTTGCTTTTGACTGCTTTTGGGTTTTTGCTTTGCACAGCGGTATATATGATATACCCTGCACCTTATTCGATGAGGAAAGGACCGAGATCCCTTCACCGGGAGTGACTCCTTTAGCAATAACTGGCAGATGCTACACACTCGGTTTGCTTTTGACTGCTTTTGGGTTTTTGCTTTGCACAGCGATATATATGATATATCCCGCACCTCATTCGACGAGAAAAGGACCGAGATCCCTTCACCGGGAGTGACTCCTTTAGCAAAACTAGAAAAGCCTCAAAATCACTCCATTTCAAAACTTCATTTGATTCTACAACGATATCAAGTTCATTACGCTCATGGTTTTCAGAAAAACCTGGCGTAGCCCTCCGTCATTTCAGATGAGTAGTAGTTAGTATTCGTGCTATGTTTGTTGGCCTGCATCAAGGCGAAGTGTGCGGTAGCTAACTAGTATTTATCTGCTTATGCATATGATGCAGATTGGATTAGGGTAGTCGTGCGACTTTGTTGGCCTGCGTCAAGGGTCGTACGGGTGGGTTTAATTCGATCAGGAAATGACGGGTTGAACTTGACTAGCGCACTATGGTTTGTTGGCCTGCGTCAAGGTCATAGGACGCTAGGGGCAAAAGTATTATCGGGAATTTCAAGTGTTGAAATTTGCAATGAGATTGCATACCTTCTATGAGATAGTTGGATCCCGATACCCACTGCGAGTAAGAGTTACTCCTGGGAGAGTTTTACACATTGCAATTAGCTGATCAAGTAGGTGTCTAGAAAGGTGTCAACGGGGTTACGCCTCTGGGAAAACGAGGTTTACATTAATTAGGTTCGTGCGAAAGCACGGGGGACATCCCTCAAAGTACCGACACTGGCCTGGCTGAAAGATTGGCGAACTTGTAGTGTGTAATTAATCCCGGCTAGTCTTTCCTTTTAGGGTTTGAAGGAAGATTTGATAAAAAGCAGTGGGAGCCATCTTGATTAGATAAGATAATAACCAATCTGATCTTGCATGAGCATACGCTAAAGTGTTTTCTTCTCTCTCTCTCCAGGTAGCGACCATTTCATGCCCTAATGAAGATAATAATATGGATGTATTGACCGAACCCGCTTGTTATACTGTGCTGGGGAACGTTGGTTCCGTTCTTTCTTATAAGATTTATAGGAATGAACAGGATATAGGGGAATACCAGGATTCCCATGCCACCCGATTGAAGAAAGTACATGTTGATGCATTTTCTTTGGGTGTGTTCGTTACAGAGAACTATTTCTCCATTTGCTCTACGTCCTGGGTATTGGATACCGGGTCAGGATCCTATATATGTAATCAGTTACATGGGTTTAGGAAAGGTAGAGAACTTGGAGAAGGTGATAAAGACATAAGAGTTGGAAATGGCGCAATTGTTGCAGCTAAGACTGTCGGGGAATATCACCTTGTATTACCAACTAGTAATACATTGGTTCTGAACGAATGCTATTACATGCCGAACCTGATATGCAACATTATATCGGTTTCTTTATTAAGTAAAGAGGGATATAATTTTGTATTACAGGACAATGTTATGAACATTTTCCGTAACCAAAAGTTGGTTGGATCAGGCACGTTGTGCAATGGCATTTATGTTCTAAATCAATCAACAGTTCTGAGCATAACAAACACACACAAGAGGAAGAGTTCAGAACTGAACGAATCCTTCTTGTGGCATTGTAGACTGGGTCACATCAATGCGACACGACTAGCTAAGTTGCATAAAGATGGATATTTAAATTCGTTTGAGTTTTCATCTTATGACACTTTCCAGTCATGTCTCAAAGGCAAGATGACCAAAACTCCGTTTACGGGACACGGAGAAAGAGTTATCGAACTCTTGGGACTGATACATAGTGATGTATGCGGTCCCATGTCTACACATGCCAGGGATGGTTCTTCGTACTTCATTACATTCACTGACGATCTCTCTAAATTCGGATATGTGTTCCTGATGAAACACAAATCAGAAGCTATTGAGAAATTTAGAGAATATAAACAAGAAGTTGAGAACCAAACCGGAAAAAGTATTAAAATCCTACGATCTGATCGAGGAGGAGAATACTTAAGCAATGAATTCCTGGACTTCCTAAAAGAGAATGGGATTCTCTCTCAGCTGACTCCTCCATATACACTACAGCACAACGGTGTATCAGAACGGAGGAACCGCACTCTATTAGATATGGTGCGCTCTATGATGAGCACAGCTGAGTTACCTATTTCCTTCTGGGGATATGCACTGGAAACAGCTGCAGACCTATTGAATATGGTTCCCACCAAAACCGTGCCGACCACTCCATATGAGATATGGAAAGGAAAGAGACCATGTCTTAATTATGTTAAGATATGGGGTTGTCCGTCCTATGTAAAAACGCAAAATCCGGACAAACTCGCGGCAAGGTCCATTCTGTGTAAGTTTATTGGATATCCCAAACATTCGCGAGGGTATATCTTCTACCACCCTGAGGAACAAAGAGTGTTTGTTTCTCGGCATGCCACCTTTTTAGAAAAGGAATTTCTTGAAAAAGAGATTAGTGGTCATGAGGTAGAACTGGAAGAGGTTCCAGCTGCAGAAGCTACAACAGAACATCTGGTGGAACCAGAGGATTCCGTAGTTCCCGATGAACCCTAGCCACTCCGCCGATCTAGTAGGGTTCCTCGCCAACCTGAGAGATACTACGGTTTTCTCATGGACGGTGGGAGCGAGGATTGCATCATGGAGGATGATGACCCAACTAGCTTCGAGCAGGCCATCACGAGTGGGGACTCAGTGAAATGGCTGGATGCTATGCGGTGCGAGATGGAATCCATGTACACCAACAAAGTATGGACTTTGGACGTTGCTCCTGAAGGGGTAAAACCTATTGGGAGCAAGTGGATCTTCAAGAAGAAACTTGGTGTAGATGGGAAAGTGAGACTTTCAAAGCTAGACTTGTAGCAAAGGGTTTTCGTCAAAGACCAGGTGTGGACTATGACGAGACCTTTTCTCCAGTGGCTATGCTTAAATCCATCCGGATCATGCTTGCCATCGCTGCTTATCATGATTACGAAATCTGGCAAATGGATGTTAAGACCGCCTTTCTAAATGGTGATTTAGAAGAGTGCGTGTACATGACTCAGCCAGAGGGCTTCGTAGACAGTGGGAGCAGAAGGTGTGCAAGCTGCTTAAATCCATTTATGGATTAAAGCAAGTATCGCGGAGTTGGAACATCTGCTTTGACGTCGTTATCAAAGAGTTTGATTTCGTCAAAAACCCAGATGAACCTTGTATCTACAAGAAGGTGGCAGAGAGTAAGGTTGTCTTCCTCGTATTGTACGTGGACGACATACTCTTGATAGGAAATGATATTCCTATGCTGCAATCGGTCAAGCTCTTCTTATCACAAAGATTCTCAATGAAAGATCTTGGTGATGCCTCCTGCATATTGGGAATTAGGATCTATAGAGATAGATCCAAACGGATTTTGGGATTGTCCCAATCCAGGTACATTGACACCATACTAAAGAGATTTAGTATGGAAGAGTCCAAGCGTGGGAACTTGCCCACGATCTCTGGAGTCACTCTCTCCAAAGAGATGTCTCCCAAGACTGATTTGGAGAGAGCTCACATGCAAGGGATACCATATGCTTCGGCAGTAGGCTCTATCATGTATGCGATGCTATGTACCAGACCCGATGTAGCATACTCACTAAGTATAATGAGCAGGTATCAAGCTGATCCTGGAGAGAGTCACTGGACAGCTGTGAAGAGCATTCTCAAGTACTTACGAAGGACTAGAGATATGTTCTTGGTGTATGGTAACGGAGAGCTCCAAGTGGAGTCCTTTACCGATTCGAGCTTCCAGAGTGATAAGGACGACTCTAAGTCGCAGTCGGGCTTTGTCTTTACCCTTTACGGAGGGGCGGTTAGCTGGAAGAGTTCCAAGCAGGAAACCGTGGCAGACTCGACGATGGAGGCTGAATACATCGCTGCCAACGATGCTGCCAAAGAGGCTGTCTGGATCAAGAAGTTCATTACTGAACTTGGAGTGGTTTCATCCATTGAGCATCCAATACCTTTGTATTGCGATAACAATGGAGCGGTGGCTTTGGCCAAGGAACCCAGGTCCCATCAGCGGTCCAGGCATATTCTGAGGCGGTATCACCTGATCCGGGAGATAGTTGATCGCCGGGAGATCGAGGTCAGGAGAGTTGACACGAAGGACAACACGGCGGATCCACTCACGAAGGCCATTCCCCAGATACAGTTTGAAAGACTCTTCGGGATGCTCGGTATGCGATACTACAGCAGCTGGCCCTAGTGCAAGTGGGAGATTGTTAGTTGTATGTATGCCCTAGAGGCCATTATTGTACAGATGATGTATATTATATTGGATGCTTGGACATATATAGAGATGACTTTCTTGCTCGATATGATTCTATGCTATCTGGTTACTCTTTATCTTAACATGTATACTTGTCTCTTTGAACTGTCTTCTAGTTACATGTTGATAAAACCCTTAGGATGTGTACTTGACTACCTGGACTATGATGCAGATCATACTAGTGGGGACATGGTAGTCCATAAGTACATCCTTCAAGGTCCCTAGTCGTGGGTGTATCGAGACGGGGCATCGATATACCAGGTAGACTAGCGTATACGCTTCTCGACCCATGAGATGGGCGATGGATGATCCCATATCCATTGGTGTTTGACATCAGAGATGGTATACGGGTGCTCAGTGGAGACTGGGTACACTGGACGGACTCGCCGAGAATTCCCAGATGGTATTATACCTCACGTCAGATGGCTGTTCTCAGGTGACACTTGTACAGGTTAGTCTGTAGACCCGAGATCGTCATAGAGTCTTGTGTGATTCCCACTGTGCTTTGATCTCCACCTTACCACGTCCATGAGGGCGTGCAAAACGGTGTTCTTTGGGTACAGTCCCGAGTCACATGGAGGCAATGAGCGATAGGAGGGGTTTCGTCTCACCCGGTATTGGGGGTTGATGTTGCGCTGTGCTCGATTGGCCGTAACAGGGAAGTCCCTGGCCAGGGTTGATCAGAGATTTGCTGGTAAGTGTTACCAGTAGTTTCTCGACCCGTTATGAGCCTCACATCGGCACGACTTATCGGTTATTGGGGTCTGACGTTTACCACCCCTAGACTTGATATGCGACATATCAGACGAACTTGCCGGACTGTACGGTAAGTGTTACTGGTTGGATTCACAGGAGTGTGAGCGGGCTAGCTCGTCGATCTTCTGATCGCTCAATACCCGGATGGCCGTTACGTTTAGCAGACCGCTTGCGGCTTGTGGGTGCTTGATATGATCATCATCTGCTACCGGCGTATTGACGAGTCTTTAGCGTCCTACACAGAGGTTTCCTGGCTCAAGCGAAACGAAATAGGAGCGTATATGAGATATGTGCGGGACCGAGAATAATGCACGTATGTGATACCGCATTTCATTCTCGCGATAAATGTTTCGATTAGTTATATTTGATATGACCTAGTTATCGAATCATTGATTCGATAAATCGATACATTGAATACTAGTCGGTTATGTGCGACATGACCGGATCATTGAATCAAATGTTGATTTAATGATTTAATGTATAATTATATATTTGATATATTACTTTGCATTAACTAGTATTGGTTCACTTTATATGGATTTTCTCACTTGATGTGCAAGTTGTATATGTGATATACTTTTGTGCACATATTAGTATCATGTTTGATGATGCTTGATTATTTAGTTAAGTATATAGAATTAAACCATGGTTAATTTGATAATTAGGGTTTTGCATATTCATTTATTTATTTATTTGTTCATTTATTTATTTGGAAAAGATTGAGATAAGAATGGTGGAGAAGTTTGTCTTTAGTTGAAGCTTCATGAAGCTTTGACTTCTTAACCATTCTTGTCTTCATGCTTAACCCTAACCTATCCAACTAACCATGGTCTATTCTCTACACTCAACTATGGTTTGCTTATGATAAGTATTGAATTATTTTCATTTTAATTCAACACTTATCATATTCTTTCTTCTTCTTGACCTTCTTCTTCAAGAAAGAAACCTTGATGCCATCAATGGCAACTTGAGATCCAAAGTGAGAAATCCAATTCTAAAGTGAACCCACCTCCTATTTCTTCACCCTCTACCTCTTGCCAAGTTGTTTTGGGTGTTTTCTTCACAAGTCTCACCTCTTGGTGAAGTTGGAGCTTGAACTTGTGCAACCTCGACGTAGATCATCTTCGGCACGAAGCCGACGACCTATTCCGCTCACTTCTCCGATGAAGCCGTCGTGAGAGTCCGAGATTCGAGATGGACAGTGAGAGGACGACCACGCGGAGCTAAGGAAGTGGATATCCGGATCTACAAAGGTTGTAACTTCCGATCTTTAGTTAAAGTGTTAACTAGATTTGTTTTTCGCCTAGAATTCTAGCCGACGATCCGCGTTAGGGTTTCTCGGCCCCATAATTTTTGTAAATTGGCATGGTTGATGCCTTGTGAGACCACTATAGGGTGCCTAGGAACCTTTCAGGTTCCGCTCTACCTTTTAATTGTTATAAGTCCGAGCAGGAAATAGGGGAATATCCGGATTTCCACGCGACCCAATCGAGGAATGAGTATGTTGATGCATATTTTTCGGGTGTGTTCGTTACCGTGAACTGTTTCTCAGTATTCTCTACGTCTGAGGTATGTGATACCGGATCAGGATCCCATATATGTAAGAGTTACATGGACTTTAGAAAGGTAGATAACTGGGATTGGGTGATATGTCTATAAGTGTTATAGAATGGTGCAATTGTTGCAGCCAAGTCAGTTGGCAAATATCACCTTGTTTTACCTAATGGTAATTACATTGATTCTGAACAAATGTTATTACATACCTAACCTGATATACAACATTACATCAGATTCTTTATTAAGTTAAAGAAGGATATAATTTTGTATTGCAGGATAATGTTGTGAACATTTTCCTGAATCAAAAGTTGATTGGATCAGGCACGTTATGAAATGGCATATACGTTCTAAATCAAACCACAGTTCAAAGTATGTAGAACACACACAAGAGGAGTAGTTCAGAAATGAATGAATCCTTCTTGTGGCATTGTAGACTAGGTCATATCAATACGACACAACCAGCTAAGTTACATAAGGATGAATATGAGAATCTGTTCGAATTTTCATCTTATGATACTTTCCAGTCTTGTCTCAAAGGTAAAATGACCAATACTCCGTTTACTGGAAACAGAGAAAGAGTTACTGAACTCTTGGGACAGATACATGATGATGTATACGGTCCAATGTCTACATATGCCAGGGTTGGTTCCTCCTACTTCATTATATTCACTGACCATCTCTCAAGATTCGGACCTATATTCCTGTTGAAACAAAAATCTAAAACTTTTGAGAAATTCAAGGAAAATAAACTTGAAGTTGAGAACCAGATGGGTAGAACTATTAAGTCCTTCTATGTGATCGAGGAGGAGAATACTTGCGCATGGAGTTCCTGGAGTTTCTAAAAGGAGAATCAGATTCTCTCTCAGCTTACTCCTCCGTATACACCACAGCACAACAGTTTATCGTGGCGGAGGTATCGCACCCTATGAGATATGGCGCGCTCTATGATGAGTACTACCGAGTTACCTATTTTCTTTTGGAGTTATGCACTTGAGAAGCTGCATACCTATTGAATGGGGTTCCAACCAAATCAGTGCCCTCCACTCCATATGAGATATGGTATGGGAAGAGACCATGTCTTAAACGAGTTAAGATATGGGGTTGTCCATCCTATGTTGAAAAGAAAAATCCGGACAAGCTCGAGGCAAGGTCAGTTCTGTATAAGTTTGTTGGATATCCTAAATATTTGCGAGGGTATATCTTTTACCATACCGAGTAGCAAAAGGTGTTTTGTTTCTCAGCATGCCACCTTTTTAGAAAAATGTATTTCTTATGAAGAAATTAGTGGTCATGAGGTAGAACTGGAAGAAGTTCCAGCTATACAATCTAACGGCTGATGATTTAGTGGAACCAATGGATTCAATAGTCTCCAACAAACCACAGCCTCTCCGCGAATCTGGTAGGGTTCCTTATCCACCTGAGAGATACTACGGTTTCCTCGGTGACGGTGGGAGCGAGGATTGCATCATGGTAGATGATGACCCAACTAGGTTCAGGCAGGCCATCACGAGTGACGACTCTGTGAAATGGCTAGATTCTATGCAATCGAAGATGGAATCCATGTACACCAACAAAGTATGACTTTGCATGTTGCACCTAAAGGGGTAAAACCCATCGGGAGCAAATGGATCTTGAGAAGATTCTTGGTGTAGATGGAAAAGTTGAGACTTTCAAAGCTATGCTTAAGTCCATCAGGATTAAAGCAGGCATCGCGGAGTTGGAACATCTTTTTCGATGTGGCAGTCAAAGAGTTTGATTTCATCAAAAAGGTAGATGAACCTTGTATATACAAGAAGGTTGTAGAGAGTAAGGCCGTTTTCCTCGTATTGTACGTAGATGACATACTCTTGATAGGAAATGGTTTCCTATGCTACACTCGGTCAAGCTCCTCTTATCATGAGGATTCTCCATAGAAGATCTGGATGATACCTACTACATCTTGAGGATTATGATCAATGTTGATAGATCTATATGGATGTTGGGATCGTCCTAAATCCAGGTACATTAACACCATACTAAAGGGGTTTAGTATGGAAGATTCTAAGTGTGGTGGTTCGCCCACCTACTCAGGGATCACTCTCTTTAAAAAGATGTCTTCCAAGACTGATTTGGAGAGAGCTCGCGTGCAAGGGATACCCTATGCTTCGGCAGTAGGCTCTATCATGTATGCGATGTTATGTACCAGACCAAATGTAGCTAACTCACTAAGTGTAGTGATCAGGAATCAATCGGATCTTGGGAGAATCACTAGACAGCTATGAAGGACATTCTTAAGTACTTGAGAAGCACTGAAGAAATGTTCTTGGGGTTTTGGTAACGGTGAACTCCAGTAGGAGTCCTTTACCAATTCGGGCTTCCAGAGTGATAAGGTCGACTGAAAGTCAGTCACAGGCTTTGTCTTTACCCTCAGTGGAAGGACGGTATGTTGGAAGAGTTCCAAGGTAGATACCGTGGCAATCTAGAGGATAAAGGCTGAATACATCGCTACCAACGATGCTACCAAAGTGGATGTCTGGATAATTCTTGTTCATGAGATGAACATGGTTCCTACCATTGAATGTCCAATAACTATTATTGTGACAACAATGGAGTTGTGGCTTTAGCCTAGGAACGCCGGTCCCATCAGCGATACATACATATTCTGAGGACAATATCACCTGATCAAGGAGATGGTTGATCTCCAGGGGATCGAGGTTAGGAGAGTTGACGCGAAGGATAACACGGCGGATCGACTAACAAAGGCCTTACCCTAGAGAGACTTCTATAGGACGTTGAGTATGAGATACTACAACAAATGGCCTTAGTGCAAGTGGGAGATTGTTAGTTATATGTATGCCCTAAAGGCCATTACTGTACATGCGATGTATATTGTAGTGGATGCTTAGACATATATAGGGAG
Organism: Agapanthus africanus; assembly: GCA_030015575.1. Lineage (NCBI taxonomy): Eukaryota > Viridiplantae > Streptophyta > Magnoliopsida > Asparagales > Amaryllidaceae > Agapanthus > Agapanthus africanus. The sequence goes on along the minus strand of JASDDO010000010.1, from coordinate 200,596,417 downwards.
GACTTTCTTGCTCGACATGATAGTATGCTATATGGTTGCACTTTATCTTAACATGTACATTTATTGTCTCTATATTACATGTTGATAAAGCCATTAGGATTAGTACTTGACTACCAGGATTATGATGCAGATCATACTAGTGGGGCAAGGGTAGTCGGAAAGTACATCCTTCAAATGTTCCTAGTCGTGGGGGTATCGAGATAGGGCATCGATATTCCAGAGTAGACTAGCGCATACGCTTTTCGACCCATATGATGGGCGATGGATGATCCCATATCCATTGGTGTTTGACATCAGAGAAGGTATACGGGTGCTCAGTGGAGACTGGGTACACTGAACAGACTCGCTGAGAACTCCTAGATGGTTTTATACCTATCGTCAGATAGCAGTTCTCTGGTGATACTGGTACAGGTTAGTCTGTCGACCCGAGATCGTCATAGAGTCTTGTGTGATTCCCACTATGCTTTGATTTCCACCTTACCACTTCAAGAGATCGTGCAAAACGGTGGTTTTTGGGTACAGTCCCGAGTCACATGGAGGAAATGAGTGATATGAGGGGATTTCGTCTCTCCCGGTATTGGGGTTGATGTTGCGCTATGCTTGATTGGCTATAACAGGAAATCCCTGGCCAGGGTTGCTGAGATCTACTGGTAAGTGTTATCAGTAGTTTCTCGAACCGTTATGAGCCTCACATCGGCATGACTTATCAAGCTATTGTGGTCTGATGTTATACCACCCCAAGCTGTGATATACGACATATCTGACGAAGAGACCGGACTGTACGGTAGTGTTACTGATTGGATTCGCAGGAGTATGAGCAGGCTTGCTTCTTGATCTTCTGATCGGTCAATACCCGGGTGGCCGTTACGTTTAGCAGACAGCTTGCGGCTTGTAGGTAACTAATATGATCACTACCTACTGCCGGCGTATTAACGAGTCTTTAGAGTCCTACACAGAGGTTTCCTGGCTCAAGCGAAACGAAGTAGGAGCACATATGTGATATGTGCGTGACCGAGATTAATACGCGTATGTGATAGCGTATTCTTTTCTCGCGACATGTGATATCGGTCGGTTATATGTGATATAACCGGGCTGTTGAATCAAGTGTTGATTCGACAAGTTGATACATTTGATATTAGTCGGTTTTATGTGATATAGCCGGATTATTAAATCAAGTGTTGATTTAATAACTTAATGTATAATTATATATTTGATATATTATCTTAAATTAACTAATATTAGCTAACTTAAGATTTCTTTTTCTCATTAGTGTACACTTAGTATATATGTGATATATATTAATGTACATCTCTTGTGTCATGCTGGATGCCACATGCTACATGGGTGTATAAGACTCACACCATGCTTATAATAATGTGAGGTTTTATTTATTTAAAGTAATTCAATATTAGTTGGAAATTGTCATGCTTGGAAGCTTGGAGAAGCTTAAAGCATCTTTGACTCAGTCTACTAGTTTTGTTTTACTTGTAGATATTTATTAACCTAACCATTATTGTTAGCCATGGTTTAATCTCTACATGAGTTAGTATATGATACTAACTCACCCGTGGTTGCTATTCTCACCACTTGATTCATTCTTCACTTGCTTCATTCATGAGAGCTTTCTTCATCTCCTTCCTCAAGCTTTCTAGCTTCATAAGAGGTGAAGAAAAATAGTGAGAAAATAATTTCTAAAGTGAGAAAAATTCCTACTTCATCAACCTCTTCTATACTAGCCATTTAGATTGGGTTGTTTCTTCAGTAGTTCATCACTTAGTGAAGAGGTAGCTTGAGTTAGTGTCTCCTCGACGTAGATCATCTTCGGCCTTGAAGACTTCAAGCAATCTTGTTCATTTCACCTTGTGGAGCCTCACTAGTGTCCGGGAGATCACTACTTGGAGCTAAAGGATACTACACGGAGCTATTGAAGTGAATGACCGGTCTACAAAAGTTGTATTCCTTGTTAACTTAGATGTAAAGATGTTTACATGCTGTATTGTTTAATTCTCTAGTTAAGATTCTTGGTTAGGGTTCTTTTGCGCGCCATTTTTTAAAAAATGTCATGGATGATGCCTCCTGAAACCTTGCTGCCGCCCTAGGAAACCCTACAAAAAACATAAGCAACGTCTAATAAATGTAATATATATATTATAACCATTCGTCTCATGCAATAATAGGCATTCCAGTTCACAGATGAACACATTAGATATACTAGGAATTACGTGTTTCGTTCAAGCCTTTAACGAAAGACGGATTCCACGGTTGTGATGAATAGCCAAACCCCACCCTAGACCCCTACGGGTGCGGCAAACTACCCGCCAAATACACGAAGTGAAGCAATCTCCCTCATCAAAGTGAGTAGGCCACTCGGCACTTAAAAGTACTCGGTAGTTTGTGCATCCCACCTTGGGTCTATCCTAGGAGAAGAAAACAGTAAAAGAAATAATATACAACGGTGGCTACAACCTCAACCCGGATGTGCCCCGTAAAATAATATTACATCACTTTACAAAATTACATCGAATGAAAGAATGAAAAACCCTCATCTCACATCCCCGGCTATTCATCCACGATGATCCAATAAGTTCATATACACAAACCACAAGAACAGCAACACAGATATGTGCAACCCCGACTAATCGACGTATAGCAATTAGTCGACGTTTCCAAACACATATACCACAACTTGAAACTTGTTAAACGATGTTAAACATGCGACTTCGAAACACCCCGTATTGCCACAGGAAAAAGATAACAGTATATCTAAAATTGGCAAAAACAAGCAACACTTGAGACCTTAGATCCAAGTGACTTGAACACAGAACAAAACTCAAGAAATTCTACCATTACAGAACCGGTGAGATCGGGAATTTTCCCAATGTGGCCGGCCATGCTATAGTAAAATTGTATCGTTTTCGTTTTGTGTTCATTTCACAAGCAAGGGACCACTCTGTAATTGTTTAAAAAAATTTTAGAGGCTCGTAAAAAATTAACAGAAACTTGGATCTTTGGTTTCGTGTTTTGGAGTTATTTCGGTTTCATAGTTTTAAACTTCGTCTAAACTGTTAGCTATGGTTTAGTAGGTTTAATACCACTGTAAGTCCATGTCGCGCACCCCACGTGTCCGCGGGGAGGCAGAATTTGCAAAAAAACGATTCTTCAAAGCTCGCAACACGGACTTAAACTCCAGGATCGATGCTAAACCCTAGCTAACAAATACCGTGTGAGGTTCAACTACTCGGATGAAAGTTATACCACACGAAAGCAAGTCCTTCGGGTCTTTTAGTCGCTGTCCTCCTTATCATCGTAGGCTCCGAGGATCGTAATGGATCGTGGCTTCCTCGTCGGCTTCCTCGAGTCAAAGACGATCCACCCGAGAGTCTATAGTCCGAGCTCCAACCTCAAGTCCGAGGTAACTAGGGCAAGTAGCTTGCTAGACTAGATGGCCTAGGTGATGTAGAGAGTGAAGGTGCAATACTTTGTCTCTTGGAACCCTAGGTTTCTCAACTCATGAGAGGTCTAGGGTTTTATGAAGAAGAAGAACACTTGAGAAAAATGAGAGAGGGAAAAACAACAAAAGAAAAAGGCTTGGCTCAAGTGAGAATAATCAAGCATCTAAATAATTGAGGAGATAAATATCTCAACAAATATCTAGCATGCTTGAAAATATCTCATGGTGAGTCATGCTTTATCTTTTGTCCAATGCCACCTCATTTCCTCTACCTCATATTTGTTTAAATCCATAAAGGAAATGAAACCCTAATGAGGCATCCTTCTATAAGCTTTCCCGAGTAATAACGAGAACGCCCTTCATCCATATATACATACCTGCATCCGCATTCCGAAGAACACGAATACAAAGAGATGGAAACAATCCATCAATATCATACTAGGATCCGGCTTAAACCAAAGCCCACCAGTATTACCTGCCCGATCATCATACGCGCACAAATGTACGTACATGATCGAAGCCTTGCCGTAAAACCATACGGCCTCTATATCTTTTTCCCGATGCGGAGAAACTCTCTATGTGGGACTCTAAAGACTCGACAGTACGCTGGCAATGGGTGTAACCACAAGCCGCAAGCGGTAATAGTTGCACGTAACGGCTACCCAGGTATCTGTCGATAAGAAGGCCGATGAGGAAACCCATCCAAACTCCTACTCAGCCTGCATGTGACAATCTCCGTACAGTCCGGTCTGTTCGTCTAAGAGTATCACATAACGGGCCTAGGGGGGCGGCAATCGTCAGACCCCTAATAGCGCAATAAGTCATACCAGAGTGTAGCTCAGAACACCTTGAGAAACTACTGGAATACCTACCAGTAAATCTCGCTTGCCCTGGCCAGGGACTTTGTGTAATGGCTCTCCAAACACAGCGCGATATTAAACCCCAATACTGGGAGAGACGAATCCTATCTAACCGCCACCGCTTCCAAGTGCTTCGGGACTGCAACCAACTACTACCTGTTTGCACGACTCCTTTGATCCATGGTGGGGTAGTAATCAAAGTACAGTGGGAACACACTCGAGGCGAAGTAGCAGTGTCAAGTCGACGAACTAAGCTGTACTCATGTAACCTGGGAACTGCTACCCGACGATAGGTATAATACCCACCAATAGTTCCCTACGAGTCCTGTCCAGTGTACTCATAACCTAATGAGCACCTGCATACTATCCCCAGTATGACGTACTAATGGCTGTGGGAAAAACCATCTCCCCTGACGGGACGAGAAGCGTATACACTAGTCTACTCCGGAATATCGATGCCCCGTCTCGATAATCCTACGACTAGGGACCTGTATAAGGATGTGCTTGTAGATTATCCAGCCCCCACTAGTGTGACTTCTATCACAACACTGGTAATCAAGCAAAGATCCTTAGGGCTCTACTAATATATATAAGCGATATGCTAAAAGAAACACATGCACATATTGAAGTAGAAACAAACCAAGTAGCATACTACCATTTTGAGCAAAACTGTCAATACAACTGTGAATATCCCAAGCTTCCATTAAGTAATATACAAACCAGTATGATACAATAATGGACTCTAGGGCATACATCACTAACAAGGAGTAGCCTAGACGACGTTAAAGTGTTCGATCGAACATCGAAACCCACTCTTTGCATACTCTCTGGAAATTTTTCAAAAGTTGGAATTTTTTGGTTTAAAAATATGCAGAAAATAGTGCAGGGTATTCTATGGACCCCCAAGAAAAATGAGCGCCTAACTTCACTAAACGACTGTGGAACCGCGACCAAAACATGCTTTTAGCGGCGGTTCCGCGGCGCCGTTGGTGAGGCAAGGACCCTGTGTCACGACCCAAAGTTTGGCCCGTGACCGGCACTTAACCACGTAACGTCTACAGGCGTAACGCGACTAAGTGAACCGAAAACCCAGAAATCAAACCAGTGAAAGTAAAGAGTGTTATAAGTTTTAAATGAAAGCACTTACTAACATGTTAAGAAATCTAAATAAACAATCACCAAGATAACAATATACGACGCCGTAGCGAAGATCAAGATCCACAAGTGGGAATATCACAGATAGGATAAACTGCAAGTACAGTCGGCTCACAACGAGCTCGACACCAGAATACGAATAAAATACATCATCGTCCTCACACTGTCTCTAAGTCAAATACATACATGGTAGATGGAGAATACTAGATACAACAATGTACATAACTGAAAGATAAACAGATACCGCACAAAACCCACCTATCAGCAAAAGAGCTAGTACACCAACTATGGGGGTATCTGTGTCAAAAGATGCAACCGCAGCCTGCCGCGACTACTCTGAAGGGCAACCTGCAAACACTGTGGCACAACGGGGGTGAGTTGCCAACTCGTGAATAGAGATACATATAAAGGTAATCGCGAGCATGCACGTACTGCACTACTCTATCATATGCCAACAGATGATATCAATGTGTGATAAGCAGTATGTGCAATAATCATGCAAGTGCTCTATCAGGTAATGTAACTACAGGATAAGGTACAATAGTAAATGCTGAGCAGGGGCAATATAATATCTACACGGAATGTCAACGTGGAATATATAATCGGCGTCCATCAATGCACCCAGATCCCCCCAATAGCTCAGGCGCCGGCACTCTCATCGGCCCTCAAATCCTGTACATCTCTGAGAATCCCGAGTGCCCAACATCGGCACCCAAATATCATAAATACTCGTGTCCAGCATCGACACACAAATCCTCATCCATCGGGCCCCGTCAGTCCGGGTCAGCCCACGGGCTCCGTCTGCGGTATCGGCCCTCGGCCCCGGCAGTACGGATCACCCCGCATCCATCTATCGACTCTGATCAGTACCCTCCGGATAACTGTCAGGTCCAACCAATCACCGGTAGGTAGTAGTCCCTCTGCCAGGCTCACCGTCTACTGCACAGCGAAACCGTTCTCGCCCCGGGGTACCATACCGGGTCCACCATGTACCCGTAATCGGCCTCAACCAGCTCCTCGATTCGGGTTCACATATATCACTCTAGCACCGAGAAAACACATGGTGGACGCACCGAAATATCATATCAAGGGAACCGGGTTTTTAAATGATTACATATTTGCAATAGCCACGGTTCCCAAATCCAGAAATCACATATAATCCAAACCAAAATGCAAGTCAATGATCCGATATGATATGTGCGTCAAATATAAATATCATGTCAAGTCACATATAGATAAGCTATAATATAATGATCCGATGTGATATATGCATCAAGTATGAATATCATGTCAAGTCACATATAGATAAGCTACAATCTAATGATCCTATGTGATATATGCATCAAGTATGAATATCATGTCAAGTCACATATAGATAAGCTACAATATAACGATCCGATGTGATATATGCATCAAGTATGAATATCATGTCAAGTCACATATAGATAAGCTACAATATAATGATCCGATGTGATATATGCATCGAGTATGAATATCATGTCACGTCACATATAGATAAGCTACAATATAATGATCCGATGTGATATATGCATCAGGTATGAATATCATGTCAAGTCACATATAGATAAGCCACAATATAATGATCCGATGTGATGATATATGCATCAAGTATGAATATCATGTCAAGTCACATATAGATAAGCTACAATAAAATGATCCGATGTGATATATGCATCAGGTATGAATATCATGTCAAGTCACATATAGATAAGCCACAATATAATGATCCGATGTGATATATAATTCCTACAGTGTGCGTGTCATGGCAATTACTAACGGTGTGTGTGTAACATGCAGGATAGTGCTCGTGCAACATGGACCGTTAGTAATGGTGCGGTGTTCTATCAATTCTAATTTATATCCACATAGCAGGGAATGAAGTATGCACTAAATAGTAGCCATGAACAGTTAATGTATACAAAAGAAACTATAAGGTCCTATCAGCCCTGACGTAGAACGCCATGCGGGCGATATCCCCGTAGATGTGAAATCTACTCACCGTAGTCTCTCGCTAGGTATAGCCAACAACTTGTTTCCCCTTCTGCGCGGCGTCCGCCGTACTCGCCTGCGAACCTAGAATTATACAATATATCACACATAAGCTTGAAGTCACACAAACGCGACATTAAACCCGAACTAGTAACTCGTGTCGCGAACCAAGCGCGCGTGTGCGCGATACGCTAAAACGTGTGGTTACGCGCCTGAAACCACTCCGACGCGTCACGATACGCAGAAACCCCAAACCCACACACACGTATCACGCGTGTCGCAAAAGATTGAAAATACGGGAAAATAGGCAATCACCTCCAGATTTTGATACAGGAAAGATATTGTAAAACTATATATACCAAAATAACCTACATAGCAGCAGACACCCACACCCCAAACCCCAACCTAAAGCACCCCCATCTGGCCGCAAATTGCGGCCAGAATGAATATTCCGACGGCCCCACTTGGGAATTGGGCTCCCAGGTTTGGTGTGTGCACTCTATACCCCCCATACATGCTACAGTAACATCTAGTTTCACTCTGAAATAACTCGGGTAGCAGCAGATCCTACAGAGCCTTATTTCTAGTTAAAATCCACACTTTTGCACTAAAAAGGAACTTTAGGGTATTTTTGTGCAAACTGAGACAAAACCTGGCCTAAGATAGCTCTAATAACACATAATAGAGCTAACACAACTAATAAAACCCTAATCTAACATGTGAATCACAAATATCCTTTAATATCACCAAAAATGCACAAAAATGAGATTTTTGCTAAACAATACTACAAGTGTAAGGAAAAGGAGTGCTAATATGAGTTAATACCTTCTAAGAACCTTGTAAAACACCAAAAATTTCAGCTTTCCCCTCTAGTGTGCAGATTTGCTTCAAACACCTCAAAAAGCTCACTTTTCCTAAGGTTTTGTGAAGGAAATGTGTGGTTTTTGTGTAGGATTTGTTTGGAAATCAAGGAGAAGTGAAAAGAGAAGAGAATATGGAGAAAAATGGAGGGTTTGCTGCTGGAAATTTCTGCAGAATTTTGAAGTGGGGAAAAGAGAGAGAGAAGGGAAGAAAATGGGTCAAAAAAGTCAAAGTTTCATACCTAACACCATGCTCATTTGTTTATTGTGATTTTGAATTATGAAAAAGGGTTTTGTTTTGGATAAAAGGGTGGGGGAAAAATAACAACCATGCAGCACAAGAAAATGATTAACATGCTACCAAAAACCCTAAGTCTCAAAAATGTCTAAGTGTGCAAGGTGTACACTACAAAGGAAAATTCCCAATATGCTAACACTACTAAAAATAACTAATAATCCTATGAACACATATATATAATAACACGTACGATCACTAATTATCACGAAAGACATTCAAACGGAAATTCAAAGTGTTACACCCTGCCTTCTTGTGCTGGTCCGTATGTACTAGTGGCACTCTCTGGGTATTTTTGAATCTGACTCAAGTTTTGAGTTCTCTGAGAATTGTGGATGTTTGATGGATCGATCGAAATGTTTAACATTGTCTAGATATCTGTGATTTGTGATACAATATTTGGAATCCATAATAATTAGTTTTGTGAAAACTAATTAGAATTTTATGAATCTAGCAATTTAGTCTCTTTTGATCGGTTGCCACGGGGTTTTGATTCGGATCAAAACTCCGTCGCAATCTCGTATAGTACGGAAACACTCACCTGGTAACACTAATAAATAGCCACGCCCCATCGCCCCGACTAGGTGACTGTAGGAGAACCCCGTTGCCAAAAACATCCGCTCGGGTACTCGCGGCCGCGGTGTTCCGCCTAAGTGCACTTCGTCGACGGTATCAGGGGTGCGGCCGTCTACTAATGTTTCCGACGAGTATTCGATCATTTGTCGGGAATCTTGTTGAATTGCCCGACTGGTTTTTGAAAAGTGTTTTTGCAATTTGAGATAAAATGCCGGGTTTATAACGTTAGGCACGAAATTCGGAATATGTGATATTCCGGGTTTATGATGTCTAAGGAATTTATACGGTTAGGCATGGAATCCGAAGTATGTGATATTCTTTTATTGGGACACTTTCGGGTTGAGGATGATGTCACCATTGATGTATATTATTTACTTTTCCGCATTAGGATAGACCCACGGCGGGGAGCATAAGTAATCGGGTTCTAGAGTCTAGTGGGAGACCATCTCGAGGAGTCGAGTCCGGGTCTCCTAACTCTAGAATTGGCAGGGTTGCTTGCCGGTCTCGTAGGGGTTTAAGAATGTGGGTTTGGCTATTCATCACGACCGTGGAATCCGTGTTTTTTACTGGCTTGATTTAAAATACAGACCTCCTAGTATATCCTATATTTCATATGTTGACTTCTGCTGCAATTTTCTGTGACGAGATCATATAACTGCGTGAGACGAATGCTTTATATTATATATATAATATATAATAAACGTTGCTTATGTTTTGCATCCGCGCTAGTCCTGCCCCCGCTCTGCCGTTAGTTAACTAACTTAACGGTGCATGACGGGACCCCGTGGCAAATGCGGATGGCATAAGCGTACGTTGTATTTTCATTTCTTTATTTGTAATGTTTAGGAAGAATAAATGATGGGACTTCATTAATGAGATTAATGAAAAGAAAAGAAACCTAATGATGTTGTGGAATCAAATTTTCAAAATGGTAGCTCTAGTTCTTGCTTTGCATAGTGGTATTCCTTGATAAATATCCAGCACCTCATTCGATGAGGAAAGAGCCTAGATCCCTTCACCGTGAGTGACCTCTTTAGCAAAAGCTAGCAGATGCTACACCTACTCGGTTTATTTTGAAAAACTCGATTTTAAAAGCGGAGCTTAAACCACTCCTTTTCAAATCACTCGATTCTACAACGATATCAAGTTCATTATGCAAAAGGTGTTCTTAAAAACCTGTCATAGCCCTCCGTCATTTCAGATAAGGACTATTTAGTATTCGTGCTGCGTTTGTTGACCTTGTCAAAGCGTAGTGTTCGGTAGCTGATTAGTGTTTATTTGCAACGCATATGATGCGATTGGATTAGGGTAGTCGTACGGTCTTGTTGACCTTGTCAAGGGTCGTGCGGGTGGGTTTAATTCAATCATGAAATGAACGGGTTGAACTTGACTTGCGGTTTATGGTTTGTTGACCTTGTCAAGGTCATAAATCACTTGGGGAAAAACATTATTGGGAATTTCAAGTGTTGAAATTTGCAATGAGATTGCATAACTTCTATGAGATAGTTGGATCCCGATACCCACTGCGAGTAAGAGTTACTCCCGGGAGAGTTTCACACTTTACAATTAGCTAATCCAGTAGGTAACTAGAAAGGTGTCAACCGGGTTATGCCTCTGGGAAAATGAGGTTTATTTTAATTAGGTCTGCGCGTAAGCACGGGGAACCTCCCTCAAAATGCCGACACTGGCCTGGCTGAACGATTGGCGAACTTGTAGAGTGTAATTAATTCTGGCTAGTCTTACCTTTTAGGGTTTGAAGGAAGATTTGATAAAAACAGTGGGAGCCATCCTGATTAGATAAAATAATAACCAGTCTAATCTTGCAAGAGCGCACGCAGTGTTATCTTCTCTCTCTCTCCTAGTAGCGACCATGATATGCCTTAATTAAGATAATAATATGAATGTATTGACCGAACCTGCTTGTTATACTGAGCCGGGGAACGTTGGTTCCGCTCTACATTATAATTTTTATAAGTCTGAACAGGAAATAGGGGAATATCCGGATTCCCACGCGACCCGAACGAGAAATGTGCATATTGATACACCTTCTTCGGGTGTGTTCGTTACCGAGAACCGTTTCTCAGTACACTCTACGTCCTGGGTATTAGATACCGGATCAGGATCCCACATTTGTAATATGTTACATGGGTTAATGAAAGGTACAGAACTGGAAAAAGGTGACCATTCTCTAAAAGTAGGGAATGGTGCAAATGTTGCAGCCAAAGCAGTTGGTGAATATCACCTTGTATTACCAAATGGGAATACATTGATCTTGAATGACTGTTATTATGTACCTTCTATGATATGCAATTTAATATCAATTTCTTTATTAGATAAAGAAGTATATAACTTTGTAGTAGAGAATAATGTTATGAACATTTTCCTAAATCAAATGTTGATTGGGTTTGGTACATTATGTAACGGTTTATACGTTCTGAATCAAAACACAGTTCTTAACGTACAAAACACACACAAGAGCAAGAGTTCAGAAATGAACGAATCCTTCTTGTGGCATTGTAGACTAGGTTATATCAATGCGACACGACTAGCTAAGTTACATAAGGATGGATTTTTGAACCAGTTCGAATTTACATCTTATGAAACTTGCCAGTCATATCTCAAAGGCAAAATGACTAAAACTCCATTTACTGGACACGGAGAAAGAGCTACTGAACTCTTGGGACTGATACATAGTGATGTATGCGGTGCCATGTCTACACATGCCAGGAATAGTTCCTCTACTTCATTATATTCACCGATGATCTTTCAAGATTCAGACACGTGTTCATGTTGAAACACAAATCTGAAGCTTTTGAGAAATTCAAGGAATATAAGTGCGAAGTAGAGAACCAAACGGGTAGAAGTATTAAAATCCTTCGATCTGATCGGGGAGGAGAATACTTAAGCACGAAGTTCTTGGAGTATTTAAAAGATAAAAGGATTCTCTCTCAGCTTACTTCTCCGTATATACCATAGCACAACGGTGTGTCGGAGAGGAGGAATCACACCCTATTAGATATGGTGCGCTCTATGATGAGTAACGCTGAGTTACCTATTTCCTTTTGGGGTTATGCACTTGAGACAACATCATACCTATTGAATAAAGTTCCAACCAAATCAGTGCCTACCACTCCATATGAGATATGGAATGGGAAGAGACCATGTCTTAAACGAGTTAAGATATGGTGTTATCCGACCTACGTCAAAAGGCAAAATCCGGACAAACTCGAGGCACGATCAGTTCTTTGTAAGTTTATGGGATATCCAAAGAATTCACATGGATATCTATTCTACCACAGCGAGGAACAAAATGTGTTTATTTCTCGACATGCCACCTTTTTAGAAAAGGAATTTCTTGCAAAAGAAATTAGTGGTCATGAGGTAGAACTGGAAGAAGTTCCAGCTACACAAACTACAGCTGATGATTTGGTGGAACAGGATGATTTAATAGTCCCCGACAAACCTCAGCCTCTCCACAAATCTAGTAGGGTTCCTCATCCACCTGAGAGATACTACGGTTTTCTCATTGACGGTGGGAGCGAGGATTGTATCATGGAAGATGATGACCCAACTAGTTTCGAGCAGGCCATCACGAGTGGGGACTCTGTGAAATGGCTAGATGCAATGCGATCTGAGATGGAATCCATGTACACCAACAAAGTATGGACTTTGGAAGTTGCTCCTGAAGGGGTAAAAATGTTAGTTGTATGTATGCCCTAGAGGCCAGTATTGTACAGATGATGTATATTATATTGGATGCTTGGACATATATAGAGAGGACTTTCTTGCTCGTCATGATAGTATGCTATATGGTTACACTTTACTTTAACATGTATACATGTCTCTTTATACTGTCTTATACTTACATGTTGGTAAAGCCCTTAGGATGTGTACTTGACTACCTGGACTATGATGCAGATCATACTAGTGGGGACATGGTAGTCCATAAGTTCATCCTTCAAGGTCCCTAGTCATGGGTGTATCGAGACGGGGCATCGATATACCAGAGTAGACTAGCGTATACGCTTCTCGACCCATGAGATAGGCAATGGATGATCCCGTATCCATTGGTGTTTGACATCGGAGATGGTATACGGGTGCTCAGTAGAGACTGGGTACACTGGACGGACTCGCCGAGAACTCCGAGATGGTATTATACCTTACGTCAGATGGCAGTTCTCTGGTGACACTTGTGCAGGTTAGTCTGTAGACCCGAGATCGTCATAGAGTCTTGTGTGATTTCCACTGTGCTTTGATTTCCACCTTGCCACGTCCATAAGGGCGTGCAAAACGGTGGTTTTTGGGTACAGTCCCGAGTCACATGGAGGTAATGAGCGATAGGAGGGGTTTCGTCTCTCCCGGTATTGGGGGTTGATGTTGCGCTGTGCTCGATTGGCCGTAACAGGGAAGTCCCTGGCCAGGGCTGATTAGAGATTTACTGGTAAGTGTTACCAGTAGTTTCTCGACCCGTTATGAGTCTCACATCGGCCCGACTTATCGGTTATTGGGGTCTGACGTTTACCACCCCTAGACATGATATGCGACATATTAGACGAGGAGACCGGACTGTACGGGAAGTGTTACCGGCAGGCTTTTACAGGAGTTGGAGCGGGCTTGCTTGCTGATCTTCTGATCGCTCAATACCCGGGTAGCCGTTACGTCCAGCTAGTACCGCTGACGGCTTGTGGGTGTGTGATGTGATCATCACCTACTGCCGGCGTATTGACGAGTCTTTAGAGTCCTACATAGAGGTTTTTCTGGCTCAGGCAAAACGAAATAGGGGCACGTATGTGATATGTGCGAGACCGAGAATAAATGCTGTATGTGACACCGTATTCTATTCTCGCGACTATATGTATCAGTCGGTTGTATATGATATGGCCGGGTTATCGAATCAAATGTTGATTCGATAAGTCGATACAATGGATGTTAGCCGGTTATATGAGATATGACCGGATTATTAAGTCAAGTGTTGATTTAATAATTAAGTGTATAATTGTATATTAGATATACTAGTTTACATTTACTAACACTTATTCACTTTAGGGTTTTTCTCACTTGTACACTACTTTAACATATATATGATATATGTTTAAAATGTGTTATCATATTGTATCATGGTTGATGATACACCATTCATGCATGTATGAGACATACACCATTCTATGTATTATGAAGGGTTAAAATTATTTAAGATAATTACAAAATTAGTGGAGTTTTGGAATGAGCATGAAGCTTGTAGAAGCTTAACTTGCTTTGACAAAGTCTACTAGCTTTGTCTTTACCTTAGATTCCTTTTAACCCAACCATAATCAATTAGCTATGGTTATGGATCTACAAGGGTTAGTATACGATACTCACTCACCATGGTTATTCTATTCACTTGATCATTATCCTCATCTTTTTCTTTTCTTCTTCTTCTTCATTTTTGCAAAGAAAGAAAAAGCTTGCTAGGGTTTGATCCAAAGTGAGAAAGAGTGTGAGAAATAAAATTCTAAAGAGAACTTACTTCCTATTTCTCCATCCTCTACTAGATTAGCACTTTAGTATAGGGTGTTTACTTCACTAATTCTCTAGTTAGTGAAGTAGAAGCTTGAGTCGGAATTCCCTCGACGTAGATCATCTTCGGCCTCAGAGACTTCAATCAAAGGTCGCACCTTTTCGCCTCGTGAAGCCATGCAAGGGTCCGGGAGAACCATGATCGCAGCGAAGGGACTTCATCAAGGAGCTAAAGAAGTGGAGGAACGATCTACAAAGGTTGTATTTCGTGATCTCTTACAGTAAAGTTGTTTACTTTCCTTTCGATTCGCCTAAACTCTAGTATACGATCTTGCTTAGTGTTATTCGGTACATAAAAATTTTATTTTGGCATGGTGGATGCCTTGTAGAGCCTTGTTAGTGTGCCTAGTAACCCTACCGTGGTATCAGAGCCTAGCTAGAGCATTAGGGGATGTGTTAACGAAGTTAAAACTCCGAACGAACCCGAATACGACAAAACGACCCCCTCTATGGACAATTTTCAAAATCTGGGATTTTTGTGAATTAAAAATATCTAAAAATATCAGCAGGGTTTTATTAGAATTGTTGTGCAAAACGAGGACCAGAATCGAAAAGTTGACCGCGGTTCCGCGGCAAATCCCTGCTTGTGCCGCGGAACCGCGGCAGTATGGTGACCGTTGGATCTTCTGTTTGCACAGTAATTCTATATTCTGTGATTTTTAATTTCTGGGCATTTTTAATTTGACTCAAATGTTAAGTTTTCAGGGGTTCATTTTGTAATCGTCGATTCGATCGGAGAATTTAATTTTGTTTTGTTATTCCGGATAATTTAGAAAGTATTAAAATGTTCGTACGGATATCATTAACTCAATTTTTCCCGGCACGAAAAACATTCAAGTGTTGAATTTTTCTCGGGTTTAAATATTTCGGAAAAACGTGCCAGTGATGTGACAGACCCTCTAGAAGGCAACAAACCTTAACTCGATTATGTGACCGTCTTGAACTGCCCTTTGAACCTTAGGGTTTGGGGCAGTACGGCGTGCCGCATGTGTGGCGTTGGCTTGACCCTTCTACGGCTGGACCGTTGCTACTGTTACGTATTCTGGAATTTTTGAACTCCGCTCAAGTGTTGAGCTATTTAGGAAATCTTGAGTATTTGATTATTCGATCGGAAAGTTTAATACTGTCTATTTATCTGGAATGTGATACAATATGTGGAATTCATACATGTTAGGCATGAAATGCGAAATATGTGATATTTCGGATTTACGATGTCTAAAGAGATTGTGGATTCCAAATGTTGTAGTTTTACACTTTCTTTTCTGTGACCGTAAGTGTAATATGTGATATCGCCGGTTTCGTTGCTATATGTCAACGACAATTGGGATGCGCATATTTACTTACGTTGATGACATGTGATGTTCTGTGTTGCTGGATATGTTATATTGGATCGTCGCGTTCTGAATAGCCAGGGATTTTATGTGAGATGAGAGTTTTTATTTTCATTCATGTAAAGTTTAAAATGTATGTAATATTCTTTTATTGGGGCACTTCCGGGTCGAGGTTGATGTCACCTTTTGTATATTATTTACTTTTCCGCACTAGGATAGACCCAAGGAGGAGAGCACAAGTAACCGGGTTCTAGGGTCCAGTGGGAGACCAACTCGAGGAGTCGAGTCCGGGTCTCCTAACTCTAGAATTGGAAGGGTTACTTGCCGCTCTCGTAAGGGTCTAGGGTTTGGGTTTGGCTATTCATCGCGACCGTGGAATCCGTGTTTTATAGAGGCTCAAAATAAAACACGGACGTCCTAGTATATCCAATGTTTCATATGTTTCTTCTGCCGCGATATCTGTGATATGATCATTTGATGTTCTGTGATAAATACTGTATATAGTATATATGATATATTATATAGGTGTTACTTATGTTTCACACCCGCGCTAGCCCTGCCCTGCTCTGCCGTTAGTTACCTAACCTAACGGTGCACGAGGGGACATCGAGGCGAATGCGGATGGCATAAGTGTACGTCGTATTTATCTGTGATGTTTAGGTGACTTAAATGATGGGACTTCATTAATGTGATTAATGAAAGAAAAGAAACCTAAAAGACGCTGTAGAATCAAGTTTTCAAATAAAAAGGGTAGCTACAGTTTTGCTTTGCATAGCGGTATATATGATATACCCTGCACCTTATTCGATGGGGAAAGAGCCGAGATCCCTTCACCGGGAGTGACCTCTTTAGCAAAACTGTCAGATTCTATAACACTCGGTTTGACTTTTGACTGCTTTTGGAGTTTTGCTTTGCATAGCGATGTATATGATATATCCTGCACCTTATTCCATAAGGAAAGAGCCGAGATCCCTTCACCGGGAGTGACCTCTTTAGCAAAACTAATAAAAGCCTCAAAATCACTCCATTTCAAAATTCACTCGATTCTACGACGATATCAAGTTCTTTACGCTTATGGTTTTCTGAAAAACCTGCGTAGCCCTTCGTCAATTCGGATAAGTAATATTTAGTATTCGTGCTGCGGTAGTTTGGCATGCTTCAAGGCGTAGTGTACGGTAGCTGATTATTACTTATCTGTAGCATGAGATGCGATTGGATTAGGGTATTCGTACGGCGTTGTTTGGCATGCGTCAAGGGTCGTACGGGTGGGTTTAATTCAATCACGAATTGTACGGGTTGAACTTGACTAGCGGACTATGGGTTGTTTGGCATGCGTCAAGGTCATAGCACGCTAGGGGCAAAATTTTATCGGGAATTTCATGTGTTGAGATTTGCAATGAGATTGCATGCCTTCTATGAGATAGTTGGATCCCGATACCCACTGCGAGTAATTGTTACTCCCGGGAGAGTTTTACACAGGACAATTAGCCGATCAAGTAGGTGTCTAGAAAGGTGTCAACGGGGTTATGCCTCTGGGAAAACGAGGTTTACTTTAATTAGGTCTGTGCCAAAGCATGGGGAACCTCCCTCAAAGTACCGACACTGGCCTGGCTGAAAGATTGGCGAAATTGTAGGGTGTAATTAATCCCGGCTAGTCTTTCCTTTTAGGGTTTGAAGGAAGATTTGATAAAAACAGTAGGAGCCATCCTGATTAGATAAAATAATAACCAATCTGATCTTGCAAGAGCATACGCTAAAGTGTTTTCTTCTTTCTCTCTCCAGGTAGCGACCATATCATGTCTTAATCAAGATAATAATATGGATGTATTGACCGAACCCGCATGTTATACTGTGCTGGGGAACGTTGGTTCTGTTCTTTCTTATAAGAGTTATAAGACTGATATGGATATAGGGGAATACCAGGATTCCCATGCCACCCGAATGAAGAAAGTACATCTTGATGCATTTTCTTCGGGTGTGTTCGTTACAGAGAACTGTTTCTCCATTTGCTCTACGTCCTGGGTATTAGATACCGGGTCAGGATCCTATATATGTAATCAGTTACATGGGCTTAGAAAAGGTAGAAAACTTGGAGAAGGTGATAAAGACATAAGGGTTGAAAATGGTGCAATTGTTGCAACTAAAACCGTCAGGGAATATCACCTTGTATTGCTAACTGGTAATACATTGGTTCTGAACGAATGTTATTACATGCCGAACCTGATATGCAACATTATATCGATTTCTTTACTAAGTAAAGAGGGATATAATTTTGTATTACAGGATAATGTTATGAACATTTTCCTTAACCAAAAGTTGGTTGGATCAGGCACGTTGTGCAATGGAATTTATGTTATAAATCAATCAATAGTTCTGAGCATAACAAACACACACAAGAGGAAGAGTTCAGAAATGAACGAATCCTTCTTGTGGCATTATAGACTGGGTCACATTAATGCGACACGACTAGTTAAGTTGCATAAGGATGGATATTTAAATCCGTTTGAATTTTCATCTTATGACATTTTCCAGTCATGTCTCAAAGGCAAGATGACCAAAACTCCGTTTACGGGACACGGAGAAAGAGTTACCGAACTCTTGGGACTGGTACATAGTGATGTATGCGGTCCCATGTCTATACATGCCAGGGATGGTTCTTCGTACTTCATTACATTCACTGACGATCTCTCTAGATTCGGATATGTGTTCCTGATGAAACACAAATCAGAAGCTTTTGAGAAATTTAGAGAATATAAACAAGAAGTCGAGAACCAAACCGGCAAAAGTATTAAAATCCTTCGATCTGATCGAGGAGGTGAATACTTGAGCAATGAATTCCTGGACTTCCTAAAAGAGAATGGTATTCTCTCTCAGCTAACTCCTCCATATACACCACAGCACAACGGTGTATCGGAATGGAGGAACCGCACCCTATTAGATATGGTGCGCTCAATGTGAGTACAGCTGAGTTACCTATTTCCTTCTGGAGATATGCACTTGAAACAGCCATAGACCTATTGAATAGAGTTCCTACCAAATCTGTGCCTACCACTCCATATGAGATATGGAAAGGGAAGAGACCACATCTTAATTATATTAAGATATGGGGTTGTCCGGCCTATGTCAAAAGACAAAATCCGGACAAACTCGAGGCAAGATCAGTCTTATGTAAGTTTGTAGGATATCCCAAGAATTCACAAGGGTATATCTTCTACCATCCCGAGGAACAAAAGGTGTTTGTTTCTCGACATGCCACTTTCTTAGAAAAATGTTTTCTTATGAAACGGATTAGTGGTATTGAGGTAGAACTGGAAGAGGTTCCAGCAACACAAACCACAACAGAAGACTTGGTAGAACCAGAGGATTCGGTAGTTCCCGATGAACCCCAGCCACTCCGCCGATCTAGTAGGGTTCCTCACCCACCTGAGAGATACTACGGTTTTCTCATTGATGGTGGGAGCGAGGATTGAATCATGGGTGAAATGGCTGGATGCAATGCTGTCCGAGATGGAATCCATGTACACCAACAAAGTATGGACTTTGGATGTTGCTCCTGAAGGAGTGAAACCCATTGGGAGCAAGTGGATTTTCAAGAAAAAACTTGGTGTAGATGGGAAAGTGGAGACTTTCAAAGCAAGACTTGTTGCAAAAGGTTTTCGTCAAAGACCAGGTGTGGACTATGACGAAACCTTTTCTCCAGTGGCTATGCTTAAATCCATCCGGATCATGCTTGCCATCGATGCATATCATGACTACGAAATCTGGCAAATGGATGTTAAGACCGCTTTCTAAACGGTGATTTAGAAGAGTGCGTGTACATGACTCAGCCAGAGGGCTTCGTAGATAGTGGGAGCAGCGGGAAGGTATGCAAGCTGCTTAAATCCATTTATGGATTGAAGCAAGCATCGCGGAGTTGGAACATCTTCTTTGACGTCGTTATCAAAGGGTTTGATTTCGTCAAAAATGTAGATGCACCTTGTATCTACAAGAAGGTGGCAGAGAGTAAGGTTGTCTTCCTCGTATTGTACGTGGATGACATACTCTTGATAGGAAATGACATTCCTATGCTGCAATCGGTCAAGCTCTTATTATCACAAAGATTCTCAATGAAAGATCTTGGTGATGCCTCCTGCATATTGGGGATTAGGATCTATAGAGATAGATCTAAAAGGATATTGGGATTGTCCCAGTCTAGGTACATTGACACCATACTAAAGAGGTTTAGTATGGAAGAGTCCAAACGTGGGGTTTTACCCACGATCTCAGGGCTCACTCTCTCCAAAGAGATGTCTCCCAAGACTGATTTGGAGAGAGCTCGCATGCAAGGGATACCCTATGCTTCGGCTGTAGGCTCTATCATGTACGCGATGCTATGTACCAGACTCGATGTAGCATACTCACTAAGTGTAGTGAGCAGGTATCAAGTTGATCCTGGAGAGAGTCACTGGACAGCTGTGAAGAGCATTCTCAAGTACTTGCGAAGGACTAAAGAGATGCTCTTGGTGTATGGTAACGGAGAACTCCAAGTGTAGTCCTTTACCGATTCGAGCTTCCAGAGTGATAAGGACGACTCTAAGTCGCAGTCGGGATTTGTCTTTACCCTTTACGGAGGGGCGGTTAGCTGGAAGAGTTCCAAGCAGGAAACCGTGGCAGACTCAACGATGGAGGCTGCCAACGATGCTGCCAAAGAGGCTGTCTGGATCAAGAAGTTTATTACTGAACTTGGAGTGGTTCCATCTATTGAGCATCCAAAACCTTTGTATTGCGATAACAATGGAGCGGTGGCTTTGGCCAAGGAACCCAGGCCCCATCAGCGATCCAGGCATACTCTGAGGCGGTATCACCTGATCCGGGAGATAGTTGATCGCCGGGAGATCGGGGTCAGGAAGGTTGACACGAAGAATAACACAGCAGATCCACTCACGAAGGCCATTCCCCAGATACAGTTTGAGAGACTCTTCGGGATGCTCGGTATGCGATACTACAGCAGCTCGCCCTAGTGCAAGTGGGAGATTGTTAGTTGTATGTATGCCCTAGAGGCCAGTATTGTACAGATGATGTATATTATATTGGATGCTTGGACATATATAGAGAGGACTTTCTTGCTCGTCATGATAGTATGCTATCTGGTTACACTTTACTTTAACATGTATACATGTCTCTTTATACTGTCTTATACTTACATGTTGGTAAAGCCCTTAGGATGTGTACTTGACTACCTGGACTATGATGCGGATCATACTAGTGGGGACATGGTAGTCCATAAGTACATCCTTCAAGGTCCCTAGTCATGGGTGTATCGAGACGGGGCATCGATATACAAGAGTAGACTAGCGTATACGCTTCTCGACCCATGAGATGGGCAATGGATGATCCCATATCCATTGGTGTTTGACATCGGAGATGGTATACGGGTGCTCAGTGGAGACTGGGTACACTGGACGGACTCGCCGAGAACTCCCAGATGGTATTATACCTTACGTCAGATGGCAGTTCTCTGGTGACACTTGTGCAAATTAGTCTGTAGACCCGAGATCGTCATAGAGTCTTGTGTGATTCCCACTGTGCTTTGATTTCCACCTTACCACGTCCATGAGGGCATGCAAAACGGTGGTTTTTGGGTACAGTCCCGAGTCACATGGAGGCAATGAGCGATAGGAGGGGTTTCGTCTCTCCCGGTATTGGGGGTTGATGTTGCGCTGTGCTCGATTGGCCGTAACAGGGAAGTCCCTGGCCAGGGCTGATTAGAGATTTACTGGTAAGTGTTGCCAGTAGTTTCTTGACCCGTTATGAGCCTCACATCGGCACGACTTATCGGTTATTGGGGTCTGACGTTTACCACCCCTAGACATGATATGCGACATATCAGACGAGGAGACCGGACTGTACGGGAAGTGTTACCGGCAGGCTTTTACAGGAGTTGGAGCGGGCTTGCTTGCTGATCTTCTGATCGCTCAATACCTGAGTAGCCGTTACGTCCAGCTAGTACCGCTGACAGCTTGTGGGTGTGTGATGTGATCATCACCTACTGCCGGCGTATTGACGAGTCTTTAGAGTCCTACATAGAGGTTTTTCTGGCTCAGGCAAAACGAAATAGGAGCACGTATGTGATATGTGCGAGACCGAGAATAAATGTTGTATGTGATACCGTATTCTATTCTCGCGACTATATGTATCGGTCGGTTGTATATGATATGGCCGGGTTATCGAATCAAGTGTTGATTCGATAAGTCGATACAATGGATGTTAGCCGGTTATATGAGATATGACCGGATTATTAAGTCAAGTGTTGATTTAATAATTAAGTGTATAATTGTATATTATATATACTAGTTTACATTTACTAACACTTGTTCACTTTAGGGTTTTTCTCACTTGTACACTACTTTAATATATATATGATATATGTTTAAAATGTGTTATCATATTGTATCATGGTTGATGATACACCATTCATGCATGTATGAGACATACACCATTCTATGTATTATGAAGGGTTAAAATTATTTAAGATAATTACAAAATTAGTGGAGTTTTGGAATGAGCATGAAGCTTGTAGAAGCTTAACTTGCTTTGACAAAGTCTACTAGCTTTGTCTTTACCTTAGATTCCTTTTAACCCAACCATAATCAATTAGCTATGGTTATGGTTCTACAAGGGTTAGTATATGATACTCACTCACCATGGTTACTCTACTCACTTGATCATTATCCTCATCTCTTTCTTTTCTTCTTCTTCTTCATATTTGCAAAGAAAGAAAAAGCTTGCTAGGGTTTGATCCAAAGTGAGAAAGAGTGTGAGAAATAAAATTCTAAAGAGAACCCACTTCCTATTTATCCATCCTCTACTAGATTAGCACTTTAGTATAGGGTGTTTACTTCACTAATTCTCTAGTTAGTGAAGTAGAAGCTTGAGTCGGAATTCCCTCGACGTAGATCATCTTCGGCCTCGGAGACTTCAAGCAAAGGTCGCACCTTTTCGCCTCGTGAAGCCATGCAAGGGTCCGGGAGAACCACGATCGCAGCGAAGGGACTTCATCAAGGAGCTAAAGAAGTGGAGGAACGATCTACAAAAGTTGTATTTCGTGATCTCTTAGAGTAAAGTTGTTTACTTTTCTTTCGATTCGCCTAAACTCTAGTATACGATCTTGCTTAGTGTTATTCAGCACATAAAATTTTTATTTTGGCATGGTCGATGCCTTGTAGAGCCTTGTTAGTGTGCCTAGTAACCCTACAAAAACCTATTGGGAGCAAATGCATCTTTAAGAAGAAACTTTATGTAGATGGAAAAGTTGAGACTTTCAAAGATAGACTTGTAGCAAAAGGTTTTCGTCAACGAACTGGTGTCGATTATGATGAAACTTTTTTCCAGTGGCTATGCTTAAGTCCATCCGGATCCTACTTCCTATCGCTGCATACTATGACTATCAAATCTGGCAGATGGATGTTAAGGCCGCTTTTCTAAATGGTGATTAAGAAGAGAGTGTGTACATGACACAGCCAGAGAGCTTCGTAGATAGTGGAAGCATCGGAAAGGTGTGCAAGCTGCTTAAATCAATCTACGGGTTAAAGAAGGCATCGCGGAGTTGGAACATCTATTTTGATGTGGCAGTCAAAGAGTTTGACTTCATCAAAAACGTAGATGAACCTTG
Organism: Agapanthus africanus; assembly: GCA_030015575.1. Lineage (NCBI taxonomy): Eukaryota > Viridiplantae > Streptophyta > Magnoliopsida > Asparagales > Amaryllidaceae > Agapanthus > Agapanthus africanus. Next base: position 200,572,669 of record JASDDO010000010.1, on the reverse strand, counting down.
TGTATACAAGAAGGTTGCAGAGAGTAAGGTCGTCTTCCTCGTATTGTATGTGGATGACATACTCTTGATAGGAAATGATGTTCCTATGCTGCACTCGGTCAAGCTCTTATTATCACAAAGATTCTCCATGAAGGATCTGGGTGATGCCTCATACATCCTGGGCATTAAGATCTATAGAGATAGATCTAAACGGATGTTGGGATTGTCCCAATCCAGGTACATTGACACCATACTAAAAAGGTTTAGTATGGAAGGTTCCAAGAGTGGGAATTTACCCACGATATCAGGAATCACTCTCTCCAAAGAGATGTCCTCCAAGACAGATTTGGAGAGGGCACACATGCAAGGGATATCCTATGCTTCGGCAGTCGGGTCTATCTTGTATGCGATGTTATGTACCTGACCGGATGTAGCGTACGCACTTAGTGTTGTAAGAAAGTATCAATCAGATCTTGGGAAAAACACTGGACAGCTGTGAAGAACATTCTTAAGTACTTAAGAAGGACTAAAGAAGTGTTCTTGGTGTATGGTAACGGTGAACTCCAGATGGAGTCCTTTATCGATTCGAGCTTCCAGAGTGATAAGGATGACTGTAAGAAAGTCTCGGGTTTTGGCTTTACCCTAAGTGGAGGGACGGTATGTTGGAAGAGTTCCAAGCTAGATACCGTAGCAGACTCGACGATAAAGGCTGAATACATCGCTACCGACGATGCTGCGAAAGAGGCTGTCTGGATGAAGATGTTCATGAGATGAACTTGGTGAGGTTCCTACCATTGTGATGACAATGGAGCTGTGGCTTTGGCCTAGGAACCCCAGTCCCATTAGTGATCCAGATATATTCTTATGCAGTATCACCTAATCAGGGAGATGGTTGATCTCCGGGAGATGGAGATCAGGAGAGTTGATAGGGAGAATTACATGGCAGATCCACTCACCAAGGCCATACCCCAGATACAATTTGAGAGATCTTGGGATGTTGGGTATGAGATACTACAACAACTGGCCTTAGTGCAAGTGGGAGATTGTTAGTTGTATGTATGTCCTAGAGGTCATTATTGTACATGATTGTATATTATAGTGGATGCTTGGACATATATAGAGAGGGATTTCTTGATTTACATGATAGTATGCTATCTGGTTGCTCTTTATCTTAACATGTATACTTGTATTATTATACCGTCTCTCCGTTACATGTTGATAAAGCCCTTAGGATGTGTACTTGACTACCAGGACTATGATGCAGATCATACTAGTAGGGCCAGGGTAGTCCATAAGTTTATCCTTTAATTGTTCTTAGTCGAGGGCATATCGAGACAGGGCATCGATATTCCAGAGTAGACTAGTGTGTACGTTTCTTGACCCTGTATGGGGCGATGGATGATCAGACATCCATTGGTGTTTGACATCAAAGATTGTACACAGGTGCTCATTGGAGAATGGGTACACCGAACAGGACTCACCGAGAACTCCTAGATGGTATTATACCTATCTTCATATATCAGTTCTCTGGTGACACTGGTACATGTTAGTCTGTAGACCCGAGATCGTGATAGAGTCTTATGTGATTCCCACTATGCTTTGATTTCCTCCCTACCACGCTCAAGAGAGCGTGCAAATAGGTGGATTTTGGGTACAGTCCTGAGTCACATGGAGGCAATAAGCGATAAGAGGGGTTTCGTCTTTCCCGGTATTAGGGGTTGATGTTGCGCTATGCTCGATTGGCTACAACAGGAAGTCCCTGGCCAGGGCTGATGATGAGATTTACTGGCAGTAGTTTCTCGACCCTTTATGAGCCTCATATCGGCATGACTTATCAAGTTATTGAGGTCTGACGTTTACCACCCCAAGACTCGATATGCGACATATCAGACGAAGAGACCGGACTGTACGGTAGTGTTACTTACTGGATTCACGGGAGTTTGGACAAGCTTTCTAGTTGCTTCTGATCGCTCAATACCTGGGTAGCCGTTACGTCCAGCTAGTACCGCTGACGGCTTATGGGTAACTGATATGATCATTACCTACTGCTGGCGTATTGACGAGTCTTTTGAGTCCTACACAGAGGTTTCCTAGCTCAAGCGAAACGATGTAGGGCGCATATGTGATATGTGTGGGACCGAGATTAATATGTGTATGTGATACCGTATTCTAATCTCGCGATATATGATATCAGTTGGTTATATGAGATATAACCGGGTTATTGAATCAAATGTAGATTCGATAAGATGATATAAATGATATCAGTCGGTTATATGTGATATAGCCAGATTATTAAATCAAGTGTTGATTTAATAATTTAATATATAATTATATATTTGATATATTAATATATATTAACTAATATTGGCTCACTTAAGAATTTCTTTTCTACCAATACATTTAAATATATATTAATGTATTTAATTTTGTGTCATGCTAGATGATACATTGGACATGGGTGTATGAGACTCACACCAAACTAAAGATAATTTGGGTGATTAATTATTAAGGAAAAAATCAAAATTAGGTGGAAATTGGCATGGTTTAGGATGCTAGTGGAAGCATGTAGAAACCTTGACTTAGTCCACTAATTTTGTTTTACTCTAGATATTTATTAACCCAACCATTATCTTTATCCATGGTTAAGTCTCTATAAATATCCATGAGATATTTTTTCTCCCAAGGGTTTGAAGGGGTTTCCTACATCACCACTACAAGGGATTGGAGGCAACACACATGCCATATTTAAAATTTATATAGTGCTAAAGAAACTATCTTAAGGATCATGCTAGAAAATATAGGGTAACATAACTTTTAACAATAACACAAGTAGTAAAAGCTTGGGTTTTGAGAGTACAACCTTTGTAGCTCCCTACGCTAGACTCCTTGGCTACTTGAGGGTTGGAAAAAGGTTCACTTGAGATCCTCTAGGTCCACGGCGATCCACCCGGAGTCCTCTTTGTCCAAGCTTGAAGCTCTACTAGATCAAGAGAAGAAGTAGAAGCTAACACTCTAGACTAATGGGCAAGACTAGTGTAGAATGGTGATGTGGTTTGTTTCCTCACTTCAAAACCCTAACTTGATGACTCTTTTGCTCACTTGAGAAAACTAGAGAGCAAGAGAGAAAGGAGGAAGAAGATGATGGCTTGTGAAGAGCTCAAGATAATGATAAGCTTAAGAATAAAAATGAGAAATGAAAAAATATATATATTTCCACTTTCTCATTCTTAACCATAGTTATAAAATATCTAGATATTTGTTTTGGAACAAAAATGGCCATAGAAAATGAATCATGGTTAAACCAAAGGGTTAGTGCATGAATAAAATAATAAACCATGATAACAATTTCCACTTGCATTTTTCTTTTCCAAAAATAATATCTATATATTTATATATATGGTGTGAGTCTTATATTGCCACCATCCACTATATCAACAACCATGATTGAATTATGTATGCATGTATGTGTGCATATGTGCAAGAATGAGAATAAATGCATACATGCATGCATACAACAAAAAACCAAGAAAGGGTTTAAAGTGAGAAACTAATGGTCAATGATAAATCAAGACTTGATTTAGCAAACCGGTCATATCGCATACGGCCCGACCAAAAGAAAACCGCCCGATTAATATACGGTATCTCATACGCGTATTTTAACCGGGTCCACGCGCATATCTCATATGCGCACCACATCATTTTTCCTGGACTAGGCAACTCCATTGTGGGAATCTAAGACTCATCAATACGCCGGCAGTGGGTGATGATCATATCAAGCACCCCCAAGCCGCAAGCGGTTAGCTAAACGTAACGGCCACCCGGGTATTGAGCGATCAGAAGAAAACAAGCGAACCTGTTACAACTCCCGTCGAGCCAACCGGCAACACTACCGTACAGTCCGGTCTCTTCGTCAGATATGCTGCATATCGAGTCTAGGGATGGTAACGTCGACCCCAATAACTCAATAAGTCGTGCCGATGAATGGTCTATAACAGATCGAGAAACTGCTGATAACACTTATCAGTAAATCTCAACAGCCCTGGCCAGGGACTTACTGATATAGCCAATCGAGCACAGCAGAGCATCAACTCCCAATACCGGGTGAGACGAAACCCCTCCTATCGCTCATCGCCTTCGTATGTCTCGGGACTGTACCCAACGACCACCTGTTTGCACGACTCAGTAGAGCCGTGGTAGGGTGGTAATCCAAGTACAGTGGGAGAACACACAAGACTCTATGACGATCTCGGGTCTACGGACTAACCTGTACCAGTGTCACCTGAGAACTGCTATCCGACGATAGATATAATTCCATATAGGAGTTCTCGGTGAGTCCGTCCAGTGTGCCCAGTCACCACTGAGCACCCGTATACGATCTCGATGTCAAACATCGATGAATGTGGGAACATCCATCGCCCATCATATGGGTCTAGTATCATATACGCTAGTCTACTCTGGTATATCGATGCCCCGTCTCGATACACCTACGACTAGGGACATTCCAGGATATGCTTATAAACTACAGATGTCCCGCTAGTATGATCTCTATCATAATCACCGTTGTCAAGCCTATATCCTCAGGGCTTTATCAACATGTGTGAATGAATAAAAGCATGATCAAATGAACATGTCAGAGAAAGAAGAACCAGATAGCATACTATCATGTCGAGCAAGAATGTACACTGAATATATATATATATATATATATATATATATATATATATATACACATGTATAAATACATCTATTATCATATAATGGCCTCTAGGGCATACATATATCCAAAAATTTCCCACTTGCTCTAAGGCCAGTTATTGGCGTATCTCATACCCAACATCTCAAAAAGTCGCTCATGCTGCGGCTGAGGGTGGGCCTTGGTGAGTGGATCCGCGGCGTTATTCTTTGTGTCTACTCTCCTAATCCCGATCTCGCGGCGGTCTACAATCTCCCGGATCAAATGAAAGCGCCTCAGGATGTGTCTGGACCGCTGATGGGACCTGGGCTCCTTGGCTAACGCCATAGCCTCATTATTGTCACAATACAATGGTATTAGATCAATAATGGTTGGAACTACTCCTAGATCCGAGACGAACTTCTTCATCCAGACGTCTTCCTTGGCGGCATCATTCGCAGCAATGTACTCAGCCTCCATCGTAGAGTCTGCAACGGTATCCTGTTTGGAACTCTTCCAACTTACCGCCCCTCCATTGAGGGTAAATACAAACCCAGAGATAGATTTGCTGTCGTCTTTATCGCTCTAGAAGCTTGAATCGGTAAAGGCCTCCATTTGGAGATCTCCATTACCATACACCAAGAACAATTCTTTAGTCCTTCGCAAGTACTTAAGAATGTTCTTCACAGCTATCCAGTGATTCTCTCCTGGGTTGGATTGATACTTGCTTACAACACTAAGTGCATAAGCTACATCTGGGCATGTACACAACATCGCATACATTATAGATCCTACTGCCGAAGCATAGGGTACAATGCTCATGCGATCTCTCTCTTCATCAGTCTTTGGGCAAGAGTCCTTAGAGAGAGTGACCCCATGGCAAGCGGGTAAGGCACCCCGCTTGGAGTCTTCCATACTAAACCTTTTTAGGATGGTTTTGATGTACCTGGTTTGGGACAATCCCAATAACCTCTTGGATCTATCCCTATAGATCCTAATGCCCAGAATGTATGTGGCATCACCCAGGTCCTTCATGGAGAACCTTAGTGATAAGAAAGATTTGACCGACTATAGCATAGGAATATCATTTCCTATCAGAAGAATGTCATCCACGTACAATACGAGGAATGTGACAGCTCTCCCTACAACCTTCTTATAAACACAAGGCTCATCTGGATTTTTGATGAAATCAAACTCTTTGATAACATCATCGAAACAGATGTTCCAACTCCGTGATGCCTGCTTTAACCCATATATGGATTTAAGCAATCTACATGCTTTCCCGCTGCTCCCACTGTCAATGAAGCCCTCTGGCTGATCCATATAAACGCATTCTTCTAAATCTCCATTTAGAAATGTCGTTTTAACGTCCATCTGCCAGATTTCATAGTCGTAGTGAGCAGCTATAGCAAGTAGGATCCGAATGGATTTAAGCATGGCTACGGGAGAAAAAGTCTCGTCATAGTCCAAACCTGGTCTTTGACGAAAACCCTTCTCCACAAGTCTTGCCTTATAGGTCTCTACCTTCCCATCTACACCAATCTTTCTTTTAAAGATCCATTTGCACCCCACTGGTATAACCCCAGGGGGTACAACGTCCAAAGTCCATACTTTGTTGGTGTACATAGACTCCATTTCGGATCTCATGGCATCCAGCCACTTCACAGAGTCTCCACTCGTGATAGCTTGCTGAAAGCTGGTAGGATCATCATCCTCCATGATGCATTCTTCTCTGTCACTATCAATGAGGAAACCGTAGTACCTTTCCGGTGGGCGAGAAGTCCTACCAGACCTACGGAGTGGTCGAGGTTCCTCAGTTTCTATTGCAACAGCCGGTTCAACCAAGTCGTCATTTGTAGTTTGTGTCTCTAGAACCTCTTCTAGATCCACCACATTGCCATCAGATTTATCTGTGAAAAACTCTTTTTCCAGGAATGTGGCATACTGTGAAACAAACACTTTTTGTTCCTCCTTGTGGTAGAATAGATATCCATAAGAATTCTTTGGATACCCCATAAAATTACACATGACCGACCGGGTCTCGAGTTTGTCCGGATTCTGCTTTTTAACATAGGCCGGACAACCCCAAATCTTAATTCTCTTAAGAGATGGTCTCTTCCTATGCCATATCTCATATGGTGCGGTAGTCACGGTTTTGGTTGGAACCCTACTCAGTAGAAACGCTGCAGTCTCCAATGCATGCCCCCAAAATGAGACGGGTAACTCAGCATCACTCATCATGGAACGAACCATATCTAATAGGGTCCGATTCCTTCGTTCTGACACACCATTGTGCTGTGGTGTGTAAGGAGGAGTGAGCTGAGAGTGAATCCCATTCTCTTTTAGGAAGTTTGCAAACTCTGTACTGAGGTACTCCCCACCTCGATCTGATCGAAGCATTTTGATGCTCAAGCCGGTTTGTTTTTCTACTTCGTGTTTATATTCAGTGAATTTCTCTAAAGCTTCGGATTTGTGCTTTAATAAAAATACATGACTGAATCTTGAGAAATCATCAGTGAAAGTAATGAAGTATGAAAAACCGCCTCTAGTCTGTGTAGACATTGGCCCACATACATCACTATGTATGAGGCCTAAGAGCTCAGTAGCTCTTTCTCCATGTCCGGTAAATGGAGTTTTGGTCATTTTACCCTTGATACAAGACTGGCAAGTCACATAAGATTTATATTCAAAAGGGTTTAAATATCCATCTTTGTGTAACTTGTTTAGTCTTGTTTCGTTAATATGACCAAGTCTACAGTGCCAAAGAAAAGCTTCATTTATTTCTGAAAGTTTTCTTTTATTAGTGTGTTGTATGCTGAAAACTGTGTGTTGATTTAGGACGTATATCCCGTTATTAAGCGTACCATACCCAACCAACATTTGATTCAGGTGAATGTTCATAACATTGTTCTGCAATATAAAATTATATCCTTCATTGTCTAACAAGGAAACAGATATTATATTACAAAGCATACAAGGTACATAATAACATGGGTTCAAAACCAATATATACCCAGATGGCAACCCCAAGTGATACTCTCCCACTGCAACTGTATGTACATTAGAACCATTTCCAACGCGGAGAGTATGGTCACCTTTCTTCAAAACCTTGCTATTTCTCAGCCCCTAAATAGAATTGCAATTATGAGAACCTGAACCGGTATCTAATACCCAGGAAGCAGAGTTTATTGAAAAACAGTTTTCTGTCACAAACACACCTGAAGTGGAAGCATCCCCATGCTTCTTCTTGAGATTTAAGTACTCTGTGCAGTTGCGCTTTCAATGTCCTGTTTAGTGGCAGTGATAACATTCCCCTTTCCCCGATTCTCCAGCTTTGGACTTGTCCTTCCCCTTAACCTTTTTAACTCCACCCCTAGGATTGGTGGGCTTCTTCTTCATCTTTCCCTTGGCCTTAGCCTTTGGGCGAGAAGAGGAAGATTGCCCAACACTCAAAGCGGGAGCTTTCACTGATTTCAGTGTGCTCTATGCACTCCTTAACATATTAAGGAGTTCAGGTAGTTCCTTCTCCATGTTGTGCATGTTGAAGTTAACTATAAATTGAGCAAAGGTGGAGGGGAGGGACTGCAGAATAGTATCCGTATATTGTTCATTGTCCATTTTCCATCCAAGGTCCTCAAGCTCTTCTATGAGAGCTATCATCTTCAGAACATGGTCTCCTACTGGTGTGCCAGGGGCCATTCGCATCTGAAACAGTTTTCTTGATGCTTCGTATCGTAATACGCGGGATTGCTCTCCATACAACTCCTTTGTATGGAGGAATATGGCGTGAACGTCCATATTCTCGTGCTGCTTTTGATGTGTGTTATCCATTGATGCAAGCGCGAGGCATTTGGCCGTGGCACAGTCAGCGTCCCATGTCCTGCGGACTTCAATATCCGCAACTGAGGATTTTGGACCTGGGACGGCGGGGCTGGAGCCGTGAGGACATATGATACCTTATCATAAGTCAAGGAAATGTTGAGATTCTTCAGCCAGTCTTTATAATTGGTCCCATTCAGTTTATTTTTATCTTGTAGAAGCTTGAGTCCTGTCATTGGTATCTGCCATTAAGAGAGAGAAAAGAATACACTCAGCGAAAGCTCTTGCAAAGATCAGATTGGTTATTATCTTATCTAATCGATTTCTCCCACTGTTTTAATCAAGTTTTTCTTTCAAACCTTAAAAAGAAAACTAGCCAGGATTTATTACAGTCTACAACTTCGCTAACCGTTCAGCCAGGCCAGTGTCGGTACTTGAGGGAGGTTCCCCGTGCTTTCGCACAGACCTAATTAAAGTAAACCTCGTCTTCCCAGAGGCATAGCCCCGTTAACTCCTTTCTAGACACCTAATGGGTTAGCTAATTGTAAACTGCAAAACTCTTCTGGGAGCAACTATTGCCCACAGTGGGATCGGGATCCAACCATCCTATGGAAGGTATGCAATCTCATTTCAAATTTCAACTATTGAAATCCCGATGTGGTTTTTACCCCTAGTACCTATGACCTTAACTATGGTCAACAAATCATAAGTACTAGTCAAGTTCTACCCATAATTTCTTGATTAATTAGACCCACTCACATGACCCTTAACTATGGTCAACAAAGTCGCATGAATGTCCTAATTAATCTACATCATATGCAGTGTAGGAAGACATCACTTAGCTACCGTACACCACATCTTAACTATAGTCAATAAACGTAGCACGAATACTAAGTACTCTACTTCCTAAAATGACGGAGGGTTGCGGATGATTTTTAAGAAAATCTTTAACGCTTTGAACTTGATATCGTCGTAGAATCAAATGGTTTTCAAAAGGAGTGGCTTGAGCTCCGCAGTTTTGAAATGTAGCTTTTTCATAAAGAGCCGAGCGGTTTTCAAATCCGATTCTACAACATCTTTTTAGGTTTATTTTCTTTACATTAATCATATTAATGTTGCCCCATCATTTAAGTCCTTAAGCCAATCAGAGAAAAGAAACGAAAATACAACGTACGCTTATGCCATCCGCATTCGCCGCAATGTTCCGTTATGCACTTTAGGTTACTTAACTAACGGCATACCGGGACGGGACTAGCGCGGGTGTAAAACATAAGCAACATCTACTATATACTTTATATATAATATATCATTCGTCTCAGATATCACATCACAGAATACAGGCAGCAAAAACACAGATATGATAATATAGGGTATACTAGGACGTCCGTATTTAGTATTTAGCCAACAATAGAAAATACGGATTCCACAGTCGTGATGTATAGCCAAGCCCACACCCTTAGACCCCTACGAGAGCAGCAAGTGACCCTACCAATTTTGGAGTTTAGGAGACCCGGTCTCGACTCCTCGAGATGGCCTCCCTCTAAACCCCAGAACCCGATCACTTGTGCTCTCCTCCTTGGGTCTATCCTAATGCGGAAAAGTAAATAATATAAAACACTGGTGACATCAACCTCAATCCGGAAGTGCCCCAAATAAAAGAATATTATATTACATTTGAATTTTACATGAATGAAAAGAAAAATCTCATCTCACATCAAACCCCCCGGCTATTCAATCACGACAATCCTATATTTCAAATCTCAGTAACACATAATATCACATATCATCAACGTAAGTAAGTATGCGTACACCGATTGTCGTTGATATATAGCAACGAAACCGGCGATATGCCACATACTACACTTACGGTCACAGAGAAATAAAATGAAAAACTACAACAATTGGAATCTAAACTGCCTTTAGACAACACAAACCCGGAATATCACATATACAAGATTTGATGCCTAACAATGCAAAGCTCGCATTTCGGTCTCATCCATGTAAACACCTTTTCAAAACAAGCCGGATAATTCAACAAGATTTCCGATTGTTGCCGAGACCGAACTGCTAGATTTACACGCAACAAATAAATTTGTAGATTCCAATTATTGTATCAGATATTAATATATTAGGCGACGTTAAAACATTCGATCGAACGATTGAACACCCACAACTGCTCAGAAAGCTCAACACCTGAGCAGATTCAAAAAATACCAGTAATTGCAGGAAATACATACGGGCCTGCACAAGAAACTACGGCCCACAACTCTCCTACGGCGTCGCGGAACCGCCGCAGAAAGGCCACTATGGCCGCGGTTCCGCGGTCGTACGGATGAGTTAGGGCTTCGTGTTTCTGGTGGGCCCATAGAAAACCCTGCTGAATTTTTTAAGCATTTTTAATTTGAAAAAATCCAGGTTTTAGAAAAATTTCCAGAGAGCATCCCCCGGGAGCCATGTTTCGTTCGTTCGAGGTTTTTAGCGTCGTCTAGGTTACCCTAAGGCTTTAGCTTGGCTCTGATACCATGAAAAGGTTTCCTACAGTACCACTACAAGGGATTGGAGGAAACGCACATGCCATATTTAAAATTTATATGGTGCTAAAGAAACTATCTTAAGGATCATGCTAGAAAATATAGGGTAACATAACTTTTAACAATAACACAAGTAGTAAAAGCTAGGGTTTTGAGAGTACAACCTTTGTAGCTCCCTACGCTAGGCTTCTTGGCTACTTGAGGGTTGAAAAAAGGTTCACTTGAGATCCTCTAGGTCCACGACGATCCACCCGGAGTCCTCTTTGTCCAAGCTTGAAGCTCCACTAGATCAAGAGAAGAAGTAGAAGCTAACACTCTAGACTAATGGGCAAGACTAGTGTAGAATGGTGATGTGGTTTGTTTTCTCATTTCAAAACCCTAACTTGATGACTCTTTTGCTCACTTGAGAAAACTAGAGAGCAAGAGAGAAAGGAGGAAGAAGATGATGGCTTGTGAAGAGCTCAAGATAATGATAAGCTTAAGAATAAAAATGAGAAATGAAAAAATATATATATTTCCACTTTCTCATTCTTAACCATAGTTATAAAATATCTTGATATTTGTTTTGGAACAAAAATGGCCATAGAAAATGAATCATGGTTAAACCAAAGGGTTAGTGCATGAATAAAATAATAAACCATGATAACAATTTCCACTTGCATTTTTCTGTTCCAAAAATAATATCTATATATTTTTATATATGGTGTGAGTCTTATATTGCCACCATCCACTATATCAACAACCATGATTGAATTATGTATGCATGTATGTGTGCATATGTGCAAGAATGAGAATAAATGCATACATGCATGCATACAACAAAAAACCAAGAAAGGGTTTAAAGTGAGAAACTAATGGTCAATGATAAATCAACACTTGATTTAGCAAACCGGTCATATCGCATACGGCCCGACCAAAAGAAAACCGCCCGATTAATATACGGATCTCATACGCGTATTTTAACCGGGTCCACGCGCATATCTCATATGCGCACCACATCGTTTCGCCTGGACTAGGCAACTCCATTGTGGGAATCTAAGACTCATCAATACGCCGGCAGTGGGTGATGATCATATCAAGCACCCCAAGTTGCAAGCGGTCAGCTAAACGTAACGGCCACCCGGGTATTGAGCGATCAGAAGAAAACAAGCGAACCTGTTACAACTCGCGTCGAGCCAACCGGCAACACTACCGTACAGTCCGGTCTCTTCGTTAGATATGCTGCATATCGAGTCTAGGGATGGTAACGTTGACCCCAATAACTCAATAAGTCGTGCCGATGAATAGTCTATAACAGATCGAGAAACTGCTGATAACACTTATCAGTAAATCTCAACAGCCCTGGCCAGGGAATTACTGATATTGCCAATCGAGCACAGCACAACATCAACTCCCAATACCGGGAGAGACGAAACCCCTCCTATCGTTCATCGCCTTCGTGTGTCTCGGGACTGTACCCAACGGCCACCTGTTTGCATGACTCAGTTGAGCCGTGGTAGGTTGGTAATCAAAGTACAGTGGGAGAACACACAAGACTCTATGACGATTTCGGGTCCAAAGACTAACCTGTACCAGTGTCACCTAAGAACTACTATCCGACGATAGATATAATTCCATATAGGAGTTCTCGGTGAGTCCGTCCAGTGTACCCAGTCACCACTGAGCACCCGTATACGATCTCGATGTCAAACATCGATGAATGTGGGAACATCCATCGCCTATCATATGGGTCTAGTATCATATACGCTAGTCTACTCTGGTATATCGATGCCCCGTCTCGATACACTTACGACTAGGGACATTCCAGGATATGCTTATAAACTTCAGATGTCCCACTAGTATAATCTCTATCATAATCACAGTAGTCAAGCCTATATCCTCAGGGTTTTATCAACATGTGTGAATGAATAAAAGCATGATCAAATCAACATGTCAGATAAAGAAGAACCAGATAGAATACTATCATGTCGAGTAAGAATGTACAGTGAATATATATATATATATATATATATATATACATGTATAAATACATCCATTATCATATAATGGCCTCTAGGGCATACATATATCCAACAGGGTTGATATTAGCCCATCTTCTTCATCTCCTTCTTTGCTCTCTAGCTCTTGAGTGAGGTGAAAAAGAAAGAGAGAAAAATAATTCTAAAGTGAGCAAAATTCTTACTTCATCAATTTATACCAAACTAGCCATTTAGTATAGGTTGTTTACTTCACTAATTCCTCAATTAGTGAAGAGGTTGCTTTAGTTAGAGATTCTTCGACACAGATCATCTTCGACCTCGAAGATCCTTAAGTAAGCTCGTTCCTTTCTCCTTGTGGAGCCTAAGAAGAGTTCGGGAGACCACTACTTGGACCTAAGGGACTGCTACACGGAGCTTTAGAAGTGAAGTACCGGTCTACAAAGGTTGTATTCCTTATTCACTTAGTGTAAAGTTGTTTACATGCTTTATAAACCCTAATTCTCTAATTAGATCCTTGGTTCAGGTTGCTTAACACTTTAGATTTTTTGAAATTGCAAACTTGTTGCTTGCCGAAACCTAGCGAGGGTGTTAAGCGAACCCAGTAGTGATGGCCTGCTCAAAACTAGTTGGGTCATCATCTTCCATGATGCAATCCTCGCTCCCACTGTCTCTGAGAAAACCGTAGTATCTCTCAGGTGGATGAGGAACCTTACTAGATCTACGGAGTGGCTGAGGTTCATCGGGAACTACTGAATCCTCCGGTTCTACCAAATCATTGGTCGTAGTTTGTGTAGCTGGAACTTCTTCTAGTTCTACCTCATGATCACTAATTTCTTGCACAAGAAATTCCTTTTCTAAAAAGGTGGCATTCCGAGAAACAAACACCTTTTGTTCCTCAGTGTGGTAGAAGATATACCCTCACGAATGCTTGGGAAATCCTATAAACTTGCACATAACTGACATTGCCTCAAGCTTGTCTGGATTTTTTTAACACAGGCCGGACAACCCCATATCTTAACTCATTTAAGAGATGGTCTCTTCCCATTCCATATCTCATATGGAGTGGTAGGCACTAATTTGGTTGGAACTCTATTTAATAGGTATGTAGCTGTCTCAAGTGCATAACCCCAAAAAGAAATAGGCAACTCAGCAGTACTCATCATAGAGCGCACCATATCTAATAGGGTGCGATTCCTCCGCTTCGATATACCATTGTGCTGTGGTGTATACGGAGGAGTAAGCTGAGAGAGAATCCCATTATCTTTTAGATAGTCATGAAATTCCATGCTCAAGTATTCCCCGCCTCGATCGGATTGAAGGATTTTAATACTTTCACCCGTTTGGTTCTCTACTTCGTACTTATATTCCTTAAATTTCTCAAAAGTTTCAGACTTGTGTTTCAACAAGAACAAATTTCTGAATCTTGAGAGATCATCGGTGAATGTAATGAAGTACGAGGAACCATTCCTGGCATGTGTAGACATAGGACCGCATACATCACTATGTATCAGTCCCAAGAGTTCAGCAGCTCTTTCCCCGTGTCCAGTAAACGGAGTTTTGGTCATTTTGCCTTTGAGACATGACTGGCAAGTTTCATAAGATGGAAATTCTAACGGGTTCAAATATCCATCCTTATATAACTTAGCTAGTCGTGTCGTATTGATATGACCTGGTCTACAATGCCACAAGAAGGACTCGTTCATTTTTGAACTTTTCTTCTTGTGTGTGTTCTGTACGTTAAGAACTGTATTTTGATTCAGAACGTATAAACCGTTACATAATGCACCAAACCCAATCAACACTTGATTTAGGGAAATGTTCATAACATTTTTCTCGACTGCAAAGTTATATCCTTCTTTATCTAATAAAGAAACTGATATTAAATTGCATATCATAGATGGTACATAATAACAGTTGTTCAAGATCAATGTATTCCCATTTGGTAATATAAGGTGATATTCATCAACTGCTTTGGCTGCAACATTTACACCATTCCCTACTTTTAGAGAATGATCACCTTTTCCTAGTTCTCTACCTTTCTTTAGCTCATGTAACATATTACAAATATGGGATCCTGATCCGGTATTTAATACCCAAGACATAGAGTGTACTGAGAAACATTTCTCGGTGACGAACACACCCGAAGAAGATGTATCAACATGCATATTCCTCGTACGGGTTGCATGGGAATCCGGATATTCCCCAATTTCCTGCTGAGACTTATAACAATTATAAGATAGAGCGGAACCAACGTTCCCCAGTTTAGTATAACAAGCGGGTTCGGTCAATACATCAATATTATTATCTTGATTAAAGCGTATCATGGTCGCTATCTCTAGAGAGAGAGAAGAAAACACTTTAGCGTATGCTCTTGCAAGATTTGATTGGTTATTATCTTATCAAATCAGGATGGCTCCCACTGTTTTTATCAAATCTTCCTTCAAACCCTAAAAGGTAAGACTAACCGGGATTAATTACATTCTACAAGTTCGCTAACCGGTCAGCCAGGCCAGTGTCGGTATTTTGAGGGAGGTTCCCCGTGCTTTCGCATGGACCTAATTAAAATAAACCTCATTTTCCTAGAGGCTTAACCCCGTTGACACCTACTGGATTAGCTAATTGTAAAGTGCAAAACTCTCCTAGGAGTAACTCTTACTCGCAGTGGGTATCGGGATCCAACTATCTCATAGAAGGTATGCAATCTCATTGCAAATTTCAACACTTGAAATTCCCAATATCTTATGCCCCTAACATCCTATGACCTTGAAGAAGGCCAACAAACCATCGGGCGCTAGTCAAGTTCAACCCGTACATTTCGTGATTGAATTAAACCCACCCGCACGACCTTTGACGAAGGCCAACAAAGTCGTACGACTACCCTAATCCAATCACATCATATGCAGAAGATAAGCACTAATCAGCTACCGCATACTACGCCTTGACGAAGGCCAATAAACGTAGCACGAATACTAAATAGCACTTATCTGAAATGACGGAGGGTTACGACTGGTTGTTAAGAAAACCTTTTGCGTAATGAACTTGATATCGTTGTAGAATCGAGTGATTTGAAAATGAGTGGTTTAAGCTCCGCTTTTTAAAATCGAATAGTTTTCAAAACAAACCAAATGGGTTGTAGCATTTGCTAGCTTTTGCTAAAGAGGTCATTTCCGGTGAAGGGATCTCGGCTCTTTTCTCATCGAATGAGGTGCTTGATATTCATAAAAGAATACCGCTATGCAAAGCAAGAACTAGAGATACCTTTTTGAAAATTTCATTCTACGACATCTTTAGGTTTCTTTCCTTTTCATTAATCTCATTAATGAAGTTCCATCATTTATGCTTCCTAAGCATCACAGATAAAGAAACGAAAATACAACGAACGCTTATACCATCCGCATTCGTGACGGGGTCCCGTCATGCACCGTTAAGTTAGTTAACTAACGACAGAGCGGGGGCAGGACTAGCGCGGATGTAAAACATAAGAAACGTTTATTATATATCATATATATAATATAAAGCATTTGTCTCACGCAGTTATATGATCTCATCACAGAACATTGCAGCAGAAGCCGGCATATGAAATATAGGATATACTAGGAGGTCCGTGTTTTAAATCAAGCTAATAAAAAACACGGATTCCACGGTCGTGATGAATAGCCAAACCCACATCCCTAGACCACTACGAGAGCGTCAAGAAACCCTACCAATTCTAGAGTTAGGAGACCCGGTCTCTACTCCTTGAGATGGTCTCCCACTGGACTCTAGAACCTGGTTACTTGTGCTCCCCGTCTTGGGTCTATCCTAATGCGGAAAAGTAAATAATATACATCAATGTTGACATCATCCTCAACCCAGCAGTGTCCCAATAAAAGAATATTACATACAAATTTTTACATGAATGAAAATGAAAATCTCTCATCTCACGCAAAACCCCCGGTTATTCAAACTCGACGATCGAATATAACATATCCCAGCAACACATAATATCACATGTCATCAATGTAAGTAAATACGCGTATCCCAATTGTTGTTGATGTATAGAAACAAAACCGGCGATGCACCACATATTACACTTACGGTCGCAGAAAAGAAAGTGAAAACTATAATAATTGGAATCAGCAACCACCTTAGGCATCATAAACCTGAAATATCACATACTTCGGATTTCATGCCTAACCGTATAAATTCCTTAGACATCATAAACCCAGAATATCACATATTCCGAATTTCATGCCTAACATTATAAACCCGACATTTTAGTCTCAAATTGAAAACATTTTTCAATAACCAGTCGGGCAATTCAACAAGATTCCCGACAAATGATCGAATACTCGTCGGAAACATTAGTAGACGGCCGCACCTCTGATGCCGTCGACGAAGTGCACTTAGGCGGAACACCCCGGCCGCGAGCACCCGAGCGGATGCTTTTGGCAACGGGGTTCTCCTATAGTCACTTAGTCGGGGCGATGTGGCGTGGCTATTTATTAGTGTTACCTGGCAAGTGTTCGCGTACTATATGAGATTGCGACGTAGTTTCGATCCGAATCAAAACCCCGTGGCAACTGATCAAAAGAGACTAAATTACTAGATTCACAAAATTCTAATTAGTTTTCACAAAACTAATTATTGTGGATTCCAAATATTGTATCATAAATCACAGATATTTAGACGATGTTAAACATTTCGATCGATCCATCAAACATCCACAATTCTCAGAGAACTCAACACTTGAGTCGGATTCAAAAATACCCAGAGAGTGCCACTAGTACATATGGACCAACACAAGAAGGCAAGGTCTTTGCCTCACCAACGGCGCCGCGGAACCGCCGCTAAAAGCATGGTTTGGCCGCGGTTCCACGGTCGTTTAGTCAAGTTAGGAGCTCGTTTTTCTTGGGGGTCCATAGAATACCCTGCACTATTTTTTGCATATTTTTAAACCCAAAAAATCCAACTTTTGAAAAATTTCCAGAGAGCATGCAAAGAGTGGGTTTCTGTAACGTTTCTGAAATCCTTATACGAATTTTTCCATTTTAGGGTAAAATAGTCGCTATTTTCCGTTTTAACCGATTTTGATCAAACTTCTGTATAAACTTGCCGGCACCTAGTTTATCTTAAATAAATCAAGTGCGCGAGCTTTGGGGGTCAATGGGATGTTTTGGTTCACATAGAATTTTTCCCTAATTAAATATTATTTTAATGTATTATTTATGCACTTAATTGTTAGTTATGTATATGCCCTAGAGGCCATTGTTGTACATATGATGTATATTATGATGGATGCTTGGATATATACAAAGAGGACTTTCTTGTTCGTCATGATAGTATGCTATTTGGTTTCACTTTATCTTAACATGTTGACTTGTATTGGTTTACTGTCTTACTCTCACATGTTGATAAAGCCTTTAGGATCTGTACTCGACTACTAGGATTATGATGAGATAATACTAGTGGGGCCACGGTAGTCGATGAGTACATCCTATAAATGTTCCTAGTCGAGGGTGATTGCCAAGTCATAATACACTGATTATAAATGAGTGCTATTATATACCGAACATGGTGTGCAACATTATATCGGTTTCTTTATTAAGTCAAGAAGGATATAATTTTGTAGTAAAGGATAATATTATGAACATATTCCTAGATCAAAAGTTGATTGCATCAGGCTCGTTACATAATGGCATATTCATTCTAAATCAGAATACGGTCCTCAATATACAAAACACACACAAGAGGAAAAGTTCAGAAATGAACGAATCCTTCTTGTGGTATTGTAGACTTGGCCATATCAATGAGACACGGCTAGCTAAGTTACATAAAAATGGATATTTGAATTCATTCGAATTTTCATCTTATGATACTTGCCATTCATGTCTCAAAGGAAAAATGACCAAAGCTCCGTTTAGTGGACACGGAGAAAGAGTTACCGAACTCTTAGGACTGGTACATAGTGATGTATGCCGTCCCATGTCTACGCATGCCAGGAACGGTTCTTCCTACTTCATTACATTCACTGACGATCTCTCTAGATAGGGGCATGTGTTCCTGTTGAAACACAAGTCTGAAGCTTTTGAGAAATTCAGAGAATATAAGCACGAAGTAGAAAAACAAACGGGTATTAAGATCCTTCGATCTGATCGAGGAGAAGAATACTTAAGCAATGAGTTCCTAGATTATCTAAAAGAGAATGGGATTCTCTCTCAGCTTACTCCTCCTTATACACCACAGCACAACGGTGTGTCAGAATGAAGGAATCAGACCCTATTAGAAATGGTGCGATCTATGATGAGCGATGCTGAGTTACCTATTTCCTTCTGGGGGTATGCGCTTGAGACAGCCATATACATATTGAATCTAGTTCCGTCTAAATCTGTACCTACCACACCATATGAGATATGGAGTGGGAAGAGACCATATTTTAAACGAGTTAAGATATGGGGTTGTCCGGCCTATGTCAAAAGACAAAATCCTTACAAACTCGAGGCACGATCAGTTCTTTGCAAATTTGTGGGATATCCAAAGAATTCTCAAGGATATTTTTTCTACCACGCTGAGGAACAAAAAGTTTTTGTTGCTCAACATGCCACCTTTTTGGAAAAGGAATTTCTTGCAAAAGAAATTAGTGGCAAAGAGGTAGAGCTGGAAGAGGTTCCAGAAACACAAATTGCAACTGAAGATTTTGTAGAACCAGAGGGTTCAGTAGTACCCGACGAACCCCAGCCTTTCCGCCGATCTAGTAGGGTTTCTCATCCACCTGAGAGATACTACGGTTTTCTCATTGATGGTGGAAGCGAGGATTGCATCATGGAAGATGATGACCCGACTAGTTTCGAGCAGGCCATCATGAGTGGTGACTCTGTGAAATGGCTGGATGCAATGCGATCTGAGATGGAATTCATGTACACCAATAAAGTATGGATTTTGGAAAATGCTCCTGAAGGGGTAAAACCCATTGGGAGCAAGTGGATTTTTAAAAAGAAATTTGGTGTAGATGGAAAAGTTGAGACTTTCAAAGATAGACTTGTAGCAAAGGGATTTCGTCAACGACCAGGTGTGGATTATGACGAAACCTTTTCTCCAGTGGCTATTCTTAAGTCCATCCGGATCTTACTTGCCATTGCTGCATACCATGACTACGAAATCTGGCAAATGGATGTTAAGACCGCCTTTCTAAATGGTGATTTAGAAGAGTGCGTGTACATGACTCAGCTAGAGGGCTTCGTAGATAGTGGGAGCAGCGGAAAGGTGTGCAAACTGCTTAAATCCATTTATGGGTTAAAGCAAGCATCGCGGAGTTGGAACATCTGTTTAGATGTAGTAGTCAAAGAGTTTGACTTCATCAAAAACATAGATGAACCTTGTATCTATAAGAAGGTAGCAGAGAGTAAGGTTGTCTTCCTCGTATTGTACGTGGATGACATACTCTTGATAGGAAATGATATTCCTATGCTGCAATTGTTAGTTATATGTATGCCTTAGAGGCCATTACTATACATTGGATGTATATTGTAGTGGATGCTGGGACATATATAGGTAGGACTTTCTTGCTCGACATGATAGTACGCTATCTGGTTGCTCTTTATCTTCACGTGTATACTTTTTGTCTCTCTGTTACATGTTGATAAAGCCCTTAGGATGTGTACTCGACTTCCAGGACTGTGATGTAGATCATACTAGTGGGGCCTGGATAGTCCATGAGTACATCCTTGAAATGTTCCTAGTCGAGGGAATATCGAGACGGGGCATCGATATTCCAGAGTAGACTAGCGTATATCTTCTCGACCCATGCGATGGGCGATAGATGATCCCATATCCATTGGTGTTTGACATCGTAGATGGTATGCGGGTGCTCACTGGAGACTGGGTACACTGAACGGACTAGCCGAGAACTCCCAGATGGTATTATACCTTACGTTAGATGGCAGTTCTCTGGTGACACTGGTACAGCTTAGTCTGTTGACCCGAGATCGTCATAGAGTCTTGTTTGTCTCCCACTTTGCTTTGATTTCCACCCTACCACGGCTCTACTGAGTTGTGCAAACAGGTGGTTATTGGGTACAGTCCCGATTCACATGGAGGCAATGAGCGATAGGAGGGGATTCGTCTCTCCCGGTATTGGGGGTTGATGCTGCGCTATGCTCGACTGGCCATAACAGGAAATCCCTGGCCAGGGTTGCAGTGATATACTGGTAAGAGTTATCAGTAGTTTCACGAATGTTATGGACCTCACGTCGGCATGACTTATCGAGCTATTGGGGTCTGACGTTGACCACCCCTAGGCGAGATATGCGACATATCAGACGAACAGACCGGACTATACGGTAAGTGTTACTGGTTGGATTCACAGGAGTGTGAGCGGGCTTGCTCGTCGATCTTCTGATCGCTCAATACCCGGGTGGCCGTTACGTTTAGCAGACCGCTTGCGGCTTGTGGGTGCTTGATATGATCATCTGCTGCCGGCGTATTGACGAGTCTTTAGAGTCCTACACAGAGGTTTCCTGGTTCAAGCGAAACGAAATAGGAGCACAAATGAGATATGTGCGGGACCGAGAATAATGCGTGTATATGATACCGTATTATATTCTCGCGATGAATGTATCGATTAGTTATATGCGATATAACCTAGTTATCGAATCATGGATTGATTCGATAAGCCGATACATTGGATACTAGTCGGTTATATGCGATATGACCGGATCGTTAAATCAAGTGTTGATTTAATGATTTAATGTATAATTATATATTTGATATATTACTTTGCATTAACTATTATTGGTTCACTTTAAATGGATTTTCTCACTTGAAATGCACAAGTTGTATATGTGATATACTTTTGTGCACAAGATTGTATCATGTTTGATGATACATGCAAGCTAGGGTTAGTGTGAAGAATTGACCATGGTTATATGAATGGTTAGGGTTTCATTTTATTTACTTATTCATTTATTTATTCTTTTTTTTTATTTTGGAAAAAGAAAAAGATAAAGAGAAAAAGAATGGTTGCTAGTTTTGTTTTTAGTTGAAGTTTCTTGAAACTTTGACAATGTCACCACTCTTGTCTCATCCTTAACCCTAACCATTCAAGTTAACCATGGTCCATTCACTACAACTAACCAAGGGTTAGTAAATGATAAGTATTGATTTATTTATCTAATTTACATAACTTATCATATCTTCTTCTTCTTCATTATCTTCTTCTTCCATGAAGAAAGCTTGCACCATCAATGGCAACTAGCCAAAATGAGTGAGAAATCCAAATCTAAAGTCTACCGACTTCCTATTTCTTCATCCTCTACCTCTTGCCAAGTTGTATAGGGTGTTTCCTTCACAAGTTTTCAAGGCTTGGTGAAGTTGGAGCTTGTTCTTGTGATGCCTCGACGTAGATCATCTTCGGCATCGAACCGACGATCAAGCCCGCCCATTCTTCGATGATGCCAATGCTAGAGTCATGGGTTCTATTTGGACAGCGGAGGGAGATCATCGCGGAGCTTGAAAAGTGGTGGACCGGATCTACAAAGGTTGTAGTCACTTTCCCTTAGCATTTAATTCGATTACTTGCTTGCTTCGCCTTGATTTCTAGTTAACGATCCGTATTAGGGTTTGTAGGCACAAGGAATTTTTGATTTGTGCATGTTTGATCACTTGTGAGACTCCATTAGAGTGCCTAGGAACCCTTCAGTGGTATCAGAGACTAGCTAGAACCTTAGGCGAAGTTCTGACGGAATTAGAACTCCGATCGATTCAAAACCCAAACCCTAATATTGCTCTCTGGACTTTTTCTGAAATCGTGGTTTTTTCGAAATTAAAAATATGCAGAAAATCCAGCAGGGAATTCTAAGAATTACGATGCAAAAAATTTTCATTGATACCTCTATTGCGCGGCGGAACCGCGGCAGAAGCCTGGCTTCTGCGGCGGTTCCGCGGTCACGTGACTTGATTGGCCTTCAAACTTTGCACAGTAATTCATGTTTTCTGGTGTTGGTTTTCCTGGGAATATTTTAATATTTATTCCAGAGTTGTATTTTCTGGGTTGTATTGGGGACTCGGTGTATTCGATTGGACTGTCTAATTTTTGTCGGTGTGCTTTTTCCGGGTATTTTTAGAATATGTTAAAAAGTTCGACCGGATATAAATACCCACTTTTTCCCCTGCCGGGAAATTTCCAATTGTTGGATTTTTCCGTAGTTTAACGACGTTCTAAGTAGTGCAAGTAACTCGATGGACCCTCTAGAAGACAACAAACCTTAACTCGATTATGTGACCGTCTTGAACTGCCCTTTGAACCTTCGGGTTTGGGGCAGTACGGCGTGCCACATGTGAGGCGTTGGCTTGACCCTTCTACGGCTGGACCATTGGTACTGAGGCACGAACTGAATGTTGTTAGACTTATTTCATGTGTTGAGCTGTTTCGGGAAAACTTGGGTGTTCGAATGTTCGATCGGAAAGTTTAACATTTTCTGTTTATCCGGAATGTGATACAATAATTGGAATTCACAAAAAGTTATGAGATAACGGAATGAATATTATAAACATAGCAGTTTAGTCTCACTTGATCGGTTGCCACGGAATTTTGATGTGATCAAAAGTCCGTCGCAATCACGTAGCGTACGCGGATACTCTCCGGGTAAACTTAATAGACAGCCTCACTCCATTGCCCCGACCAAGTGACTGTAGGAGAACCCCGTCGCCGAAAGCATCCGTACGGGTGCTCGCGGCAGCGGTGTTTCGCCTTGGTGCACTTTGTCGACGGCGTCGGGGGTGCGGCCGCCTACTAAAGTTTGCGACGAGCATTCGATCAGAATGTCGGGAATCCTGTTGAATTGCCCGACTTGATATTGAAAAGTGTTTTCGATTTTGAGACTAAAATGCGGGGTTTATAATTGTTAGGCATGCGATGTCTAAGTAATTCATTTGGTCAGGCATGCGATGTCTGAGGAGTTGCGGATTCCAACTGTTGTAGTTTTACACTTTCTTTTCTGTGACCGTAAGTGTAGTATGTGAAATCGCCGGTTTCGTTGCAATATGTCAACGACAATTGGGATGGACATATTTACTTACGTTGATGACATGTAATGTTATGTGTTGCTGGATATGTTATATTGGATCATCGTGTTTGAATAGCCGGGGTTTTTTTTATGTGAGATGAGTGTTTTTTCATTTTCATTCATGTAAAAACTTGTATGTAATATTCTTTTATTGGGGCACTTCCAGGTTGCGGAAGTTGTCACCGTTGATGTATATTATTTACTTTTCTGCACTAGGATAGACCCAAGGAGGGGAGCACAAGTAACCGGGTTCTGGGGTCCAGTGGGAGACCAACTCGAGGAGTCGAGTCCGGATCTCCTAACCCTAGAATTGGTAGGGTTGCTTGCCGCTCTCGTAGGGGTCTAGGGGTGTGGGAATGGCTATTCATCACGACCGTGGAATCCGTGTTTTATACTGGCTCGTATTGAAAACACGGACGTCCTAGTATATCCAATATTTCATATGATTCTTTCTGCTGCGTTTTCTGTGATGTGATCATGCGATGTTCTGTGCTCTGTTCAGATAGATGTAGTATATAGTATATATGATATATTATATAGACGTTGCTTATGTTTTACACCCGCGCTAGCCCTGCCCCGCTCTGCCGTTAGTTACCTAACCTAACGGTGCAGACGGGACATCGAGGCGAATGCGGATGGCATAAGTGTACGTCATATTTATCTGTGATGTTTAGGTAATTTAAATGATGGGATTTTCATTAATGTGATTAATGAAAGAAAATAAACCTAATTGAAGTTGTGGAATCGAATTTCAAAATAAAACAGGTAGCTACAGTTCTTGTTTTGCATCGTGGTGTTCCTTGTAGAACATCCTGCACCTTATTCGATAGGGAAAGGACCGAGATCCCTTCACCGGGAGTGACTCCTTTAGCAATAACTGGCAGATGCTACATCACTCGGTTTGTCATTTGATCGTTTCTATAGTTTCCGCTTTGCACAGTGATATATATGATATATCCCGCACCTCATTCGACGAGGAAAGGGCCGACGATCCCTTCACCGGGAGTGACCCCCTTAGCAAAACTAGAAAAGCCTCAAAAACATTCCATTTAAAACCATTTGATTCCGCAACGAGATCAAGTTCAAAGCGTTAAAGGTTTTCATAAAAACCAGCCGCAACCCTCCGTCATTTTAGGAAGTAGAGTACTTAGTATTCATGCTGTGTTTGTTGACCATAGTCAAGGCACAGTGTACGGTAGCTAAGTGATGTCTTCCTACACCGCATATGATGCGATTAGTTAGGACAGTCGCGTGACTTTGTTGACCTTAGTTAAGGGTCATGTGGGTGGGTCTAATTAATCACGAAATGACGGGTAGAACTTGACTAGTACTTATGATTTGTTGACCATAGTTAAGGTCATAGGTAATAGGGGTAAAAACCATTATCGGGAGTTTCAAGTGTTGAAACTTGCAATGAGATTGCATACCTTCTATGTGATAGTTGGATCCCGATACCCACTGCGAGTAATTGTTACTCCTGGGAGAGTTTTGCACTTTACAATTAGCCGATAAAGTAGGTGTCTAGAAAGGTGTCAACGGGGTTACGCCTCTGGGAAAACGAGGTTTACTGTAATTAGGTCCGTGCGAAAGCACGGGGAACCTCCCTCAAAGTACCGACACTGGCCTGGCTGAAAGATTAGCGAACTTGTAGAGTGTAATTAATCCCGGCTAGTCTTTCCTTTTAAGGTTTGAAGGAAGATTTGATAAAAACAGTGGGAGCCATCCTGATTAGATAAAATAAATAACCAATCTATTCTTGCAAGAGCGCACGCTGAGTGTTTTCTTCTCTCTCTCTCCAGGTAGCGACCATATCACGTCTTAATCAAGATAATAATATGGATGTATTGACCGAACCCGCTTATTATACTGAGCTGGGGAACGTTGGTCCCGCTCTGACTTATAATTGTTATAAGACCGAGCAGGAAATAGGGGAATACCAGATTTCCTTTGCCGCCCAAGCGAAGAAAGTGCATATGATGCATCTCCTTCGGGTGTGTTCATTACAAAGAACTGTTTCTCAGTATCCTCTGCATCCTGGGTATATGATACCGGATCAGGATCCCAGATATGTAATCTGTTACATAGGGCTACAAAAAGGTAGAAAAACTGAGAACGGGTGATAAGTTTCATGAGGCAGAAAACGGGGCAAGTGTTGCAGCCAAGTCTGTTGGTCACTATCACCCTGTATTACCAATACATTGATTCTGAACAAATGCTATTAGATACCGAACCTGATATACAAAATCATATCAGTCTCTTTATTAGTAAAGAAATGATATAATTTGGTATTGTTGGATAATGTTTTGAACATTTCCTATATCAAAAGTTGATCGGTTCAGGCACGTTATCTAAAAGTATTGACGTTCTAAATCAAACTACAGTTCCTTGTATATTGAACACACCCAAGAGGAAGAGTTCAGAAATGAACGAATCCTTCTTGAGGCATTGTAGACTAGGTCACATCAATGCGACCCGACTGGCTGAAGTTGCATTTTAGATGCATATTTAAATCAGTTTGAATTTACATCTTGTGAAACTTGCCATTCATGTCACAAAGATTAGATGACCATAGCTCTGTTTATTAGAGACAGAGAAAGAGTTAGTAAACTCTTGGGACTGATACATGATGATGTATGTAAAGTCTCCTGTCTACACATGCCAGGACTGGTTCTTTATACTTCATTATATTCTCTGATAATCTCTCAAGATTCAGTCATATGTTCCTGTTGAGACATAAGTCCGAACCTTTTGAGATATTCACAGAATATAAGTTCGAAGTAGAGAACCAAAATACGGGTATAAGTATTATGTCCTATGATAAGATCAGGGAGGAGAATACTAGTGCATAGAATTCCTGGACTATTCTAAAGGAGAATGAGATTTTCTCTCAGTGTTACTCCTCTGAATACACCACAGTACAACGGTGTATTGGGGCGGAGCAATCACACAATATTAGATATCGTGTGCTCTATGATGAGTATTACTGAGTTACCTGTTTCCTTTTGGGTGTTATGCACTTGAGAAGCTGCATACATATTGAATTAGGTTTGAATCAAATCAGTGCCTACCACTCCATATGAGATATGGTATGGGAAGAGCCCATGTCTTAAGCTAGTTAAGATTTGGGGTTGTCCGGCGTGTGTTTAAAGCAAAATCCGGACAAGATCGAGGCAGGATCAGTTCTGTAGAACTGGAAAGGTTCCAGCTATACAAAACTGCAGTTGATGATTTGACAGAACCAAAGGATTCTATAGTTCCCGACGAACCTCAGCCTCTCCGCCGATCTAGTAGGGTTCCTCATCCGTCTGAGAGATACCTCGGTTTCTCGATGACAGTGGGAGAGAGGAATGCATCATAAGATGATGACCCAACTAGTTTCGAGCAGGCCATCGAGAGTAGGGACTCTGTAAGAATGGCTGGATGCTTAGCGATCTGAGATGGAATCCATGTACACCAGCAAAGTATGGACTTTAGCTGCTATATCTGAAGGGTTAAATCCCCATCAGGAGCAAGTATATCTTGAGAAGATTACTTGGTGTAGATGGAAAAGTTGAGACTTTCAAAGCTAGACTTGTTAAAGGTTTTCGTCATCGACCAGGCGTGGATAATGATGAAACCTTTTTCCAGTAGCTATGCTTAAGTCTATCAAGATCCTACTTACCACGGCTACATACCATGACTACGATATCTGGCAGTTGGGTGCCATGACTGCTTTTCTAAATACTGATTTAGAAGAGAACGTCTGTAAGTACACAGCCATAGGGCCTCGTAGACAGTGGGAGCAGCAGAAACGTGTGCAAGTTGCTTTACAGAATAAAGCAGGCATCGCGGAGTTGGAACGTCTGTTTTGATGTGATAGTCAAAGTGTTTGACTTCATCAAAATGGTAGACGAACCTTGTATATACAAAAGGGTAGTAGAGAGTAAGGTGGTCATCTTCGTATTGTACGTAGACAACATACTCTTGATAGGAAAAGAGTTTCCTATACTACGATCGGTCAATCTCCTATTATCACAAGGATTCTCCAAATAGGATCAAAGTGATACCTCCTAAATCCTGAGTTTTCATCTATGAGATAGATGTAATTGGATGCTAGGATTCTCACTAGATGTAATGAGATGGTATCAATCGATCCTGGGGAGAATCACTGGAAGAGTTCCAGGGTGATAAAGAAGACTGAATGACAGTCACGGGCATTGTCTTTACCCTCAGTAGAGGGACGGTATGTTGGAAGAGTTCCAAGCTAGATACCGTGGCAAACTAGACGAAAAAGGCTGGTAACATCGCTATTGAAGATACTACCAAAGAGGAAGTTTGGGTGTATATTGGTTCATAAGATGAACTAGGTTCCTGCCATTGTATGACAATGGAAGTGTGGCTTCGGCCCTGGAACCCTGGTCCCATCAGTGACCCAGACAAATTCTGAGGAAGCATCACCTGATCATGGAGATAGTTGATCTCCGGGGTGATCGAGGTTAGGAGAGTAGACTCAGAGGACAACACGGCGGATCCACTCACGAAGGCCTTTTCCCAAAGAGAGACTTTTAGGGGATGGTTGAGTATGTGATACGGCAACCACTGCTACAGATGGCCCTAGTGCAAGTGGGAGATTGTTAGTTATATGTATGCCCTAGAGGCCATTACTGTACATTGGATGTATATTGTAGTGGATGCTGGGACATATATAGGTAGGACTTTCTTGCTCGACATGATAGTACGCTATCTGGTTGCTCTTTATCTTAACGTGTATACTTTCTGTCTCTCTGTTACATGTTGATAAAGCCCTTAGGATGTGTACTCGACTTCCAGGACTGTGATGTAGATCATACTAGTGGGGCCTGGATAGTCCATGAGTACATCCTTGAAATGTTCCTAGTCGAGGGAATATCGAGACGGGGCATCGATATTCCAGAGTAGACTAGCGTATATCTTCTCGACCCATGCGATGGGCGATGGATGATCCCATATCCATTGGTGTTTGACATCGTAGATGGTATGCGGGTGCTCAATGGAGACTGGGTACACTGAACGGACTCGCCGAGAACTCCCAGATGGTATTATACCTCACGTCAGATGGCAGTTCTCTGGTGACACTGGTACAGCTTAGTCTGTTGACCCGAGATCGTCATAGAGTCTTGTGTGTCTCCCACTGTGCTTTGATTTCCACCCTACCACGGCTCTACTGAGTTGTGCAAACAGGTGGTTATTGGGTACAGTCCCGATTCACATGGAGGCAATGAGCGATAGGAGGGGATTCGTCTCTCCCGGTATTGTGGGTTGATGCTGCGCTATGCTCGACTGTCCATAACAGGAAATCCCTGGCCAGGGTTGCAGTGATATACTGGTAAGAGTTATCAGTAGTTTCACGAATGTTATGGACCTCACGTCGGCATGACTTATCGAGCTATTGGGGTCTGACGTTGACCACCCCTAGGCGAGATATGCGACATATCAGACGAACAGACCGGACTATACGGTAAGTGTTACTGGTTGGATTCACAGGAGTGTGAGCGGGCTTGCTCGTCGATCTTCTGATCGCTCAATACCCGGGTGGCCGTTACGTTTAGCAGACCGCTTGCGGCTTGTGGGTGCTTGATATGATCATCATCTGCTGCCGGCGTATTGACGAGTCTTTAGAGTCCTACACAGAGGTTTCCTGGTTCAAGCGAAACGAAATAGGAGCGCATATGAGATATGTGCGGGACCGAGAATAATGCGTGTATATGATACCGCATTATATTCTCGCGATGAATGTATCGATTAATTATATGCGATATAACCTAGTTATCGAATCATGGATTGATTCGATAAGCCGATACATTCGATACTAGTCGGTTATATGCGATATGACCGGATCGTTAAATCAAGTGTTGATTTAATGATTTAATGTATAATTATATATTTGATATATTACTTTGCATTAACTAGTATTGGTTCACTTTAATTGGATTTTCTCACTTGAAATGCACAAGTTGTATATGTGATATACTTTTGTGCACAAGATTGTATCATGTTTGATGATACATGCAAGCTAGGGTTAGTGTGAAGAATTGACCATGGTTATATGAATGGTTAGGGTTTCATTTTATTTACTCATTCATTTATTTATTCTTTTTGTTTATTTTGGAAAAAGAAAAAGATAAAGAGAAAAAGAATGGTTGCTAGTTTTGTTTTTAGTTGAAGTTTCTTGAAACTTTGACAATGTCACCACTCTTGTCTCATCCTTAACCTTAACCATTCAAGTTAACCATGGTCCATTCTCTACAACTAACCAAGGGTTAGTAAATGATAAGTATTGATTTATTTATCTAATTTACATAACTTATCATATCTTCTTCTTCTTCATTATCTTCTTCTTCCATGAAGAAAGCTTGCACCATCAATGGCAACTAGCCAAAATGAGTGAGAAATCCAAATCTAAAGTCTACCCACTTCCTATTTCTTCATCCTCTACCTCTTGCCAAGTTGTATAGGGTGTTTCCTTCACAAGTTTTCAAGGCTTGGTGAAGTTGGAGCTTGTTCTTGTGATGCCTCGACGTAGATCATCTTCAGCATCGAACCGACGATCAAGCCCGCCCATTCTTCGATGATGCCAACGCTAGAGTCATGGGTTCTATTTGGACAGCGGAGGGAGATCATCGCGGAGCTTAAAAAGTGGTGGACCGGATCTACAAAGGCTGTAGTCACTTTCCCTTAGCATTTAATTCGATCACTTGCTTGCTTCGCCTTGATTTCTAGTTAACGATCCGTATTAGGGTTTGTAGGCACAAGGAATTTTTGATTTGTGCATATTTGATCACTTGTGAGACTCCATTAGAGTGCCTAGGAACCCTTCAGCAATCAGTCAAGCTCTTCTTATCACAAAGATTCTCAATGAAAGATCTAGGTGACGCCTCATGCATATTAGGGATTAGGATCTATAGAGATAGATCCAAACGGATACTGGGATTGTCCCAATCCAGGTACATTGACACCATACTAAAGAGGTTTAGTATGGAAGAATCCAAGCGTGGGAACCAACCCATGATCTCTGGACTCACTCTCTCCAAAGAGATGTCTCCCAAGACTGATTTGGAAAGAGCTCGCATGCAAGGGGTACCCTATGCTTCGGCAGTAGGCTCTATCATGTATGTGATGCTATGTACCAGACCCGATGTAGCATACTCACTAAGTGTAGTGAGTCGGTATCAAGCAGATCCTGGAGAGAGTCACTGGACAGCTGTGAAGAACATTCTCATGTACTTGCGAAGGACTAGAGACATGTACTTGGTGTATGGTAACGGAGAACTCCGGGTGGAGTCCTTTACCGATTCCACCTTCCAAAGTGATAAGGACGACTCTAAGTCACACTCGGGATTTGTCTTTACCCTCAATGGAGTGGCGGTATGTTGGAAGAGTTCCAAACAGGATACCGTTGCAGACTTGACGATGGAGGCTGAATACATCGCTGCCAACGATGCTGCCAAAGAGGCTGTCTGGATGAAGAAGTTCATCACTGAACTTGGTGTGGTTCCATCCATTGAACATCCGATACCTCTGTATTGCGATAACAATGGAGCTGTGGCTTTGGCCAAGGAACCCAGATCCCATCAGAAATCTAGACATATTCTGAGGCGGTATCACCTGATCAGGGAGATAGTTGATCGCCGGGAGATCGAGGTCAGGAGAGTAGATACGAAGGACAACACTGCGGATCCACTCACGAAGGCCATTCCCCAGATACAGTTTGAGAGATTATTCGGGATGCTAGGTATGAGATATTACAGCAGCTGGCCTTAGTGCAAGTGGGAGATTGTTAATTATGTATATGCCCTAAAGGCCATTGTTGTACATATGATGTATATTATGATGGATGCTTGGATATATACAGAGAGGACTTTCTTGCTCGTCATGATAGTATGCCATTTGGTTTCACTTTATCTTAACATGTTGACTTGTATTGGTTTACGGTCTTACTCTTACATGTTGATAAAGCCCTTAGGATCTGTACTCGACTACTGGGATTATGATGAGATCATACTAGTGGGGCCACGGTAGTCGATGAGTACATCCTATAAATGTTCCTAGTCGAGGGTATATCGAGACAGGGCATCAATACACCAGAGTAGACTAGCGTATATGCATCTTGACCCATATGATGGGCGATGGATGATCCCATATCCATCGGTGTTTGACATCAGAGATGGTGTACGGGTGCTCAGTGGAGACTGGGTGTACTGGACGTACTCGCCGAGAACTCCCAGATGGTGATATACCACACGTCAGATGGCAGTTCTCCGGTGACACTGGTACAGGGTAGTCTGTAGACCCGAGATCGTCATAGAGTCTTGTGTGATTGCCACTGTGCTTTGATTTCCACCTTACCACGTCCAAGAGGGCGTGCAAAACGGTGGCTTTTGGGTACAGTCCCGAATCACATGGAGGCAATGAGCGATAGGAGGGGATTCGTCTCTCCCGGTATAGGGAGTTGATGTTGTGCTGTGTTCGATTGGCTATAACTGGAAGTCCCTGGCCAGGGCTGATATAGAGATATACTGGTAAGTGTTACCGGTAGTTTCTCGACCTGTTATGAGCCTCACATCGACACGACTTATCGGTTACTGGGGTCTGACGTATACCACTCATAGACTTGATATGCGACATATCAGACGAACAAACCGGACTGTACGGGAGTGTTACTGATTGGATTCACTGGAGAACGGACAGGCTAGCTTCTTGATCTTCTGATCGCTCAATACCTGGGTGGCTGTTACGTTTAGCTGACCGCTTGCAGCTTGTGGGTGTTTGATATGATCATCACCTGCTACCGGCGTATTGACGATTCTTTAGAGTCCTACACAGAGGTTTCTTGGCTCAGGAAAAACGGAGTAGAGGCACATATGTGATATGTGCAGGACCGAGGATAATGCGATATGAGATACCGTATTATATTCTCGCGATATTTAGATATGAATCGGGACATCGGATCAAGTGTTGATTCGATGAATCGGTACATGATATATTAGTCGGTTATATTCGATATAGCCGGATCGTTGGATCAAGTGTTGATTCGATGATTTAATGTATAATGATATATATGATATATTTTATTACATTATCTAATATTGGCTCGCTTTATTATTTCATTTTCTCACCGGATTAATACATTGATATATGCGATATATGTTAATTGTATTATTTTCTTTTGTTGCAAATATATAATATATATGTGATATATATTATTGTGACATGATATGATTTATTATAAAACATGTTTAAGGATGACAAAAAGGGATTAGGGTTTGATTAGGGTTATCTCTTTCTTGCTCTTTCTAGAAAGATTCTCTTTTGTCTTGGTTAAAATATTATGGTTGATCCTTATCCTTAACCTAACCAAACCCTAACTCTAGTTTATTCTCTACATGTTTTAGCCTCTCATCCTTGACCATGGTTCTATAATCAATCATATACTCTTGACTACTATTCATCACAAAAGGATTATTCTTTTCATTCTTCATCTTCTTCTCTTTTTAGTTTTTGAGAGAGAGCTCACTAGAAATTCTTTTGTGATGATTTCTTATGAGAAAATGAATTAAAAAGAAAGCATAAATACTACTCCATCATCCTCATCTAATCTAGCCCATTAGATTAGGGTGTTCATCTCTTTAGAGTGAGAAAGCTTGGGTTATAGCAACTTCGACGTAGATCATCGTAGAAGTGGAACACTTCAAGCTAGCATGGATCGTTCGAGTCGTGGAACCTCTCTTGAGTCCGGGAGATCATGGATCGTGGTGAAGGGACTTCTACTCGAAGATTGTGAAGCGAAGGAGCGGACTACAAAGGTTGTAATCCCTCA
Organism: Agapanthus africanus; assembly: GCA_030015575.1. Taxonomy (NCBI): domain Eukaryota; kingdom Viridiplantae; phylum Streptophyta; class Magnoliopsida; order Asparagales; family Amaryllidaceae; genus Agapanthus; species Agapanthus africanus. The sequence continues at coordinate 200,538,812 of JASDDO010000010.1, read as the reverse complement.
CACTTAGCTTTAAAGATGTTATCTTGTATGCTAAACCCTAATAATCTAGCAAAGATCCCGTCTTTGGGTTGTTCGGCACATCTAAAATTTTATTCGGGCATGTTTGATGCTTTATGAACCTTCACAAGAGTGCCTAGGAACCCTACAGTGGTATCAGAGCCTAGCTAGAGCATTAGGCGACGTGTTTACGAAGTTAAAACTCCGATCGAACCCGAACCGTCAAAGTTAACCCCCTCTCTGGATATTTTTCAAAATATGGGATTTTTCTGAATTAAAAATACCTAAAAATATCAGCAGGGAAACATAAGCACTTCTGTGAAAAACGAGCCCCTGTTCCGTACAAACCGCCGTGGAACCGCGGCCGTACCTCACTTGGGCCGTGGAACCGCGGCAGTATTGAGGAATCAAGGACTAGTTTTTGCACAGTTATTTCTCTTTCTGTGATTTAATTTTTATGGGTATTTTTAATTTAACTCGAGTGTTGAGAATTCTGGGGTTTATTTTGTAATCGATGATTCGATCGGAATATTTAAATTCGTTATTAATTTCCGGATATTTAGAAACTGTTAAAAAGTTCGAACGGATATCATTAACTCACTTTTTCCCGACACAAATTTTTTTTTCAAGTGTTGAATCTTTTCTCGAGTTTAAATCTTTCGGAAATGCATGCAAGTTTTTTGGTGGACCCTCTAGAAGACAACAAACCTTAACTCGATTATGTGACCGTCTTGAACTGTTTTTTGAACCTTCGGGTTTGGAGCAGTACGGCGTGCCACATGTGAGGCGTTGGCTTGACCCTTCTACGGCTGGACCGCTACTACTGTGACACATTCCGGATTATTTGAACTCCGCTCAAGTGTTGAGCAATTTGGGAAATTTTGGGTATTTGATTATCTGTTCGAAAAGTTTAATACTGTCTATTTATCTGGAATGTGATACAATATGTGGAATTCATAGAGTTAGGCATGAAATGCGAAGTATGTGATATTTCGGATATACGATGTCTAAAGTGATTGTGGATTCCAAATATTGTAGTTTTACACTTTCTTTTCTGTGACCGTAAGTGTAGTATGTAGTTGTATTGCCGGTTGTCGTTGCTATATATCGACGACGATCAGTGTATGCATACTTACTTACGTTGATGATATGAGATATTATGTGTTGTTGAGATATGATGTGCAGGATTATCGCGATTGAATAGCCGGGGGTTTTATGTGAGATGAGAGTTTTATATTTTCATTCATGTAAATTCAAATGTAATGTGATATTCTTTTATTTGGGGCACTTCCGGGTTGAGGTTGATGCCACCAGTGTTGTATATTATTTACTTTTCCGCATTAGGATAGACCCAAGGAGGGGAGCACAGGTGACCGGGGTCTGGGGTTCAGTGGAAGGCCATCTCGAGGAGTCGAGACCGGGTCTCCTAAACTCCAGAATTGGTAGGGTCGCTTGCCGCTCTCGTAAGGGTCCAAGGTGTGGGCTTGGCTATTCATCGCGACTGTGGAATCCGTATTTTCTATTGATGGCTAAATACTAAATACGGACGTCCTAGTATATCCCACATTATATCTATGTTTCTGCTGCGATATCTGTGATGTGATCATTTGATATGTTGTGATGGATACAATATACAATATATATTATATATTATATAGACGTTACTTATGTTTTACAACCGCACTAGCCCTGCCCTGCTCTGTCGTTAGTTACCTGACCTAACGGTGCACGAGGGGACATCGAGGTGAATGCGGATGGCATAAGTGTACGTCGTATTTATCTGTGATGCTTAGGAAGCATAAGCTGATGGGATTTTTTATTAATGAGATTAATAAAAAGAAAAGAAACCTAAAAGATGTTGTAGAATCAAAACATTATAAAAAGGGTAGCTGCAATTTTGCTTTGCATAGTGGTATATATGATATACCCTGCACCTTATTCGATGAGGAAAGAGCCGAGGTCCCTTTACCGGGAGTGACCTCTTTTGCGAAACTGGCAGATGCTACAAAACTCGGTTTGTCTTTTGATTACTTTTAGAGTTTTTCTTTGCACAGTGATATATATGATATGTTCTGCACCTTATTCGTTGAGGAAAGAGCCGAGATCACTTCACCGGGAGTGACCTCTTTAGCAAAACTAATAAAAGCCTAAAAAACACTCCATTTCAAAATTTCACTTGATTCTACGACGATATCAAGTTCATTACGCAATAGGTTTTCAGAAAAACCTGCATAGCCCTCCGTCATTTCAGATAGATATTATTTAGTATTCGTGCTATGTTTGTTGACTTAGTCAAGGCGTAGTGTACGGTAGCTAAGTAGTGTTTATCTGCTAAAACATGAGATGTGATTGGATTAGGGTATTCGCACGGCCTTGTTGACTCAGTCAAGGGTCGTACGGGTGGGTTTAGTTCAATCGGGAAATGTACGGGTTGAACTTGACTTGCGATTTATGGTTTGTTGACTTAGTCAAGGTCATAGATCGCTAGAGGAAAAATATTATCGGGAATTTCAAGTGTTGAAATTTGCAATGAGATTGCATACCTCCTATGAGATAGTTGGATCCCGATACCCACTGCGAGTAAGTGTTACTCCTGGGAGAGTTTTACACAGGACAATTAGCCGATCAAGTAGCTATCTAGAAAAGTGTTAACGAGGTTACGCCTATGGGAAAATGAGGTTTACTTTAATTAGGTCCGTGCGAAAGCACGGGGAACCTCCCTCAAAGTTCCGACACTGATCTGGCTGAAAGATTGACGAAATTGTAGGGTGTAATTAATCCCGGCTAATCTTACCTTTTAGGGTTTGAAGGTAGATTTGATAAAAACAGTGGGAGACATCCTGATTAGATAAGATAATAACCAATCTAATCTTGCAAGAGCACACGCTAAAGTGTTTTCTTCTCTCTCTCTCTAGGTAGCGACCATGTCAGGACATAATCAAGATAATAATATGGATGTATTGACTGAACCCGCTTATTATACTGTGCAGGGGAACGTTGGACCCGTTCTTTCTTATAAGAGTTATAAGACTGAACAGGAAACATGAGAATATCTGGATTCTCACGCCGCCCAAAAGAACATGCATATTGATGCATCTTCTTCAGGTGTGTTAGTTATTGAGAACTGTTTCTCAGTTCACCCTACGTCCTGGGTATTAGATACCGGATCAGGATCCCACATATGTAAATTGTTACATGGGCTACGTAAAGGTAGAGAACTGGGAAAAGGTGATCATTCCGTTCAAGTAGGGAACCGTGCAAGTATTGCAGCCAAAGCAGTTGGCGAATATCATCTAGTATTGCCAAGTCGTAATACACTGATTCTAAATGGGTGCTATTATATACTGAACATGATGTACAACATTATATCGGTTTCTTTATTAAGTCAAGAAGGATATAATTTTGTAGTAAAGGATAATGTTATGAACATATTCCTAGATCAAAAGTTGATTGCATCAGGCTCGTTACATAATGGCATATTCATTCTAAATCAGAATACGGTCCTCAATATACAAAACACACACAAGAGGAAAAGTTCAGAAATGAACGAATCCTTCTTGTGGCATTGTAGACTTGGCCATATCAATGAGACACGGCTAGCTAAGTTACATAAAAATGGATATTTGAATTCATTCGAATTTTCATCTTATGATACTTGCCATTCATGTCTCAAAGGAAAAATGACCAAAGCTCCGTTTAGTGGACACGGAGAAAGAGTTACCGAACTCTTAGGACTGGTACATAATGATGTATGCGGTCCCATGTCTACGCATGCCAGGAACGGTTCTTCCTACTTCATTACATTCACTGACGATCTCTCTAGATACGGGCATGTGTTCCTGTTGAAACACAAGTCTGAAGCTTTTGAGAAATTCAGAGAATATAAGCACGAAGTAGAAAAACAAACGGGCAAAAGTATTAAGATCCTTCGATCTGATCGAGGAGAAGAATACTTAAGCAATGAGTTCCTGGATTATCTAAAAGAGAATGGGATTCTCTCTCAGCTTACTCCTCCTTATACACCATAGCACAACGGTGTGTCAGAATGAAATCGGACCCTATTAGAAATGGTGCGATCTATGAAGAGCGATGCTGAGTTACCTATTTCCTTCTGGGGGTATGCGCTTGAGACAGCCATATACATATTGAATCTAGTTCCGTCTAAATCTGTACCTACCACACCATATGAGATATGGAGTGGGAAGAGACCATATTTTAAACGAGTTAAGATATGGGGTTGTCCGGCCTATGTCAAAAGACAAAATCCTGACAAACTCGAGGCACGATCAGTTCTTTGCAAATTTGTGGGATATCCAAAGAATTCTCAAGGATATTTTTTCTACCACGCTGAGGAACAAAAAATTTTTGTTGCTCAACATGACACCTTTTTGGAAAATGAATTTCTAGCAAAAGAAATTAGTGGCAAAGAGGTAGAGCTGGAAGAGATTCCAGAAACACAAATTGCAACTGAAGATTTATTAGAACCAGAGGATTCGGTAGTACCCGACGAACCCCAGCCTCTCCGCCGATCTAGTAGAGTTTCTCATCCACCTGAGAGATACTACGGTTTTCTCATTGATGGTGGAAGCGAGGATTGCATCATGGAAGATGATGACCCGACTAGTTTCGAGCAGGCCATCACGAGTGGTGACTCTGTGAAATGGCTGGATGCAATGCGTGTAAGTCCATGCTACCTCTCCCGGTACTTTCGGGAATGCGGAATTTGGTAAAAAACGATTTTTACGGAGGTGGTAACATGGACCTAAAACCCGGATCTTGGTTAAACATCTATCTAACAACCTAACTATGAGTTTCTAGCTACTCGGTTAGGGGGTTATACCTTGCTTGTCTTGAACTCCTTCGTCTTCAAGCTCCGATGGTGGTCCGGATTGGCTTCTTCTCGTCGTCTCCGTACGCCGAAGATAGATCCACCTGAAAGCTCCAACCTTTGGCTCCTTCTTCGTTCTTTGAAGAAACTAGTTCACTCGGTTAGCTAAACCTTGTGAACTAGAATGAGTAGAGAATAGTTTGTGTGGGATTTTATCTATGGTTCTTGATTCTCAACTCATGAGACAAGAGAACCATAGATTAAGGAGAGGGAGCAAGAGCAAGAGGGTGAGAGCAAAAGGAGAGCTCAAGAACAAGAGAGAGAATGAGCAAGAAAGAATGAGCAAGTATTTTGTCTCTCACCCTCTCATAATCCAAAGTCATGATAACTCATCATACCAAAAAAGTCTTATGTGATGGTTGAAGCAACCATAACCATATCATATCATGCACTCATTTTACACAAATGAGCAAGCAAGTAAAAGTCTTTGCCATGAAATGATGGCTATGGTTATCATGATGGTCAACTAGTCAAGCCTAGTCAACCGGTCAACAAAGTCAACAAGTCAACAAAAGTCAACAAGTCAACAAAGTCAACAAAAGTCAACAACCATGTCACCATAATACTTAATTAATATAATAGTTAATCACATATCATATTCTCATTAGGGTTGAGCAAAAAGTCAAATAGTCAACGGTCAACTGTCAACAACCCTAATGAGAATCCGCTGCCTCTGCCTCCCTGTCAACTGTGCATACACACCCGCATCCGCGTTCTGAGGAACACGAATGCAAACTGGATAAATCCAATCCCAAAAGGTACACTAGGATCTGGCTTAAACCAAAGCCCGCTAGTGTAAATTGTCCGGACACTGTACGTGCACAAGTGCACGGATGTGACCGAACCCTGTCGCAAAACCATGCGACCTGTCGCAATACCATGCGACCTCTACTCTTTTGCCTAAATGCGAAAAGCTTTCTGTGTGGGACTCTAAAGACTCGACACTAAGCTGGCATTGGGTTTAACCACAGACCGCAAGTGGCACTAGCTGTGCGTAACGGTCCCCAGGTAATGCCGATAAGAAGATCGACGAGGCGAAACCCATCTGAACTCCTACTGAGCCTGAGTGTGACATTCTCCGTACAGTCCGGTCTGTTCGTCTGATACATCGCATGGCGGGCCTAGGGGGAGGTAAACGCCAGTCCCCCAATAGCGGTACAAGTCGTGCCGGAGCGAAGCCCAAAACACCCTGAGATAACACTGGAAGCCTACCAGTATATCTCGTTTGCCCTGGCCAGGGACTACTCGTGTAATGGCTCTCCTAGAAACAGCGCGATGTCAACCCCCAATACCGGGAGAGACGAATCCTGTCTAACCGTCACTGCCTCCAAGTGCTTCGGGACTGCACCCAACTACTACCTGTTTGCACGAGTCCTTTGAGCCGTGGTAGGGTAGTGATCAAAGTACAGTGGGAACACACTCGAGGCGAAGTGACAGTGTCAAGACAGCGGACTAAGCTGTACTCATGTCACCTGGGAACTGATAACTGACGATAGGCATAATACCAACTAGTCAGTTCCCGACGAGTCCTGTCCAGTGTACCCGTAACCTAACGAGCACCCGCATACTATCTCAAGTACGACGTACTGACGGCTGTGGGACAGACCGTCTCCCATTCTGGGATGAGAAGCGCATGCGCTGGTCTACTCCGGAGTATCGATGCCCTGTCTCGATAGTCCTGCGACCAGGGACCTGCATAAGGATGTGCTTATAGATTACCCAGCCCCACTAGTGTGACGGCCATCACATCGCTGGTAATCAAGCAAAGATCCTAAGGGCTCCACTAATGTGTATAGGCGATATACAAAAATAAACACATGTACACATTGAAGTAGAAACAAACCAAGTAGCATACTACTATTTTGAGCAAGATTGTATATACAAGGTGAATATCCCAAGGTTCCATTAAGTAATATACAAACTAGTATGATACAGTAATGGCCTCTAGGGCATATACACTAACAATCTCCCACTTGCACTAAGGCCATGTACTGGCGTATCGAAGACCTATCATCTCGATCAGCCGCTCGAACTGAGTCTGGTGCAGGGCCTTGGTGAATGGATCTGCAGTGTTATCTTCTGAAGCGACTCTCCGAACCTCGATCTCCTGGCGATCCACGATCTCCCTGATCAGGTGATACCGCCTCAAGATGTGCCTGGATCTCTGATGGGACCTGGGTTCCTTCGCTAAAGCTATAGCCCCGTTGTTGTCGCAATACAGAGGTATTGGATCAACAATGGACGGAACCACCTGAAGTTCTTTCAAGAACTTCCTCATCCAGACAGCTTCTTTTGCGGCATCAGATGCAGCGATGTATTCCGCTTCCATCGTTGAGTCTGCAACGGTTTCTTGTTTGGAACTCTTCCAACACACCGCCCCTCCATTGAGGGTAAAGACAAAACCCGACATGGACTTGGAATCATCCTTGTCACTCTGGAAGCTGGAGTCAGCAAAGGCCTCGATCTGGAGGTCTTTTCCGCCATACACCAAGAACATCTCCTTAGTCCTTCTCAGGTACTTGAGAATGTTCTTTACCGCTATCCAGTGTTTCTCCCCAGGGTTTGACTGATACCGGCTTACCACACTCAGTGCATAAGCTACATCCGGTCTGGTACAAAACATCGCATACATTATAGAGCCTACCGCAGAAGCGTAGGGTATAATAGACATGCGATCCCTCTCTAAATCAGTCTTGGGAGACATCTCTTTAGAGAGGGTGATCCCGTACAAGCCGGTAGGTTACCGCGCTTGGAATCTTCCATACTGAACCTTTTCAGTATGGTGTCGATGTACCTGGACCGTGAAAGTCCTAATATCCTCTTGGATCTATCACGATGGATCCGGATCCCCAGGATGTATGAGGCATCCCCCAGGTCTTTCATGGAGAACTTGTGCGACAAGAACCCCTTGACAGATTGTAGCATAGGAATGTCATTTCCTATTAAGAGAATGTCATCCACGTATAAAACGAGGAATACTACAGTTCTCGCTACAAATCTACTATTGATGCATGGTTCATCTGGATTTTTGATAAAGCCAAATTCTTTGACCGTGTCATCAAAGCAGATGTTCCAACTCCGCGATGCCTGCTTTAGTCCATACATGGACTTAAGCAACTTGCACACCTTTCCGCTGCTCCCACTCTGAATGAAACCCTCTGGTTGGTCCATATAGACACACTCCTCTAAATTTCCATTTAGAAAAGCGGTCTTTACGTCCATTTGCCAGATCTCATAATCGTGGAAGGCAGCACTGGCAAGAAGGATCCGAATGGATTTCAGCATGGCTACTGGAGAAAAGGTTTCGTCATAGTCCAAGACAGGTCTTTGACGAAAACCTTTTGCTACCAGCCTAGCTTTATAGGTCTCAACCTGTCCATCTACACCAATCTTCCTTTTGAAGATCCACTTGCATCCTACGGGTTTTACCCCGTCTGGAGCAATGTCCAACGTCCATACCTTGTTGGTGTACATGGACTCCATTTCGGTCCGCATTGCATCCAGCCATTTCACTGAGTCAACGCTCTGAACGGCCTGCTGGAAGCTAGTAGGCTCATCATAATCTATGATGCAATCCTCTCTATCCCCGTCTATTAGAAAACCGTAGTATCTCTCGGGCGGATGAGACTGCCTACTACTCCTGCGGAGCGGCGTAGGAATGTCCTGTTCTGTTGAACCCTCTGGTTCCACTAAGCTTTCAGTAATAGTCTGTGGTTCTGGAATTTCATCCAGTTCTACTGCGCTCCCACTAATTTCCTTTTCTAAAAACTGGTGTTCCAGAAAGTGGGCATGACGAGAAACAAGGACTTTTTGTTCCTCTTCGCAGTAGAAGAAATATCCCTTGGAATTCTTTGGATATCCCACAAACTTACACAGTACTGAGCGTGCCTCGAGCTTGTCCGCATGCTGCTTTTTGACAAAAGCTGGACTTCCCCATGTCTTAATGTGATTAAGTTGGGGTCTCTTCCCACACCACATCTCATATGGTGTGGCAGGCACAGTCTTAGTAGGAACTCAGTTCAAAAGGTATGCAGCTGATTCTAGCGCATACCCCCAGAATGATCGCGGTAACTCAGCGTTACTCATCATGGACCGAACCATATCCAATAGGGTTCGGTTCCGTCTCTCCGATACACCGTTATGTTGCGGAGTTTATGGAGGAGTAAGCTGAGAGAGAATTCCGTTCTCTTTTAAATAGTCCAGGAGCTCGGCACTTAAGTATTCTCCACCTCGATCCGATCTTAGAATCTTAATATTTTTGCCGGTTTGTTTTTCTACTTCATTCCTATACTCCTGGAATTTTCCAAAGGGTTCGGACTTATGTTTCATTAAGAAGACATAACCGTACCTTGAGAAGTCATCCATAAAAGTAATGAAGTAAGAATAACCGCTTCGCGCATGTGTAGACATTGGACCGCACACGTCACTGTGTACGAGTACCAAGAGCTCGCTCTCTCTTACTCCATGTCTAGTAAACGGAGTCTTTGTCATCTTTCCTTTGAGACAGGATTGACAAGTGGCATACGATTGATATTCGAACGAATTCAAATATCCTTCTGTATGTAACTTAGTCAACCTTCTCTCATTGATGTGACCCAGTCTACAATGCCACAAGAAAGTCTGATTTATTTCCGGAGACTTTCTTTTGTGTGTATTCTGGACATTGAAAATCTTTGGTTGGTTCAATACGTATATACCATTACTCAATGTACCTGACCCAATCAGAACTTGATTAAGGTGAATGTTTACAACATTACTTACAAACGCAAATTCATAACCTTCTTTAGAAACTAAAGATACAGAAATGATATTACAAGTTGCGTTGGGTACAAAAAAGCAATTACGCAAAACCAAAACATGTCCATCTGACATTCCCAGGTGATAGTCCCCCACGGCTTTAGCATCCATGCTAGCTCCGTTCGCAACTCTGAGGGTCATGTCACCTGCCTTCAAAACCCTACGGTTTCTCAACGCCTGCAAAGAATTACAGATATGAGATCCTGATCCGGTATCCAATACCCAGGAAGTAGAGTTTATTGAAAGACAGTTTTCAATAACATACATACCTGAAGCTGAAGCTGCAACCTGCTTCAATTCCTGTGTTCTGGCCTTCCAGGCCCTGCAATCATTCTTCCAATGTCCTTTCTTATGACAATAGAAGCATTCTTCCTTATCCACAAGCTTCCCCGCTATCTTTGTTGCTTTAGCTTTTCCCTTCGTATCCACTTTACTAACACCGCCCCTTGGTTTGGCGGGGGCTTTCTTCTTCTTTCCCTTGGCTTTCGCCTTGGACCTAGAAGAAGATGATCCTCCTACAAACAAAGTGGATGTATCCCTACCCTTCTGTAGGGTGCCCTCTGCGCTCCTCAGCATGTTGAGGAGCTCTGAAAGTTCAACCTCTTTTTCTTGTAAGTTGAAGTTCAGTATAAACTGGGCGTAAGTGGAAGGAAGGGACTGGAGAACTATATCCGTATAGAGTTCACTCTCCAATGTGGTCCCTAGGTCCGCGAGCTCCTCAATGTAGCCGATCATCTTTAGCACGTGCTCGGCTACTGATGATCCGACGACCATCTTTGCCGAAAATAACATTTTCGACGCTTCGTATCTTGCGATACGAGATTGCTCTCCATACAGTTCTTTTGTATGGAGAAATATGGATTCAAGGTCCATATTCTCGTGCCTCCTCTGATGTTCATTGTCCATCGAGGCAAGTACGAGGCATTTGGCCTTCGCGCTATCAATCTCCCAAGTCTTGCGGATTTCCTTATCCGTGACGCTGGAAGTGGGACCAGGGACAGGGGGAGCTTTGGTGGTAAGAAGATACCCCAGCTTGTCGTAAGTGATTGCTATCTTGACATTCCTGAGCCAATCTTTATAGTTTGGCCCTGTCAGTTTGTTTTTATCTAGGAGTAACTTAAGTCCAGTCATGTTGATTGGTCGCTGCAATTAGGAGAGAGAAGAAGAAACACTCAGCATGATGCTCTTGCAAGTTTAGAGTGGTTTTTAGTTTGTCTAAACAGGATGGCTCCCACTGTTTCTCGAATCCCTCCTCAAACCATAAAGGAAGAATTAGTCGGGATCAATCCCACCGCACAATACTTGCTTAACCGTTCAGCCAGGCCGGTGTCGGTACTTCGAGGGAGGTTTTCCAACGCTTTCGCGAAGTTCCTTAATTAAAGAACCTCTTTTCCCTGGGGGCGTAGCCCCGCTAACACCTTTCTAGGCACCTACTAGGTTTATAGCATTGATCGTTTAGTGAGAAATTTCCCGAGGAGTAGCATATACTCACAGTAGGATCGGGATCCAAATATCATCGCGTGACGAAACTGAAGGAATCCTACCAGAATCATCACACTCCAAATGGTATGCAAATCTAGCAGGTTTCAGTACTTATGAAACTCCCGATGTGGATTTTTGCCCCATGCTCTTATGACCTTGACTTTGGCCAAAATATCATAAGTCACATGTCAAGTTCTACCCGTCATTATCCAGGTTAATTTGGATCCATCCGTACCTACCCTTGACTTTGGCCAAAATGGCAGTACGAATGTCCCAAACCAACGCATCTATCTATGCTACACATGAACACCCAATAGCTACCAATCACTGTGCCTTGACTTTGGCCAACATACACAGCTTGAATACTATTGACTATTCATGTGAAACGACGGAGGGCTACGGATGGTTTTGGCAAAACCGTGAACGTAGTGAACTTGATTTGGTCGATGGAACGAGATAGCTTTTAAAAAGAGTGGCTCAAGCTCCGCATTTAAAAGTTGGTTTTGAAAAGAAACGAGTGGTTTTTCGAAAGTGTTCCAACGACTTTAACTTGGTTTATTATCTTGCATTAGTTCTTTTAATGCGTGATATTCTTGCATTAGTTCTTTTAATGCGTCCCATCATTTAATCCTACCATTGCAGAAAACAACCAAAATATGACGTACGCTTATGCCATTCGCATTCGCCACTGGGCCCCGTCATTACCCGTTAGGTTACTTAACTAACGACAGAGCGGGGGCTGGGCTAGCGCGTCTGTAAAACATAAGCAACGCCTAAATAATATCATATATAGATATACTGCAATGATAAACATTTCAGATCACAGATGAATACATTGGATATATTAGGAATCTGTAATTCGTACGAGCCTGTAACGGAAAACAAATTACACGGTCGCGGTGAATAGCCAATACCCCACCCAAGACCCCTACGGGTGCGGCAAACTACCCGCCAAGTACCCGAAGCGTAGCAACCTCCCTCATCTCCATGAGTAGGCCACTCGACACTTCGGCATACCCGGTAGTTTGTGCACCCCCTCCATGGGTCTATCCTAGGAGCAAAAACAGTAAAAAGAAATTATACAATGACGGCTACAACCCCGACCCGGTTGTGAAGCCATACAAATAATTATTACATCAATTTACAAATTTACATGAATTGAAAGAAAAGAAAAACTCTCGTCTCACAACCCCCGTCTATTCACCCGCGACAATCCAACATATTCATATACACATTCCAGCAACATTACATATCACAGATTTGTATAACCCCCACTAATCGACATATAGCGATTAGTAGACGTTTAATACAAATATCACATTACAGAAAAACCCGTTAGCTTAAGTCTTTTAGAAGTTCGATCAAAAAATACGGATTTTCGGGACCCCAAAATAAAATTTTCGTTCTGGAAAATCTGGGTTGAAAATACATGTACCAAAATTCCCAAAATACCCCCAGAAGCACACTGTAGCAAATAAACAACAGAGAGGGGCCAAGGAGGCCGCGGATCCGCGGCAATAGCAAGCTATTGCCGCGTTTACGCGGTCGTTTAGGGGGCTCTCTTGTTCATTTTTCTACAGTGGATTTTAAAAACCCTGAGCCGATTTTAGGTGTTAAAATAATCAACTTTTGAACAGTAAAAAAATCGACAGAAACTCGAATTTTTGGGGTTCGTTTTCGGGACTTTTTCTTTGATCGATCTTCTATTTACTTGCTAACATGTTAGATAGAGTTTAACTTGGCTCTGATACCACTGTAAGTCCATGCTACCTCTTCCGGTACTTTCGGGAATGCGGAATTTGGTTAAAAACGATTTTTACGGAGGTGGTAACATGGACCTAAAACCCGGATCTTGGTTAAACATCTATCTAACAACCTAACTATGAGTTTCTAGCTACTCGGTTAGGGGGTTATACCTTGCTTGTCTTGAACTCCTTCGTCTTCAAGCTCCGATGGTGGTCCGGATTGGCTTCTTCTCGTCGTCTCCGTACGCCGAAGATAGATCCACCTGAAAGCTCCAACCTTTGGCTCCTTCTTCGTTCTTTGAAGAAACTAGTTCACTCGGTTTGCTAAACCTTGTGAACTAGAATGAGTAGAGAATAGTTTGTGTGGGATTTTATCTATGGTTCTTGATTCTCAACTCATGAGACAAGAGAACCATAGATTAAGGAGAGGGAGCAAGAGCAAGAGGGTGAGAGCAAAAGGAGAGCTCAAGAACAAGAGAGAGAATGAGCAAGAAAGAATGAGCAAGTATTTTGTCTCTCACCCTCTCATAATCCAAAGTCATGATAACTCATCATACCAAAAAAGTCTTATGTGATGGTTGAAGCAACCATAACCATATCATATCATGCACTCATTTTACAAAAATGAGCAAGCAAGTAAAAGTCTTTGCCATGAAATGATGGCTATGGTTATCATGATGGTCAACTAGTCAAGCCTAGTCAACCGGTCAACAAAGTCAACAAGTCAACAAAAGTCAACAAGTCAACAAAAGTCAACAACCATGTCACCATAATACTTAATTAATATAATAGTTAATCACATATCATATTCTCATTAGGGTTGAGCAAAAAGTCAAATAGTCAACGGTCAACTGTCAACAACCCTAATGAGAATCCGCTGCCTCTGCCTCCCTGTCAACTGTGCATACACACCCGCATCCGCGTTCCGAGGGACACGAATGCAAACTGGATAAATCCAATCCCAAAAGGTACACTAGGATCTGGCTTAAACCAAAGCCCGCTAGTGTAAACTGTCCGGACACTGTACGTGCACAAGTGCACGGATGTGTCCGAACCCTGTCGCAAAACCATGCGACCTGTCGCAATACCATGCGACCTCTACTCTTTTGCCTAAAGGCGAAAAGCTTTCTGTGTGGGACTCTAAAGACTCGACACTACGCTGGCAGTGGGTTTAACCACAGACCGCAAGCGGCACTAGCTGTGCGTAACGGTCCCCAGGTAATGCCGATAAGAAGACCGACGAGGCGAAACCCATCTGAACTCCTACTGAGCCTGAGTGTGACATTCTCCGTACAGTCCGGTCTGTTCGTCTGATACATCATATGGCGGGCCTAGGGGGAGGTAAACGTCAGTCCCCCAATAGCGGTACAAGTCGTGCCGGAGCGAAGCCCAAAACACCCTGAGATAACACTGGAAGCCTACCAGTATATCTCGTTTGCCCTGGCCAGGGACTACTCGTGTAATGGCTCTCCTAGACACAGCGCGATGTCAACCCCCAATACCGGGAGAGACGAATCCTGTCTAACCGTCACTGCCTCCAAGTGCTTCGGGACTGCACCCAACCACTACCTGTTTGCACGACTCCTTTGAGCCGTGGTAGGGTAGTGATCAAAGTACAGTGGGAACACACTCGAGGCGAAGTGACAGTGTCAAGTCAGCGGACTAAGCTGTACTCATGTCACCTGGGAACTGATAACTGACGATAGGCATAATACCAACTAGTCAGTTCCCGACGAGTCCTGTCCAGTATACCCGTAACCTAACGAGCACCCGCATACTATCTTAAGTACGACGTACTAACGGCTGTGGGACAGACCGTCTCCCACACTAGGATGAGAAGCGCATGCGCTGGTCTACTCCGGAGTATCGATGCCCTGTCTCGATAGTCCTGCGACCAGGGACCTGCATAAGGATGTGCTTATAGATTAACCAGCCCCACTAGTGTGACGGCCATCACATCGCTGGTAATCAAGCAAAGATCCTAAGGGCTCCACTAATGTGTATAGGCGATATACAAAAATAAACACATGTACACATTGAAGTAGAAACAAACCAAGTGGCATACTACTATTTTGAGCAAGATTGTATATACAAGGTGAATATCCCAAGCTTCCATTAAGTAATATACAAACTAGTATGATACAGTAATGGCCTCTAGGGCATATACACTAACAATGCGATCTGAGATGGAATCCATGTACACCAATAAAGTATGGATTTTGGAAAATGCTCCTGAAGGGGTAAAACACATTGGGAGCAAGTGGATTTTTAAAAAGAAATTTGGTGTAGATTGAAAAGTTGAGACTTTCAAAGATAGACTTGTAGCAAAGGGATTTCGTCAACGACCAGGTGTGGATTATGACGAAACCTTTTCTCCAGTGGCTATGCTTAAGTCCATCCGGATCTTACTTGCCATTGCTGCATACCATGACTACGAAATCTGGCAAATGGATGTTAAGACCGCCTTTCTAAATGGTGATTTAGAAGAGTGCGTGTACATGACTCAGCCAGAGGGCTTCGTAGATAGTGGGAGCAGCGGAAAGGTGTGCAAACTGCTTAAATCCATTTATGGGTTAAAGCAAGCATCGCGGAGTTGGAACATCTGTTTTGATGTAGTAGTCAAAGAGTTTGACTTCATCAAAAACATAGATGAACCTTGTATCTATAAGAAGGTAGCAGAGAGTAAGGTTGTCTTCCTCGTATTGTACGTGGATGACATACTCTTGATAGGAAATGATATCACTATGCTACAATCAGTCAAGCTCTTCTTATCACAAAGATTCTCAATGAAAGATCTAGGTGACGCCTCATGCATATTGGGGATTAGGATCTATAGAGATAGATCCAAACGGATACTGGGATTCTCCTAATCCAGGTACATTGACACCATACTAAAGAGGTTTAGTATGGAAGAATCCAAGCGTGGGAACCAACCCATGATCTTTGGACTCACTCTCTCCAAAGAGATGTCTCCCAAGACAGATTTGGAAAGAGCTCGCATGCAAGGGGTACCCTATGCTTCGGCAGTAGGCTCTATCATGTATGCGATGCTATGTACCAGACCCGATGTAGCATAATCACTAAGTGTAGTGAGTCGGTATCAAGCAGATCCTGGAGAGAGTCACTGGACAGCTGTGAAGAACATTCTCAAGTACTTGCGAAGGACTAGAGACATGTTCTTGGTGTATGGTAACGGAGAACTCCGGGTGGAGTCCTTTACCGATTCCACCTTCCAAAGTGATAAGGACGACTCTAAGTCGCACTCGGGATTTGTCTTTACCCTCAATGGAGGGGCGGTATGTTGGAAGAGTTCCAAACAGGATACCGTTGCAGACTCGACGATGGAGGATGAATACATCGCTGCCAACGATGCTGCCAAAGAGGCTGTCTGGATGAAGAAGTTCATCACTGAACTTGGTGTGGTTCCATCCATTGAACATCCAATACCTCTGTATTGTGATAACAATGGAGCTGTTGCTTTGGCCAAGGAACCCAGATCCCATCAGAAATCCAGACATATTCTGAGGCGGTATCACCTGATTAGGGAGATAGTTGATCGCCGGGAGATCGGGGTCAGGAGAGTAGATACGAAGGACAACACTGCTGATCCACTCACGAAGGCCATTCCCCAGATACAGTTTGAGAGATTATTCGGGATGCTAGGTATGAGATAGTACAGCAGCTGGCCTTAGTGCAAGTGGGAGATTGTTAGTTATGTATATGTCCTAGAGGCCATTGTTGTACATATGATGTATATTATGATGGATGCTTGGATATATACAGAGAGGACTTTCTTGCTCGTCATGATAGTATGCCATTTGGTTTCACTTTATCTTAACATGTTGACTTGTATTGGTTTACTGTCTTACTCTCACATGTTGATAAAGCCCTTAGGATCTGTACTCGACTACTGGGATTATGATGAGATCATACTAGTAGGGCCACGGTAGTCGATGAGTACATCCTCTAAATGTTCCTAGTCGAGGGTATATCGAGACAGGGCATCGATACACCAGAGTAGACTAGCGTATACGCATCTTGACCCATATGATGGGCGATGGATGATCCCATATCCATCGGTGTTTGACATCAGAGATGGTGTTAGGGTGCTCAGTGGAGACTGGGTACACTGGACGGACTCGCCGAGAACTCCCAGATGGTGATATACCACAAGTCAGATGGCAGTTCTCCGGTGACACTGGTATAGGGTAGTCTGTAGACCCGAGATCGTCATAGAGTCTTGTGTGATTCCCACTGTGCTTTGATTTCCACCTTACCACGTCCAAGAGGGCGTGCAAAACGGTGGCTTTTGGGTACAGTCCCGAATCACATGGAGGCAATGAGCGATAGGAGGGGATTCGTCTCTCCCGGTATAGGGAGTTGATGTTGTGTTGTGTTCGATTGGCTATAACTGGAAGTCCCTGGCCAGGGCTGATATAGAGATATACAGGTAAGTGTTACCGGTAGTTTCTCGACCTGTTATGAGCCTCACATCGACACGACTTATCGGTTACTGGGGTCTGACGTATACCACCCCTAGACTTGATATGCGACATATCAGACGAATAGACCGGACTGTACGGGAGTGTTACTGATTGGATTCACAGGAGAACGGACATGCTAGCCTGTTGATCTTCTGATCGATCAATACCTGGGTGGCTGTTACGTTTAGCTGACCGCTTGCAGTTTGTGGGTGTTTGATATGATCATCACCTGCTACCGGCGTATTGACGATTCTTCAGAGTCCTACACAGAGGTTTCTTGGCTCAGGTAAAACGGAGTAGATGCACATATGTGATATGTGCAGGACCGAGGATAATGCGATATGAGATACCGTATTATATTCTCGCGATATTTAGATATGAATCGGAACATCGGATCAAGTGTTGATTCGATGAATCGGTACATGATATATTAGTCGGTTATATTCGATATAGCCGGATCGTTGGATCAAGTGTTGATTCGATGATTTAATGTATAATGATATATATGATATATTGTATTACATTATCTAATATTGGCTCGCTTTATTATTTCATTTTCTCACCGGATTAATACATTGATATATATGCGATATATGTTAATTTTATTATTTTCTTTTGTTGCAAATATATAATATATATGTGATATATATTATTGTGACATGATATGATTTATTATAAAACATGTTTAAGGATGATAAAAAAGGATTAGGGTTTGATTAGGGTTGGCTCTTTCTTGCTCTTTCTAGAAAGATTCTCTTTTATCTTGGTTAAGATATTATGGTTGATCCTTATCCTTAACCTAACCAAACCCTAACTCTAGTTTATTCTCTACAAGTTTTAGCCTCTCATCCTTGACCATGGTTCTATAATCAATCATATACTCTTGACTACTATTCATCACAAAAGGATTATTCTTTTCATTCTTCATCTTCTTCTCTCTTTAGTTTTTGAGAGAGAGCTCACTAGAAATTCTTTTGTGATGATTTCTTGTGAGAAAATGAATTAAAAAGAAAGCATAAATACTACTCCATCATCCTCATCTAATCTAGCCCATTAGATTAGGGTGTTCATCTCTTTAGAGTGAGAATGCTTGGGTTATAGCAACTTCGACGTAGATCATCGGAGAAGCGGAACACTTCAAGCTTGTATGGATCGTTCGAGTCGTGGAGCCTCTCTTGAGTCCGGGAGATCGTGGATCGCGGCGAAGGGACTTCTACTCGGAGCTTGTGAAGCGAAGGAGCGGACTACAAAGGTTGTAATCCCTCACACTTAGCTTTAAAGATGTTATCTTGTATGCTAAACCCTAATAATCTAGCAAAGATCCCGTCTTTGGGTTCGGCACATCTAAAATTTTATTCGGGCATGTTTGATGCTTTATGAACCATCACAAGAGTGCCTAGGAACCCTACATTAAGTAGTGGAAATTACTTTTTTGTGTGGGTTAATTAGTTCTAATTGGGTTCATTGCTAATCTAATCACTAGAATTAGTTTAGAACCTTCTCTTCAAAATCTAGATATTTGTGACAAAAGGATTTTTTTTAAAAGAAAAGAAATAGAAGAAAAGGTGGCAAATTTGCATTTATTAGCTTTTAATGCTATTTCTTACTAGATTTTTCTACACAATTCTCACAAAACTCCCCCCACTTCCCTTGGCCGAACCCTAGAGCCTCTTTTCTGCCCTCCTTCATTCCTTGCTCAATTCTTCACTCTTTTGTGTTAGTGTATATGCCCTAGAGGCTATTACTGTATCATACTAGTTTGTATATTACTTAATGGAAGCTTGGGATATTCACCTTGTATAGACAATCTTGCTCAAAATAGTAGTATGCTACTTGGTTTGTTTCTACTTTAATGTGTACATATGTTTATTTTAGTATATCGCTTATACACATTAGTGGAGCCCTTAGGATCTTTGCTTGATTATCAGCGTTGTGATGGCAGTCACACTCGTGGGGGCTGGGTAATCCACAAGCACATCCTTATGTAGGTCCCTAGTCGTAGGACTATCGAGACAGGGCATCGATACTCCAGAGTAGACTAGCGTATGCGCTTCTCATCCAGCAGGGGAGACGGTCTGTCCCACAGCCGTCAGTACGTCGTACTTGAGATAGTATGCGAGTGCTCGTTAAGTTACGAGTACACTGGACAGGACTCGTGGGGAACTGCTGGTTGGTACTATACCTATCGTCAGTTATCAGTTCCCAAGTGACATGAGTACAACTTAGTCCGCTGACATGACACTGTCACTTCGCTTCGAGTGTGTTCCCACTGTACTTAGATTACTACCCTACCACGGCTCAAAGGAGTCGTGCAAACAGGTAGTAGTTGGGTGCAGTCCCGAAGCACTTGGAGGCAGTGATGGTTAGACAGGATTCGTCTCTCCCGGTATTGGGGGTTAATATCGCGCTGTGTCTAGGAGAGCCATTACTCAAAATCCCTGGCCAGGGCAAGCGAGATATACTAGTAGGTTTTCAGTGTTATCTCAGGGTGTTCTGGGCTACACTCCGACACGACTTGTACCGCTATTAGGGGACTGAGGCTTCGGCCAAACACTTTTTCTCGCTGGTCGAGCTTTATAAAAAAAAAGGTCATTTACCGCCCTCTAGGCCCCCCATGCGATATTCTCAGACTAACAGACCGGACTGTATGCAGATTGTCACATTCAGGATCAGTAGGAGTTCAGATGGGTTTCACCTCGTCCGTCTTCTTATCGGCATCTACCTGGGGACCGTTACGCACAGCTAGTGACGCTTGTGGTCTGTAGTTAAACCCACTGCCAGCGTAGTGTCGAGTCTTTAGAGTCCCACACAGAGAGCTATTCGCCTTTAGGCGAAAGAGTAGAGGTCGCATGGTTTTGCGACGGGGTTCGCTCACATCCGTGTACTTGTGCACGTTTAGTGTCCGGACAGTTAATACTAGCGGGCTTTGGTTCAAGCCAGATCCTAGTGTATGTTTTGGGATTGGTTTTATCTCGTTTGTATTCGTGTTCCTCGGAACGCGGATACGGGTATGTATGCACAGTTGACAGAGAGACAGAGGCAGAGGATTCTCATTGGGGTTGTTGACTGTTGACTTTTGCTAAAACCATAATGAGAATATGAAATATGATTAACAATAATATTAATTAAGTATTATTGTGACATGGTTGTTGAAGGGTTGACTTTATTGACTTGTTGACTTTGTTGACCGGTTGACTAGGTTGGACTAGTTGACCATCATCATTACAATGGCTATCATTTCATGGCAAAGACTTTTGCTTGCTTGTTTCTTTTTGCAAAATGAGTGCATGAAATGATATGGCCATTTTGACTTGAACCATCACATA
The DNA here is from genome assembly GCA_030015575.1 of Agapanthus africanus. NCBI lineage: Eukaryota > Viridiplantae > Streptophyta > Magnoliopsida > Asparagales > Amaryllidaceae > Agapanthus > Agapanthus africanus. The sequence continues at coordinate 200,518,093 of JASDDO010000010.1, read as the reverse complement.
ATACTCAATTACTATTATGGGTTATGATTTTTTTGGATTATGAGAGCAAGGATGGCAAAAGTCTTGCTCATTCTTTCATTTCCTTTCTCTCTCATGCTTGAGCTCTCCCTCTTCCTCTTGCTCTCTCTCCAGTCTATGGTTCACTTGTCTCATGTGTTGAGAAGCAAGAACCATAGATAAAACCTAACACACTCCTCTACACATCCTAGTTCACAAGGTTTAGCAAACCAAGTGTTCTAGTTTCTTCTAGTTTGAAGTTAAGCCAAAGGTAGAAGCTTTCAGGTGGATCCATCTTCGGCACAAAGAGACGACGAGGAGAGAACCATCCGACCACCATAAGGAGACCAAGAGAAGGAGTTCAAGTTAAGGTATAACCCCTAACCGAGTAGGTAAAACTCTTGTTAGGATTGTTAGATAGTTGTTTAACAAAGATCCGTATTTTGAGTCCATGTTACCACCAAAAGAAAAATCGTTTTTCATCATTTCCGCAAGCCCGTAAGTACCGGGAGAGGTAACGTGGACTTACAGTGGTATCAGAGCCTAGTTAAACACTATCTAACATGTTAGCAAAGTAACTAGAAGTTCGATCGGAGAAAAAGTCGTGAAACATGCCCGTATTTTCAAGTTTCTGCCGATTCTGTTTTCTGTTCAAAAAATATTTAATCTGACACTAAAAATCGGCTCAGGCTTTTTAAAACCCACACAAGAAAATTGGTCCACCGACTCGGTCAAAGCGCCGCGGAAACGCGGTGGGAGCATGCTGTGATCGAACTTCTAAAGACTTAAGCTAACGGGTTATATCTGTGATGTGATATATGTATTGAACGTCTGCTAATCGCTATACGTCGATTAGTGGGGGTTATACATATCTGTGATCTGTAATGTTGATGGTATGTGTATATGAATTCATTGGATTGTCACGGATGAATAGCCGGGGGGTTGTGAGATGAGAGTTTTCTTTTTCTTTCAATTCATGTAATTTGTAATTGATATAATATTATTTATATGGCCGCACAACCGGGATGGGGTTGTAGCCGTCATTGTATAATTTCTTTTACTGTTTTTGCTCCTAGGATAGACCCAAGGTGGGGTGCATAAACTACCGGGTATCTCGAAGTGCCGAGTGGCCTACTCACGGTGTTGAGGGAGGTTGCTTCTCTTCGGGTACTTGGCGGGTAGTTTGCCGCACCCGTAGGGGTCTAGGGTGGGGTCTTGGCTATTCATCGCGACCGTGTAATCCGTTCTTCGTTACAGGCTCGTACGGATTGCGGATTCCTAGTATATCCAATGTGTTCATCTATGATCTGGAATGGCTATCATTGCATGTGACGAATGTGTATATCTATTGTTAGTGTATATGCCCTAGAGGCCATTACTGTATCATACTAGCATGTATATTACTTAATGGAAGCTTGGGATATTCACCTAGTATTGACAATCTTGCTCAAGATAGTAGTATGCTACTTGGTTTGTTTCTGCTTTAATGTGTGCATGTGTTTCTTTTAGCAATCGCCTTTACACATTAGTGGAGCCCTTAGGATCTTTGCTTGATTACTAGCGTTGTGATGGCAGTCACACTCGTGGAGGCTGGGTAATCCATAAGCACATCCTTATGCAGGTCCCTAGTCGCAGGACTATCGAGACAGGGCATCGATACTCCGGAGTAGACTAGCGTATGCGCTTCTTATCCCAGCTTGGGAGACGGCCTGTCCCACAGCCGTTAGTACGTCGTACTTGAGATAGTATGCGGGTGCTCGTGAGGTTACGAATACACTGGACATGACTCGTCGGGAACTGTTGGTTGGTATTATACCTATCGTCAGTTATCAGTTCCCACGTGACATGAGTACAGCTTAGTCCGTTGACTTGACACTGTCACTTCTCCTCGAGTGTGTTCCCACTGCACTTTGATTACTACCCTACCACGGCTCAAAGGAGTCGTGCAAACAGGTAGTTTTTGGGTGCAGTCCCGAAGCACTTGGAGGCAGTGACGGTTAGACAGGATTCGTCTCTCCCGGTAATGGGGGTTGATATCGCGCCGTGTCTAGGAGAACCATTACACAAAGTACATGGCCAGGGCAAGCGAGATAGACTGGTAGGTTTCCAGTGTTATCTCAGGTGTTCTGGCTACACTCCGGCACGACTTGTACCGCTAGTAGGGGACTGACGTTTACCGCCCCTAGGCCCGCCATGCGATGTTCTTAGACGAACAGACCGGACTGTACGGAGACTGTCACATTCAGGCTCAGTAGGAGTTCAGATGGGTTTATCTCGTCAGTCTTCATATCGGCATCTACCTGTGGACCGTTACGTACAGCTAGTGCCGCTTGCGGTCTGTGGTTAAACCCACTGCCAACGTAGTGTCGAGTCTTTAGAGTCCCACACAGTGGGTTATTCGCCTTTAGGCAAAATGAGTAGAGGTCGCATGGTTTTGCGACGGGGTTCGTTCACATCCGCGCACTTGTGCACGTTTGGTGTCCGGACAACTTATACTAGCGGGCTTTGGTTTAAGCCAGATCCTAGTATAAGATTTGGGATTGGTTTTTATCTCTTTGTATTCGTGTTCCTCGGAACACGAATACGTGTGTGTATGCACAGTTGACTGAGACAGAGGCAGAGGTTTTTCATTAGGGTTGATGACCATTGTCATTTTCTTAACCCTAATGTTTATGTGTGAAATATGATTTATTAATATTAGTTAATTATAATTGTGCATGGTTAGGGTTGTTGACCATTTGACTATACTTGACTTGTTGACCTAGGTTGACAAGTTGACCATCATCATTCCATAAGAAAGATGCTCTTTGATCCTTACAAAAGCATTTAATGTGAAATGATAATGATCATTTCTTGATTAACCGTCACAATTATCTTTAGCTAATTATCTATTTTTCATAATTCACATATATGCGAGAAGGTTGGATTATACTCATTCTCTCCTCCTCTTCCTCTCTCCTCCTCTTCCTCTCTCTCTAGCTCTCCCTTCTCATGAGTTGAGAACCATTTGAGCTTTAGATAATCCCTTAAAAAATACTCTCTACTCTTTCTAAGGTCCTAGGTTTAGCACTTCAAGCACCTTAGTTACTTCTAGTTTGAGGTTGGAGCCAAAGATAGAGGCCCTCGGGTGGATCTTTCTTCGGCAAGAGAAGGCGAGAAGAAGAACCCATTCTTTTGTTAGTTGTATGTATGCCCTAGAGGCCAGTATTGTACAGATGATGTATATTATATTGGATGATTGGACATATATAGAGATGACTTTCTTGCTCGATATGATAGTATGCTATCTGGTTACTCTTTATCTTAACATGTATACCAGTCTCTTTAAACTGTCTTATGGTTACATGTTGGTAAAGCCCTTAGGATGTGTACTTGACTACCTGGACTATGATGCAGATCATACTAGTGGGGACATGGTAGTCCATAAGTACATCCTTCAAGGTCCCTAGTTGTGGGTGTATCGAGACGGGGCATCGATATACCAGAGTAGACTAGCGTATACGCTTCTCGACCCATGAGATGGGCGATGGATGATCCCATATCCATTGGCGTTTGACATCAGAGATGGTATACGGGTGCTCAGTGGAGACTGGGTACACTGGATGGACTCGCCGAGAACTCCCAGATGGTATTATACCTCACGTCAGATAGCAGTTCTCAGGTGACACTTGTACAGGTTAGTCTGTAGACCCGAGATCGTCATAGAGTCTTGTGTGATTCCCACTGTGCTTTGATCTCCACCTTACCACGTCCATGAGGGCGTGCAAAACGGTGGTCTTTGGGTACAGTCCCGAGTCACATGGAGGCAATGAGCGATAGGAGGGGTTTCGTCTCTCCCGGTATTGGGGGTTGATGTTGCGCTGTGCTCGATTGGCCGTAACAGGGAAGTCCTTGGCCAGGGCTGATCAGAGATTTGCTGGTAAGTGTTACCAGTAGTTTCTCGACCCGTTATGAGCCTCACATCGGCACGACTTATCGGTTATTGGGGTCTGACGTTTACCACCCCTAGACTTGATATGCGACATATCAGACGAACATACCGGACTGTATGGTAAGTGTTACTGGTTGGATTCATAGGAGTGTGAGCGGGCTAGCTCGTCGATCTTCTGATCGCTCAATACCCGGATGGCCGTTACGTTTAGCAGACCGCTTGCGGCTTGTGGGTGCTTGATATGATCATCATCTGCTATCGGCATATTGACGAGTCTTTAGAGTCCTACACAGAGGTTTCCTGGCTCAAGCGAAACGAAATAGGAGCGCATATGAGATATGTGCAGGACCGAGAATAATGCTTGTATGTGATACCGTATTCCATTCTCGCGATAGATGTATCGATTGGTTATATTCGATATAACCTAGATATCGAATCAAGGATTGATCCGATAAGCCGATACATAGGATCCTAGTTGGTTATATGCGATATGACCGGATCGTTAAATCAACTGTTGATTTAATGATTTAATGTATAATTATATATTTGATATATTACTTTGCATTAACTAGTATTGGTTCACTTTAAATGGATTTTCTCACTTGATGTGCAAGTTGTATATGTGATATACTTTTGTGCACATGTTTGTATCATGTTTGATGATACTTGCTCATTTGGTTAAGTGTAAAGAATTAAACCTTGGTTAAGAAAGTGGTTAGGGTTTTTATTTATTCATTCCTTTTTCTTTTTAATTTGGATTAAAGAGAAATGACAAAAGAAAACAAAAGGGTTGCTTTCATTCTTGAAGCTTGTTGAAGCTTCATGAAGCTTTGACCAAAGTGACCACTTTGTCTTCATGCTTAACCCTAACCATTCTTCTAACTTTAGTCAATTCTCTACACCTAACCATGGTTCACATTATGATAAGTATTCATTTTCTTTTTCATTTAATTAACTTATCATAATATTCTATCTTCTTCTTCTTCTTCTTCTTCATCTTCATGAAGAAAACCTTGCCTTCATCAATGGCACCTTGAGAAAAAGAGTGAGAAATCCAATTCTAAAGTGAACCCACCTCCTATTTCTTCACCCTCTACCTCTTACCAAGTAGTATAGGGTGTTTTCTTCACAAGTTTCACAACTTGGTGAAGTTGGAGCTTGAACTTATGATGCCTCGACGTAGATCATCTTCGGCACGAAGCCGACGACCTAGCCCGCCCATTTCTCCGATGAAGCCGACGATTGAGTTCGGGATTCGAGATGGACAGCGAGAGGACGCCTACGTGGAGCTAAGGAAGAAGAGAAACGGATCTACAAAGGTTGTAGCCTCTCTCCTTTAGTTAAGATGTTAACTAGTTTCGGTTTTCGCCTAGAATTCTAGTCGACGATCCGTATTAGGGTTTCTCGGCACCCATAAAATTAGAAATTGGCATGGTTGATGCCTTGTGAGACCTCTATAGTGTGCCTAGGAACCCTATACTGGTATCAGAGCCTAGCTAGAGCCTTAGACGAAGTCTAGACGACGTTTGAAACCCGATTGAACCGAAACCCTAATTCCCGATATGCTCTCTGGACTTTTTCTAAAATCTGGGATTTTTCCATATTAAAAATGCTTTAAAAATTCAGCAGGGAATTCTAAGAATTACGATGCAAAATTTATCCCATGATCTGCTAAAGGCGCGGCGGAACCGCGGCAGAAGCCTGGCTTCTGCGGCGGTTCCGCGGCCATCTGATGACATCATCTGTCCATTTTTGCACAGTAATTCCTATTTTATTATGCTGAATTTTCTGGGAATTTTTTAATTTTACTCAAGAGTTGAGTGTTCTGGGGTTGTATTGGGAATCGACGATTCGATCGGATTATCAAACCTTGTCTATGTGGCTTTCCGGATATTTAAGAATATGTTAAAAGGTTCGACCGGATATAAATACCCAACTTTTCCCCTGCCGGAAAATTTCCAAGTGTTGGATTTTTCTGTGGTTTAAAGACGTTCTGAGTAGTGCAAGTAATGCGATGGTCCCTCTAGAAGACAACAAATCTTAACTTGATTATGTGACCGTCTTGAACTGCCCTTTGAACCTTCGGGTTTGGGGCAGTACGGCGTGCCACATGTGAGGCGTTGGCTTGACCCTTCTACGGCTGGACCGTTGGTACTGAGGCATGAAGTGAATGTCTTTGAACCTATTTCATGTATTGAACGGTTTCGGGAAAACTTGGGTGTTCGAATGTTCGATCGGAAAGTTTAATATTTTCTATTTATCCGGAATGGGATACAATAATTGGAATTCACAAACAGTTATGAGATAACTGAATGAATGTTATAAATCTAGCGGTTTAGTTTCATTTGATATTGAAAAGTGTTTTCGATAATGAGACTAAAATGCGGGGTTTATAACTGTTAGGCATGTGATGTCTAAGTATTTCATTTGATTAGGCATGTGATGTCTAAAGAGGTTGCGGATTCCAACTGTTGTAGTTTTACACTTTCTTTTCTGTGACCGTAAGCGTAATATGTGATATCGCCGGTTTCGTTACTATATGTCAACGACAATTGGGATGCGCATATTTACTTACGTTGATGACATGTGATGTTGTGTGTTTCTGGATATGTTATATTGGATCGTCGTGTTTGAATAGCCGGGGGTTTTTATGTGAGATGAGTGTTTTTTCGTTTTCATTCATGTAAAAACTTGTATGTAATATTCTTTTATTGGGGCACTTCCAGGTTGCGGATGTTGTCACCATTTGTATATTATTTACTTTTCCGCATTAGGATAGACCCAAGGAGGGGAGCACAAGTAACTGGGTTCTGGGGTCCAGTGAGAGACCAACTCGAGGAGTCGAGTCCGGGTCTCCTAACCCTAGAATTGGGAGGGTTGCTTGCCGCTCTCGTAGGGGTCTAGGGTGTGGGATTGGCTATTCATCACGACCGTGGAATCCGTGTTTTATACTGGCTCGTATTGAAAACATGGACGTCCTAGTATATCCAATATTCCATATGATATTTTCTGCTGCGTTATCTGTGATGTGATCATTTGATGTTCTGTGATAGATACAGTATATAGTATATATGATATATTATATAGACGTTGCTTATGTTTTACACCCGCGCTAGCCCTGCCCCACTCTGCCGTTAGTTACCTAACCTAACCTAACGGTGCACGAGGGGACATCCAGGCGAATGCGGATGGCATAAGTGTACGTCATATTTATCTGTGATGTTTAGGTGACTTAAATGATGGGACTTCATTAATGTGGTTAATGAAAGAAAAGAAACCTAAGATGTTGTAGAATCAAATTTTAAACAAAACATGTAGCTACAGTTCTTGCTTTGCATAGCGGTATATATGATATACCCTGCACCTTATTCGATGAGGAAAGGACCGAGATCCCTTCACCGGGAGTGACTCCTTTAGCAATAACTGGCAGATGCTACACACTCGGTTTGACTTTTGATTGCTTCTATAGTTTCTGCTTTGCACAGTGATATATATGATATATCCCGCACCTCATTCGACGAGGAAAGGGCCGACGATCCCTTCACCGGGAGTGACCCCTTTAGCAAAACTAGAAAAGCCTCAAAATCACTCCATTTCAAAACTTCATTTGATTCTACAACGATATCAAGTTCATTACGCTCATGGTTTTTTCTGAAAGAACCCGCGTAGCCCTCCGTCATTTCAGATAGATATTATTTAGTATTCGTGCTATGTTTGTTGACTTAGTCAAGGCATAGTGTATGGTAGCTAAATTATGTTTATCTATAACAACATGAGATGTGATTGGATTAGAGCATTCGCACGGCCTTGTTGACTCAGTCAAGGGTCGTACGGGTGGGTTTAATTCAATCGGGAAATGTACGGGTTGAACTTGACTTGCGATTTATGGTTTGTTGACTTAGTCAAGGTCATAGATCGCTAAGGGCAAAAGCATTATCGGGAATTTCAAGTGTTGAAATTTGCAATGAGATTGCATACCTTCTATGAGATAGTTGGATCCCGATACCCACTGTGAGTAAGAGTTACTCCTGGGAGAGTTTTGCACACTACAATTAGCCGATCAAGTAGGTGTCTAGAAAGGTGTCAACGGGGTTACGCCTCTGGAAAAATGAGGTTTACTTTAATTAGGTCCGTGCGAAAGCACGGGGAACCTCCCTCAAAGTACCGACACTGGCCTGGCTGAAAGATCGACGAAGTTGTAGGGTGTAATTAATCCCGGCTAGTCTTTCCTTTCAGGGTTTGAAGGAAGATTTGATAAAAACCAGTGGGAGCCATCCTGATTAGATAAGATAATAACCAATCTGATCTTGCACGAGCATACGCTAAAGTGTTTTCTTCTCTCTCTCTCTTGGTAGCGACCATTTCATGACTTAATCAAGATAATAATATGGATGTATTGACCGAACCCGCATGTTATACTGCGCAGGGGAACGTTGGACCCGTTCTATCTTATAAATGTTATAAGACTGAACAGGAAACAGGAGAATATCTAGATTCTCACGCCGCCCAAACGGAGAACGTGCATGATGATGCACCTTCTTCGGGTGTGTTTGTTATTGAGAACTGTTTCTCAGTTCACCCTACGTCCTGGGTATTAGATATCGGATCAGGATCCCACATATGTAAGCAGTTACATGGGCTACGGAAAGGTAGAGAACTGGGAAAAGGTGATCATTCCGTTCAAGTAGGGAATGGGGCAAATGTTGCAGCCAAAGCAGTTGGCATATATCACCTGGTATTACCAAATGGTGATACACTAGTCCTGAATGAGTGCTATTATATACCGAACATGATGTACAACATTATATCGGTTTCTTTATTAAGTAAAGAAGGATATAATTTTGTAGTAAATGATAATGTTATGAACATATTCCTAGATCAAAAGTTGATTGCATCAGGCTCGCTACATAATGGCATATTCATTCTCAATCAAAATACAGTCTTCAATAGACAAAACACACACAAGAGGAAAAGCTCAGAAATGAACGAATCCTTCTTGTGGCACTGTAGACTTGGCCATATCAATGAGACACGACTAGCTAAGTTGCATAAGAATGGATATTTGAATTCATTCGAATTATCATCTTATGACACTTGCCATTCATGTCTCAAAGGAAAAATGACCAAAACTCCGTTTACGGGACACGGAGAAAGAGTTACAGAACTCTTGGGACTGGTGCATAGTGATGTATGCGGTCCTATGTCTACACACGCCAGAAATGGTTCTTCCTACTTCATTACATTCACTGACGATCTCTCTAGATACGGGCATGTGTTCCTGTTGAAACACAAGTCTGAAGCTTTTGAGAAATTCAAGGAATATAAGCACGAGGTAGAGAACCAAACGGGCAAAAGTATTAAGATTCTTCGATCTGATCGAGGTGGTGAATACTTGAGCAGTGAATTCCTGGATTATCTAAAAGAGAATGGGATTCTCTCTCAGCTTACTCCTCCTTATACACCACAGCACAACGGTGTATCGGAACGAAGGAATCACACCCTATTATATATGGTGCGTTCAATGATGAGCAATGCTGAGTTACCTATTTCCTTTTGGGGGGTATGCGCTTGAGACAGCCATATACCTATTGAATCTGGTTCCGTCTAAATCTGTACCTACCACACCATATGAGATATGGAGTGGGAAGAGACCATATTTTAAACGAATTAAGATATGGGGTTGTCCGGCCTATGTCAAAAAGCAAAATCCGGACAAACTCGAGGCACGATCAGTCCTTTGCAAGTTTGTGGGATATCCTAAGAATTCTCAAGGATATTTTTTCTACCAAGATGAGGAACAAAGAGTGTTTGTTGCTCAACATGCCACCTTTTTGGAAAGGGAATTTCTTGCAAAAGAAATTAATGGCAAAGAGGTAGAGCTGGAAGAGGTTCCAGCACCACAAACTGCAACTAATGATTTAGTAGAACCAGAGGATTCAGGGGTGCCCGACGTACCCCAGCCTCTCCGCAGATCTAGTAGGGTTTCTCGTCCACCTGAGAGATACTACGGTTTTCTCATTGATGGTGGCAGTGAGGATTGCATCATGGAGGATGATGACCCAACTAGCTTCGAGCAGGCCATCACGAGTGGGGACTCAGTGAAATGGCTGGATGCTATGCGGTCCGAGATGGAATCCATGTACAGCAACAAAGTATGGACTTTGGATGTTGCTCCTGAAGGGGTAAAACCCATTGGGAGAAAGTGGATCTTCAAGAAAAAACTTGGTGTAGATGGGAAAGTGGAGACTTTCAAAGCTAGACTTATAGCAAAGGGTTTTCGTCAAAGACCAGGTGTGGACTATGACGAAACCTTTTCTCCAGTGGATATGCTTAAATCCATCCGAATCATGCTTGCCATCGCTGCATATCATGACTACGAAACCTGGCAAATGGATGTTAAGACCGCCTTTCTAAATGGTGATTTAGAAGAGTGCGTGTACATGACTCAGCCAGAGGGCTTCGTAGACAGTGGGAGCAGCGGCAAGGTGTGCAAGCTGCTTAAATCCATTTATGGATTAAAGCAAGCATCGCGGAGTTGGAACATCTGCTTTGACGTCGTTATCAAAGAGTTTGATTTCGTCAAAAACCCAGATGAACCTTGTATTTACAAGAAGGTGGCAGAGAGTAAGGTTGTCTTCCTCGTATTGTACGTGGACGGCATACTCTTGATAGGAAATGATATTCCTATGCTGCAATCGGTCAAGCTCTTCTTATCACAAAGATTCTCAATGAAAGATCTTGGTGATACCTCCTGCATATTGGGAATTAGGATCTATAGAGATAGATCCAAACGGATATTGGGATTGTCCCAATCCAGGTACATTGACACCATACTAAAAAGGTTTAGTATGGAAGATTCCAAGCGTGGGAACTTGCCCACGATCTCTGGAGTCACTCTCTCCAAAGAGATGTCTCCCAAGACTGATTTGGAGAGAGCTCGCATGCAAGGGATACCCTATGCTTCGGCTGTAGGCTCTATCATGTATGCGATGCTATGTACCAGACCCGATGTAGCATACTCACTAAGTGTAGTGAGCAGGTATCAAGCTGATCCTGGAGAGAATCACTGGACAGCTGTGAAGAGCATTCTCAAGTACTTGCGAAGGACTAAAGAGATGCTCTTGGTGTATGGTAACGGAGAACTCCAAGTGGAGTCCTTTACCGATTCGAGCTTCCAGAGTGATAAGGACGACTCTAAGTCGCAGTCGGGCTTTGTCTTTACCCTTTACGGAGGGGCGGTTAGCTGGAAGAGTTCCAAGCAGGAAACCGTGGCAGACTCAACGATGGAGGCTGAATACATCGCTGCCAACGATGCTGCCAAAGAGGCTGTCTGGATCAAGAAGTTCATTACTGAACTTGGAGTGGTTACATCCATTGAGCATCCAATACCTTTGTATTGCGATAACAATGGAGCGGTGGCTTTGGCCAAGGAACCCAGGTCCCATCAGCGATCCAGGCATATTCTGAGGCGGTATCACCTGATCCGGGAGATAGTTGATCGCCGGGAGATCGAGGTCAGGAGGGTTGACACGAAGAACAACACGGCGGATCCACTCACGAAGGCCATTCCCCAGATACAGTTTGAGAGACTCTTCGGGATGCTCGGTTTGCGATACTACAGCAGCTGGCCCTAGTGCAAGTGGGAGATTGTTAGTTGTATGTATGCCCTAGAGGCCAGTATTGTACAAATGATGTATATTATATTGGATGCTTGGACATATATAGAGATGACTTTCTTGCTCGATATGATAGTATGCTATCTGGTTACTCTTTATCTTAACATGTATACTAGTCTCTTTAAACTGTCTTATGGTTACATGTTGGTAAAGCCCTTAGGATGTGTACTTGACAACCTGGACTATGATGCAGATCATACTAGTGGGGACATGGTAGTCCATAAGTACATCCTTCAAGGTCCCTAGTCGTGGGTGTATCGAGACGGGGCATCGATATACCAGAGTAGACTAGCGTATACGCTTCTCGACCCATGAGATGGGCGATGGATGATCCCATATCCATTGGCGTTTGACATCAGAGATGGTATACGGGTGCTCAGTGGAGACTGGGTACACTGGATGGACTCGCCGAGAACTCCCAGATGGTATTATACCTCACGTCAGATAGCAATTCTCAGGTGACACTTGTACAGGTTAGTCTGTAGACCCGAGATCGTCATAGAGTCTTGTGTGATTCCCACTGTGCTTTGATCTCCACCTTACCACGTCCATGAGGGCGTGCAAAACGGTGGTCTTTGGGTACAGTCCCGAGTCACATGGAGGCAATGAGCGATAGGAGGGGTTTCGTCTCTCCCGGTATTGGGGGTTGATGTTGCGCTGTGCTCGATTGGCCGTAACAGGGAAGTCCTTGGCCAGGGCTGATCAGAGATTTGCTGGTAAGTGTTACCAGTAGTTTCTCGACCCGTTATGAGCCTCACATCGGCACGACTTATCGGTTATTGGGGTCTGACGTTTACCACCCCTAGACTTGATATGCGACATATCAGACGAACATACCGGACTGTATGGTAAGTGTTACTGGTTGGATTCATAGGAGTGTGAGCGGGCTAGCTCGTCGATCTTCTGATCGCTCAATACCCGGATGGCCGTTACGTTTAGCAGACCGCTTGCGGCTTGTGGGTGCTTGATATGATCATCATCTGCTACCGGCGTATTGACGAGTCTTTAGAGTCCTACACAGAGGTTTCCTGGCTCAAGCGAAACGAAATAGGAGCGCATATGAGATATGTGCAGGACCGAGAATAATGCTTGTATGTGATACCGTATTCCATTCTCGCGATAGATGTATCGATTGGTTATATTCGATATAACCTAGATATCGAATCAAGGATTGATCCGATAAGCCGATACATAGGATCCTAGTTGGTTATATGCGATATGACCGGATCGTTAAATCAACTGTTGATTTAATGATTTAATGTATAATTATATATTTGATATATTACTTTGCATTAACTAGTATTGGTTCACTTTAAATGGATTTTCTCACTTGATGTGCAAGTTGTATATGTGATATACTTTTGTGCACATGTTTGTATCATGTTTGATGATACTTGCTCATTTGGTTAAGTGTAAAGAATTAAACCTTGGTTAAGAAAGTGGTTAGGGTTTTTATTTATTCATTCCTTTTTCTTTTTAATTTGGATTAAAGAGAAATGACAAAAGAAAACAAAAGGGTTGCTTTCATTCTTGAAGCTTGTTGAAGCTTCATGAAGCTTTGACCAAAGTGACCACTTTGTCTTCATGCTTAACCCTAACCATTCTTCTAACTTTAGTCAATTCTCTACACCTAACCATGGTTCACATTATGATAAGTATTCATTTTCTTTTTCATTTAATTAACTTATCATAATATTCTATCTTCTTCTTCTTCTTCATCTTCATGAAGAAAACCTTGCCTTCATCAATGGCACCTTGAGAAAAAGAGTGAGAAATCCAATTCTAAAGTGATCCCACCTCCTATTTCTTCACCCTATACCTCTTGCCAAGTAGTATAGGGTGTTTTCTTCACAAGTTTCACAACTTGGTGAAGTTGGAGCTTGAACTTGTGATGCCTCGACGTAGATCATCTTCGGCACGAAGCCGACGACCTAGCCCGCCCATTTCTCCGATGAAGCCGACGATTGAGTTCGGGATTCGAGATGGACAGCGAGAGGACGCCTACGTGGAGCTAAGGAAGTGGAGAAACGGATCTACAAAGGTTGTAGCCTCTCTCCTTTAGTTAAGATGTTAACTAGTTTCGGTTTTCGCCTAGAATTCTAGTCGACGATCCGTATTAGGGTTTCTCGGCACCCATAAAATTAGAAATTGGAATGGTTGATGCCTTGTGAGACCTCTATAGTGTGCCTAGGAACTCTACATCTTTCACTCCAAGGAGCAAGAAGAGAAGGACTTGAAGACCTAGGTATAACCCCCTTTCCGAGTAGCTAATTCATTTAGCTTGTTAGTTAGCTTTGTTTAGCAAAGATCCCTCCTTTAGCATAGTCTATGTTGCCTAGTGTTGTAAAAATCAGTTTTTTCATAACGTTTCCGCCTCCCCGTAAGCACCGGGGTGGGCAACGTGGACTTACAGTGGTATCAGAGCCTAGCTAAACACAAACTAACTAGTTAACAAAGTATTTAGAACTTCGATCGGAAAAAATCGCAAAACATTTTTTCAAAACCCTAAGTTTCTGCCGATTTTTAATCCTGCTCTAAACATAATAAATCATACTTCAAAAATTGGCTCAGGGTTTTTACAGAACACACAAGAAAAACGAGACAGTGAGTCGACCAACTCACCGCGGCAAGAGCATGCTCTTGCCGCGGATCCGCGGCCCAATTGACTCGGCCGTGGGTCGCTTTTCCTGCAGTGTTCTTCTGCTGCTGTTTTGTGATTTTTGATATAGTTTGTTTCTAGCCAGATTTTCCAGAGAACAAGTTAGTTTTTGGGGTGGTCACAAATCCGTATTTTGATCGAATTTCTTTACACTTTGGCTAATGGGTTATATCTGTGATGTGATATATGTATTGAACGTCCGCTAATCGCTATACGTCGATTAGTGGGGGTTATACATATCTGTGATCTGTAATGTTGATGGTTTGTGTATATGAATTCGTTGGATTGTCGCAGATGAATAGCCGGGGGGTTGTGAGATGAGAGTTTTCTTATTCTTTCAATTCTTGTAATATGTAAATTGATGTAATATTATTTGTGTGGCCGCACAACCGGGTCGGGGTTGTATCCGTCATTGTATAATTTATTTTTACTGTTTTTGCTCCTAGGATAGACCTATGGTGGGGTGCACAAACTACCGGGTACCTCGAAGTGCCGAGTGGCCTACTCACGTTGTTGAGGGAGGTTGCTTCACTTCGGATACTTGGCGGGTAGTTTGCCGCACCCGTAGGGGTTTAGGGTGGGGTTTGGCTATTCATCGCGACCGTGTAATCCGTTCTTCGTTACAGGCTCATACGAATTGCGGATTCTTAGTATATCCAATGTATTCATCTGTGATCTGGAATGGCTATCATTGCATGTGACGATTGTTTATATATATCTATATGATATCTATTTAGGCGTTGCTTATGTTTTGCATCCGCGCTAGTCCAGCCCCCGCTCTGTCGTTAGTTAAGTAACCTAACGGGTGATGACGGGACCCCGTGGCGAATGCGGATGGCATAAGCGTACGTCATATTTTCGTTGTTTTCTATAATGGTAGGATTAAATGATGGGATGCATTGGAATTAATGCAAGAAAAAATAAACCAAGTAAAAGTCGTTGGAACACTTTCAAAACCACTCGGTTCTTTTCAAAACCAAATTTTAAATGCGGAGCTTGAGACACTCCTTTTGAAAGCTATCTCGTTCCATCGATTATATCAAGTTCACTACGTTCACGGTTTCGCCAAAACCATTCGTAGCCCTCCGTCGTTTCACATGAATGGTCAATAAGTATTCAAGCTATGTTTGTTGGCCAAAGTCAAGGCATAGTGATTGGTAGCTATTGGGTATTCAAGTGCAGCATAGATAGATGTGTTGGTTTGGGGCATCCGTTCTACCTTGTTGGCAAAAGTCAAAGGTATGTGCGGGTGGGCTCAAATTAACTTGGAGAATGACGGGTAGAACTTGACATGTGACTTATGATTTGTTGGCCAATGTCAAGGTCATAAGAGCATGGGGCAAAAATCCACATCGGGAGTTTCAAAAGAACTGAAACTTGCTAGCGCTGCATACTATTTGGAGTGTGATGATTCAGGATTCCTTCAGTTTTGTCACGCGATGATATTTGGATCCCGATCCTACTGTGAGTATATGCTACTCCTCCGGAACTTTCTCACTTAACGATCAATGCTATAAACCAAGTAGGTATCTAGAAAGGTGTTAGCGAGGCTACGCCCACAGGGAAAAGAGGTTACTTAATTAAGGAACTTCGCGAAAGCGTTGGAAAACCTCCTTCGAAGTACCGACACTGGCCTGGCTGAACGGTTAAGCAAGTATTGTACGGTGAGATTGATCCCGACTAGTTCTTCCTTTATGGTTTGAGGAGGGATTCGAGAGAAAGTGGGAGCCATCCTATTTATACAAATTAAAAACCACTCTAAACTTGCAAAAGCATCATGCTAATGTGTTTCTTCTCTCTCTCCTAATTGCAGCAACCATTTATCATGACTGGACTTAAGTTACTTCTAGATAAAAACATACTGACAAGGCCAAACTACAAAGATTGGCTCAGGAATGTCAAAATGGCAATCACTTATGACAAGTTGGGGTATCTTCTTACCACCAAACCTCCCCTTGTCCCAGGTCCCAAAACCAGTGTCGTGGATAGGGAAATCCGCAAGTCGACAGCGCGAAGTCCAAGTGCCTCGTGCTTGCCTCTATGGACAATGAACATCAGAGGAGGCACGAGAATATGGACCTCGAATCCATATTTCTCCATACAAAAGAACTGTATGGAGAGCAATCCCGTATTGCCAGATACGAAGTGTCGAAGAAGCTGTTTTCGGCGAGATTGGCCGTCAGATCATCGATAGAGGAACACGTGCTTAAGATGATTGGCTACAAAGAGGAGCTCGCGAACCTTGGGACCACGTTGGAGAATGAGCTCTATACGGACTTGATTCTTCAGTCCCTTCCTTCCACTTACGCCCAGTTTATCCTGAACTTCAACTTACAGGAAAAAGAAGTTGAACTTTCAGAGCTCCTCAACATGCTGAGGAGTGCGGAAGGCACCCTACAGAAAGGTAGGGAAACATCCACTTTGTTTATAGGAGGATCTTCCTCTTCTAGATCCAGGGCGAAAGCCAAGGGAAAGAAGAAGTAAACCCCCGCCAAACCGATGGGCGGTGTTAGTAAAGTGGATACGAAGGGAAAGGAAAAAGAAACAAAGGTAGCGGGGAAGCTTGTGGATAAGGAAGAATGATTTTACTGTCACAAGAGTGGACACTGGAAGAAAGATTGCAGGGCTTGGAAGGCCAGAACACAGGATCTGAAGCAAGTTGTGGCTTCAGCTTCAGGTGTGTATGTTATTGAAAACTGTCTATCAATAAACTCTACGTCCTAGGTATTGGATACCGGATCAGGATCTCATATCTGTAATTCTTTGCAGGCGTTGAGAAAGTGTAGGTTTTTGAAGGCAGGTGACATGACCCTCAAAGTTGCAAACGGAGCTAGCATGGATGTTGAGGCCGTGGGGGACTATCACCTGGGAATGTCAGATGGACATGTTTTGGTTTTACGTAATTGCTTTTTTGTACCCAATGCAACTTGTAATATCATTTCTGTATCTTTGATTTCTAAAGAAGGTTATGAATTTGCGTTTGTAAGTAATGTTGTAAACATTCACCTTAATCAAGTTCTGATTGGGTCAGGTACACTAAGCAATGGTATATACGTATTAAACCAACCACAGATTTTCAATGTCCAGAATACACACAAAAGAAAGTCTCCGGAAACAAATCAGACTTTCTTATGGCATTGTAGACTAGGTCACATCAATGAGAGAAGGTTGACGAAGTTACATACAGAAGTATATTTGGATCCGTTCGAATATCAATCATATGCAACTTGTCAATTCTGTCTCAAAGGAAAGATGACAAAGACTCCGTTCACTGGACACGGAGTGAGAGCGAGCGAGCTCTTAGGACTCGTACACAACGACGTGTGCGGTCCAATGTCTACGCATGCACGAAGCGGTTATTCTTACTTCATTACTTTTACGGATGACTTTTCAAGGTACGGATATGTCTTCTTAATGAAACATAAATCCGAAGCCTTTGGAAAATTCCAGGAATATAAGAATGAAATAGAAAAACAAACAGGCAAAAGTATCAAGACACTGGGATCTGATCGAGGTGGTGAATATTTGAGTGCCGAGTTCCTGGATTATTTAAAAGAGAATGGAATTCTCTCTCAGCTTACTCCTCCATACACTCCGCAACATAACGGTGTATCGGAGAGACAGAACCGAACCCTATTGGATATGGTACGGTCCATGATGAGTAATCCTGAGTTACAGCGATCATTCTGGGGATATGCACTAGAATCAGCTGCATACCTTTTGAACCGAGTTCCAACTAAGACTGTGCCTACTACACCATATCAGATGTAGTGTGGGAAGTGACCCTATCTTAATCACATTAAGACATGGGGATGTCCATCTTTTGTCAAAAAGCAGCATGCGGACAAGCTCGAGGCACGCTCAGTACAGTGCAAGTTTGTGGGATATCCAAAGAACTCCAAGGGATATTTCTTCTATTGCGAAGAGAAACAAAAGGTTTTTGTTTCTCGTCAAGCCCACTTCTTGGAAACTAAATTTTTGGAAAATCAGATAAGTGGGAGCGCAGTAGAACTGGAAGAAATTCTAGAACCACGAGCTATTACTGAAATCTTAGTAGAACCAGAGGGTTCGAAAGATCAGGACATTCCTACGCCGCTCCACAGAAGTAGTAGGCAGTCTCATCCGCTCGAGAGATACTACGGTTTTCTCATAGACGGGGATATAGAGGATTGCATCATTGATAGTGATGAGCTGACTAGCTTCTAGCAGGCCATTCAGAGCGTTGACTCGGTAAAATGGCTGGATGCAATGCGGACCGAAATGGAGTCCATGTACACCAACAAAGTATGGACGTTGGACATTGCTCCAGATGGGGTAAAACCCGTAGGATGCAAGTGGATCTTCAAAAGGAAGATTGGTGTAGATGGACAGGTTGAGACCTATAAAGCTAGACTTGTTGCAAAGGGTTTCCGTCAATGACCTGGCTTGGACTATGACGAAACCTTTTCTTCAGTGGCTATGCTGAAATCCATTCGGATCCTTTTTGCCATTGCTGCCTTCCACGATTATGAGATCTGGCAGATGGACGTAAAGACCGCTTTTCTAAATGGAAATTTAGAGGAGTGTGTCTATATGGACCAGCCAGAAGGTTTCATTCAGAGTGGGAGCAGCGAAAAGGTATGCAAGTTGCTTAAGTCCATCTATGGACTAAAGCAGGCATCGCGGAGTTGGAACATCTGTTTTGATGAGACGGTCAAAGAATTTGGCTTTATCAAAAATCCAGATGAACCATGCATCTATAGTAGATTTGTAACGAGAACTGTAGTATTCCTCGTTTTATACGTGGATGACATTCTCTTGATAGGAAATGACATTTCTATGCTACAATCTGTCAAAGGGTTCTTGTCACACAGGTTCTCCATGAAAGACCTGGGTGATGCCTCTTACATTCTGGGGATCCGGATCTATCGTGACAGATCTAAGAGGATATTAGGACTTTCACAGTCCAGGTACATTGACACCATACTGAAAAGATTCAGTATGGAAGATCCAAGCGCGGTAATCTACCGGCTTGTCACGGGATCACCCGCTCCAAAGAGATGTCTCCCAAGACTTATTTGGAAAGTGATCACATGTCTATTATACCCTACGCTTCTGCGGTAGGCTCTATAATGTATGTGATGTTGTGCACCAGACCAGATGTAGCTTATGCACTGAGTGTGGTAACCCGGTATCATTCAAACCCTGGGGAGAAACACTGGATAGCGGTAAAGAACATTCTCAAGTACCTGAGAAAGACTAAGGAGATGTTCTTGGTGTATGGCAGAAAAGACCTCCAGATCGAGGCCTTTGCTGACTCCAGCTTCCAGAGTGACAAGGATGATTCCAAGTCCATGTCGGGTTATGTCTTTACCCTCTATGGAGGGGCGGTGTGTTGGAAGAGTTCCAAACAGGAAACCGTTACTGACTCGATGATGGAAGCGGAATATATCGCTGCTGCAGATGCCGCAAAAGAAGCCGTCTGGATAAGGATGTTCCTAACAGAACTTTAGGTGGTTCCGTCCATTGTTGATCCAGTACCTCTATATTGCGGCAACAATGGGGCTATAGCTTTAGTGAAGGAACCCAGGTCCCATCAGAAATCCAGACTCATCTTGAGGCGGTATCACCTGGTCAGGGAGATCGTGGGTCGCCAAGAGATCGAGGTTCGGAGAGTTGCTACGGAAGATAACACTGCTGATCCATTCAACAAGGCCTTACCCCAGACTCAGTTCGAGCGGCTGATCGAGATGATAGGTCTTCGATACGCCAGTACATGGCCTTAGTGCAAGTGGGAGATTGTTAGTGTATATTCCCTAGAGGCCATTACTGTATCATACTAGCATGTATATTACTTAATGGAAGCTTGGGATATTCACCTTGTATTGACAATCTTGCTTAAGATAGTAGTATGCTACT
Source organism: Agapanthus africanus (assembly GCA_030015575.1). Lineage (NCBI taxonomy): Eukaryota > Viridiplantae > Streptophyta > Magnoliopsida > Asparagales > Amaryllidaceae > Agapanthus > Agapanthus africanus. The sequence goes on along the minus strand of JASDDO010000010.1, from coordinate 200,497,932 downwards.
TGGTTTTTTTCTGCTTTAATGTGTGCTTGTGTTTCTTTTAGCATATCGCCTTTACACATTAGTGGAGACCTTAGGATCTTTGCTTGATTACCAGCGTTGTGATGCCAGTCACACTCGTGGGGGCTGGGTAATCCATAAGCACATCCTTATGCAGGTCCCTAGTCTTAGGACTATCGAGACAGGGCATCGATACTCCGGAGTAGACTAGCGTATGCGCTTCTTATCCCAGCTTGGGAGACGGTCTGTCCCACAGCCGTCAGTACGTCGTACTTGAGATAGTATGCGGGTGCTCGTGAGGTTATGAGTACACTAGACAGGACTCATCGGGAACTGTTGGTTGGTATTATACCTATCGTCATTTTTCAGTTCCCAGGTGACATGAGTTTAGCTTAGTCCGTTGACTTGCACTGTCACTTCGCCTCGAGTGTGTTCCCACTGCACTTTGATTACTACCCTACCACGGCTCAAAGGAGTCGTGCAAACAGGTAGTTTTTGGGTGCAGTCCCGAAGCATTGGAGGCAGTGACGGTTAGACAGGATTCGTCTCTCCCGGTATTGGGGGTTGATATCGCGCTGTGTCTAGGAGAGCCATTACACAAAGTCCCTGGCCAGGGCAAGAGAGATAGACTGGTAGGTTTCCAGTGTTATCTCAGGTGTTCTGGGCAACACTCCGGCACGACTTGTACTGCTAGTAGGGGACTGACGTTTACCGCCCCCTAGGCCCGCCATGCGATGTTCTTAGACGAACAGTTCGGACTGTACGGAGACTGTCACATTCAGGCTCAGTAGGAGTTCAGATGGGTTTATCTCATCAGTCTTCTTATCGGCATCTACCTGGGGACCGTTACGTACAACTAGTGCCGCTTGAGGTCTGTGGTTAAACCTACTGCCAGCGTAGTATCGAGTCTTTAGAGTCCCACACAGAGGGTTATACGCCTTTAGGCAAAATGAGTAGAGGTTGCATGGTTTTGCGACGGGGTTCGTTCACATTCGCGCACTTGTGCACGTTTGGTGTCCGGACAGCTTATACTAGCGGGCTTTGGTTTAAGCCGGATCCTAGTATAAGATTTGGGATTGGTTTTATCTCTTTGTATTGGTGTTCCTCGGAACACGAATACGGGTGTGTATGCACAGTTGAATGAGACAGAGGCAGAGGTTTTTCATTAGGGTTGATGACCATTGTCATTTTCTTAACCCTAATGTTTATGTGTGAAATATGATTTATTAATATTAGTTAATTATAATTGTGCATGGTTAGGGTTGTTGACCATTTGACTATACTTGACTTGTTGACCTAGGTGGACAAGTTGACCATCATCATTCCATATGAAAGATGCCCTTTGATCCTTGCAAAAGCATTTAATGTGAAATGATAATGGTCATTTCTTGATTAACCATCATAATTATCTTTAGCTAATTATCTATTTTTCATAATTCACATATATGTGAGAAGGTTGGATTATTCTTCTCATTCTCATTCTCTCTCCTCCTCTTCCTCTCTCTTTAGCTCTCCCCTCTCATGAGTTGAGAACCATTTGAGCTTGAGATAATCCCTTAAAAAATACTCTCTACTCTTTCTAAGGTCCTAGGTTTAGCACACCAAGCACCTTAGTTACTTCTAGTTTGAGGTTGGAGCCAAAGGTAGAGGCCCTCGGGTGGATCTTTCTTCGGCAAGAGAAGGCGACAAGAAGAACCCGTTCTTTCACTCCAAGGAGCAAGAAGAGAAGGACTTGAAGACCTAGGTATAACCCCCTTTCCGAGTAGCTGATTCTTTTAGCTTGTTAGTTAGCTTTGTTTAGCAAAGATCCCTCCCTTAGCATAGTCCATGTTGCCTAGTGTTGTAAAAAATCAGTTTTTTCATAACGTTTCCGCCTCCCCGCAAGCACCGGGGTGAGCAACGTGGACTTACATCTATATATGATATCTATTTAGGCGTTGCTTATGTTTTGCATCCGCGCTAGTCCAGCCCCCGCTCTGTCGTTAGTTAAGTAACCTAACGGCTAATGACGGGGCCCCGTGGCGAATGCGGATGGCATAAGCGTACGTCATATTTTCGTTGTTTTCTGCAATAGTAGGATTAAATGATGGGACGCATTAAGTTATTGCAAGAAAATAAACCAAAGTTGAGTCGTTGGAACACTTTCAAAACCCACTCGGTTTCTTTTCAAAAATAACTTTTAAACGCGGGGCTTAAGCCACTCCTTTTAAAAGCTATCTCGTTCCATCGATTATATCAAGTTCACTACGTTCACGGTTTCGCCAAAACCATCCATAGCCCTCCATCATTTCAGTTAAATATTCGGTAGTATTCAAGCTATGTATTTTGACCTCACGCCAAGGCATAGTGATTGGTAGCTACCGGAAATTTATCTGTTGCATAGATAGAATGCGTTGGTTTGAGACAGTCGTAAAGCCATTTTGGCCTACGTCAAGGGTAGGTACGGGTGGGTTCAAATTAACCTGGATAATGATGGGAAGAACTTGACATGTGACTTATGACATTTTGACCTCACGCCAAGGTCATAAGAGCATGGGGCAAAAATCCACATCGGGAGTTTCAAAAGAACTGAAACTTGCTAGCACAACATACCATTTGGAGTGTGATGATTCTGGTAGGATTCCTTCAGTTTTGTCACGCAATGATATTTGGATCCCGATCCTACTGTGAGTATATGCTACTCCTCGGGAAATTTCTCACTTAACGATCAATGCTATAAACCAAGTAGGTGACTAGAAAGGTGTTAGCGGGGCTACGCCCCCAGGGAAAAGTGGTTATTTAATTAAGGAACTTCGCGAAAGCGTTGGAAAACCTCCCTCGAAGTACCGACACTAGCTTGGCTGAACGGTTAAGCAAGTATTGTATGGTGAGATTGATCCTGACTAATTCTTCCTTTTTGGTTTGAGGAGGGATTCGAGAGACAGTGGGAGCCATCCTGTTTAGACACATTAAAAACTACTCTAAACTTGCAAGAGCATAATGCTAAAGTGTTTCTTCTCTCTCTCCTAATTGTAGCGTCCAAACATCATGACTGGACTTAAGTTACTACTAGATAAAAACATACTGACAGGGCCAAACTACAAAGATTGGCTCAGGAATGTCAAAATGGCAATCACTTATGACAAGTTGGGGTATCTCCTTACCACCAAAGCTCCCTCTGTCCCACCTCCCAAAACCAGCGTCGTGGATAGGGAAATCCGTAAGACCTGGGAAATCGATTGCGCGAAGGCCAGGTTCCTCGTGCTTGCCTCTATGGACAATGAACATCAGAGGAGGCACGAGAATATGGACCTTGAATCCATATTTCTTCATACAAAAGAACTGTATGGAGAGCAATCCCGTATCGCCAGATACGAAGTCTCGAAAAATCTGTTTTCGGCGAGATTTGCCGTCGGATCATCGGTAGTGGAACACATGCTTAAGATGATTGGCTTCATTGAGGAGCTCGCGGAACTTGGGACCACGTTAGATAACGAGCTCTACACGGACTTGATTCTCCAGTCCCTTCCTTCCACTTACGCCCAGTTTATCCTGAACTTCAACTTACAAGAAAAAGAAGTTGAACTTTCAGAACTCCTCAATATGCTGAGGAGTGCAGAGGGCACCCTACAGAAAGGTAGGGAAACATCCACTTTGTTTGTAGGAGGATCTTCCTCTTCTAAGTCCAAGGCGAAAGCCAAGGGAAAGAAGAAGAAAGCCCCCACCAAACCAAGGGGCTGTGTTAGTAAAGTGGATACGAGGGGAAAGACAAAGGCAACAAAGGTAGCGGGAAAGCTTGTGGGAAAGGAAGAATGCTTTTACTGTCACAAGAGTGGACACTGGAAAAAGGATTGCAGGGCTTGGAAGGACAGAACCCAGGATCTGAAGCAAGTTGCGGCTTCAGCTTCAGGTGTGTATGTTATTGAAAACTGTCTATCAATAAACTCTACATCCTGGGTATTGGATACCGGATCAGGATCTCATATCTGTAATTCTTTACAGGCATTGAGAAGGCGTAGGGTTTTGAAGGCAGGTGATATGACCCTCAGAGTTGCAAACGGAGCTGGCATGGATGCTGAGTCCGTGGGGGACTATCACCTGGGGTTGTCAGATGGACACGTTTTGGTTTTGCGTAATTGCTATTTTAAATGCAACTTGTAATATCATTTCTGTATCTTTATTATCTAAAGAAGGTTATGAATTTGCATTTGTAAGCAATGTTGTGAACATTCACCTTAATCAAGTTCTGATTGGGTTAGGTACATTAAGCAATGGTATATACATATTAAACCAACCATAGATTTTCAATGTCCAGAATACACACAAAAGAAAGTCTCCGGAAACAAACCAGGCTTTCTTATGGCATTGTAGACTGGGTCACATCAATGAGAGAAGGTTGACGAAGTTACATACAGAAGGATATTTGGATCTGTTCGAATATCAATCGTATGCCACTTGTCAATCCTGTCTCAAAGGAAAGATGACAAAGACTCCGTTCACTGGACATGGAGTAAGAGCGAGCGAGCTCTTGGGACTCGTACACAGCGACGTGTGCGGACCAATGTCTACACATGCACGAAGCGGTTATTCTTACTTCATTACTTTTACGGATGACTTTTCAAGGTACGGATATGTCTTCTTAATGAAACATAAATCCGAAGCCTTTGGAAAATTCCGGGAATATAAGAATGAAGTAGAAAAACAAACAGGCAAAAGTATCAAGACACTGAGATCTGATCGAGGTGGTGGATACTTAAGTGCCGAGTTCCTCGATTACCTAAAAGAGAATGGAATTCTCTTTCAGCTTGCTCCTCCATACACTCCGCAGCATAACGGTGTATCGGAGAGACAGAACCGGACCCTATTGGATATGGTACGTTCCATGATGAGTAACGCTGAGTTACCGCGATCATTCTGGGGATATGCGCTAGAATCAGCTGCATACCTTTTGAACCGAGTTCCAACTAAGACTGTGCCTACCACACCATATGAGATATGGAGTGGGAAGAAACCCTATCTTCAATATCTGAAGATCTGGGGATGTCCAGCTTTTGTCAAAAACTAGCATGCGTGTTAGTTATATGTATTCCCTAGAGGCCATTACTGTACATACGATGTATATTGTAGTGGATGCTAGGACATATATAGGGAGGACTTTCTTGCACGACGTGGTAGTATGCTGTCTGGTTGTACTTTGTCTTAACATGTACTCTGATTGTCTCTATGTTACATGTTGATAAAGCCCTTAGGATATGTACTCGACAATTGGGACTATGATGAGATCATACTAGTGGGGCCACGGTAGTCGACGAGTACATCCTATAACTGTTCCTAGTCGAGGGTGTATCAAGATAGGGCATCGATACACCAGAGTAGACTAGCGTATACGCATCTTGACCCATATGATGGGCGATGGATGATCCCATATCCATCGGTGTTTGACATCAAGGATGGTGTACGGGTGCTCAGTGGAGACTGGGTACACTGGACGGACTCATCGAGAACTCCCAGATGGTATTATACCTTACGTCAGATGGCAGTTCTCCGGTGACACTGGTACAGAGTAGTCTGTTGACCCGAGATCGTCATAGAGTCTTGTGTGATTCCCATTATGCTTTGATTTCCATCATACCACGTCCAAGAGGGCGTGCAAAAAGGTGGCTTTTGGGTACAGTCCCGAATCACTTGGAGGCAATGAGCGATAGGAGGGGATTCGTCTCTCCCGGTATAGGGAGTTGATGTTGTGCTGTGTTCGATTGGCTATAACCGGAAATCCCTGGCCAGGGTTGCTGAGATTTACTGGTAAGTGTTATCAGTAGTTTCTCGAACTGTTATAGACCTCATATCGACACGACTTATCGAGCTACTAGGGTCTGACGTTTACCACCCCTAGGCGAGATATGCAACATATCAGATGACGAGACCGGACTGTACGAGAGTGTTACTGTTTTGATTCACAGGAGAATGTATAGGCTTGCTTGTTGATCTTCTGAGCGCTCAATACCTGGGTAGCTGTTACGTTTAGCTGACCGCTTGCAGCTTGTGGGTGTTTGATATGATCATCACCTACTGCCAGCGTATTGACGATTCTTTAGAGTCCTACACAGAGGTTTCTTGACTCAGGCAAAACGTAGTAGGGGCACATATGTGATATGTGCGGGACCGAGGATAATACGATATGAGATACCGTATTCTATTCTCGCGATATTTGATATCAACCGGGTCATCGGATCAAGTGTTGATTCGATGAATCGGTACGGATAAATATTAGTCGGTTATATGCGATATAGCCGGATTGTCGGATCAAGTGTTGATTCGATAATTTAATATATAATAATATATATGATATATTAAATTACATTAACTAATATTAGCTCACTAAAAGATTCTTTTTCTCACTCGGGTAATACATTGATATATATGCGATATATGTTAATTGTATTATTTTATTTTGTTACGATAAATATTATATATGTGATATATAATATTGTAACATGATATGATAACTAATGCAACATGTTTAGTAGCGTTTAAACATGATTAGGGTTTGGATTAGGGTTAACACTTCTAGTTGATTCTAGAAGCTTTTCTTTTTGTCATGATAAAGATATTTTGTTATGACTCATGCTTTAACCCAACCCAAACCCTAACCCTAGTTAATTCTCTACATGAGTTTAGTTGACCATGGTTGCATTATTCATCATATTAATTCTTTCTATTCATCACAAAAAAAAAATTCAATCATATTGTTCATCTTCTTCCTTCTTCTTTCTTCATGGAAAAAGCTTACTAGCTTTTTCCAAGTGATGAATAAATATGAGAAAAAGATAAATAAAGAGAGCAAAAATTCTACTTCATCATCCTCATCTTCCCTTGCCATTTAGATGAGGGTGTTCACATCATTTCATGAGTGTTAGCTTGTGTTAACGAAACTTCAAGGTAGATCATCTTTGTATCGAAGATCGGAAGCAAAGATTGCATCTTTCTCTTCGTGGAACCTCTCGAGAGTCCGGAACCCGATGATCGCAGCGAAGGGACCACAACACGGAGCATACGAAGTGAAGGACCGGATCTACAAAGGTTGTAATCCCTCTCACTTAATGTTAAAGTTGTTAACATGTTAGTTTTCGCCTAATCTCTAGTTTAAAGATCCGTATTCGGGTTGTTCGGCACGGCTAAATTTTTAATCGGGCATGGTTGATGCCTCGTAGACCCTTGTGCGCGTGCCTAAAAACCCTACAGTGGTATCAGAGCCAAGCTAGAGCTTTAGGCGAAGTCTAGACGAAGTTTAAAGTCCGATCGAACCCGGAAAACCCGATATACCCTAGTTTCTGGAAATTTTTCAAAACTGTGATTTTTTCCAAATTAAAAATGCTCAAAAAATTCAGCAGGGTATTTTAGGAATTACTGTGCAAAACGACACTTTGAATCATTCAAAGCGCCGCGGAACCGCGGCCAAACTAGGGTATTGGCAGCGGTTCCGCGGCAGAACTTGGGGATTAAGAGTTAGTTTTTGCACAGTTATAACCGTTGGTACTTGCTGATTCTTCTGGGAATTTTTATTTTTCACTCAAGTGTTGAGTTTTCTGGGTTGTATTGGGGACTGGTAGATTCGATCGGATATTTTAACTTTGTTTAGTTTGTCCGGATAAGTTTAGAAACTGTTAAAAGGTTCAAACGGATATCAATAACTCACTTTTTACCCTGTCTGAAATTTTTTCAAAAGTTGGAATTTTTCTCGAGTTTAAGAACGTTCTAAGTCGTGCAAGTAACGCGGTGGACCCTCTAGAAGACAACAAACCTTAACTCGATTATGTGACCGTCTTGAACTGCCTCTGAACCTTAGGGTTTGTGGCAGTACGGTATGCCACATGTGAGGCATTGGCTTGACCCTTTTACGGCTGGACCATTGGTACTGTGGCATGTAATGGATGTTTTTAAACTGATTTCAAGTGTTGAAATATATTGGGGAAATCTTGGGTGTTTGATTATTCGATCGGAAAGTTTAACATTGTCTATTTATCTGGATTGTGATATAATATTTGGAATCCACTTGTTGTTATGAGATAACTAATTTGAATATTATAAACATAGCAGTTTAGTCTCAAATGATCGGTTGCCACGGAATTTTGATGTGATCAAAAGTCCGTCGCAATCACGTAGCGTACGCGGATATTCGCCGGATAAACTTAATAGACAGCTACACTTCTTAGCCCCGACCAAGTGACTGTAGGAGAACCCCGTCGCCGAAAGCATCCGTTCGGGTGCTCGCGGCAGCGGTGTTCCGCCTTAGTGCACTTCGTCGACGGCATCTGGGGGTGCGGCCGTCTACTAAAGTTTGCGACGAGCATTCGATCAGGACGTCGGGAATCTTGTTGAATTCCCGGCTTGACATTGAAAAGAGTTTTCGATAAAGAGACTAAAATGCGGGGTTTATAATTGTTAGGCATGTGATGTCTAAGGAATTCATTTGGTTAGGCATGCGATGTCTAAAGAGGTTGCGGATTCCAACTATTGTAGTTTTACACTTTCTTTTCTGTGACCGTAAGCGTAGTATGTGGTGTATCGCCGGCTTCGTTGCTATACATCAACGACAATCGGGATACGCATACTTGCTTACGTTGATGATATGTGATATTATGTGTTGCTGTGATATGTTATATTGGATCGTCGCGTTTTGAATAGCCGGGTGTTTTATGTGAGATGAGAGTTTTTTCTTTTTCATTCATGTAAAATTCATTTGTATGTAATATTCTTTTATTGGGGCACTTTCAGGTTGCGGAAGATGTCACCGTTGTATATTATTTACTTTTCCGCATTAGGTAGACCCAAGGCGGGGAGCACAAGTAACCGGGTTCTAGGGTCCAGTGGGAGATCATCTCGAGGAGTCGAGACCGGGTCTCCTAACCCTAGAATTGGCAGTATTACTTGCCGCTCTCGTAGGGGTATAGGGATGTGGGTTTGGCTATTCATCGTGACCGTGGAATCCGTGTTTTATACAGGCTCGTATTGAAAACACGGACGTCCTAGTATATCCAATATTTCATATATGTTTCTTCTGCTGCAATGTTCTGTGATGAGATCATATTACTGCCTGAGACGAATGTTTATATTATATATATGAGATATATGTTATATTGCAGATTTCGTTTCACATCTGATGCTTGTGAAGCATAACAAAATGAGACTTCATTAATGAGATTAATGAAATAAAAGAAACCTAAAGATGTTGTAGAAACTTGTTTAAAAACTGGTAGCTCTAGTTCTTGCTTTGCATCGCGGTGTTCCTTGTAGAACATCCAGCACCTTATTCGATAAGGAAAGGAGCGAGATCCCTTCACCGGGAGTGACTCCTTTAGCAATGACTGGCAGATGCTACAACCCTCGGTTTGTCTTTTGATTGCTTCTATAGTTTCTGCTTTGCATAGTGATATTTGTGAAATATCCTGCACCTTATTCGATGAGGAAAGGGCCGACGATCCCTTCACCGGGAGTGACCCCTTTAGCAAAACTAGAAAAGCCTCAAAAACACTCCATTTAAAATCACTCGATTCTATAACAATATCAAGTTCATTACGCAAAAGGTTTTCTTAAAAACCTGTCGTAGCCCTCCGTCATTTCAGATAAGTACTAGTTAGTATTCGTGCTACGTTTGTTGACTAAGTTAAGGCGTAGTGTGCGGTAGCTGATTAGTGCTTATCTGTATAAGCATATGATGCGATTCGATTAGGGTAGTCGTGCGACTTTGTTGACTATGTTAAGGGTCGTGCGGGTGGGTTTAATTCAATCGGGAAATGACGGGTTGAACTTGACTAGCACTTATGATTTGTTGACTATGTTAAGGTCATATAGCTGCTAGGGGTAAAATATTATCGGGAATTTCAAGTGTTGAAATTTGCAATGAGATTGCATACCTTCTATGTGATAGTTGGATCCCGATACCCGCTGCGAGTAAGAGTTACTCCTGAGAGAGTTTTACACATTACAATTAGCCGATCAAGTAGGTGTCTAGAAAAGTATTAACGGGGTTACGCCTCTGGGAAAACGAGGTTTACCTTAATTAGGTTCGTGCGAAAGCACGGGGGACCTCCCTCAAAGTACCGACACTGGCCTGGCTGAAAGATTGGCGAACTTGTAGCGTGTAATTAATCCCGGCTAGTCTTTCCTTTTAGGGTTTGAAGGAAGATTTGATTAAAACAGTGGGAGACATCCTGATTAGATATATTAGATAACCAATCTAATCTTGCAAGAGTATACGCGGAGTGTTTTCTTCTCTCTCTCTCCAGGTAGCGACCATATCACGCCTTAATCAAGATAATAATACGGATATATTAACCGAACCCGCTTGTTATACTGAGCTGGGGAACGTTGGTCCCGCTCCAACTTATAATTGTTATAAGACAGAGAAGGAAATTGGGGAATACCAGATTTCCTGTGCCGCCCAAACGAAGAAAGTGCATGCTGATGCATCTTTTTCGGGTGTGTTCATTACAGAGAACTGTTTCTCAGTATCCTTTACGTCCTGGGTATGTGATACCGGATCAGGATCCTGCATATGTAATCTATTACATGGGCTACAGATAGGTAGAGAACTGAGAACGGGTGATAAGTTTCATGAGATAGAAAACGGTGCAAGTGTTGCAGCCAAGTCTGTTGGTCACTGTCACCCTGTATTACAAGAATACATTGATTCTGAACAAATGTTATTAGATACCGAACCTGATATACAAAATCATATCAGTCTCTTTATTAGTAAAGAAAGGATATAATTTTGTATTGTTGGATAATGTTTTGAACATTTCCTATATCAAGAGTTGATCGGTTCAGGCACGTTATCTAAAAGCATTGTCGTTCTAAATCAAACTACAGTTCTTAGTATACGGAACACACACAAGAGGAAGAGTTCAGAAATGAACGAATCCTTCTTGAGGTATTGTAGACTAGGTCATATCAATGCGACCCGACTAGCTAAGTTACATATAGATGCATATTTAAATTAGTTTGAATTTACATCTTGTGAAACTTGCCGGTCATGTCACAAAGATATGATGACCACAGCTCTGTTTATTGGAAACAGAGAAAGAGTTAGTGAACTCTTGGGATTGATACATGTTGATGTATGTAAAGTCCCCTGTCTACACATGCCAAGAAAGGTTCTTTATACTTCATTACATTCTCTAATAATCTCTCAAGATTCAGACATGTGTTCTTGTTGAAACATAAGTCCGAACCTTTTGAGATATTCACAGAATGTAAGTCAGAAGTAGAGAACCAAAATACGGGTAAAAGTATTATGTCCTTTGATGTGATCAAGGAAGAGAATACTTTAGCACGGAATTCCTGGACTATTCTAAAGGAGAATGAGATTCTCTCTCAGCATTACTCCTCCGTATACACCATAGCACGATGGTATATCGGGGCGGGCAAACTCACCCTATTAGATATGGTGTGCTCTATGATGAGTACTACTGAGTTTCCTATTTCCTTTTGGGAGTTATGCACTTGAGAAGCTGCATACCTATTGAATAGGGTTCAAATCAAATCAGTTGCCTCCCACTTCATATGTGATATGGAAAGGGAAGAGCCCATATCTTAAGTTGGTTAAGATTTAGGTTGTCCGGCCTATGTCTAAAAGCAAAATCCGGACAAACTCGAGGCAAGGTCTGTTATGTACAACTGGAAAGGTTCCAGCTATACAAAATGCAGCTGATGATTTGGTAGAACCAAAGGATTCAATAGTTTCCAACGAACCTCGGCCTCTCCGCCGATCAAGTAGGGTTCCTCACCCACCTGAGAGATACTTCGGTTTCTCTATGACAGTGGGAGCGAGGATTGCATCATAAGATGATGACCCAACTAGTTTCGAGCTGGCCATCAGGAGTGGGACTATGTAAGAATGGATGGATGCTTATCGATCTGAGATGGAATCCTTATACACCAACAAAGTATGGACTTTGGTTGCTTTATCTGAAGGGTTAAATCCCCATCAGGAGCAAGTATATCTTGAGAAGATTACTTGGTGTACATGGAAAAGTTGAAACTTTCAAAGCTATGCTTAAGTCCATCCAGATCCTACTTGCCACTGCTACATTCCATGACTACGATATCTGGTCGTTGGGTGTCATGACTACTTTTCTAAATGATGTTTTAGAAGAGAGCGTCTATAAGTACACAGCCAGAGGGCTTCGTAGACAGTGGGAGCAGCGGAAACGTGTGCAAGATGTTTTATATGATAAAACAGGCATCGCGGAGTTGGAACATCTGTTTTGATGTGGTAGTCAAAGAGTTTGACTTCATCAAAATGGTAGATGAACCTTGTATATACAAAAAGGTAGTATGGAGTATGGTGGTGATCCTCGTAGAGTACGTGGATGACATACTCTTGATAGGGAAGGAGTTTCCTATGCTACGCTCGGTCAATCTCCGCTTATCACGACGATTCTCCATATAGGATCAAAGCGATACCTCCTAAATCCTGTGTTTTTGGATCTATGAGATAGATCTAATTGGATGTTAGGATTCTCACTAGTTGTAGTAAGATGGTATCAATCGATCCTAGGGAGAATCACTGGAAAGTTTTCAGGGTGATAAAGACGACTGGATGTCAGTCGCAGGCTTTGTCTTTACCCTCAGTGGAGGGACGGTATGTTGGAAGAGTTCCAAGCTAGATACCGTGACATACTAGATGATTAAAGGCAAGATACATCGTTACCAAAGATGCTACCAAAGAGGCAGTCTGGATATATATAAGTTCATGAGATGAACTTGGTTCCTACCATTGTGTGACAATGGAGTTGTGGCTTATGCCAAGGAACCACCGTCCCATCAGAAATCCAGATATAATTCTTAGGCAGTATCACCTGATCATGGAGATGGTTGATCTCCAGGGAGATCGAGGTTAGGAGAGTAGACACAGAGGACGACAGCGCGGATCCACTCACAAAGGCCTTTTTCCCAATAGAGACTTTTTATGGGATGGTTGAGTATGAGATACTTCAACCGCAGCTAATTGTTGGGTATGCGATACCACAACAGATGGCCCTAGTGCAAGTGGGAGATTGTTAGTTATATGTATGCCCTAGAGGCCATTACTGTACATACAATGTATATTGTAGTGGATGCTAGGACATATATAGGGAGGACTTTCTTGCTCGACATGATAGTATGCTATCTGGTTGTACTTTGTCTTAACATGTACTCTGATTGTCTCTATGTTACATGTTGATAAAGTCCTTAGGATATGTACTCGACTACTGGGACTACGATGAGATCATACTAGTGGGGCCACGGTAGTCGACGAGTACATCCTATAACTGTTCCTAGTCGAGGGTGTATCGAGACAGGGCATCGATACACCAGAGTAGACTAGCTTATACGTATCTTGACCCATATGATGGGCGATGGATGATCCCATATCCATCGGTGTTTGACATCAAGGATGGTGTAAGGGTGCTCAGTGGAGACTGGGTACACTGGACGGACTCGCCGAGAACTCCCAGATGGTATTATACCTTACGTCAGATGGCAGTTCTCCGGTGACACTGGTACAGAGTAGTCTGTTGACCCGAGATCGTCATAGAGTCTTGTGTGATTCCCACTGTGCTTTGATTTCCATCATACCACGTCCAAGAGGGCGTGCAAAAAGGTGGCTTTTGGGTACAGTCCCGAATCACATGGAGGCAATGAGCGATAGGAGGGGATTCGTCTCTCCCGGTATAGGGAGTTGATGTTGTGCTGTGTTCGATTGGCTATAACCGGAAATCCCTGGCCAGGGTAGCTGAGATTTACTGGTAAGTGTTATCAGTAGTTTCTCGAACTGTTATAGACCTCATATCGACACGACTTATCGAGCTACTGGGGTCTGACGTTTACCACCCCTAGGCGAGATATGCAACATATCAGACGACGAGACCGGACTGTACGGGAGTGTTACTGTTTGGATTCACAGGAGAATGTACAGGCTTGCTTGTTGATCTTCTGAGCGCTCAATACCTGGGTAGCTGTTACGTTTAGCTGACCGCTTGCAGCTTGTGGGTGTTTGATATGATCATCACCTACTGCCAGCGTATTGACGATTCTTTAGAGTCCTACACAGAGGTTTCTTGACTCAGGCAAAACGGAGTAAGGGCACATATGTGATATGTGCGGGACCGAGGATAATACGATATGAGATACCGTATTCTATTCTCGCGATATTTGATATCAACCGGGTAATCGGATCAAGTGTTGATTCGATGAATCGGTACGGATAAATATTAGTTGGTTATATGCGATATAGCCGGATTGTCGGATCAAGTGTTGATTCGATAATTTAATGTATAATAATATATATGATATATTAAATTACATTAACTAATATTAGCTCACTAAAAGATTCTTTTTCTCACTCGGGTAATACATCGATATATATGCGATATATGTTAATTGTATTATTTTATTTTGTTACGATAAATATTATATATGTGATATATAATATTGTAACATGATATGATAACTAATGCAACATGTTTAGTGGAGTTTAAACATGATTAGGGTTTGGATTAGGGTTAACACTTCTAGTTGATTCTAGAAGCTTTTCTTTTTGTCATGATAAAGATATTTTGTTATGACTCATGATTTAACCCAACCCAAACCCTAACCCTAGTTAATTCTCTACATGAGTTTAGTTGACCATGGTTGCATTATTCATCATATTAATTCTTTCTATTCATCACAAAAAAAAAATTCAATCATATTGTTCATCTTCTTCCTTCTTCTTTCTTCATGGAAAAAGCTTACTAGCTTTTTCCAAGTGATGAATAAATATGAGAAAAAGATAAATAAAGAGAGCAAAAATCCTACTTCATCATCCTCATCTTCCCTTGCCATTTAGATGAGGGTGTTCACATCATTTCATGGGTGTTAGCTTGTGTTAACGAAACTTCAAGGTAGATCATCTTTGTATCGAAGATCGGAAGCAAAGGTTGCATCTTTCTCTTCGTGGAACCTCTCGAGAGTCCGGAACCCGATGATCGCAGCGAAGGGACCACAACACGGAGCATACGAAGTGAAGGACCGGATCTACAAAGGTTGTAATCCCTCACACTTAATGTTAAAGTTGTTAACATGTTAGTTTCCGCCTAATCTCTAGTTTAAAGATCCGTATTCGGGTTGTTCGGCACGGCTAAATTTTTAATCGGGCATGGTTGATGCCTCGTAGACCCTTGTGCGCGTGCCTAACAACCCTACAATGCGGACAAACTCGAGGCACGCTCAGTACTGTGGAAGTTTGTGGGATACCCAAAGAACTCCAGGGGGTATATCTTCTATTACGCAGATGAACAAAAGATCATTGTTTCTCGTAATGCCCATTTTCTGGAACACCAGTTCTTAAAAAAGGAAATTAGTGGGAGCGAAATAGAACTGGAAGAAATTCCAGAACCACAGACTATTACTGAAAACGTAGTAGAACCAGAGGGTTCAAAAGAACATGACATTCCTACGCCGCTCCGTAGGAGTAGTAGGCAGTCTCATCCGCCCGAGAGATACTACGGTTTTCTCATAGACGGGGATAGAGAAGATTGCATCATTGATTATGATGAGCCGACTATCTTCCAGCAGGCCATTCAGAGCGTTGACTCGGTAAAATGGATGGATGAAATGCGGACCGAAATGGAGTCCATATACACCAACAAAGTATGGACGTTGGACGTTGCTCCAGATAGGGTAAAACCAGTAGGATGCAAGTGGATCTTCAAAAGGAAGATTGGTGTAGATGGACAGGTTGAGACCTATAAGGCTAGACTTGTTGTAAAGGGTTTTCGTCAATGACCTGGTTTGGACTATGACGAGACCTTTTCTCCAGTGGCTATGCTGAAATCCATTTGGATCCTTCTTGCCATTGCTGCCTTCCATGATTATGAGATTTGGCAGATGGACGTAAAGACCGCTTTTCTAAATGGAAATTTAGAGGAGTGTGTCTATATGGACCAGCCAGAGGGTTTCATTCAGAGTGGGAGCAGCGGAAAGGTGTGCAAGTTGCTTAAGTCCATCTATGGACTAAAGCAGGCATCGCGGAGTTGGAACATCTGTTTTGATGAGACAGTCAAAGAATTTGGCTTTATCAAAAATCCAGATGAACCATGCATCTATAGTAGATTTGTAGCAAGAACTGTCGTATTCCTCATTTTGTACGTGGATGACATTATTTTAATAGGAAATGACATTCCTATGCTACAATCTGTCAAGGGTTCTTGTCACACAGGTTCTCCATGAAAGACCTGGGTGATGCCTCGTACATTCTGGGGATCTGGATCTTTCGTGACAGATCTAAGAGGATATTTGGACTTTCACAGTCCAAGTATATTGACACCATACTGAAAAGATTCAGTATGGAAGATTCCAAGCATGGCAATCTACCGGCTTGTCATGGGATCACCCTCTCCAAAGAGATGTCTCCCAAGACTGATTTGGAAAGGGATCGCATGTCTATTATACCCTACGCTTCTGCGGTAGGCTCTATAATGTATGCGATGTTGTGTACCAGACCAGATGTAGCTTATGCACTGAGTGTGGTAAGCCGGTATCAGTCAAACCCTAGAGAGAAACACTGGATAGCGGTAAAGAACATTCTCAAGTACCTGAGAAGGACTAAGGAGATGTTCTTGGTGTATGGCGGAAAAGACCTCCGGATCGAGGCCTTTACTGACTCCAGCTTCCAGAGTGACAAGGATGATTCCAAGTCCATTTCAGGTTATGTCTTTACCCTCAATGGAGGGGCGGTGTGTTGGAAGTGTTCCAAACAGGAAACCGTTGCTGACTCGACGATGGAAGCGGAATATATCGCTGCTGCAGATGCCGCAAAAGAAGCCGTCTGGATAAGGAAATTCTTGACAGTTCTTCAGGTGGTTCCGTCCATTGTTGATCCAATACCTCTGTATTACGACAACAACGGGGCTATATCTTTAGCGAAGGAACCCAGGTCCCATCAGAAGTCCAGACACATCTTGAGGCGGTATCACCTGATCAGGGAGATCGTGGGTCGCCAAGAGATCGAGGTTCGGAGAGTTGCTACGGAAGATAACACTGCTGATCCATTCACAAAGGTCTTACCCCAGACTCAATTCGAGCGGCTGATCGAGATGACAGGTCTTCGATACGCCAGTAAATGGCCTTAGTGCAAGTGGGAGATTGTTAGTGTATATTCCCTAGAGGCCATTACTGTATCATACTAGTTTGTATATTACTTAATGGAAGCTTGGGATATTCACCTTGTATAGACAATCTTGCTCAAAATAGTAGTATGCTTCTTGGTTTGTTTCTACTTTAATGTGTACATGTGTTTATTTTAGTATATCGCCTATACACATTAGTGGAGCCCTTAGGATCTTTGCTTGATTACCAGCGTTGTGATGGCAGTCACACTCGTGGGGGCTGGGTAATCCACAAGCACATCCTTATGCAGGTCCTTAGTCGTAGGACTATCGAGACAGGGCATCGATACTCCAGAGTAGACTAGCGTATGCGCTTCTCATCCCAGCAGGGGAGACGGTCTGTCCCACAGCCGTCAGTACGTCGTACTTGAGATAGTATGCGGGTGCTCGTTAGGTTACGAGTACACTGGACAGGACTCGTGGGGAACTGTTGGTTGGTACTATACCTATCGTCAGTTATCAGTTCCCAGGTGACATGAGTACAGCTTAGTCCGCTGACTTGACACTGTCACTTCGCCTCGAGTGTGTTCCCACTGTACTTAGATTACTACCCTACCACGGCTCAAAGGAGTCGTGCAAACAGGTAGTAGTTGGGTGCAGTCCCAAGCACTTGGCGGCAGTGACGGTTAGACATGATTCGTCTCTCCCGGTATTGGGGGTTGATATCGCGCTGTGTCTAGGAGAGCCATTACACAATGTCCCTGGCCAGGGAAAGCGAGATATACTAGTAGGTTTCCAGTATTATCTCAGGGTATTCTGGGCTACACTCCGACACGACTTGTACCGCTATTAAGGGACTGACGTTTACCTCCCCCCTAGGCCCACCATGCGATTTTCTCATACGAACAGACCGGACTGTACGCAGATGGTCATATTCAGGCTCAGTAGGAGTTCAGATGGGTTTCACCTCGTCCGTCTTCTTATCGGCATCTACCTGGGGACCGTTACGCACAGCTAGTGCCGCTTGCGGTCTGTGGTTAAACCCACTGCCAGCGTAGTTTCGAGTCTTTAGAGTCCCACACAGAGAGCTATTCGCCTTTCGGCAAAAGAGTAGAGGTCGCATGGTTTTGCGACAGGGTTCGGTCATATCCGTGCACTTGTGCACGTTTAGTGTCCGGACAGTTAACACTAGCGGGCTTTGGTTCAAGCCAGATCCTATTGTACATTTTGGGATTGGTTTTATCTCGTTTGTATTCGTGTTCCTCGGAACGCGGATACGGGTGTGTATGCACAGTTGACAGAGAGACAGAGGCAGAGAATTCTCATTGGGGTTGTTGACTGTTGACTTTTGCTAAAACCCTAATGAGAATATGAAATATGATTACCAATAATATTAATTAAGTATTATTGTGACATGGTTGTTGAAGGGTTGACTTTGTTGACTTATTGACTTTGTTGACCGGTTGACTAGGTTGGACTAGTTGACAATCATCTTTACAATGGCTATCATTTCATGGCAAAGACTTTTGCTTGCTTGTTTCTTTTTGCAAAATGAGTGCATGAAATGATATGGCCATTTTGACTTGAACCATCACATAATACTCAATTACTATTATGGGTTATGATTTTTTTGGATTATGAGAGCAAGGATGGCAAAAGTCTTGCTCATTCTTTCATTTCCTTTCTCTCTCATGCTTGAGCTCTCCCTCTTCCTCTTGCTCTCTTTCTAGTCTATGGTTAACTTATCTCATGTGTTGAGAAGCAAGAACCATAGAGATAAAACCCAACACACTCCTCTACTCATCCTAGTTCACAAGGTTTAGCAAACCAAGTGTTCTAGTTTCTTCTAGTTTGAAGTGAAGCCAAAGGTAGAAGCTTTCAGGTGGATCCATCTTCGGCACAATGAGACGACGAGGAGAGAACCATCCGACCACCACAAGGAGACTAAGAGAAGGAGTTCAAGTTAAGGTATAACCCCTAACCGAGTAGGTAAAACTCTTGTTAGGATTGTTAGATAGTTGTTTAACAAAGATCCGTATTTTGAGTCCATGTTACCACCAAAAGAAAAATCGTTTTTCATCATTTCCGCAAGCCCGTAAGTACCGGGAGAGGTAACGTGGACTTACATTTTGCTCTCAAAAACTCATCAAAAATCCACAAATAATCCTTTAAACTCCAAATTAAATTCATACCCATTAATCCTTAAGCCTAATCTTGCTTTGATCTTCAAGAAGAGCATAATTTTGGAGGGTTAATTTTGGTGATGTTGCTAATATTGAGATCTTGTTTATGAGGTATAAATCAAAACCCTAATCTTTTAAATTGTTGCTTAATTCTTAAGCTTGCTTAATTAAGTTCTAATTATAGCTTTAAAGTTCATGTGTAATTAATTCATGTTAATTATTATGAAATCAAGTTAGGGTTTTGATGTGTTTATGTTGTTAAGCAAGATGTGTAGACTTGGAAAAGTTAAGTATATTGTGAAAATGATAATTGTTATTTTTCCTAATCGCCTTATTAAGCTTAATCGCAAACTAGGTTTTTCTAACTCATTTTTGAGAAAGATAAAAATTATGGATATGGTTTGGATAACTTAGTTATGCTTATTGGCGATGTTTACGATCGCTAAAATTGTTAAATTTCTAGACTTGTGCTAAATTGAGATAAAATGATATAACTGCTTACTAGCTTTTCGGTAAAATTTGACGTGGGTTTTAAATGAAAATGGAGATGACGTAAATATTAATACCTGCGATATTTATTGTGTTTGTAAATGCGTATTGGTATTATTGGGTTTTTAATGTGGCAGTTTTCATGTATAGCGACCCTATTTAGGGTTTCGGCTATGTTTACGGTATTTGGATTCTTGGTTTTGAGTTTTGGATGTTGTACTTGGTCGTTGGATGTTTGTACGTTAACGACAAGTGTAGTTGATTGTTTTGCATGTGTAGGCTATAGGTTCTAACCTATGAGCGCACCGTGTGCCGTTTTGGATTTCGGAATTTGATGTTAATAGCGTTGCGAATTCATATTGATTGTAGGTACCTTCGCGTGGATTCCGAGATGACGAAGCGCATCGACTATGGCTAAGCGAGGTGTTTAGCAGGTGAGTAGATTTATATCTACCGGGAAAGTCGGGTGGATGGCGTATAGCACCCCCGCAAATATTGGATTGAAAGATCGTTTGATTATTATATCCTGATAATGAGATACGACTGATATGATTGTAAGTTTTGCTAGATAATATGATAGAAGTGAACACTAGTGAACATATTGGTTTAGGAGAACATGAAATGATAACTGAATCATGATAAATACGATTTCGGAAGGGGACGAATGTGATGTTCTTTAATTGTGATGTGAGATATTAATATGATGAACGAGTATGCAATGTGATATGATGACTTAGTGTGATATGCCATTATATGGATTCGAGTCGATACGTGATTGTTGATACCTTTGTAGGTCCCCTGATACGAGATTGACATGGATGTGACCTGAGAGATAGGTATATATTTTTATGGATAATGATTTCATAATGAGTGATATGCCGTACGAGACATAGATCCGTACCCCGATGTTGTATAGGTTGATAGAATCCCTATTTGTTAATGCCGTTGTACGTTAGATTACCGTACGCGATGACTTTTACCTGTCGATTTATCCATACCCTTGAGTAGAGGATGCCGTACGATGGATTGTACCGTACGTGATGTTGTGAGGCTGGATGTCGATTGATAGATTCACCGACTCGGTCTTGTTGATATTTATACCATATAAAATTTGATTCATTATATGCATTATGCTGCATTCATGCTATTCTCATTGCATTCTTATACCTGTGCTAGTACACTACACCATTATCCATGATGCGTATGTTACACTTACACAGATTGCCGGTGCACACACTTCTTCATCGATAATTGCTATGTCACTTACATAGTAGAATTGCTATATCATGCTATGATATACTGCCATGTTCATATCACTATGCTAGGTTGCATGATATATTGACATGTACACCCACATATTGCTACAGCTACATGTACATCATGCATGCATACTGACATGTACACCCACATATCTCGCTACAGTTGCATATATCCCTAAGTGGTATTGCATTGACATGTGATATTGAGACGTTGACTATCGTGCCATTGCACTTATGAAATGCATCATACATACTTGATTACATGTAGATACTTATACCTTCCTACAGTTACATGTACACTTCATATGATGTTGCACTTGTTTTTGGAGGATTTGGGAACCGCAAGATATATTTTTAAAGCTAGATTCATTTAAAAGGGCGGTTTTCCCTTTATATGCTCATATTGATGTTTTATGTTGCATATATCAGTTTTATATGGATTTTACGCATTGAGATATGGATTTCATGTGATTTATGGACTTGAGAACCGTGGGGTATTTTCAAGAAACTATGTATTGTTTGAAAACCCGGTTTCTCTTGATATGATATTTTGATGCGTCCACCATAAGATTTCTCGGTTCTGAGATTTGTGATATATACCCGATGCGAGGAGTGTAGTGGGCTGTGTGCAGGTACATAGTGGAGCCCGGTACGGTTCCCCTCGGCAAGATGATCGCAGATGATAGGCGATGAGCCTGGAAAGCGGCGAGTACCTACCGGTGATAGTATTTTGACTCGGCGGTTATCGTGGGGATACCGACCGGAGTGATGTACTGTCACGACCCGCAAGGTACGGAACGTGACTGGCACTTAAGTTTACGAAACGTCTCAGGACGTCCGTAAAATAAGTAAGCCAAAGCCCAGAAAACCAAAACCAAATAAGCAAAAGAGTGAAGAGAACCCAATCAATTGAAAACGAGTTTATCAAATAAGTCATATAAAACCCTTTTCAAAAACAATATCAATTTTTCCGAAAATTTCGGCAGAGTCTCCTTTGTAAATACTGGCCCCCAAAATGGGTACAACAAAAATATATATGAATCCAACAAATAAGGCATCCCCAAGCGGGAGCTAGCTCTTCGCCACAAGGCGGTCACAAATCCCACGCAATGTAAAGCAACAACATGCGAAATAATCATAAGGAAGCATGAGAAAAACAGCATGTCGACTCAAGTGAGCTCGACCCCAAAATACAGCATAAAAAGACCACAAATCTCACAGTCTCATCTCTAGGTCAATATACAACAATACTGGTAGGTACAGTAGATGGAGTGCACTAGATACAAAGAATATATAAGGTGGTACAAAAATAATGATATAACCTACCTAAGAGCAAAACCTCGATTCCAGGCAAAAGAGGTAAAAGAAACAAGTGCGCCCGCCGCTACTGTATTGACGGAGCGGACCTGCAAAAGGCTGTGGCACAACAGGGGTGAGTTGCCAACTCGTAAGTAATAAATAACATCTACACAGGCTATCGTATGCATGCACACAAGCATCCTAGCATCTAAATACAAGTAAGGCAGGACATAATAGCAAGTATGTACGCAATATGAATATACTAGCTGGTATGAATGCAATGCGAATCAACTCGTGATCTGAATGTGTAAGTATAAGAAATCATGTTTTTTTTCAGTTTAGGAATCTCTTTTGAAATACCAGCACAATACCAATATAATCAACAAGAACCTGTGTCCAGCAACGACACCTCAAAACTATCACAAATCTCATATATCCATGTCATAGTATCTCTGGCCTCAGCCATCCGGCTGACCCAGCTCAATATCAAAATCTCATCATCTCGCGGCCACGGTCGGTATCCTCTGGATATCCGCCGTGCCAAACAGTCACCGGTAGGTAATCCGTCCCCTGCCAGGCTCAACGTCAACACCATATTCATCTTGCCCCGGGTACCATACCGGGCCCACCATGTACCCATGACGGTTCCTCCACTCCTCGACACGGATCTCGAAAACCACAGCAAACTCATGGTGGACGACACTTTACATCATTAGAAAACCGCAATTTTGCATATTTTAAAAAGGGTAATAAGTTTTAGAAATTTTGCGGCTTTCCCCCGAAATACAGAAATATCATAAATCTCAAGAAATCATCATGAATGAATACGTCAATGATAATGAATGAATATGGTATCAATAATCAAGTTGCGATGTATGATTAATAGACCAGGCATGAACAAATAATATGATGAGGCACATGCACATGAATAGCAATCCTACGATTTCATTTTAAGGAATTAAAAGCAATAGCACATGTTTAAGTATCAATTATAGTAAAAGGTTTCAATTTAAAGGTTATCTAGTGTGGTGGCATGGCAATTACCAGGGTGTGTGTGTAATCATGAATAGTGCTCGTGCTGCATATAAAAACCCTGGCAATGGTGCATGTGTCCTATAGAATGGGTTCGTATATGTATGTCAATATAAGGCATGAATGTAGCAAATAATAATACAAGTATCAAACCCCTAATTACTAATATTACTAAGAATCTTTTTAAGCTACTAAACTATCGGGCGACTTGCCCCATCCAACGATAGTCCCCCGTAGATGTTACATCTACTCACTGGAATCCCTAGCTAGTCACGTCCAATAACCGCTTTCCTCTTTCGAGCCGCGTCTGACGTCTCCGCGACCGAACCTGGAATTACATCAATACCAAACATAAGGTTACATATCAAGAACGACGCAAAACCCAAACGAAGATACTAACGTTCATAAGCTAGGTACAACGTGCACAGGTGCGCGGAACGCACTCGAAAATCGCAAAACTAACTAGAATCGTCGATTAGGTCGCCCGGAAAAACTGAAACCCGAACACTCAAAATCCGCACTCACACATCCTAAAAGTCATAGGATACGCTAAAAATGTCATCAAGACATCGCAATTAATTCATCACAATATTGTAATAAAAACTAGTAAGCTAGAATTGCAATTTGGAACAAACATCGAAAATTAGCGACAAAGTTAACACAATCCAACACAACAATCCAAACTAACCCACTAGCTAGCCATTACACTAATTTTAAACCATTAACTATGCATCAAACCATAATTCCAACACAAACCCTTCTCTTGATTTTTGGCAATTAGCAACAACAATGAAAATTCCACACAAGTTAACTTAGATTAGCATAACATCAAGCCATTTAAGTAAAGTAACCTTATAGATTGGTTAAGTAAACAACTAGATAGCTAATTAGCTTTAATTAACTAAATAATGGTTTCTAAAAACCCTAGTTTAACTCTAACCATAAACCTTTAAAAACTAGATTAGAAGCTAACACTAAATTAACACTAGATTTTAGCCCAATTAGCAAGTTAACCACTTAGATTAAGCTAACAAAATAACTAGGTAACAAAATAGCTTAATTAATCTCTTAATGGTGTTCTAAATCCTAAATTAATTTCAACCCACAAACTTTAAAAAAAACTAGTATGCAAATAGCACTAAAATTAACACTAAAACAATTTTCAAAGTTCTAATTAGCACACTTTAAACTACAATTTAACCCAAGATTGAAATTATACCTCACAAGCCCAAACCCTATGTTGCTAAAGCCTTCCAAGATGCCATCTTTCACCAAGATTTGAACTAATTTGGGTTTGTGAAGAGAGGGAATAAGGTTTTGCTTTGAAATTGTGAAGGATTTGTTGATTTTTATTGAATTTTGATGCAATTTTTTAAAGAAAATGAGAGAAAAGAGAAGGAAAATAATGGAAATGGGGGGGGGGAGCTGGTCTCGGCCAGAAGAGGGAGAGGGGAGTGGTGTGGGCTTGCTAAATCTTTCACAAGTCAAAGCCATTTCATATCCAAAGTACACCATACCTTAATTACAATATTTTAATCCTTTTCAAAACAAATCATTCACCACAATAGTTAAAGTCAAATGGAGGGGGATGGGGCTGCTGCAGGAGTGGTGGGGCCGGCCTTGGGGTGTGGGGGTGAGTGGGAGAGGTTACAAAAAGAATTTCATGCAAAAAGACCCCCACAAGTCCAAAATTGCAAGTTTTAGCTTAAAATTCAATAAATTCGTTTTCCATATTAAAAATTTGTTAAAACTTAAAATAAATTACTAAAAATTTATGTTACAACTAGATTTTAATTAACATGATTTTAAAGCTTAAATTTATCCCATTTAAATTTGTATTTATCGCTAATTTAATGTATTTTCTTACCGGCTTAAAATAATATTGAAAAATTAGGGAAAAATTAGGGAAAAATTTTAAACGACCAGAATTTCATAATTAACTCATTTTCTACTAAAAACTAGCAATTACCTATCCAAATTAGGTATAATTAGTCCTAAACTGCAAAATAACAAAAAGGACGGTTTTCGGAAAAATACCGAATTTTCACCGATTTTCAGGAAAACTACAAAAAGACTTTTCAAGGCGTTACAATTTTCCCCCCTTAAAGAAATTCGGTCCCCGAATTTAAAAATATAACTACGCGTACATTCAAAGAGATGGGGATAATTCTTCCTCATCTCGCTCTCGGTCTCCCAGGTGACCTCCTCGCTGCTCGGGCTACGCCAAAGGACCTTGACGGTTGGTATAATCTTCGATCTCAACTTCTTCACCTGTCGATCCAGGATGGCCACCGGCTGCTCTGCAAAAGAAAGGTCGCGCTCTAGCTGGACTGTCGGGTGCTGAATCGCATGCGAAGGGTCGTGAAGGTACTTGCGGAGCATCGAAACATGGAAGACGGGGTGAACATCGGGAAAGCTGGGTGGAAGGGCCAAACGATATGCAACAGCGCCAACACGCTCGAGGATCTCGAAGGGACCTACGAATCTCGGGCTAAGCTTTCCTTTTCGCCCAAATCGCATCACGCCCTTCATCGGAGAGACTCTCAGAAAAACATGGTCGCCAACTGAGAACTCTAATCTGCGACGGCGCCTGTCCGCATACGATTTCTGCCTGCTCTGAGCCGCTCTCATCCGGTCTCGGATCAACTGTATCTTCGCTGTCGTCTCCTCAACAAGCTGCGGCCCCAAAATACTGCTCTCGCTGAGCTCTGTCCAACAGACGGGCGATCTGCATCTCCTCCCATACAATGCCT
The DNA here is from genome assembly GCA_030015575.1 of Agapanthus africanus. Lineage (NCBI taxonomy): Eukaryota > Viridiplantae > Streptophyta > Magnoliopsida > Asparagales > Amaryllidaceae > Agapanthus > Agapanthus africanus. The sequence goes on along the minus strand of JASDDO010000010.1, from coordinate 200,471,809 downwards.
CGAAAGGTGCCATCTGAATAGTATCCTGGAAGCTGTTGTTGTAGGAGAACTCCACTAGAGGTAAATGACGATCCCAGCTACCGCCGAAGTCTAAAACGCACGCTCTGAGCATGTCCTCGATAGTCTGAATGGTCCGCTCTGACTGTCCGTCGGTCTGCGGATGAAACGTTGTGCTGAAGCTCAAACGAGTGCCCAAAGCTACCTTAAGTCTCTGCTAAAGTCGGCTGGTGAACTGGGTGCCTCGATCTGACACGATACAAGTCGGTACGCCATGCAACCGCACGATCTCGTCGATGTAAAGCTGGGCATACTGAGCGAAGCTGAAAGTCGTCTTCACTGGCAGGAAGTGAGCCGCTTTCGTCAATCGATCTACTATCACCCAGATGGAGTCATACCCTCGACTGGTCCTGGGTAGACCCACAACGAAATCCATCGAAATCTGCTCCCATTTCCACTCAGGAATGGGTAACGGCTGTAGCTCTCCTGCGGGCCTCTGGTGCTCGGCCTTGACTTGCTGACAACTCAGGCATCTCGATACAAACTCCGCAATGTCCCTCGTCATTCCGTCCCACCAGTAGGTCTCTCTCATATCATGGTACATCTTGGTGGAACCGGGGTGGACACTATACACTGATCGGTGTGCCTCCTCAAGAATGTCGCGCCACAATCCATCAACACCTGTTACGCACAGTCTAGATCCATATCATAAAATCCCCTGATCGTCAATCACGAACTCGGAAAATCTGCCCTGTCCCATCTGTGCCATGATCTCTGAGCAACGGTCGTCACTGCGCTGTGCCTCATATATACGGTCAAGCAACTGTGGGCGTGCACGAACATGCGCGAGCTGTCCCCCTGTCTGAGTGAACTCGAACTCAACTCGGCTGTCGCATAACATCTGCCAATCTGCTGACGACTGCCTTTGCACTGCGCGCAAAAAGGATAGACTACCCCCGGGCCTCCTGCTCAAAGCATCTGCCACTACATTCGCCTTGCCCGGGTGATATAAGATCTCGCAGTCGTAGTCTTTCACCAACTCCATCCAACGACGCTGTCTGAGGTTCAGGTCTCGCTGCTGAAATATGTATTTTAAGCTCTTGTAATCAGTGAATATATGACACGACTCGCCGTATAGGTAATGTCGCCAAATCTTCAGTGCAAAGACCACTGCAGCCATCTCCAAATCGTGAGTGGGGTAGTTCTGTTCATGCTTCTTCAACTGCCGAGAAGCATATGCGATCACCCGGCCATGCTGCATCAATACGCATCCTAATCCCACTCGCGAAGCATCACAGTAGACCACAAATCCGCCTGATCCCGAAGACAAAGATAATACCGGCGCCGTAGTCAAACAAGTCCGTAGCGGCTGAAAACTGCGCTCGCACTCCTCTGTCCAAACGAAAGGAACTCCCTTCCGGGTCAAACCGGTCAAAGGTGCAGCTATACGGGAGAAGTCCTGAACAAAACGCCTGTAGTAGCCTTTCAGGCCTAGAAAACTACGGATCTCAGTAACCGATGTAGGTCGGGGCCACTGCTGAACAGCCTCAATCTTCTTCGGGTCCACACATATGCCGTCTCTCGTAACCATGTGACCCAAGAATCCGACGCTGTCCAGCCAGAATGCACACTTGGAGAACTTTGCGAACAGCTGGTGCTCCCTCAGAGTCTGTAACGTAATCTGCAAGTGCTGCTCGTGCTCCTCTCTGCTCCGGGAGTACACCAAGATATCGTCGATAAACACGATGATGAACAAGTCAAGATACGGCCTGAATGTACGGTTCATCAAATCCATGAATGCTGCTGGGGCGTTGGTGAGTCCGAACGACATCACCAAAAACTCGTAGTGGCCGTAGCGCGTGCGGAAAGCTGTCCTCGGTATATCCTCTTGTCGAACTCGCAGCTGATGGTATCCTGATCGCAAGTTGATCCTCGAAAAATACCCCGCACCCTGAAGCTGGTCGAACAAATCATCAATGCGTGGCAACGGATATCTGTTCCGAACGGTAACTTTGTTCAGCTGGCGGTAGTCGATACATAAGCGCAAACTTCCATCCTTCTTCTTGACAAATAGGACCGGAGCACCCCACGGAGAAACACTAGGTCGAATAAGCCCCTTCTCTAACAAATCCTGCAACTGATCCTTCAGCTCTCGAAGCTCTGCCGGGGCCATCCGATAAGGCGGTATAGAAATAGGCCCCGAGTCGGGAATCAAATCGATGCAGAACTCAACATCGCGCTCAGGTGGTAGCCCGGGTAGCTCATCAGGGAAAACATCAAGGAACTCACAAACAACCGGGACCCGGTCCAATGGAACCTCTGTAGCTCGAGTATCAGAAATATACGCTAAGAATCCTTGACAAAATCTTCCGCAAGAGCTGACCAGCGCGAAGAGACGAAATCAAGCTGGGAAGGGTGACGCTGCGGTCTCCCTGAATAACAAGGACTGGCTCTCCCGGAAAGCTAAATCTGACTGCCTTCTCACGGCAGTCCACCGAAGCATAACAAGTGGCTAGCCAATCCATGCCCAGAAGCACATCAAAGTCCAACATATCGAGGAGAATCAAATCAACCGATGAATCCCTCTCCCCGATACGAACGGAACACAAACGAAAAACAAAACGAGCGACAAACGACTCGCCTACCGGAGTAACAACAACAAGCGGGTGATCTAACGACGACGACTCACGGCCCAACATCGGTGCAAAGTGTGTAGAGACGTACGAATGTGTGGAACCTGGGTCAAATAATACCCGTGCGTCGAAAGAACATACGGATAAGGTACATGTCACAACGGTATTGGATGCCTGCGCATCCTGCGGTGTCAAAGCAAAAACTCGGGCCTGTCATCCACCGATAGCGGGCTGACCTCGACCTCGGCCTCTGCCTCCTCGTCCTCTCTGAACAGGACCGCCGCGTCCACGGCCTCTGGGTGCACCTAACTGGCGTGGAGCATCGCCTGGGGTAGGATGTAGGGCTCTCTGAGGAGGGGGTGGTGATGGTGGTAGGGTCACATGCGGAACTGTCGCTGCTCCCTGTCGTCTCACCGGACAGTCTCTGACAAGATGGTGCGGACTCCCGCACCCAAAACACCCTGGTGACGGCTGCTGTCCCTGGGGATAAGAACCATATAACTGTCCCCGTCTAAATCCTCTGCCAGGACTATCTCTCGGAAAAAATCTGGCGCGCTGCCTCTGAGACGGTACATCGGTGCGAATCCTCTTCGGCCCAGAAACGGCCGAAGTCTGTGATATGCGTGCCTCCATCCGTAATGCCGTATCCATAGCAGCTGAATAAGTGTCGTAGTGCTGGGCGCCAATGGCAAGATATAGCTGGGCATCAAGTCCCTGTACGAACCTCTTCACCATCTTCTCTTCGGTATCCACCAAATACGGAGCATATCGGGATAACTGTGTAAACTGGATGTCATACTCAGACACCGTCATCCCAGGTGTCTTGACTAAGGCCTCGAAGCTACGAGCTCTGGCGTCACGAACGCTCTCTGGGAGGAAACGAGCTAGAAAGACCCCTGTAAACTCGGCCCACGTCATAGGCGGTAGACCTGCAGCTCGACCTCTCAAGACTGACTCCCACCATGTCTGCGCGAGACCCTCTAGTCGGAAACTCGCAAGCTCTACCCATCGATCATCCGAACATCTCAGCGAACGGCAGATCCTGGCTAAACTGTCAGGAACGTCTGTGGGTCCTCCGCTGCCTCGGTGCCGGTGAATACTGGAGGTCTCAGCCTCATGAAATCCTGTAGTGAAACCGGGATGGTCACGGCGGTAGTAGTAGAAGCAGGTATCATAGCAGTCTGGGATGTAGTAGGTGCGTCATCCGGCCTCGGTGTACGACTAGCTGCAACTAGGGATCCTACCATCTGACGTACTGCATGCCTCCCATCATCTGTCGCAACTCCTCCATACCAGTCTCGAGCCTATCCATACGTCCTGGGAAAGGTGGATCGGTCTGTCCCTGCGGCGTAGGCATACCACCCTGCTCAGTCCTAGTCTCGGACGAGCCAGCTCGAATCTCGTCTCGGGCGGCAGCCCTCTGTGCCCTCGTAGCCTTCGGCGGCATAGTGGTTGTTACAGGAAAACGGATAGTAAGAGCAGTGCAATAGGATCATAGGATACACGGAATTGAAGAAGGAATTTCAAGCAAGTATATCCTAAAGTCACTTAGGCGGAGTACCGTATCGGAAGTATGCCGCGGACATACACACGCTACGTTACCCTACTTAAGTCACTTACTCCATCTACCAAGGGTCATCCTACACTCAAAAAGGTAAAACCTATCGCTCTGATACCAACTTTGTCACGACCCGCAAGGTATAGAACGTGACTGGCACTTAAGTTTACGAAACGTCTCAAGACGTCCGTAAAATAAGTAAGCCAAAGCCCAGAAAACCAAAACCAAATAAGCAAAAGAGTGAAGAGAACCCAATCAATTGAAAACGAGTTTATCAAATAAGTCATATAAAACCCTTTTTAAAAATAAGATCAATTTTTCCGAAAATTTCGGCAGAGTCTCCTTTATAAATACTGGCCCCCAAAATGGGTACAACAAAAATATATATGAATCCAACAAATAAGGCATTCCCAAGCGGGAGTAGCTCTTCGCCACAAGGCGGTCACAAATCCCACGCAATGTAAAGCAACAACATGCGAAATAATCATAAGGAAGCATGAGAAAAACAGCATGTCGACTCAAGTGAGCTCGACCCCAAAATACAGCATAAAAAGACCACAAATCTCACAGTCTCATCTCTAGGTCAATATACAACAATACTGGTAGGTACAGTAGATGGAGTGCACTAGATACAAAGAATATATAAGGTGGTACAAAAATAATGATATAACCTACCTAAGAGCAAAACCTCGAGTCCAGGAAAAAGAGGTAAAAGAAACAAGTGCGCCCGCCGCTACTGTACTGACGGAGCGGACTTGCAAAAGGCCGTGGCACAACGGGGGTGAGTTGCCAACTCGTGAGTAATAAATAACATCTACACAGGCTATCGTATGCACGCACACAAGCATCCTAGCATCTAAATACAGGTAAGGCAGGACATAATAGCAAGTATGTACGCAATATGAATATACTAGCAGGTATGAATGCAATGCGAATCAACTCGTGATCTGAATGTGTAAGTATAAGAAATCATGTTTTTTTCCCTTTAAGAATCTCTTTTGAAATACCAGCACAATACCAATAGAATCAACAAGAACCTGTGTCTAGCAACGACACCTCAAAACTATCACAAATCTCATATATCCATGTCATAGTATCTCTGGCCTCAGCCATCCGGCTGACCCGGCTCAATATCAAAATCTCATCATCTCACGGCCACGGTCGGTATCCTCTAGATATCCACCGTGCCAAACAGTCACTGGTAGGTAATCCGTCCCCTGCCAGGCTCAACGTCAACACCACATTCATCTTGCCCCGGGGTACCATACCGGGCCCACCATGTACCCGTGACGGTTCCTCCACTCCTCGACACGGATCTCGAAAACCACAGCAAACTCATGGTGGACGACACTTTACATCACTAGAAAACCGCAATTTTGCATATTTTAAAAAGGGTAATAAGTTTTAGAAATTTTGCGGCTTTCCTCCGAAATACAGAAATATCATAAATCTCAAGAAATCATCATGAATGCATACGTCAATGATAATGAATGCATATGGTATCAATAATCAAGTTGCGATGTATGATTAATAGACTAGGCATGAACAAATAATATGATGGGGTACATGCACATGAATAGCAATCCTACGATTTCATTTTAAGGAATTAAAGGCAATAGCACATGTTTAAGTATCAATTATAGTAAAAGGTTTCAATTTAAAGGTTATCTAGTGTGGTGGCATGGCAATTACCAGGGTGTGTGTGTAAGCATGAATAGTGCTCGTGCTATATATAAAAACCCTGGCAATAGTGCATGTGTCCTATAGAATGGGTTCGTATATGTATGTCAATATAAGGCATGAATGTAGCAAATAATCATACAAGTATTAAACCCCTAATTACTAATATTACTAAGAATCTTTTTAAGCTACTAAACTATCGGGCGACTTGCGCCATCCAACGATAGTCCCCCGTAGATGTTACATCTACTCACCGGAATTCCTAGCTAGTCACGTCAAATCACCGCTTTCCCCTTTCGAGCCGCGTCTGACGTGTCCGCGACCGAACCTGGAATTACATCAATACCAAACATAAGGTTACATATCAAGAACGACGCAAAACCCAAACGAAGATACTAACGTTCACAAGCTAGGTACAACGTGTACAGGTGCGCGGAACGCACGCGAAAATCGCTAAACTAACTAGAATCGTCGATTAGGTCGCCCGGAAAAACTGAAACCCGAACACTCAAAATCCGCACTCACACATCCTAAAAGTCATAGGATACGCTAAAAATGTCATCAAGACATCGCAATTAATTCATCACAATATTGTAATAAAAACTAGTAAGCTAGAATTGCAATTTGGAACAAACATCGAAAATTAGCGACAAAGTTAACACAATCCAACACAACAATCCAAACTAACCCACTAGCTAGCCATTACACTAATTTTAAACCATTAACTATGCATCAAACCATAATTCCAACACAAACCCTTCTCTTGATTTTTGGCAATTAGCAACAACAATGAAAATTCCACACAAGTTAACTTAGATTAGCATAACATCAAGCCATTTAAGCAAAGTAACCTTATAGATTGGTTAAGTAAACAACTAGATAGCTAATTAGCTTTAATTAACTAAATAATGGTTTCTAAAAACCCTAGTTTAACTCTAACCATAAACCTTTAAAAACTAGATTAGAAGCTAACACTAAATTAACACTAGATTTTAGCCCAATTAGCAAGTTAACCACTTAGATTAAGCTAACAAAATAACTAGGTAACAAAATAGCTTAATTAATATCTTAATGGTGTTCTAAATCCTAAATTAATTTCAACCCACAAACTTTAAAAAAAACTAGTATGCAAATAGCACTAAAATTAACACTAATACAATTTTCAAAGTTCTAATTAGCACACTTTAAACTACAATTTAACCCAAGATTGAAATTATACCTCACAAGCCCAAACCCTATGTTGCTAAAGCCTTCCAATATACCATCTTTCACCAAGATTTGAACCAATTTGGGTTTGAGAAGAGAGGGAATAAGGTTTTGCTTTGAAATTGTGAAGGATTTGTTGATTTTTATTGAATTTTGATGCAATTTTTTGAAGAAAATGAGAGAAAAGAGAAGGAAAATAATGGAAATGGGGGGGGGGGGAGCTGGTCTCGGCCAGAAGAGGGAGAGGGGAGTGGTGTGGGCTTGCTAAATCTTTCACAAGTCAAAGCCATTTCATATCCAAAGTACACCATACCTTAATTACAATATTTTAATCCTTTTCAAAACAAATCATTCACCACAATAGTTAAAGTCAAATGGAGGGGGATGGGGCTGCTGCAGGAGTGGTAGGGCCGGCCTTGGGGTGTGGGGGTGAGTGGGAGAGGTTACAAAAAGAATTCCATGCAAAAAGACCCCCCACAAGTCCAAAATTGCAAGTTTTAGCTTAAAATTCAATAAATTCGTTTTCCATATTAAAAATTTGTTAAAACTTAAAATAAATTACTAAAGATTTATGTTACAACTAGATTTTAATTAACATGATTTTAAAGCTTAAATTTAGCCTATTTAAATTTGTATTTATCCCTAATTTAATGTATTTTCTTACCGGCTTAAAATAATATTAAAAAATTGAAAAATTAGGGAATAATTTTAAACGACCAGAATTTCAAAATTAACTCATTTTCTACTAAAAACTAGAAATTACCTATCCAAATTAGGTATAATTAGTCCTAAACTGCAAAATAACAAAAAGGACGGTTTTCGGAAAAATACCGAATTTTCACCGATTTTCAGGAAAACTCCAAAACGACTTTTCAAGGCGTTACATGTACGGACATGACGTCAGGGCCAGTCATGGTGACATCACCTGAGTTTTGAGGATTTACGTGTCGATGCTAGACACGGGTATTCATGATGTTTCGGGTGTCGGTGATAGACACCCAGGTTTCCATGATTGTGATGTGGCATTGATGGACACACATTCTTTGATATCCTCATATTTACCTGCATATGCTTGTATGATATTTACATGCAGGAGTTGTTGTGTCAGTGGTTGACACGTGGACGGATTCACTGCATACATGCATTGATTTTATTGTTGGACGAGATCCACCTGCATACATGCATTGATTCATTGTTGGGTGATATACACTTGCTGTTAGGCATTTATATTGTGTTGGCACATATGCAGATACGGTCACCCTAGATATCATAGTATTACCTTTATGATATAGTTGACCTAGGAATCGTTGTTTATTTTGATTTCTACCTGTTGAAGTTTTCTACTTACGAGTTGGCAACTCACCCCCGTTGTGCCACAGTTCTTGCAGGTTGTCCGCTTGGATCAGTAGCGGTATCGCTGGCACACAGCTTGCTTTCGGGTGATTTGTTTTTGTAGGTGGTACATGTTGGATCGTGCCCCTCTCGTACTTATTAGTTATATGTATTCCCTAGAGGCCATTACTGTACATACGATGTATATTGTAGTGGATGCTTGGACATATATAGGGAGGACTTTCTTGCTCGACATGATAGTACGCTATCTGGTTGCTCTTTATCTTAACATGTACTCTGATTGTCTCTATGTTACATGTTGATAAAGCCCTTAGGATGAGTACTTGACTACCAGGACAATGATGCGGATCATACTTGTGGGGACAGTATAGTCGCTAAGTACATCCTTCAAATGTTCCTAGTCGTGGGAGTACCGAGACAGGGCATCGATACTCCAGAGTAAACTAGCGTATGCGCTTCTTGACCCATATGATGGGCAATGGACGATCTTATATCCATTGGCGTTTGACATCAGAGAAGGTATACGAGTGCTCAGTGGAGATTGGGTACACTGGACGGACTCGCCGAGAACTCCCAGATGGTATTATACCTCACGTCAGATGGAAGTTCTATGGTGACACCGGTACAGAGTAGTCTGTAGACCCGAGATCGTCATAGAGTCTTGTGTTATTCCCACTGTGCTTTGATTTCCATCATACCACATCCAAGATGGTGTGCAAAAAGGTGGCTTTTGGGTACAGTCCCGAATCACATGGAGGCAATGAGCGATAGGAGGGGATTCGTCTCTCCCGGTATAGGGAGTTGATGTTGCGCTCTGTTCGATTGGCTATAACTAGAAATCCCTGGCCAGGGTTGCTGAGATTTACTGGTAAGTGTTATCAGTAGTTTCTCGAACTGTTATAGACCTCATATCGACACGACTTATCAAGCTACTGGGGTCTGACGTTTACCACCCCTAGGCGAGATATGCGACATATCAGACGAAGAGACCGGACTGTACGGGAGTGTTACTGATTGGATTTGCAGGAGAATGTACATGCTTGCTTGTTGATCTTTTGATCGCTCAATACCTGGGTGGCTGTTACGTTTAGCTGACCGCTTGCAACTTGTGGGTGTTTGATATGATCATCACCTACTGCCGGCGTATTGACGATTCTTTAGAGTCCTACACAGAGGTTTCCTGGCTCAGGCAAAACGGAGTAGGAGCACATATATGATATGTGAGGGACCGAGAACAATACGTGTATGTGATACCATATTAGATTCTCGCGATATGAGATATCGGCCGAGTATATGTGATATAGCCGGGTCATCGGATCAAGTGTTGATTCGATGAACTGATACAGATTATATTAGTCGGTTATTTGTGAAATAGCCGGATTATCGGATCAAGTGTTGATTCGATAATTTAATGTATAATTATATATTTGATATATTAAATTACATTAACTAATATGAGCTCATGAAAAGATTCTTTTTCTCACTCGGGTAATACATTGATATATATGCGATATATGTTAATTGTTTATTTTATTTTGTTACAATAAATATTGTATATGTGATATATAATATTGTAACAAGTTAGGGTTTTTAATGAAACATGTTTAGTGGAGATTAAACATGGTTAGGGTTTGATTTGGGTTAATCTTTTCTAGATGTTTCTAGAAGTTTTGCTTTTGTTTCTTGCAAAGATATTATGTGTTGATATTTTGCATAGATATTTGTTTAACCCAACCAAACCTTTTAACCATGGTTCAATCTCTACAAGGGTTACTTCTTCTCACTTATACCATGGTTGCATTTCTAACCTCAAACTTGAGTTTTCATTATTCATCACAAAAGAGTTAGCTTCTTCTTCTTCCTTCTTGCTTGAAAAGCTTTCTAGCTTTTTGAGAGGTGATGAAAATGAGTGAGATCGAGAAAATAAATGAGTGCTAAATTCCTACTTCATCATCCTAATCTATCCTAACCATTTAGATTAGGGTGTTCACTTAATTAGTGAGTGAGAGCCTGTGTTAAGAAACTTCAAGGTAGATCATCTTAGTTATCGAAGATCGGAATCAAGCTTGCATCATTCTCTTCGTGGAGCCACTCAAGAGTCCAGATACATGATGATCGCAGCGAAGGGACCTCAACACGGAGCTTATGAAGCGAAGGGCCGAACTACAAAGGTTGTAATCCCAAACTCTTAGAAGTAAAGTTGTTTACTTGCTATTTGTTTTCACCTAATCTCTAGTAAAGATCTTGGTTAGGGTTGTTCGGCACGTCTAAATTTTAAATCGGGCATGGTTGATGCCTTGTAGACCCTTGTGAGAGTGCCTAATAACCCTATAGTGGTATCAGAACCAAGCTAGAGCTTTAGGCGAAGTTGAGACGAAGTTTAAAGTCCGATCGAACTCCGAATACCCGATAAAACCTAGTTTCTGGAAATTTTTCAAAAAGTTGACATTTTTCATATTAAAAATGCTCAGAAAATTCTGCAGGTAATTTTATGGATGTGTGTGGAAAACTACACCATAAATCCATCAAAGCGCTGCGGAACCGCAGCCAAACCAGGGTATTGGCGGCGGTTCCGCGGCAAGTCTTGGGGATTGAGGGTTAGATTTTGCTATAGTTGATCCGTTGGTACTTTTGCATATTTCTCGGAATTTTTAATTTTACTTAAGTGTTGAGTTTTCTGGGATCTATTGGGAACTCGTTGATTCGATCGAAAAGTTTAACTTCGTTTATGTTTTTCCGGGTAATTTAGAACGTGTTAAAAAGTTCGAACGGATATCAATAACTCACTTTTTCCCCTGCCGGAAAATTTCCAAGTGTTGGATTTTTCCGTAGTTTAAGAACGTTCTAAGTCATGCAAGTAACGCGGTGGACCCTCTAGAAAAACACAAACCTTAACTCGATTATGTGACCATCTGGACCGCATCTAAACCTTAGGGTTTGGGGCAGTACGGCGTTGCCACATGTGAGGCGTTGGTTTGACCCTTCTATGGCTGGACTATTGGTACTGTGGCATGTGATGGATACTTTTTGAACTCCGCTCAAGTGTTGAGCTATATGGGAAATCTTGGGTGTTTGTTATTCGATCGGAAAGTTTAACATTGTTTATTTATCTGGAATGTGATACAATATTTGGAATCCACAAGTAGTTATGAGATATCTAATTTGAATGTTATAAATCTAGAAGTTTATTCTCATTTGATCGGTTGCCACGGGATTTTGATGCGATCAAAAGTCCATCGCAATCACGTAGCGTACGCGGATACTGACCGGGTAAACTTAATAGACAGCCGCGCCCTACAGCCCCGACCGAGTGACTGTAGGAGAACCCCGTCGCCAAAATCATCCATTCGGGTGCTCGCGGCAGCGGTGTTCCGCCTTAATGCACTTCGTCGACGGCATCCGGGTGTGCGGCAGTCTACTAAAGTTTGCGACGAGCATTCGATCAGGATGTCGGGAATCTTGTTGAATTGCCCGACTTGATATTGAAAAGTGTTTTCGATAATGAGACTAAAATGCGGGGTTTATAATTGTTAGGCATGAGATGTCTAAGGAATTCATTTGGTTAGGCATGCAATGTCTAAGGAGGTTACGGATTCCAACTGTTGTAGTTTTACACTTTCTTTTCTGTGACCGTAAGCATAGTATGTGGTGTATCGCCGGCTTCGTTACTATACATCAACGACAATCGGGATACGCATACTTGCTTACGTTGATGATATGAGATATTATGTGTTGCTGTAATATGTTATATTGGATCGTCGTGTTTTGAATAGCCGGGGGTTTTATGTGAGATGAGAGTTTTTCTTTTTCATTCATGTAAAATTCATTTGTATGTAATATTCTTTTATTGGGGCACTTCCGGGCTGAGGATGATGTCACCATTGTATATTATTTACTTTTCCGCATTAGGTAGACCCAAGGCGGGGAGCACAAGTAACCGGGTTCTAGAGTCCAGTGGGAGACCATCTCGAGGAGTCGAGACTGGGTCTCCTAACCCTAGAATTGGCAGTGTTGCTTGCCGCTCTCATAGGGGGTCTAGGGATGTGGGTTTGGCTATTAATCGCGACCGTGGAATCCGTGCTTTATACAGGCTCGTATTAAAACACGGACCTCCTAGTATATATAATATTTCATATATGTTCTTCTGCTGCAATGTTCTGTGATGAGATCATATTACTGCCTGAGACGAATGTTTATATTATATTTATGAGATATATGTTATATTTCAGATTTCGTTTCAAATATGATGCTTTTGAAGCATAATAAAATGGGACTTCATTAATGAGATTAATGAAATAAAAGAAACCTAAAGATGTTGTAGAAACTTGTTTAAAAACTGGTAGCTCTAGTTCTTGCTTTGCATAGCGATATTCCTTGTAGAATATCCAACACCTTATTCGATAAGGAAAGAGCCGAGATCCCTTCACCGGGAGTGACCTCTTTAGCGAAACTAGCAGATGCTACAAACTCGGTTTGTCTTTTGATTGTTTTTATAGTTCTTGCTTTGCACCATGGTATTTGTGAAATATCCTGCACCGTATTCGATAAGGAAAGAGCCGACGATCCCTTCACCGGGTGTGACCTCTTTAGCAAAACTAGAAAAGCCTAAAAAACACTCCATTTAAAATTACTCGATTCTACAACGATATCAAGTTCATTACGCAAAAGGTTTTCTTAAAAACCTGTCGTAGCCCTCCGTCATTTCAGATAAGTACTACTTAGTATTCGTGCTGCGTTTGTTGACCTTAGCCAAGGCGTAGTGTGCGGTAGCTAATTAGTGCTTATCTGTATAAGCATATGATGCGATTGAGTTAGGGTAGTCATGCGACTTTGTTGACCTTAGCCAAGAGTCGTGCGGGTGGGTTTAATTCAATCGGGAAATGACGGGTTGAACTTGGCTAGCACTTATGATTTGTTGACCTTAGCCAAGGTCATAAGCTGCTAGGGGCAAGATATTATTGGGAATTTCAAGTGTTGAAATTTGCAATGAGATTGCATACCTTCTATGAGATAGTTGGATCCCGATACCCGCTGCGAATAAGAGTTACTCCTGGGAGAGTTTTACACATTACAATTAGCCGATCAAGTAGGTGTCTAGAAAGGTGTTAACTGGGTTACGCCCGAGGAAAATGAGGTTTATTTTAATTAGGTCCGTGCGAAAGCACGGGGAACCTCCCTCAAAGTACCGGCACTGGCCTGGTTGAAAGATTGGCGAACTTGTAGAGTGTAACTAATCCCGACTAGTCTTTCCTTTTAGGATTTGAAGGAAGATTTGACTAAAATAGTGGGAGACATCCTGATTAGATATATTAATAACCAATCTAATCTTGCAAGAGCATACGCTGAGTGTTTTCTTCTCTCTTTCTCCTGGTTACGACTATGTCACGCCTTAATCAAGATAATAATACGGATGTATTGACTGAACCCGCTTGTTATACTGCGCTAAGGAACGTTGGTCCCGCTCCAACTTATAATTGTTATAAGGCAGAGCAGGAAATAGGGGATTGCGAGAATTCCCGTGCCGCCCAAACGAAGAAAGTATATGTTGAAGCATCTTCTTCGGGTGTGTTCATTACCGAGAACTGTTTCTCAATATCCTTTACGTCCTAGGTATTTAATACCGGATCAGGATCCCACATATGTAATTTGTTACATGGGCTACAGATATGTTGAGAACTGAGAACGGGTGATAAATTTCATGAGATAGAAACTGTGCAAGTGTTGCAACCAAGTCTGTTGGTAGTTATCACCCTGTATTACCAGAATACATTGATTCTGAACGAATGTTATTAGATACCGAACTTGATATACAACATCATATCAGTCTCTTTATTAGTAAAGAAGGATATAATTTTGTATTGTTGGATAATGTTTTGAACATTTCCCATATCAAGTGTTGATCGGTTCAGTCACATTATCTGACGTTCTAAATCAAACCACAGTTCTTAACGTACAGAACACACACAAGAGGAAGAGTTCAGAAATGAACGAATCCTTCTTGAGGCATTGTAGACTAGGTCATATCAATGCGACCCGACTAGCTGAAGTTACATAAAGATGCATATTTAAATTAGTTTGGATTTACATATTGTAAAACTTGCCAGTCATGTCACAAAGATAGGATGACCACAGCTCCGTTTATTGGAAAGAGAGAAAGAGTTAGTGAACTCTTGGGATTGATACATGCTGATGTATGAAGGTCACCTGTCTATGTAAGTGCACGGCGGCGCCCCGGCCGTCAATTCGAGACCGGAATGCGGAAACGAAACTTTTCTTTAACTTTTGAACCGGCACCACTGTGCACTATAAAACCCGGATCGGGCTATTAACCTACTCCTAGCTAACAAGAGAAGGGGTAGAGAGATATACCGAGCGATCCGTGTCCTTCGGTCATCTCGTCGTCGTCCCGATCTGCCCGCGGAATCTCCGGTCTTCATCTCCTCGTCGGAGGGGCACCACATTGCCGGGTTCTTTTACGGGCTCCCACCTCTGGAACGAGACAACTCGGGCACGAAGTTGGCGAGCCGATGTGCCCAAGAATTGCTGTAGAATAGTGTGGAACGGTTTGTCTCTTGGGGTTACTAGAAGTTGCCTTTTGGTGGAAGAAAATGAAGTGAAACCATTTTGAGATGAACTTGGGGATTTTTGCAAGCATGAAGAGAACATCAAAAATCCCCTCAAAATTTTGGCAGCCCCCATCCAATATTGGCCAGCCCCTCACGAGGTCAAGGAGAGAGGGAAAAATTCCAAGGGAGGGTGTGTATCAATAATGCAAGAGAGTGTGATAATGAGAAGAAATGATCACCAATCAAATCCAGCACTCCACAAACTAATCATAACCCAAAAGTCAAGCAATGATGATGCCCAATCATGAAGCAAGAAGTCAATGCATGGTGGAACCATCATGACACTACAACATGCAAATAACACCCTCCATAAATCAAATCATTCTTGCAAATAAGCCCTCCTCCACCAATTTTCAGCCAAGGAAAGATACAAAGGAAAATGGCCGAAATGGAATGCAAACTGGCAACTTCAGAAAAACGATCCCGTAATAAAATACAGGAAAACCCCGCTACTGTATATACATACCCGCATTTGTATTCCGACCGAATACAAATGCAACGAGACAAAATCTACACTGTACAATACTAGGATCCGGCTTAAATCAAAGCCCGCTAGTATTAACCGTCCGATCATGATCCGTGCAATACCGCACGTACATGATCGAACCCTGCCATATCTCCATACGGCCTATACAGCGTTTCGCCCGAAACTTGAGAAAACGGTCTGTGGGGGACTCTAAAGACTCGTCAATACTTTGGCTGTGGATTTAACCACTAGCACGTCAGAGGTATTAGCCATCATAACAGGCTACCAGGTATTGACCAAAAGGGATGTCGATGAGCGAACTCATCCTGACACCCTACTGAGCCTGTCAGTGACAATATCCATACAGTCCGGTCCGTTCGTCTATAAGCATCGCATGGCGGGCCTAGGGGGTTGGTAAAAGTCAGACCCCCAAAAGCGGTACAAGTCATGTCAGAGTGTAGCCCAGAACACCCTGAGATACTACTGGAATACCTACCAGTAAATCTCCTGCTTTGGCCAAGGACTTCATGTAATGGCTCTCCTAGACACAGCGCGACCTCACCCCCAATACCGGAAGAGACGAACCCCTCCAGATCCGCTCACTTCCTCCATCTGGCTCGGGACTGTACCCAAGTAAAACCTTTTTGCACGTCTCCTTTGAGCGTGGTAGGGTAGTAATCAAAGTACAGTGGGAACTCACACGAGACAAATGACGATCTCAGGTCGATGAACTAACCTGTACACATGTCACCAGGGAACTGCTATCTGACGTCAGGTATAAGACCAACTAGCATGTTCCCGGTGAGTCCTGTCTGGTGTGCTCATAACCCAATGAGCACCTGTGTACATCTTAGGTGAACCAACTGACACCAATGGCTTGTGAGACCGGCCACCGCCCCTCGTCGGGGTCTCGACTGTATACACCAGTCTACTCTGGAGTATCGATGCCCTGTCTCGAAACTCCCACGACTAGGGACCTTTTAAGGATGTGCTTATAGACTACCAGCTCCCACGTATATGATCGCCCTCATACTGCTGGCAGTCAAGCAAGAATCCTAGGGGCTCTATCAACGCGCAATAGTGACCTGTAAGGTCACCTAAAGCAGTACACGATGATAAAGATAAACCAGATAGCATACTATCATCTTGAGCAAGACTGTCCTATTGGGATAGGTCCTCCATCAATCATTGCAATCACGTGCCTATGATCCAATAATTGACTCTGAGGGCACTATCTCCAACAATCTTCCACTTGCACTTAAGGCTAATTATTGCGATGTCGCATACTCACAGCCCGTGTGATACCGAACACCCAACTCCTCTACTGATCAGTCTCACAAAACCAGTTTGCGAAACTAATGTGTTCGAGGAATAGCCTCAGTGAGTGGATCCGCCTGGATGTTTCTTTCTATGTCTCTCTATATCTCAAGTTCGCGGAGAAAACCATCTTCCGAAATGAGCAATACCTGTCTTAGAATATGTCTGGATATCTGATGGGACCTAGCTCATAAATGAACTCCAAATCCAAACTTCTTAGACTGTAACGTCAACTGAACTTAATCAGTATCCTGCGTCATGCTTCCCTCAGTATCCCCTTGGACCACCTGTCCAAAATACTGCCCCTCGTTAGAAGGAAAACTATAACTCTGACAACCTCTCTGTCATCCATGTCACCTTGGAAGCCTGGAATGATAACTGTCTCCTAAAAGAGGCTGTTGTTATCATATCCCTAGAACATCCACTTATGTTCTAAAACTGCTTCCGTTCGTTTCTCCAGGATTGGATCAATATCAACATATTGCATCTACTGCAAAAAACAACATCTGGTGTGGTGCTTGACATCTCATGATTGACTCAATTGCCTAAGCAAGTGATCTGCCAATCATGCACATCCCTCTCCACTTTAGTCTGTAAGACACCTTTAGAGAGGGTGACTCCATCACCTGCAGGTACACTACCGTGCCTGGAGTCGTCCATTCTAAAACACCTTCAGAATGTTGTCTAAGTACCCTGATTGGGAAACTACCCAAATCTAGATCTAAAACCATAGATCCAGTAACCAGAATGTCTTGATATTATATCCAAGCCCCATGTGGAGAAACCACTGTGTGGCAACCAAAGTATAACCGATCGTAGTATAGAAACATCACTTCTTACTCTGTGTATGTCATCCAAATACCAGGACATCACACCCTACTACCTTCTTAACAGATCCATCCCCTATTCTGATGAAGTCAAACCTATGACTGTCATATCATAAATAGATGATCTATCTCCGCTACAACTGCTTTAGTCTATAAATAGACATAAGCCACTTGTCCACCAATGCTTCCGCTGCTCCCATTGACCAAGACAACCCTCTGGCAGAGTCATATACACATACACTTCTAAAGCTAGTTTAGAACGACGCTATACTCATCCTCCTGCCGGGTCTTGCAGCCTGGAACAACAGCAATGGCAAGTCTGGGTAAACAAGAACCTCCTTGTCACCGTCCTTGAGGCTACCGGAGTACCTCTCGGGTGCCTGAGGTTACCCACCGTATCTGCGGAGTGGCCAATGGAATGTCAAACCAAATTGAATCTTTAGGTTCTTATCAAATTTTCAGTAATCGTCTGCGGTTCTGGAATCACTTCCAGTTCTACCATACTCCCACTACTGTTTTCTGAAAAAATCCATTTTTGTTAAAACTGTGGCGAGTTAAGAACAATATCACTATTGATCTTCAAGATGGTAGAAAGTCAACCCTCGTCAAAGCCTGGGTCAACCCACAAACAACCATTACAGAAATGTGCCTTGAGTTATCCAGAGTCTGGTTTTAAGCATAAGCCGGACAACTCCCCGTACCTTAACATCGTTAAGATATGAACTGTTCTATATCCAATATAGAACCAGAGTCACTGATTTAATTGAACCAGATTCAAATCATGCAGCTGTCTCCAGTGCATGTTAACTAAATGGAAGGAGGCCGATCAGCGTTACTCAACTTAGGAATGCGTCCAGATATGAGTAACCTGAAAGAGAAGAAAGTTCTCTTAATCATTACTATCAACTGAATACCACACATAAGTATCTACATGTTCGATCACCTTGAAGAATCCCGATACTTGCAACACCTGGTTCTCTACTTTATTCTTATACCTATAACTTCTCAATATTCGGACCTTGCGTTTCTACGAAACACTTGTCTAAAAACTAGAGAAGTCATAAGTAAACCGAATATAGTATGAGGACCAACCCCTCTGTCCTAATGGACACTGGACAATATACAATACTCTGTATAAGTCCCTTGAGTCTAATAACTCATTCTCTGTGTGTCGTAGGTTGAAAACTGTACCTATGGTTAAGAAGAATTACACCGCTGTTTAATGCTCCTTACCTAACCATCCACCGATATAGGTAAATGTCATGGACATAATTTCAGAAAGGTATATCTCACTCTATAAAAATAGACGTACAGATGTATCAATTTGAAATTGGTGCATAACAGCGGATATTCAAAACTAAATATTTGCCGTCCGGCAAACAATCCAGGTGACTTCTTCAAATATCACCGATTACAATGAATCCCGATATAATGAGCATGATCACCTAATTCCCAATAACTTACTCCCACTCATCATCTGTAAAACAATACAGATGTGAGAATCATACCTGGTAAATACATACCCTAGAGCAAGTGTCTAATTGGGAAATCAGTTTTCTTTTAACAGTACACAGTGAAACTGAAACATTGAAATGTTTCGATGGGGTATCCGGTTATTCCTAGTAATGCATCTTCCATTATCCAGATTCACAACTGTAACCGTATAATTCTTTTCCATCTCTCCAAATCCCTTTATATGTCTTTAGTCATTACCTTCTGTACACCCTCTTAGGCTAAATGGTTTTCTTCCTTCCCTACCGTTCGGCACCAGCCTATGGTTTGGAAGAAGACTATCCAATAAGCATAATGGGTGTACTGTCCTAATCCTAGGAGCACTCGCAATGCGAGAGAAGGTGAAGATAAAAGACAACCGAATAAACCTTATTCCTATTTCTCCTGAACCAGAATCCATACCGAACTGGAACAAGTTCCTTTCGAGTTCGTATATAACCATACGATGGAGTATCCAATAAACTGTGGATCTTCGTAGTGATACGGAGTGTCCTAGAGAAATACAAAGGTGAAATGGGAGTGGTAATGAAATACTTGGTTTGGTTGTGAATAGCAGTCGCAATTTACTTTGCCCTCTAAATAATCCCTTGATATGTCTTTACTTAATACCTTCTGTAGACCATCGTTATGATAATTGGTTTTCTTCATTCCCCACCGTTCGACACCAGCCTAAGGTTTGGAAGAAGATTATCCAATTTGTTGGAGATAGTGCCCTCAGAGTCAATTATTGGATCACAGGCACGTGATTGCAATGATTGAGGGAGGACCTATCCCGGTAGGACAGTCTTACTCGAGATGATAGTATGCTATCTGGTTTATCTTTATCATCGTGTACTGCTTTAGGTGACCTGACATGTCGCTATTACACGTTGATAGAGCCCCTAGGATTCTTGCTTGACGACCAGCAGTATGATGGCGATCATATACGTGGGAGCTGGTAGTCTACAAGCACATCCTTAAATGGTCCCTAGTCGTGGGAGTTTCGAGACAGGGCATCGATTCTCGAAAGTAGACTAGTGTATACAGTCGAGACCCCGACGAGGGGCGGTGGCCGGTCTAACAAGCCACTCATGTCAGTTGGTTCACCTAAGATGTATACAGGTGCTCATCGGGTTATGAGTACACCGGACATGACTCGCCGGGAACATGCTAGTTGGTCTTATACCTGACGTCAGATAGCAGTTCCTTGGTGACATGTGTACAGGTTAGTTCATCGACCTGAGGATCGTCATTTGTCTCGTGTGAGTTCCCACTGTGCTTTGATTACTACCCTACCACGGCTCAAAGGAGTTGTGCAAACAGGTTTTAGTTGGGTACAGTCCCGAGCCACATGGAGGCAGTGAGCGGATCTTCAGGGGTTTGTCTCTCCCGGTATTGGGGGTGAGGTCGCGCTGTGTCTAGGAGAGCCATTACGCAAAGCCCTCGGCCGAGGCAGGAGATTTACTAGTAGGTATTCCAGTAGTATCTCAGGGCGTTCTGGGCTACACTCCGACACGACTTGTACGGCTTTTGGGGGTCTGACTTTTACCAACCCCCTAGGCCCGACATGCGATGCTCATAGACGAACGGACTGGACTGTACGGATATTGCCACTGACAGGCTCAGTAGGGTGTCAGGATGAGTTCGCTCATCGACGTCCCTTTTGGTCAATAGCTGGTGGCCCGTCACGTATTGGCTTATACCTCTGACGTGCTAGTGGTTAAATCCACAGCCATAGTATTGACGAGTCTTTAGAGTCCACCACACTTTCAGTTACTCAAGCTTTCGGGCGAAACGCTGTAGAGGCCGTATGGAGATATGGCAGGGTCCGATCAGATACGTGCGGTATTGCACGGATCAGGATCGGACGGTTTGTACTAGTAGCCGTATGGATATATGGCAGGGTTCGATCAGACACGTGCGGTATTGCACGGATTAGGATCGGACGGATATTACTAGCCGGCTTTGGTTTAAGCCGGATCCTAGTTTAGTACAGTGTAGATTTTGTCTCATTGCATTTGTATCCGGACGGAATACAGATGCGGGTGTGTATGCACAGTATTGGGGTTTTCCTGTAATTTATTACGGGACCAGTTTTCTGGAGTTGCCAGTTTGCATTCCGTTCCGGCCAGTTTTCCATTGTTCTTTCCCGGCCGGACTTTTCCGATGGAGGGGGTAATTTGCAGTTTTGCAAATTACATTTGAGGAGGGGGTTTCTTGCATAAGGATTGATTATGAAAGCATCTTTTTATTCCTTTCTTTTCTATCATCATTTCTTGTAAAAGGTGAGTAGGATTGATTTGTGTTTGATGTGAGATTGTTATCATGATGTTTTGGATGTGATCACCCATTCTCTTCTCCTACCATCACCTCCCTTCTTGTGATTGTAGGATATTCATTCCTTCACCATTCTCACATGAGAGGATATGCTTCACTTGAGAGAAAAAGGATGAGAGAGTTGATTTTGGTTATGTGAGGAATTCTTGATCTCATCTTCTTCTTGCTAGAAAATTGAAAGCACCAATTTTCTTTACCTCTTCCTCCATCCTCCAAGGCAACATAATCCCCAAATGAGACATAGCATCTACACTACATTCTACAGCAAACCTTGGGCATGTCGACTTGCCGGCTTCATGCTCGAGTTGCCTCGGTATTGAGGCGGGAGCCCGTAAAAGACGTAGGCGATGTGGTGCCCCCTTCGGCGAGGAGGCGACGATATGGAGACAGGACTTTCCGCGGGAGATCGGGACGATGAAGAGAAGACCGGAGGACTCGGATCACTTGGTATACTTCTCTTCCCATCTCTTGTTAGCTAGTATAGGTTAATGGTTAACGATCCGGGTTTCATTGTCCGTGGTAGCGCCAGTTTCCAAGTAAGGAAAATTTTTGATTCCGCATTTTGGCCTCGGTAAGACGGCCGGGGCGCTGCCGTGGCGCAACATGGTATCAGAACCACGCCATTAACCTAGTCTAGCTTGCTCTAGTATTTTTTAAGACCCGATTGAACCAAAATCCCAAAAACCGTATTTTCCTTCACATCAGTTTCTGTTGAAATTTTTTGGAGTCTAAAAATTTTTCAGGTTGTAGAAAACTGATGTACATGGAATTATAAGAACACTGGAAAAATTCGATGACCCGATCCCTCCGTACGACCGCGGAACCGCGGCTTTGACCCCCCTTTGGCCACGGTTCCGCCGCAGGAATATGGGTTCGTGTTGTCAATTCATTGCAGTGGGCTTGTGGGCTGGAAATAAGGATTTTGGTATATTTTGTTTGGGCCCAGATTTTCTGCAAGTGCTACAATAATGCTTTGGGGCCCACTTGGTATATTTTGTTCGATCGGATTTTTTAAACTTGGTAGTTCACAGTATTTACATTATATCTGCGACCGTGAATGTCACTTGATCGGTAAATCCCGTCTAACTGCTATAGCCCGGTTAGACGGATTTGCGAACGTGACTTTCACGTTGATGTTCTATGTTTATGCTGTGATGTTGCGGATCGGTCGTGGGGGATAGCCTGGATGCAATGCTAGTACAGTTTTGTTTTATATGTACATTTGATATTGCGGGACGAGCGTCCGACATGTGGACTGCCGTCACTGCCTGTTTGTATTATTCTTTTGGGGCGCGACCTGGTTGCGGTCGATGTACCCGGTGTATGTATATTTTACTTTCTGTACTAGGATTTACGTAATAGGTGTACTATCTCCTAAACCAAGGAGTACTTGCAACCCGAGAGAAGGTAAAAGGAAAAGACAACTGAATAGTCCTATTCGTTTTTTCCAAAACCGGAAACCATCCTCGAATAAATTCCTTCGAGTTCGTATATAACCATACGATGGTTTTATCCAATGGAAGTGGACGTTCGTAGTAATATGGGGTTGTTGGTTGTATGTATGCCCTAGAGGCCAGTATTGTACAGATGTTGTATATTATTGGATGCTTGGACATATATAGAGATGACTTTCTTGCTCGATATGATAGTATGCTATCTGGTTACTCTTTATCTTAACATGTACACTAGTCTCTTTATACTGTCTTATAGTTACATGTTGGTAAAGCCCTTAGGATGTGTACTTGACTGCCTGGACTATGATGCAGATCATACTAGTGGGGACATGGTAGTCCATAAGTACATCCTTCAAGGTCCCTAGTCGTAGGTGTATCGAGACGGGGCATCGATATACCAGAGTAGACTAGCGTATACGCTTCTCGACCTATGTGATGGGCGATGGATGATCCCATATCCATTGGTGTTTGACATCAGAGATGGTATACGGGTGCTCAGTGGAGACTGGGTACACTGGACGGACTCGCCGAGAACTCCCAGATGGTATTATACCTCACGTCAGATGGCAGTTCTCAGGTGACACTTGTACAGGTTAATCTGTAGACCCGAGATCGTCATAGAGTCTTATGTGATTCCCACTGTGCTTTGATCTCCACCTTACCACGTCCATGAGGGCATGAAAAACGGTGGTCTTTGGGTACAGTCCCGAGTCACATGGAGGCAATGAGCGATAGGAGGGGTTTCGTCTCTCCCGGTATTGGGGGTTGATGTTGCGCTGTGCTCGATTGGCCGTAACAGGGAAGTCCCTGGCCAGGGCTGATCAGAGATTTGCTGGTAAGTGTTACCAGTAGTTTCTCGACCCGTTATGAGCCTCACATCGGCACGACTTATCGAGTATTGGCGTCTGACGTTTACCACCCCTAGACTTGATATGCGACGTATCAGACGAACAGACCGGACAGTACGGTAAGTGTTACTGGTTGGATTCACAGGAGTGTGAGCGGGCTAGCTCGTCGATCTTCTGATCGCTCAATACCCGGGTGGCCGTTACGTTTAGCAGACCGCTTGCGGCTTGTGGGTGCTTGATATGATCATCATCTTCTACCGGCGTATTGACGAGTCTTTAGAGTCCTACACAGAGGTTTCCTGGCTCAAGCGAAACGAAATAGGAGCGCATATGAGATATGTGCAGGACCGAGAATAATGCGTGTATGTGATACCGCATTTCATTCTCGCGATATATGTTTCGATTGGTTATATTCGATATGATCTAGTTATCGAATCATTGATTCGATAAATCGATACATTGAATACTAGTCGGTTATGTGCGACATGACCGGATCATTGAATCAAATGTTGATTTACTGATTTAATGATTTAATGTATAATTATATATTTGATATATTACTTTGCATTAACTAGTATTGGTTCACTTTATACGGATTTTCTCACTTGATGTGCAAGTTGTATATGTGATATACTTTTTGTGCACAAATATGTATCATGTTTGATGATACTTGCTCACATGGTCAAGTGTAAAGAATTAAACCATGGTTAAGAAGATAATTAGGGTTTTGATTTATTCTCTCATTTATTTATCCATTCTTCATTTATTTAAATGGATAAATGAAAACATAATGGTTTCTTTTTGTCATGAAGCTTGTTGAAGCTTCATGAAGCTTTGACTAAAGAAACCATTTTGTCTTCTAGCTTAACCCTAACCCTTCTCATTAACCATGGTCTTTTTCTCTACACTTAACCTTGGTTTAGATATGATAAGTATTGATTTAATTTATTTTTATCACAACACTTATCATATTATAGCTTCATCTTCTCCTCTTCTTCAAGAGAGCA
Organism: Agapanthus africanus; assembly: GCA_030015575.1. NCBI lineage: Eukaryota > Viridiplantae > Streptophyta > Magnoliopsida > Asparagales > Amaryllidaceae > Agapanthus > Agapanthus africanus. The sequence continues at coordinate 200,447,009 of JASDDO010000010.1, read as the reverse complement.
AACTAGATGCCATCAATGGCAACTTGAGCAAAAGTGAGTAAAATCCAATTCCAAAGAGAACCCACCTCCTATTTCTTCACCCTCTACCTCTTGCCAAGTTGTTTTGGGTGTTTACTTCACAAGTTTCACAAGTTTGTGAAGTCGGAGCTTGAACTTGCGATGCCTCGAGGTAGATCGTCTTTGACACAAGGCCGACGACCTAGCTTTCCCGTTTCTCCGATGAAGCCAACGTTCGAGTTTGGGAATCGATATGGACAGCGAAAGGATGCCTTCGTGGAGCCAAGGAAGAGGGTAACCGGATCTACAAAGGTTGTAGCATCTAACCTTTAGTTAAGTAGTTAACTAGTTTACTTTTTCGCCTAAACATCTAGTCTAAGATCCGTAGTCTAGGGTTTCTCGGCACCATTTTTTTTAAATTGGCATGTTCGATGCCTTGTGAGACCTCACTTGAGTGCCCAGGAACCTTTCACTGGTATCAGAGCCTAGCTAGAGCCTTAGGCGAAGTCCCGACGCAATTTGAAGCCCGAACGAACCCGAAACCCCAAACCAAACATGCTCTCTGTCCTTTTTCTAATATCGGGGATTTTTCAACATTAAAAATATGCAGAAAAATCAGCAGGCTAATATAAGAGTTACTGTGAATTTCGATGGAGTAATTCCATCAAAGAGCCGCGGATCCGCGGCACGAGCATGGCTCGTGCGGTGGATGCGCGGTGCTTTTGTCGTTTTGTGCATTTTAATTTTCACAGTAATTCTCATTTTTCTGTGGTGGTTTTCCTGGGAATTTTTAATATTCATTCAAGAGTTGAATTTTCCAGGGTTGTTTTGGGGATTCGGTATTTCGATTGGATTATCAAATTTCGTCTTTTGTGTATTTCCGGATAATTTTCAGAATATGTTAAAAAGTTCGACCGGATATAAATACCCAATTTTTCCCCTGTCGGGAAATTTCCAAGTGTTGGATTTTTCCGTAGTTTAACGACGTTCTAAGTAGTGCAAGTAACGCGATGGACCCTCTAGAAGACAACAAACCTTAACTCGATTATGTGACCGTCTTGAACTGCCCTTTGAACCTTCGGGTTTGGGGCAGTACGGCGTGCCACATGTGAGGCGTTGGCTTGACCCTTCTACGGCTGGACCGTCGGTACTGAGGCACGAACTGAATGTTGTAAGACTTATTTCATCTGTTGAGCTGTATCGGGAGAACTTGGGTATTCGACTGTTCGATCGGAAAGTTTAACATTTTCTGTTTATCTGGAATGTGATACAATAATTGGAATTCACAAATAGTTATGTGATAACTGAATGAATGTTATAAATCTAACGGTTTAGTTTCACTAGATATTGAAAAGTGTTTTCGATAATGAGACTAAAATGCGGGGTTTATAACTGTTAGGCATGTGATGTCTAAGTATTTCATTTGATTAGGCATGTGATGTCTAAAGAAGTTGCGGATTCCAATTGTTGTAGTTTTACACTTTCTTTTCTGTGACCGTAAGTGTAGTATGTTCATATCGCCGGTTTCGTTGCTATACGTCAACGACAATTGGGGTATGCATACTTACTTACGTTGATGACATGTGATGTTATGTGTTGCTGGATATGTTATATTGGATCGTCGTATTCGAATAGCCGGGGGTTTTTATGTGAGATGAGTGTTTTTCATTTTCATTCATGTAAAAACTTGTATGTAATATTCTTTTATTTGGGGCACTTCCAGGTAGCGGAAGTTGTCACCCTTTGTATATTATTTACTTTTCCGCATTAGGATAGACCCAAGGAGGGGAGCACAAGTAACCGGGTTCTGGGATCCAGTGGGAGACCAACTCGAGGAGTCGAGTCCGGGTCTCCTAACCCGAGAATTGGCAGGGTTGCTTGCCGCTCTCGTAGGGGTCTAGGGGTGTGGGATTGGCTATTCGTCACGACCGTGGAATCCGTGTTTTATACCGGCTCGTATTGAAAACACGGACGTCCTAGTATATCCAATATTTCATATGTTACTTCTGCTGCATATCTGTGATGTGATTCTGTGATGGATATAGTATATAGTATATATGATATATTATATAGACGTTACTTATGTTTTACACCCGCGCTAGCCCTGCCCTGCTCTGTCGTTAGCTACCTAACCTAACGGTGCACGAGGGGACATCGAGGCGAATGCGGATGGCATAAGTGTACGTCATATCTATCTGTGATGTTTAGGTATTTAAATGATAGGACTTCATTAATGTGATTAATGAAAGATAAGAAACCTAAGATGTTGTGGAATCAAATTTTAAATAAAACAGGTAGCTAGAGTTCTTGCTTTGCACAGCGGTATATGTGATATATCCTGCACCTTATTCGATGAGGAAAGGACCGAGATCCCTTCACCGGGAGTGACTCCTTTAGCAATAACTGGCAGATGCTACACACTCGGTTTGGTTTTTGATTGCTTTTAAGAGTTTTTTGCTTTGCACAGCGATATATATGATATATCCCGCATCTCATTCAACGAGGAAAGGACCGAGATCCCTTCACCGGGAGTGACTCCTTTAGCAAAACTAGAAAAGCCTCAAAATCACTCCATTTCAAAACTTTATTTGATTCTACAACAATATCAAGTTCATTACGCAATAGGTTTTCGGAAAAACCTGCCGTAGCCCTCCGTCATTTCAGATTAGAACTGTTTAGTATTCGTGCTGCGTTTGTTGGCCTTTGTCAAGGCGTAGTGTGCGGTAGCTGAATAGTGCTTATCTGCTTATGCATATGATGCAGATTGTTTCAGGGTAGTCGTACGACCTTGTTGGCCTTTGTCAAGGGTGGTGCGGGTGGGTTTGATTCAATCAAGAAATGACGGGTTGAACTTGACTAGCATCCTGTGATTTGTTGGCCTTTGTCAAGGTCATAGGACACTAGGGGCAAAATATTATCGGGAATTTCAAGTGTAAAAATTTGCAATGAGATTGCATACCTTCTATGAGATAGTTGGATCCCGATACCCACTGCGAGTAAGAGTTACTCCTGGGAGAGTTTTACACATTGCAATTAGCTGATCAAGTAGGTGTCTAGAAAGGTGTTAACGAGGTTACGCCTTTGGGAAAACGAGGTTTATATTAATTAGGTTCGTGCGAAAGCACGTGGGACCTCCCTCAAAGTACCGACACTGGTCTGGCTGAAAGATTAGCGAACTTGTAGTGAGTAATTAATCCCGGCTAATCTTTCCTTTTAGGGTTTGGAGGAAGATTTGATAAAAAGCAGTGGGAGCCATCCTGATTAGATAAGATAATAACCAATCTGATCTTGCACGAGCATACGCTAAAGTGTTTTCTTCTCTCGCTCTCCAGGTAGCGACCAGTTCATGCCTTAATCAAGATAATAATATGGATGTATTGACCGAACCCGCATGTTATACTGTGCTGGGGAACGTTGGTTCCGTTCTTTCTTATAAGAGTTATAGGAATGAACAGGATATAGGGGAATACCAGGATTCCCATGCCTCCCGATTGAAGAAAGTACATGTTGATGCATTTTCTTCGGGTGTGTTCGTTACTGAGAACTGTTTCTCCATTTGCTCTACGTCCTGGGTATTGGATACCGGGTCAGGATCCCATATATGTAATCAGTTACATGGGCTTAGGAAAGGTAGAGAACTTGGAGAAGGTGATAAAGACATAAGAGTAGGAAATGGTGCAATTGTTGCAGCCAAGACTGTCGGGGAATATCACCTTGTATTACCAACTGGTAATACATTGGTTCTGAACGAATGCTATTACATGCCGAACCTGATATGCAACATTATATCGGTTTCTTTATTAAGTAAAGAGGGATATAATTTTGTATTACAGGACAATGTTATGAACATTTTCCATAACCAAAAGTTGGTTGGATCAGGCACGTTGTGCAATGGCATTTATGTTCTAAATCAATCAACAGTTCTGAGCATAACAAACACACACAAGAGGAAGAGTTCTGAACTCAACGAATCCTTCTTGTGGCATTGTAGACTGGGCCACATCAATGCGAGACGACTAGCTAAGTTGCATAAAGATGGATATTTAAATCTGTTTGAATTTTCATCTTATGACACTTGCCAGTCATGTCTCAAAGGCAAGATGACCAAAACTCCGTTTATGGGACACGGAGAAAGAGTTACCGAACTCTTGGGACTGATACATAGTGATGTATGCGGTCCCAAGTCTACACATGCCAGGGATGGTTCTTCATACTTCATTACATTCACTGACGATCTCTCTAGATTCGGGTATGTGTTCCTAATGAAACACAAATCAGAAGCTTTTAAGAAATTTAGGGAATATAAACAAGAAGTTGAGAACCAAACCGGAAAAAGTATTAAAATCCTACGATCTGATCGAGGAGGAGAATACTTAAGCAATGAATTCCTGGACTTCCTAAAAGAGAATGGGATTCTCTCTCAGCTGACTCCTCCATATACACCACAGCACAACGGTGTATCAGAACGGAGGAACCGCACCCTATTAGATATGGTGCGCTCTATGATGAGCACAACTGAGTTACCTATTTCCTTCTGGAGTTATGCGCTGGAGACAGCAGCATACCTATTGAATCAAGTTCCATCTAAATCTGTACCTACCACACCATATGAGATATGGAGTGGGAAGAGACCATGTCTTAAACGAGTTAAGATATGGGGTTGCCCGGCCTATGTCAAAAGGCAAAATCCGGACAAACTCGAGGCACGGTCAGTTCTATGCAAGTTTGTGGGATATCCCAAACATTCACATGGATATCTTTTCTACCATACAGAGGAACAAAAAGTGATTGTTTCTCGACATGCCACCTTTTTGGAAAAGGAATTTCTTGCAAAGGAAATTAGTGGCGATAAGGTAGAACTGGAAGAAATTCCGGCTACATAAACTCAAACTGAAGATTTAGTGGAACCAGAGGATTCAGTAGCTCCCGACGAACCTCAGCCTCTTCGCCGATCTAGTAGGGTTCCTCGCCAACCTGAGAGATACTACGGTTTTCTCATGGATGGTGGGAGCGAGGATTGCATCATGGAGGATGATGACCCAACTAGCTTCGAGCAGGCCATCACGAGTGGGGACTCAGTGAAATGGCTGGATGCTATGCGGTCTGAGATGGATTCCATGTACACCAATAAAGTATGGACTTTGGAAGTTGCTCCTGAAGGGGTAAAACCCATTGGAAGCAAGTGGATCTTCAAGAAGAAACTTGGTGTAGATGGGAAAGTGGAGACTTTCAAAGCTAGACTTGTAGCAAAGGGTTTTCGTCAAAGACCAGGTGTGGACTGTGACGAGACCTTTTCTCCAGTAGCTATGCTTAAATCCATCCGGATCATGCTTGCCATCGCTGCTTATCATGATTACGAAATCTGGCAAATGGATGTTAAGACCGCCTTTCTAAACGGTGATTTAGAAGAGTGCGTGTACATGACTCAGCCAGAGGGCTTCGTAGACAGTGGGAGCAGCGGGAAGGTGTGCAAGCTGCTTAAATCCATTTATGGATTAAAGCAAGCATCGTGGAGTTGGAACATCTGCTTTGACGTCGTTATCAAAGAGTTTGATTTCGTCAAAAATCCAGATGAACCTTGTATCTACAAGAAGGTGGCAGAGAGTAAGGTTGTCTTCCTCGTATTGTACGTGGACGACATACTCTTGATAGGAAATGATATTCCTATGCTGCAATCGGTCAAGCTCTTCTTATCACAGAGATTCTCAATGAAAGATCTTGGTGATGCCTCCTACATATTGGGAATCAGGATCTATAGAGATAGATCCAAACGGATTTTGGGATTGTCCCAATCCAGGTACATTGACACCATACTAAAGAGGTTTAGTATGGAAGAGTCCAAGCGTGGGAACTTACCCACGATCTCTGGAGTCACTCTCTCTAAAGAGATGTCTCCCAAGACTGATTTGGAGAGAGCTCGCATGCAAGGGATACCCTATGCTTCGGCAGTAGGCTCTATCATGTATGCGATGCTATGTACTAGACCCGATGTAGCATACTCACTAAGTATAGTGAGCAGGTATCAAGCTGATCCTGGAGAGAGTCACTGGACAGCTGTGAAGAGCATTCTCAAGTACTTGCGAAGGACTAGAGATATGTTCTTGGTGTATGGTAACGGGGAGCTCCAAGTGGAGTCCTTTACCGATTCGAGCTTCCAGAGTGATAAGGACGACTCTAAGTCGCAGTCGGGCTTTGTCTTTACCCTTTACGGAGGGGCGGTTAGCTGGAAGAGTTCCAAGCAGGAAACCGTGGCAGACTCGACGATGGAGGCTGAATACATCGCTGCCAACGATGCTGCCAAAGAGGCTGTCTGGATCAAGAAGTTCATTACTGAACTTGGAGTGGTTCCATCCATTGAGCGTCCAATACCTTTGTATTGCGATAACAATGGAGCGGTGGCTTTGGCCAAGGAACCCAGGTCCCATCAGCGATCCAGGCATATTCTGAGGCGGTATCACCTGATCCGGGAGATAGTTGATCGCCGAGAGATCGAGGTTAGGAGGGTTGACACGAAGAACAACACGGCGGATCCACTCACGAAGGCCATTCCCCAGATACAGTTTGAGAGACTCTTAGGGATGCTCGGTATGCGATACTACAGCAGCTGGCCCTAGTGCAAGTGGGAGATTGTTGGTTGTATGTATGTCCTAGAGGCCAGTATTGTACAGATGTTGTATATTATTGGATGCTTGGACATATATAGAGATGACTTTCTTGCTCGATATGATAGTATGCTATCTGGTTACTCTTTATCTTAACATGTACACTAGTCTCTTTATACTGTCTTATAGTTACATGTTGGTAAAGCCCTTAGGATGTGTACTTGACTGCCTGGACTATGATGCAGATCATACTAGTGGGGACATGGTAGTCCATAAGTACATCCTTCAAGGTCCCTAGTCGTAGGTGTATCGAGACGGGGCATCGATATACCAGAGTAGACTAGCGTATACGCTTCTCGACCCATGTGATGGGCGATGGATGATCCCATATCCATTGGTGTTTGACATCAGAGATGGTATACGGGTGCTCAGTGGAGACTGGGTACACTGGACGGACTCACCGAGAACTCCCAGATGGTATTATACCTCACGTCAGATGGCAGTTCTCAGGTGACACTTGTACATGTTAGTCTGTAGACCCGAGATCGTCATAGAGTCTTATGTGATTCCCACCGTGCTTTGATCTCCACCTTACCACGTCCATGAGGGCGTGCAAAACGGTGGTCTTTGGGTACATTCCCAAGTCACATGGTGGCAATGAGCGATAGGAGGGGTTTCGTCTCTCCCGGTATTGGGGGTTGATGTTGCGCTGTGCTCGATTGGCCGTAACAGGGAAGTCCCTGGCCAGGGCTGATCAGAGATTTGCTGGTAAGTGTTACCAGTAGTTTCTCGACCCGTTATGAGCCTCACATCGGCATGACTTATCGAGTATTGGGGTCTGACGTTTACCACCCCTAGACTTGATATGCGACGTATCAGACGAACAGACCGGACTGTACGGTAAGTGTTACTGGTTGGATTCACAGGAGTGTGAGCGGGCTAGCTCATCGATCTTCTGATCGCTCAATACCCGGGTGGCCGTTACGTTTAGCAGACTGCTTGCGTCTTGTGGGTGCTTGATATGATCATCATCTGCTACCGGCGTATTGACGAGTCTTTAGAGTCCTACACAGAGGTTTCCTGGCTCAAGCGAAACGAAATAGGAGCGCATATGAGATATGTGCAGGACCGAGAATAATGCGTGTATGTGATACCGCATTTCATTCTCGCGATATATGTTTCGATTGGTTATATTCGATATGACCTAGTTATCGAATCATTGATTCGATAAATCGATACATTGAATACTAGTCGGTTATGTGCGACATGACCGGATCATTGAATCAAATTTTGATTTAATGATTTAATGTATAATTATATATTTGATATATTACTTTGCATTAACTAGTATTGGTTCACTTTATACGGATTTTCTCACTTGATGTGCAAGTTGTATATGTGATATACTTTTTGTGCACAAATATGTATCATGTTTGATGATACTTGCTCACATGGTCAAGTGTAAAGAATTAAACCATGGTTAAGAAGATAATTAGGGTTTTGATTTATTCTCTCATTTATTTATCCATTCTTCATTTATTTAAATGGATAAATGAAAACATAATGGTTTCTTTTTGTCATGAAGCTTGTTGAAGCTTCATGAAGCTTTGACTAAAGAAACCATTTTGTCTTCTAGCTTAACCCTAACCCTTCTCATTAACCATGGTCTTTTTCTTTACACTTAACCTTGGTTTAGATATGATAAGTATTGATTTAATTTATTTTTATCACAACACTTATCATATTATAGCTTCATCTTCTCCTTCTTCTTCAAGAGAGCAAACTAGATGCTATCAATGGCAACTTGAGCCAAAGTGAGTAAAATCCAATTCCAAAGAGAACCCACCTCCTATTTCTTCACCCTCTACCTCTTGCCAAGTTGTTTTGGGTGTTTACTTCACAAGTTTCACAAGTTTGTGAAGTCGGAGCTTGAACTTGCGATGCCTCGAGGTAGATCGTCTTTGACACAAGGCCGACGACCTAGCTTGCCCGTTTCTCCGATGAAGCCAACGTTCGAGTTTGGGAATCGATATAGACAGCGAGAGGATGCCTTCGTGGAGCCAAGGAAGAGGGTAACCGGATCTACAAAGGTTGTAGCATCTAACCTTTAGTTAAGTAGTTAACTAGTTTACTTTTTCGCCTAAACATCTAGTCTAAGATCCGTAGTCTAGGCTTTCTCGGCACCATTTTTTTTAAATTGGTATGTTCGATGCCTTGTGAGACCTTACTTGAGTGCCCATGAACCTTTTAGGGGTGCCCTGGAGAAAAGGGTAAAAGTAGGAGTGGCAATGAGGTTTGCAACTCTGACAATCCAAAAGCCAGTGTTTAAGAAGGTTCGGTTAATCTTGGTCACTGAGTCATAGTCTAGGGTCGGGTCAATGGTCGCTGCCAAAGAGAGAGAGAAAAGAAACACTCAGCGTGCACTCTAACCTAGATCAGAATGGTTACCAATTTATCTAATCAGGAAACCTCCCACTGTAACCTCAAATTCTCCTCCAAACCTGAAAGAAGAATTAGTCGGGGTCACCCGAGAAGTAAACCAACTCATCAGTGGGAATCGGGATCCAACTATCATCACACGATAACGTGACGGAATCCGCTCACGTTATCAAACTCCAGAAGGTATGCGCATATCTGGCAAGTTTCAGTTTCTTTAGAAACTCCCGATGTGATTTTTACCCCATGCTCTTATGACCTTGGCGTGAGGTCAAAATGTCATAAGTCACATGTCAAGTTCTACCCATCATTATCCAGGTTAATTTGTGTTAGTTATATGTATGCCCTAGAGGCCATTACTTTACATACGATGTATATTGTAATGGATGCTTGGACATATATAAGGAGGACTTTCTTACTCGACATGATAGTATGCTATCTGGTTGTACTTTATCTTAACATGTACTCTGATTGTCTCTATGTTACATGTTGATAAAGCCCTTAGGATATGTACTCGAATACTGGGCTATGATGAGATCATACTAGTGGGACCATGGTAGTCGACGAGTACATCCTATAACTGTTCCCAGTCGAGGGTGTATCGAGACAGGGCATCGATGCACCAGAGTAGACTAGCGTATACGCATCTTGACCCATATGATGGGCGATGGATGATCCCATATCCATCGGTGTTTGACATCAAGGATGGTGTACGGGTGCTGAGTGGAGACTGGGTACACTGGACGGACTCGCCGAGAACTCCCAGATGGTATTATACATTACGTCAGATGGCAGTTCTCTGGTGACATTGGTACAACTTAGTCTGTTGACCCGAGATCGTCATAGAGTCGTGTGTGATTCCCACTGTGCTTTGATTTCCATCTTACCACGTCCAAGAGGGCGTGCAAAAAGGTGGCTTTTGGGTACAGTCCCGAATCACATGGAGGCAATGAGTGATAGGAGGGGATTTGTCTCTCCCGGTATAGGGAGTTGATGTTGCGCTGTGTTCGATTGGCTATAACCGGAAATCCCTGGCCAGGGTTGCTGAGATTTACTGGTAAGTGTTATCCGTAGTTTCTCGAACTGTTATAGACCTCATATCGACACGACTTATCGAGCTACTGGGGTCTGACGTTTACCACCCCTAGGCGAGATATGCGACATATCAGACGACGAGACCGGACTGTACGGGAGTGTTACTGATTGGATTCACAGGAGAATGTACTGGCTTGCTTGTTGATCTTCTGAGCGCTCAATACCTGGGTGGCTGTTACGTTTAGCTGACCGCTTGCAGCTTGTGGGTGTTTGATATGATCATCACCTACTGCCGGCGTATTGACGATTCTTTAGAGTCCTACACAGAGGTTTCTTGGCTCAGGCAAAACGGAGTAGGAGCACATATGTGATATGTGCGGGACCGAGAATAATGCAGTATGTGATACCGTATTGGATTCTCGCTATATGAGATATCGGCCGGGTATATGTGATATAGTCGGGTCATCGTATTAGTCGGTTATATGCGATATAGCCGGATTGTCGGATCAAGTGTTGATTCGATAATTTAATGTATAATAATATATATGATATATTAAATTACATTAACTAATATTATCTCACTAAAAGATTCATTTTCTCACGGGATAATACATTGATATATATGTGATATATGTTAAATGTATTATTTTCTATTGTTACAAAATATATTGTATATGTGATATATAATATTGTAACATATTAGGGTTACAAATTTAACAATGGTCTAGGGTTTAAACTTGGTTAGGGTTTGGATTAGGGTTAGCATTTGCATGAAGCTTCCATGAAGCTTCATGAAACTTTGACTTTGTGGTTGCTTGATATTTTGTGAAAATATTATGTTAACCCAATCCAAACCATTAACTCTAGTTAACTCACTACAAGGGTTAACTCTTTCATGCTTAACCCTTGGTTAGATTTGTAACCACTACAATAATTCATTATTCATCACAAAAGGATTTTGATATTCATCTTCTTCTTCCTTGAGTTTCTTCTTGAAAAAGCTTTCTTTTGTGATGAAAGTGAGTGAGAAAAAGATTATAAATGAGAGAAAAAATCCTACTTCATCGTCCTCATCTATCCTTGCCATTTAGATGAGGGTGTTCACATCATTTCATGAGTGATAGCTTGTGTTAACGAAACTTTAAGGTAGATCATCTTTGTATCGAAGATCGGAAGCAAGACTGCATCTTTCTCTTCGTGGAACCTCTCGAGAGTCCGGAACACGATGATCTCAGCGAAGGGACTTCAACACGGAGCTTAAGAAGTGAAGGACCGGATCTACAAAGGTTGTAATCCCTCTCACTTAGTGTTAAACAGTTTAACATGCTTGTTTTCGCCTAAACCCTAGTTTAAAGATCCGGCTTCGGGTTGTTCGGCACGGCTAAAATTTTAATCGGGCATGGTTGATACCTCGTAGACCCTTGTGTGCATGCCTAGCAACCCTACAGTGGTATCAGAGCCAAGCTAGAGCTTTAGGCGAAGTCTGAGCGAAGTTTAAAGTCCGATCGAACCCGGAAAACCCCGATATTACCCTTCTATGGATATTTTTCAAAAATGTGATTTTTTTTATGAATTAAAAATGCTCAGAAAAATAAGCAGGAAAACCTAAGAATTACTGTGAAGTACGGTCCACTAAGTCAATTATTTGACCGCGGAACCGCGGCCAAACCAAGGGTCTGGCGGCGGTTCCGCGGCCAAAATTGTGAATTAGTCCCTGGAATTTCATTTATTTATTCTTAGGTCCTTTCTTGGAAATTTTTTCTGGGAATTATTTAATTCCACTCAAGTGTTGAGTTTTCTAGGGTGGTATTGGGGACTCGTTGATTCGATCGGATAATTTAACTTTGTTTAGTTTGTCCGGGTAATTTTTAGAAACTGTTAAAAAGTTCGACCGGATATCAATAACTCGCTTTTTCCCCAGTCGAAATTTTTTTCAAAAGTTGGATTTTTTTCTCGAGTTAAAGAACGTTTTAAGTCATGCAAGTAACGCGGTGGACCCTCTAGAAGACAACAAACCTTAACTCGATTATGTGACCGTCATGAACTGCCTCTGAACCTTTGGATTTGTGGCAGTACGGCGTGCCACATGTGAGGCGTTGGCTTGACCCTTCTACGGCTAGACCATTGGTACTGTGGCATGTGATGGATCTTTTTAAACTGATTTCAAGTGTTGAGATATATTGGGGAAATCTTGGGTGTTTGATTATTCGATCGGAAAGTTTAACATTGTCTATTTATCTGGAATGTGATACAATATTTGGAGTCCACAAGTAGTTATGAGATAACTAATTTGAATGTTGTAAATCTAGCAGTTCAGTCTCAGATGATCGGTTGCCACAGAATTTTGATGTAATCAAAAGTCCATCGCAATCACGTAGCGTACGCGGATACTCGCCGGGTAAACTTAACAGACAACCACGCCCCATAGCCCCGACCAAGTGACTGTAGGAGAACCCCGTCGCCAAAAGCATCCGTTCGGGTGCTCGCGGCAGCGGTGTTCCGCCTTAGTGCATTTCGTCGACGGCATTCGGGAGTGCGGCCGTCTACTAAAGTTTGCGACGAGCATCCGATCAGGATGTCGGGAATCTTTTTGAATTGCCAGGCTTGATATTGAAAAGAGTTTTCGATAAAGAGACTAAAATGCAGGGTTTATAATTGTTAGGCATGAGATGTCTAAGGAATTCAATTGGTTAGGCATGTGATGTCTAAGGATATTGCGGATTCCAACTGTTGTAGTTTTACACTTTCTTTTCTGTGACCGTAATAGTAGTATGTGGTGTATCGCTGGCTTCGTTGCTATACATCAACGATAATCGGGATACGCATACTTGCTTACGTTGATGATATGAGATATTATGTGTTGCTGTGATATGTTATATTGGATCGTCGCGTTTTGAATAGCCGGGGATTTTCATGTGAGATGAGAGTTTTTACTTTTTCATTCATGTAAAATTCATTTGTATGTAATATTCTTTTACTGGGGCACTTCCGGGTTGAGGATGATATCACCGTTGTATATTATTTACTTTTCCGCGTTAGGTAGACCCAAGGCGGGGAGCACAAGTAACCGGGTTCTAGGGTCCAGTGGGAGACCATCTCGAGGAGTCAAGACCGGGTCTCCTAACCCTAGAATTGGCAGTATTGCTTGCCGCTCTCATAGGGGTCTAGGGATGTGGGTTTGGCTATTCATCGCGACCGTGGAATCCGTGTTTTATACAGGCTCGTATTAAAACACGGACGTCCTAGTATATCCAATATTTCATATATGTTCTTCTGCTGCAATGTTCTGTGATGAGATCATATTACTGCCTGAGACGAATGTTTATATTATATATATGAGATATATGTTATATTGCAGATTTCGTTTCAAATGTGATGCTTGTGAAGAATATTAAAATGGGACTTCATTAATGAGGTTAATGAAACTAAAAGAAACCTAAGATGTTGTAGAAACTTGTTTAAAAACTGGTAGCTCTAGTTCTTGCTTTGCATAGAGGTGTTCCTTGTAGAACATCCAGCACCTTATTCGATAAGGAAAGAGCCGAGATCCCTTCACCGGGAGTGACCTCTTTAGTGAAACTAGCAGATGCTACAAACTCGGTTTGTCTTTTGATTGCTTCTATAGTTCTTGCTTTGCATAGTGATATTTGTGAAATATCCTGCACCTTATTCGATGAGGAAAGGGCCGACGATCCCTTCACCGGGAGTGACCCCTTTAGCAAAACTAGAAAAGCCTCAATAACACTCCATTTAAAATCACTCGATTCTACAACGATATCAAGTTCATTACGCAAAGGATTTTTTTAAAAACCTGTCGTAGCCCTCCGTCATTTCAGATAAGTAATACTTAGTATTCGTGCTGCGGGAGTTTGGCCTTCGTCAAGGCGTAGTGTACGGTAGCTAACTAGTGCTTATCTGCTAGCATATGATGCGATTGGATTAGGGTATTTGTACGGTGTAGTTTGGCCTTCGACAAGGGTCATGCGGGTGGGTTTAATTCAATCAGGAAATGACGGGTTGAACTTGACTAGCGGACTATGGGTAGTTTGGCCTTCGTCAAGGTCATAGGACGCTAGGGGTAAAATGTTATTGGGAATTTCAAGTATTGAAATTTGCAATGAGATTGCATACCTTCTATGAGATAGTTGGATCCCGATACCCGCTGCGAGTAAGAGTTACTCCTGGGAGAGTTTTACACATTACAATTAGCCGATCAAGTAGGTGTCTAGAAAGGTGTCAATGGGGTTACGCCTCTGGGTAAACGAGGTTTACTTTAATTAGGTCCGTGCGAAAGCACGGGGAACCTCCCTCAAAGTACCGACACTGGCCTGGCTGAAAGATTGGCGAATTTGTAGCGTGTAATTAATCCCGGCTAGTCTTTCCTTTTAGGGTTTGAAGGAAGATTTGATTAAAACAGTGGGAGACATCCTGATTAGATATATTAGATAACCAATCTAATTTTGCAAGAGCATACGCTGAGTGTTTTCTTCTCTCTCTCTCCAGGTATCGACCATATCACGCCTTAATCAAGATAATAATATGGATATATTGACCGAACCCGCTTGTTATACTGGGCTGGGGAACGTTGGTCCCGCTCCAACTTATAATGGTTATAAGACAGAGCAGGAAATTGAGGAATACCAGATTTCCCGTGCCGCCCAAACGAAGAATGTGCATGCTGATGCATCATCCTCGGGTGTGTTCATTACAGAGAACTGTTTCTCAGTATCCTTTACGTCCTGGGTATGAGGTACCGGATCAGGATCCCGCATATGTAATCTGTTACATGGGCTACAGAAAGGTAGAGAACTGAGAACGGGTGATAAGTTTCATGAGACAGAAAACGGTGCAAGTGTTGCAACCAAGTCTGTTGGTCACTGTCACCCTGTATTACCAGAATACATTGATTCTGAACAAATATTATTAGATACCGAACCTG
The DNA here is from genome assembly GCA_030015575.1 of Agapanthus africanus. Taxonomy (NCBI): domain Eukaryota; kingdom Viridiplantae; phylum Streptophyta; class Magnoliopsida; order Asparagales; family Amaryllidaceae; genus Agapanthus; species Agapanthus africanus. The sequence continues at coordinate 200,432,000 of JASDDO010000010.1, read as the reverse complement.
ATATATAACATCATATCAGTCTCTTTATTAAAGAAAGGATATAATTTTGTATTGTTGGATAATGTTTTGAACATTTCCTATATCAAGAGTTGATCGGTTCAGGCACGTTATCTAAAAGCATTGACGTTCTAAATCAAACTACAGTTCTTAATATACGGAACACACACGAGAGGAAGAGTTCAGAAATGAACGAATCCTTCTTAAGGCATTGTAGACTAGGTCATATCAATGCGACCCGACTAGCTAAGTTATATTTAGATGCATATTTAAATTTGTTTGAATTTACATCTTGTGAAACTTGCCGGTCATGTCACAAAGATAAGATGACCACAGCTCTGTTTATTGGAAACAGAGAAAGAGTTAGTGAACTCTTGGGATTGATACATGCTGATGCATGAAAGTCTCCTGTCTACACATGCCAAGACCGGTTCTTTGTACTTCATTACATTCTTTGATAATCTCTCAAAATTCAGACATATGTTCCTGTTGAAACACAAGTCCGAAACTTTTGAGATATTCACAGAATGTCAGTTAGAAGTAGAGAACCAAAATACGGGTAAAAGTATTATGTCCTTTGATGTGATCAAGGAGGAGAATACTTGAGCACGGAATTCCTGGACTATTCTAAAGGAGAATGAGATTCTCTCTCAGCATTACTCCTCCGTATATACCATAGCACGATGGTATATCGGGGCGGAGCAATAACACCCTATGTGATATGGTGTGCTCTATGATGAGTACTACTGAGTTTCCTATTTTCTTTTGGGAGTTATGCACTTGAGAAGCTGCATACCTATTGAATAGGGTTCAAATCAAATTAGTTGCCTACCACTTCATATGTGATATGGAAAGGGAAGAGCCCATATCTTAAGTTTGTTAAGATTTGGGGTTGTCCGGACTATGTCTAAAAGCAAAATCCGGATAAGCTCGAGGCAAGGTCTATTATGTAGAACTGGAAAGGTTCCAGCTATACAAACTGCAGCTGATGATTTGGTAGAACCTAATGATTCAATAGTTTCCAACAAAGCTCAGCCTCTCCGCCGATCTAGTAGGGTTCCTCAGCCACCTGAGAGATACTTCGGTTTCTCTATGACAGTGGGAACGAGGATTGCATCATGAGATGATGACCCAACTAGTTTCGAGCTGGCCATCAGGAGCGGGACTCTGTAAGAATGGCTGGATGCTTAGTGATCTGAGATGGAATCCTTATACACCAACAAAGTATGGACTTTGGTTGCTTTATCTGAATGGTTAAATCCCGATCAGGAGCAAGTATATCTTGAGAAGATTACTTGGTGTACATGGAAAAATTGAGACTTTCAAAGCTATGCTTAAGTCCATCCAGATCCTACTTGCCACAGCTACATACCGTGACTACGATATCTGGCGGTTGGGTGTCATGACTGCTTTTCTAAATGTTTTTTAGAAGATAACGTCTATAAGTACACATCCAGAGGGCTTCATAGACAGTGGGAGCAGCGGAAACGTGTGCAAGATGTTTTATGTGATGAAGCAGGCATCGCAGAGTTGGAACGTCTGTTTTGATGTAGTAGTCAAAGAGTTTGACTTCATCAAAATGGTAGATGAACCTTGTATATACAAAAAGGTAGTAGAGAGTATGGTGGTGATCCTCGTAGAGTACGTGGATGACATACTCTTGATAGGGAAGGAGTTTCCTATGCTACGCTCGGTCAATCTCCGCTTATCATAATGATTCTCCATATAGGATCAAAGTGATACCTCCTAAATCCTGGGTTTTGGATCTATGAGATAGATCTAATTGGATGTTAGGATTCTCACTAGATGTAGTGAGATGGTATCAATCGATCCTGGGGAGAATCACTGGAAAGGTTCCAGGGTGGTAAGGACGACTGAATGTCAGTCGCAGGCATTGTCTTTACCCTCAGTGGAGAGACGGTATGTTGGAAGAGTTCCAAGCTAGATACCATGACTTACTAGACGATTAAAGGCAAGATACATCGTTACCAAGGATGCTACCAAAGAGGCAGTCTGGATATATAAGTTCATGAGATGAACTTCGTTCCTACCATTGTGTGACAATGGAGTTATGGCTTTTGCCAAGGAACCCCCGTCCCATCTGATATCCATATATAATTCTTAGGCAGTATCACCTGATCATGGAGATGGTTGATCTCCAGGGAGATCGAGGTTAGAAGAGTAGACACAGAGGACAACAGCACGGATCCACTCACAAAGGCCTTTTTCCCAGTAGTGACTTTTATGGGATGGTTGAGTATGAGATACTTCAACCGCAGCTAATTGTTGGGGATGCGAAACCACAACAGATGGCCCTAGTGCAAGTGGGAGATTGTTAGTTATATATATGCCCTAGAGGCCATTACTGTACATACGATGTATATTGTAATGGATGCTTGGACATATATAGGGAGGACTTTCTTGCTCGACATGATAGTATGCTATCTGGTTGTACTTTACCTTAACATGTACTCTGATTGTCTCTATGTTACATGTTGATAAAGCCCTTAAGATATGTACTCGACTACTGGGACTATGATGAGATCATACTAGTGGGGCCACGGTAGTCGACGAGTAAATCCTATAACTGTTCCTAGTCGAGGGTGTATCGAGACAGGGCATCGATGCACCAGAGTAGACTAGCGTATACGCATCTTGACCTATATGATGGGCGATGGATGATCCCATATCCATCGGTGTTTGACATCAAGGATGGTGTATGGGTGCTCAGTGGAGACTGGGTACACCGGACGGACTCGCCGAGAACTCCCAGATTGTATTATACCTTACGTCAGATGGCAGTTCTCTGGTGACACTGGTACAGCTTAGTCTGTTGACCCGAGATCGTCATAGAGTCTTGTGTGATTCCCACTGTGCTTTGATTTCCATCATACCACGTCCAAGAGGGTGTGCAAAAAGGTGGATTTTGGGTACAGTCCCGAATCACATGGAGGCAATGAGCGATAGGAGGGGATTCGTCTCTCCCGGTATAGGGAGTTGATGTTGCGCTGTGTTCGATTGGCTATAACCGGAAATCCCTGGCCAGGGTTGCTGAGATTTACTGCTAAGTGTTATCAGTAGTTTCTCGAACTGTCATAGACCTCATATCGACACGACTTATCGAGCTACTGGGGTCTGACGTTTACCACCCCTGGGCGAGATATGCGACATATCAGACGACGAAACCGGACTGTACGGAAGCGTTACTGATTGGATTCATAGGAGAATGTATAGGCTTGCTTGTTGATCTTCTGAGCGCTCAATACCTGGGTGGCTGTTACATTTAGCTGACCGCTTGCAGCTTGTGGGTGTTTGATATGATCATCACCTACTGCCGGCGTATTGACGATTCTTTAGAGTCCTACACAGAGGTTTCTTGGCTCAGGCAAAACGGAGTAGGAGCACATATGTGACATGTGCGGGACCGAGGATAATGCAGTATATGATACCATATTGGATTCTCGATATATGAGATATCGGCCGGGTATATGTGATATAGCCTGGTCATCGTATTAGTCGGTTATATGCGATATAGCCGGATTGTCGGATCAAGTGTTGATTCGATAATTTAATGTATAATAATATATATGATATATTAAATTACATTAACTAATATTATCTCACTAAAAGATTCATTTTCTCACGGGATAATACATTGATATATGTTAATTGTATTATTTTCTATTGTTACAAAATATATTGCATATGTGATATATAATATTGTAACATGTTAGGGTTACAAATTTAACAATGGTTTAGGGTTTAAACTTGGTTAGGGTTTGGATTAGGGTTAGCATTTGCATGAAGCTTCCATGAAGCTTCATGAAGCTTTGACTTTGTGGTTGCTTGATATTTTGTGAAAATATTATGTTAACCCAATCCAAACCATTAACTCTAGTTAACTCTCTACAAGGGTTAACTCTTTCATGCTTAACCGTTGGTTAGATTTGTAACCACTACAATAATTCATTATTCATCACAAAAGGATTATGACATTCATCTTCTTCTTCCTTGAGTTTCTTCTTGAAAAAGCTTTCTTTTGTGATGAAAGTGAGTGAGAAAAAGATTATAAATGAGAGAGAAAATCCTACTTCATCATCCTCATCTATCCTTGCCATTTAGATGAGGGTGTTCACATCATTTCATGAGTGATAGCTTGTGTTAACGAAACTTCAAGGTAGATCATTTTTGTATCGAAGATCGGAAGCAAGACTGCATCTTTCTCTTCGTGGAACCTCTCGAGAGTCCGGAACACGATGATCGCAGCGAAGGGACTTCAACACGGAGCTTAAGAAGTGAAGGACCTGATCTACAAAGTTTGTAATCCCTCTCACTTAGTGTTAAACAGTTTAACATGCTTGTTTTCGCCTAAACCCTAGTTTAAAGATCCGGCTTCGGGTTGTTCGGCACGGCTAAAATTTTAATCGGGCATGGTTGATGCCTCGTAGACCTTTGTGCACGTGCCTAGCAACCCTACAATTTGAACCCACCCGTACATACCCTTGACGTAGGCCAAAATAGTAGTACGACTGTCCCAAACCAACGCATTCTATCTATGCAACAGATAAATATCCGGCAGCTACCAATCACTATGCCTTGGCGTGAGGTCAAAATACATAGCTTGAATACTACCGAATATTTAACTGAAATGATGGAGGGCTAAGAATAGTTTCTGGCGAAAACTTTTAACGTAATGAACTTGATATCGTTGAAGGAACTGGATAGCTTTATAAAAAAATATAGTGGCGAAAACTTTTGCTAAAGAGGTCACTCTCGGTGAAGGGATCTTGGCTCTTTCCCCGTAGAATGAGGTGCAGGATATTCCAACTGAATACCACGATGCAAAGCAAAAGTAAACGACTATAGTCAAGTTATTTCCCTGACGCAAACTTCTGTTCAAGTGGTCACTCCCGGTGAAGGGATCTCGGCCCTTGCCTCGTCGACTGAGGTGCAGGATATTCCAACTGAATACCACTATGCAAAACAAAAGTGAACGCCCTTGCAATAACAGCTTTTTGAAAAGTGTTCCAACAACATCAGAATAGGTTTGTTTATCTTGCATTGATCCGGATCAACGCGGTCCCATCAATTGATCACACCAATAAAGAACGAAAATAATGATGTACGTATATGCCATCCGCATTCGCCACTGGGTCCCGTCATTACCCGTTAGGTTACTTAACTAACGACAGAGCGGGGACTGGACTAGCGCGGATGCAAAACATATACAACATCTACTAGTATATATATCAATATATAATATTCGCTCAAGGCGTGATAAAATGCAACATCACAGAAATGTAATTAGCATCACAGAACAATACAGATATCTGGGATCCCCGAGTTTCATAGAGCCACTACTGAAACCCAACGTTCCCCTGGTCGTGTGGATAGCCTGTGCAATGAAATCCTAGACCCCTACGGGTGCGGCAAGTTACCCGCCAAAACCTGAAGCGAGGCAGCCCCCTTCAGCAACGTGAATGGACCACCCAGCACTTCACGGAATCCGGTATCTTGGGCACCCCTACTGGGTCAACCTGTACCCCCTACGAGTGCGGCGAATAGCCCGCCAATTCTAGAGTGAATCCCCCTCTGTCTCAACGCTATGAGATGCGGGCCCATTGCCCTCTAGAACCCGGCTATCCGTGCACCCCACCTTGGGGTAATCCTAGTACAGAAAGTAAAATATACATACAACGGGTACATCGACCTCACCCCGGTCGTGCCCCAAAAGAATAATATACAAACAGGCAGTGACGTCAGTCTACATGTCGGACGCTCGCCCCGCAATATCAAATGTACATATAAAACGAAACTGCACTAACATTGCATCCAGGCTACCCCCCATGACCAATCCGCAACATCACAGCACAACACAGAACATCAACGTGAATGTCACGTTCGCAAATTCGTCTAAAAGGGCTATAGCAGTTAGACAGGATTTACCGATCAAATGACATTAACGGTTGCAGATATAATGTAAATACTGTGAACTAACATGTTTAAACTTTTCGATCGATCAAATTTACCCAAGAGGGCCCCAAGCACAACTATAGCACTCAAAGAAAATCTGGGCCCAAACAGAATATTCCAAAAACCCCATTTTCAATCCAAAAGCCCAATGTAAAAATTTGATGCCATGAACAGTCAAGATAGCGGCGGAACCGCGACCAATGCGTGGGTTTGGCCGCGGTTCTGCGGTGGAGGAATGACGTCACGCGACCAAATTTTCACAGAATGCTTATAATTCGCTGCACGTGTTTCTGCAATGTACTGAAATAATTTTCGAGCCAAAAATAAATCGACAGAAAACTGATGCATGAAAAACACAGTTTTTGGAAAATCCGATCGATCGAACTTGTAAACATGTTAGAGCAAGCTAGACTAGGTTAATAGCGTGGCTCTGATACCAGTGTAAGTGCACGGCGGTGCCCCGGCCGTCAATCCGAAACCGGAATGCGGAAACGAAACTTTTCTTTAACTTTTGAACCGGCACCACCGCGCACTATAAAACTCGGATCGGGCCATTAACCTACTCCTAGCTAACAAGAGAAGGGTAGAGAGATATACTGAGCGATCCGTGTCCTTCGGTCTTCTCGTCGTCGTCCCGATCTCCCCGCGGAATCTCCGGTCTTCATCTCCTCGTCGGAGGGGCACCACATCGCCGGGTTCTTTTACAGGCTCCCACCTCTGGACCGAGGCAACTCGGGCACGAAGTTGGCGAGCCGACTTGCCCAAGAATTGCTGTAGAATAGTGTGGAACGGTTTGTCTCTTGGGGTTACTAGAAGTTGCCTTTTGGTGGAAGAAAATGAAGTGAAAGCATTTTGAGATGAACTTGGGGATTTTTGCAAGCATGAAGAGAACATCAAAAATCCCCTCAAAATTTTGGCAGCCCCCATCCAATATTGGCCGGCCCCTCATGAGGTCAAGGAGAGAGGGAAAAAGTCCAAGGGGGGTATGTATCAATAATGCTAGAGAGTGTGATAATGAGAAGAAATGATCACCAATCAAATCCAACACTCCACAAACTAATCATAATCCAAAAGTCAAGCAATGATGATGCCCAATAATGAAGCAAGAAGTCAATGCATGGTGGAACCATCATGACACTACAACATGCAAATAACACCCTCCACAAATCAAATTTGCATTCTTGCAAATAAGCCCTCCTCCACCAATTTTCAGCCAAGGAAAGATACAAAGGAAAATGGCCGAAACGGAATGCAAACTGGCAAGTTCAGAAAAACGATCCCGTAATAAAATACAGGAAAACTCCGCTACTGTATATACATACCCGCATTTGTATTCCGACCGAATACAAATGCAACGAGACAAAATCTACACTGTACAATACTAGGATCCGGCTTAAACCAAAGCCCGCTAGTATTAACCGTCCGATCATGATCCATGCAATACCGCACGTACATGATCGAACCCTACCATAATTCCATACGGCCTCTACAGCGTTTCGCCCGAAACTTGAGAAAACGGTCTGTGGGGGACTCTAAAGACTCGTCAATACTTTGGCTGTGGATTTAACCACTAGCACGTCAGAGGTATTAGCCATACATAACGGGCTACCAGGTATTGACCAAAAGGGACGTCGATGAGTGAACTGATCCTGACACCCTACTGAGCCTGTCAGTGACAATATCCGTACAGTCCGGTCTGTTCGTCTATGAGCATCGCATGGCGGGCCTACGGGGTTGGTAAAAGTCAGACCCCCAAAAGCGGTACAGGTCGTGTCGGAGTGTAGCCCAGAACACCCTGAGATACTACTAGAATACCTACCAGTAAATCTCCTACCTTGGCCAAGGACTTTGTGTAATGGCTCTCCTAGACACAGCGCGACCTCACCCCCAATACCGGGAGAGACGAACCCCTGCAGATCCGCTCACTGCCTCCACGTGGCTCGGGACTGTACCCAACTAAAACCTGTTTGCACGTCTCCTTTGAGCGTGGTAGGGTAGTAATCAAAGTACAGTAGGAACTCACACGAGACAAATGACGATCTCAGGTCGATGAACTAACCTGTACACATGTCACCAGGGAACTGCTATCTGACGTCAGGTATAAGACCAACTAGCATGTTCCCGGCGAGTCATGTCCGGTGTACTCATAACCCAATAAGCACCTGTATACATCTTAGGTGAACCAACTGACACCAATGGCTTGTGAGACCGGCCACCGCCCCTCGTCGGGGTCTCGACTGTATACACTAGTCTACTCTGGAGTATCGATGCCCTGTCTCGAAACTCCCACGACTAGGGACCTTTTAAGGATGTGCTTATAGACTACCAGCTCCCACGTATATGATCGCCCTCATACTGCTGGCAGTCATGCAAGAATCCTAGGGGCTCTATCAACGCGCAATAGTGACCTATAAGGTCACCTAAAGGAGTACACGATGATAAAGATAAACCAGATAGCATACTATCATCTTGAGCAAGACTGTCTTATCGGGATAGGTCCTCCATCAATCATTGCAATCACGTGCCTGTGATCCAATAATTGACTCTGAGGGCACTATCTCCAACAGTCTACACATGCCAAGACCGGTTCTTTGTACTTCATTACATTCATTGATTATCTCTCAAGATTCAGACATATGTTCCTATTGAAACACAAGTCCGAAACTTTTGAGATAATCAAAGAATATAAGTTAGAAGTAGAGAACCAAAAATGGGTATAAGTATTATGTCCTTTAATGAGATCAAGGAGGAGAATACTTGAGCACGGAATTCCTGGACTATTCTAAAGGAGAATGAGATTCTCTCTCAGCATTACTCCTCCGTATACACCACAGCACGTCGGTGTATCGAGGTGGAGCAATCACACCCTATGTGATACGGTGCGCTCTATGATGAGTACTACTGAGTTTCCTATTTTCTTTTAGGTGTTATGCACTTGTGAAGCTGCATACCTATTGAATAGGGTTCCAATCAAATCAGATGCCTACCTCTCCATATCTGATATGGTATGGGAAGAGCCCATCTCTTAAGTGTATTGAGATTTGGGGTTGTCCGGCCTATGACTAAAAAGAAAAATCCGAACAAGCTCGAGGCAAAGTCAGTTCTATGGAAGTTTGTTGGATATCCCAAGCATTCGCAAGGGAATATCTTCTACCACATCGAGGAACAAAAGATGTTTTGTTTCTCACCATGCCACCTTTGTGAAAGGGAATTTCTTGTGAAGAAATTAGTGGTCATGAGGTTGAACTGGAAAGAGTTCCAGCTAAACAATCTGCAGCTGATGATTTGGTAGAACCAGAAGATTCAATAGTAACCAACGAACCTCAGCCTCTCCGCCGATCTAGTAGGGTTTCTCACCCACCTGAGAGATACTTCGGCTTCTCTATGAAAGTAGGAGCGAGGATTGCATCATGAGATGATGACTTAACTTGTTTCGAGCAGGCCATCAAGAGTGGAACTCTGTAAGAATGGCTGGATGCTTAGTGATCTGAGATGGAATCCTTATACACCAACAAATTGGACTTTGGTTGCTTTATCTAAAGGGTTAAATCCCAATCAGGAGCAAGTATATCTTGAGAAGATTACTTGGTGTACATGTAAAAGTTGAGACTTTCAAAGCTATGCTTAATCCATCCAGATCCTACTTGCCGCGGCTACATACCATGACTACGATATCTGGTGGTTGGGTGTCATGACTCTTTTTCTAAATATTGATTTGGAAGAGAGCATCTATAAGTACACAGCCAGAGGGCTTCGTAGACAGTGGGAGCAGCGGAAACGTGTGCAAAATGTTTTATCTGATAAATCAGGCATCGCGGAGTTAGAACGTCTGTTTTGATATACTAGTCAAAGAGTTTGACTTCATCAAAATGGTAGATCAACCTTGTATATACAAAAAGGAAGTAGAGAGTATGGTGGTGATCCTCGTAGAGTACGTGGATGGCATACTCTTGATAGGGAAGGAGTTTCCTATGCTACGCTCGGTCAATCTCCGCTTATCACAAGAATTCTCCATATAGGATCAAAGCGATACCTCCTAAATACTCGGTTTTATATCTATGAGATAGATCTAATTGGATGTTAAGATTCTCACTAGTTGTAGTGAAATGATATCAATCGATCCTAGGGAGAATCACTGGAAAGGTTCCAAGGTGATAAGGACGACTGAATGTCAGTCGTAGGCATTGTCTTTACCCTCAGTAGGAGGGACGGTATGTTGGAAGAGTTCCAAGCTAGATACCGTGACTTACTAGACGATTAAAGGCAAGATACATCGTTACCAAGGATGCTGCCAAAGAGGCAGTATGGATATATATAAGTTCATGAGATGAACTTCGTTCCAACCATTGTGTGACAATGGAGTAATGGCTTTGGCCTAGGAACGCCTGTCCCATCACAAATCCAGATATAGGCAGTATCACCTAATCATGGAGATGATTGATCTCCAGCGAGATCGAGGTTAGGAGAGTAGACACTGAGGACAACAACGCGGATCCACTCACAAAGGCCTTTTTCCCAGTAGAGACTTTTATAGGATGGTTGAGTATGTGATACTTCAACCACAGCTAATTGTTGGGTATGTGATCCCACAACAGATGGCCCTAGTGCAAGTGGGAGATTGTTAGTTATATGTATGCCCTAGAGGCCATTACTGTACATACGATGTATATTGTAGTGGATGCTTGGACATATATAGGGAGGACTTTCTTGCTCGACATGATAGTACGCAATCTGGTTGCTCTTTATCTTAACATGTACTCTGATTGTCTCTATGTTACATGTTGATAAAGCCCTTAGGATGAGTACTTGACTATCAGGACTATGATGCAGATCATACTAGTGGGGACAGTATAGTCGCCAAGTACATCCTTCAAATGTTCCTAGTCGTGGGAGTACCGAGACAGGGCATCGATACTCCTGAGTAGACTAGCGTATGCGCTTCTTGACCCATATGATAGGCGATGGATGATCTCATATCTATTAATGTTTGACATCATAGAAGGTATACGGATGCTCAGTGGAGACTGGGTACACCGGACGGACTTGCCGAGAACTCCCAGATGGTATTATACTTCACGTCAGTTGGCAGTTCTCCGGTGACACTGGTACAGAGTAGTCTGTAGACCTGAGATCGTCATAGAGTCTTGTGCGATTCCCACTGTGCTTTGATTTCCATCATACCACGTCCAAGAGGGCGTGCAAAAAGTTGGCTTTTGGGTACAGTCCCGAATCACATGGAGGTAATGAGCGATAAGAGGGGATTAGTCTCTCCCGGTATAGGGAGTTGATGTTGCGCTGTGTTCGATTGGCTATAACTAGAAATCCCTAGCCAGGGTTGCTGAGATTTACTGGTAAGTGTTATCAGTAGTTTCTCGAACTGTTATAGACCTCATATCGACACGACTTATCAAGCTACTGGGGTTCTGACGTTTACCACCCCTAGGCGAGATATGCGACATATCAGACGAAGAGACCGGACTGTATGGGAGTGTTACTGATTGGATTTGTTGGATATAGTGCCCTCAAAGTCAATTATTGGATCGCAGGTACGTGATTGCAATGATTGAGGGAGGACCTATACCGGTAGGACAGTCTTACTCGAGATGATAGTATGCTATCTGGTTTGCCTTTATCAGTCGTGTACAGGTTCAAGTGACTTATCACTATTATACGTTGATAGAGCCCTTAGGATCTTGCTTGACTACCAACAGTATGATGGCGATTATATAGGTGAGAGTTGGGTAGTCTATAAGCACATCCTTAATAGGGGTCCCTAGTTGTGGGAGTTTCGAGATAGGGCATCGATACTCTGGAGTAGACGGGTGTATACAGTCGAGACCCCGACGAGGGGCGGTGGCCGGTCTCACAAGCCACTGGTGTAAGTTGGATCACCTAAGATGTATACAGGTGCTCATTGGGTTATGAGTACACCGGACAGGACTCGCCGGGAACCTGCTAGTTGGTATTTATACCTAGCGTCAGATAGCAGTTCCCTGGTGACATGTGTACAGTTTAGTTCATCGACCTGAGGTCTTCATTTGTCTCGTGTGAGTTCCCACTTTGCTTTGATTTCTACCCTACCACGGCTCAAAGAAGTCGTACAAACAGGTCTTTTTTTGGGTACAGTCCCGAGCCACATGGAGGCAAGTGAGCGGATCGGCAGGGGATTCGTCTCTCCCGGTATTGGGTGTGAGATCACGCTGTGTCTAGGAGAGCCATTACACAAAACCCTCGGACGAGGTAGGAGATTTACTGGTAGGTACTCCAGTAGTATCTCAGGGTGTTCTGGGCTACACTCCGACACGACTTATACCGCTATTGGGGGTCTGACGTTATCAGCCCCTAGGCCCGATATGCGATACTCATAGACGAATAGACCGGACTGTAAGTATATTGTCACTGTTAGGCTCAGTAGGGTTCCAGGATGAGTTCGCTCATTGTCTTCCCTTGAGGTCAGTACATGTGCAGCCGTTACGCACTGCTAGTGCCGCTGACGGCTTGTGGTTAAACCCACTGCCAGAGTACCGACGAGTCATTAGAGTCCCCCATAGATAGTTTCCCAAGTTCGGGCAAAACGTTGTAGAGGCCGTATGGTTTTATGGCAGGGTTCAGAAAATGCACGTGCGTTTACGCACGTGTCATATTTTAGGCAGATAATACTGGTGGGCTTTAGTTTAATCCGGATCCATGTATTATACTGTGAAGATATAATATCTTTGTCTCAGTTGCATTTGTATTCGGTCGTAATACAAATGCGGGTATGTTAATACTGTTATGGGGTTATCCTGAAATTTGTTTCGGGATCGCTTTTGAAAGTTGACAGTTTTCTATCACCCGTCTTAAACATTCGGTTTAATGCGGATTTATCTTTTCTTCATTTGGGTGAGTCATGAGGGTGAGTCATGAGGAAGATTCTTGATTTGGTGACTAGGTTTATGAGTCAACATTTTGCATTATTGGTTGATGACTAGGATTAGTGATTCATTGTTTGCATTGATTGTTTTGATGGGGTGTTTAAATGAGTCACCCTTTGCATTAATTCCTTTAGATGATAAGCTTCACTTATGGTCACCTTCCTCCTACACTCACCACCCCCTTCCTCATATAGTGGCCGGCCATTATATGGAGGCATTATGGTTGTTGATTTAAAAGTTTATGGAATTTGATTCATGGAAATTTGATAGCTCATTTCTCATTTCATTCCATTCAAAAGGAAACTTCATTAACCGTTCATCCATAGTTTTGGATGAACCGAGACAAAGTGTTCTACTCATTCTCTACATCAATCTTGGTCATCTCTTTTAGCAGACTTGATAACCGAGTTGCCTCGGTATAGAGGCAGGAGCCCGTTTAAAGATCCGTAGATGTGGTGCCACCTCGACGAGGAGCCAGGAGATCGGAGCATCCGCAACGGAGCGTGGGATAATGGTTAAAGACCGAAGGAATCGGATCGTTCGGTATAGCCTTTCTACCCACTTTGTAGTTTGTTAGTTTAGCGTTAATGGCAGATCCGGGTTATAATATGCGATTGCGCCAATTATAAAAGTTTTTGTTCCGCATTTGGCGTCAGATTGACGGCCGGGGCGCTACCGTAGACTTACATGGTATCAGAGCCACGCCATTAAGCTTTACTAACTTGTTCTAACGCGTTTAAAACATCGATCGAACGGAATTTCGAAAACCGCAAATTTCAGTGTAAAGTTTCTGTCGAATTTTATTTAAGGTCTAAAAATTATTTTGAGCATCTCAGAAAATCGAGCAGGCTTTTTAAAGAGCACTGTAGAAATTTGACCCACTAAGTCGACCGTACGGCCGCGGAACCTCGCCACAAGCCAAGGTTTGGCCGCGGTTCCGCCGCAGCCTTGGTTCTTCAGTGTGCCAGATTTCTACAGTAGGGTCTTCATTGAAAATTGTGGTTTCTGGAATATTTCTTTTGGGCCCAGATTTTGTTACTGTACTGCAGATGTACGTGGGGCCCACTTCGGGAAGTTTTGTCGATCGAAATTTAAACGTGTTAGTTTACAGTACTTACATTATATCTCATGTTAGTTATATGTATGCCCTAGAGGCCATTACTGTACATACGATGTATATTGTAATGGATGCTTGGACATATATAGGGAGGACTTTCTTGCTCGACATGATAGTACGCTATCTGGTTGTACTTTATCTTAACATGTACTCTGATTGTCTCTATGTTACATGTTGATAAAGCCCTTAGGATATGTACTCGACAACTGGGACTATGATGAGATCATACTAGTGGGGCCACGGTAGTCGACGAGTACATCCTATAATTATTCCTAGTCGAGGGTGTATCGAGATAGGGCATCGATGCACCAGAGTAGACTAGCGTATACGCATCTTGACCCATATGATGGGCGATGGATGATCCCTTATCCATCGGTGTTTGCCATCAAGGATGGTGTACGGGTGCTCAGTAGAGACTGGGTACACCGGACGGACTCGCCGAGAACTCCCAGATGGTATTATACCTCACGTCAGATGGCAGTTCTCCGGTGACACTGGTACAGAGTAGTCTGTTGACCCGAGATCGTCATAGTGTCTTGTGTGATTCCCACTGTGCTTTGATTTCCATCGTACCACGTCCAAGTGGGTGTGCAAAAAGGTGGATTTTGGGTACAGTCCCGAATCACATGGAGGCAATGAGCGATAGGAGGGGATTCGTCTCTCCCGGTATAGGGAGTTGATGTTGTGCTGTGTTCGATTGGCTATAACCGGAAATCCCTGGCCAGGGTTGCTGAGATTTACTGGTAAGTGTTATTAGTAGTTTCTCTAACTGTTATAGACCTCATATCGACACGACTTATCGAGCTACTGGGGTCTGACGTTTACCACCCCTAAGCGAGATATGCAACATATCAGACGACGAGACCGGACTGTACGGGAGTGTTACTGTTTGGATTCACAGGAGAATGTACAGGCTTGCTTGTTGATCTTCTGAGCGCTCAATACGTGGGTGGATGTTACGTTTAGCTGACCGCTTGCAGCTTGTGGGTGTTTGATATGATCATCATCTACTGCTGGCGTATTGACGATTCTTTAGAGTCCTACACAGAGGTTTCTTGGCTCAGGCAAAACGGAGTAGGAGCACATATGTGATATGTGCGGGACCGAGGATAATGCGATATGTGATACCGTATTATATTCTCGCGATATTTGATATCAGCCGGGTCATCGGATCAAGTGTTGATTCGCTGAATCGGTAAATGTGATATTAGTCGGTTATATGCGATATAGCCGGATTTTCGGATCAAGTGTTGATTCGATAATTTAATGTATAATAATATATATGATATATTAAATTACATTAACTAATATTAGCTCACTAAAAGATTCTTTTTCTCACTCGGGTAATACATTGATATATATGCGATATATGTTAATTGTATTATTTTATTTGGTCACAATAAATATTATATATGTGATATATAATATTGTAACATGATATGATAACTAATGCAACAAGGTTAGTAGAGATTAAACAAGGTTAGGGTTTGATTAGGGTTAAGCTTTTCTAGATGTTTCTAGAAGCTTTCTTTTTGTTTTGTGTAAAGATATTTGTTTAGATATTTTTGCATGATATTTCCTTAACCCAACCACACCCCTTAACCCCAGTTCAATCTCTACAAAGGTTACTTGACCATGGTTGGATCATTCATCATAATTATCCTTTCATTATTCATCACAAAAGGATTGATCACTATTCTTCTTCTTCTTCCTCCTTTGCAAAGCTTTCTTGCTTTTTGTTTGTGATGAAAATTGAGTGAGAATAATAAAACAATAGAGAGCAAAAATCCTACTTCATCATCCTCATCTATCCTTGCCATTTAGATGAGGGTGTTCACTTCATATTTTGAGTGTTAGCTTGTGTTAACGAAACTTCAAGGTAGATCATCTTTGTATCGAAGATCGGAAGCAAGACTGCATCTTTCTCTTCGTGGAACCTCTCGAGAGTCCGCAACACTCATGATTGCAGTGAAGGGACTTCAACAGGGAGCTTTAGAAGTGAATGACCGGATCTACAAAGGTTGTAATCCCTCTCACTTATTGTTAAAGTGTTTAACATGTTCGTTTTCGCCTAATCTCTAGTCTAAAGATCCGGCTTCGGGTTGTTCGGCACGGCTAAATTTTTAATCGGGCATGGTTGATGCCTCGTAGACCCTTGTGCGCTTGCCTAGAAACCCAACAGTGGTATCAGAGCCAAGCTAGAGCTTTAGGCGAAGTCTAGAAGAAGTTTAAAGTCCGATCGAACCCGAGAACCCCGATAAAACCCCTTCTATGGAAATTTTTCAAAACTGTGATTGTTTTCATATTAAAAATACTTAAAAAAATCAGCAGGGAATTCTATGGACCTCTGTGAAAAACGAGCCTGTAATTCCATTACATGGTCGCGGAACCGCGGCAAACACATGCCGTTGGCGGCGGTTCCGCGGCGCAACAGTGGACTTAGGGCATCATTTTTCTACAATTGAACCGTAGGTACTTCCTGATTCTTCTGGGAATTTTTAATTCTACTCAAGTGTTGAGTTTTCTGGGTTGTATTGGGGACTCGTTGTTTTGATCGGATATTATAACTTTGTTTAGTTTTTCTGGATAATTTTTAGAAACTGTTAAAAAGTTCGAACGGATATCAATAACTCACTTTTTCCCCTGTCGGAAAATTTTTCAAAAGTTGGATTTTTTTCTCGAGTTTAAGAACGTTCTAAGTCGTGCAAGTAACGCGGTGGACCCTCTAGAAGACAATAAACCTTAACTCGATTATGTGACCGTCTTGAACTGCCTCTGAACCTTAGGGTTTAGGGCAGTACGGTGTGCCACATGTGAGGCGTTGGCTTGACCTTTCTACGGCTGGACCATCGGTACTGTGGCATGTGATGGATTTCTTTTAAACTGATTTCAAGTGTTGAGATATATTGGGGAAATCTTGGGTGTTTGATTATTCGATCGGAAAGTTTAACATTTTCTATTTATCTGGATTGTGATATAATATTTAGAATCTACAGGTAGTTATGAGATAACTAATTTGAATGTTATAATCATACCAGTTTAGTCTCAGATGATCGGTTGCCACGGAATTTTGATGTGATCAAAAGTCCGTCGCAATCACGTAGCATACGCGGATACTCGCCGGATAAACTTAATAGACAGCCACGCCCCATAGCCCCGACCAAGTGACAGTAGGAGAACCCCGTCCCCAAAAGCATCCGTTCGGGTGCTCGTGGCAGCGGTGTTCCGCCTTAGTGCACTTCGTTGACCGCATCCGGGGGTGCGGCCGTCTACTAAAGTTTGCGACGAGCATTCGATCAGGTTGTTGGGAATCTTGTTGAATTTCCCGACTAGATATTGAAAAGAGTTTTCGATAATGAGACTAAAATGCGGGGTTTATAATTGTTACGCATGTGATGTCTAAGGAATTCATTTGGTTAGGCATGCGATATCTAAAGAGTTTGCGGATTCCAACTGTTGTAGTTTTACACTTTCTTTTCTGTGACCGTAAGCGTAGTATGTGGTGTATCGCCGGCTTCGTTGCTATACATCAACGACAATTGGGATACGCATACTTGCTTACGTTGATGATATGAGATATTATGTGTTGCTGTGATATGTTATATTGGATCGTCGCGTTTTGAATAGCCAGGGGTTTTATGTGAGATGAGAGTTTTTCTTTTTCATTCATGTAAAATTCAATTGTATGTAATATTCTTTTATTGGGGCACATCCGGGCTGAGGATGATGTCACCGTTGTATATTATTTACTTTTCCGCATTAGGTAGACCCAAGGCGGGGAGCACAAGTAACCGGGTTCTAGGGTCCAGTGGGAGACCATCTCGAGGAGTCGAGACCGGATCTCCTAACCCTAGAATTGGCGGTGTTGCTTGCCGCTCTCGTAGGGTCTAGGGATGTGGGTTTGGCTATTCAACGCGACCGTGGAATCCGTGTTTTATACAGGCTCGTATTAAAACACGGACGTCCTAGTATATCCAATATTTCATATATGTTTCTTCTACTGCAATGTTCTGTGATGAGATCATATTACTGCCTGAGATGAATGTTTATATTATATATATAAGATATATGTTATATTGCAGATTATATTTCAAAAGAGATGCTTTTGAAGCATAATAAAATGGGACTTCATTAATGAGATTAATGAAATAAAAGAAACCTAAGTTGTTGTAGAAACCTGTTTAAAAACTGGTAGCTCTAGTTCTTGCTTTGCATAGTGGTGTTCCTTGTAGAACATCCAGCACCTTATTCGATAAGGAAAGAGCCGAGATCCCTTCACCGGGAGTGACCTCTTTAGTGAAACTAGCAGATGATACAAACTCGGTTTGTCTTTTGATTGCTTCTATATTCTTGCTATGCATAGTGATATTTGTGAAATATCCTGCACCTTATTCGATGAGGAAAGGGCCGACGATCCCTTCACCGGGAGTGGCCCCTTTAGCAAAACTAGAAAAGCCTCAAAAACACTCCATTTAAAATCACTCGATTCTACAATGATATCAAGTTCATTACGCAAAGGGGTTTCTTAAAAACCTGTCGTAGCCCTCCGTCATTTCAGATAAGTACTAGTTAGTATTCGTGCTACGGTAGTTTGGCCTCCATCAAGACGTAGTGTACGGTAGCTAACTAATGCTTATCTGCTAGCATACGATGCGATTGGATTAGGGTATTCGTACGGCGATGTTTGGCCTCCGTCAAGGGTCGTGCGGGTGGGTTTAATTCAATCAGGAAATGACGGGTTGAACTTGACTAGCGGACTATGGGTAGTTTTGCCTCCGTCATGGTCATAGGAAGCTAGGGTAAAATATTATTGGGAATTTCAAGTGTTGAAATTTGCAATGAGATTGCATACCTTCTATGAGATAGTTGGATCCCGATACCCGCTGCGAGTAAGAGTTACTCCTGGGAGAGTTTTACACATTACTATTAGCCGATCAAGTAGGTGTCTAGAAAGGTGTTAACGGGGTTACGCCCCTGGGAAAATGAGGTTTACTTTAATTAGGTTCGTGCGAAAGCACGGGGGCCCTCCCTCAAAGTACCGACACTGGCCTGGCTGAAAGATTGGCGAACTTGTAGCGTGTAATTAATCCTGGCTAGTCTTTCCTTTTAGGGTTTGAAGGAAGATTTGATTAAAACAGTGGGAGACATCCTGATTAGATATATTAGATAACCAATCTAATCTTGCAAGAGCATACGCTGAGTGTTTTCTTCTCTCTCTCTCCACGTAGCGACCATATCACGCCTTAATCAAGATAATAAAACGGATATATTGACCGAACCCGCTTGTTATACTGAGCTGGGGAACGTTGGTCCCGCTCCAACTTATAATTGATATAAGACAGAGCAGGAAATTGGGGAATACCAGATTTCCCGTGCCGTCCAAACGATGAAAGTGCATGCCGATGCATCTTCTTCGGGTGTGTTCATTACAGAGAACTGTTTCTCAGTATCCTTTACGTCCTGGGTATTTGATACCGGATCAGGATCCCACATATGTAATTTGTTACATGGGCTACAGATAGGTAGAGAACTGAGAACGGGTGATAAGTTTCATGAGATAGAAAACGGTGCAAGTGTTGCAACCAAGTCTGTTGGTCACTATCACCCTGTATTACCAAAATACATTGATTCTGAACAAATGTTATTAGATACCGAACCTGATATACAACATCATATCAGTCTCTTTATTAGTAAAGAAGGATATAATTTTGTATTGTTGGATAATGTTTTGAACATTTCCTATATCAAGAGTTGATCGGTTCAGGAACGTTATCTAAAATCATTGACGTTCTAAATCAAACTACAGTTCTTAGTATACAGAACACACACGAGAGAAAGAGTTCAGAAATGAACGAATCCTTCTTGAGGCATTGTAGACTTGGTCATATCAATGCGACCCGACTAGCTGAAGTTACATTAAGATGCATATTTAAATTTGTTTGAATTTACATCTTGTGAAACTTGCCGTTCATGTCACAGAGATAAAATGACCACAACTCCGTTTATTGGAAACAGAGAAAGAGTTAGTGAACTCTTGGGATTGATACATGCTAATGTATGCAGGTCCCCTATCTACACATGCCAAGACCGGTTTTTTGTACATCATTACATTCACTGATTATCTCTCAAGATTCGGACATATGTTCCTGTTAAAACACAAGTCCGAAACTTTTGAGATATTCACAAGATATAAGTTAGAAGTACAGAACCAAAAACGGGTATAAGTATTATGTCCTTTGATGAGATCAAGGAGGAGAATACTTGAGCACGGAATTCCTGCACTATTCTAAAAGAGAATAAGATTCTCTCTCAGCATTACTCCTCCGAATACACAGCACCTCGGTGTATCGGGGCGGAGCAATTGCACCCTATATGATATGGTGTGCTCTATGATGAGTACTACTGAGTTTCCTATTTCCTTTTGGGTGTTATGCGCTTGATAAGCTTCATACCTATTGAATAGGGTTCAAATCAAATCAGTTGCCTACCACATCATATGTGATATGGAAAGGGAAGAGCCCATATCTTAAGTTTGTTAAGATTTAGGGTTGTCCGGACTATGTCTAAAAGCAAAATCCGGACAAGCTCGAGGCAAGGTCTGTTATGTAGAATTGGAAAGGTTCCAGCTATACAAACTGCAGCTGATGATTTGGTAGAACCAAAGGATTCAATAGTATCCAACGAACCTCAGCCTCTCCGCCGATCTAGTAGGGTTCCTCATCCACCTGAGAGATACTTCGGTTTCTCTATGACAGTGGGAGCGAGGATTGCATCATGAGATGATGACCCAACTAGTTTAGAGCAGGCCATCAGGAGTGGGACTCTGTAAGAATGGCTGGGTGCTTATCGATCTGAGATGGAATCCTTATACAACAACAAAGTATAGACTTTGGTTGCTCTATCTGAAGGGTTAAATCCCCATCAGGAGCAAGTATATCTTGAGAAGATTACTAGGTGTACATGGAAAAGTTGAGACTTTCAAAGCTATGCTTAAGTCCATCCAGATCCTACTTGCCACGGCTACATACCATGACTACGATATCTGGCGGTTGGGCGTCATGACTGCTTTTCTAAATGATGTTTTAGAAAAGAGCGTCTATAAGTACACAACCAGAGGGCTTCGTAGACAGTGGGAGCAGCGGAAACATGTGCAAGATGTTTTATATGATAAAACAGGCATCGCGGAGTTGGAACATCTGTTTTGATGTGGTAGTCAAAGAGTTTGACTTCATCAAAATGGTAGATGAACCTTGTATATACAAAAAGGTAGTAGGGAGTATGGTAGTGATCCTCGTAGAGTACGTGGATGACATACTCTTGATAGGGAAGGAGTTTCCTATGCTACGCTCGGTCAATCTTCGCTTATCACAACGATTCTCCATATAGGATCAAAATGATACCTCCTAAATCCTGGGTTTTTGGATCTATGAGATAGTTCTAATTGGATGTTAGGATACTCACTAGTTGTATTGAGATGGTAACAATCGATCCTGGGGAGAATCACTGGAAAGGTTCCAGGGTGATAAGGATGACTGAATGTCAGTCGCAGGCATTGTCTTTACCCTCAGTGGAGGGACGGTATGTTGGAAGAGTTCCAAGCTAGATACCGTGACTTACTAGACGATTAAAGGCAAGATACATCGTTACCAAGGATGCTACCAAAGAGGCAGTCTGGATATATATAAGTTCATGAGATGAACTTCGTTCCTGCCATTGTGTGACAATAGAGTTGTGGCTTTAGCCAAGGAACCCCCGTCCCATCAGAAATCCAGATATAATTCTTAAGCAGTATCACCTGACCATGGAGATGGTTGATCTCCAGGAAGATCGAGGTTAGGAGAGTAGACACAGAGGACGACAGCGCGGATCCACTCACAAAGGCCTTTTTTCCCAGTAGAGACTTTTAAGGGATTGTTGAGTATGAGATACTTCAACTGCAGCTAATTGTTGGGTATGTGATACCACAACAGATGGCCCTAGTGCAAGTGGGAGATTGTTAGTTATATGTGTAAGTGCACGGCGGCGCCCCGGCCGTCAATCTGACGCCGGAATGCGGAAGCGGTGAAAAACTTTAATTTTGCGGACTTAGCAAACCGGCACCACCGCGCACTAAACATCCGGATCGAACCACTAACTAGTCCTAGCTAACTACAAGATAGGGAAGAGAAGTATACCGACAGATCCGAGTCCTCCGGTCTTCTCGTCGTCGTCCAGATCTCCTGCGGAATGTCCCGTCTCCTCCTCGTCGCCGGAGGTGCACCACATCGCCTACATCTTTTACGGGCTCCCACCTCAATGCCGAGGCAACTCGGGCACGAAGCCGGCTACTCGACGTGCCCAAGATTTGCTGTAGATTATAGTGTGGAACTTGTGTCTCATTTTGGGGTAGTGGAGGTTGCCATTGGTGGAGGGATTGAACTTGGAATTTTGGAGAGTCTTCTTGTGTGATTTTTAGAGCATCAAGAGAACCAAAAATTGCCACACTAAAAATGAATCCTTTTTTTCCCTTAAGGGAATGGCCGGCCCATATAGGAAAAAGAGAGAGGGAAAAAACAAGGGGGAGGTGACCATATCAATCAAGCAAGAGAGAGAGAGAGAGAATGGTTATCATACAAAAGAAATCATCACAAAGAAAAGTCCTCACTCAACAACCATACCCCTCAACATCATCAACAATCATGACTTTAAAAGTCAAGCCATGATGGAGTCAAAACAAGTCAATGATGGTGCACATCATGAAAGCCATCATGATGCAACAAGATGCAAAGAACCCCCTCCACTAATGCCTATTTGCAGCAATGCAAATAAACCCTCCTCCACCAATCTTCGGCCAATGAACGGAACAATGGAAATCGGCCGAAACTAAAAGCAAACTGGCAACTCCAGAATACTGGTCCCGTAATAAATTACAGGAAAACCCCGATACTGTGCATACACACCCACATCTGTATTTCGACCGACATACAAATGCAATGAGACAAAATCTCCACTGTACTATACTAGAATCCGGCTTATACCAAAACCGGCTAGTAATATCTGTTCGATCCTGATCCGTGCAATACCGCACGTATCTGATCGAACACTGCCATATATCCATACGGCCTATAGTACAAACTGTCCGATCCTGATCCGTGCAATACCGCACTTATCTGATCGGACCTTGCCATATCTCCATACGGCCTCTACAGCGTTTCGCCCGAAAGCTTGAGTAACTGTAAGTGTGGTGGACTCTAAAGACTCGTCAATACTATGGCTGTGGATTTAACCACTAGCACGTCAGAGGTATAAGCCAATACGTGACGGGCCACCAACTATTGACCAAAAGGGACGTCGATGAGGAAGCTCACCCCGACACCCAACTGAGCCTGTCAGTGACAATATCCGTACAGTCCGGTCCGTTCGTCTATGAGCATCGCATGGCGGGCCTAGGGGGTTGGTAAAAGTCAGACCCCCAAAAGCGGTACAAGTCGTGTCGGAGTGAAGCCCAGAACACCCTGAGACACTACTGGAATACCTACCAGTAAATCTCCTGCCTTGGCCAAGGTCTTTGTGTAATGGCTCTCCTAGACACAGCGCGACCTCACCCCCAATACCGGGAGAGACGAACCCCTGAAGATCCGCTCACTGCCTCCATATGGCTCGGGACTGTACCCAACTAAAACCTGTTTGCACGACTCCTTTGAGCCGTGGTAGGGTAGTAATCAAAGTACAGTGGGAACTCACACGAGACAAATGACGATCCCCAGGTCGATGAACTAACCTGTACACATGTCACCAGGGAACTGCTATCTGATGTCAGGTATAAGACCAACTAGCATGTTCCCGGCGAGTCCTGTCCGGTGTACTCATAACCCAATGAGCACCTGTATACATCTTAGGTGAACCAACTGACACCAGTGGCTTGTGAGACCGGCCACCGCCCCTCGTCGGGGTCTCGACTGTATACACTAGTCTACTCTGGAGTATCGATGCCCTGTCTCGAAGCTCCTGCGACTAGGGACCTTTTAAGGATGTGCTTATAGACTACCAGCTCCCACGTATATGATCGCCCTCATACTGCCCGTAGTCAAGCAAGAATCCTAGGGGCTCTATCAACGTGCAATAGCGACATGTCAGGTCACCTAAAGCAGTACACGATGATAAAGGTAAACCAGATAGCATACTATCATCTTGAGTAAGACTGTCCTACCGGGATAGGTCCTCCCTTAATCATTGCAATCACGTGCCTGTGATCCAATAATTGACTCTGAGGGCACTATCTCCAACAATCTCCCACTTGCACTCAAGGCTAATTATTGCGATGTCGCATACTCACAGCCCGTGTGATACCGAACACCCAACTCCTCTACTAGTCAGTCTCACAAAGCTCGCTTGCGAAACTATTGCGTTCGAGGAATAGCCTCAGTGAGTGGATCCGCCTTGATGTCTCTTTCTATGTCTCTCTATATCTTAAGTTCGCGGAGAAACCCATCTCCCGAAAAGAGCAATACCTGTCTTAGAATGTGTCTGGATGTCTGATGGGACATAGCTCATAAATGAACTCCAAATCCAAACTTCTTAGACTGTATCGTCAACCGAAACTAATCAGTATCCTGCGCCATGCCACCCTCAGTATTGCCTTGGACCACCTGTCCAAAATACTGCCCCTCGTCAGAAGGAAAAATATAACTCTGACAACCTCCTTGTCGTCCATGTCACCTTGGAAGCCTGGAATGATAACTGTCTCTCGAATGAGGCTGTCGTTATCATATTCCTAGAACATCCACTTATGTTCTAAAACTGCTTCCGATTGTTTCTCCAGGATTGGATCAATATCATCTTATTGCATGTAATGCAAGAACAACATCTGGTGTGGTACTTGACATCTCATGATTGACTCAATTGCCTAAGCAAGTGATCTGCTAATCATGTACATCCCTCTCCCCTTTAGTCTGTAAGACACCTTTAGAGAGGGTGACTCCATTACCTGCAGGTACACTACCGTGCCAGGAGTCGTCCATTCTAAATACTCTTAGAATGCTGTCTAAGTACCCTGATTAGGAAACCACCCAAATCTAGATCTAAAACCACAGATCTAGTAACCAGTATGTTTGATATAATGTCCAAGTCCCATGTGGAGAAACTACTGTGTGACGACCAAAGTATAACCGATCGTAGTATAGGAGTTTCCTTTCTACTACCTTCTCAACAGATCCATCCCCTATTCTGATGACGTCAAACCTATGACTGTCACATCAGAAATAGATGATCTATCTCCGCTACATCTGCTTTAGTCTATAAATAGACATAAGCCTGATGTCCACCAATGCTTCTGCTGCTCCCACTAACTACGACAACCCTCTGGCAGAGTCATATAGACGTGCACTTCTAAAGCAAGTTTAGAACGACGCTATACTCATCCTCCTGCCCGGTCTCGCAGCCTGGAACAACAACAATGGCAAGTGTGGGTAAACAAGAACTTCCCTGTCACCGTCCTTGAGGCTACCGGAGTACCTCTCGGGTGCCTGAAGTTACCCACCTTATCTGCGGAGTGGCCAATGGAATATCAAATCAGATTGAATCTTTAGGTTCCTTATCAAATCTTCAGTAATCGTTTGCGGTTCTGGAATCACTTCCAGTTCTACCATACTCCCACTGCTGTTTTTGAAAAAATCCATTTTTAATAAAACTGTGGCGAGTCTTGAACAATATTTCTATTGATCTCCCAGATGGTAGAAAGTCAACCCTCGTCATAGCCTGGGTCAACCCACAAACAGCCATTACAGAAATGTACCTATGAGTTATCCAGAGTCTGGTTTTAAGCATAAACCGGACAACTCCCCGTACCTTAACAATGTTAAGATATGAACTGTACTATATCCAATATAGAACCAGAGGCACTGATTTAATTCAACCAGATTCAAATCATGCAGCTATCTCCAGTGCATGTCAACTAAATGGAAGGAGGACGATCAGCGTTACTCAACTTAGGAATGCTTCCAATTATGAGTAACCTGAAAGAGAAGCAATTTCTCTTTATCATTACTGTCAACTGAATACCATACACAAGTATCTACATCTTCGATTACTTTGAAGAATCCCGATACTTGCTATACCTGGTTCTCTACTCTATTCAAATACCTATAACTCCTCAAAACTTAGACCCTGTGTTTCCACGAAATACATGTCTAAGAACTAGAGAAGTTAAAAGTAAACAGAATACAGTATGAGGACCAACCCCTCTGTCCTAATGGACCCTGGACAACATACAATACTCTGTATAAGTCCCTTGAGTCTGATAACTCATTCACTGTGTGTCGTAGGTTGAAAACTGTACTTATGGTTAAGAAGAATTACACCGTTGCTTAATGCTCCTTACCTAACCATCCACTGATATAGGTAAATGTCGTAGACATAATTTCAGAAAGGTATATCTCACTCTATGAAAATAGACGTACAGATATATCAATTTGAAATTGGTGCATAAAAGCGGATATTCAAAACCAAATATTTGCCGACCGGCAAACAACCCATGTGATTTCCTCAAATATCATCGATTACAACGAATCCCGATATAATGAGGATGATCACCCAATTCCCAATAACTTACTCCCACTCATCATCTGTAAAACCATACAGATGTGAGAATCAAACCTGGTAAATACATACCCTGGAGTAAGTATCTAATCGGGAAATCAGTTTTCTTTTAACATTACACAGTGAAACTGAAACATTGAAATGTTTCGATAGGGTATCCTGGTATTCCTAGTAAAGCCTCTTCCAGTATCCAGATTCACAACTGTAACCGTATAATTCTTTGCCACCTCTCCAAATCCCTTCATATGTCTTTAGTCATTACCTTCTGCACACCCCTTTAGGCCAAATGGTTTTCTTCCTTCCCTACCGTTCAGCACCAGCCTATGATTTGGAAGAAGACTATCCAATAAGCATAATGGGTGTACTGTCCCAATCCTAGGAACACTCGCAATGCGAGAGAAGGTGAAGATAAAAGACACCTGAATAAATCTTATTCTTATTTCTCCAGAACCAGAATCCATCCCCGAACTGGAACACGTTCCTTTCGAGTTCGTATATAACCATACGATGGAGTATCCAATAAACTGTGGATCTTCGTAGTGATACGGAGTGTCCTGGAGAAATACAAAGGTGATTTAGGATTGGCAAAGGAATACTTGGTTTGGTCGTGAATATCTGTTGCAACTTACTTTGCCCTCTTACTAATCCCTTGCTTTGTCTTAACATAATACCTTCTGCACACCATCGTTATGCTAATTGGTTTTCTTCATTCCCTACCGGTCGGCACCAGCCTAAGGTTTGGAAGAAGACAATCCAATTTGCGTAATAGGTGTACTACCCCTAAACCAAGGAGTACTCGTAACCTGAGAGAGGGTAAAAGGAAAAGACAACTGAATAATCCTATCCGTTTTCTCCAGAACCGGAAACCATCCTCGAATAAATTCTTTCGAGTTCGTATCTAACCATACGATGGTTTTGTCCAATGGAAGTGGACGTTCGTAGTAATACGGGGTGTCCTGGAGAAAAGGGTAAAAGTAGGAGTGGCAATGAGGTTTGCAACTCTGACAATCCAAAAGCCGGTGTTAAGAAGGTTCGGTCAACTTGGTCACTGAGTCATTGTCTTAGGGTTGGGTCAATGGTCGCTGCCAAAGAGAGAGAGAAAAGAAACACTCAGCGTGCACTCTAACCTAGATCAGAATGGTTACCAATTTATCTAATCTGGAATCCTCCCACTGTACCTCAAATTCTCCTCCAAACCTGAAAGAAGAATTAGTCGGGGTTACCCGAGGAGTAAACTAACTCATCAGTGGGAATCGGGATCCAACTCTCATCGCATGACAACGTGACGGAATCCGCTCACGGTATCACACTCCAGAAGGTATGCGCATATCTGGCAAGTTTCAGTTCTTTTGAAACTCCCGATGTGATTTCTGCCCCATGCTCTTATGACCTTGACTTTGGCCAACAAATCATAAGTCACATGTCAAGTTCTACCCGTCATTCTCCAGGTTGATTAGAATCCACCCGCACAAGCCCTTGACTTTGGCCAACAAGGCTATACGACTGTCCCAAACCAACGCATCTATCTATGCTGCATATGAATAACCAACAGCTACCAAACACTGTGCCTTGACTTTGGCCAACAAACACAGCTTGAATACTATTGACTACCCATATAAAACGACGGAGGGCTACGAATGGTTTCTGGCGAAAACCTTTAACGTAAAGAACTTGATATCGTTGAAGGAACTAATAGCTTTTTAAAATATAGTGACGAAAACCGTTGCTAAAGAGGTCACTCCCGGTGAAGGGATCTCGGCTCTTTCCCCGTAGAATGGGGTGCAGGATATTCCAAATGAATACCGCGATGCAAAGCAAAAGTAATCGGCTATAGTGAAGTTAATGCCCTGACGCAAACTTTTTGTCCAAGGGGTCACTCCCGGTGAAGGGATCTCGGCCCTTGCCTCGTCGACTGAGGAGCAGGATATTCCAAATGAATACCACGATGCAAAACAAAAGTGAACGTCCTTGCAATAACAGCTTTTTGAAAAGTGTTCCAACAACATCCGATTAGGTTTGTTTTTAAACTTGCATTGATCCGAATCAATGCAGTCCCATCAATTGATCACACCACAAAGAACGAAAATATACTGATGTACGTATATGCCATCCACATTCGCCACTGGGTCCCGTCATTACCCGTTAGGTTAGCTTACTAACGACAGAGCGGGGACTGGACTAGCGCGGATGAAAAACATATACAACATCTACTAATATATATACCAATATATTATATTTCGCTCAAGGCGTGAAAGAAATGCAACATCACAGAAATGTACAGCATCACAGAACAATACAGATATCTGGGATCCCCGGGTTTCACAGAGCCACTACTGAAACCCGACGTTCCCCTGGTCGTGTGGATAGCCTGTGCAATGAAAACCTAGACCCCTACGGGCGCGGCAAGTCACCCGCCAAAACCTGAAGCGAGGCAGCCCCCTTCAGCTCCGTGAATGGACCACCCAGCACTCCACGGAATCCGGCAACTTGGGCACCCCTCCTGGGTCAACCTGTACCCCCTACGAATGCGGCGAATAGCCCGCCAATCCCAGAGTGAAGCCCCTTCCGTCTCAATGCCATGAGATGCGGGCTTGTTGCCCTCTAGAACCCGGCCATCCGTGCACCCCACCGCGGGGTAATCCTAGTACAGAAAGTAAAATATACATACACCGGGTACATCGACCGCAACCAGGTCGTGCCCCAAAAGAATAATACAAACAGGTAGTGACGGCAGTCCACATGTCGGACGCTCGCCCCGCAATATCAAATGTACATAATACCACAACACTGTACTAGCATTGCATCCAGGCTATCCCCACGACCGATCCGCAACATCACAGCATAAACATAGAACATCAACGTGAAAGTCACGTTCGCAAATCCGTCTAACCGGGCTATAGCAGTTAGACAGGATTTACCGATCGAGTGACATTCACGGTCGCAGATATAATGTAAATACTGTGAAAAATGTGTTTAAAATTTTCCGATTGACCAAAAATTAACAAGTGGGCCCCCAATCAAAAACTGTAGCACTCACAGAAAACCTGGGCCCAATTTTAATATTCCAGAAAATACATTTATCACTCAGGAACACACTGAAAAAATTTGGGGGGGTGAACAGTTAAATCCGCGGCGGAAGAGCGGCCAAAGCAGGGGTTTGGCCGCCCTTCCGCGGCGGTATGGTGAGCTCTTTGTACCAAATTTTTACAGTGACCTTAAAATTCCCTGCACATCACTCTGAGACAACCTGAAAAATTTTTGCACTCAAAAAAAATTCGACAGAAACTGATGTGCATGAAAAATGCGTTTTCGGGATTTTGTTCGATCGGAAAAGTAAAACACATCAAACGAAAGCTAGACGAAGTTAATGGCGAGGCTCTGATACCACTGTAAGTGCACGGCGGCGCCCCGGCCGTCAATCCGACGCCGGAATGCGGAAGCGGTGAAAAACTTTAATTTTGCGGACTTAGCAAACCGGCACCACCGCGCACTAAACATCCGGATCGAACCACTAACTAGTCCTAGCTAACTACAAGATAGGGAAGAGAAGTATACCGACAGATCCGAGTCCTCCGGTCTTCTCGTCGTCGTCCCGATCTCCTGCGGAATGTCCCATCTCCTCCTCGTCGCTGGAAGTGCACCACATCGCCTACATCTTTTACGGGCTCCCACCTCAATGCCGAGGCAACTCGGGCACGAAGCCGGCTACTCGACGTGCCCAAGATTTGCTGTAGAATATAGTGTGGAACTTGTGTCTCATTTTGGGGTAGTGGAGGTTGCCATTGGTGGAGGGATTGAACTTGGAATTTTGGAGAGTCTTCTTGTGTGATTTTTGGAGCATCAAGAGAACCAAAAATTGCCACACTAAAAATGAATCCTTTTTTTCCCTTAAGGGAATGGCCGGCCCATATAGGAAAAAGAGAGAGGGAAAAAACAAGGGGGAGGTGACCATATCAATCAAGCAAAAGAGAGAGAGAGAGAATGGTTATCATACAAAAGAAATCATCACAAAGAAAAGTCCTCACTCAACAACCGTACCCCTCAACATCATCAACAATCATGACTTTAAAAGTCAAGCCATGATGGAGTCAAAACAAGTCAATGATGGTGCACATCATGAAAGCCATCATGATGCAACAAGATGCAAAGAACCCCCTCCACTAATGCCTATTTGCAACAATGCAAATAAACCCTCCTCCACCAATCTTCGGCCAATGAACGGAACAATGGAAATCGGCCGAAACTAAAAGCAAACTGGCAACTCCAGAATACTGGTCCCGTAATAAATTACAGGAAAACCCCGATACTGTGCATACACACCCGCATCTGTATTTCGACCGACATACAAATGCAATGAGACAAAATCTCCACTGTACTATACTAGAATCCGGCTTATACCAAAACCGTCTAGTAATATCTGTTCGATCCTGATCCGTGCAATACCGCACGTATCTGATCGAACACTGCCATATATCCATACGGCCTATAGTACAAACTGTCCGATCCTGATCCGTGCAATACCGCACGTATCTGATCGGACCTTGCCATATCTCCATACGGCCTCTACAGCGTTTCGCCCGAAAGCTTGAGTAACTGTAAGTGTGGTGGACTCTAAAGACTCGTCAATACTATGGCTGTGGATTTAACCCCTAGCACGTCAGAGGTATAAGCCAATACGTGACGGGCCACCAGCTATTGACCAAAAGGGACGTCGATGAGGAAGCTCACCCCGACACCCAACTGAGCCTGTCAGTGACAATATCCGTACAGTCCGGTCCGTTCGTCTATGAGCATCGCATGGCGGGCCTAGGGGGTTGGTAAAAGTCAGACCCCCAAAAGCGGTACAAGTCGTGTCGGAGTGAAGCCCAGAACACCCTGAGACACTACTGGAATACCTACCAGTAAATCTCCTGCCTTGGCCAAGGTCTTTGTGTAATGGCTCTCCTAGACACAGCGCGACCTCACCCCCAATACCGGGAGAGACGAACCCCTGAAGATCCGCTCACTGCCTCCATGTGGCTCGGGACTGTACCCAACTAAAACCTGTTTGCACGACTCCTTTGAGCCGTGGTAGGGTAGTAATCAAAGTACAGTGGGAACTCACACGAGACAAATGACGATCCCCAGGTCGATGAACTAACCTGTACACATGTCACCAGGGAACTGCTATCTGACGTCAGGTATAAGACCAACTAGTATGTTCCCGGCGAGTCCTGTCCGGTGTACTCATAACCCAATGAGCACCTGTATACATCTTAGGTGAACCAACTGACACCAGTGGCTTGTGAGACCGGCCACCGCCCCTCGTCGGGGTCTCGACTGTATACACTAGTCTACTCTAGAGTATCGATGCCCTGTCTCGAAGCTCCTACGACTAGGGACCTTTTAAGGATGTGCTTATAGACTACCAGCTCCCACGTATATGATCGCCCTCATACTGCCCGTAGTCAAGCAAGAATCCTAGGGGCTCTATCAACGTGCAATAGCGACATGTCAGGTCACCTAAAGCAGTACACGATGATAAAGGTAAACCAGATAGCATACTATCATCTTGAGTAAGACTGTCCTACCAGGATAGGTCCTCCCTCAATCATTGCAATCACGTGCCTGTGATCCAATAATTGATTCTGAGGGCACTATCTCCAACAATATGTATGCCCTAGAGGCCATTACTATACATACGATGTATATTGTAATGGATGCTTGGACATATATAGGGAGGACATTCTTGCTCGACATGATAGTACGCTATCTGGTTGTACTTTATCTTAACATGTACTCTGATTGTCTCTATGTTACATGTTGATAAAGCCCTTAGGATATGTACTCGACTACTGGGACTATGATGAGATCATACTAGTGGGGCCACGGTAGTCGACGAGTACATCCTATAATTATTCCTAGTCGAGGGTGTATCGAGACAGGGCATCGATGCACCAGAGTAGACTAGCGTATACGCATCTTGACCCATATGATGGGCGATGGATGATCCCATATCCATCGGTGTTTGACATCAAGGATGGTGTACGGGTGCTCAATAGAGACTGGGTACACTGGACGGACTCGCCGAGAACTCCTAGATGGTATTATACCTCACGTCAGATGGCAGTTCTCCGGTGACACTGGTACAGAGTAGTCTGTTGAACCGAGATCGTCATAGTGTCTTGTGTGATTCCCACTGTGCTTTGATTTCCATCATACCACGTCCAAGAGGGCGTGCAAAAAGGTGGCTTTTGGGTACAGTCCCGAATCACATGGAGGCAATGAGCGATAGGAGGGGATTCGTCTCTCCCGGTATAGGGAGTTGATGTTGTGCTGTGTTCGATTGGCTATAACCGGAAATCCCTGGCCAGGGTTGCTGAGATTTACTGGTAAGTGTTATCAGTAGTTTCTTGAACTGTTATAGACGTCATATCGACACGACTTATCGAGCTACTGGGGTCTGACGTTTACCACCCCTAGGCGAGATATGCAACATATCAGACGACGAGACCGGACTGTACGGGAGTGTTACTGTTTGGATTCACAGGAGAATATACAGGCTTGCTTGTTGATCTTCTGAGCGCTCAATACCAGGGTGGCTGTTACGTTTAGCTGACCGCTTGCAGCTTGTGGGTGTTTGATATGATCATCACCTACTGCCGGCATATTGACGATTCTTTAGAGTCCTACACAGAGGTTTCTTGGCTCAGGAAAAATAGGGTAGGAGCATATATGTGATATGTGCGGGACCGAGGATAATGCGATATGTGATACCGTATTCTATTCTCGCAATATTTGATATCAGCCGGGTCATCGGATCAAGTGTTGATTCGATGAATCGGTAAATTTGATATTAGTCGGTTATATGCGATATAGCCGGATTGTCGGATCAAGTGTTGATTCGATAATTTAATGTATAATAATATATATGATATATTAAATTACATTAACTAATATTAGCTCACTAAAAGATTCTTTTTCTCACTCGGGTAATACATTGATATATATGCGATAAATGTTAATTGTATTATTTTATTTGGTCACAATAAATATTATATATGTGATATATAATATTGTAACATGATATGATAACTAATGCAACATGTTTAGTAGAGATTAAACAAGGTTAGGGTTTGATTAGGGTTAAGCTTTTCTAGATGTTTCTAGAAGCTTTCTTTTTGTTTTGTGCAAAGATATTTGTTTAGATATTTTTGCATGATATTTCCTTAACCCAACCACACCCCTTAACCCTAGTTCAATCTCTACAAAGGTTACTTGACCATGGTTGCATCATTCATCATAATTATCCTTTCATTATTCATCACAACAGGATAGATCACTATTCTTCTTGTTCTTCCTCCTTTGCAAAGCTTTCTTGCTTTTTGTTTGTGATGAAAAATGAGTGAGAATAAGAAAACAATAGAGAGCAAAAATCCTACTTCATCATCCTCATCTATCCTTTCCATTTTGATGAGGGTGTTCACTTCATATTATGAGTGTTAGCTTGTGTTAACGAAACTTCAAGGTAGATCATCTTTGTATCGAAGATCGGAAGCAAGACTGCATCTTTCTCTTCGTAGAACCTCTCGAGAGTCCGCAACACGATGATCGCAGCGAAGGGACTTCAACACGGAGCTTTAGAAGTGAAGGACCGGATCTACAAAGGTTGTAATCTCTCTCACTTAGTGTTAAAGTGTTTAACATTTTCGTTTTCGCCTAATCTCTAGTCTAAAGATCCGGCTTCGGGTTGTTCGGCACGGCTAAATTTTTAATCGGGCATGGTTGATGCCTCGTAGACCCTTGTGCGCGTGCCTAGTAACCCAACATCTCCGACCGTGAATGTCATTCGAGCGGTAAATTGCGTCTAATTGCTATAGCTCTTTTAGACGGATTTGCGAACGTGACATTCGCGTTGATGTTCTATGTTGTGCTGTGATGTTGCGGATTTGTCGTGGTCGATAGTAGTGTGCAATGGTAGTGCAGTTTGGATTTATTTGTACATTTGATATTGCGGGGCGAGCGTCCAACATGTGGACTGCCGTCACCGCCTGTTTGTATAATATTCTTTTAGGGCACGACCGGGCTGAGGTCGATGTACCCGTTGTACATATTTTTCATTTCTGTACTAGGTTTTACCCCGCGATGGAGTGCACGGATAGTCGGGTTCTGGAGGGCAACGGGTCCGCATCTCATGGCTTTGAGAGGCAGAGGGGCCTCACTCTAGAATCGGCAGACTATTCGCCGCACTCGTAGGGGGTACAGGTTGACCCAAGGAGGGGTGCTCAAGTTACCGGATTCCGTGAAGTGCAGGGTGGTACATTCACTATGCTGTAGGGGGCTGCCTAGCTTCAGGTTTTTGGCGGGTAACTTGCCGCACCCGTAGGGGTCTAGGTTTCATTGCACAGGATATCCACACGACCAGGGGAACGTCGGGTTTCAGCAGCGGCTCTGTGAAACCCGGGGATCCCAGATCATCTGTATTGTTCTGTGGTGCTTATTACTTTTCTGTAATGTTGCATTTTATCACGCCTGGAGCGATTATTGTATATTGGTATATATACTAGTAGATGTTGTATATGTTTTGCACCCGCGCTAGTCCATTCCCCGCTCTGTCGTTAGTTAAGTAACCTAACGGGTAAAGACGGGACCCAGTGACAAATGCGGATGGTATATACGTACATTTTATTTTCGTTCTTTTCTGGTGTGATTAATTGATGGGACTGCGTTGATTCTGATCAATGCAAAGGAAAAACAAACTTGTTTGGATGTTGTTGGAACAGTTTTAAAAAGTGTTATTACAAAGACGTTTTCTTTTGTTTTGCACAGTGGTATTCAGTTGGAATATCCTGCACCTCATTCGACGAGGCAAGGGCCGATATCCCTTCATCGGGAGTGACCCCTTGGGCAGAAGTTTGCGTCAGGGTAATAACTTCACAATAGTCGATTACAAGTTGCTTTGCATCGCGGTATTCAGTTGGAATATCCTGCACCTCATTCCACGAGGAAAGAGCCGAGATCCCTTCACCGGGAGTGACCTCTTTAGCAATGGTTTTCGCCACTATATTTTTATAAAAAGCTATCAGGTTCCTTCAGCGATATCAAGTTCATTACGTTAAAGGTTTTTTGCCAAAAACCAGCCGTAGCCCTCCATCATTTCATATTAATGGTCAGTAGTATTCAAGCTATGTTGGTTTGTCCCTTAGCCAGGACATAGTGATTGGTAGCTACTGGGGTGTTCACATGTTGCATAGATGATGCGTTGGTTTGGGATAGTCGTACAGCCTTGTTTGTTGTCCCTTAGTCAAGGTCGAGTACGGGTGGGTTCAAATTAACAAGATAATGATGGGAAGAACTTGACATGCGACTTATGATGGGTTGGCCCTTAGTCACGATCATAAGAGCATAGGGTAAAAATCACATCGGGAGTTTCTAAAGAAACTGAAACTTTCCAGGCATGCGCATACCTTCTGGAGTGTGATAACGTGAGTGGATTCCGTCACGTTATCATGCGATGAGAGTTGGATCCCGATTCCCACTGATGAGTTGGTTTACTCTTCGGGTGATCCCGATTGATTCTTCTTTCAGGTTTGGAGGAGAATTTGACAGTACAGTGGGAGGTTTCCTGATTAGATAAAGTGATAACCATTTTGATCTAGGTTAGAGTGCACGCAGAGTGTTTCTTTTCTCTCTCTTTGGCAGCGACCTTTGACCGACCCTAGACTATGACTCAGTGACCAAGTTTACCGAACCTTCTTAAAAATACTAGATTTTGGATTGTCCTAGTTGCATAAGTCATTGCCACTCCTTATTTTACCCTTTGCATTTCTCAGAACACCTCGTATCACTACGAACATCCACATCCATTGGATAGATCCATCGTATGGTTATATACGAACTCGAAGGGACTTCTTCAAGGATGGATCCAGGTTCAGGAGAAAATGAATTGGTTTATTCAGTTGTTTTTTATTATCACCTTCTCTCAGGTTGCGAGGGCTCCTTAGTTTACGAGAGTACACCAATTACGCTTATTGGATAGTCTTCTTCCAAACCATAGGCAGGTGCCGAAAGGTAGGGAATGAAGAAAACCAATTAGCCTAAGTAGGGTGTACAGAAGATAATAAGTAAAGAAAAAATAAAGGTATTAGAAAGAGGGCAAAATAAATTGCGACTGCTATCATTCACGACCAAACCGCGTACTTCATCGCCACTCCTATTTCACCTTTTCTTTTTTCCCCAGTTCGGGAGAAATAGAATAAGGTATTATTCAGTTGTCTTTTATCATCACCTTCTCTCAAGTTGCGAGTACTCCTTGGTTTAAGAGGGTACACTTATTACGCTTATTGGATAGTCTACTTCCAAACCATAGGCTGGTGCCGAACGGTAGGGAAGGAAGAAAACTACTTAGCCTAAAGGGGTGTACAGAAGGTAACGACTAAAGACAAATAAAGGGATTTGGAGAGATGGCAAAGAAATATATGGTTACAATCATGAATTGGATTATGGAAGAGGCAATACTAGGAATACCAGGATACCCCTACGAAACATTTTCATGTTTCAGTGCATTGTTAAAGGAAAACTGATTTCCCGATTAGATACTTACTCCAGGGTATGTATTTACTAGGTATAATTCTTACATCCGTATGGTTTTACAGATGATGAGTGGGAGGAAGTTTTTGGGAATTAGGTGATCATCCTCATTATATCGGAATTCGTTGTAATTGGTGATATTTGAGGAAGTCGCCTGGGTTTTTTCCAGACGGCATGTATTTCGTTTTGAGTATCTGTTGTTCTGCACCAATTTCAAAATGATATATCTGTACGTTTATTTTTATAAAGTGAGATATAACTTTTTGATATTATGTCGGTGACATTTACCTTTATCAGTTGACGATTGGGTAAGGAGCATTGAACAACGGAGTAGTTCTTAACCATAAGTACAGTTTTCAACCTACGATGCATAAGTTTTGAGTTATTCAACTCAGCCGACTTATACAGAGTATTGTATGTTGTCCAGTGTCCATTCGGACAAAGGGGTTGGTCCTTGTACTATGTTCTGGTTACTCGTGACTTCTTTAGTTTTTAGACAAGTGTTTCGTAGAAATACAATGTCTAAGTTTTGAGAAGTTGTGGGTATAAGAATAAAGTAGAGAACCAGGTATCGCAATTATCGGGATTCTTCAAAGAGATCGAAGATGTAGATACTTGTGATTGGTATTCAGTTGATAGTGCTAGTTTTGAGAAACTTGTTTCTCTTTCAGGTTACTCATAATTGGATGTATTCCTAAGTTGAGTAATTCTGATCGGCCTCTCTCGATTAAGTTGATATGCACTGGAGACACCTGCATGATTAGAATCTGGTTCCAATTAAATAAGTGCCAAAGTTTCTATATTGGATATAGAATGGTTCATATCTTAACGATGTTAAGGTACGGGGAGTTGTCCGGCTTATGCTTAAAACAAGACTCTGGATAACTCATGGCATGTTTCTGTAATGGCAGTTTGCAGGTTGGCCCAGGCTATGACGATGGTTGACTTTCTACCATCTAGAAGATCAATAGTGATATTGTTCTTGACTCGC
Source organism: Agapanthus africanus (assembly GCA_030015575.1). Classification (NCBI taxonomy): domain Eukaryota; kingdom Viridiplantae; phylum Streptophyta; class Magnoliopsida; order Asparagales; family Amaryllidaceae; genus Agapanthus; species Agapanthus africanus. The sequence goes on along the minus strand of JASDDO010000010.1, from coordinate 200,393,863 downwards.
CACAGTTTTAGTAAAATGGATTTTTTCAGAAAACAGCAGTGTGAGTATGGTAGAACTGGAAGTGATTCCAGAACCGCAAACGATTAAGGAAAATTTAATAGGACCTAAAGATTCAATCAGATTTGACATTCCATTAGCCACTCCGCAGATATGGTGGGTAACCTCAGGCACCCGAGAGGTACTCCGGTAGCATCAAGGACGGTGACAGGGAGGTTCTTGATTACCCAGACTTGACACTACTGTTGTTCCAGGCCATGAGACCCGGCAGGAGGTTAAGTATAGCATCGTTATAAACTAGCTTTAGAAGTGCACATATATATTATTCTGCCAGAGGGTTGTTGTCGTCAGTGGGAGCAGCGGAAGTATAGTGGGCAAGTAGAATATGTCTATTTATAACCTTGAGCAGATATAGTGGAGATAGATCATCTAGTTTTGATGAGACAGTCATTGGTTTGACTTCATCAGAATAGGGGATGGATCTGTTAAGAAGGTAGTAGGGTGTGATGTCCTGGTATTTGGATGATATACACAGAGTAGGAAGTAAAATTCCTATACTACGATCGGTTGTACATTGGTTGTCACACAGTTGTTTCTCCACAAAGGATATGGATATAATATCTGACATTCTGGTTTCTAGATCTATGGTTTTAGATCTAGATTTGGGTAGTTTCCCAATGTGGGTACTTTGACAGTATTCTAATAGTATTTTAGAATAGATGACTCCTGGCATAGTGGTGTACCTGCAGGTGATGGAGTCACCCTCTCTAAAGGTGTGTTACAGACTAAAGGGGAGGGGGATGTGCATGATTGGCAGATCACTTGCTTAGGCAATTGAGTCAATCGTGAGATGTCAAGTACCACACCAGATGTTTTTTTTGCACTAGATGCGATAAGTTTATATTAATCCAATCCTGGAGAAACATAAGGAAGCAGTTTTAGAACATAAGTGAATGTTCTACGGATTTGATGATGGCAGCCTCCTTCGGGGACGGTTATCATTCCAGGCTTCAAAGGTCACATGGATCACAGAGTGATTGTCAGAATTATAGTTTTCCATCTGATGAAGGGGGCAGTATTATGGACAGGTGGTCCAAGAGGATACTGTGGGAGGCATGGTGCTGGACACTGATTAGGTTCAGTTATCGATACAGTCTAAGAAGTTTGGATTTGGAGTTCATTTATGAACTAGGTCCCATCAGATATCCAGACATATTCTAAGACAGGTATTACTCAATTCAGGAGATGGCTTTCTCCGCGAACTTGAGATTGAGAGGGACATAGAAAGGAACATCAGGGTGGATCCACTCGCTGAGGCTATTTCTCGAACACAAGAGTTTTACAAACGAGCTTTATGAAACTGATCAGTAGAGGAGTTGGGTGTTCGGTATCACACGGGATGTGAGTATGCGACATCGCAATAATTAGCCTTAAGTGCAAGTGGGATATTGTTGGATATAATGCCCTCAAAGTCAATTATTGGATCGCAGGTACGTGATTGCAATGATTGAGGGAGGACCTATACCGGTAGGATAGTCTTACTCGAGATAATAGTATGCTATCTGGTTTTCCTTTATCAGTCGTGTACAGGTTTAGGTGACTGATCACTATTACACGTTGATAGAGCCCTTAGGATCTTTCTTGACTACCAACAGTATGATGGCGATCATATACGTGAGAGTTGGGTAGTCTATAAGCACATCCTTAATAGTGGTCCCTAGTCATGGGAGTTTCAAGACAGGGCATCGATACTCTGGAGTAGACTAGTGTATACAGTCGAGACCCCGACGAGGGGCGGTGGCCGGTCTCACAAGCCACTGGTGTCAGTTGGATCACCTAAGATGTATACAGGTACTCATTGGGTTATGAGTACACCGGACAGGACTCGCCGGGAACCTGCTAGTTGGTATTTATACCTAGCGTCAGATAGCAGTTCCCTGGTGACATGTGTACAGGTTAGTTCATCGACCTGAGGTCGTCATTTGTCTCGTGTGAGTTCCCACTTTGCTTTGATTTCTACCCTACCACGGCTCAAAGGAGTCGTGCAAACAGGTCTTTTTTGGGTACAGCCCCGAGCCACATGGAGGCAAGTGAGCAGATCGGCAGGGGATTCGTCTCTCCCGGTATTGGGGGTGAGATCGCACTGTGTCTAGGAGAGCCATTACACAAAACTCTCGGCCGAGGTAGGAGATTTACTGGTAGGTACTCCAGTAGTATCTCAGGGTGTTCTGGGCTACACTCCGACACGACTTATACCGCTATTGGGGGTCTGACGTTACCAGCCCCCTAGGCCCGATATGCGATACTCATAGACGAACGGACCAGACTGTATGTATATTGTCACTGTTAGGCTCAGTAGGGTTCCAGGATGAGTTCGCTCATCGGCTTCCCTTGAGGTCAGTACATGGGCAGCCGTTACGCACTGCTAGTGCCGCTGACGTGCTTGTGGTTAAATCCACTGCCAGAGTACCGACGAGTCATTAGAGTCCCCCACAGATAGTTTCCCAAGTTCGGGCAAAACGTTGTAGAGGCCGTATGGTTTTATGGCAGGGTTCGGAAAATGCACGTGCGTTTACGCACGTGTCATATTTCGGGCAGATAATACTGGTGGGCTTTGGTTTAAGCCGGATCCATGTATTATATTGTGAAGATATAATATCTTTGTCTCAGTTGCATTTGTATTCGGTCGTAATACGAATGCGGGTATGTTTATACTGTTACGGGGTTATCCTGAACTTCGTTTCGGGATCGCTTTTGGAAGTTGCCAGTTTTCTATCACCCGTCTTAAACATTCGGTTTAATGCGGATTTATCTTTTCTTCATTTGGGTGAGTCATGAGGGTGAGTCATGAGGAAGCTTCTTGATTTGGTGACTAGGTTTATGAGTCACCATTTTGCATTAATGGTTGATGACTAGGATTAGTGATTCATTGTTTGCATTGATTGTTTTGATGAGGTGTTTAAATGAGTCACCTTTTGCATTAATTCCTTTAGATGATAAGCTTCACTTATGGTCACCCTTCCTCCTACACTCACCACCCCCTCCTCATATAGTGGCCGGCCATTATATAGAGGCATTATGGTTGTTGATTAAAAAGTTTATGGAAACTTGATAGATCATTTCTCATTTCATTCCATTCTAAAGGCAACTTCATTAACCGTTCATCCATGGTTTTGGATGAACCGAGACAAAGTGTTCTACTCATTCTCTACATCAATCTTGGTCATCTCATTTAGCAGACTTGATGATCGAGTTGCCTCGGTATAGAGGCAGGAGCCCGTTTAAAGATCCGTAGATGTGGTGCCACCTCGACGAGGAGCCAGGAGATCGGAGCATCCGCAACGGAGCGTGGGATAATAGTTAAAGACCGAAGGACTCAGATCTTTCGGTATAGCCTTTCTACCCACTTTGTAGTTTGTTAGTTTAGCGTTAATGGCAGATCCGGGTTATAGTATGCGATAGTGCCAATTATAAAAGTTTTTGTTCCGCATTTGGCGTCAGATTGACGGCCGGGGCGCTACCGTAGACTTACAGGATTCACAGGAGAATGTACAGGCTTGCTTGTTGATCTTCTGATCGATCAATACTTTGGTGGCTGTTACGTTTAGCTGACCGCTTGCAGCTTGTGGGTGTTTGATATGATCATTACCTACTGCCGGCGTATTGACGATTCTTTAGAGTCCTACACAGAGGTTTCCTGGCTCAGGCAAAACAGAGTAGGAGCACATATATGATATGTGTGGGACCGAGAACAATACGTGTATGTGATACCATATTGGATTCTCGCGATATGAGATATCGGCCGGGTATATATGATATAGCTGGGTCATCGGATCAAGTGTTGATTCGATAAACTGATACAGATTATATTAGTCGGTTATTTGTGAAATAGCTGGATTATTGGATCAAGTGTTGATTCAATAATTTAATGTATAATTATATATTTGATACATTAAATTACATTAACTAATATAAGCTCACTAAAAGATTCTTTTTCTCACTCGGGTAATACATTGATATATATGCGATATATGTTAATTGTATTATTTTTTTGTTACAATAAATATTGTATATGCGATATATAATATTGTAACATGTTAGGGTTATTAATGCAACATGTTTAGTGGAGATTAAACATGGTTAGGGTTTGATTTGGGTTAATCTTTTCTAGAAGTTTCTAGAAGTTTCTAGAAGCTTTGCTTTTGTTTCTTGCAAAGATATTATGTGTTGATATTTTGCATAGATATTTTTTAACCCAACCAAACCTTTTAACCCTGGTTCAATCTCTATAAGGGTTACTTCTTCTCACTTATACCATGGTTGCATTTCTAACCTCACCCTCGAGTTTTCATTATTCATCACAAAAGAGTTAGCTTCTTCATCTTCCTTTTTGCTTGAAAAGCTTTCTAGCTTTTTGAGAGGTGATGAAAATGAGTGAGATTGAGAAAATAAATGAGAGCTAAATTCCTACTTCATCATCCTAATCTATCCTAGCCATTTAGATTAGGGTGTTCACTTCATTAGTGAGTGAGAGCTTGTGTTAAAGAAACTTCAAGGTAGATCATCTTAGTTATCGAAGATCGGAAGCAAGCTTGTATCATTCTCTTCGTGGAGCCACTCAAGAGTCCGGGTACATGATGATCGCAGCGAAGGGACCTAAACACGGAGCTTATGAAGCGAAGGACCGGACTACAAAGGTTGTAATCCCAAACTCTTAGAAGTAAAGTTGTTTACTTGCTATTTGTTTTCACCTAATCTATAGTAAAGATCTTGGTTAGGGTTGTTCGGCACGTCTAAATTTTAAATCGGGCATGGTTGATGCTTTGTAGACCCTTGTGAGAGTGCCTAGTAACCCTACAGTACTTGTTATTCATATTGTATCTAGTCACTCCATCAAATCAGAAACTAGTAATTGTATATGTTGCAGACTTAGAAGACTTGTAGTTGCGAGACTTGAGCGATGGGTTTTTATGTTCGCTTTTGTGGTTGATGTCCTGCTTTACTTAATTTCCTTATATGGATCTTCGCCGTTGGGCGTCGTATACTTGTTATTATACTTGTGGTTTTTGTTAGTTATATGTATGCCCTAGAGGCCATTACTGTACATACGATGTATATTGTAGTGGATGCTAGGACATATATAGGGAGGACTTTCTTGCTCGACATGATAGTATGCTATCTGGTTGTACTTTATCTTAACATGTACTCTGATTGTCTCTATATTACATGTTGATAAAGCCCTTAGGATATATACTCGACTACTGGGACAATGATGAGATCATACTAGTGGGGCCACGGTAGTCGACGAGTATATCCTATAACTGTTCCTAATCGAGGGTGTATCGAGACAGGGCATCGATACACCAGAGTAGACTAGCGTATACGCATCTTGACCCATATGATGGGCGATGGATGATCCCATATCCATCGGTGTTTGACATCAAGGATGGTGTACGGGTGCTCAGTGGAGACTGGGTACACTGGACGGACTCGCCGAGAACTCCCAGATGGCATTATACCATACGTCAGATGGCAGTTCTCCGGTGACACTGGTACAGAGTAGTCTGTTGACCCGAGATCGTCATAGAGTCTTGTGTGATTCCCACTGTGCTTTGATTTCTATCATACCACGTCCAAGAGGGCGTGCAAAAAGGTGATTTTTGGGTACAGTCCCGAATCACATGGAGGCAATGAGCGATAGGAGGGGATTCGTCTCTCCCGGTATAGGGAGTTGATGTTGTGCTGTGTTCGATTGGTTATAACCGGAAATCCCTGGCCAGGGTTGCTGAGATTTACTGGTAAGTGTTATCAGTAGTTTCTCGAACTGTTATAGACCTCATATCGACACGACTTATCGAGCTACTGGGTCTGACGTTTACCACCCCAAGGCGAGATATGCAACATATCAGAGGACGAGACCGGACTGTACGGGAGTGTTACTGTTTGGATTCACAGGAGAAGTTACAGGCTTGCTTGTTGATCTTCTGAGCGCTCAATACCTGGGTAGCTGTTACGTTTAGCTGACCGCTTGCAGCTTGTGGGTGTTTGATATGATCATCACCTACTGCCGGCGTATTGACGATTCTTTAGAGTCCTGCACAGAGGTTTCTTGACTCAGGCAAAACGAAGTAGGAGCCCATATGTGATATGTGCGGGACCGAGGATAATACGATATGAGATACCGTATTCTATTCTCGTGATATTTGATATCAGCCGGGTCATCGGATCAAGTGTTGATTCGATGAATCGGTACGGATTAATATTAGTCGGTTATATGAGATATAGCCGGATTGTCGGATCAAGTGTTGATTCGATAATTTAATGTATAATAATATATATGATATATTAAATTGCATTAACTAATATTTGCTCACTAAAAGATTCTTTTTCTCACCCGGATTAATACATTGATATATATGCGATATATGTTAATTGTATTATTTTCTTTTGTTGCAAATATATAATATATATGTGATATATATTATTGTGACATGATATGATTTATTATAAAACATGTTTAAGGATGATATAATGGGATTAGGGTTTGATTAGGGTTAGCACCTTCTTGTTCATTCTAGAAGGTTTTCTATTTTGTCATGATAAAGATATTTTGTTATGACTCATGCTTTGAACTAACCAAACCCTAACACTAGTTTATTCTCTACATTGGTTTAGCCTCTCATCCTTGACCATGGTTTGATAAGCAATCATATATTCTTGATTACTATTCATCACAAAAGGATTGATCAACATTATTCATCTTCTTCTTCCTTCACTCTTCATGAAAAAGCTTGCTTGTTTTTTCCAAAGTGATGAATAATTGTGAGAAAAATATAAATAAAGAGAGCAAAAATCCTACTTCATCATCCTCATCTTCCCTTGCCATTTAGATGAGGGTGTTCACATTATTTCATGAGTGTTAGCTTGTGTTAAAGAAACTTCAAGGTAGATCATCTTAGTATCGAAGATCGGAAGCAAAGGTTGCGTCTTTCTCTTCGTGGAACCTCTCAAGAGTCCGGATCCCGATGATCGCAGCGAAGGGACCACAACACGGTGCATATGAAGTGAAGGACCGGATCTACAAAGGTTGTAATCCCTCTCACTTAGTGTTAAAGTGTTTAGCATGTTGTTTTTCGCCTAATCTCTAGTTTAAAGTTCCGTATTCGGGTTGTTCGGCACGGCTAAATTTTTAATTGGGCATGGTTGATGCCTCGTAGACCCTTGTGCGCGTGCCTAGCAACCCTACAGTGGTATCAGAGCCAAGCTAGAGCTTTAGGCGAAGTCTAGACGGAGTTTGAAGTCCGATCGAACCCGAAACTCCGAATCCAAATTGCTCTCTGTCCTTTTTTGAAAATTGTGGATTTTTCAATATTAAAAATGCTTAAAAAATTCCGCAGGGAATTATAAGAATTACGATGCAAAAATTATTCAATGAACAGTGCAAAGCGCGGCGGAACCGCGGCAGAAGCATGCCTTCTGCGGCGGTTCCGCGGCGCAATGATGACGTCACCAACCCAATTTTGCACAGTAACTTCTTTTATTCAGTGCTGAGTTCTCTGGGAATTTTTAATGTTTATTCTACAGTTGAGTTTTCTGGGGTTGTTTTGGGGATTCGATGTTTCGATCGAAGTATCAGATTTTGTCTATGTGGTTTTCCGGATAACTTTTAGAAACTGTTAAAAAGTTCGAACGGATATCAATAACTCACTTTTTCCCCTGTCGGAAAATTTTTCAAAAGTTGGATTTTTCCTCGTGTTTAAGAATGTTCTAAGTCGTGCAAGTAACTCGATGGACCCTCTAGAAGACAACAAACCTTAACTCGATTATGTGACCGTCTTGAACTGCCTTTTGAACCTTAGGGTTTGGGGCAGTACGGCGTGCCACATGTGAGGCGTTGGCTTGACCCTTCTACGGCTGGACCATTGGTACTGTGGCATGTGATGGATGTTTTTGAACTGATTTCAAGTGTTGAGATATATTGGGGAAATCTTGGGTGCTTGATGATTCGATCGGAAAGTTTAACTTTTTCTATTTATCTGGAATGTGATACAATATTTGGAATCCACAGGTAATTATGAGATAACTGATTTGAATATTATAAACATAGTAGTTTAGTCTCAAATGATCGGTTGCCACGGAATTTTGATGTGATCAAAAGTCCGTCGCAATCACGTAGTGTACGCGGATACTCGCCGGGTAAACTTAATAGACAGCCACGCCCCATAGCCCCGACCAAGTGACTGTAGGAGAACCCCGTCGCCGAAAGCATCGGTTCGGGTGCTCCCGGTAGCGGTGTTCCGCCTTGGTGCACTTCGTCGACGGTATCGGGGGTGCGGTCGTCTACTAAAGTTTGCGACGAGCATTCGATCGGGACGTCGGGAATCTTGTTGAATTGCCCGACTTGATATTGAAAAGAGTTGTCGATAATGAGACTAAAATGCGGGGTTTATAATTGTTAGGCATGTGATGTCTAAGGAATTCTTTTGGTTAGGCATGTGATGTCTAAAGAGGTTGCGGATTCTAACTTTTGTAGTTTTACACTTTCTTTTCTGTGACCGTAAGCGTAGTATGTGGTGTATCGCCGGCTTCGTTGCTATACATCAACGACAATCGGGATACGCATACTTGCTTACGTTGATGATATGAGATATTATGTGTTGCTGTGATATGTTATATTGGATCGTCGCGTTTGAATAGCCGGGGGTTTAATGTGAGATGAGAGTTTTTTTTTCTTTTTCATTCATGTAAAATTCATTTGTATGTAATATTCTTTTATTGGGGCACTTCCAGGTAGCGGAAGATGTCACCGTTGTATATTATTTACTTTCCCGCATTAGGTAGACCCAAGGAGGGGAGCACAAGTAACCGGGTTCTAGGGTCCAGTGGGAGACCATCTCGAGGAGTCGAGACCGGGTCTCCTAACCCTAGAATTGGCAGTGTTACTTGCCGCTCTCGTAGGGGTCTAGGGATGTGGGTTTGGCTATTCATCGCGACCGTGGAATCTGTGTTTTATACAGGCTCGTATTGAAAACACGGACATCCTAGTATATCCAATATTTCATATATGTTCTTCTGCTGCCATGTTCTGTGATGAGATCATATTACTGCATGTGACGAATGTTTATATTATATATATGAGATATATGTTATATTACAGATTTCGTTTCAAAAGTGATGCTTGTGAAGCATATTAAAATGGGACTTCATTAATGAGATTAATGAAATAAAAGAAACCTAAGATGTTGTAGAAACTTGTTTATAAAAACTGGTAGCTACAGTTCTTGCTTTGCATAGCGGTGTTCCTTGTAGAACATCCAGCACCTTATTCGATAAGGAAAGGACCGAGATCCCTTCACCGGGAGTGACTCCTTTAGCAATAACTGGAAGATGCTACAAACTCGGTTTGTCTTTTGATTGCTTCTATAGTTTCTGCTTTGCACAGCGGTATATATGATATATCCTGCACCTTATTCGATGAGGAAAGGGCCGACGATCCCTTCACCGGGAGTGACCCCTTTAGCAAAACTAGAAAAGCCTCAAAAGCATTCCATTTAAAATTACTCGATTCTACAACGATATCAAGTTCATTACGCAAAGGGTTTTCTGAAAAACCCGTCGCAGCCCTCCGTCATTTCAGATAAGTTGTATATAGTATTCGTGCTGCATTTGTTGGCTTTCGTCAAGGTGCAGTGTGCGGTAGCTATATGCTGCTTATCTGCTAGCATACGATGCGATTGGATTAGGGTAGTCGTGCGGCTTTGTTGGCTTTCGTCAAGGGTCGTGCGGGTGGGTTTAATTCAATCAAGAAATGTACGGGTTGAACTTGACTAGCAGGCTATGGTTTGTTGGCTTTCGTCAAGGTCATAGCACGTTAGGGGTAAAATATTATTGGGAATTTCAAGTGTTGAAATTTGCAATGAGATTGCATACCTTCTATGAGATAGTTGGATCCCGATACCCGCTGCGAGTAAGAGTTACTCCTGGGAGAGTTTTACACATTACAATTAGCCGATCAAGTAGGTGTCTAGAAAGGTGTTAACGGGGTTACGCCTCTGGGATAACGAGGTTTACTTTAATTAGGTTCGTGCGAAAGCACAGGGGACCTCCCTCAAAGTACCGACACTGGCCTTGCTGAAAGATTGGCGAACTTGTAGCGTGTAATTAATCCCGGCTAGTCTTTCCTTTTAGGGTTTGAAGGAAGATTTGACTAAAACAGTGGGAGACATCCTGATTAGATATATTAGATAACCAATCTAATCTTGCAAGAGCATACGTTGAGTGTTTTCTTCTCTCTCTCTCCAGGTAGCGACCATATCACGCCTTAATCAAGATAATAAAATGAATATATTGACCGAACCAGCTTGTTATATTGAGCTGGGGAACGTTGGTCCCGCTCCAACTTATAATTGTTATAAGACAGAGCAGGAAATTGGGGATTACCAGAATTCCCGTGCCGCCCAAACGAAGAAAGTGCATGTTGATGCATCACCTTCGGGTGTGTTCATTACACAGAATTGTTTCTCAGTATCCTTTACGTCCTGGGTGTGTGATACCGGATCAGGATCCCGCATATTTAATCTGTTACATGGGCTACAGATAGGTAAAGAACTGAGAACGGGTGATAAGTTTCATGAGACAGAAAACGGGGCAAGTGTTGCAGCCAAGTCTGTTGGTCACTATCACCCTGTATTACCAGAATACATTGATTCTGAACAAATGTTATTAGATACCGAACCTGATATACAAAATCATATCAGTCTCTTTATTAGTAAAGAAAGGATATAATTTTGTATTGTTGGATAATGTTTTGAACATTTCCTATATCAAGAGTTGATCGGTTCAGTCACGTTATCTAAAAGCATTGACGTTCTAAATCAAATTACAGTTCTTAGTATACGGAACACACACAAGAGGAAGAGTTCAGAAATGAACGAATCCTTCTTGAGGCATTGTAGACTAGGTCATATCAATGCGACCCGACTGGCTGAAGTTACATATAGATGCATATTTAAATTAGTTTGAATTTACATCTTGTGAAACTTGCCGGTCATGTCACAAAGATAAGATGACCACAGCTCTGTTTGTTGGAAACAGAGAAAGAGTTAGTGAACTCTTGGGATTGATACATGCTGATGTATGAAAGTCCCCTGTCTACATATGCCAGGACCGGTTCTTTGTACTTCATTACATTCTCTGATAATCTCTCAAGATTCAGACATATGTTTCTGTTGAAACACAGGTCCGAACGTTTTGAGATATTCACAAAATATAAATTAGAAGTAGAGAACCAAAATACGGGTAAAAGTATTATGTCCTTTGATGAGATCAAGGAGGAGAATACTTGAGCACGGAATTCCTGGACTATTCTAAAGGAGAATGAGATTCTCTCTCAGCATTACTCCTTCGAATACACCACAGCACGTCGGTGTATCGGGGCGGAGCAATAGCACCCTATGTGATATGGTGTGCTCTATGATGAGTACTACTGAGTTTCCTATTTCCTTTTGGATGTTATGCGCTTGAGAAGCTTCATACCTATTGAATTGGGTTCAAATCAAATTAGTTGCCTACCACTTCATATGCGATATGGAAAGGGAAGAGCCCATATCTTTAGTTTGTTAAGATTTGGGTTGTCCGGCCTATGTTTAAAAAGAAAAATCCGGACAAGCTCGAGGCAAGGACTGTTATGTAGAACTGGAATGGTTCCAGCTATACAAACTGCAGCTGATGATTTGGTAGAACCAAAGGATTCAATAGTAACCAACGAACCTCAGCCTCTCCGCCGATCTAGTAGGGTTCCTCACCCACCTGAGAGATACTTCGGTTTCTCTATGACAGTGGGAGCGAGGATTGCATCATGAGATGATGGCCCAACTAGTTTCGGGCTGGCCATCAGGAGTGGGACTCTGTAAGAATGGCTGGATGCTTAGCGATCTGAGAAGGAATCCTTATACACCAACAAAGTATGGACTTTGGTTTCTTTATCTGAAGGGTTAAATCCCCATCAGGAGCAAGTATATCTTGAGAAGATTACTTGGTGTACATGGAAAAGTTGGGACTTTCAAAGCTAGACATGTTAAAGGTTTGCATCATAGACCAGGTATGGATTATGTTGAAACCTTTTCTAAGCATCTATGCTTAAGTACATCTAGATCCTACTTGCCACGGCTACATACCATGACTACGATATCTGGTGGTTGGGTGTCATGACTGCTTTTCTAAATGATGTTTTAGAAAAGAACGTCTATAAGTACATAGCCAGAGGGCTTCGTAGACAGTGGGAGCAGCGGAAACGTGTGCAAGATGCTTTATAGGATAAAGAAGGCATCGCGGAGTTGGAACATCTGTTTTGATGTGGTAGTCAAAGAGTTTGACTTCATCAAAATGGTAGATGAACCTTGTATATACGAAAAGGTAGTAGAGAGTATGGTGGTGATCCTCGTAGAGTACGTGGATGACATACTCTTGATAGGGAAGGAGTTTCCTATTCTACGCTCGGTCAATCTCCGCTTATCACAAGGATTCTCCATATAGGATCAAAGTGATACCTACTAAATCCTAGGTTTTGGATCTATGAGATAGATCTAATTGGATGTTAGGACACTCACTAGTTGTAGTGAGATGGTATCAATCGATCCTGGGGAGAATCACTGGAAAGGTTCCAGGGTGATAAGGACGACTGAATGTCAGTCGCAGGCTTGTCCATACCCTCAGTGGAGGGACGGTATGTTGGAAGAGTTCCAAGCTATATACCGTGATATACTAGACGATTAAAGGCAAGATACATCGTTACCAAGGATGCTACCAAAGAGGCAGTCTGGATATATATAAGTTCATAAGATGAACTTCGTTCCTACCATTGTGTGACAATGGAGTTGTGGCTTTAGCCAAGGAACTACCGTCCCATCAGGAATCCAGATATAATTCTTAAGCAGTATCACCTGATCATGGAGATGGTTGATCTCCAGGGAGATCGAGGTTAGGAGAGTAGACATAGAGGACAGTAGCGCGGATCCACTCACAAAGGCCTTTTTCCCAGTAGAGACTTTTATGGGATGGTTGAGTATGAGATACTTCAACCGCAGCTAATTGTTGGGTATGCGATACCATAACAGATGGCCCTAGTGCAAGTGGGAGATTGTTAGTTATATGTATGCCCTAGAGTCCATTACTGTACATACGATGTATATTGTAGTGGATGCTAGGACATATATAGGGAGGACTTTCTTGCTCGACATGATAGTATGCTATCTGGTTGTACTTTATCTTAACATGTACTCTGATTGTCTCTATATTACATGTTGATAAAGCCCTTAGGATATGTACTCGACTACTGGGACTATGATGAGATCATACTAGTGGGGCCACGGTAGTCGACGAGTACATCCTATAACTGTTCCTAGTCGAGGGTGTATCGAGACAGGGCATCGATACACCAGAGTAGACTAGCGTATACACATCTTGACCCATATGATGGGCGATGGATGATCCCATATCCATCGGTGTTTGACATCAAGGATGGTGTACGGGTGCTCAGTGGAGACTGGGTACACTGGACGAACTCGCCGAGAACTCCCAGATGGTATTATACCATACGTCAGATGGCAGTTCTCCGGTGACACTGGTACAGAGTAGTCTGTTGACCCGAGATCGTCATAGAGTCTTGTGTGATTCCCACTGTGCTTTGATTTCCATCATACCACGTCCAAGAGGGCGTGCAAAAAGGTGGCTTTTGGGTACAGTCCCGAATCACATGGAGGCAATGAGCGATAGGAGGGGATTCGTCTCTCCCGGTATAGGGAGTTGATGTTGTGCTGTATTCGATTGGCTATAACCGGAAATCCCTGGCCAGGGTTGCTGAGATTTACTGGTAAGTTTTATCAGTAGTTTCTCGAACTGTTATAGACCTCATATCGACACGACTTATCGAGCTACTGGGGTCTGACGTTTACCACCCCTAGGCGAGATATGCAACATATCAGACGACGAGACCGGACTGTACGGGAGTGTTACTGTTTGGATTCATAGGAGAAGTTACAGGCTTGCTTGTTGATCTTCTAAGCGCTCAATACCTGGGTAGCTGTTACGTTTAGCTGACCGCTTGCAGCTTGTGGGTGTTTGATATGATCATCACCTACTGCCGGCGTATTGACGATTCTTTAGAGTCCTACACAGAGGTTTCTTGACTCAGGCAAAATGAAGTAGGAGCACATATGTGATATGTGCGGGACCGAGGATAGTACGATATGAGATACCGTATTCTATTCTCGCGATATTTGATATCAGCCGGGTCATCGGATCAAGTGTTGATTCGATGAATCGGTACGGATTAATATTAGTCGGTTATATGCGATATAGCCGGATTGTCGGATCAAGTGTTGATTCGATAATTTAATGTATAATAATATATATGATATATTAAATTGCATTAACTAATATTTTCTCACTAAAAGATTCTCTTTCTCACCCGGATTAATACATTGATATATATGCGATATATGTTAATTGTATTATTTTCTTTTGTTGCAAATATATAATATATATGTAATATATATTATTGTGACATGATATGATTTATTATAAAACATGTTTAAGGATGATATAATGGGATTAGGGTTTGATTAGGGTTAGCACCTTCTTGTTCATTCTAGAAGGTTTTCTATTTTGTCATGATAAAGATATTTTGTTATGACTCATGCTTTGAACTAACCAAACCCTAACTCTAGTTTATTCTCTACATTGGTTTAGCCTCTTATCCTTGACCATGGTTTGATAAGCAATCATATATTCTTGATTACTATTCATCACAAAAGGATTGATCAACATTATTCATCTTCTTCTTCCTTCACTCTTCATGAAAAAGCTTGCTTGTTTTTTCCAAAGTGATGAATAATTGTGAGAAAAATATAAATAAAGAGAGCAAAAATCCTACTTCATCATCTTCATCTTCCCTTGCCATTTAGATAAGGGTGTTCACATCATTTCATGAGTGTTAGCTTGTGTTAAAGAAACTTCAAGGTAGATCATCTTAGTATCGAAAATCGGAAGCAAAGGTTGCGTCTTTCTCTTCGTGGATCCTCTCGAGAGTCCGGATCCCGATGATCGCAGCGAAGGGACCACAACACGGAGCATATGAAGTGAAGGACCGGATCTACAAAGGTTGTAATCCCTCTCACTTAGTGTTAAAGTGTTTAGCATGTTGTTTTTCGCCTAATCTCTAGTTTAAAGTTCCGTATTCTGGTTGTTCGACACGGCTAAATTTTTAATCGGGCATGGTTGATGCCTCGTAGACCCTTGTGCGCGTGCTTAGCAACCCTACAGTTTTGTTTCCGCCGTTGGGCGTGTTTTGCTCCCGTTTGGGATGCTTTCTTTATATTCCTTGTTGTACCCGTTTTCAGGGCTAGTTTTTACAAAGGTGGTGCTGCCGAAATTTTTATGAAAACCAAGGAAAAGAGTTAAGATAAGTTTAAGGATTTTTACTTAAGTTTCTCAATGTTGTATCAATGTTTTCTTTACTTACTTCTGTTGTAAGGTTTAGATTTCTGGGTTGCAGCTTACTTAGGTTACGTTACGCCTGTAGACGTTGCGTAATTTAAGTTCCGGTCACGAGCTAATATTTTGGGTCGTGACAAAGTTGTTATCAGAGCGCTAGGTTTAACCTTAGTTCGAGTCTAGGTTTGACTATGTGGGGTCTAGGGCGGATATAATTGGAACCTAGGCTTGACCTTACGGAACTTAGACTTGAACAAGGGGGTGTTAGACCCGATCTTTCGTTTCATAGGCTGACCCTGATTGATGGAGTAGGTAGCTTGAGTAGAGTGACGTACCGTACGTATGTTCCGCGGTATATTTACAATACAATACTCAACTTAAGTGACCTTAGGATGTACGTATCTTGAGACTGGTGATTCTCTTCGTTCCTTTGATTATACATCCATTGAGATACTTGATTTTATTCGCTTCCATGATCATACTCTCAGTGATTTGACTCCTCCTTATGATCATGTATCCATTTTGGGATCTGTTGAATCTTTCATCCCTTTTATCTTTCTCGTCGATACTTGATTAAGGTTCCTGTCACCATTGTTTGAGCACAGATTGAGCTGCTGCTGGTGATGCGGTTAGGGTGAGCTCGTCGTGGATAAGGACTGACCATTGTGTTTTCTGGTGACATGGGAACGTATCGATGTAGTGTTGTATTGTTGTGACCCCTCGTGTGAGACGAGTGTGCGGTTTTGTACCGGATGACCGGGCCTTTGTTAGAGGCTGCCTGTTGGGAGAGGACTGTTGATGTACAACATACCCCTGAGAGTGTGATGTCATTTACCATGGAGACAGATGACCCAGCCATTGTTGAGATTGATGTGATGCCGCTTCCAGAGTTGAGATCGCTGGAGCTTTCAAGCAGAGAGACGACAGGTTGAAGCTAGTCTATCTTAAGTTGAGAGACGAAGGTGATTCGTCTGATGGATGCGCCGACGCAGGCCCAGTTGAGTTGAAGATTGCCAGTGTGGAGAGTCTTACCTAGGTCTAGAGTAGACCGACCCAGAGATGACTGTTGATGTATTGTCTATCCTTGAGGATTGGGGACATTGTTTAGCATGCGGACGAAGGGTGTTCACATGTCGTCTGGACGGAGTTGAAAGGTTTGAACGAATGTCAGAAAACCCATTTTTACAAGTTTAAAGTATTCGGAAGGACATGCAAGTGCTTCTGTGGTCCCTCTAGAAGAATGAAACCCTAACTCCACGTGATGACCATGAAACCGCTTTTGAACCTTAGGGTTTGCGGCAGTTTAGCGGTGCCATCAGTGAGACTTGGGTCTGCCCTTCTACGGTCGGTCCATAGGTACTGTGGCATATACCGAATATTATTACACCGTGCTCAGGTGTTGAGCTCTCGGAAAATTTTGGGACTTTTGATGACTCGATCGAAAAGTTTAACACCGTCCGGATATCCTGTGATAGGAGATCAGCAACAAGACCAGCTTCGGATAGAGGACCTCACCTAGGTGTGTTGTGAGTTGATCGAGAATGGACGAATATTGAGTATTCCTCCGATTGTTGGGATGGGTTCCCTAGGACATGTTTGGCTAGATATCTTCGATAGAGTGATGAAGATACCGTGTTCATAGTTCGAGTCCGTGTGAGAGACTCCGGATTGACTGTAGCCGAGAACATTTGCGGTACGCAGATAGCATGATGCGACGTCAAGTGGACGATAATGAAGACGAGTGGAGCAAGAGGTTCGTGCGAGACGTTAACGAGCTGTTGTTACTCCCCGTTGAGATTAGAGATCGGATATGTGTACAGAGGCGTTGAGATACGGCCAGTATCCGAGGAAAAGTTGTGCTGAGAACGCAGATGTCCAGAGAACGAGAAAGATTATGTAAGAGTACCAGCATCCGTATAGTTCGGCGTAGGCGAGATCGGAAGAAACCTTGAGCCGGTTCCTTCAATGACACTGCTGCAATAAGATTTGCACCATGGCTGCACCTACTGGGTACTTACATTTTGTGCATAGTTGTTGCACTGGATATACGTTTTACACACTGTTGTATTGGTTCGTGATTTGTATATTTCTATTTGCGCTTGATATTGATTTTGTGTCTTGGCTGCACATGTTTATGATTTCGCGGATTTCATACTGTTGATTTGATATGTGCGTGTGGTACGCACTCGATTTGATTTTTGCACTCGGTATAGCTCATATGTGCTTGCAGTGCATTGATACGTGTTTTGTGCACGCAATTTCACACTTTTATGATTTTTATACACCTTGGTACGCTCGTGTGGTTTTCATACGCATTGAGTTATTGATGATATTTCGTGCACTGGATGCACATGATTTGATATTTCATGCACCGGATGCACAGGATTAGTGTTTCGTGCATTGGTTGCACCCGATTTATGCCTTTGAGCATTCATTTTACCGGATTTGTGTTTTCGTGCGCGTGTATACTTGATGTTCGTTTTCGTGCATGCTACTGCACTTGATGCTTATTACGGACCGGACGCGCTTGGGTCGGATTTTGCGCATATTAGGCGCTTGATTTAAATTTTTTATTATATTTTTATTCGTGCATGTGGGATGCACTTGATTCAGATTTTATTTGTGCATGACGGATGCGCTTGAGTTGGATTTTCGCGCATGTTGAGTGCAAGATATGAGATGTGATTGGTGCACACCGAATGCACTCGATTGGGATTTTCGTTCGTGCATGACAGTTGCACTGGTTAAGGTTTTCATGCACTATAGATGCACTAGATGTTGTTGTCGTGCACACCTGTTGCACTGGACAGATACTTTCGTGCACACCCATTGCACTTAGATTTTCTTTCGTGCATATTGACACTTGTATTTGGGTTTGATTTCCATGCGCACCAGACGTACGGAATTGTTGAATACGCCTTATGAGGCTGATTTTGCTTTTGAGCACTTTGTTTTCGTGATGAGGCCCTATACTTTGTAGTACCCTAACAGGACTGATCCGAGGATGGTACCTGTGTGCTTTTGCATGCATAAAAAGTTTACCAAGAGCTTTCAAAAAGGAGCTATTGTCTCGCTATTTCTTACGTGTCTGCGTGTGACACGAAAGTTTACAAATAAAGCCTTTTGGGATATTTCAAAAAGGCGGGACGCATATTTTGGCAGAACATATATGCTAGTATATTATTACTTTAACAATGATCGTCCGCCACTTGTTCCGTGAGTTACGCATTACGCGGCAATTCAGAAAAGATTATGCATATGATTTATTCGGTTTTTGGAGTTTTTTTTTCAAACAGGATGCGTACTATATATGTATTATGGTATTTGATAAGTGCATATGGTATTTCGGTAGTGGATTTGAGATTTGTATCTCCTTTGTGACTCCGATGATATGCGTGCAAGTCCGTTGATTTGCGTGACGCTTGACGGAGATCGGTTTTGAGTTTAGTATTCATTTTTCCGGTGCGCAGGATGCGCTGTGGTTTTCTGTTTCTTCCGTTATTTCGGAGCCCCGTTGATTTAGCTGTTTATTGCAATGTTTTAGCATTTGGGGGTTTAAATTTAAATTTAAATTTAGGGACCGAATTTCATTAAGGGGGGAAGATCGTAACTTTTCTGAAATCGTTATACGAATTTTTCCGTTTTAGGGTAAAATAGTCGCTATTTTCCGTTTTAACCGATTTTGATCAAACTCCTGTATAAACTTGCCGGCACCTAGTTTAGCTAAAATAAAGCTAGTGCGCGAGCTTTGGGGGTCAATGGAAAGTTTTGGTTCACATAGAATTTTTCCCTAATTAAATATTATTTTAATGTATTACTTATGCACTTAAGCAGTGGAAATTACTTTTTTGTGTGGGTTAATTAGTTCTAATTGGGTTCATTGCTAATCTAATCACTAGAATTACTTTAGAACCTTCTCTCCAAAATCTAGATATTTGTGACAAAAGGATTTTTTTTTAAAGAAAAGAAATAGAAGAAAAGGTGGCAAATTTGCATTTATTAGCATTTAATGCTATTTCTTTCTAGATTTTTCTACACAATTCTCACAACCCCCCCCCCCCCACTTCCCTTGGTCGAACCCTAGCCCTTCTTTTCTGCCCTCCTTCATTCCCTACTCAATTCTGTTAGTTGTATGTATGCCCTAGAGGCCATTATTGTACATGAGATGTATATTATATCGGATGCTGGGACATATATAGGGAGGACTTTCTTGCTCGACATGATATTACGCTATCTGGTTGCTCTTTATCTTAACATGTACACTTATTGTCTCTCTGTTACATGTTGATAAAGCCCTTAGGATGTGTACTCGACTTCCAGGATTATGATGGAGATCATACAAGTAGGGCCCGGGTAGTCCATGAGTACATCTTTCAATGTTCCTAGTCCTGGGAATATCGAGACGGGGCATCGATATTCCAGAGTAGACTAGCGTATATCTTCTCGACCCATGTGATGGGCGATGGATGTTCCCATATCTATTGGTGTTTGACATCAGAGATGGTATGCGGGTGCTCAGTGGAGACTGGGTACACTGAATGGACTCGCCGAGAACTCCCAGATAGTATTATACCTCACGTCATATGGCAGTTCTCTGGTGACACTGGTACAGCTTAGTCTGTTGACCCGAGATCGTCATAGAGTCTTGTGTGTCTCCCACTGTGCTTTGATTTCCACCCTACCACGGCTCTACTGAGTCGTGCAAACAGGTAGTTTTTGGGTACATTCCCGATTCACATGGAGGCAATGAGCGATAGAAGTGGATTCGTCTCTCCCGGTATTATTGGTTGATGTTGCGTTATGATCGACTGGCCATAACTGGAAATACCTTGCCAGGGTTGATGTGATTTACTGGTAAGTGTTATCAGTAGTTTCACGAACGTTATGGACCTTACATCGGCATGACTTATCAAGCTACTGGGGTCTGACGTTTACCACCCCTAGGCGAGATATGCGACATATCAGACGAACGGACCGGACTGTGCGGTAAGTGTTACTTATCGGATTCGTAGGAGTGTGAGCAGGCTTGCTCGTTGATCTTCTGATTGCTCAATACCCGGGTGGCCGTTATGTTTAGCAGACCGCTTGTGGCTTGTGGGTGACTGATATGATCACCACCTACTGCCGGCGTATTGACGAGTCTTTAGAGTCCTACACAAAGGTTTCCTGGCTCAAGCGAAAAGAAATAGGAGTGCATGTGATATATGTGCGGGACCGAGAATAATACGAGTATGTGATACTGTATTCTATTCTCGCGATTTGTATCATCGGTCGGTTATATGCGATATAGCCGGGTTACCGAATCAAGTGTTGATTCGATATATTGATACACTAGATATTAGTCGGTTATATGCGATATGACCGGATCATTAAATCAAGTGTTGATTTAACGATTTAATGTATAATTATATATTTAAAATATTACTTTATATTAACTAGTATTGGTTCACTTAAGATTGATTTTCTCACTTGGTGTGCACATAATGTATATGTGATATATGTTTGTGTACATGATTGTATCATGCTTGATGATACATGCAAGCTTGGGTGTTTGTATGACTTACACCATATTTAAGATAATGGTTAGGGTTTTTATTTATTTTTGTAATTCAAAATGGTGGCTTTCTTTATCTTAACTTGAAGCTTCATGAAGCTTTAAGCATCTTTGACAAAGTCCACTTACTTTGTTTTACTAAAGATATTTATTAACCAAACCATTAACTTAAACTATGGTTTAGTCTCTGCAAAGGTTAGTGGATGATACTAACTCACCCATGGTTGGATTATGATAATTATCTTCACTTGTTTATTCTTTTATTATTATTCATTCTTTCTTCTTCTTCTTTTTCATCCAAAAGAAGAAAAGCTTGCTAGATTTTTCTAAAGTGAAGAAATAAAGTGAGAAATCAAAATCCAAAGTGAACCCACTTCCTATTTCATCATCCTCTACTACTTTCCATTTAGTTTAGGGTATTCTCTTCACAATGTTCTTGACCAAGTGAAGAGGGAGCTTGAGTTTAAGTCATCTCGACGTAGATCATCTTCGGCCTAGAAGTCAACGAGCTAGCTTGATCATTTCTCTGGGGAAATCCGTTCTAGAGTTCGGGACTACGATGATCGCAGCGAAGGGACGTCAACACGGAGCTTTAGAAGTGAGAGACCGGATCTACAAAAGTCGTATTTCAGTTCACTTCTTTTATGTGATGATAGATTACAAGTTTTGTTACCCTAGTTTTCTAGTATGATCTTGGGTTGATTGCTTAGCACCCACTTTATTTTTGTTGTGGCATGTGTGATGCTTGGAAACCTTTGGCTAGGTGCTAAGGAATCCAAAAATGGTATCAGAGCCTAACTAGAAACTTAGACGATGTTAAGACAATCCGAAAAAGAAAAACTCCGTAAAAATACGATTTTAGAAACCTTGAAAATTGCTCTCTGGAAATTTTTTGAAAAGTGGTTTAAAAATTATTTTAGCAACTGCAGAGTGATGTACTGGAGATTATAAGAACACAGGTGGAATACGAGGGGGTGTGCTCGGTTCCTGGCCGGCGACCAGGCCAAGATTTCCGGCGACTCCGACCCCTTCTGCTCCTCGTATTGCACCAGTTCTCTAGTCTTCATATTTTGGGGTTTCTGGTATTGTTTGTTTAGTCCAGGTTTTCATGTGATGATAATTGTGTTATGGACTCTTTGTGGAGTATTTCGTATTCGTATTTTTTTTGCATTGTAATGGTAACCTAGGTTATGTTTGACAGTTTGAACGATTTTCAAACAGAACCCCATGACCCCCCCTGAAATTTCCAAGTGTTGGAATTTTTCTAAGTTAATTATATTCAATGTTCGTGCAAGTAACTCTATGGACCCTCTAGAAGAATATAAACCTTAACTCGATTCTATGCCCTCGGAACAGCGGCTTGAATCCTCGGGTTTGTCATGGTTCCGCAGTGTCATAGGTGAGGCGTTGGTTTGACCTTTCTACGGCTGGATCATAGGTACTGTGGCACGTTTTTGGTACTTTAACTTCGCTCAAGTGTTGAGCTCATTAGGAGTTGTGGGGATTTGTTGATTTGTTCGAAGCGTTTAACATAGTCTAGTATATATATATTGTGATACAATACTTGGAATCAACAACATTTGAATTTTATAAGTCTAGCAATTTAGTCTCATTTGATCGGTTGCCACGGGATTTTGATGCGATCAAAAGTCCGTCGTAATCACATTGTGTATTCGGATACTCGCCGGGTAACATCACTAGATAGCCATGTCCCATATCCCCGACCAAGTGACTGTAGGAGAACTCCGTTGCCAAAAAGCATCCGTCCGGGTGCCCGCGGCCGCGGTGTTCCGCCTAAGTGCACTTCATCGTCGGTATCGGGGGGTGCGGCTGTCTACTAAAGTTTCCCACGAGCATTCGATCGGAATGTCGGGAATCTTGTTGAATTGCCCGACTGATTATTGGAAAGTGTTTTCAATTTCGAGACTAAAATGCGGGGTTTATAATTGTTAGGCAAGCGATGTCTAAGGAATTCATATTGTTAGGAAGGAAATCCGTAATATGAGATATTACGGGTTTATGATGTCTAAGGTTGTTGCTGATTCCAACTGTTGTAGTTTTCATTTTCTTTTCCACGACCGTAAGTGTAATATGTGGGGTATCGCCGGTTTCGTTGCTATACGTCAACGACAATTGGGATACGCATATTTATTTACGTTGATGACATGTGATGTTATGTGTTGCTGGATATGTTGTATTGGATCGTCGTGTTTGAATAGCCTGGTTTTTTTTTGTGAGATGGGAGTTTTTCATTTTCATTCATGTAAAAACTTGTATGTAATATTCTTTTATTTGGGGCACTTCCAAGTTGAGGAAGTTGTCACCGTTGATGTATATTATTTACTTTTCCGCATTAGGATAGACCCAAGGAGGGGAGCACAAGTAACTGGGTTCTAGAGTCCAGTGGGAGACCATCTCGAGGAGTCGAGTCCGGGTCTCCTAACTCTAGAATTGGTAGGGTTGCTTGCCGCTCTCATAGGGGTCTAGGGGTGTAGGATTGGCTATTTATCACGACTGTGGAATCCGTGTTTTATATAGACTCAAAATAAAACACGGACATCGTAGTATATCCAATATTTCATATGTTGTTTTCTACTGCGTTATCTGTGATGTGATCATGTGATATGTTTAGATAGATACTGTATATAGTATATATGATATATTATATAGATGTTGCTTATATTTTACACCCGCGCTAGCCCTGCCCCGCTCTACCGTTAGTTACCTAACCTAACGGTACATGACGGGACATCGAGGCGAATGCGGATGGCATAAGCGTATGTTGTATTTATCTGTGATGTTTAAGTAAACTTAAATGATGGGATATTCATCAATGAGATTAATGAAAGAAAAAAAACCTAAAAGATGTTGTGGAATCGAATTTCAAAAATTAGGTAGCTCTAGTTGTTGCTTTGCATAGAGGTATTCCTTTTAGAATATCCAGCACCTTATTCGATAAGGAAAGAGCCGAGATCCCTTCACCGGGAGTGACCTCTTTAGCAATAACTAGCAGATGCTACAACCTTCGGTTTGACTTTTGATTGCTTTTCTAGTTCTTGCTTTGCATAGTGGTATTGTGAATATCCTGCACCTCATTCGATGAGGAAAGAGCCGAGATCCCTTCACCGGGAGTGACCTCTTTAGCGAAACTAGCAAAAGCCTAAAAAACACTTCATTTTTAAACCATTTGATTCTGCAACGAGATCAAGTTCAAAGCGTTAAAGGTTTTCTTAAAAACCATCCGCAACCCTCCATCATTTTAGGAAGTAGAGTACTTAGTATTCGTGCTGCGTTTGTCGGCCATAGCCGAGGCGTAGCGTATGGTAGCAAAGTGATGTCTTCCAACACAGCATATGATGCGATTAGTTAGGACAGTCATGTGACTTTGTTGACCTTAGCCAAGGGTCATGTGGGTGGGTCTAAATGACGGGTAGAACTTGACTAGTGCTTATAATTTGTTGACCATAGCCAAGGTCATAGGTGTGCAAGGGGTATAAACCATTATCGGGAGTTTCAAGTGTTGAAATTTGTAATGAGATTTCATACCTTCTATGAGATAGTTGGATCCTGATACCCACTGCGAGTAATTGTTACTCCTGGGAGAGTTTTACACTTTACAATTAGCCGATCAAGTAGGTGTTTAGAAAGGTGTCAACGGGGTTACGCCCCAAGGGAAAACGAGGTTTATTTTAATTAGGTCTGTGCGAAAGCACGGGGAACTTCCCTCAAAGTACCGGCACTGGCATGGCTGAAAGATTGGCGAACTTGTATGGTGTAATTAATCCCAGCTAGTCTTTCCTTTTAGGGTTTGAAGGAAGATTTGATAAAAAACAGTGGGAGCCATCCTGATTAGATAAAACATATATCCAATCTAATCTTGCAAGAGCGCACACAGAGTGTTTTCTTCTCTTTCTCTCCAGGTAGCGACCATGTCACGCCTTAATCAAGATAATAATATGGATGTATTGACCGGACCCGCTTGTTATAATGAACTGGGGGACGTTGGTCCCGCTCCAACTTATAATTGTTATAAGATCGAGCAAGAAATAGGGGAATACCAGGATTCCCATGCCTCCCTAACGAAGAAAGTGCATGAAAGATGTATCTTCTTCGGGTGTGTTCATTATAAATAACTGTTTCTCAGTATCCTCTACGTCCTGGGTATTTGATACAGGATCAGGATCCCAGATATGTAATCTGTTACATGGGATACAGATAGGTAGAGAACTGAGAACGGGGGATGTTGGAGATAGTGCCCTCAGAGTCAATTATTGGATCACAGGCACGTGATTGCAATGATTGAGGGAGGACCTGTCCCAGTAGAACAGTCTTACTCAAGATGATAGTATGCTATCTGGTTTACCTTTATCATCGTGTACTGCTTTAGGTGACCTTACAGGTCACTATTGCACGTTGATAGAGCCCCTAGGATTCTTGCTTGACTGCCAGCAGTATGAGGGCGATCATATACGTGGGAGCTGGTAGTCTATAAGCACATCCTTAAAAGGTCCCTAGTCATGGGAGTTTCGAGACAGGGCATCGATACTCCAGAGTAGACAAGTGTATACAGTCGAGACCCCGACGAAGGGCGGTGGCCGGTCGCACAAGCCACTGGTGTCAGTTGGTTCACCTAAGATGTATACAGGTGCTCATTGGGTTATGAGTACACCGGACAGGACTCACCGGGAACATGCTAGTTGGTCTTATACCTGACGTCAGATAGCAGTTCCCTGGTGACATGTGTACAGGTTAGTTCATCGACCTGAGGATCATCATTTGTCTCGTGTGAGTTCCCATTGTACTTTGATTACTACCCTACCACGCTCAAAGGAGACGTGCAAACATGTTTTAGTTGGGTACAGTCCCGAGCCACATGGAGGCAGTGAGCGGATCTTCGGGGGTTCGTCTCTCCCGGTATTGGGGGTGAGGTCGCGCTCTGTCTAGGAGAGCCATTACACGAAGTCCTTGGCCAAGGCAGGAGATTTACTGGTAGGTATTCCAGTAGTATCTCAGGGTGTTCTGGGCTACACTCCGACACGACTTGTACCACTTTTGGGGGTCTGATTTTTACTAACCCCCTAGGCCCTCCATGCGATGCTCATAGACGAACGGACCGGACTGTACGGATATTGTCACTGACAGGCTCAGTAGGGTATCAGGATGAGTTCGCTCATCGACGTCCCTTTTGGTCAATAGCTGGTAGCCCGTCACGTATGGCTAATACCTCGACGTGCTAGTGGTTAAATCCACAGCCATAGTATTGACGAGTCTTTAGAGTCCCCCACTTTCAGTTACTCAAGTTTCGGGCGAAACGCTGTAGAAGCCGTATGGAGATATATGGCACGGTTCGATCAGATACGTGCGGTATTGCACGGATCAGGATTGGAGGTTAGTATTAGAGGCCGTATGGAGATATGGCAGGGTTCGATCAGATACATGCGGTATTGCACGGATCAGGATCGGACGGATAATACTAGCCGGCTTTGGTTTAAGCCGGATCCTAGTATTGTACAGTGTAGATTTTGTCTCTTTGCATTTGTATTCGGTCGGAATACAAATGCGGGTGTGTATACACAGTATCGAGGTTTTTCTGTAATTTATTACGGGATCAGTTTTCTGGAGTTGCCAGTTTGTTTTCCGTTTCAGCCATATTTCTCTGTATCTTTCATTGGCCGAAGATTGGTGGAGGAGGGCTTATTTGCATTTGTGCAAATTAGCATTTGTGGAGGGTGTTCTTTGCATCTTGTAGTGTCATGATGGTTGCACCATCCCTTGACCATTTGACTTCTTCTTTCATGATGGCTTGACCTTTGTTGTAATGATGATGGTTGATGGAGTGTGGTTTTGAGTATGTGATCATTTCTTTTTATGATAAGATTTTATCTCTCTCTTGCATTATTCTTGTGAGACACTCCCTCATCCTCTCACTCTCCTCTCTTCACCATGGTGTATGGGCCGGCCAAGCCAAGGAGGGGCTGTCCCAATATTTGTCGAGGGGATTTTTGGTCTTTTGGCTTCACAAAAATCCCAAAGTTTCATCTCCAAAAAGTCTTAGTTCCTTTCCTCCACCAAAGGCAACATCCACAACCCCAAATGAGACACAAGTTCCACACTACATTCTACAGCAAACCTTGGGCACGTCGGCTTGCCAACTTTGTGCCCGAGTTGCCTCGGACTAGAGGTGGAAGCCCGTAAAAGAAGCGGGCGATGTGGTGCCCTTCCGGCGACGAGGTGGAGACCGGACATTCCGCGGGAGATCGGGACGACGACGAGAAGACCGAAGGACACGGATCGCTCGACATATCTCTCTACCCCCTCTCTTGATAGCTAGGACTAGATTAATGGCACGATCCGGGTTTATAGTGCGCGGTGGTGCCGGTTTGAAAAGTTAAAGTAAATCACCGCTTCCGCATTCTGGCGTCGGATTGACGGCCGGGCCGCCGCCGTGCACTTACAGGTGATAAGTTTCAAGAGTTGAAAATGGTGCAATTGTTGCAGCCAAGGTGTTGGCAGTTATCACCCGGTATTACCAAATACATTAATTCTGAACGAATGTTATTAGATACCGAACCTGATATACAACATCATATCAGTCTCTTTATTTATTAAAGAAGAATATAATTTTGTATTGTTGGATAATATTTTGAACATTTCCTATATCAAGAGTTGATCGGTTTCAGGCACGTTATCTAAAAGCATATACATTCTAAATCAAACCACAGTTCTTAACGTACAGAACACACACAAGAGGAATTCAAAAATGAACGAATCCTTCTTGAGGCATTGTAGACTAGGTCATATCTATGTGACCCGACTAGCTAAGTTACATTTAGATGCATATTTAAATCAGTTTGAATTTGTTCGGTTTACATAGCTCCACATGAAGGCTTTGGAAGCATCACATGTCACAAAATCAAATTTTTATGGTGCTAAGTGAACATACAAAGAATCATCACTAGAATTTTAGGGTTTCTAAAACTTGACAACATCACAAGTAGGAAAAAACTAGGGTTTTGAGAGTACAACCTTTGTAGCTCCCTACGCTAGACTCCTTGGCCACTTGAGGGTTGGAAAAAGGTTCGCTTGAGGTCTTCTAATGTCCACGACGATCCACCCGAAGCTCCTTTGCCCAAAGCTCCTTGATTTACCCGATATGTAAAAGAAGTAAAGCAAACACCCTACACAAACCGGCTAGATGTGTGTAGTATGATGATGTGGTTGTTTTTCTATAATCAAAACTCTTTCTTTTATCAACCCCACTTAAAGAAAATTATCAAGAGAGGAAGAAGAAGATGATGGCTTTTTTTCTTTCTCACAAAAAGAAAAGAGATAAGAATGGAATAATGAAATGAGAAAGAATAATATATATTTTTAAATTCCTTCTCACTTCAACCATGGTTAGAATTATCTAGATCTTTTCAAAGTGAGTTAAAAGGTTAAAGGATAATTAACACAAGGTTAATAAGTGGTTGAAGCATGGTCAAAGATGATAAATTTGAACCTCTTGTGAATTATCCTTTCCTTTTAACAAAATGAAAAATAAATAGATAATCCTATCATGTAAGTCTTGCATTGCCACCAAACTTGTATCAACAACCATGATACAATGTATGCATGTATGTATCCATGCACATCATCATGTGCGTACATGTATGCATACAAAATAGAAAAGAGTTTGATTAAAGAATTAATCTAAAAGTCATTTGTTAAATCAACACTTGATTTTGCAAACCGGTCATATCACATACGACCCAACCAATAGAAAATGCCCGATTAATATACGGTATCACATATCCGTATTTAATCGGGTCCCCATGCATATCTCATATGCACACCACATCTTTTCGCCTGAGCAAGGAAACTTCATTGTGGGACTCTTAGACTCATCAATACGCCGGCAGTAGGTAATGATCATATCAAATACCTACAAGCCGCAAGCGGTCAGCTAAACGTAACGGCCACCCGGGTATTGAGCGATCAGAAGAAAACAAGCGAACCTGCTACAACTCCTGTCGAGCCAACCGGCAACACTACCGTACAGTCCGGTCTCTTCGTCAGATATGCTGCATATCGAGTCGAGGGATGGTAACGTCGACCACAATAACTCAATAAGTCGTGCCGATGAATGGTCTATAACAAATCGAGAAACTACTGATAACACTTATCAGCAAATCCCAACAGCCCTGGCCAGGGACTTACTGATATAGCCAGTCGAGCACATCACATCATCAACTCCGAATACCGGGAGAGACGAAACCCCTCCTATCGCTCATCGCCTTCGTGTGTCTCGGGACTGTACCCAACGGCCACCTATTTGCACGACTCAGTAGAGCCGTGGTAGGGTGGTAATCAAAGTACAGTAGGAGAATACACAAGACTCTATGACGATCTCGGGTCTACAGACTAACCTGCACCAGTGTCACCTGAGAACTGCTATCCGACGATAGATATAATTCCATATAGGAGTTCTCGGCGAGTCCGTCCAGTATACCCAGTCACCACTGAACACCCGTATACGATCTCGATGTCAAACATCGATGAATGTGGGAACATCCATCGCCCATCATATGGGTCTAGTATCATATACGCTAGTCTACTCTGGTATATCGATGCCCCATCTCGATACACCCACGACTAGGGACATTTCAAGATATGCTTATAAACTACAGATGTCCCACTAGTATGATCTCTATCATAATCACTGTAGTCAAGCCAATATCCTCAGGGCTTTATCAACATGTATGAATGAATAAAAGTATGATCAAATCAACATGTCAGATAAAGAAGAACCAGATAGCATACTATCATATCGAGCAAGAATGTACACTGAATATATATATATATATATACATGTATAAATACATCCACTATCATATAATGGCCTCTAGGGCATACATATATCCAACAGAATTTACATCTTGTGAAACTTGACAGTCATGTCACAAAGATAAGATGACCATAGCTCCGTTTACTGGAAATAGAGAAAGAGTTAGTGAACTCTTAGGACTGATACATAGTGATGTGTGTATGTCCCTTGTCTACAAATGCCAGGACTGGTTCTTTATACTTTCTTACATTCACTGATGATCTCTCAAGATTCGGACGCATGTTCCTATTGCAACGTAAGTCTGAAGCTTTTGAGAAATTCATTGAATATAAGTTAGAAGTAGAGAACCAAAACCGGGTATAAGTATTATGTCCTATGATGTGATCAGGGAGAAGAATACTTGTGCATGGAATTCCTAGACTATTCAACAGGAGAATGAGATTTTCTCTCAGCATTACTCCTCTGTATACACCACAGCACGTCGGTGTATCGGGGCGGAGCAATCGCACCCTATGAGATACGGTGCGCTCTATGATGAGTACTACTGAGTTACCTATTTCCATTTCGGGGTTATGC
Source organism: Agapanthus africanus (assembly GCA_030015575.1). Lineage (NCBI taxonomy): Eukaryota > Viridiplantae > Streptophyta > Magnoliopsida > Asparagales > Amaryllidaceae > Agapanthus > Agapanthus africanus. Next base: position 200,363,417 of record JASDDO010000010.1, on the reverse strand, counting down.
GCTTGGGGAAGCTGCATACCTATTGATTTGGGTTCCAATCAAATCAGTGCCTACCACTCCATATGAGATATGGTATGGGAAGAGCCCATGTCTTAAGCAAGTTAAGATTTGGGGTTGTTCGGCCTATGTCAAAAGCAAAATCCGGAAAAGCTCGAGGCAAGGTCAGTTCTGTAGAACTGGAAAGAGTTCCAGCTATACAAACTACAGCTGATGATTTGGTAGAACCAAAGGATTCAATAGTCCCCGACAAACCTCAGCCTCTCCGCCGATCTAGCAGGGTTCCTCATCCGCCTGAGAGATACTTCGGTTTCTCGATGACAGTGGGAACGAAGATTGCATCATGAGATGATGACCCAACTAGTTTCGAGCAGGCCAACAAAAGTGGGGACTCTGTAAGAATGGCTGGATGCTGAGCGATCTGTAACATTTCAAAATAATAAAATATTATTTTGGGGAAATTTTATAATTTAATATTACTTTATTAAATATTTTAATAATTCGGTATAATTAAATACAAATAAATGGGGAATTTTTTTTGAAAATTATGGAAAATTCTAAAATAGGTTATTTTATGGAATTATGCCATTTTAAAGTTTTTAGATTAGTTATATGCTAATTTAGTGCTAATCGCGATTAAAAATCGCTAATCGGATTTTTGGCGTTTTTGTGCAAAACATGCACATATCATTCTTCTTGCACTTGTGCATTTTTCCACCATGTTTCTTTTGGGGTTACTATTCTAGTGAGAAGGTTTTTAGAGAGGAAAGAAAAGGAAAAGAAAAAGAAATGGAAAAGGATTATTATATGAGGTATGGTGAGAGAGAGAGAGGTATGGTTCCTTTTGACCAATGACTTAGCCATTTTCCTGGATCCCCACACTCATTTCTCTCCCTCTCCTCCTTCATCTCATGCGGCTGCTGCTTCCTCCCCCTTCCTCCACCTTCAAGCCTTCATTTCACCTCTAAAACTATACCAAAACCATACCCTCATTTCATTAAAAGTGTGCACAACCTCAAGATCTACACATTAGACCAAGGAAGCAAGGATTTTGGCCACTAGGGGCAACTCAAGAAAATTCTTGAGTTGCCAAATGAGGTAATTTCTGGATCATTAGCTTAGTTTATGCATTACTTATACCCCATATTTAGATTGTACCGATGTTGTGTGTTTTTGTGGACTTGAGGAAAACCTAGTTAGGGTTTGAGGGAATTTTGTGTTGTAATGTGAAATTGAGCTCAGTAGAGGTTATATCAACACCCTAGTGCATGAATTGAGACCTAAACCTGAGAGTTGAGACCTCGAATACGGATTTAGAAATCGATATCGGAAAATTTTGGGAATCTGTGAATGTTATATGAGATCTGCTATCAACCCGAGACTCTGAAAATTATTTTGGTTGGACATTGGTATGTGTAGGCACCCAGGAAGCTATCAACAGAACCTTAGCCCCTACCTCCTATTCCCGGCCGCAAATTTATCCATTCTGGCCGTAATTTGCGGCCAGACCATGGTGGATTTGCCTCGTTTTGGTTTTGGTGCCCCCTTATCAGTAGATTAGACCCCTGGTATGTGTATATTTGTCTAATTTGACCTAGGGTGAAATATGGAGCCTATTTTCTTAGTTGCTGCTTTGGATTCGTGTTTCCGTATTCCGTATTTTTTAATTCTGAAATTTGTGTTTTGTGTTATCTCGACTATTTGGCGTTTTTACGATGATATCGGGAATTGATTGATGGTTTTGGAGGGCGTGCCCATAGGTTCTAACCTATAGTCCCCTTATCGTATCGTTTTGGGTTTCGTGTGCTGTTTTAGCTTTGATTTGGTTTTAATACGCATTATGATACTTTGACGTGTAGGTACCCCATGAAGACTTCGGGACGACAAGCAATGCGCATGGTGACGTCGACAAATGATGACGCAAGGTGAGTAGATTATATCTACAGGGGGAAGTCGGGTGGATGGCGTATAGCACCCCCGCAGTCCGTAGTTGATATACTATATTATATGATAGTTATAGTGTGTCATGGATATTGTGTTAGGTGTATTCTGGATAGTTTAGGGTTAGAAGTAAACTAGTGTAGTTCATAGTCGCGAACCCTAGAATAGATTTACACCCACACGCACACCCTTGCATATTCTTTATACTTACACGGTGTCGATGGTGATATTGGATGACATTGGATATGAGTCGATGATTTTGGGCATTGTGCCGAGAGATCGGTGATTTGATATGATTCGTATTTGGGATACGACATGTGATCTTTAGCGGGCCTTTGGACGTGTGCTTGCACACGCAGTATATAGATGGTATGAGTTGTACTAGACTTAGATCAGTACCCCAGATTATGTAATATGATGATAATGATACCTGATATTTGATGAGAGGAATGTGATATTTACCCGTACCCAGCTATTGGGATGCCATACGACGATTTACCGTACGAGCTTTATACTGATGATAGATCCGCACTCATGACTTGAGGATGCCATATGATATACTGTATCGTACGCAATACTATTGAGGCGGGATCACCGACTATATATATATATATATATATATATATATATATATATATATATCGACTCATATTTAGGTGGATTCCATTCCCCTCCCGGTTGACTTGATACTTAGATCTGTAGTTTGCATAGTAGATGTTAGACTAGACCCGAGTCACACCTATTTCAAAAACTAACGAATCGGGAATATCTTAAAAACACTGTATCCCTTATTTTACTAAATACCCCGATTTGTGTTATTTCAAATGGCAAGCTGTATTACTATTCATTTACCACTTACTCTACGGCTCGCATTGCATTGCATGCTTATATGTTACTGATTCATATTCCTTTGTGCATATGCCTTTACATAGTTGCATGCTCATATTAGTGTTCATGTTGCATGTATTATAATTCATGGATTTCGCACTGTGATATGGTTGCGTATGATGATTCTGGATTGTTTTACTCCTGCGTAAATATATAAGTGGTATGGGACGCTGAAATATATATGTATACCCATAGAGTATATATATATTAGTGGTATGGGACGCTGATATATATACGCCTACTTAATATATAAGCCTACTTAATATATCATCATGATGATCTATGCAAACTTATATATGCATGCCCGATATATGAGAGTGGGGGCTGACCCGGACCGACGGATGCCGATATATGAGAGTGGGGGCTGAACCGGACTGACGGATGCCCGATATATGAGAGTGGAAGCTGACCCGGACTGACGGATGCCCGATATATGAGAGTGGGGGCTGACCCGGACTGACGGATGCCCGATATATGAGAGTGGGGGCTGACCCGGACTGACGGATGCCCGATATATGAGAGTGCGGGATGACCCGGACAGACGGATGCCCGATATATGATAGTGGGGGCTGACCCGGACTGACGGATGCCCGATATATGAGAGTGGGGGGCTGACCCGGACTGACGGATGCACAATATATGATAGTGGGGGCTGACCCGGACTGACGGATGCCCGTTATATGAAAGGAGCCTATGTGCTCAGAGCCTATGTGCTCGATATGAGAGGAGCCTTTATGGTCGATGGCATATTATATCTCCCCTACCCCACATTTATTTTATATGCATTGCATCATGTATTAGTAGTACCTGATAGAGTACCTTCATGAATGTTGCATACATATCGGATACTTGATATATAGGATTTACTTTATATTGAGATATATTTGTGTCGATGATCGACACTGATTTTCTGATGACTTCATTCGAGATACCTTCTGTTTTCATTTTACCGCATACATACATCATTTTTATGATATGTTATTACGTGAGGCACTGGCACGAGTTCTTGGCACTACACTTATGTTCAAATGTTATATTTCCACTTTACCATGCTTCAGACTTATTCATTTGAGGTTTATATTATATCTGATCGTTTTGACTTAGGATTATGTCATGCTTTCAATTTCTGGTCGTAGATATTTTCTATTCACGAGTTGGCAACTCACCCCCGTTGTGCCACAGTCCTTGCAGGTTTTGCCGTACAGGTTCCATAGCGGCATTTCCGGCACGTTGCTTCCTTTGCGGGTGATTTGCTTGGTAGGTGGGTTCTTTGCATCAGAACCACCCTTGTATATGTATTACTCATTGTATCTAGAAATTCCATCAACCAAAACTTGTATATTGTTTCAGACTCTGACACAAGTGATGTATTATTTCGACCTTAGAGTCACGCTTAATAATGTTACGGTTTTCATTCTTATTTGAGTTTCCTTTGAGTTTTGATCCTCGCCATTCGGCGTTGTATATCATATTGCTTGCGTGGTTGTGACAAAGTTGGATTTCTGGGTTCTCTTTATTTACTCCTTATATGGTTTTAGATTTCTGAGCTTGCCTTACTTGGATCAGATGGAGTCCTATAGACTTCATATGGTTCAAGGGCCAGTCACGTGCTCTTTTGGGTCGTGACACGATCTGAGATGGAATCCATGTACACCAACAAAGTATGGACTTTGGTTGCTATATTTGAAGGGTTAAATCCCCATCAAGAGCATGTATATCTTGAGAAGATTACTTGGTATAGATGGAAAAGTTGAGACTTTCAAAGCTAGACTTGTTGCAAAAGGTTCACGTCATTGACCAGGCGTGGTTAATGATGAAACTTTTTTCTCCAGTGGCTATGCTTAAGTCCATCCGGATCCTGCTTGCCACTGCTACATACCATAACTACGATATCTGGCGGTTAGGTGTCATGACTGCTTTTCTAAATAATGATTTAGAAGAGAGCGTTTATAAGTACACAGCCAGAGGTTTTTCGTAGACAGTGGGAGCAACGGAAACGTGTGAAAGATTCTTTATGTGATAAAGAAGGCATCGCGGAGTTGGAACATCTGTTTTGATGTGGTAGTCAAAGAGTTTGACTTCATCAAAATGGTAGATGAAGCTTGTATATACAAAAAGGTAGTAGAGAGTATGGTGGTATTTCTCGTACTGTACGTGGATGACATACTCTTGATAGGAAAGGAGTTTCATATGCTGCACTCGGTCAATCTCCTCTTATCACATTGATTCTCCATATAGGATCAAGATGATACCTCCTAAATCCTGGGTTTTGGATCTATGAGATAGATCTAAATGGATGTTAGGATTCTCACTAGGTGTTGTGAGATGGTATCAATCGATCCTGGGGAGAATCACTGGATAGCTTCCAGGGTGGTAAGGACGACTGAATGTCAGTCGCAGGCATTGTTTTTACCCGCAGTGCAGGGACGGTATGTTGGAAGAGTTCCAAGATAAATGTCGTGGCAAACTAGACGATAAAGACTGGTGACATCGCTATCAAAGATACTACCAAAGAGGCAGTTTGGGTGTATATTTGTTCATGAGATGAACTAGGTTCCTACCATTGTGTGACAATGGAGGTGTGGCTTTAGCCCAGGAACCACGGTCCCATCAGTGACCCAAACATATTCCAAGACAGTATCACCTGATCATGGAGATGGTCGATCTCCAGGGAGATTGAGGTTAGGAGAGTAGAATCCGTGGTTAACACGGCGGATCCACTCACGAAAGCTTTTTCCCATAGAGAGAATTTTATGGGATGGTTGAGTATGAGATACTACAACCACTGCTATATGATGGCCCTAGTGCAAGTGGGAGATTGTTAGTTGTATGTATGTCCTAGAGGCCATTATTGTACATGAGATGTATATTATAGTGGATGCTGGGACATATATAGGGAGGACTTTCTTGCTCGACATGATAGTACGCTATCTGGTTACTCTTTATCTTAACATGTACACTTATTGTCTCTCTGTTACATTTTGATAAAGACCTTAGGATGTGTACTCGACTTCCAGGATTATGATGCAGATCATACTAGGGGGGCCTGGGTAGTCCATGAGTACATCCTTCAATGTTCCTAGTCGTGGGAATATCGAGATAGGGCATCGATATTCCAGAGGAGACTAGCATATATCTTCTCCATCCATGTGATGGGCGATGGATGTACCCATATCCATTGGTATTTGACATCAGAGATGGTATGCGGGTGCTCAGTGGAGACTGGGTACACTTAATGGACTCGCCGAGAACTCCCAGATGGTATTATACCTCACGTCAGATGGCAGTTCTCTGGTGACACTGGTACAGCTTAGTCTGTTGACCCAAGATCGTCATAGAGTCTTGTGTGTCTCGCACTGTGCTTTGATTTCCACCCTACCATGGCTCTACTGAGTCGTGCAAACAGGTGGTTTTTGGATACAGTCCCGATTCACATGGAGGCAATGAGCGACAGGAGGGGATTCGTCTCTCCCGGTATTGGGGGTTGATGTTGCGCTATGCTCGACTGGCCATAACTGGAAATCCCTGGCCTGGGTTGATGTGATTTACTGGTAAGTGTTATCAGTAGTTTCATGAACGTTTTGGACCTAACATCGGCATGACTTATCAAGCTACTGGGGTCTGACGTTTACCACCCCTAGGAGAGATATGCGACATATCAGACGAACGGACCGGACTGTGCGGTAAGTGTTACTGATCGGATTCGTAGGAGTGTGAGCAGGCTTGCTCGTTGATCTTCTGATTGCTCAATACCCGGGTGGCCGTTATGTTTAGCAGACCGCTTGTGGCTTGTGGGTGACTGATATGATCACCACCTACTGCCGGCGTATTGACGAGTCTTTAGAGTCCTACACAGAGGTTTCCTGGCTCAAGCGAAACAAAATAGGAGTGCATATGAGATATGTGTGGGACCGAGAATAATACGAGTATGTGATACTGTATTCTATTTGTTAGTTATATGTATTCCCTAGAGGACATTACTGTACATATGATGTATATTGTAGTGGATGCTTGGACATATATAGGGAGGACTTTCTTGCTCGACATGATAGTATGCTATCTGGTTGCACTTTATCTTAACATGTACTCTGATTGTCTCTATGTTACATGTTGATAAAGCCCTTAGGATGAGTACTTGGCTACCAGGACTATGATGCATATCATACTAGTGGGGACAAAGTTGTCGCCAAGTACATCCTTCAAATGTTCCTAGTCGTGGGAGTACCGAGACAGGGCATCGATACTCCAAAGTAGACTAGCGTATGCGCTTCTTGACCCATATGATGGGCGATGGATGATTCCATATCCATTGGTGTTTGACATCAGAGAAGGTATACGGGTGCTCAGTAGAGACTGGGTATACTGGAAGGACTCGCCGAGAACTCCCAGATGGTATTATTCCTCACGTCAGATGGCAGTTCTTTGGTGACACTGGTACATGTTAGTCTGTAGAACCGAGATCGTCATAGAGTCTTGTGTGATTCCCACTGTGCTTTGATTTCCATCATACCACGTCCAAGAGGGCGTGCAAAAAGGTGGCTTTTGGGTACAGTCCCGAATCATATGGAGGCAATGAGCGATAGGAGGGGATTCGTCTCTCCCGGTATATGGAGTTGATGTTACGCTGTGTTCGATTGGCTATAACTGGAAATCCCTGGCCAGGGTTGCTGAGATTTACTGGTAAGCGTTATCAGTAGTTTCTCGAACTGTTATATACCTCATATCGACACGACTTATCAAGCTACTGGGGTCTGACGTTTACCACCCCTAGGCGAGATATGCGACATATCAGACGAAGAGACCGGACTGTACGGGAGTGTTACTGATTGGATTCGCAGGAGAATGTACATGCTTGCTTGTTGATCTTCTGATCGCTCAATACCTGGGTGGCTGTTACGTTTAGCAGTCCGCTTGCAGCTTGTGGGTGTTTGATATGATCATCACTTACTGCCGGCGTATTGACGATTCTTTAGAGTCCTACACAGAGGTTTCTTGACTCAGGCAAAACGGAGTAGGAGCACATATATAATATGTGCAGGACCGAGAACAATGCGTGTATGTGATACCGTATTAGATTCTCGCGATATGAGATATCGGCCGGGTATATGTGATATAGCCGGGTCATCGGATCAAGTGTTGATTCGATGAACTGATACAGATAATATTAGTCGGTTATTTGTGAAATAGCCGGATTATCGGATCAAGTGTTGATTTGATAATTTAATGTATAATTATATATATTTGATATATTAAATTACATTAACTAATATAAGCTCACTTATTGATTCATTTTCTCACTCGAGTAATACTTTGATATATATGCGATATATGTTAATTGTATTATTTTCTTTTGTTACAAAAATATATTATATATGTGATATATAATATTGTAACAAATTATGATTACTAATGCAACATGGTTAGTGGTGATTAATCATGGTTAGGGTTTGATTTGGGTTAAACTTTTCTAGAAGCTTCTAGAAGCTTTTAATTTGTTTCTTGCAAAGATATTTTGGTTGATATTTTGTGAGATATTTCCTAACCCAACCCGCACCCTTTAACCCTAGTTAACTCTCTACATTGGTTAGCCTTTTCTTTGGTTAGCTTTGTAGTTATCATAACAATTTATTATTCATCACAAAAGGATTTATTCATTCATCTTCTTCTTCTTCCTCCTTGAAGAGCTTTCTAGCTTTGGGTTTTGTGATGGATTAGTGTGAGATTATGAAAACAAATGAGAGCTAAAATCCTACTTCATCATCCTAATCTATCCTAGCCATTTAGATTAGGGTGTTCACTTCCTTAGTGAGTGAGAGCTTGAGTTAAAGTTTCTTCAAGGTAGATCATCTGAGTTATCGAAGATCGCAAGCAAGCTTGCATCATTCTCTTCGTGGAGCCTCTCTAGAGTACGGGTACATGATGATCGCAGCGAAAGGACCTCAACACAGAGCTTATGAAACGAAGGACCGGACTATAAAGGTTTTAATCCCAAACTCTTAGAAGTAAAGTTGTTTACTTGCTTTGTTTCGCCTAATCTCTAGTCTAAGATCTTGGTTTAGGGTTGTTCGGCACGGCTAAATTTTAAATCGGGCATGGTTGATGCCTTGTAGACCCTTGTGAGAGTGCCTAGTAACTCTACAGTGGTATCAGAGCCAAGCTAGAGCTTTAGGCGAAGTCTAGACGAAGTTAGAAGTCCGATCGAACCCCGAAAACCCATATTTTACCCTTCTCTGGAAATTTTATAAAAATGATGATTTTTCTGTATTAAAAATACTCAAAAAAATCAGCAGGGAATTCTATGGAGTTCTGTGAAAAACGAGCCATTAATTCACTTAAACCGCCGCGGAACCGCGGCAAGACCATGCCTTGCGTGGCGGTTCCGCGGCCAAACAATGGAATTGGGGTTTGAGTTTTACACAATAATATCCGTACAGATTTCCTGATTCTTCTGGGAATTTTTAATTCTACTCAAGTGTTGAGTTTTCTGGGATGTATTGGGAACTCGTTGATTCGATCGGAAAGTTTAACTTCGTTTAAGTTTTTCCGGATAACTTTAGAACGTGTTAAAAAGTTCGAACGGATATCAATAACTCACTTTTCCCCTGCCGGAAAATTTCCAAGCGTTGGATTTTTCCGTAGTTTAAGAACGTTCTAAGTCGTGCAAGTAACGCGGTGGACCCTCTAGAAGAACACAAATCTTAACTCGATTATGTGACCGTCTGAACTGCCTTTGAACCTTAGGGTTTGGGACAGTACGGTGTTGCCACATGTGAGGCGTTGGTTTGACCTTTCTACGGCTGGACCATTGGTACTGTGGCATGTGATGGATTCTTTTTGAACTCCGCTCAAGTGTTGAGCTATTTGGGAAATCTTTGGTGTTTGTTTATTCGATCAGAAATTTTAACATTGTCTATTTATCTGGAATGTGATACAATATTTGGAATCCACAAGTAGTAATGAGATAACTAATTTGAATGTTATAAATCTAGCAGTTTAGTCTCATGTGATCAAAAGTCCGTTGCAATCACGTAGCGTACGCGGATAATCGCCGGGTAAACTTAATAGATAGCCACGCCCCATAGCCCCGACCAAGTGATAGTAGGAGAACCCCTTCACCAAAAGCATCCGTTCGGGTGCTTGTGGCAGCGGTGTTCCGCCTTAGTGCACTTCGTCGACGGCATCGGGGGTACGACCGTCTACTAAAGTTTGCGACGAGCATTCGATCAGGATATCGGGAATCTTATTGGATTGCCCGACTAGATATTGAAAAGTGTTTTGGATATTGAGACTAAAATGCGGGGTTTATAATTGTTAGGCATGAGATGTCTAAGAAATTCATTTGGTTAGGCATGCGATGTCTAAGGAGGTTGCGGATTCCAACCGTTGTAGTTTTACACTTTCTTTTCTGCGACCGTAAGCGTAGTATGTGGTGTATCGCCGGCTTTGTTGCTATACATCAACGACAATCGGGATACACATACTTGCTTACGTTGATGATATGTGATATTATGTGTTGTTGTGATATGTTATATTGGATCGTCATGTTTGAATAGACGGGGGTTTTATGTGAGATGAGAGTTTTTTCTTTTTCATTCATGTAATATTCTTTTATTGGGGCACTTCCGGGCTGAGGATGATGTCACCATTGTATATTATTTACTTTTCCGCATTAGGTAGACCCAATGCGGGGAGCACAAGTAACCGGGTTCTAGGGTCCAGTGGGAGACCATCTCGAGGAGTCGAGACCGGGTCTCCTAACCCTAGAATTGGCAGTGTTGCTTGCCGCTCTCGTAGGGGTTTAGGGATGTGGGTTTGGCTATTCATCGCGACCGTGGAATCCGTATTTTATACAGGCTCGTATTATAACACGGACCTCCTAGTATATCCAATATTTCATATATGTTCTTTTGCTGCAATGTTCTGTGATGAGATCATATTACTGCCTGAGACGAATGTTTATATTATATATATGAGATATATGTTATATTGCAGATTTCGTTTCAAATGTGATGCTTGTGAAGCATAATAAAATGGGACTTCATTAATGAGATTAATGAAACTAAAAGAAACCTAAAGATTTTGTAGAAACTTGTTTAAAAACTGGTAGCTCTAGTTCTTGCTTTGCATAGCGGTGTTCCTTGTAGAACATCCAGCACCTTATTCGATAAGGAAAGAGCCAAGATCCCTTCACCGGGAGTGACCACTTTAGCGAAACTAGCAGATGCTACACACTCGGTTTGTCTTTTTGATTGCTTCTATAGTTCTTGCTTTGCATAGTGGTATTTGTGAAATATCCTGCAGCTTATTCGATGAGGAAAGAGCCGACGATCCCTTCACCGGGAGTGACCTCTTTAGCAAAACTAGAAATGGCCTAAAAAACACTCCATTTAAAATCACTCGATTCTACGACGATATCAAGTTCATTACGCAAAGGGTTTTCTTAAAAACCTGTCGTAGCCCTCCGTCATTTCAGATAAGTGATAGTTAGTATTCGTGCTGCGTTTGTTGGCCTTTGTCAAGGCGTAGTATGCGGTAGCTGATTACTGCTTATCTGTATAAGCATATGATGCGATTGAGTTAGGGTAGTCGTGCGACCTTGTTGGCCTTTGTCAAGGGTCGTGCGAGTGGGTTTAATTCAATCAGGAAATGACGGGTTGAACTTGACTAGCATCCTATGGCTTGTTGGCCTTTGTCAAGGTCATAGGAGGTTAGGGGTAAAATATTATTGGGAATTTCAAGTGTTGAAATTTGCAATGAGATTGCATACCTTCTATGAGATAGTTGGATCCTGATACCCACTGCGAGTAAGAGTTACTCCTGGGAGAGTTTTACACATTACAATTAGCCGATCAAGTAGGTGTCTAGAAAGGTGTTAACGGGGTTACGCCCATGAGAAAACGAGGTTTATTTTAATTAGGACCGTGCGAAAGCACGGGGAACCTCCCTCAAAGTACCGACACTGGCCTGGCTGAAAGATTGGCGAACTTGTAGCGTGTAATTAATCCCGGCTAGTCTTTCCTTTTAGGGTTTGAAGAAAGATTTGAGTAAAACAGTGGGAGCCATACTGATTAGATAAATTGATAACCAATCTAATCTTGTAAAAGCGCACCCTGAGTGTTTTCTTCTCTCTCTCTCCTGGTTACGACTATGTCACGACTTAATCAAGATAATAATACGTATGTATTGACTGAACCCACTTGTTATACTGCGCTAAGGAACGTTGGTTCCGCTCCAAATTATAAATGTTATAAGACAGAGTAGGAAATAGGGGATTACCAGAATTCCCATGCCACCCAAACGGAGAAAGTGCTTGCTGATGCATCTTCTTCGGGTGTGTTCATTACCGAGAACTGTTTCTCATTATCCTTTACGTCCTGGGTATGAGATACCGGATCAGGATCCCGCAAATGTAATTTGTTACATGGGCTACAGATAGGTAGAGAACTGAGAACAGGTGATAAGTTCCAAGAGTTGGAAATGATGCAAGTGCTGCAGCCAAGTTTGTTGGCAGTTATCACCTTATCAGTCTCTTTATTAGTAAAGAAGGATATAATTTTGTATTGTTGGATAATGTTTTGAACATTTCCTATATCAAGAGTTGATCGGTTCAGGCACGTTATCTAAAAGCATAGACGTTCTAAATCAAACCACGGTTCTTAGTATACAGAACACACACAAGAGGAAGAGTTCAGAAATGAACGGATCCTTCTTGAGGTATTATAGACTAGGTAATATCAATGTGACCCGACTAGCTGAAGTTATATTTAGATGCATATTCAAATTAGTTTGAATTTACATCTTGTGAAACTTGCCGGTCATGTCACAAAGATAAGATGACCACAGCACTGTTTATTGGAAACAGAAAAAGAGTTAGTGAACTCTTGGGATTGATACATGATGATGTATGTAAGGTCCTCTGTCTACACATGCCAAGACCGGTTCTTTGTACTTCATTACATTCACTGGTGATCTCTCAAGATTCAGACTTATGTTCCTGTTGAAACACAAGTCCAAAGCTTTTGAGATATTCACAGAATATAAGTTATAAGTAGAGAACCAAAAACGGGGATAAGTATTATGTCCTTTGATGAGATCAGGGAGGAGAATACTTGAGCACGGGATTCCTGGACTATTCTAAAAGGAGAATGAGATTCTCTCTCAGCATTACTCCTTCGTATACACCATAGCACGTCGGTGTATCGGGGCGGAGCAAATACACCCTATTTGATATGGTGCGCTCTATGATGAGTACTACTGAGTTTCCTATTTCCTTTTGGGAGTTATGCACTTAAGAAGCTGCATACCTATTGAATAGGGTTCTAATCAAATCAGTTGCCTACCACTCCATATATGATATGAAATGGGAAGAGCCCATATCTTAAGTAAGTTAAGATTTGGGGTTGTCCGTCCTATGTCTAAAAGCAAAATCTGGACAAGCTCGAGGCAAAATCAGTTCTGTAGAAGTTTGTTGGATATCCCAAGCATTCGCAAAGGAATATCTTCTAATAAACCGAGGAACAAAAGATGTTTTATTTCTCAACATGCCACCTTTGTGTAAGGGAATTTCTTGTGTAGAAATTAGTGGTCATGAGGTAGAACTGGAAAGGTTCCAGCTATACAAACTGCAGCTGATGATTTGATAGAACCAAAGGATTCAATAGTTTCCAACGAACCTCAGCCTCTCCACCGATCTAGTAGGGTTCCTCACCCACCTGAGAGATACTTCGGTTTTCTCTATGACAGTGGGAGCGAGGATTGCATCATGAGATGATGACCCAACTAGTTTCGAGCTGGCCATCAGGTGTAGGACTCTGTAAGAATGGCTGGATGCTTAGTGATTTGAGATGAAATCCTTATACACCAACAAAGTATGGACTTTAGTTGCTTTATCTGAAGGGTTAAATCCCTATCAGGAGAAAGTATATCTTGAGAAGATTACTTGGTGTACATGAAAAAGTTGAGACTTTCAAAGCTAAGCTTAAGTCCATCCAGATCCTATTTGCCACTGCTACATACCATGACTACGATATCATGTGGTTGGGTGTCATGACTGCTTTTCTAAATGATGTTTTGGAAGAGAGCGTCTATAAATACACAGCCAGAGGGCTTCGTATACAGTGGGAGCAGCGGAAACGTGTGCAAGATGTTTTATGTGATAAAGCAGGCATCGCGGAGTTGGAACGTCTGTTTTGATGTGGTAGTCAAAGAGTTTGACATCATCAAAATGGTAGATGAACCTTGTATATACAAAAAGGTAGTAGAGAGTATGGTGGTGATCCTCGTAGAGTACGTGGATGACATACTCTTGATAGGGAAGGAGTTTCCTATGCTACGCACGGTCAATCTGCGCTTATAACAATGATTCTCCATATAGGATCAAGGAAATACCTCCTAAATCCTGGGTTATGGATCTATGAGATAGATCTATTGGATGTTAGGATTCTCACTAGTTGTAGTGAGATGGTATCAATCGATCCTGGGGAGAATCACTGGAAAGGTTCCAGCGTGATAAGGACGACAGAATGTCAGTCGCAGGCATTGTCTTTACCCTCAGTGGAGGGACAGTATGTTAGAAGAGTTCCAAGCTAGATACCGTGACTTACTAGACGATTAAAGGCAAGATACATCGTTACCAAGGATGCTACCAAAGAGGAAGTCTAGTCTGGATATATTAGTCCATGAGATGAACTTTGTTCCAACCATTGTGTGACAATGGAGTAATGGCTTTGGCCTAGGAACTCCCGTCCCATCAAAAATCCAGATATAATTCTCAGGCAGTATCACCTGATCATGGAGATGGTTGATCTCCAGGGAGAACGAGGTAAGGAGAGTAGACACAGAGGACAACAGCGCGAATCTACTCACAAAGGCCTTTTTCGCAGTAGAGACTTTTATGGGACGGTTGAGTATTAAATACTTCAACCACAACTAATTGTTGGGTATGTGATACCGCAACAGATGGTCCTAGTGCAAGTGGGAGATTGTTAGTTATATGTATGCCCTAGAAGCCATTATTGTACATATGATGTATATTGTAGTGGATGCTTGGACATATATAGGGAGGACTTTCTTGCTCGACATGATAGTATACTATCTGGTTGCACTTTATCTTAACATGTACCCTGATTGTCTTTATGTTACATGTTGATAAAGCCCTTAGGATTAGTACTTGACTACCAGGACTATGATGCAGATCATACTAGTGGGGACAAAGTAGTCGCCAAGTACATCCTTCAAATGTTCCTAGTCGTGGGAGTACCGAGACAGGGCATCGATACTCCAGAGTAGACTAGCGTATGCGCATCTTGACCCATATGATGGGCGATGGATGATCCCATATCCATTGGTGTTTGACATCAGAGAAGGTATATGGGTGCTCAGTATAGAGTGGGTACACTGGACGGACTCGCCGAGAACTCCCAGATGGTATTATAACTCACGTCAGATGGCAGTTCTCTGGTGACACTGGTACAGGTTAGTCTGTAGACCCGAGATCGTCATAAAGTCTTGTGTGATTCCCACTGTGCTTTGATTTCCATCATACCACGTCTAAGAGGGCGTGAAAAAATATGGCTTTTGGGTACAGTCCCGAATCACATGGAGGCAATGAGCGATAGGAGGGGATTCGTCTCTCCCGGTATATGGAATTGATGTTGCGCTGTGTTCGATTGGCTATAACTGGAAATACCTTTCCAGGGTTGCTGAGATTTACTGGTAAGCGTTATCAGTAGATTCTAAAACTGTTATAGACCTCATATCGACACGACTTATCAAGCTACTGGGGTCTGACGTTTACCACCCCTAGGCGAGATATGCGACATATCAGACGAAGAGACTGGACTGTACGGGAGTGTTACTGATTGGATTCGCAGGAAAATGTACAGGCTTTCTTGTTGATCTTCTGATTGCTCAATACCTGGGTGGATGTTACGTTTAGCTGTCCGCTTGCAGCTTGTGGGTGTTTGATATGATCATCACCTACTGCCGGCGTATTGACGATTCTTTAGAGTCCTACACAGAGGTTTCTAGACTCTAGAAAAACAGAGTAGGAGCACATATATAAAATGTGCAGGACCGAGAACAATGCGTGTATGTGATACCGTATTAGATTCTCACGATATGAGATATCAGCCGGGTATATGTGATATAGCCGGGTCATCGGATCAAGTGTTGATTCGATGAACTGATACAGATAATATTAGTCGGTTATTTGTGAAATAGCCGGATTATCGGATCAAGTGTTGATTTGATAATTTAATGCATAATTATATATATTTGATATATTAAATTACATTAACTAATATAAGCTCACTTATTGATTCATTTTCTCACTCGGGTAATACATTGATATATGTTAATTGTATTATTTTCTTTTGTTACAAAAATATATTATATATGTGATATATAATATTGTAACAAGTTATGATTACTTATGCAACATGGTTAGTGGAGATTAATCATGGTTAGGGTTTGATTTGGGTTAAACTTTTCTAGAAGCTTTTAGAAGCTTTTACTTTGTTTCTTGCAAAGATATTTTGGTTGATATTTTGTGAGATATTTCCTAACCCAACCCACACCCTTTAACCCTAGTTAACTCTCTACATTGGTTAGCCTTTTCTTTGGTCAACCATGGTAGCATTTGTAGTTATCATAACAATTTATTATTCATCACAAAAGGATTTATTCATTCATCTTCTTCTTCTTTCTCCTTGAAAAGCTTTCTAGCTTTGGGTTTTATGATTGATCAGTGTGAGATTATGAAAACAAATGAGAGCTAAAATCCTACTTCATCATCCTAATCTATCCTAGCCATTTAGATTAGGGTTTTCACTTCATTAGTGAGTGAGAGCTTGAGTTAAAGTTTCTTCAAGGTAGATCATCTTAGTTATCGAAGATCGGAAGCAAGCTTGCATCATTCTCTTCGTGGAGCCTCTCTAGAGTCCGGGTACATGATGATATCAGCGAAGGGACCTCAACACAGAGCTTATGAAGCGAAGGACCGGACTGCAAAGGTTGTAATCCCAAACTCTTAGAAGTAAAGTTGTTTACTTGCTTTGTTTCGCCTAATCTTTAGTCTAAGATCTTGGTTTAGGGTTGTTCGGCACGACTAAATTTTAAATCGGACATGGTTAATGCCTTGTAAACCCTTGTGAGAGTTCCTAGTTACCCTACACTATTCTCGCGATTTGTATCATCGGTCGGTAATATGCGATATAGCTGGGTTACCGAATCAAGTGTTGATTCGATATATTGATACACTAGATATTTGTCAGTTATATGCGATATGACCGGATCATTAAATCAAGTGTTGATTTAATGATTTAATGTATAATTATATATTTGATATATTACTTTACATTAACTAGTATTGGTTCACTTAAGATTGATTTTCTTACTTGATGTGCACATAATGTATATGTGATATATATTTGTGTACATGATTGTATCATGCTTGATGATACATGCAAACTTGGGTGTGTGTATGACTTACACCATATTTAAGATAATGGTTAGGGTTTTTATTTATTTTTGTAATTCAAAATGGTGGCTTTCTTTGTCTTAATATGAAGCTTCATGAAGCTTTAAGCATCTTTGACAAAGTCCACTTACTTTGTTTTACTAAAGATATTTATTAACCAAACCATTAACTTAAACTATGGTTTAGTCTCTACAAAGGTTAGTGGATGATACTAACTCACCCATGGTTGCATTATGATAATTATCTTCACTTGTTTATTCTTTTATTATTATTCTTTCTTTCTTCTTCTTCTTCTTCATCCAAAAGAAGAAAAGCTTGCTAGATTTTTCTAAAGTGAAGAAATAAAGTAAGAAATCAAAATCCAAAGTGAACCCACTTCCCATTTCATCATCCTCTACTACTTGCCATTTAGTTTAGGGTGTTCTCTTCACAAAATTCTTGACCAAGTGAAGAGGGAGCTTGAGTTTGAGTCACCTCGATGTCGATCATCTTCGGCCTCGAAGTCAACGAGCTAGCTTGATCATTTCTCCGGGGAAATCCATTCTAGAGTTTGGGACTACGATGATCGCAGCGAAGGGACGTCAACACGGAGATTTAGAAGTGAAGGACCGGATCGACAAAGGTTGTATTTCAGTTCACTTCTTTTATGTGATGATATATTACAAGTTTTGTTACCCTAGTTTTCTAGTATGATCTTGGGTTGATTGCTTAGCACCCCCTTTATTTTTGTTGTGGCATGTATGATGCTTGCAAAACCTAGGCTAGGTGCTAAGGAATCCCAACAAATTCTTCACACTTTTGCTCTCAAAAACTCATCAAAAATCCATAAATAATCCTTTAAACTCCAAATTAAATTCATACCCATTAATCATTAAGCCTAATCTTGCTTTGATCTTCAAGAAGAGCATCATTTTGGAGGGTTAATTTTGATGATGTTGCTAAAATTGAGATCTTGTTTTTGAGGTATAAATCATAACCCTAATCTTTTAAATTGTTGCTTAATTCTTAAGCTTGCTTAATTCTTAAGCTTGCTTAATTAAGTGCTAATTATAGCTCTAAAGTTCATGTGTAATTAATTAATGTTAATTATTATGAAATCAAGTTAGGATTTTGATGTGTTTATGTTGTTAAGCAAGATGTGTAGACTTGGAAAAGTTAAGTATATTGTGACAATGATAATTGTTATTTTTCCTAATCGCCTTATTAAGCTTAATTGCAAACTAGGTTTTTCTAACTCATTTTCGGGAAAGATTAAAATTATGGATATGGTTTGGATAACTTAGTTATGCTTATTGGCGATGTTAGCGATTGCTAGAATTATTAAATTTCTAGACTTGTGCTAAATTGAGATAAAATGATATAACTGCTTACTAGCTTTTTGGTAAAACTTGACGTGGGTATTAAATGAAAATGAAGATGACGTAAATATTAATACTTACGATATTTATTGTGTTTGTAAATGCGTATTGGTATTATTGGGTTTTTAATGTGGCAGTTTTCATGTATAGCGACCCTATTTAGGGTTTCGGCTATGTTTACGGTATTTGGATTCTTGGTTTTGAGTTTTGGATGTTGTACTTGGTCGTTGGATGTTTGTACGTTAACGAAAAGTGTAGTTGATTGTTTTGCATGTGTAGGCTATAGGTTCTAACCTATGAGCATACCGCGTGCCGTTTTGGATTTCATAATTTGATGTTAATAGCGTTACGAATTCGTATTGATCGTAGGTACCTTCGCGTGGATTCCGAGACGACGAAGCGCATCGACTACGACTAAGCGAGGAGTTTAGTCTACCGGGAAAGTCGGGCGGATGGCGTATAGCACCCCCGCAAATATTGGATTGAAAGATCGTTTGATTATTATATCCTGATAATGAGATGCGACTGATGTGATTGTAAGTTTTGATAGATAATATGATAGAAGTGAACACTAGTGAGCATATTGGTTTAGGAGAACATGAAATGATAAGTGAATCATGATAAGTATGATTTCGGAAGAGGACGAGTGTGATGTTCTTTAATTGTGATGTGAGATATTAATGTGATGAACGGGTATACAATGTGATATGATGACTTAGTGTGATATGCCATTATATGGATTCGAGTCGATACGTGATTGTTGATACCTTTGAAGGTCCCCTGATACGAGATTGATATGGATGTGACCTGAGAGATAGGTATATATTTTTATGGATAATGATTTCATAATGAGTGATATGTCATACGAGACTTAGATCCGTACCCCGATGTTGTATACGTTGATAGAATCCCTATTTGTTAATGCCGCTGTACGTTAGATTACCGTACGCGATGAATTTTACCTATCGATTTATCCATACCCTTGATTAGAGGATTTCGTACGATGGATTGTACAGTACGTGATGTTGTGAGGCTGGATGCCGATTGATAAATTCACCGACTCGGTCTTGTTGATATGTATACCCCATAGCATTTTATTCATTATATGCATTATGCCGCATTCATGCTATTCTCATTGCATTTCTTATACCTGTGCTAGTACACTACACCGTTATCGATGATGCGTATGTTACACTTACACAGATTGCCGGCGCACACACTTCTTCATCGATAATTGCTATGTCACTTACACTATAGAATTGCTATATCATGCTATGATATCCTGCCATGTTCATATCACTATGCTAGGTTGCATGATATATTGACATGTACACCCACATACTTTGCTACAACTACATGTACATCATGCATACATACTGACATGTACATCCACATATCTCGCTACAGTTGCATATACCCCTAGGTGGTATTGCATTGACATGTGATACTGAGACGTTGACTATTGCGCCATTGCACTTATGAAATGCATCATACTTACTTGATTACATGTAGATACATATACCTTGCTACAGTTACATGTACACTTCATATGATGCTGCACTTGTTTTCGGAGGATTTGGGAACCACAAGATATATTTTTGAAGCTGGATTCATTTAAAAGGGCGGTTTTCCCTTTATATGCTCATATTGATGTTTTATGTTGCATATATCATTTTTATATGGATTTTACGCATTGAGATATGGATTTCATGTGATTTATGGATTTAAGAACCGTGGGGTATTTTCAAGAAACTATGTATTGTTTGAAAACCCGGTTTCTCTTGATATGATATTTTGATGCGTCCACCATGAGATTTCTCGGTTCTAAGATTTGTGATATATACCCGATGCGAGGAGTGTAGAGGGCCGTGTGCGGGTACATGGTGGAACCCGGTACAGTTCCCCTTGGCAAGATGATCGCAGATGATAGGGGATGAGCCTGGAAGGCGGGCAAGTACTTATCGGTGATCGTATTTGGACTCGGTGGTTATTGTGGGGATACCGACCGGAGTGATGTACGGACATGACGTCAGGGCCATTCGTGGTGACAGCGCCTGAGTTATGAGGATTTACGTGTAGATGCCAGACACGGGTATTCATGATGTTTCGGGTGTCGGTGATAGACACCCAGGTTTCCATGATTGTGATGTGGCATTGATGGACACACATTCTTTAATATCCTCATATTTATCTGCATATGCTTTTATGATATTTACTTGCAGGATTTGTTGTGTCAGTGGTTGACACGTGGACGAGATCCACTGCATACATGCTGTAAGTCCACGTTGCCCATCCCGGTGCTTGCGGGGAGGCGAAAACGGTATAAAAATCGGATTTTTAACGCTCAAGGCAACATGGACTAGCAAAAGGAGGATCTTTGCTAAACATAAACTAACAACAAAGCTAAAAAGTTTAGCTACTCGGAAAAGAGGTTATACCTAGGGCTTCAAGTCCTTCTCTCCTTGCTCCTTGGAGTGAAAGAAAGTGATCTGCTTGTCGCCTTCTCTTGTCGAAGAAAGATCCACCCGAGGGCCTCAACCTTTGGCTTCAACTCAAACTTGAAGTAACTAAGATGCTTGGAGTGCTAATCCTAGAACCTTAGAAAGAGTAGAGAGTATCTTAGAAGGATTTATCTCAAGCCAAGGGATTCTCAACTCATGAGAGGGGAGAGCAAGAGAGAGAGGAAGAGGAGGAGAGAGAATCTAAATGATAGAATGAGAAGAAATGAACCATTCTTCTCACATATATGTGTGAATTATGAAAATAGATAATTAGTCAAGTTAATTGTCAAGGTTAATCAAGAAATGACCATTATCATTTCACATTAAATGCCTTTGCAAGGATCAAAGAGCATCTTTCATATGGAATGATGATGGTCAACTTGTCAACCTAGGTCAACAAGTCAAGTATAGTCAAATGGTCAACAACCCTAACCATGCACAATTATAATTAACTAATAATTAATAAATCATAATTCACACAAAACATTAGGATTAAGAAAATGACAATAGTCATCAACCCTAATGAAGGTCCTCTGCCTCTGTCTCTGTCAACTGTGCATACACACCCGTATCCGTATACCGAGGAATACGAATATAATGAGATAAAACCAATCCCAAGTCATATACTAGGATCCGGCTTAAACCAAAGCCCGCTAGTATAAGCTGTCCGGACAGCAAACGTGCACAAGTGCGCGGATGTGAATGAACCCTGTCGCAAAACCATGCGACCTCTACTCATTTTGCCTAAAGGCGAATAACTCTCTGTGTCGGACTCTAAAGACTCGACACTACACTGGCAGTGGGTTTAACCATAGTCGGCAAGCGGCACTAGCTGTACATAACAGTCCCCACGTAGATGCCGATAAGAAGACTGATGAGGTGAACCCATCTGAAGTCCTACTGAGCCTGAATGTGACAGTCTCCGTGCAGTCCGGTCTGTTCGTCTGATACATCGCATGGCGGGCCTAGGGGGGTGGTAAACGTCAGTCCCCTAATAGCGGTACAAGTCGTGTCGGAGTGTAGCCCAGAACACCCTGAGATAACACTGGAAACCTACCAGTATACCTCGCTTGCCCTGTACAGGGACTACTAGTGTAATGGCTCTTCTAGACACAGCGCGATATCAACCCCCAATACCGGGAGAGACGAATCCTGTC
This sequence comes from Agapanthus africanus, assembly GCA_030015575.1. Taxonomy (NCBI): domain Eukaryota; kingdom Viridiplantae; phylum Streptophyta; class Magnoliopsida; order Asparagales; family Amaryllidaceae; genus Agapanthus; species Agapanthus africanus. Next base: position 200,341,096 of record JASDDO010000010.1, on the reverse strand, counting down.
TAACCGTCACTGCCTCCAAGTGCTTTGGGACTGCACCCAAAAACTACCTGTTTGCACGACTCCTTTGAGCCATGGTAGGGTAGTAATCAAAGTGCAGTGGGAACACACTCGAGGCGAAGTGACAGTGTCAAGTCAGCGGACTAAGCTGTACTCATGTCACCTGGGAATTGATAACCGACGATAGGTATAATACCAACCAACAGTTCCCGACGAGTCCTGTCCAGTGTACTCGTAACCCAACGAGCACCCGCATACTATCTGTAACATTTAGGAAAAGTTTGAAATAAATAAAATTAATTAAATTAAAAATAAAGTGATAAATCACAAAACGGTTAAAATCAAATATGTCAATCTTCTTAAGTTATATGTAATACAAATTAAATTAGAATTTTTGAGTGTACTTTAAATAAGTTATAAGGGTTTTAATGATAAATTTAGCTTCATTTTAACAAAAGGTGTGTTTTATAATAAGTTAAGTTGTGAGGGGTTAAATTGTAAAGTTTAAGTTTTATGCAAATATAAGATTGTTGAGGGTATAAGTGAAGTAGATGAAATCATTTCAGTTCTGAAAGTATAATGAAATTAAAACAAAAGAAAATTGAAGATAATGCAAAAACACCTCATGCTTGCATGAGCACCTTCAATCTCCACCTCCTCCTTGCATGAAACATGCACCCTTCAACACTTGACACCACCTCCTTAACCCTATCCCTTCCTCCTCTCATACATATAGCCTTATTCAGTTTAAAGATCAGATTAAAATTCAAATGAATTAAAAGAAAAGAAAAGTAAAAGAGAAAAGAAAACAAGAGGAAGAAGAAGAAGAAGAAGGAACTTTGTTCATGGAGATGGTTCATCAACAAGCTAGGAGGAGCTGATTAATCTTGGAGGGTCATTCCTACAATTAATTGGAGGGTAAATCCTTAATCACAGTAGGTAAATTAGGCTCTGTAGATTAGTTAATATTGATTGAACATGTCACATAATATCGTATTTTAGCTAAATTTAGTGTCTGTTAGAATATGCTTTGATCTGGAAGATAATTAACTTAATTAAACAGAGTTAAAATGATGTAGGAATCAACTAGAACAAACAACAAGAAGACGACACCAGGGGGCCGGTTTTGGGCCGGCGGCAACAGAGGAAAAACCGGCGTCGCCGGCCATGTGAGGAGCTATGTGGGTTTGATCTTTTGGATAGTTTACAGTATACAATTTAGGCTATTTTGGTACTGTTTATTTAAATTAGTTTCACAGTAGTCAAAATCTGGGAACATATATCGGAATGGGTATCGTAAAACGCTAAATACGACACGACTAAATCACCTCGCGTTTTAAATTCTGAAACAGTACAGAATAAGGTTAAAATCCAGCAAGATTAAGTGTTTAATAACTTAATATAATCAGATAGTAGGTAACTTGTAAGTGGGATAGCGTGTTTTTCATTTCCGTTAAATCGGAATAGCCGTTTTGCTTATATACGTTAATTTGCATATTTAGACTCGAATACGAGAAGTACAGAAGCCGCGAGGAAAGGGAAAGGATTAGCGATTCCGGAGTAGATTCAACTTTTCCGGTGAGTAGACTAAACATCTACCGGGGAATTTTGTAAAGATGGCGTGTTTCGCCCTTAGTTTTACTTAATATCATGATGCTTAAATGTTAAATTGCATTCATTACAAATAATTGTAAATTGCTTAGTTGTTAGAACACTTCACAATTATCGACGAGTCATGCCACGTGCACATCTTATATGCTACACACACCTCGTCGATATTGCCATGTCACTTACACTTAAAAAAAATCTTACTTGTTAACATGGAATTATATCATATTTCACATACCAAATATAGTGGTAGATTGCATCATTGACATCCTGTTGCTTTATGTGTATTTCTATGTTGTATATGAGGTAGATACAGAATTAAGGATTTATGGTTTTGAGTTTTGAATACTATTACATAAATCCAGTATTTTCATGATTGATGTGTCATGTCCACCATGAGATAATTTCTGTTTTGGTTTTATTCCGGACCGAGTGGTGGAGATATACAGTCGCGGATTTTACGTTATCCATACTGAGTGGGGGAGATATACAGTTGGATACATGGTGGACCCGGTCGAGACCGAGGGGCAGGATAGAAGTATTGAGACGGGGGAGCCTAGCGAGGTTACTCGATACCGGAGTTGGTAATAAAAATACGGCGTGTATCTAGAGGATAACGACCGATATCATGGGTATAAGATCATTTGGGGAATGATGCCTATAAGAAATGAAAGTTTTGTGTCGTTGATGGACACTGAGAAATGATTTTATTTGAGTTCTGATTTCCGAAGTATCATGAGATTTATTGTCGAACTTCACATATACTCATATCGCATATTGATTCATATTCAGTAGCTTGATCGTCATATTTACTTTATTCGCCTTTATATGTTAGTCGTATTCACTGAGTTGGCAACTCATCCCCGTTGTGCCACAGTTCCATGCAGGGATAGAGTGGACGGGTAGCTGCGAGGCAGAGATACTTTTGCAGTTGTATCCCATCTTTTGATCGGTAGGTTACATGTGTAGTAACCTTCCTTTTTGATTTTGTATTTTGTATCTAGAAAGTCTCCATCAAACCTGTATTTTGACTTAGGAATGAGAGATGGTATATATATGTACAGTTGAGATCTGTTGGTTAGTTTCATTATTTCTTTCTTTATGAGATTCACAGTGATGTTCTTTATGTGTATATTCATGTTCATTGTTGATATTGTTGATTCCAACTAGGAATACAACTAAACTTAACCTTTATTCTTTGTTTAATAAATTAACTTCATAAATTGAGATTTTTACTTAAAAACTAAATTTTCATAAATAATTCCGCAATAAGGTATTTTGATCTTGGTTTTCGGCTTACTTGGACTTGTGCATATCTTTAGATATGATACAATCTAAGTGCCGGTCACATCCAAACTTGGGTCGTGACAAAGTTGGTATCGGAGCTTAGGAGTAACCTTACGGAATTCAGTAAGGGATTTCAATAGGTGATGTAAGTCCGAGAGTTAGGATGACCTTTGGTTTGATGGAGTAGGTGAATTAGGACGAATGCAGTACCGTACGTATGTTCCGCGGCATATTTACGTTATCGTATTCAGCCTAACTAACCTTAGGATGTTTATCTTGATCTATTCTTCCGTTGATTCTCCGTTATTGATTGCTTCTGTTCCCACACCTTATCAACTCTCGTTTCTTGTTCCAGTTGCTATGGCTACGCGGGCTAGGCGAGCCGCAGCCAGAGATGCAGCTAGGGCGAGTCCACCTATGACGACGACTGGTACACCGGACGTTCCGACGGTGCATGAACATGTTGATCCTCCTCTTCCAGATCGCATGACTAGGATTGAGGAGGGTATGTTGGGATTACAGCGAGTGGTAGGACAGTTAGCTGAGACCACTCGAGTATTGAGATCAGATCCAGCACCGACCGTAGCAGAGTCCGAGGTACAGCCTACACAGACGGTAGCGCCAGTAGATACGAGAGTGATGGAGGTATCACTTGCAGAGTTTATGAGATTGAGACCTCCGGTATTTATAGGAACCGATGTGGCGGAAGATCCTCAGTCTTTTCTTGATAGGATGGCGAGGATTGGCAGATCATTGCGATGTTCTGATGCGAGATCAGTTGAGCTGACTAGCTTTCGTTTGGAGGGACTTGCACAGGAGTGGTGTGAGTCGATGGAAAGAGGGCGAGCTATGAATCTTCCTCCGATGACGTGGACCGAGTTTTCTACAGTCTTTCTTGCCAGATTTCTTCCCCAGAGTGTGAGGGACGCTAGAGCTAGCAGTTTCGAAGCGTTGAGGAAATCGGCAAGTATGTCAGTAGCAGATTATGACTTACGATTCACCCAGCTGTCGCGATATGCCCCATACTTAGTACCTACAGAGGAGCTTCGGGTGAAAAGGTTCCTAAGGAGTTTGGACACACAGTTGTATCTAGCGATAGGCTCCCAGCATTTTGATACATATGCACAGGCCATGGATGCGGCGATACGAGTAGAGGAGCGTTTGAGCGAGTCAGGGGTCGTTCCAGAGCCAAAGAGGAGTAGACCGGTCGTGCCGACAAATAGACAGTTTGGCCGAGGTAGAGGGTCATATTCAGGCAGATATACTCCAGGCCGCAGTGTCGGACGAGGTTGGACACAGGGCCAGATGTTCAGTTCTTATCCTGATGATCAGAGACCACCATCTACCTGTTATAGTTGTGGACTTCCCGGACACTTTGCACGGGATTGTAGATTTCAGGGAGGGACCGTTGCTCCACAGGCTGCTTTACCCCTTCCACCTCCTACACAGATGGCTTTACTTCTTCCCCCAGTTGGCGCTACACGCCAGGCAGTTGCACCACGAGGTCGAGGCTTTGCAGGACGTGCTCAGTGAGGTCGAGGAGATCGAGGTAGAGGACGACAGGATGCGGGCAGGGGCCAGGCACGGGTTTTTTCGTTGACTCCACAGGATGCCCAGGCATCAAATGCAGTCGTGACAGGTACTCTTACAGTATGCTCATTAGAGGCACATGTTTTATTTTATCCCAGTTCTACACATTCTTATGTATCTTTACGATTCACACTTTTGTTGGGGAAGGAGTCGTCATTATTAGAGTTACCTTTGGTAATGATTACTCCAGTTGGAGATTCCTTTATAGCTCGGCACGTATTCAGATCGTGTTCGGTGCGTATTGGTGGTAGAGATTCGCTAGTTGATCTGATTCTCCTGGACATGTTAGACTTTGACATACTTCTTGGGATGGATTGGTTAGCCACTTGTCATGCCTATGTAGATTGTAGAGGAAAAGTGGTTAGATTTTGTTTTCCTGGTGAACCGGTGTTTGTTGTGCAGGGGGATTGCAAGTTAACCCCTGTCAACGTGATTTCTGCTTTTTGTGCGGGGCGGCTCTTGAAGAAGGGTTGTCATGGGTTCTTGGCCTTTATTCAGGATATAGGGGTCGCTGAAGTTCCATTGGACCAAATCCCGATCATACGAGAATTTCCTGAAGTATTTCCTGCTGAGTTACCAGGATTGCCACCTGATCGAGATATCGAATTTTGCATCGACTTGATTCCGGGTGCGGGGCCTATTTCTATACCACCCTATCGAATGGCACCGACGGAATTGAAAGAACTCAAGGGCCAGTTGCAAGAGTTGTTAGATAGAGGACTTGTTCATCCCAGTGTTTCACCGTGGGGAGCTCCTGTCTTATTTGTAAAGAAGAAGGATGGTAGTATGAGGATGTGCATCGACTACCGACAGTTGAATCACGTCACTGTACGAAACAGGTATCCATTACCACGTATTGATGACTTGTTCGATCAGTTACAAGGAGCTGGGTTCTTCTCAAAGATTGACTTGAGGTCAGGGTATCATCAGTTGAGGGTTCGGAAGGACGATATTCCAAAGACGGCGTTTCGTACGAGATATGGGCATTATGAATTTCTAGTGATGTCGTTCGGACTCACCAACGCTCCAGCAGCTTTTATGGATATGATGAACCGTATCTTTAGACCATTTATCGATCGGTTTATTATAGTATTCATAGATGATATTCTTGTATATTCTCGGAGTCAGACGGAGCACGAGCAGCATTTACGTATCACATTGCAGACCTTGAAGGAGCATCAGCTGTATGCAAAGTTTTCTAAGTGTGCTTTTTGGCTAGATAGTGTGGAGTTCTTGGGTCACATAGTTACGAGAGAAGGTATATGTGTGGACCCAAAGAAGATTGAAGCGGTACAACACTGGCCCAGGCCTATGTCAGTTACGGAGGCTCGGAGTTTCTTAGGTCTGGCAGGGTATTACAGACGCTTCGTACAGGATTTCTCACGGATAGCGGCACCTTTGACAGGATTGACTAGGAAGGAAGTTTCATTTCAGTGGACATATGCGTGTGAGCAGAGTTTCCAACAGTTGAAGACGCGTTTGACGACTGCACCTGTATTATCTTTACCTTCCGGGTCAGGGGGTTTCGTCGTGTATTGCGATGCTTCTAAAGTGGGCTTAGGCTGTGTGTTGATGCAACACGGCAAAGTTATAGCATATGCTTCTCGACAGTTGAAGAGGCATGAACAAAACTACCCCACTCATGATCTAGAGATGGCTGCTGTAGTATTCGCATTGAAGATTTGGAGACATTACTTGTATGGAGAATCGTGTCAAATCTTCACAGATCATAAAAGCTTAATGTATATCTTTCAGCAGAAAGATCTGAACTTCAGGCAGCGTAGATGGATGGAACTGGTGAAGGATTACGACTGTGAGATTTTGTACCACCCAGGCAAAGCAAATGTGGTAGCAGATGCCTTGAGTCGGAGGCCTGGAGGTAATTTATCTCATTTGAGCATTTTGCAGAGACAGTCTTCTACAGACTGGCAGATCTTATGTGATAGTCGTATACAGTTTGAGTTCACATCGGCAGGAGGTCAGTTAGCACATGTTCGCACCAGGCCTCAGCTATTGGATCGTATTCGAGATGCGCAGCCTACAGATACTCGCATGATGGAGATTATGGATCATGTTAGGCAGGGCAAGGAGACGGAGTTCGTGATTGATGATCAAGGAGTATTACGTTTTAGGACTCGTCTCTGTGTGCCAGATTCTGACGAATTGAGGCGGGAAATTTTGGAGGATGCCCACAGATCAGTATACAGTATTCATCCTGGCTCCACCAAAATGTATCGTGATTTAAAAGACAATTATTGGTGGGAAGGAATGAAGGAGGATGTTACGGAGTATGTTTCACGATGCTTGACTTGTCAGCAAGTTAAAGCAGAACACCAGAGGCCAGCCGGGGAGCTGCAACCCTTACCCATTCCAGAGTGGAAATGGGAACAGATTTCCATGGATTTTGTGGTGGGTCTACCCAGGACTAGCAGAGGGTATGATTCCATTTGGGTGATTGTAGATAGATTGGCAAAAGCCGCTCATTTTCTTCCAGTGAAGACGACGTATGGATTTGCTCAGTATGCACAGGTTTATATCGATGAGATTGTACGTCTACATGGAGTGCCGACATGCATAGTATCAGATCGAGGTACCCAGTTCACGAGCAGACTATGGCAGAAACTTCAGGACGCTCTTGGTACACGACTGAGTTTTAGTACAGCTTTCCACCCACAGACAGACGGTCAATCGGAGCGGACCATTCAGATACTAGAGGATATGCTTCGGGCTTGTAGCCTAGATTTCGGTGGTAGTTGGGATCGTCACCTACCTTTGGTAGAATTCTCGTATAACAACAGTTTTCAAGAGACGATCCAGATGGCACCCTTTGAAGCCTTGTATGGAAGGAAATGTCGATCACCCGTTTGCTGGACGGAACTTAGTGAGAGTTGTATATTGGGACCGCAGATAGTACAAGAAACTACAGAGAAGATTCATTTAATACGAGATAGAATAAAAGCGGCTCAATGCAGACAGAAGTCATACGCAGATCGACGACGACGTAAACTCGAGTTTGATGTGGGAGATCATGTGTTCCTTCGAGTATCTCCAATGAAAGGCGTGATGCGTTTCGGGAAGAAAGGGAAGCTCAGCCCCAGATATGTTGGACCTTACGAGATTTTAGAGAGAGTGGGCGCTGTAGCTTATCGGATAGCACTCCCACCTAATTTTCCCGACGTGCATCCGGTGTTCCACGTTTCGATGCTTCGCAGATATCTTCACGATCCATCTCATGTGATCCAGCATCAGACTCTACAGCTTGAGCAAGATTTATCCTACACAGTGCAGCCAGTCGCTATTCTGGACAGGCAGGCAAAGCAACTACGATCGAGGATACTGCCATCTGTAAAGGTTCTCTGGCAAGGAAAGGATCGCGAGGAGATTACTTGGAAGACGGAGGACGCAATGCGAAAGAAATTTCCACATCTTTTCATAGGTATGTCTAGTAAATATTTTAAATTCGGGGACCGAATTTTCTTAAGGGGGGAATATTGTAACATTTAGGAAAAGTTTGAAATAAATAAAATTAATTAAATTAAAAATAAAGTGATAAATCACAAAATGGTTAAAATCAAATATGTCAATCTTCATAAGTTATATGTAATACAAATTAAATTAGAATTTTTGAGTGTAATTTAAATAAGTTATAAGGGTTTTAATGATAAATTTAGCTTCATTTTAACAAAAGGTGTGTTTTATAATAAGTTAAGTTGTGAGGGGTTAAATTGTAAAGTTTAGGTTTTATGCAAATATAAGATTGTTGAGGGTATAAGTGAAGTAGATGAAATCATTTCAGTTCTGAAAGTATAATGAAATTAAAACAAAAGAAAATTGAAGATAATGCAAAAACACCTCATGCTTGCATGAGCACCTTCAATCTCCACCTCCTCCTTGCATGAAACATGCACCCTTCAACACTTGACACCACCTCCTTAACCCTATCCCTTCCTCCTCTCATACATATAGCCTTATTCAGTTTAAAGATCAGATTAAAATTCAAATGAATTAAAAGAAAAGAAAAGTAAAAGAGAAAAGAAAACAAGAGGAAGAAGAAGAAGAAGAAGGAACTTTGTTCATGGAGATGGTTCATCAACAAGCTAGGAGGAGCTGATTAATCTTGGAGGGTCATTCCTACAACTAATTGGAGGGTAAATCCTTAATCACAGTAGGTAAATTAGGCTCTGTAGATTAGTTAATATTGATTGAACATGTCACATAATATCGTATTTTAGCTAAATTTAGTGTCTGTTAGAATTTGCTTTGATCTGGAAGATAATTAACTTAATTAAACAGAGTTAAAAAGATGTAGGAATCAACTAGAACAAACCACAAGAAGACGACACCAGGGGGCCGGTTTTGGGCCGGCGGCAACAGAGGAAAAACCGGCGTCGCCGGCCATGTGAGGAGCTATGTGGGTTTGGTCTTTTGGGTAGTTTACAGTATACAATTTAGGCTATTTTGGTACTGTTTATTTAAATTAGTTTCACAGTAGTCAAAATCTGGGAACATATATCGGAAAGGGTATCGTAAAACGCTAAATACGACACGACTAAATCACGTCGCGTTTTAAATTCTGAAACAGTACAGAATAAGGTTAAAATCCAGCAAGATTAAGTGTTTAATAACTTAACATAATCAGATAGTAGGTAACTTGTAAGTGGTATAGCGTGTTTTTCATTTCCGTTAAATCGGAATAGCCGTTTTGCTTATATACGTTAATTTGCATATTTAGACTCGAATACGAGAAGTACGGAAGCCGCGAGGAAAGGGAAAGGATTAGCGATTCCGGAGTAGATTCGACTTTTCCGGTGAGTAGACTAAACATCTACCGGGGAATTTTGTAAAGATGGCGTGTTTCGCCCTTAGTTTTTACTTAATATCATGATGCTTAAATGTTAAATTGCATTCATTACAAATAATTGTAAATTGCTTAGTTGTTAGAACACTTCACAATTATCGACGAGTCATGCCACGTGCACATCTTATATGCTACACACACCTCGTCGATATTGCCATGTCACTTACACTTAAAAAAAATCTTACTTGTTAACATGGATTTATATCATATTTCACATACCAAATATAGTGGTAGATTGCATCATTGACATCCTGTTGCTTTATGCGTATTTCTATGTTGTATATGAGGTAGATACAGAATTGAGGATTTATAGTTTTGAGTTTTGAATACTATTACATAAATCCAGTATTTTCATGATTGATGTGTCATGTCCACCATGAGATGATTTCTGTTTTGGTTTTATTCCGGACCGAGTGGTGGAGATATACGGTCGCGGATTTTACGTTATCCATACCGAGTGGGGGAGATATACAGTTGGATACATGGTGGACCCGGTCGAGACCGAGGGGCAGGATAGCCGTATTGAGACGGGGGAGCCTAGCGAGGTTACTCGATACCGGAGTTGGTAATAAAAATACGGCGTGTATCTAGAGGATAACGACCGATATCATGGGTATAGGATCATTCGGGGAATGATGCCTATAAGAAATGAAAGTTTTGTGTCGTTGATGGACACTGAAAAATGATTTTATTTGAGTTCTGATTTCCGAAGTATCATGAGATTTATTGTCGAACTTCACATATACTCATATCGCATATTGATTCATATTCAGTAGCTTGATCGTCATATTTACTTTAATCGCCGTTATATGTTAGTCGTATTCACTGAGTTGGCAACTCATCCCCGTTGTGCCACAGTTCCTTGCAGGGATAGAGTGGACGGGTAGCTACGAGGCAGAGATACTTTTGCAGTTGTATCCCATCTTTTGATCGGTAGGTTACATGTGTAGTAACCTTCCTTTTTGATTTTGTATTTTGTATCTAGAAAGTCTCCATCAAACCTGTATTTTGACTTAGGAATGAGAGATGGTATATATATGTACAATTGAGATCTGTTGGTTAGTTTCATTATTTCTTTCTTTATGAGATTCACAGTGATGTTCTTTATGTGTATATTCATGTTCATTGTTGATATTGTTGATTCCAACTAGGAATACAACTAAACTTAACCTTTATTCTTTGTTTAATAAATTAACTTCATAAATTGAGATTTTTACTTAAAAACTAATTTTTCATAAATAATTCCGCAATAAGGTATTTTGATCTTGGTTTTCGGCTTACTTGGACTTGTGCATTTCTTTAGATATGATACAATCTAAGTGCCGGTCACATCCAAACTTGGGTCGTGACACTATCTCAAGTACGACGTACAGACGGCTGTGGGACAGACCGTCTCCCGTTCTGGGATGAGAAGCGCATACGCTAGTCTACTCCGGAGTATCGATGCCCTGTCTCGATAATCCCACAACCAGGGACGTGTAAATATAAGGATGTGCTTATAGATTACCCAGCCCCCATGAGTATGACTGCCATCACAACGCTGGTAATCAAGCCAAGATCCTTAGGGCTCCACTAATGCGTATAGGTGATACAATAAAGAAACTCATGTACACATTAAAGCAGAGACAAACCAAGTAGCATACTACCATTTCGAGCAAGATTGTCTATACAACTATGAATATCCCAAGCTTCCATCAAGTAATATACATACTAGTATGATACAGTAATGGCCTCTAGGGCATATACACTAACAATCTCCCACTTGCACTAAGGCCATGTACTGGCGTATCGAAGACCTATCATCTCGATCAGCCGCTCGAACTGAGTCTGGGGTAAGGCCTTCGTGAATGGATCTGCAGTGTTATCTTCTGAAGCAACCATCCGAACCTCAATCTCCTGGCGATCCACGATCTCCCTGATCAGGTGATACCGCCTCAAGATGTGTATGGATTTCTGATGGGACCTGGGTTCCTTCGCTAAAGCTATAGCCCCGTTGTTGTCGCAATACAGAGGTATTGGATCAACAATGGACGGAACCACCTGAAGTTCTTTCAAGAACTTCCTCATCCAGACGGCTTCTTTTGCGGTATCAGATGCAGCGATATATTCCGCTTCCATAGTCGAGTCAGCAACGGTTTCCTATTTGGAACTCTTCCAACACACCGCCCCTCCATTGAGGGTAAATACAAAACCCGACATGGACTTGGAATCATCCTTGTCACTCTGGAAACTGAGTCAGCAAAGGCCTCAATCTGGAGGTCATTTCCGCCATACACCAAGAACAACTCCTTAGTCCTTCTCAGGTACTTGAGAACGTTCTTTACCGCTATCCAGTGTTTCTCCCCAGGGTTTGACTAATACCTGCTTACCATGCTCAGTGCATAAGCCACATCTGGTCTGGTACAAAACATCGCATACATTAAAGAGCATACCGCAGAAGCGTTGGGTATAATAGACATGCGATCCCTTTCCAAATCAGCCTTGGGAGACATCTCTTTAGAGTGGGTGATCCCGTGACTAGCCGATAGATTACCGCGCTTGGAATCTTCCATACTGAATCTTTTCAATATGGTGCCGATGTACCTGGACTGTGAGAGTCTTAATATCCTCTTTGATCTATCACGATAGATCCGGATCCCCAGAATGTATGAGGCATCACCCAGGTCTTTCATGGAGAACCTGTGTGTCACGACCCAAGTTTGGATGTGACCGGCACTTATATTATATCATATCTAAAGATATGTACAAGTCCAAGTAAGCCGAAAACCAAGATCAAAATACCTTATTGCGGAATTATTTATGAAAATTAAGTTTTTAAGTAAAAATCTCAATTTATGAAGTTAATCTATTAAACAAAGAATAAATGTTAAGTTTAGTTGTATTCCTAGTTGGAATCAACAATATTAACAATAAACATAAAGAACATCACTATGAATCTCATAAAGAAAGAAACTATGATACTGACCAACAGATCTCAACTGTCCATATATATATCATCTCTCATTCTTAGTCAAAATACAGGTTTGATGGAGACTTTCTAGATACAAAATACAAAATCAAAAAGGAAGGTTACTACACATGTAACCTACCGATCAAAAGATGGAATACAACTGCAAAAGTATCTCTGCCTCGCAGCTACCCGTCCACTCTATCCCTGCAAGGAACTGTGGCACAACGGGGATGAGTTGCCAACTCAGTGAATACGACTAACATATAACGGTGAATAAAGTAAATATGACAATCATGCTACTGAATATGAATCAATATGAGATATGAGTATATGTGAAGTTCAACAATAAATCTCATTATACTTCGGAAATCACAACTCAAGTAAATCATTTCTCAGTGTCCATCAACGACACAAAACTTCTATTTATTATAGGCATCATTCCCCGAATGATCCTGAATCAATAATACCGGTCGTTATCATCTAGATCCACGCCGTATATTTATCACTAACTCCGGTATCGAGTAACCTCGCTAGGCTCCCCCGTCTCAATACGGCTATCCTGCCTCTCGGTCTCGACCGGGTCCACCATGTATCCAACTGTTTATCTCCCCCACTCAGTATGGATAACGTAAAATCCGCGACCGTATATCTCCCCCACTCGGTCCGGAATAAAACCAAAACAGAAATCATCTCATGGTGGACATGACACATCAATTATGAAAATACTGGATTTTTGTAATAGTATTCAAAACTCAAAACCATAAATCCTCAATTCTGTATCTACCTCATATACAACATAGAAATACGCATAAAGCAACAGGATGTCAATGATGCAATCTACCACTATATTTGATATGTGAAATACAATATAATTCCATGTTAACAAGTATGATATTTTTGTGTAAGTGACATGGCAATATCGACGAGGTGTGTGTAGCATATAATATGTGCACGTGGCATGACTCGTCGATAATTGTGAAGTGTTCTAATCATCTACTCAATTTATGTATATGTATAATGAATGCACATGATCAATTTGGCATAACAATATAAGTATCAAGTTAAGTAAAACTACGGGCGAAACATGCCATCTTTACAAAATTCCCCGGTAGATGTTTAGTCTACTCACCGGAAAAGTCGAATCTACTCCGGAATTGCTAATCCCTTCCCTTTCCTCGCGGCTTCCGTAATTTTTGTATTCAAGTCTAAATATGCAAATTAACGTATATAAGCAAAACGGCTATTCCGATATAACGGAAATGAAAAACACGCTTTCCTAATCACAAGCTACATACTATCTGATTATATCAAGTTATTAACACTTATCTTGCTGGATTTTTGTAAGTCTACGCTAGCGCCCCGGCAGTCTACAGACGCCAAATGCGGAACAAAAACTTTTAACTTGGCGCTATCGTATACTTTAACCCGGATCGGCCATTATTGCTAAACTAACAAACTGTAAAGAGTGTAGGAAGGTTATACCGAACGATCCGAGTCCTTCGTTCTTCAACCATCATCCCACGCTCCGTTGCGGCTGCTCCGATCTCGTCAATCGCCGATCTCCTCGTCGAGGTGGCACCACATGATCGGTTCTTTAAACGGGCTCCCGCCTCTGACTCGAGGCAACTCGATCGTCAAGTTTGCTAAAAGAGACGACCAAGATTGATGTAGAGAATGAGTAGATGACTTTGTCTCACTTCGTCCAAATCCGTGGACGATCGGTTAATGAAGTTGCCGTGGAAATCGGGTGATGGAATGAAATAAACTGTGAATTCCATACACCCCAAAACTATCATATCTTTTCTAACCGAATGAAAACTCAAGTGAGAGAGTCCCTCTAAGAGAGAGAGAGAGGAGGCTATATATATCAAAGGAGGGAGGTGAGTGTAGGAGGGTTCAAGTGGTGACCATATCCTTCATAGTTATCATAACACTTAATGCAAAAGAATGAGTCATAAGAAACATTGAACCTTAATAACCTAGTCATGCTTTGACATTAAAGAACCATTAATGCAAAGATGAGTCACTAAGCCACTTCATCACTTCTAGAACCTTCTAGAATGATGACTCACTCCATCTGAAGAAAAGATAAATCCGTCTTTAACAGAATGTTAAAAGACGGCTGATAGAAAACTGAAAACTGGCAACTTCCAAAAGCGATCCTGAAACGACTTTCAGGATAACCCCGAAACTGTATAAATATACCCGCATTTGTATTACGACCGAATACAAATGCAACTGAGACAAAGATATTATACCTACTCAATATAATACTCGGATCCGGCTTAAACCAAAGCCGACCAGTATTAACTGCCCGAAAACTGACACGTGCGTAAACGCACGTGCATTTTCCGAACCCTGCCATAAAACCATACGGCCTCTACAACGTTTCGCCCGAACTTGGGAAACTGTCTGTGGGGGACTCTAATGACTCGTCAGCACCCTGGCAGTGGGTTTAACCACAAACCGTCAGCGGCACTAGCTATGCGTAACGGCTGCCCATGGACCGACCTCAAGGGTGGCCGAGGAGCGAACTCAAGGGAGACCGATGAGAGAACTCCTCCGAAAACCCTACTGAGCCTGACAGTGACAATGTATATACAGTCCGGTCCGTTCGTCAATGAGTATCGCATATCTGCCTAGGGGGCTAGCAAGGTCAGACCCCCAATAGCAGTATAAGTCGCGTCGGAGTGAAGCCCAATAACACCCTGAGATACTACTGGAGTACCTACCAGTAAATCTCCTGCCACGGCCGTGGGCTTTGTGTAATGGCTCTCCTAGACACAGCACGATCTCGCCCCCAATACCGGGAGAGACGAATCCCCTGCCGATCCGCTCACGTGCCTCCATATGGCTCGGGACTGTACCCAAAAACTACCTGTTTGCACGACTCCTTTGAGCCGTGGTAGGATAGAAATCAAAGCACAGTGGGAACTCACACGAGACAAATGACGACCTCAGGTCGATGAACTAACCTGTACACATGTCACCAGGGAACTGCTATCTGACGGTAGATATAATACTAACTAGCAGATTCCCGGCGAGTCCTGTCCGGTGTACTCATAACCCAATGAGCACCTGTATACATCTTAGGTGATCCAACTACACCAGTGGCTTGTGAGACCGGCCACCGCCCCTCGTCGGGGTCTCGACTGTACACACTAGTCTACTCCGGAGTATCGATGCCCTGTCTCGAAACTCCCACGACTAGGGACCACAATTAAGGATATGCATATAAACTACCCAACTCTCACGTATATGATCGCCATCATACTGTTGGTAGTAAAGCAAGATCCTAAGGGCTTTATCAAAGTGTAACATGCAATCAGTCACCTGAACATGTACACGACTGATAAAGACAAACCAGATAGCATACTATCATCTCGAGTAAGACTGTCCTACCGGGATAGGTCCTCCGCAATCATCGCAATCACGTACCTGCGATCCAATAATTGACTATGAGGGCACTATCTCCAACAATCTCCCACTTGCACTCAAGGCTAATATTGCGATGTCGACTACTCACAGCCCGTGTGAAACCGAACATCCAACTCCTCTACTAATCAGTTTCACAAAGCCCGTTTGTAAAACTATTGTGTTCGAGAAATAGCCTCAGTGAGTGGATCCGCCTAGAAGTTTCTTTCTGTATCTCTCTAAATCTCAAGTTCGCGGAGAAAGCCATCTCCCGAATTGAGTAATACCTGTCTTAGAACATGTCTGGATATCTGATGGGACCTTAGTTCATAAATGAACTCCATATCCAAACTTCTTAGACTGTATGGATCACTGAACCTAATCAGTATCCGGCACCATGCTACCCACAGTATCCTCCTGGACCACCTGTCCATAATACTGTCCCTCTTCGTCAGAAGGAAAAACTAAAACTCTGACAGTCACTCTGTCCTCCACGTCACCTTTGAAGCCTGGAATGATAATCGTCTCCCGAAGGAGGCTGCCGTCATCAAATCCGTAGAACATGTACTTATGTTCTAAAACTGCTTCCTTATGTTTCTCTAGGATTGGATTAATACAAACTTATTGCATCTAGTGCAAAACCAACATTTGGTGTGGTACCTGACATCTCATGATTGACTCAATTGCCTAAGCAAGTGATCTGCCAATCATGCACATCCCTCTCCTCTTTAGTCTGTACGACACCTTTAGAGAGGGTGACTCCATCACCTGCAGGTACACCACCATGCTAGGAGTCAACTATTCAAAAAACCATTAGAATATCTGTCAAAGTACCCACATTGGGAAACTACCCAAATCCAGATCTAAAACCATAGATCTAGAAACCAAAATGTCAAATATTATATCCATATCCTGTCTGGAGAAACAACTGTGTGACGACCACAGTACAACCGATCGTAGTATAGGAATTTTACTTCCTACTCTGTGTATGTCATCCAAATACCATGACATCACACCCTACTACCTTCTTAACTGATCCATCCCCTATTCTGATTGAAGTCAAACCCATGACTGTCACATCAAAATTAGATGATCTATCTCCGCTATAACTGCTCAAGTCTATAAATAGATATAAGCATCTTGCCCACTATGCTTCCGTTGCTCCCACTGACTACGACAACCCTCCTACCGGGTCTCATAACCTGGAACAACAGTAGTGTCAAGTCTGGGTAGATAAGAACCTCCCTGTCACCGTCCTTGAGCCTACCGAAGTACCTCTCGGGTGTCTGAGGTTACCTACCATACCGGCGGAGTGGCTATTGGAATGTCAAACCTGATTTAATATATATGTCCTATTAAATTTTCCGTAATCGTTCGCGGTTCTGGAATCACTTCCAGTTCTACCATACTCCCACTACTGTTTTCTGAAAAAGATCCATTTTTACTAAAACTGTGGCGAGTCAAGAACAATATCACTATTGATCTTCCAAATGGTAGAATATCAACCCTCGTCATTGCCAGGGTCAACCCACAAACAGCCATTACAGAACCGTGCCCTGAGTTATCCAGTGTCTGGTTTTAAGCATAAGCTGGACAACTCCCCATACCTTAGTTTCTTTTAAGGTACGATCCATTCTATATCCAATACAGAAACTTTGGCACTTATTTAATTGGAACCATATTCGAATCATGCAGCTGTCTCCAGTGCATATCAACTTTAATGGAAAGAGGCTAATCAGCATTACTCAACTTAGGAATCCATCCAATTGTGAGTAACCTGAAAGAGAAACACGTTTCTCAAAACCATCACTTTCATCTGAATACCAATCACAAGAATCTACATCTTCGATCTCTTTGAAGAATCCCGATACTTGTGATACCTGGTTCTCTACTTTATTCTTATACCCATAACTTCTCAAAACTTAGACCTTGTATTTCTACGAAACACTTGTCTAAATACTAGAGAAGTTATAAGTAAACAGAACATAGTACGAGGACCTACCCCTTTGTCCTGATGGACACTTGGACAACATACAATACTCTGTATAAGTCCGCTGAGTTAAACAACTCAAAACCTGTGCGTTGTAGGTGGAAAACTGTACCCTGGCGATTTCCTCAAATATCACCAATTGCAACGAATTCCGATATAATGAGGATGATTACCTAATTCCCAATATCTTACTCCCACTCATCATCTGTAAAACCATACAGATATGAGAATGAAACCTGATAAATACATACCCTCGGAGTAAGTGTCTAATCGGGAAAACAGTTTTCTTTAACAATGCACTGAAACATGAAAATGTTTCGTAGGGGTATCCTGGTATTCATAGCAATGCCTCTTCCATAATCCAATTCATGACTTCAACCGTATATTTTATTGCCATCTCTCCAAATCCTCTTTATTTGTCTTTAGTCGTTACCTTCTGTACACCATCGTTAGGCTAAATGGTTTTCTTCCTTCCCTACCGTTCGGCACCAGCCTATGGTTTGGAAGAAGACTATCCAGTAAGCATAATAGGTGTACCCTCCTAAACCAAGGAGTACTCGCATCTCGAGAGAAGGTGATGATAAAAGACAACTGAATAATACCTTATTCTTTTAAAGGTGAAATAGGAGCGGCGATGAAGTACGCGGTTTTGGTCGTGAATGATATTAGTCGCAATTTACTTTGCCCTCTTTCTAATCCCTTTATTTTGTCTTTACATATTACCTTCTGCACACCCTAGTTAGGCTAATTGGTTTTCTTCATTCCCTACCTTTCGGCACCAGCCTATGGTTTGGAATAAGACTATCCAATAGGCGTAATAGGTGTACTCTCCTAAACCAAGGAGCTCTCGCAACCTGAGAGAAGGTGATAATAAAAGACAACTGAATAAACCAATTCTATTTCTCCTGAACCTGGATCCATCCCCGAAGAAGTCCCTTCGAGTTCGTATATAACCATACGATGGATCTATCCAATGGAAGTGGATATCCGTAGTAATACGGGTGTTCTGAGAAATGCAAAGGGTAAAAGAAGGAGTGGCAATGACTTATGCAACATGGACAATCCAAAAGCCAGTATTTTAAGAAGGTTCGGTCAACCTGGTCACTGAGTCATAGTCTAGGGTCGGTCAAAGGTCGCTGCCAAAGAGAGAGAGAGAAAAGAAACACTCTGCGTGCACTCTAACCTAGATCAGAATGGTCATCATTTTATCTAATCCGGAAACCTCCCACTGTCCTGTCAAATTCTCCTGCAAACCTAAAGAAGAATCAATCGGGATCACCCGAAGAGTAAACCAACTCATCAGTGGGAATCAGGATCCAACTCTCATCGCATGATAACGTGATGGAATGCATCCACGTTACTCATACTCCAGAAGGTATGCGCATACTCGGCAAGTTTCAGTTTCTTTAGAAACTCCTGATATAGTTTTTGCCCCATGCTCTTATAACCTTGGCTTTGGTCAAAATGTCATAAGTCACATGCCAAGTTCTACCCATCACTATCTTGTCAATTTGAACCCACCCGCACATGCCCCTGACTTTGGCCAATCGGCAGAACGACTGTCCCAAACTAACTCATCTATCTATGCAACAATTGAATACCCAGCAGCTACCAAACACTATGCCTTAACTTTGGCTAAAATGCATAGCTTGAATACTACTGAATACCCAAAAGAAGTGACGGAGGGCTACGGCTGGTTTTTGGCGAAAAACCTTTAGCGTAGTGAACTTGATATCGCTGAAGGAACCTGATAGCTTTTTAAAATATAGTGGCGAAAACCTTTTGCTAAAGAGGTCAGTCCCGGCAAAGGGATCTCGGCTCTTTCCTCGTGGAATGAGGTGCAGGATATTCCACTGAATACCGCTATGCAAAGCAACATGTAATCGACTATAGTAAAGTTATTACCCTGACGCAAACTTCTGCCCAAGGGGTCAGTCCCGGTGAAGGGATATCAGCCCTTGCCCCGTCGAATGAGGTGCAGGATATTCCACTGAATACCGCTATGCATAACAAAAGGAAACGTCTTTGTAATAACACTTTTTAAATTGTTCCAACAACTGTATACCGGTTTGTTTAACTTTGCATTGATCAGAATCAACGCAGTCCCATCAATCAATCACACCAGAAAAGAACGAAAATAAAATGTACGCATATGCCATCCGCATTCGTCACTGGGTCCCGTCATCACCCGTTAGGTTACTTAACTAACGACAGAGCGGGGACTGGACTAGCGCGGGTGTAAAACATATACAACATCTAATAGTATATAAACCAATATACATAATCGCTCCAGGCGTGATAATATGCAACATTACAGAAAAGTAATAAGCATCACAGAACAATACAGATATTTGGGATCCCCGAGTTTCACAGAGCCGCTGCTGAAACTCGACGTTCCCCTGTCGTGTGGATAGCCTGTGCAATGAAACCTAGACCCCTACGGGTGCGGCAAGTTACCCGCCAAAACCTGAAGCGAGGCAGCCCCCTACAGCATAGTGAATGGACCACCCAGCACTCCACGGAATCCGGTAATCTTGGGCTCCCCTCCTTGGGTCAACCTGTACCCCCTACGAGTGCGGCGAATAGTCTGCCAATTCTGAAGTGGGACCCCTCTGCCTCTCAAAGCCATGAGCTGCGGACCCGTTGCCCCCCAGAACCCGGCTATCCGTGCACTCCGTCTCGGGGCAAAACCTAGTACAGTAATGAAAAATAGTACAATAGGTACATCGACCGCATCCTGGTCGTGCCCCAAAAGAATATTATACAGCAGGCAGTGACGGCTGTCCACAAGTTGGACGTTCGCCCCGCAATATCAAATGTACAAATAAACTCAAACTGTACTATCATTGCACACTGCTATCCACCACGACAAATCCGCAACAATACAGCACAATACAGAACATCAACGCGAATGTCACGTTCGCAAACCCGTCTAAAAGAACTATAGCAGTTAAACGCCGTTTACCGATCAAATGACATTCCCGGTCGGAGATATAATGTAAGCACTGTAAACTAACGTGTTTAAATTTCGATCGACCAAAGACCAAATTTCAAAAAGTGGGCCCCAAAGCTTACTGGTGAACAGTAACAAAATCTGGGCCAAAAATTTATATACCAAAAACCCCAAAATCCCACCAAGAACCCACTGGAAAAAAATTGGAGCACGTGCTCCTCACATGGCCGCGGAAGCGCGGCCAAACCATGGGTTTGGCCGCCCTTCCGCGGCAACTTGGAGGAGTCACGACTCCAAATTTCGTCGTGGGTCTTATAATTCTCTGCTCTGATTTTTAAGACATCCAGAAATCAATTTCGACACCGTTTAAAAACAACAGAAACTGTCAAGTAAGGAAAATGATATTTTTGGCAGTTTTCGATTTTCGGTCGGATCGATGTTTTAAACGCGTTAGCACAAGTTAGTATAGCAAAATGGTTAGGCTCTGATACCACTATAAGTCTACGCTAGCGCCCCGGCAGTCTACAGACGCCAAATGCGGAACAAAAACTTTTAACTTGGCGCTATCGTATACTTTAACCCGGATCTGCCATTATTGCTAAACTAACAAACTGTAAAGAGTGTAGGAAGGTTATACCGAACGATCCGAGTCCTTCGTTCTTCAACCATCATCCCACGCTCCGTTGCGGCTGCTCCGATCTCGTCAATCGCCGATCTCCTCGTCGAGGTGGCACCACATGATCGGTTCTTTAAACGGGCTCCCGCCTCTGACTCGAGGCAACTCGATCGTCAAGTTTGCTAAAAGAGACGACCAAGATTGATGTAGAGAATGAGTAGATGACTTTGTCTCACTTCGTCCAAATCCGTGGACGATCGGTTAATGAAGTTGCCGTGGAAATCGGGTGATGGAATGAAATAAACTGTGAATTCCATACACCCCAAAACTATCATATCTTTTCTAACCGAATGAAAACTCAAGTGAGAGAGTCCCTCTAAGAGAGAGAGAGAGGAGGCTATATATATCAAAGGAGGGAGGTGAGTGTAGGAGGGTTCAAGTGGTGACCATATCCTTCATAGTTATCATAACACTTAATGCAAAAGAATGAGTCATAAGAAACATTGAACCTTAATAACCTAGTCATGCTTTGACATTAAAGAACCATTAATGCAAAGATGAGTCACTAAGACACTTCATCACTTCTAGAACCTTCTAGAATGATGACTCACTCCATCTGAAGAAAAGATAAATCCGTCTTTAACAGAATGTTAAAAGACGGCTGATAGAAAACTGAAAACTGGCAACTTCCAAAAGTGATCCTGAAACGACTTTCAGGATAACCCCGAAACTGTATAAATATACCCGCATTTGTATTACGACCGAATACAAATGCAACTGAGACAAAGATATTATACCTACTCAATATAATACTCGGATCCGGCTTAAACCAAAGCCGACTAGTATTAACTGCCCGAAAACTGACACGTGCGTAAACGCACGTGCATTTTCCGAACCCTGCCATAAAACCATACGGCCTCTACAACGTTTCGCCCGAACTTGGGAAACTGTCTGTGGGGGACTCTAATGACTCGTCAGCACCCTGGCAGTGGGTTTAACCACAAACCGTCAGCGGCACTAGCTATGCGTAACGGCTGCCCATGGACTGACCTCAAGGGTGGCCGAGGAGCGAACTCAAGGGAGACCGATGAGAGAACTCCTCCGAAAACCCTACTGAGCCTGACAGTGACAATGTATATACAGTCCGGTCCGTTCGTCAATGAGTATCGCATATCTGCCTAGGGGGCTAGCAAGGTCAGACCCCCAATAGCAGTATAAGTCGCGTCGGAGTGAAGCCCAATAACACCCTGAGATACTACTGGAGTACCTACCAGTAAATCTCCTGCCACGGCCGTGGGCTTTGTGTAATGGCTCTCCTAGACACAGCACGATCTCGCCCCCAATACCGGGAGAGACGAATCCCCTGCCGATCCGCTCACGTGCCTCCATATGGCTCGGGACTGTACCCAAAAACTACCTGTTTGCACGACTCCTTTGAGCCGTGGTAGGGTAGAAATCAAAGCACAGTGGGAACTCACACGAGACAAATGACGACCTCAGGTCGATGAACTAACCTGTACACATGTCACCAGGGAACTGCTATCTGACGGTAGATATAATACTAACTAGCAGATTCCCGGCGAGTCCTGTCCGGTGTACTCATAACCCAATGAGCACCTGTATACATCTTAGGTGATCCAACTACACCAGTGGCTTGTGAGACCGGCCACCGCCCCTCGTCGGGGTCTCGACTGTACACACTAGTCTACTCCGGAGTATCGATGCCCTGTCTCGAAACTCCCACGACTAGGGACCACAATTAAGGATATGCATATAAACTACCCAACTCTCACGTATATGATCGCCATCATACTGTTGGTAGTAAAGCAAGATCCTAAGGGCTTTATCAAAGTGTAACATGCAATCAGTCACCTGAACATGTACACGACTGATAAAGACAAACCAGATAGCATACTATCATCTCGAGTAAGACTGTCCTACCGGGATAGGTCCTCCGCAATCATCGCAATCACGTACCTGCGATC
Organism: Agapanthus africanus; assembly: GCA_030015575.1. Lineage (NCBI taxonomy): Eukaryota > Viridiplantae > Streptophyta > Magnoliopsida > Asparagales > Amaryllidaceae > Agapanthus > Agapanthus africanus. Next base: position 200,317,848 of record JASDDO010000010.1, on the reverse strand, counting down.
CAATAATTGACTATGAGGGCACTATCTCCAACAATTTTAACCTATTTCTGCACTGTTTCAGGAATTAAAACGCGACGTGATTTAGTCGTGTCGTATTTAGTGTTTTGAATTACCCTTTCCGATATATCCTTCCAGATTCTTATTACAGTAAAACTAATTTAATTAAACAGTACCAAAATAGTCAAAATTGTGTACTGTAAACTACCCAAAAGACCAAACCCACAAAGCCCCTAACATGGCCGGCGACGCAGGTTTTTCTCTTGTTGCCGCCGGCCCAAAACCGGCCCCCTGGTGTCGTCTTCTTGTGGTTTGTTCTTGTTGATTCCTACATCATTTTAACTCTATTTAATTAAGTTAATTATCTTCCAGATCAAAGCAGATTCTAACAGACTCTAAATTTAACTAAAATACGATATTATGTGACATAGCTAAACTTTAGTTAACTGAACTACTGAGCTTTATCTCTACTGTGTTTAAGAGTTTTACCCTCCTATATTGCTGTAGGAATAACCTCCCAAGATTGATAAGCTCCTCCTAGCTTGATGATGAACAAAACTCAAGAACAAGCTCCATTCCTCTTCTTCTTCTTGTTTCCTTTTCTCTTTTAATTTTCTTTTCTTTTAATTCCTTTCAGTTTTAATCCATGTTTTGAACTGAGAATGAGCTATATATGTGAGAGGAGGAAGGGATAGGGTTAAGGAGGTGGTGTCAAGTGTTGAAGGGTGTAGGTTTCATGCAAGAAGGAGGTGTAAGATGAGAGGTTACATGCAAGCATGAAGTGTTTTAGCATTATCTTTAAATTTTCCTTTTTCTTTAATTAAATTTCTGAGCTAATTTTGACTTTTCCAACACTTTCAATTAACACCTTAACTATCTTATATTTGCATAAAATCTAACTTTACAATTTAACCCCTCACAACTTAACTTATTATAAAACACATATTTTGTTAAAATGAAGCTAAATTTATCATTAAAACCCTTATAACTTATTTAAATTACATTCAAAAATTCTAATTTAATTTGTATTACATATAACTTATGAAGATTGACATATTTGATTTTAACCGTTTTGTGATTCCTCATTTTATTATTAATTTAATTACTTTTATTTATTTCTAACTTTTCCTAAATGCTACAATATTCCCCCCTTAAGAAAATTCGGTCCCCGAATTTAAAATAATTACTAGACATACCTATGAAAAGATGTGGAAATTTCTTTCGCATTGCGTCCTCCGTCTCCCAAGTAATCTCCTCGCGATCCTTTCCTTGCCAGAGAACCTTTACAGATGGCAGTATCCTCGATCGTAGTTGCTTTGCCTGCCTGTCCAGAATAGCGACTGGCTGCACTGTGTAGGATAGATCTGGCTCAAGCTGTAGAGTCTGATGCTGGATCGCATGAGATGGATCGTAAAGATATCTGCGAAGCATCGAAACGTGGAACACCGGATGCACGTCGGGAAAATTAGGTGGAAGTGCTAACCGAAAAGCTACAACGCCCACTCTCTCTAAAATCTCGTAAGGTCCAACATATCTGGGGCTAAGCTTCCCTTTCTTCCCGAAGCGCATCACACCTTTCATTGGAGATACTCGAAGGAACACATGATCTCCCACATCAAACTCGAGTTTACGTCGTCTTCGATCTACGTATGACTTCTGTCTGCATTGGGCCGCTTTCATTCTATCTCGTATCAATTGAATCTTCTCTGTAGTTTCCTGTACTATCTGCGGTCCCAATATACCACTCTCACTATGTTCCGTCCAGCAAACGGGTGATCGACATTTCCTTCCATACAAAGCTTCAAAGGGTGCCATCTTGATCGTCTCTTGAAAACTGTTGTTGTACGAGAATTCTACCAAAGGTAGGTGACGATCCCAACTACCACCGAAATCTAGGCTACAAGCCCGAAGCATATCCTCTAGTATCTGAATGGTCCGCTCCGACTGACCGTCAGTCTGTGGGTGGAAAGCCGTACTAAAACTCAGTCTTGTACCAAGAGCGTCCTGAAGTTTCTGCCATAGCCTGCTCATGAACTGGGTACCTCGATCTGATACTATGCATGTCGGCACTCCATGTAGACGTACAATCTCATCGATATAAATCTGTGCATACTGAGCAAATCCATATGTCGTCTTCACTGGAAGAAAATGAGCGGCTTTTGTCAATCTATCTACAATCACCCAAATGGAATCATACCCTCTGCTAGTCCTGGGTAGACCCACCACAAAATCCATGGAAATCTGTTCCCATTTCCACTCTGGAATGGGTAAGGGTTGCAGCTCCCCGGCTGGCCTCTGGTGTTCTGCTTTGACTTGCTGACAAGTCAAGCATCTTGAAACATACTCCGTAACATCCTTTTTCATTCCTTCCTACCAATAATTATCTTTTAAATCACGATACATTTTGGTGGAGCCAGGATGAATACTGTATACTTATCTGTGGGCATCCTCCAAAATCTCACGCCTCAATCCGTCAGAATCTGGCACACAGAGACGAGTCCTAAAACGTAATACTCCATGATCATCAATCACGAACTCCGTCCCCTTGCCCTGCCTAACATGATCTATAATCTCCATCATGCGAGTATCTGTAGGCTGCGCATCTCGAATACGATCCAATAACTGAGGTCTGGTGTGAACATGTGCTAACTGACCTCCTGCCGATGTGAACTCAAACTGTATACGACTATCACATAAGATCTGCCAGTCTGTAGAAGACTGTCTCTGCAAAATGCTCACATGAGATAAATTACCTCCAGGCCTCCGACTCAAGGCATCTGCTACTACATTTGCTTTGCCAGGGTGATACAAGATCTCACAGTCGTAATCTTTCACCAGTTCCATCCATTTACGCTGCCTGAGGTTCAGATCTTTCTGCTGAAAGATATACTTTAAGCTTTTATTATCTATGAAGATTTGACACGATTCTCCGTACAAGTAATGTCTCCAAATCTTCAATGCGAATACTACAGCAGCCATCTCTAGATCATGAGCGGGGTAGTTTTGTTCATGCCTTTTCAACTGTCGAGAAACATATGCTATAACTTTGCCGTGTTGCATCAGCACACAGCCTAAGCCCACTCTAGAAGCATCGCAATACACGACGAAACCCCCTGACCCGGAAGGTAAAGATAATACAGGTGCAGTCGCCAAACGCGTCTTCAACTGTTGGAAACTCTGCTCACACGCATCTGTCCACTGAAATGGAACTTCCTTCCTAGTCAATCCTATCAAAGGTGCCGCTATCCGTGAGAAATCCTGTACGAAGCGTCTGTAATACCCTGCCAGACCTAAGAAACTCCGAACCTCCGTAACTGACATAGGCCTGGGCCAGTGTTGTACCGCTTCAATCTTCTTTGGGTCAACACATATACCTTCTCTCGTAACTATGTGACCCAAGAACTCCACATTATCTAGCCAAAAAGCACACTTAGAAATTTTTGCATACAGCTGATGCTCCATCAAGGTCTGCAATGTGATACGTAAATGCTGCTCGTGCTCCGTCTGACTCCGAGAATATACCAGAATATCATCTATGAATACTATAATAAACCGATTTAAATGGTCTAAAGATACGGTTCATCATATCCATAAAAGCTGCTGGAGCATTGGTGAGTCCGAACGACATCACCAGAAATTCATAATGCCCATATCTCGTACGAAACGCCGTCTTTGGAATATCGTCCTTCCGAACCCTCAACTGATGATACCCTGACCTCAAGTCAATCTTTGAGAAGAACCCAGCTCCTTGTAACTGATCGAACAAGTCATCTATACGTGGTAATGGATACCAGTTTCGCACAGTGACGCGATTCAGCCGTCGGTAGTCGATGCACATTCTCATACTACCGTCCTTCTTCTTTACAAATAAGACAGGAGCTCCCCACGGTGAAATACTGGGACGAACAAGTCCTCTATCTAACAACTCTTGCAATTGGCACTTGAGTTCTTTCAATTCCGTCGGTGCCATTCGATAGGGTGGTATAGAAATAGGCCCTGCACCCGGAATCAAGTCGATGCAAAATTCGATATCTCGATCAGGTGGCAATCCTGGTAACTCAGCCGGAAATACTTCAGGAAATTCTCGTATGATCGGGATTTTGTCCAAAGGAACTTCAGCGACCCCTATGTCCTGAAATAAAAGCTAAGAACCCATGACAACCCTTCTTCAAGAGCCGCCTCGCACAAAAAGCAGAAATCATGTTGACAGGGGTTAACTTGCAATCCCCCTGCACAACAAACACCGGTTCACCAGGAAAACAAAATCTAACTGCTTTTCCTCGACAATCTACATAGGCATGACAAGCAGCTAACCAATCCATCCCAAGAAGTATGTCAAAGTCTAACATGTCCAGGAGAATCAGATCAACTAGCGAATCTCTATCACCAATACGCACCGAACACGATCTGAATACGTGCCGAGCTATAAAGGAATCTCCAACTGGAGTAATCACTACTAAAGGTAACTCTAATAATGACGACTCCTTCCCTAACAAAAGTGCGAATCGTGAAGATACATAAGAATGTGTAGAACCGGGATCAAATAAAACATGTGCCTCTAATGAGCATACTGTAAGAGTACCTGTCACGACTGCATTTGATGCCTGGGCATCCTGTGGAGTCAGCGCAAAAACCCGTGCCTGGCCCCTGCCCGCATCCTGTCGTCCTCTACCTCTATCTCCTCTACCTATCTGAGCACGTCCTGCATAGCCTCGACCTCGTGGTGCAACTGCCTGGCGTGTAGCGCCAACTGGGGGAGGAAGTAAAGCCATCTGTGTAGGAGGTGGAAGGGGTAAAGCAGCCTGTGGAGCAGCGGTCCCTCCCTGAGATCTACAATCCCGCGCAAAGTGTCCGGGAAGTCCACAACTATAACAAGTAGATGGTGGTCTCTGATCATCAGGATAAGAACTGAACATCTGGCCCTGTGTCCAACCTCGTCCGACACTGCGGCTGGAGTATATCTGCCTGGATATGACCCTCTACCTCGGCCAAACTGTCTATTTGTCGGCACGACTGGTCTACTCCTCTTTGGCTCCGGAACGACCCCTGACTCGCTCAAACGCTCCTCTACTCGTATCGCCGCATCCATGGTCTGTGCATATGTATCAAAATGCTGGGAGCCTATCGCCAGATACAACTGTGTGTCCAAACTCCTTAGGAACCTCTTCACCCGAAGCTCCTCTGTAAGTACTAAGTATGGGGCATATCGCGATAGCTGGGTGAATCGTTAGTCATAATCTGCTACTGACATACTTGCTGATTTCCTCAACGCTTCAAAACTGCTAGCTCTAGCGTCCCTCACACTCTGGGGAAGAAATATGGTAAGAAAGACTGTAGAAAACTCGGTCCACGTCATCGGAGGAAGATTCGTAGCTCGCCCTCTTTCCATTGACTCACACCACTCCTGTGCAAGTCCCTCCAAACGAAAGCTAGTCAGCTCAACTGACCTCGCATCAGAACATCGCAATGATCTGCCAATCCTCGCCATCCTATCAAGAAAAGACTGAGGATCTTCCGCCACATCGGTCCCTGTAAATACCGGGGGTCTCAATCTCAAAAACTCTGCAAGTGATACCTCCATCACTCTCGTATCTACTAGCGCTACCGTCTGTGTAGGATGTACCTCGGACTCTGCTACGGTCGGTGCTCGATCTAATCTCAATACTCGAGTGGTCTCAGCTAACTGTCCTACCACTCGTTGTAATCCCAACATACCCTCCTCAATCCTAGTCATGCGATCTGGAAGAGGAGGATCAACATGCTCATGCACCGCCGGAACGTCCGGTGTACTAGTCTTCGTCACAGGCGGACTCGCCCTAGCTGCATCTCTGGCTGCGGCTCGCCTAGCCCGCGTAGCCATAGCAACGGGAACAAGAAACGAGAGTTGATAAGGTGTGGGAACAGAAGTAATCAATAACGGAGAATCAACGGAAGAATAGATCAAGATAAACATCCTAAGGTTAGTTAGGCTGAATACGATAACGTAAATATGCCGCGGAACATACGTACGGTACTGCATTCGTCCTAATTCACCTACTCCATCAAACCAAAGGTCATCCTAACTCTCGGACTTACATCAACCTATTGAAATCCCTTACTGAATTCCGTAAGGTTACTCCTAAGCTCTGATACCAACTTTGTCACGACCCAAGTTTGGATGTGATCGGCACTTAGATTATATCATATCTAAAGATATGTACAAGTCCAAGTAAGCCGAAAACCAAGATCAAAATACCTTATTGCGGAATTATTTATGAAAATTAAGTTTTTGAGTAAAAATCTCAATTTATGAAGTTAATCTATTAAACAAAGAATAAATGTTATGTTTAGTTGTATTCCTAGTTGGAATCAACAATATTAACAATAAACATAAAGAACATCACTATGAATCTCATAAAGAAAGAAACTATGATACTGACCAACAGATCTCAACTGTCCATATATATATCATCTCTCATTCTTAGTCAAAATACAGGTTTGATGGAGACTTTCTAGATACAAAATACAAAATCAAAAAGGAAGGTTACTACACATGTAACCTACCGATCAAAAGAAGGAATACAACTGCAAAAGTATCTCTGCCTCGCAGCTACCCGTCCACTCTATCCCTGCAAGGAACTGTGGCACAACGGGGATGAGTTGCCAACTCAGTGAATACGACTAACATATAACGGTGAATAAAGTAAATATGACAATCATGCTACTGAATATGAATCAATATGAGATATGAGTATATGTGAAGTTCAACAATAAATCTCATTATACTTCGGAAATCACAACTCAAGTAAATCATTTCTCAGTGTCCATCAACGACACAAAACTTCCATTTATTATAGGCATCATTCCCCGAATGATCCTGAATCAATAATACCGGTCGTTATCATCTAGATCCACGCCGTATATTTATCACTAACTCCGGTATCGAGTAACCTCGCTAGGCTCCCCCGTCTCAATACGGCTATCCTGCCCCTCGGTCTCGACCGGGTCCATAATGTATCCAACTGTATATCTCCCCCACTCAGTATGGATAACGTAAAATCCGCGACCGTATATCTCCCCCACTCGGTCCGGAATAAAACCAAAACAGAAATCATCTCATGGTGGACATGACACATCAATTATGAAAATACTGGATTTATGTAATAGTATTCAAAACTCAAAACCATAAATCCTCAATTATGTATCTACCTCATATACAACATAGAAATACGCATAAAGCAACAGTATGTCAATGATGCAATCTACCACTATATTTGATATGTGAAATACAATATAATTCCATGTTAACAAGTATGATATTTAAGTGTAAGTGACATGGCAATATCGACGAGGTGTGTGTAGCATATAATATGTGCACGTGGCATGACTCGTCGATAATTGTGAAGTGTTCTAATCATCTACTCAATTTATGTATATGTATAATGAATGCACATGATCAATTTGGCATAACAATATAAGTATCAAGTTAAGTAAAACTACGGGCGAAACACGCCATCTTTACAAAATTCCCCGGTAGATGTTTAGTCTACTCACCGGAAAAGTCGAATCTACTCCGGAATTGCTAATCCCTTCCCTTTCCTCGCGGCTTCCGTAATTCTTGTATTCAAGTCTAAATATGCAAATTAACGTATATAAGCAAAACGGCTATTCCGATATAACGGAAATGAAAAACACGGTTTCCTAATCACAAGCTACATACTATCTGATTATATCAAGTTATTAACACTTATCTTGCTGGATTTTAACCTATTTCTGCACTGTTTCAGGAATTAAAACGCGACGTGATTTAGTCGTGTCGTATTTAGTGTTTTGAATTACCCTTTCCGATATATCCTTCCAGATTCTTATTACAGTAAAACTAATTTAATTAAACAGTACCAAAATAGTCCAAATTGTGTACTGTAAACTACCCAAAAGACCAAACCCATAAAGCCCCTAACATGGCCGGCGACGCCGGTTTTTCACTTGTTGCCGCCGGCCCAAAACCGGCCCCTTGGTGTCGTCTTCTTGTGGTTTGTTCTAGTTGATTCCTACATCATTTTAACTCTATTTAATTAAGTTAATTATCTTCCAGATCAAAGCAGATTCTAACAGACTCTAAATTTAACTAAAATACGATATTATGTGACATAGCTAAACTTTAGTTAACTGAACTACTGAGCTTTATCTCTACTGTGTTTAAGAGTTTTACACTCCTATATTGCTGTAGGAATAACCTCCCAAGATTGATAAGCTCCTCCTAGCTTGATGATGAACAAAACTCAAGAACAAGCTCCATTCCTCTTCTTCTTCATCCTCTTGTTTCCTTTTCTCTTTTAATTTTCTTTTCTTTTAATTCTTTTCAGTTTTAATCCATGTTTTGAACTGAGAATGAGCTATATATGTGAGAGGAGGAAGGGATAGGGTTAAGGAGGTGGTGTCAAGTGTTGAAGGGTGTAGGTTTCATGCAAGAAGGAGGTGTAAGATGAGAGGTTACATGCAAGCATGAAGTGTATTAGCATTATCTTTAAATTTTCCTTTTTCTCTAATTAAATTTCTGAGCTAATTTTGACTTTTCCAACACTTTCAATTAACACCTTAACTATCTTATATTTGCATAAAATCTAACTTTACAATTTAACCCCTCACAACTTAACTTATTATAAAACACATATTTTGTTAAAATGAAGCTAAATTTATCATTAAAACCCTTATAACTTATTTAAATTACATTCAAAAATTCTAATTTAATTTGTATTACATATAACTTATGAAGATTGAGATATTTGATTTTAACCGTTTTGTGATTCCTCATTTTATTATTAATTTAATTACTTTTATTTATTTATAACTTTTCCTAAATGTTACACTGTGTGACAAGAACCCTTTGACAGATTGTAGCATAGGAATGTCATTTCCTATTAAGAGAATGTCATCCACGTATAAAACGAGGAATACAACAGTTCTCGCTACAAATCTACTATAGATGCATGGTTCATCTGGATTTTTGATAAATCCAAATTCCTTGACCGTCTCATCAAAACAGATGTTCTAACTCCGCGATGCCTGCTTTACTCCAGAAATGGACTTGAGCAACTTGCACACCTTTCTGCTGCTCCCACTCTGAATGAAACCCTCTGGCTGGTCCATATAGACACACTCCTCTAAATGTCCATTTAGAAAAGTGGTCTTTACGTCCATCTGCCAAATCTCATAATCATGGAAGGCAGCAATGGCAAAAAGGATCCGAATGGATTTCAGCATAGCCACTGGAGAAAAGGTTTCGTCATAGTCCAAACCAGGTCTCTGACGAAAACCCTTTGCAACAAGTCTAGCTTTATAGGTCTCAACCTGTCCATCTACACCAATCTTCCTTTTGAAGATCCACTTGCATCCTACGGGTTTTACCCCATCTGGAGCAATGTCCAACGTCCATACTTTGTTGGTGTACATGGACTCCATTTCGGTCCGCATTGCATCCAGCCATTTTACCGAGTCAACGCTCTTAATGGCTTGCTGGAAGCTAGTCGGCTCATCACTATCAATGATGCAATCTTCTCTATCCCCGTCTATGGGAAAACCGTAGTATCTCTCGGGCGGATGAGACTGCCTACTACTCCTGCGGAGCGGCGTAGGAATGTCCTGATCTTTCGAACCCTCTGGTTCTATTATGCTTTCAGTAATAGCTTGTGGTTCTGGAATTTCTTCCAGTTCTATTGCGCTCCCACTTATTTCCTTTTCTAAGAACTGATGTTCCAGAAAGTGGGCATTTCGAGAAACAAAGACCTTTTGTTCCTCTGCGTAATAGAAAAGATACCCCCTGGAGTTCTTTGTGAAAGGTTCCTAGGCACCCTATAGAGGTCTCACAAGGCATCGAACATGCCAATTTCAAAAAAAATGGTGCCGGGAAACCCTAGACTACGGATCGTTGCTAGAAATCTAGGCGAAAAGTAAACTAGTTAACACTTAACTACTTGGATATGGAAATTACAACCTTTGTAGATCCGGATATCCACCTCCATGGCTCCGCAACGAAGTCTTCTCGCTTTACATCATGAATCCTAGACTCATTCGTCGGCTTCATCGGGAAAACGGGCGAGCTGGGTCGTCGGCTTCGTGTCAAAGACGATCTACGTCGAGGTTGCACTAGTTCAAGCTTCGACTTCACCAAGTAGTGAAACTTGTGAAGAAAACACCCAAAACCACTTGGCAAGAGGTAGAGGATGAAGAAATAGGAGGTGGGTTCACTTTAGATTTGGATTTCTCTCACTAGATCTCAAGTTGCCATTAATGGCATCTAGGTTTCTCACTTAAAGAAGAAGAAGAAGAAGATGAGCAAGAAATATGATAAGTCTTTTTAAAATAAAAAGAAAAAGGAATACTTATCATAATTCTTACTAGGGTCAAGTGTAGAGAATAGACCATGGTTAATGGATGGGTTAGGGTTAAGCATGATGACATGAAAGGTTAAGAAGTCAAAGCTTCATGAAGCTTCAACTAAAAGACAAAGAAAGCCACCATTCTATTTTAAACTTATCCAAATAAATGAATAAACAAATAAATGAATAAATAAATATACAAAACCCTAATTATCATAATAACCATGGTTTAATTCTATTCACTTAACCATATGATCAAGTATCATCAAACATGATACAAAAAAGTGCACAAAAGTATATCACATATACAATGTGCAATCCAAGTGAGAAAAATCCGTTTAAAGTGAACCAATACTAGTTAATGCAAAGTAATATATCAAATATATAATTATACATTAAATCATTAAATCAACACTTGATTCAATGATCCGGTCATGTCGCACACGACCGATTAGTATTCAATGCATCGATTTATCGAATCAATGATTCGATAACTAGGTCATATCTCATACAACCAATCGAAACATTTATCGCGAGAATCAAATACGGTATCACATACACGCATTATTCTCGGTCCCGCACATATCTCATATGCACTCCTATTTCGTTTCGCTTGAGCTAGGAAACCTCTGTGTAGGACTCTAAAGACTCGTCAATACGCCGGTAGCAGATGATGATCATATCAAGCATCCACAAGCCGCAAGCGGTCTGCTAAATGTAACGGCCACCCGGGTATTGAGCGATCAGAAGATCGACGAGCTAGCCCGCTCACACTCCTGCGAATCCGACCAGTAACACTTACCATACAGTCCGGTCTCTTCGTCTGATACGTCGCATATCAAGTCTAGGGGTGGTATACGTCAGACCCCAATAACCGATAAGTCGTGCCGATGTGAGGCTCATAACGGGTCGAGAAACTACTGGTAACACTTACCAGCAAATCTCTGATCAGCCCTGGCCAGGGACTTCCCTGTTACGGCCAATCGAGCACAGCGCAACATCAACTCCCAATACCGGGAGAGACGAAACCCCTCCTATCGCTCATTGCCTCCATGTGACTCGGGACTGTACCCAAAGACCACCGTTTTGCACGCCCTCATGGACGTGGTAAGGTGGAGATCAAAGCACAGTGGGAATCACACAAGACTCTATGACGATCTCGGGTCTACAGACTAACCTGTACAAGTGTCACCTGAGAACTACCACCTGACGTGAGGTATAATACCATTTGGGAGTTCTCGGCGAGTCCGTCCAGTGTACCCAGTCTCCACTGAGCACCCGTATACCATCTCTGATGTCAAACACCAATGGATATGGGATCATCCATCGCCCATCACATGGGTCGAGAAGCGTATACGCTAGTCTACTCTGGTATATCGATGCCCCGTCTCGATACACACACAACTAGGGACCTTGAAGGATGTACTTATGGACTACCATATCCCCACTAGTATGATCTGCATCATAGTCCAGGTAGTCAAGTACACATCCTAAGGGCTTTACCGACATGTAACTATAAGACAGTATAAAGAGACTAGTGTACATGTTAAGATAAAGAGTAACCAGATAGCATACTATCATATCGAGCAAGAAATTCATCTCTATATATGTCCAAGCATCCAATATAATATACAACATCTGTACAATACTGGCCTCTAGGGCATACAAACAACTAACACTTTGGGTATCCCACAAACTTGCACAGTACTGAGCGCGCCTCGAGTTTGTCCGCATGCTGCTTTTTGACAAAAGCTGGACATCCCCAAATCTTCAGGTATTGAAGATAGGGTTTCTTCCCACTCCATAACTCATATGGTGTGGTAGGCACAGTCTTAGTGGGAACTCGGTTCAAAAGTTATGCGGCTGATTCTAGCGCATATCCCCAGAATGATCGCGGTAACTCAGCGTTACTCATCATGGACCGTACCATATCCAATAGGGTTCGGTTCCATCTCTCCGATACACCGTTATGTTGCGGAGTGTATGGAGGAGTAAGCTGAGAGAGAATTCCATTCTCTTTTAGGTAATCCAGGAACTCGGCACTTAAGTATTCACCACCTCGATCAGATCTTAGTGTCTTGATACTTTTGCCTGTTTGTTTTTCTACTTCATTCTTGTATTCCTGGAACTTTTCAAAAGCTTCAGATTTATGCTTCATTAAGAAGACATGTCCGAACCATGAAAAATCATCCGTAAAAGTAATGAAGTAAGAATAACCGCTTCGCGCATGTGTAGACATTGGACCGCACACATCGCTATGTACGATCCCCAAGAGCTCGCTCGCTCTTACTCCGTGTCCAGTGAACGGAGTTTTTGTCATCTTCCCTTTGAGACAGGATTGACAAGTTGCATACGATTGATATTCGAACGGATCCAAATATCCTTCTATATGTAACTTCGTCAACCTTCTCTCATTGATGTGACCGAGTCTACAATGCCATAAGAAAGCCTGATTGATTTCTGGAGACTTTCTTTTGTGTGTATTCTGGACATTGAAAATCTGTGGTTGGTTTAATACGTATATACCATTGTTTAATGTACCTGACCCAATCAAAACTTGATTAAGGTGAATGTTCACAACATTACTTACAAATGCAAATTCATAACCTTCTTTAGATAATAAAGATACAGAAATGATATTACAAGTTGCATTTGGTACAAAATAACAACCACGCAAAACCAAAAAGTGTCCATCTGACAATCCCAGGTGATAGTCCCCCACGGCCTCAGCATCCATGCTAGCTCCGTTTGCAACTCTGAGGGTCATATCACCTGCCTTCAAAACCCTACGCTTTCTCAACGCCTGCAAAGAATTACAGATATGAGATCCTGATCCGGTATCCAATACCCAGGAAGTAGAGTTTATTGATAGACAGTTTTCAATAACATACACACCTGAAGCTGAAGCCGCAACTCGCTTCAGATCCTGGGCCCTTGCAATCCTGTTTCCAGTGTCCACTCTTGTGACAGTAGAAGCATTCTTCTTTTCCCACAAGCTTTCCCGCTACCTTTGTTGCCTTTCCCTTTCCCTTCGTATCCACTTTACTAACACCGCCCCTTGGTTTGGCGGGGGCTTTCTTCTTCTTTCCCTTGGCTTTCGCCCTGGACCTAGAAGAGGAAGATCCTCCTTCATACAAAGTGGATGTCTCCCTACCTTTCTGTAGGGTGCCCTCAGCACTCCTCAACATGTTCAGAAGTTCGGAATGTTCAACCTCCTTTCCTTGCATGTTGAAGTTTAGGACAAACTGGGCGTAAGTGGAAGGAAGGAACTGGAGAATCAAGTCAGTGTAGAGTTCATTCTCCAACGTGGTCCCAAGGTCCGCGAGCTCCTCTATGTAGCCAATCATCTTAAGCACGTGTTCCGCTACCGATGATCCGACGGCCAATCTTGCCGAAAACAACTTCTTCGACACTTCGTATCTGGCGATACGAGATTGCTCTCCATACAGATCTTTTCTATGGAGAAATATGGATTCTAGGTCCATATTCTCGTGCCTCCTCTGATGTTCATTGTGCATAGAGGCAAGCACGAGGCACTTGGCCTTCGCGCAAACGATCTCCCATGTCTTACGGATTTCTATATCCGCGACGCTGGAGGTGGGACCTGGGACAGGGGGAGCTTTGGTGGTAAGGAGATACCCCAACTTATCGTAAGTGATTGTCATCTTGACATTCCTGAGCCAATCTTTGTAGTTTGGCCCTGTCAGTATGTTTTTATCTAGTAATAACTTAAGTCCGGTCATGTTGATTGGTCGCTGCAATTAGGAGAGAGAAAATAAACACTTTAGCATGATGCTCTTGCAAGTTTAGAGTGGTTTTTAGTTTGTCTAAACAGGATGGCTCCCACTGTCTCTCGAATCCCTCCTCAAACCATAAAGGAAGAATTAGTCGGGATCAATCTCACCGTACAATACTTTCTTAACCGTTCAGCCAGGCCAGTGTCGGTACTTCGAGGGAGGTTTTCCAACGCTTTCGCGAAGTTCCTTAATTAATTAACCTCTTTTCCCTGTGGGCGTAGCCCCGCTAACACCTTTCTAGACACCTACTAGGTTTATAGCATTGATCGTTATGTGAGAAATTTCCCGAGGAGTAGCATATACTCACAATAGGATCGGGATCCAAATATCATCGCGTGATAAAACTGAAGAATCCTACAAGAATCATCACGCTCCAAATGGTATGCAGCGCTAGCAAGTTTCAGTTCTTTTGAAACTCCCGATGTGGATTTTTGCCCCATGCTCTTATGACCTTGGCGTGAGGTCAAAATGTCATAAGTCATATGTCAAGTTCTTCCCATCATTATCCAGGTTAATTTGAACCCACCCGTACCTACCCTTGACGTAGGCCAAAATGGCAGTACGACTGTCTCAAACCAACGCATTCTATCTATGCAACAGATAAATATCCGGCAGCTACCAATCACTATGCCTTGGCGTGAGATCAAAATACATAGCTTGAATACTACCGAATATTTAACTGAAATGATGGAGGGCTACGAATGGTTTTGGCGAAACCATGAACGTAGTGAACTTGATATAATCGATGGAACGAGATAGCTTTTAAAAGGAGTGGTTCAAGCTCCGCATTTTAAAAGTTTGGTTTTGAAAAGAACCGAGTGGTTTTCAAAGTGTTCCAACGACTTTTACTTGGTTTATTTTCTTGCATTAATTTTAATGCGTCCCATCATTTAATCCTACCATTGCAGAAAAAAACCAAAATATGGTGTACGCTTATGCCATCCGCATTCGCCACGGGGCCCTGTCATCACCGGTTAGGTTACTTAACTAACGACAGAGCGGAGGCTGGACTAGCGCGGATGCAAAACATAAGCAACACCAAAATAGATATCATATATAGATATATAGCAATGATAGTCAATCCAGATCACAGATGAACACTTTGGATATACTAGGAATCCGCGATTCGTTCGAGCCTGCAACGAAAAGCGGATTACACGGTCACGATGAATAGCCAAACCCCACCCTAGACCCCTATGGGTGCGGCAAACTACCCGCCAAGTACCCGAAGTGAAGCAACCTCCCTCAACAACGTGAGTAGGCCACTCGGCACTTCGAGATACCCGGTAGTTTGTGTACCCCACCTTGGGTCTATCCTAGGATCAAAAACAGTAAAAAGAAATTATACAATGACGGCTACAACCCCGACCCGGTTGTGCGGGCATACAAATAATATTACATCAAATTACATGTTACATGAATGAAAGAAAAAGAAACTCTCATCTCACATCCACCCGGCTATTCATCCGCGACAATCCAACGAATTTATATACACAAACCAACAAGCATTACAGATCACAGATATGTATAACCCCCACTAATCGACGTATTGCGATTTGCAGACGTTCAAAACATATAATACATCACAGATATAACCCATTAGTCAAAGTATAAGGATGATCGATCAAAATACGGATTTGTAACTACCCGGAAAACAAATTTGCTCTCTGGAAAATATGGGCAGAAAGAAACCATCCTAAAAATCCCAAAACCATAAAATAAGAATACTGCAAGAGAAACGAGCCGCGGCCGAGTCAACTCGGCCGCGGAACCGCGGTGAGTTGGTCGGCTCGCTGGTTCGTTTTTCTTGGGTGTACTGTAAAAACCCTGAGCCGATTTTTAAGGTGTGATTTATTATTTTTATAGAAGATTTAAAAATCGGCAGAAACTTGGGGTTTTTGAAAAATGTTTTTTGATTTTTACCGATCGAAGTTCTATACACTTTACTAACTAGCTAGTTTGTGTTTAGTTAGGCTCTGATACCACTGTAAGTCCACGTTGCCCACCCCGGTGCTTGCGGGGAGACGGAAATGGTATAAAAATCGGATTTTTAACGCTTAAGGCAACATGGACTAGCAAAAGGAGGATCTTTGCTAAACATACACTAACTACAAAGCTAAAAAGTTTAGCTACTCGGAAAAGAGGTTATACCTAGGGCTTCAAGTCCTTCTCTCCTTTCTCCTTGGAGTGAAAGAAAGTGATCTCCTTGTCGCCTTCTCTTGTCGAAGAAAGATCCACCCGAGGGCCTCAACCTTTGGCTTCAACTTCAAACTTGAAGTAACTAAGATGCTTGGAGTGCTAATCCTAGAACCTTAGAAAGAGTAGAGATTATCTTAGAAGGATTTATTTCAAGCTCAAGGGATTCTCAACTCATGAGAGGGGAGAGCTAAAGAGAGAGAGGAAGAGGAGGAGAGAGAATCTAAATGATAGAATGAGAAGAAATGAACCATTCTTCTCACATATATGTGTGAATTATGAAAATAGATAATTACTCAAGTTAATTGTCATGGTTAATCAAGAAATGACCATTATCATTTCATATTAAATGCCTTTGCAAGGATCAAAGAGCATCTTTCATATGGAATGATGATGGTCAACTTGTCAACCTAGGTCAACAAGTCAAATATAGTCAAATGGTCAACAACCCTAACCATGCACAATTATAATTAACTAATAATTAATAAATCATAATTCACACAAAACATTAGGGTTAAGAAAATGAAAATAGTCATCAACCCTAATGAAGGTCCTCTGCCTCTGTCTCAGTCAACTGTGCATACACACCCGTATCCGTGTACCGAGGAATACGAATACAATGAGATAAAACCAATCCCAAATCATATACTAGGATACGGCTTAAACCAAAGCCCGCTAGTATAAGCTGTCCGGACAGCAAACGTGCACAAGTGCGCGGATGTGAACGAACCCTGTCGCAAAACCATGCGACCTCTACTCATTTTGCCTAAAGGCGAATAACCTTCTGTGTGGGACTCTAAAGACTCGACACTACGCTAGCAGTGAGTTTAACCACAGACCGCAAGCGGCACTAGCTGTACGTAACGGTCCCCAGGTAGATGCCGATAAGAAGACTGACGAGGTGAACCCATCTGAACTCCTACTGAGCCTGAATGTGACAGTCTCCGTACAGTCCGGTCTGTTCATCTGATACATCGCATGGCGGGCCTAGGGGGGTGGTAAACGTCAGTCTCCTAATAGCGGTACAAGTCGTGTCGGAGTGTAGCCCAGAACACCCTGAGATAACACTGGAAACCTACCAGTATACCTCGCTTGCCCTGGCCAGGGACTACTTGTGTAATGGCTCTCCTAGACACAGCGCGATGTCAACCCCCAATACCGGGAGAGACGGATCCTGTCTAACCGTCACTGCATCCAAGTGCTTCGGGACTGCACCCAAAAACTACATGTTTGCATGACTCCTTTGAGCCGTGGTAGGGTAGTAATCAAAGTGCAGTGGGAACACACTCGAGGCGAAGTGACAGTGTCAAGTCAGCGGACTAAGCTGTACTCATGTCACCTGGGAACTGATAACCGATGATAGGTATAATACCAACCAACAGTTCCCGATGAGTCCTGTCCAGTGTACTCGTAACCCAATGAGCACCCGCATACTATCTCAAGTACGACGTACAGACGGCTGTGGGACAGACCGTCTCCCGTGCTGGGATGAGAAGCGCATACGCTAGTCTACTCCGGAGTATCGATGCCCTGTCTCGATAATCCCATGACCAGGGACGTGTAAATATAAGGATGTGCTTATAGATTACCCAGCCCCCACGAGTGTGACTGCCATCACAACGCTGGTAATCAAGCCAAGATCCTAAGGGCTCCACTAATGCGTATAGGTGATACAATAAAGAAATACATGTACACATTAAAGCAGAGACAAACCAAGTAGCATACTACCATTTCGAGCAAGATTGTCTATACAACTGTGAATATCCCAAGCTTCCATCAAGTAATATACATACTAGTATGATACAGTAATGGCCTCTAGGGCATATACACTAACACATGCATTGATTTTATTGTTGGACGAGATCCACCTGCATACATGCATTGATTCATTGTTGGGTGATATACACTTGCTGTTAGGCATTTATATTGTGTTGGCACATATGCAGATACAGTCACCGTAGATATCATAGTATTACTTTTATGATATAGTTGACCTAGGAATCGTTGTTTATTTCGATTTCTACCTGTTGATGTTTTCTACGCAGGAGTTGGAAACTCACCCCCGTTGTGCCACATTTCTTGCTGGTTGTCCGCTTGGATCAGTAGCAGCATCGCTGGCACACAACTTGCTTTGGGAGATTTATTTTGGTAGGTGGTACATGTTGGATCGTGCTTCTCTCGTACTTGTTATTCATATTGTATCTAGTCACTCCATCAAATCAGAAACTAGTAATTTTATATGTTGCAGACTTAGAAGACTTGTAGTTGCGAGACTTGAGCGATGGGTTTTTATGTTCTCTTTTGGGGTTGTTGTCTTGCTTTACTTTATTTCCTTATGTGGATCTTCGCCGTTGGGCGTCGTATACTTGTTATTTATACCTGTGGTATTATTTCCGACGTTGGGCGTGTTTTGCTCCCGTTTAGGATGCTTTCGTTATATTCCTTGTTGTACCTGTTTTCGGGGCTAGTTTTTACAAAGGAGGTGCTGCCGAAATTTTTATGAAAACCAAGGAAAAGAGTTAAGATAAGTTTATGGATTTTTACTTAAGTTTCTCAATGTTGTATCAATGTTTTCTTTACTTACTTCTGTTGTAAGGTTTAGATTTCTGGGTTGCGGCTTACTTAGGTTACGTTACGCCTGTAGACGTTGCGTAATTTAAGTGCCGGTCATGAGCTAATATTTTGGGTCGTGGCAGTTCCGATGTTTGATCGAACACTTTAACGTTGTCTAGTCTACTCCTAATGCTCTAGCTTGGCTCTGATACCACTGCGGGGTTGGCTTAGCACCCTCACTAGGTTTTGGAAAGCATCAAGTATGCAATTTCAAAAAATGTAGAGTGCTAAGCAACCCGATCTAAGGATCCAACTTGAGAATTAGGGTTTTTAAAGCATGTAAACAAGTTTACACTAAGTGAAAAAGGAATACAACCTTTGTAGACCGGTCCTTCAGTTCTAAAGCTCCGTATAGTAGTCCCTTAGCTCCAAGTAGCGGTCCCCCGAACTCTTCTTAGGCTCCACTAGGCGAAAGGAACAAGCTTGCTTAAGGATCTTTGAGGCTGAAAATGATCTACGTCGAAGAATCTCTAATTCAAGCTACCTCTTCACTAATTGATGGATTAGTGAAGCAAACAACCTATACTGAATGGCTCGTTTGGTATAAATTGATGAAGTAGGAATTCTGCTCACTTTATAATTATTTTTCTCCTTTTCTTTTTCACCTCATTAGAAATCAAAAGATGACAAATGGGATGAAGAAGAAGCTCAAGTTATCAACCATGGTGTGAAAAATATCTCATATATCACTTGTAGAGACTTAACCATGGCTAAACATAATGATTGGTTTAATAAATATCTAGAGTAAAACAAAATTAGTGGACTTAAGTCAAGACTTCTACATGCTTCCACAAGCATCTTAGCTATGCTAATTTCCATCTAATTTTGATTTTTCTCTTAATAATTAATCCCCCA
The DNA here is from genome assembly GCA_030015575.1 of Agapanthus africanus. Lineage (NCBI taxonomy): Eukaryota > Viridiplantae > Streptophyta > Magnoliopsida > Asparagales > Amaryllidaceae > Agapanthus > Agapanthus africanus. The sequence goes on along the minus strand of JASDDO010000010.1, from coordinate 200,298,032 downwards.
AATTATCTTTAGTTAGGTATGAGTCTCATATGCCCAAGTCCAATGTATCATCTAGCATGACACAAAATTAAATACATTAATATATATCACATATATATTTAAATGTATTTAGTAGAAAAGAAATTCTTAGGTGAATTAATATTAGTTAATATATATTAATATATCAAATATATAATTATATATTAAATTATTAAATCAACACTTGATTTAATAATTCAGCTATATCACATACAACCGACTAATATAATTTATATGTATATCATGTTGGGTTCCGTAGTACGGTAACAAGGTTTCGGGAGGCATCATCCATGCCGTTTTCAAAAATTTGCCGTTCTAAACAACCCTAACCCTAGAATCTGTTGGATTGTCTAGCACATCAGTAAGTTTTCGGGAGGCATCGTCCATGCCATATTTAAATTTTTGCTGTTCTAGCTAACCAAAACCCTAAAATCGATACTAGAAAACCCGACGAAACACAATGTAAACACTTTACATCTAAAGTGAACAAGGAATAGAACCTTTGTAGACCGTTCCTTCACTTCAATAGCTCCGTGTAATAGTCCCTTCGCTGCGATCACGAACACCCGGACTCTAGAGAGGCTCCCATGAAGAAACGCAAAAAGCTTGCATCGAAGTCTTCGAGGCCGAAGATGATCTACGTCGAGGAGACACTAACCCAAGCTATCTCTTCACTAATGGTGAGATTAGTGAAGCAAACACCCTAAACTAAATGGCAAGTAGTAGAGGATAATGAAGTAGGAAGTGGGCTCACTTTAGTTTTATTTTTCTCACACTAATTCTTCACTTGGAAAAAACCTAGCAAGCTTTTTCTTTTGTTGAAGAAGAAGAAGAAATGAAACTCATGAGAGAGAGTGAGGTTAGAATTGCAACCATGGGTGAGTAAGTATCATGCCTAACTCATGTAGAGAATAAACCAAGGTCAAGGGTTAAAGTTGGGTTAACAAATATCTTAAGGAATGACAAAAGAGTGGACTTGGTCAATGTTCTACAAGCTTCATCCAAGCTTGAAACATTGACTAAGTCTTCACTATTTTGTGATAACTTAAGTGATAAATATCAAACCCTAGCTTTAACCCTAGCATGGTATAAGTCTCATACATTCATGTTGCAAGTGTAACCTAGCATGACACAATAATATATATCACATATATATTTTGTGTACAAATAGAAAACAATACATATATCACATATATGTAAAGTGTATCAAATGTGAGAAAAGAAATCTTAAGTGAGCTAATACTAGTTAATGTAATGTAATATATCAAATATATAATTATACATTAAATTATCAAATCAAGACTTGATTTAATAATCCGGCTATATCACATATAACCGACTAATATCAAATGTAACATCTTATCGAATCAACATTTGATCCGATAACCCGGCTATATCACATATAACCAATCATGTCACACATCGCAAGAATAGAATGCGATATCACATACATGCATTAATCTCGGTCCCGCACATATCACATATGTGCTCCTACTCCGTTTCTCTTGAGCCAGGAAACTTCTTTGTAGGACTCCAAAGACTCGTCAATACGCCGGCAGTAGGTGTTGATCATATCAGACACCCACAAGCCGCAAGCGGTCTGCTAAATGTAATGGACACCCTGGTATTGAGCGATCAGAAGATCAACAAGCAAGCTTGCTCGTACTCCTGCGAATCCACTCAGTAACACTACCGTACAGTTCGGTCTCTTCGTCTGATATGTCGCATATCACAGCCTGGGGGTGGTATAACGTCAGACCCCAATAGCCTTATAAGTCATGCCGATGCAAGGTTCATAACGGTTCGAGAAACTACTGGTAACACTTACCAGTAAATCTCAGCAACCGTGGCCAGGGATTTCCTATTTTTGCCAATCGAGTATAGCGCAACATCAACTCCCAATACCGGGAGAGACGAAAACCCTCCTGTCGCTCATTGCCTCCATGTGACTCGGGACTGTACCCAAAAACCACCTTTTTGCACGATCTCTTGACCGTGGTATGGTAGAAATCAAAGCACAGTAGAGTCTTGTGTGATTCCCACTGTGCCTTGATTTCTACCTTACCACGTCCATGTGGGCGTTCAAAACGGTGTCTTTTAGGTACAGTCCCGAATCACATAGAGGCAATGAGCGATAGGAGGGGATTCGCCTCTCCCGGTATAGGGAGTTGATGTTGCGCTGTGTTCGATTGGCTATAACTGGAAATCCCTTGCCAGGGTTGCTGAGATTTACTGGTAAGTTTTATCAGTAGTTTCTCGAACTGTTATAGACCACATATCGACACGACTTATCAAGCTACTGGGGTCTGACGTTTACCACCCCTAGGCGAGATATGCAACATATCAGACGAAGAGACCGGACTGTACGGGAGTGTTACTGATTGGATTCGCTGGAGAAAGTACATGCTTGCTTGTTGATCTTCTGATCGCTCAATACCCGGGTGGCCGTTACTTTTGGCAGACCGCTTGCGGTTTGTGGGTGTTTGATATGATCATCACCTACTGCCGGCGTATTGACGAGTCTTTAGAGTCCTACACAGATGTTTCCTGGCTCAAGCGAAACGGAGTAGGAGTGCATATGTGATATGTGCGGGAACGAGATTAATGCGAGTATGTGATACCGCATTATATTCTCGCGATGTGTGGCATGATTGGTTATATGTGATATAGCCGAGTTATCGGATTGAGCGTTGATTCGATAATATGTTGAATTTGATATTAGTCGGTTATATGTGATATAGTCGGATTATTAAATCAAGAGTTGATTTGATAATTTAATGTATAATTATATATTTGATATATTATATTACATTAACTAATATTTAGCTCACTATTGATTTCTTTTCTTACATGATGTGCACATTGTATATATATATATACGCGATCTGTACATTTGTGTACATGGATTGTGTCATGTTTGATGATACATACAAGATGGGTGTATGAGATTAACACAATGCTAGGGTTAAGCTAGGGTTTCTATTTATGTTAAGCTAATTCAAAAGAGATTGATTTTTGACATGGTAAAGCTTGCACAAAAGCTTATGGATAAGCTTTGACAAAGTCAACCCTTTTGTCTAGTTTAAGATAATTATCAAACCCAACCCTTAACCATAGCCTTGAGTTTATTCTCTACATGAGTTAAGCATGATAGCTTTAACACAACCATGGGTGCAATAATTCATTTGGATGAATTATTCACAAGTCTTCTTCTTCTTCTTCAAGCTTCATGAAAAAACTAGCTAGCTCTAATGGAGTTTTGAGAAAAAGTGTGAGAAAATCAATTCTAAAGTGAGCCCACCTCCTACTTCTTCATCCTCTACCACTTGCCATGTAGTTGAGTGTGTTATCTTCACAAAGTTCATGACCTAGTGAAGGAATAGCTTGAGTCAGTGTCTCCTCGACGTAGATCATCTTCGGTCTCGAAGTCATCGAAGCAAGCGCGTTCGTTTCTTCATAGAGCCTCTCTAGAGTCCGGAGTTTACGATCGCAGCGAAGGGGACTACTACACGGAGCTATTTGATGTGAAGGACCGCACTACAAAAGTTGTAATCCCAAACTCTTAGAACTAAAGTTGTTTACTTGCTTATTGTTTTCGCATAATCTCTAGTCTACGAACTTGGTTAGGGTTGTTCGCACGTCTAAAATTTAAATCGGGCATGGTTGATGCCTTGTAGAACCTTGTGAGAGTGCCTAGTAACCCTACAATTGGATCACATGCACGTGATTGCAATGATTGAGGGAGGACCTATATCGGTAGAACAGTCTTACTCGAGATGATAGTATGCTATCTGGTTTATCTTTATCATCGTGTACATGCTTCAGGTGACATTACAGATCACTATTACATGTTGATGAGCCCATAGGATTCTTTCTTGACTACCAGCAGTATCATGGCCATCATATACGTGAGAGTTGGGTAGTCTATAAGCACATCCTTAAAGTGTCCCTAGTCGTCGGAGTTTCGAGACTGGGCATCGATACTCCGAGAGTAGACTAGTGTATACGGATCGAGACCCCGACGAGGGGCGGTGGCTGGTCTTACAAGCCATTGGTGTCAGTTGGTTCACCTAAGATAGTATAAAGGTGCTCATTGGGTTATGAGTACACCGGACGGACTTGCAGGGCACTGCTGATTGGTACTATACCTATCGTCAGGAGCAGTTCCCAAGTGACATGAGTATAGCTTAGTCCGTTGACTTGACACTGCTACTTTGCCTCAAGTGTGTTCCCACTATTCTTTGATTACTACCCTACCACGGCTCAAAGGAGTCGTGCAAACAGGTAGTAGTTGGGTGCAGTCCCGAAGCACTTGGAGGCAGTAGCGGTTAGATTGGATTCGTCTCTCCTGGTATTGGGGGTTGATTGTTGGAGATAGTGCCCTCAGAGTCAATTATTGGATCACCGGCACGTGATTGCAATGATTGAGGGAGGACCTATACCGGTAGGACAGTCTTACTCAAGATGATAGTATGCTATCTGGTTTACCTTTATCATCGTGTACTGCTTTAGGTGACCTGACATGTCACTATTGCACGTTGATAGAGCCCTTAGGATTTGTGCTTGACGGCCAGCAGTATGAGGGCGATCATATACGTGGGAGCTGGTAGTCTATAAGCACATCCTTAAAAGGTCCCTAGTCGTAGGAGTTTCGAGATAGGGCATCGATACTCTAGAGTAGACTAGTGTATACAGTCGAGACCCCGATGAGGGGCGGTGGCCGGTCTCACAAGCCACTGGTGTCAGTTGGTTCACTTAAGATGTATACAGGTGCTCATTGGGTTATGAGTACACCGGACAGGACTCGCCGGGAACATGCTAGTTGGTCTTATACCTGACGTCAGATAGCAGTTCCCTGGTGACATGTGTACAGGTTAGTTCATCGACCTGAGGATCGTCATTTGTCTCGTGTGAGTTCCCACTGTGCTTTGATTACTACCCTACCACGGCTCAAAGGAGTCGTGCAAACAGGTTTTAGTTGGGTACAGTCCCGAGCCACATGGAGGCAGTGAGCGGATCTTCAGGGGTTCGTCTCTCCCGGTATTGGGGGTGAGGTCGCGCTGTGTCTAGGAGAGCCATTATACGAAGTCCTTTGCCAAGGCAGGAGATTTACTCGTAGGTATTCCAGTAGTATCTCAGGGTGTTCTGGGCTACACTCCGACACGACTTGTACCGCTTTTGGGGGTCTGACTTTTACCAACCCCCTAGGCCCGCCATGCGATGCTCATAGACGAACGGACCGGGCTGTACAGATATTGTCACTGACAGGCTCAGTAGGGTGTCAGGATGAGTTCGCTCATCGACGTCCCTTTTCGTCAATAGCTGGTGGCCCGTCACGTATTGGCTTATACCTCTGACGTGCTAGTGGTTAAATCCACAACCATAGTATTGACGAGTCTTTAGAGTCCACCACACTTTCAGTTACTCAAGTTTCGGGCGAAACGCTGTAGAGGCTGTATGGAGATATGGCAGGGTCCGATCAGATACGTGCGGTATTGCACGGATCAGGATCGAACGGTTAGTACTAGAGGCCGTATAGATATATGGCAAGGTTCGATCGGATACGTGCGGTATTGCATGGATCAGGATCGAACGGATATTACTAGCCGGCTTTGGTTTAAGCCGGATCCTAGTATAATACAGTGTAGATTTTGTCTCATTGCATTTGTATCCGGACGGAATACAGATGCGGGTGTGTATGCACAGTATCGGGGTTTTCCTGTAATTTATTACGGGGCCAGTTTTCTGGAGTTGCCAGTTTGCATTCCGTTCCGGCCGGTTTTCCTTTGTCCTTTCCCGGCCGGACTTTTCCGATGGAGGGTGTTATTTGCAAGTTTGCAAATAACACATTGTTGAGGATTTTCTTGCAAATGTATTAATTATGAAAGCATCTTTTGATAGCATTCTTATCCATCATCATCACTTGCTTTTTGTTGATTTGAGGTGATTAGAGTTTGATGTAGATTTGTTATTATGAGGTTAAGGTTGTGGTCACCCTCCACCTTTTACTACACTCACCTCCCTCTTGCATTTTGGTATTCATTCCTCTACCATTCTCATGAGGAGAGGGTTGAACACATTTTGAGAGAAAAAGATGAGAGCTTCATCTTTGAGAGTGTAGCATTCTTGATCTCATTTTCATGCTAGAAAAATGCAAGCACCATTTTTCTTATCTTGATTCCTCCATCATTTTCAAAGGCAACAAACCCCAAATGAGACATTGGCTCTACACTACACATTCTACAGCAAATCTTCGACGCGTCGGCTAGCCTACTTCGCGCCCGAGTTGCCTCGGTATTGAGGTGGGAGCCCGTAAAAGATACAGGCGATGTGGTGCCCTTCCGGCGAGGAGGCGACGACCGGAGTTTCCGCAGGAGATCGGGACGACGACGAGAAGACCGGAGGACTCGGATCATTCGGTATATCTCTTCCCATCTTGTAGTTAGCTAGAACTAGTTTAATGGTCCGATCCGATTGTTTAGTGCGCGGTGGTGCCGGTTTGCTAAGTTCGCAAAATTAAAGTTTATCACCGCTTCCGCATTTGGCCGTCGGATTGACGGCCGGGGCGCCGCCGTGCACTTACATTGATATCACGCTGTGTTTACGAGAGCCATTACACAAAGTCCTTGGCCAAGGAAAGTGAGATTTACTGGTAGGTATTCCAATAGTTTCTCAAGTTGTTCATGGGCTACACTCCAACACAACTTATACCGCTATTGGGGGTCTGACGTTTACCATCCCCCTACGCCCGATATGCGATACTCATTGACGAACAGAACGGACTGTACGGAGATTGTCACAGATAGGCTCAGTAAGGTTTCAGGATTAGTTCGCTCGTCAGCTTCCCTTACGCTTAATACATGGGCAGCCGTTACGTACAGCTAGTACCACTGACGTGCTTGTGGTTAAACCCACTGCCAGCGTATTGACGAGTCTTTAGAGTCCCCCACAGAATGTTTCCCAAGTTTGGGCGAAACGTTGTAGAGGCCGTATGGTTTTATGGCAGGGTTCGATCATATACGTGCACTCATGCACGGATCATGATCGGACGGATCATACTAGTGGGCTTTGGTTTAAGCCGGATCCTAGTATTAGATGGTTGGATTACTTTCGTCTCGTAGTATTCGTATTCAGTCGGAATACGAATGCGGGTATATATATACGGATGAGGGGTATTCTTGTAATTCGTTACAAGATAACTTTAGTTGATGCCATTTCTTTTTGGATTAAACTTTTGGTTTAAAGTTTAATTAGGTGGAAATTGTGAGCATAAGTTTTAACCTAGGGCATTGATTATGGCATGTGCTATTTTGGTGACTCATGGTGTGATTTTTTGTGCATGTCCATTTCTTTATTGATAATTATTTTTGTGTGGGATATTTTGGAGAGAGAGGGCAGCCATATATGTCTATGGTTTTGGTCTTGAGTTATTCAAGTGAGCTCACACAAAAGATCTCACACAAATAGCATTGCCATTTTCTTCACTAGCTTTTTCTTGTGCTCACAACTCTTCACTCATGGATTCTTCTTCAACCTCCACTCTATCCCTCTCATGTGTTGAGAATCCTAGAGTGTATTGAGACAAAATAATCACACACTATCTCTATTTCACCTTGGACATGTCGGCTAGCAAACTTCATGTCCGAGTTGCTTCAGTTTGAAGTGGGAGCCCGTATAAAGAATCTTCGACGTGGAGCCACTTCGACGAGCGAGATCGGAGAGCAGACTTGTTCGGGGCAGACGACGAGGAGCTAGGCGCAGAGATTGAAGACCGAAGGACAAGGATCGATCGGTATAATCTCTGAACCCCACTTTACAGTTAGCTAGTTTACAGTTAATGGTTCGATCCGGGTAATGGGTTACGTTAGCGCCAGTTTGAAAAGTTTTTGTTCCGCGTTTGGCCTCGGATTGACGGCCGGGGCGCTGCCGTAACCCAACATGGTATCAGAGCCAACCCATTAACCCTTAGCTAGCTTGTTTAGACAATGTTAAACTATCGAAACCGAAACAACCCGAAACATCACTCGTAACATTGCAGTTTCTGTCGATTTTAAAAGTGTATTCAAATTTTTTAAAAAAAATTGCAGAAGGCTATTTTAGTGACCACTAGAACACCCTAAAAATTTGAGCCCCATCTACCGGATTTCACCCGGCGAGAGCATGCTCATAACCGGCCACATCGGGGTGTTTGGACTTGAAATTTTCAGGGTAATCTAGTCTCTGGAATGTTGGTTCAGTGATATTGTTTGTTTAGCCCAGTTTGGATATGGTTTTATCTAGTTGTTTGGGGCTATTCGGGGGTTATTTCGAAGTCGATATTTTCTAACATTGTTTAAAGTTTGCAGTACATACATTTCTATCTACGACCGTGAAAGTCATTCGAGTGGTAAATCTTGTCTAATTGCTATAGTCCTTTTAGACGGGTTTGCGAACGTTACATTCACATTGATGTTCTGTGTTGTGCTGTATTGTTGCGGATTCGTCGTGGTGGATAGCTTGTGAGCAATGATAGTGCAGTTTAGTTTTATTTGTACATTTGATACCGCGGGGCGAGCGTCCGACATGTGGACTGCCGTCACTGCCTGTTTGTATATTATTCTTTTGGGGAACGACCGGGTTGAGGTCGATGTCACAGTTGTGTATATTTTCTTTTATATACTAGGATTACCCCAAGGTGGAGTGTACGGATAGCTGGGTTCTAGAGGGAAACGGGCCCGCATCTCATGCCTTTGAGATGGAGGGGGCCTCACTCTAGAATTGGCGCGCTATTCGCCGCACTTGTAGGGGGTACAGGTTGACCCAAGGAGGGTTGCTCAAGTTACCGGATTCCGTGAAGTGTTGGGTGGTCCATTCACTTAGATGAAGGGGGTTGCCTCGCTTCAGGTTTTGGCGGGTAACTCGCCGCAGTCGTATGGGTCTAGGTTTTCATTGCACAGGTTATCCACACGACCAGGGGAACGTCGGGTTTCTTCTGCGGCTCAAAGGAAATCCGGGGCTCCCAGATTATCTGTATTGTTCTGTGATGCGTATTACTTTTCTATGATGTTGCATTTATCACGTCTGGAGCGATTATTATATATTGATATATATATATATATACTAGTAGATGTTGTACATGTTTTACACCCACGCTAGTTTAGTTCTCGCTCTGTCGTTAGTTAAGTAACTTAACGGGTGATGACGGGACCCAGTGGCGAATGCGGATGGCATATACATACATCATATTTTCATTCTTTTGTTGTGTGATTAATTGATTGGACTGCGTTGATTCAGACCAATGCAAGGGAAACAAACCTATTCGATATTGTTGGAACAATTTTCAAAATGCTGTTATTACAAGGACGTTCTCTTTTGTTTTGCACAGAGGTATTCGGTAATGAATATCCAGCACCTCATTCGATAAGGCAAGAGCCGAGATCCCTTCATCGGGAGTGACCCTTTGGATAGAGGTTTGCGTCAGGGTAATAACTTCACTCTAGTTGATTACCTTTTGCTTTGCATCGCGGTATTCAGTTTGGAATATCCTGCACCTCATTCGACGAGGAAAGAGCCGAGATCCCTTCACCGGGAGTGACCTCTTTAGCAAAGGTTTTCGCCACTATATATTTATAAAAAGCTATGCAGTTCCTTCAACGATATAAAGTTCATTACGTTAAAGGTTTTTCGCCAAAAACCAGTCGTAGCCCTTCGTCATTTCTTACAGGAATTACTTATTATTCATGCTGTGTATGTTGACCTCTGTCAAGGCACAGTGCTTGGTAGCTGGGTAATGCTTGTTTGTTGCATAGATATGTGATTATTTAGGACAGTCGCACGGTCATTTTGACCTCTGTCAAGGGCATGTGCGGGTGGGTCTAAGTTAATCAAGGACAATGACGGGTTGAACTTGACTTGCGACTTATGATATGTTGACCTCTGTCAAGGTTATAAGCCGCTTGGGGTAAAAATCACATCGGGAGTTTCGAAAGAAACAGAAACTTGCCGGGCATACGCATACCTTCTGGAGTATGATAACGTGAGTGGATTCCATCACGTTATCATGCGATGATAGTTGGAACCCGATTCCCACTGATGAGTTGGTTTACTCCTCGGGTGATCCCGACTAATTCTTCTTTCAGGTTTGGAGGAGAATTTGAGGATACAGTGGGAGACATCCGATTAGATAAAGTGATTAACCATTCTGATCTAGGTTAGAGTGCACGCAGAGTGTTTCTTTTCTCTCTCACTTTGACAGCGACCATGGCCCGACCCTGGACTATAACTCAGTAACCAAGTTAATCGAACTTTCTTAAAACACTGGCTTTTGGATTATCTAAGTTGCATACATCATTGCCACTCCTTCTTTTACCCTTTGCATTTCTCCGGTACACCTTGTATCATTACGAACATCCACTTCCATTGGATAAATCAATCGTATAGTTACATACGAACTCGAAGGAACTTGTTCCAGATTCGAGAATGGATTCTGGTTCTGGAGAGATTGAATAGAATTATTCGGTTATGTTTTCCCTTTACCTTCTCTCAGGTTGTGAAGGCTCCTAGGATTTGGAGAGGGTACACCTATAACGCTTATTGGATAGTCTTCTTCCAAACCATAGGCAGGTACCGAAAGGTAGGGAATGAAGAAAACCAATTAGCCTAAGTGTGGTGTACAGAAGGTAATAAGTAAAGACAAATAAAGGGATTAGAAAGAGGGCAAAGTAAATTGCGACTGTTATCATTCATGACCAAACCACGTATTTTATTGCCACTCCTGCTTCACCTTTGGATTTCTCCAGAACACCCCGTATCACTACGAAGATCCACAGTTATTGGATAATCCATCGTATGGTTATATACGAACTCGAAGGAACTTGTTCCAGTTCGGGGATGGATTCTGGTTCAGGAGAAATAGAATAAGGTTTATTCAGTTGTCTTTTATCTTTACCTTCTCTCAGGTTTCGAGGGTTCCTAGGATTAGGAGAGTACACCTATTATGCTTATTGGATAGTTTTCTTCCAAACCATAGGCTGGTGCCGAACGGTAGGTAATGAAGAAAACCATTTAGCCTAAGGGCGGTGTACAGAAAGAAATGAGTAAAGACAAATAAAGGGATTTGGTGAGATGGGAAAGAAATATACGATTACAGTCATGAATCTGATAATGGAAGAGTCATTACTAGGAATACTCGGATACCCCTACGAAACATTTTAATGTTTCATCTTCACTATGTGTTGTTAATAGAAAAACTGATTTCCCAATTAGATCCTTACTACAAGGTATGTATTTACCAGGTATGCTGTAAGTTGATGTGCAACACCCCACGAGTTGCGGGGAGGCGGAAATTTGAAAAACAATCATGTTTATAAAGCGAGCATCAACTAACCGAAGATCGTTTCTAAACAATACTTAACAATAAGCATAGAGTTCTAAGCTACTATGTTAAAAGATTATACGAAACAATTCTAGTCTTTCGTCTTTACGATCTCTATGGCCTCCTTGGATCTCCACGTCCTCCTCGGCTTCCTTTCCGTGATAGACGATCCACCCGAGAACCCTAATCCAAGCTATAACCTCTAAACTTGAGGTTACTTAGTTTCTCTAGTTGCTAATAAAGGAACTAAGATGATGTAGAGATTGGTTATGGAGTGTTTAGTCTTTCCTAATCCTTGTTCTCAACTCATGAGTAGTAGGATTAGGGTTTTGGTGAAGGAGAGAGAGCTTGAGGAGAGAGAAGGTGGAGATGATAATGATAATAAAAATCCTTCTCACTTGAATATATGATACATAATGAATTATCAAATAATATCAATTAAATGATTATTCACCATGCTTCATTTAATCAAGGAGAGTGATTCATCATGTGAGTCATTAGATCATTAATGATGCATTAATGATGCATTTAATGATATGATGAATCATATGAATGAGTCACAAAACAATTAATGAAAAAGCCACCTCAACCCCTCATGTCACATCCTTCTAGAAGCTTCTCGGAAAATTACGAGAATGCCCCTCGCATCCGTGAAAACACGGAAAAACTTTAGACTGTATAAATCCAATAACCTGATACTAGAATCTGGATTAAACCAAAGCCGGCTAGTAAAAACTATCCGAATGTCGTACGTGCGTTTAAACACGTATGCGTCCGAACCTTTGTCGTAAAACCATACGAACTCTATATCTTTTCGCCTGGGTTTGGGAAATCTCTGCGTGGGACTCTAAAGACTCGACTACTACGCTGGCAGTGGGTTTAACCATAGACCGCAAGCGGCACTAGTTGTACGTAACGGTCCCCAGGTAGTTGTCGGTAAGAAAGCCGATGAGGTAACCCATCCGAAATCCTACTGAGCCTGTCCGTGACAATTTCCGCGCAGTCCGGTCTGTTCGTCTAAGAGTATCGCATGTATGGTCTAGGGAGGTGGTGGACGTCAGACCCCTAATAACCGTACAAGTCGTGTCGGTATGGCTCTATCACCATCCGAGAATCTACTGATCAATCTATCAGTAATTCTCAATCAGCCCTGGCCAGGGACTTATGGTAATGACCAACCGATCACCGTGCGATATCAACTCCCCATACCGGGAGAGACGAATCCCTAACAGTCACTCACTGCCTCCACATGGCTCGGGACTGTGCCCAACTAAAACCTGTTTGTACGACTCCTTTGAATCGTGGTAGGGTAATAATCAAAGCACAGTGGGAACTCACACGAGACAAATGATGACCTTAAGTCAACGGACTATCTTCACACATGTCACCTGAGAACTGCTATCTGACGTTTGGTATAATACCATCCAGTCAGTTCTCGACGAGTCCTGTCCGGTGTACTCACACCCAGTGAGCATCTGTATACAATCTTAGGTGCACTCCACCAATGGCTGCGGGACCAGTCTATCGCCCCTCCTCAGGGTCTAGATATGTATACACTAGTCTACTCCGGAGTATCGATGCCCAATCTCGATACTCCTGCGACTAGGGACATCTAAGGGTGTGTCTATTGACTATCCAGCTCCCACTAGTATGACTGCCATCACAACGCCGGTAGTCAGAAAAACACCCTATGGGCTTTATCAACATATATATATATATATATATATATATATATATATATAAACACCAAGTAAAATATATCATACGTTAAGATAAAGACAAAACAAATAGCGTACTATCATATCAAGCAAGACTATCATGTACATACATATCCCAAGCATCCTATACAATGTAGGCCTCTAGGGCATATATATCCAACAATCTCCCACTTGCACTAAGGCCTATAATTGGTGCAATGAGTACCCACTGTCTCTACCAGATCCAGTTGCTGGCGTACCGCATACCCAACATCTCAAACAGCCTCTCGAACTGTACTTGAGGGATGACCTTGGTGAATGGATCTGCCATGTTGTCTTTTGTGTCCACTCTCCGTATCTCGATCTCCCGACGATCCACGATCTCCCTGATCAGGTGAAACCGCCTTAAGATAGCTTGGATTTCTGATGGGACCTTGGTTCCTTCGCTAAAGCTACATCGCCATTGTTATCGCAATACAAAGGTATTGGATTGGCAATGGACGGAACCACCTGAAGTTCAGAAATGAACTTCCTCATCCAGACAGCCGCTTTTGCGGCTTCACTAGCAGCTATATACTCAGCCTCCACAGTTGAGTCTGCGACGGTATCCTATTTGGAACTCCTCCAACATACCGCCCCTCCATTGAGGGTAAACACAAAACCCGAAATGGATTTAGAATCATCTTTCTCACTTTGGAAGCCGGAGTCGGTAAAAGCCTCTACCTGGAGGTCTTTATTACCATAAATTAAGAACATCTCCTTAGTCCTTCTCAGGTACTTGAGAATGTTCTTCACTGCTATCCAATGTTTCTCACCTGGGTCAGACTGATACCTGCTTACCACACTAAGTGCGTAAGCTCCATCCGGTCTTGTACATAACATCGCATATATTATTGATCCTACCGCCGAAGCGTAGGGTATAATGCTCATGCGAGCTCTCTCTTCATCATTCTTTGGAGACATCTCTTTGGAGAGGGTGATTCCGTGACAAGCGAGCATATTGCCGCGCTTGGAATCTTTCATACTAAATCTCTTTAGTATGGTGTCAATATACCTGGACTGTGAAAGTCCCAACATTCTATTAGATCTATCACGATGGTTCTTAATGCCCAGAATGTATGATGCATCTCCCAAGTCTTTCATAGAGAATTTCTGTGACAAAAAGAGCTTTACTGATTGTAGCATAGGGATATCATTCCCTATCAGTAGTATGTCGTCGACGTATAAAACGAGGAAGACTAATGCTCTTTCTACAATCTTCCTATAAATACATGGTTCATCTATATTTTTGATAAAGTCAAATTCTTTGACTGTCTCATCAAAGCAGATGTTCCAACTCCGCGATGCTTGCTTTAATCCATAAATGGATTTAAGCAACTTGCAGACTCTTTCGTTGCTCCCACTGTCTAAGAAACCTTCTGGTTGATCTAAGTAAACACTCTCTTCTAAATGTCCATTTAGAAAAGCTGTTTTTACGTCCATCTGCCAGATTTCATAGTTATGGAAGGCAGCAATTGCAAGCAGGATCCGAATGGATTTATGCATAGCTACAGGTGAAAAGGTTTCATCATAGTCCAATCCTGGTCTTCGACAAAAACCTATTGCAACGAGTCTAGCTTTGTAGGTTTCCACTTGTCCAAATGCACCAATCTTCTTTTTGAAGATCCATTTGCATCCAACTGGTTTTACTCCAGGAGGAGCAACTTCTAAAGTCCATACTTTATTGGTGTACATGGATTCCATTTCGGATCTCATAGAATCCAGCCATTTCATCGAGTCACTACTCGTGATAGCCTGCTGAAAACTAGTAGGCTCATCATCATCAATGATGCAATCCTCTCGATCCCCATCTAGAAGAAAACCATAGTATCTTTCAGGAGGATGAGAAAGCCTACTAAATCTACGGAGTGGCGTTGGTTCGTCATGTTCTATTGAAATCTGAGGTTCTACTAAGTCCTCGGTAGCAGTTTGAGGTTCTGGAATTTCTTCTAACTCTACCGCGCTCCCACTAATTTCTTTTGCAAGAAATTCGCTTTCTAAGAAGACAATGTGACGAGCGACAAACACCTTTTGTTCTTCAGTGTGGTAGACCATATACCCCCTTGAATGCTTGGGGTATCCTACAAACTTGCATAAAACCGATCGTGCCTCGAGCTTGTCCGGTTTATGCATTTTAACATATGCCGGACACCCCCATATCTTGATGTACTTAAGATATGGTCTCTTCCCGCTCCACATTTCATATGGAGTGGTAGGCACAGACTTAGTTGGAACTCTATTCAATAAGTATGCTGCTGATTCTAGAGCAAATCCCCAGAAGGAAAGTGGCAACTCAGCACTACTCATCATTGAACGCGCCATATCTAATAGCGTGCGATTCCTCCTTTCTGATACACCATTATGCTGAGGTGTATAAGGCGGAGTAATCTGAGAGAGAATTCCATTCTCTTTTAAGTATTCAAGGAAACTGGTACTTAAGTATTCTCCACCTCGATCAGATCGAAGTGTCTTGATGCTTTTACCAGTTTGTTTCTCTACATCATTTTTATACTCCTTAAACTTCTAAAAAGTCTCGGATTTATGCTTCATAAAGAACACATGTCCATACCTAGAGAAGTCATCAGTAAAAGTGATGAAGTAGGAGTGACCACTTCGTGCATGCGTAGACATCGGACCACATACATCACTGTGTACAAGTCCCAAGAGTTCAGTGGCTCTTTCTCCGTGTCCGGTGAACGGAGATTTGGTCATTTTTCCTTTGATACATGATTGACAAGTTGCATATGATGAATATTCAAATGGATATAAATATCCATCTTTATGTAACTTAGTCAACCTTGTTTCATTTATATGACCAAGTCTACAATGCCGTAGGAAAGCTTGATTCGAATCTGGAGCCTTTCTTTTACGCGTGTTTTGAATATAGAAAATTTGAGGTTGATTAAGTATGTATATGCCTTTTTCCAGTGTGCCATACCCAATCAGTTCTTGATTTAGTTGAATGTTCATAACATTTCTTTCAAGCGCAAAACTATATCCTTCATTCGATAATAAAGATACTGATATAATATTACACAACATACTGGGAATACAAAAACAGCTGTACAACACCAAAATGTGTCCACTAGTCAACCCTAGGTGATATTCCCCTATTGCAATTGCATCTACATGCATTCCATTGCCCATCCGGAGAGTCATATCACCTGTCCCCAGCACTCTACTATTTCTCAGATCCTGCAATGAATTACAGATGTGAGAACCAGAATCGGTATCAAGTACCCATGATGTAGAGTTAACTGAAAGACAATTTTCGATTACAAACACACCTGAAGTTGAAGCAACTACTTGCTTCATGTCCTTGGCTTTGAAGGCCTGACAATACTTCTTCCAGTGCCCTTTCTTGTGACAATAGAAGCACTCGTTCTTTTCTGTCTTCACCCTTCCTGCCTTGTTCGTTGCCTGCACCTTCTTGACCCCACCTTTCAGTTTGGTGGCTTTCATCTTCTTCTTTCCTTTAGTTTTCGCTTTAGATTTAGAAGAAGATGATTGGCCAACATACAGAACGGGGGTCTTCTCCTTTTTCAAGGAGGTCTCTGCTACCCTCAACATATTGAGGAGCTTTGGAAGATCAGCTTCCATTTCGTGCATGTTGAAGTTTAGCACGAACTCAGAGATGGTGTGGGGAAGGGACTGCAAAATCAAGTCGATATACAAATCGTTCTCTAGCACGCATCCCAGGTTTGCGAGTTCCTCAATGAGGCTGATCATTTTGAGGACGTGCTCTGCTACAGGCGATCCTGGAGCTAACCTCATATGGAAGAGTTTCCTTGAGGTTTCGTACCTCGCGATACGTGAGTGCTCTCTGAAGGGTTTACCTAGCACCTCATGAAGGGTATGGAAGCATCACATGTCACAAAGATCAAGTTTTTATGGTGCTAAGTAAACATACAAAGGATCTATCCTAGAAAATTATGGTTTCAAAAACTTTAACCAACATCATATGTTGTAAAGGCTAGGGATTTGAGAGTACAACCTTTGTAGCTCCCTTTTGTGGACTCCTTGGCCACATGAGAGTTGGAAAGCGAATAGCTTGAAGTCCTCTAACATCCACGACGATCCACCCGAAGCTCCTTTGTCCAAGCTAGCAACTTCACTTTAACAAGAAGATGAAATGAAGCTAACACTCTAAACAAGTGGGCTAGACTTGTGTAGAATGGTGTTGTGTTTCTCTTTCTCACTTCAAAATCCTATCTTTTTGAGTATTTTTCTCACTTGAAAAGTCTAGAGAGCAAGAGCTTAAGGTTGAAGAAGATGATGGCCTTTTAAGAAGATGTAACACTTTGAATTTCCGTTTGAATGTCTTTCGTGATAATTAGTGATCGTACGTGTTATTATATATATGTGTTCATAGGATTATTAGTTATTTTTAGTAGTGTTAGCATATTGGGAATTTTCCTTTGTAGTGTACACCATGCACACTTAGACATTTTTGAGACTTAGGGTTTTTGGTAGCATGCTAACCATTTTCTTGTGTTGCATGGTTGTTATTTTTCCCCCACCCTTTTATCCAAAACAAAACCCTTTTTCATAATTCAAAATCCTATTAAACAAATGAGGCATGGGGGTTAGGTAAAGAGCTTGACTTTTGACCCATTTTCATCTCTCCTCTCTCTCTTTTCCCCACTTAAGAATTCCTGTAGGAAACCCCCTCTTCCTCCATCTTTTCTTCTCCTTTTTCATTTCCCTTTGATCCATACACAAAACCCTATACATATCAACTCATTTTCTTCACAAAATCATCGAAAAGTGAGGTTTTTGAGGTGTTCAAAGGCAAATCTGCACACTTAAGGGAGAAGCTGGAACTTTTGGTGTTTTACAAGGTTCTTAGAAGGTATTAACTCATATTAGCACTCCTTTTCCTTACACTTGTAGTATTGTTTAGCAAAAATCTCATTTTTGTGCATTTTTGGTGATACTAAAGGATATTTGTGATTCACATGTTAGGTTAGGGTTTTATTAGTTGTGTTAGCTCTATTATGTGTTATTAGAGCTATCTTAGGCCAGGTTTTGTTTCACTTTGCACCAAAATACCCTAAAGTTCCATTTTTGTACAAAGTGTGGATTTTAACTAGAAATAAGGCCCTATAGGATCTGCTGCTACCCGAGATATTTCAGAGTAAAACTAGATGTTACTGTAGCATGTATAGGGGGTATAGAGTGCACACACCAAACCTGGGAGCCCAATTCCCAAGTGGGGCCGCCGAAATAATCATTCTGGCCGCAAATTGCGGCCAGATGGGGGAGTTTTGGGTTGGGGTTTGGGGTGTTGGTATCTGCTGCTATGTGGGTTGTTTTGGTATATATAGTTTTACAATATCTTTCCTGTATCAAAATGTGGAGGTGATTGCCTATTTTCCCGTATTTTCAATCTTTCGCGACACGCGTGATACGTGTGTGTGGGTTTGGGGTTTCTGCGTATCATGACGCGTCGGAGTGGTTTCAGGCGCGTAACCACACGTTTTAGCGTATCGCGCACACGCGCGCTTGGTTCGCGACACGAGTTACTAGTTCGGCTTTAATGTCGCGTTTGTGTGACTTCAAGCTTACGTGTGATATATTGTGTAATTCTAGGTTCGCAGGCGAGTACGGCGGACGCCGCGCAGAAAGGGAAACAAGTTGTTGGCTATACCTAGCGAGGGACTACTGTGAGTAGATTTCACATCTACGGGGATATCGCCCGCATGGCGTTCTACGTCAGGGCTGATATGAACTTATAGTTTCTTTTGTATACATTGACTGTTCATGTCTACTATTTAGTGCATACTGCATTCCCTGCTATGTGGATATAAATTAGAATTGATAGAACACCGCACCATTACTAACGGTCCATGTTGCACGAGCACTATCCTGCATGTTACACACACACCGTTAGTAATTGCCATGACACGCACACTGTAAGAATTATATATCACATCGGGTCATTATATTGTAGCTTATTTATATATGTCTTGACATGATATTCATACCTGATGCATATATCATATCGGATCATTTTATTGTAGCTTATCTATATGTGACTTGACATGATATTCATACCTGATGCATATATCATATCGGATCATTATATTGTAGCTTATCTATATGTGTCTTGACATGATATTCATACCTGATGCATATATCACATCGGATCATTATATTGTGGCTTATCTATATGTGACTTGACATGATATTCATACCTGATGCATATATCACATCGGATCATTATATTGTGGCTTATCTATATGTGACTTGACATGATATTCATACCTGATGCATATATCACACCGGATCATTATATTGTGGCTTATCTATATGTGACTTGACATGATATTCATACCTGATGCATATATCACATCGGATCATTATATTGTAGCTTATCTATATGTGACTTGACATGATATTTACATTTGACGCTCATATCATATCGGATCATTGACTTGCATTTTGGGTTGGATTACATGTAATTTCTGGATTTGGGAACCGTAGCTATTTCAAATATGTAATCATTTAAAAACCCGGTTCCCTTGATATGATATTTCGGTGCGTCCACCATGTGTTTTCTCGGTGCTAGAGTGATATATGCGAACCCGAATCGAGGAGTTGGTTGAGGCCGATTACGGGTACATGGTGGACCCGGTATGGTACCCCGGGGCGAGAACGGTTTCGCTGTGCAGTAGACGGTGAGCCTGGCAGAGGGACTACTACCTACCGGTGATTGGTTGGACCTGACAGTTATCCGGAGGGTACTGATCAGAGTCGATAGATGGATGCGGGGTGATCCGTACTGCCGGGGCCGAGGGCCGATACCACAGACGGAGCCCGTGGGCTGACCCGGACTGACGGGGCCCGATGGATGAGGATTTGTGTGTCGATGCTGGACATGAGTATTTATGATATTTGGGTGCCGATGTTGGGCACTCGGGATTCTCAGAGATGTACAGGATTTGAGGGCCGATGAGAGTGCCGGTGCCTGAGCTATTTGGGGGATCTGGGTGCATTGATGGACACCGATTATATATTCCACGTTGACATTCCGTGTAGATATTATATTGCCCCTGCTCAGCATTTACTATTGTACCTCATCCTGTAGTTACATTACCTGATAGAGCACTTGCATGATTATTGCATATACTGCTTATCACACATTGATATCATCTGTTGGCATATGATAGAGTAGCGCAGTACGTGCATGCTCGCGATTACCTTTATATGTTATCTCTATTCACGAGTTGGCAACTCACCCCCATTGTGCCACAGTGTTTGCAGGTTGCCCTTCGGAGTAGTCGCGGCAGGCTGCGGTTGCATCTTTTGACACAGATACCCCCATAGTTCGTGTACTAGCTCTTTTGCTGATAGGTGGGTTTTGTGCGGTATCTGTTTATCTTTCAGTTATGTACATTGTTGTATCTAGTATTCTCCATCTTCCATGTATGTATTTGACTTAGAGACAGTGTGAGGACGATGATGTATTATATTTGTATTCTGGTGTCGAGCTCGTTGTGAGCCGACTGTACTTGCAGTTTATCCTATCTGTGATGTTCCCACTTATGGATCTTGATCTTCACTACGGCGTCGTATATTACTATCTTGGTGATTGTTTACTTAGATTTCTTATCATGTTAGTAGGTGCTTTCATTTAAAACTTATAACACTCTTTACTTTCACTGGTTTGATTTCTGGGTTTTCGGTTCACTTAGTCGCGTTACGCCTGTAGACGTTACGTGGTTAAGTGCCGGTCACGGGCCAAACTTTGGGTCGTGACAAAGTTGGTATCAGAGCGTAGGTTTTACCTTTCGGAGTGTAGGATGACCCTGGTATGATGGAGTAGGTAGCTGCAGCAGGGTAGCGTAGCGTGTGTATGTTCCGCGGCATACTCATGACACGGTACTCCGCCTACGCGACCTTAGGACTTGTTGATGTAAATTCATTCTTGAGTATATACATTCTTGCGATTCGATTTCCGTATCCTTATCGAATCCTATTGTTTCTTTCAGCCAATATGCCGCCAAATACTACGAGGGCGCAGAGAGCGGCCGCGGGGGCTGAGATTCGAGTTGACTCGTCCGAGACGAGGACTGATCCGGGTAGTACACCGGTTGTGCCCGAGCAGGCTGTTCCTGCCGTGACAGATCAGATTGCTATGTTAGGGGCTGGTGTGCAGGAGATACGCCAGACGATGGGATCCAGTATGCAGGAGATGCGCCAGATGATGGGATCTCTAGTTGAGACACTTCGAGCGCAGCGACCAGAGGTATTTCCACCCATTGCAGAGACCGCGGTGGTACCCACAGTTCAGGCAGTTGCACCTGCGACAACAGAGGTTATTACGGTATCGCTGTCAGAGTTTATGAGGCTGAAGCCTCCGGTCTTCACAGGCACCAATGTGGCCGAGGATCCACAGTCTTTCATTGATAGGATGGTGCGGATATGTCGTTCACTTAGATGCGCAGATGCGAGATGGGTCGAGTTCGCGAGCTTTCGCCTGGAAGGTCTTGCGCAGAAATGGTGCGAGTCAGTCGAGAAGGGTAGAGCAGCAGGTCTTCCTCCTATGACCTGGACAGAGTTCGTGGCGCTATTCCTTGCCCGCTTTCTTCCCCTGAGTGTTAGGGATGCTAGAGCACGCAGGTTCGAGTCCTTACGCCAGACGCCAGAGATGTCAGTGGCAGAGTACGATGTGCTATTCATCGAGCTATCCGTTTATGCTCCGTATCTAGTGGCTACTAAGGAGTTGCGAGTCAAGAGATTTGTCCGATGCTTGCTTACACCACTATTCCTTGCTATCAGCGCGCAACATTACGAGATATACGCAGCAGCAGTAGATGCAGCATTATTAGTTGAGGAGCGCCTTGCTGAGACTTCGGCAGTTCCAGGGCCGAAGAGAGTTCGTGCAGATACGTCAGTGCAGAGACGGCCTTTCCGGCGCCGTGACAGGCACCTTGCAGGTGGCAGAGATTCGAGACAAGACCGATTGTTTAGCTCCTATTCCCAGGAGGGTCAGCGACCGTCATCGGGATGTTACCGTTGCGGGAGTTCTTATCATCGTGTGCGAGATTGTCCTGAGGTACCCCGGAGTGGGGCGGCAGCACCACATGTTACATTACCACCTTCACCACCCCAGACGGCATTGTCGATAGTACCTACTGTTACTCCACGTCAGACGCATGCACAGAGAGGTCATGGTCGCGGAGGATTTGTTCATAGAGGACGAGGTGGCCGAGGTATAGGGCAGCCAGCGGCCGGCAGGGGACAGTTAGTTGCAGGTGGAGGACAGGCGCGAGTTTTTGCTTTGACGCATCAGGACGCGCAGGCGTCCAATGCGGTGGTCTCAGGTATCCTTTCTGTATGTTCGGTTGATGCATACGTGTTATTCGATCCCGGATCCACACACTCGTACGTATCCACACACTTTTTGCCGAGTTTGGGTAGAGAGTCCGGTTTGCTTGACCAGCCGCTTGTTGTGACTACTCTTGTGGGAGAGTCGTTTGTTGCTAGGCGCGTGTTCCGATCCTGTACCATCCGTATTGGCACGAGAGAGTTGCCGGTCGATTTGATCCTTCTTGAGATGTTGGACTTCGACGTTCTTTTGGGCATGGATTGGTTAGCCACGTGCTATGCTTCTGTTGACTGCCGCGAGAAGACAGTTCGATTTTGTTTTCCCGGCGAGTCGGTTGTTGTTGTGTTGGGGGACCGTGGTGCCACCCCTCACAGTGTGATTTCTTCTTTTCGCGCTGGACAGCTTTTGAGGAAGGGATGTCAGGGATTTCTCGCCTATGTTTGCGATACTAGAGCTACAGAGGTTCCGGTGGATCAGGTTCCGGTTGTTAGCGAGTTCCCTGATGTGTTCCCTGACGAGCTTCCTGGGCTACCGCTCGAGCGTGATATTTCTTTCTGTATTGACTTGGTTCCTGGCACGAGGCTTATTTCTGTACCGCCTTATCGGATGGCCCCGGCAGAACTTAGAGAATTGAAGGGCCAGTTGCAGGACTTGCTGGATAAGGGACTTATTCTACCCAGTGTTTCTCCTTGGGGTGCTCCAGTCCTGTTTGTCAAGAAGAAGGACGGCAGTATGCGTTTGTGTATCGACTACCGCCAGCTGAACAGGGTGACAGTGCGGAACAGATATCCTTTGCCACGTGATTGATAGGATACGTGCGTGTTCAAGTTCTAGTTTAAATACCGCAATCAAGACGGTTTCGCTTGTAGCTAGCCGGTTGAGTACGGGTCGTCCGCAGGGAGATGGGAGTCTTTTTCAATGTGTTTTAACGAGTTAAGTCCTGTTTTCAGATTTTGTTGTGGTTATCTAAGTGTAAGTTGATATTTAAAGAGAGCTTGTTAGGGTTAGGATTAGGTTAGTTTGAGTTAGGAGTCTCCACATCTTTCGTTGCCCCACTTAATATCGGTGTTACGGTAATCGGCAACAACGGGGATTAGCACGACTAGGAAGGAACTTGCGAGTATAAGCTAGGCTTTCCAACGCATAGTTCTTCCTTTTGGTGCTTGTCCGTCCGTTCTTGGAACTTATCCATAACCTCCGGTTAATTCAACTACAACCGGTCTCACTACGGAATCACCGCTATCATGTAGGATACGGTGCCGTAAGGAGCGGATTGTGGTTCAATTAACGGGAGTCGATTTAAGTTGTTGGGCAAGGAAAGAGTGAGAGAGATTTCCTTCTCTCAAACTTCCCTTATCCTACCCTAACAAGTATAAAACTACTCACACTTCATGATAAGGAAAAACAAAACAAAACAAAGAGGAAGATAGAAAGAAGGAGATTAGAAGAATACGACTAACTATTTGCGACCTCACCTAGGCGAGGATCAAGCGTAAGTATCATTGTCATATGAAGGATAAAGAAAAAGAGAGAAGAAAGAAATAGCAAGAAAATAACAACAACTACTTAGCAATTTAAAGTTACAACAATTATAACAAAAGTAAAGAGACAAGCATGATAATAAATGGTTCTTCTTTATTCATCACTCTTCACTCAAAAGCTCACTACAAGTTTAATGGAGAAGAGGTGAGAAGAGGAAGAAGAAACACACTAGAACTAGGCAAAAAGAAATACAAGAATTGGACCCCTTCCTTCTCAAACTTCTGGGCTATTTATAGGCTGGAGAGTGAAACTCTAGGGCAACCAACAGAACCCAGATGAAAAGACCAAAGTGCCCCCAGAAACTCTGCATATTTGGCGCCAATATGGCCGCGGAAACGCGGCCAATACCCCCCTTTGGCCGCGCTTCCGCGGCCGTTTTGATGACTTGTGCTTGGGGATTTTTGGTGGTGACCTGATCTGCAGTGTACTTCATTCTGGTATATGTATTTTCTCATAATTGCTTCACGAATTTTCCAGAATTTCTGTTGAGGGAAAGGTGGACTTTTTGTCAAGATTTTGTCATGATTGCCTCGAGCTCCGCGTAGATCTCTTGGATTTTGTGCTACCATTGAGCCTTGTGCATGAAGGTGACATTGATTTGACATTTTGTCTTCCTAAACTGGTATCTGGCAACATACGGATGATGAGCGGAGACCGTGTTTTCTCAGTGGTTGGCAGGAACCCGGATTTTGTTGTGTTTTCCATGAATTTCACCGTTTTAGAACCGAGAACCTGTATCCTGCAATTGACTAGCAAACACGGCTCAAGAGTATCTACCGATATGCAATGTGACAAAAATTGGGCGGTATGAAAATGCAAAAATCTGATATGAACAAATACCCCCAAACTTATCATTTGCTCGTCCCGAGCAAAGTCCATTTATTCACAAAAAATTTCCTAACCTCACTTTCGCAGGGAACGCGATTGCACTGAGCATGTGCAACAAGCCGTTTAACCTCTAGGTGTCCCTAGTAGGAGGAGTGTTGTCTCCTGAGGGTTTTCAGCGGATACTACCCACAAAATCCGGTCAAGTTGGTTTTGTAAAATAACTAAGATTCAAACCCTAAAGTTTTGTTTTAGAAAATAACAATTCTTTAATCCTAAGTCTAGACCATCGAACCTTTATTTTTCACACCTCGCATCTTATTTAACTACAGATATGTCTTTACGTGCGGTGCAAATAGTGTCGTTAAGTTCCAGAAGGATCGATTAAAGTCATCATGTCGCACAATAAAGCCCAGATAACAATTTTAAAAGGATCACATAAGTTTTATAACGAGTTAAGCATTTTTCAAGTTTCGTTTTCCAGTAAGGTTTCAACTTCAGAATTTCTATCTTCCTTAACAGGAAACTAAGTCGTATTTTTCACTCCACCTTTTTGTTGTTTTCATTTCATACGCACCTCTGTGAACGTGCAATAGTCTTTATCAAAGAGTAAAACCTTCGTATCTCCGTTAAATTTTTTTTTAAAAGCCTGTCTTTTATCAAGATTATTCTCACACAAAGAACCGTTAGGAATTTTAACTCGGAGAGAACACTTGCTTGACTTTGTTTTAACCTGGACTTTCTAGGCTTCTTAGCGAGCTTTGGGCCAATGCACCCAAACCAGTTGGTTTTTAGGGCATTAGGTGTAGAAACACCCCAGCGGACTTAATTACTCAAGTTACCTAGGTCCAAAAACAAAAGACAGATTGGCGTGAAAATCAGATGATTTAATACGAACGGAGATATAACCGGCAGTTCAAATATTTTTTTGGATAAAAGACGTGTCTAGTGGGTTTGGTGTGTAATCATTCTAATCAAGTTTTAGATGGGTTATTTTTCAGACTTAGCTCCAATTACGGCATCAATAACATTCCTTCATATTCGCTTTACTTCATAAACCATTCTTGACATTACTTATTTCAGAACAAACATATTTGATCCTCAGAAAATCATTTATCTGTTTAAAAGTTTAAACATGAAAGACTTGTCATCTAATTCCCAAAATCTTACGACGCGTGTAGTGTGATGTAAAGACGTATATCAGCTATAGTTAACTTCAAAGGAGAGTTATCTTTCATGTTTTCAAAATCCAAACATAAGATCTAGTTATTCCTATTTTTTCAAACAAAAACCGTCGAATGTTGAATCAGAGTTCTTCCACAAGCTAACTTGACAAAAAAGTTTTTTATATTTTTTTAGAAAATTTTCAGATTTTTATGGATTTTATGGATTTTAATATGCAGATGCAAAATATACATATGAATGCGAAGGTAAGAAATGCGTACCGAGCGTACCCCCAAACTTAAACTGGACAGTGTCCTCACTGTCATTGCATGAAGAGAGCAGTTGGAAGGTTCAAAATTGTCGGTTAGTGATACACAAATTTTTATTTGTTTTTTTTTGTTTTTAAAGAAAAGAAAAAGAATATACACAAATATAAACAAAATGGTTTGTACATACCCCCAAACTTATTTGGAACAGTGTCCGCTGTTCTTGGCTGGATAACCGAAGTTTGGAGGTAGGCAGAGGAAGATCATGCAGGGTAAACCGGCTCCTGTAAAAACAGGAGCTCCTCTGTTGGTTCGGCGCTAAGGTACGGTTTGCATCGGTGTCCATTTACCTTGAAGAGTGAACCGTCCTTTGGATTTTCCAAATCCACAGTGCCCTGCGAATACACATTCCGCACAAAATACGGCCCTTTCCAGCGAGATCTGAGCTTTCCAGGATGGAAATGAAGTCGGGTGTCGTAAAGCAGTACCTGCTGACCAGGTACGAAGGTTTTGCGCAAAAGGTGTTTATCGTGAAACACCTTCGTTCGATTCTTAACGACAACCGCGTTGTCGTAAGCCTCATCCCTAAGCTCGTTCAGTTCGTTCAGCTGCAGCTTCCGATGGCTGCCCGCGTCCTCCAGAGACAGATTCAGCTCCTTTATCGCCCAAAACGCGCGATGCTCGATTTCGACAGGAAGGTGGCAGGCCTTTCCGTACACAAGCCGATAGGGAGACATGCCAAGGTCGGTCTTATAAGCGGTTCTAAATGCCCAAAGGGCATCAGTGAGTTTCAAAGACCAATCCTTACGGTTCTTGGAAACCGTCTTCTCCAGTATCTGCTTGATTTGCCGATTTGAAACTTCGGCCTGCCCGCAGGTTTGGGGGTGGTAGGGCGTAGAGAGCTTATGATTAATGGAGTATTTCCGCATCAAGGCTTTGAAAGTTTTATTGCAGAAATGACTTCCATTGTCGCTAATGATCGCTCGGGGGTGGCCAAACTGGGAGAAAATGTTTTCTTTAAGGAACCTAACGACAACCTTGTTGTCGTTAGTCCGGCTGGCCACAGCCTCGACCCATTTAGAGACGTAATCAACAGCTAGAAGAATGTACAAGTTCCCAAAAGAGCTGGGAAACGGCCCCATGAATTCTATCCCCCAAACATCGAAAATCTCCACAACCAAGATTGGTTGGAGCGACATTTCGTTTCTCCGGGATATCCGGCCCATGTGTTGGCACCGGGAGCAAGTCTTGCAATAGTCGTGAGCGTCTTTGAAAAGTTGTGGCCAGTAGAAACCACATTGCAAGATCTTCTTAGCTGTCTTTCTGGGCCCAAAATGGCCGCCACACGCTTGATCGTGGCAAAATGACAGCACACTCTTGAATTCCTCATCGGGGACACACCGACGAATAATCTGGTCGGGACAGTACTTGAACAAGTAGGGCTCGTCCCAGTAAAAGTGTTTTACTTGGGATAAGAAGCGAAGTCTGTCCTGACTAGACCATTCGGTCGGTAGTAATCCCGTGGCCAAATATTTCACAATATCTGCGAACCAGGGTTCGCAAGATACTGTCAAGAGCTGTTCATCCGGAAAAACGTCGTTTATCGAAATTGGAAGCGAAGGCGAAGAAGGAAGTCGTGAGAGATGGTCGGCAACCACGTTTTCACATCCTCGTTTGTCCTTAATGACAAGGTCAAACTCTTGAAGCAAGAGGATCCAACGGATTAACCGAGACTTGGCATCTTTCTTCGCAAAAAGATGGCGCAGAGCTGAATGGTCCGTGTAGACAATGACTGGAGAGCCGATGAGGTAGGGCCTGAACTTTTCTAAAGCAAATACAACAGCTAAGAATTCCTTCTCAGTTGTTGTATAGTTAAGTTGGGCGTCGTTCAGGGTTCGGCTCGCGTAATAGATTACGTGCGGCATCTTGTTGATGTGCTGTCCAAGGACAGCACCGATGGCAAAGTCGGATGCATCGCACATAATTTCGAATGGGTGCGTCCAGTCAGGGGAAGAAAGAACGGGAGCAGAAGTGAGAGAGCGTTTTAGTGACTCGAATGCAGTCACACAGCTCGAGTCGAAGTCGAAAGGTGTATCCTTGGCCAGCAAAAGCGTCAAGGGCCTAGCAATCTTGCTAAAGTCCTTGATAAACCGTCTATAGAAACCGGCATGGCCAAGGAAGGCTCGGATATCTCTAACGCATCGGGGAGGAGGCAGATTGGAAATGACCTCAATCTTAGCTCTGTCAACCTCTATGCCATTTTCCGAGATGATATGTCCTAAGACAATACCTTCGCGCACCATGAAGTGGCATTTCTCCCAGTTCAAAGTGAGATTCTTGTCCTTACATTGGGTAAGGACAGCGTCAAGATGCAGCAAACACTCGTCAAAGGAGTCGCCGAAGATGGAGAAGTCATCCATGAAAATCTCCAGAAATTTCTCCACCATGTCTGAGAAAATTCCCATCATACACCGCTGGAAGGTAGCGGGCGCATTGCATAACCCAAAGGGCATGCGTCGATATGCAAATGTGCCGAAAGGACAAGTGAAAGTGGTCTTGTCCTGGTCTTTTTCGGCGATGGGAATTTGATTATAGCCAGAGTAGCCATCAAGAAAACAATAGTACTCATGTCCGGCCAATCGTTCCAGCATCTGGTCAATGAAAGGTAGCGGAAAGTGGTCTTTCCGCGTTGCGGCGTTGAGTTTTCTGTAATCAATGCAAACTCGCCACCCAGTTTGGGTGCGAGTAGGGATTAACTCATTCGCCTCGTTGGTTATGACCGTGATGCCCGACTTTTTGGGGACAACGTGAATGGGGCTAACCCACTGGCTATCAAAGATAGTGTAAATGATACCACTATCTAGACATTTGACGATCTCCTTCTTCACAGCCTCCTTCATGACTGGATTAAGACGTCTTTGTGGATCCCGGGCTGGTTTGGCATCATCCATCAGATGAATGTGATGCTCAACGATCAGGGGACTAATCCCCTTGATGTCCGCCATGGACCAGCCAAAAGCTTGCCTGTTGCTGTGCAAGACCGCGAGAAGGGCTTTCTCTTGCTCGGGAGCTAGAGAAGCCGAAATGATGACAGGGAGGGTCTCGTTCTCACCTAAGTAAGCATACTTAAGGTGAGACGGCAACGGCTTGAGTTCGAGCGTTGGAGGTGAAATGATGGAAGGCAAGACTGGTGCAAAGGTCTCGAACTCAAAGGACTCCAGCAAAGGTTCAAAACGAGTGTAGGCAACCGAGTCGGATGGTTCAGGTAACTCATCCGGAAATTCGAAAGATTCGAACTCGGGTTGTGCGCGGCTAAGATCGTTCGAGAACGTAAAACACTCGTAGTCGTTATCGGGCGCAGAAACAGCAGCAGGGTCGAAGAGAAACGCACTAGTGGCGTCAAGATTATCGTGATCAAACAGAAACTCCTCGAATTCACACTCTTCTGGTGTGATCTCCTGGATCGAGCAGACGTCCAGTATATGAGCATTAGGTTCGGCGGGCTGATTCCCTAACCTAAAAATGTTGAGTTCAATCGTCATGTTTCCAAAAGAGAGGTTCATCGAACCGTTGCGACAATTGATCACAGCATTTGAGGTTGCAAGAAATGGGCGACCGAGTATCACCGGAATTTGATTCCGGGGGTAAGCTACAGGCTGTGTATCTAATACAATAAAGTCAACGGGGAATATGAAGTCCCCGACTCTTATCAACACATCCTCTAGCTCACCCCTAGGGTGGGTGATCGATCGGTCGGCCATTTGGAGAGTGCAGTGTGTGGGTTTCAACTCTCCGACGCCTAATTGCTCGTATACTGAATACGGAAGCAAGTTAACACTGGCACCAAGATCTAATAGTGCGCGGTTGATGTTCTTATCCCCAATGGTAATTGAAATCGTAGGACAGCCAGGGTCCTTCCATTTTTGTGGTAAAGATTGGGTAAGGGCATCACTCACAGCACTAGCCAAGAAAACTTTCTTGGGTACCTGAGACTTCCTCTTTTTCGTGCACAAATCCTTTAAGATTTTCGCGTAAGACGGGACTTGTTGGACAGCATCTAAAAGAGGAATGTTAATGTTAACTTGCTTGAATAACTCCAAAATCTTCTCCATTTATGGAATTTGTTTGTTAGACCTCAACCGGTTTGGAAATGGAACATTTTGAAAATTGGTTGAGTCTAATGCTGGAGGAGGAGATTTTGGAGTTGGAACGGATCCCAGAATAGGTGTTTTCGTGGAGTGAGAAGTGGGTCCGTTCAGAGCAGAAGAAGAGGAAGGAGAGCCTGTTGAAGAACGGAGAATAGGCTCGGAAGACGAAGAAGAAGAAGAAGAAGAAGAAGAAGTAGCGGCCGGGGTGTCATCGATGATTCGCTTGCCAATGTTGTTTTGCAGCATCCTTCCCGATCTCAGCGTAGTCACGGCACTCACATTATGGTTTTGTTGTTCAAGAGCAACATGTGCATTATATGGGTGACCGGGATTTGGCAGTGGCTGGGACGGAAGCTTCCCCTTCTCTCGCTCGCTCAAGGCCGCGTTCAGCTGTGCAATCTGGGCCTCGATGGTTTTGATGCTCTGCCTGTGTGCGGCGGTGTGTTGCACTAAAGATTGGATCGAAGACTGGATGTTGGCGGTGGATTGAGTCGATTGTTTAACAAACGCCTCCAGACTTCGCTCGAGCAAGGAAACCTTATCAGTGTTTGATGGAACAAAGTTGTTATTTGGTGGAAAAGAATTGTTTGGTGCAAAATTGTTCGTCTGGTTTTGGTAAGGTTGGGGTCGGAAGGGCTGCTGATACTGAGTTTGTTGTTGCGGTGGAGGGGCCCTTTGGAAATTGTTGCCCTGGAATTGATTCTGATTCTGATTCCAGGCGAAATTGGGGTGGTTCCTCCAACCGGGATTGTAGGTGGAAGAGTATGGATCATTCCTTGGTCTTTGCTGGAAGGCAGCATTAACCTGATCCTGTCCTTGCGAGGGTGGATTGTAAGGACACTCTTCGGTCAAGTGGGAAGGATCAGAACAACAAGCGCAGATGGTACGAAGGGGGAGAACAGGGGCAGGAGCAGGAGCAGAAAATTTGCTCTCTATCGCTTCAAGCTTTCGTGTTATTGCAGCCATTTCAGCTTTCATCGCAATAGAGACATCAAGTTGGTGGATTCCTACCCTAGACTGACCGGTAGAAGTGGAGGTAGAAGAAGAAGAAGTCGGTCTGGTGCTCTCCCACTGTAGCGTTTGCTCCGCAAGATCGTCAAAGAACTGCCACGCTTCCTCGTCAGATTTCGATAGGAAGTGGCCCTGACAGATGGTTTCCAGCAACTGCTTCGTTGCTGGGTTCAGTCCCTCGTATAAGGTTTGGCAGAGTTGCCATTTCTCTATACCGTGGTGAGGACATTGAACAAGAAGGTCTTTGTACCGATCAAAGCACTTCCAGAAGGGTTCAGAAGGAAGCTAGGAGAATTGGTTGATTTCATTTCGAATTCTTGCGGTCTTATGATTTGGATAGAATTTTTTCAGAAACGCTTTAACAAACTCGTCCCAGCTGGTGATTGAGTGGGAAGCGGTGCTATACAGTCATTTTTCTGCGAGATCGCATAAAGTGAACGGAATGACCCGTAGACGTATAGCATCGTCCGACAGCTGGGTGGTTTTCATCATGGCACAGACATTTTGAAATTTGTTGATGAAGATATAGGCATCTTCAGATTCAAGACCATGAAAACGTGGAAGCATGTTGATGAAATGGGGCTTAATTTCAAAGTTGTCCCCATTGGCCGGAGGAAGAGAAAGGCAGGTGGGAAGTGCAGAACGGGTGGGGTAGAAACGATCCTGGAGCGCGATTCGCTGCGGCGCTACAACAGGCGGAGGTGGTGGAAGATTGGTCTCCATAGGTGGTGGAGCCAATCCAGCTGTGGTCAAAGAGATGTTCGGATTAAATCCTGACATCACAGAAGAAGAGGTTGGTGAAGGTGAAGGTGAAGGTGAAGGTGAAGGTGAAGGTGAAGATGTATGAACAGAATTCCGGTCAACGTCGGAGTTGGCCGGCAAAGGAAGGGGTGAAAGAGGAGTGGACGGAGTATCGACTTCGGAGTCGATCGCGTAGTCGGTCGCGACTAACGTAACGCGGACTAGACGGGCGCTAGTGTCCCGAGTCCAAGCGGACATACACTAAACGAGTTTAGTATAGTCAAAGCGGAGAAGGTGCGGGTAAGAAAACGTCAATGGAGAAAGGCGATGGGTGGTGGGTGAAAATGGATTTGGCGACAAAAGGGCAAATTTTTATAAAAGATTTTGATTTTTTTTTTTTTAGAAAGAGATTTACAGAAATATGTACGGAAATACGGCTTAAGAAATCACAAACAAGATATGCACAATCACACCTAGATCTACGGTCGCCTAGGTCTACTAGACCTGCTCCTGAACTTGATTTTCGAAGTTAAACAGTGTCGAGAAACAGGCTTAAAAATACACCGATCACAGGGCCAGGTAAGTGCAGAGATAAGGGGAGGTTGTCCAACGCTTTCGCGAAGTTCCTTAATTAAATAACCCTTTCTCTTTCGGCGGTTGCGCCTTTAACACTTTCCTAGACACCCCGTAAACAATGTACGGTTAAGCGAGGTTCTAAACACGGTCTATCTTCTCCTAATGAGCGCGAAGTCCTTAGGGCTGAAGTCTAGTATTTTTTAATTTACAATGGACAATTCATATGCTTTAGTGATTTTTGGGGTCCTGGGAAGGGTGATGAAATCCCCACCCAATCTGGATTGGTTTCAAGCCCCTTAAGTCCGTATTAAAGAATGCAAAACAGTAACAAATCAACTGCAAACAATTTTTATTTTGCGGCGCAAAGAATCCTGCACAAGAACAGTTTATTGGAAGGGGGAGAAGAATTTGCGCAAAGAAGGCTGCAGAAAACACAGTTCAGTGGAGTCCAGAGGAGAGGAGAGAGAAAGAGAGACTTACAGAGAGAAGATGGGACCCTGAGACCACCAAGTGGCCGCGGTTCCGCGGCCTATGTCCTCTATTGCCGCGGATCCGCGGCAGGAAGGGTGAGTTGGGGCTTCATTTTTTCTGTGGGTGCTGGTGTGGGTCTTCTCTGCTTGTATAGATCTTCTAAATTTTTACTTGCTCACTGTACCAGCTCCAGATCTTGACAGTAGACCGTATGGTTCGTTTTGTCCGTCGCGGTGTAGCCGCGAAATGTGGGTCTATCTTCCCACGTCTTTGGCACTGTACTTGAACTCCGTATTTTCAACGTCCTTGGCGTCGATCTTGAACTTCGTATTTTCCTGCACACTTGCACAAAAACTAATCAAGAATAACAAGATGGTTTCTTTTACAAAGTATTTTTTTTTCTTCGTTTTTTTCCTTTTTTATACTTACAAATTAACCCTAAATTACACAAAGAAATAAACTACCGTCTCCCCGGCAACGGCGCCATTTGATTGATAGGATACGTGCGTGTTCAAGTTCTAGTTTAAATACCGCAATCAAGACGGTTTCGCTTGTAGCTAGCCGGTTGAGTACGGGTCGTCCGCAGGGAGATGGGAGTCCTTTTCAATGTGTTTTAACGAGTTAAGTCCTGTTTTCAGATTTTGTTGTGGTTATCTAAGTGTAAGTTGATATTTAAAGAGAGCTTGGTAGGGTTAGGATTAGGTTAGTTTGAGTTAGGAGTCTCCACATCTTTCGTTGCCCCACTTAATATCGGTGTTACGGTAATCGGCAACAACGGGGATTAGCACGACTAGGAAGGAACTTGCGAGTATAAGCTAGGCTTTCCAACGCATAGTTCTTCCTTTTGGTGCTTGTCCGTCCGTTCTTTGCTCTTATCCATAACCTCCGGTTAATTCAACCACAACCGGTCTCACTACGGAATCACCGCTATCATGTAGGATAGGGTGCCGTAAGGAGCGGATTGTGGTTCAATTAACGGGAGTCGATTTAAGTTGTTGGGCAAGGAAAGAGTGAGAGAGATTTACTTCTCTCAAACTTCCCTTATCCTACCCTAACAAGTATAAAACTACTCACACTTCATGATAAGAAAAAACAAAACAAAACAAAGAGGAAGATAGAAAGAAGGAGATTAGAAGAATACGACTAACTATTTGCGACCTCACCTTGGCGAGGATCAAGCGTAAGTATCATTGTCATATGAAGGATAAAGAAAAAGAGAGAAGAAAGAAATAGCAAGAAAATAACAACAACTACTTAGCAATTTAAAGTTACAACAATTATAACAAAAGTAAAGAGACAAGCATGATAATAAATGGTTCTTCTTTATTCATCACTCTTCACTCAAAAGCTCACTACAAGTTTAATGGAGAAGAGGTAAGAAGAGGAAGAAGAAACACACTAGAACTAGGCAAAAAGAAATACAAGAATTGGACCCCTTCCTTCTCAAACTTCTGGGCTATTTATAGGCTGGAGAGTGAAACTCTAGGGCAACCAACAGAACCCAGATGAAAAGACCAAAGTGCCCCCAGAAACTCTGCATATTTGGCGCCAATATGGCCGCGGAAACGCGGCCAATACCCCCCTTTGGCCGCGCTTCCGCGGCCGTTTTGATGACTTGTGCTTGGGGATTTTTGGTGGTGACCTGATCTGCAGTGTACTTCATTCTGGTATATGTATTTTCTCATAATTGCTTCACGAATTTTCCAGAATTTCTGTTGAGGGAAAGGTGGACTTTTTGTCAAGATTTTGTCATGATTGCCTCGAGCTCCGCGTAGATCTCTTGGATTTTGTGCTACCATTGAGCCTTGTGCATGAAGGTGACATTGATTTGACATTTTGTCTTCCTAAACTGGTATCTGGCAACATACGGATGACGAGCGGAGACCGTGTTTTCTCAGTGGTTGGCAGGAACCCGGATTTTGTTGTGTTTTCTATGAATTTCACCGTTTTAGAACCGAGAACCTGTATCCTGCAATTGACTAGCAAACACGGCTCAAGAGTATCTACCGATATGCAATGTGACAAAAATTGGGCGGTATGAAAATGCAAAAATCTGATATGAACACCACGCATCGACGATTTGTTCGACCAGCTTCAAGGGGTAGGATACTTTTCGAGGATCGATTTGCGATCGGGCTACCATCAGCTGCGGGTTCGACAGGAGGACATTCCTAGGACGGCCTTCCGCACACGTTACGGCCATTATGAGTTTTTGGTGATGTCGTTCGGACTCACCAACGCGACAGCAGCATTTATGGATTTGATGAACCGTATTTTCCGGCTGTATCTTGATCTGTTCATCATAGTGTTCATTGACGATATCTTAGTGTATTCTCGGAGTAGAGAGGAGCACGAGCAGCACCTGCGGATTACACTAAAGACCTTGAGGGAGCATCAGCTTTTCGCCAAATTCTCCAAGTGAGCCTTCTGGCTAGACAGCGTAGACTTCTTGGGGCACGTGATTACACGAGATGGTATATGTGTCGACCCGAGGAAGATCGAGGCAGTTCGGAGTTGGCCTAGACCCACGTCAGTGACGGAGCTTCGCAGCTTTCTAGGGCTGGCAGGCTATTACAGGCGATTTGTGCAAGACTTCTCTCGCATTGCTACACCTTTGACCGGGTTGACCCGAAAGGGAGTTCGCTTCGATTGGACGGAGAAGTGTGAGCACAGTTTCCAGCTGCTACGGGCTCTACTGACTACAACACCAGTGCTATCATTGCCTTCAGGATCAGGCGGATTAGTGGTCTACTATGATGCTTCACGAGTGGGACTAGGGTACGTTTTGATGCAGCATGACAGGGTGATCGCGTATGCTTCGCGGCAATTAAAGAAACATGAACAGAATTACCCCACTCATGATCTGGAGATGGCTGCAGTGGTCTTTGCACTCAAGATCTGGCGACATTATCTGTATGGAGAGTCGTGCCAGATATTCACTGACTACAAGAGCTTAAAGTACATATTTCAGCAGCGAGACCTGAACCTTAGACAGCGCCGATGGATGGAGTTAGTGAAGGACTACGATTGTGAGATCTTGTATCACCCGGGCAGGGCGAATGTAGTGGCGGATGCTTTGATCAGGAGGCCCGGGGGTAGTCTATCCTGTTTGAGCGCAGTACAGAGGCAGTCGTCGGCGGATTGGCAGATCTTATACGACGGCCGGGTACAGTTCGAGTTTACGCCGATCGGAGGACAGATTGCGCATGTTCGTGCACGCCCACAGTTCCTTGATCGTGTATATGAGGCACAACACAGTGATGACCGCTGTTCAGAGATCAGGACACAGATGGGACAGGGCAGATTTTCCGAGTTCGTGATCGATGATCAGGGGATACTACGATTTGGAGCTAGACTGTGCGTACCAGATGCTGAGGGATTGAGGCGCGAGATTCTTGAGGAGGCACATCGGTCGGTATATAGTGTTCATCCCGGTTCCACCAAGATGTACCACGATATGAGAGATGTTTACTGGTGGGACGGTATGAAGAGGGACATTGCAGATTTTGTGTCGAGATGCCTGACTTGTCAGCAAGTCAAGGCTGAGCACCAGAGGCCTGCGGGAGAGCTACAGCCGTTACCCATTCCGGAGTGGAAATGGGAATAGATATCTATGGATTTCATTGTGGGTCTACCCAGGACTAGTCGAAGGTATGGCTCCATCTGGGTGATCGTGGATCGTTTGACGAAAGCGGCTCACTTCCTACCGGTGAAGACGACTTTCGGATTTGCTCAGTATGCCCAGATTTACATTGATGAGATTGTACGACTGCACGGAGTTCCAACTGCATCGTGTCCGATAGAGGCACCCAGTTTACCAGCCGGCTATGGCAGAGGCTTCAGGAGGCTTTGGACACTCGCTTGAGTTTCAGCACAGCATTCCATCCGCAGACCGACGGACAGTCAGAGCGGACTATTCAGACTCTCGAGGACATGCTCAGAGCATGCGTTTTAGACTTCGGAGGTAGCTGGGATCATCATTTGCCCTTAGTAGAGTTCTCCTACAACAACAGCTATCAGGAGACCATTTAGATGGCACCGTTTGAGGCTCTTTATGGGAGAAGATGCAGATCGCCCACCTGTTGGACGGAGCTCAGTGAGAGCAGTATCTTAGGGCCGCAGATTGTGGAGGAGACGACCGTGAAGATCCAGTTGATTCGCGATAGGATGAGAGCAGCCCAGAGCAGGCAGAGATCTTATGCGGACCGTCGTCGGCGCAGACTTGAGTTTTCTGTAGGTGATCATGTTTTCTTGAGGGTATTCCCAATGAAAGGCGTGATGAGGTTTGGGAAGAAGGGGAAGCTTAGTCCCAGATACGTAGGCCCCTTCGAGATCCTTGAGCTTATTGGTGCGGTTGCGTATCGATTAGCCCTTCCGCCCAGCTTTCCAGACCTGCACCCCGTATTTCACGTTTCGATGCTCCGCAGATATCTTCATGATCCTTCGCATGCGATTCAGCACCCGACGATCCAGCTTGAGCGCGACCTTTCCTATGCAGAGCAGCCGGTGATGATCTTGGATCGGCAAGTGAAGAAACTGAGGTCGAAAGAGATACCGTCCGTCAAAGTACTTTGGCGTGGCCAAAGCGGCGAGGAAGACACTTGGGAGACCGAGAACGAGATGAGGAAGAGGTATCCCCATCTTTTTGAAGGTGCGTATAGTTAGATTTTTAAATTCGGGGACCGAATTTCTTTAAGGGGGGTAGATTGTAACACTTTGAATTTCCGTTTGAATGTCTTTTGTGATAATTAGTGATCGTACATGTTATTATATATATGTGTTCATAGGATTATTAGTTATTTTTAGTAGTGTTAGCATATTGGGAATTTTCCTTTGTAGTGTACACCTTGCACACTTAGACATTTTTGAGACTTAGGGTTTTTGGTAGCATGTTAACCATTTTCTTGTGTTGCATGGTTGTTATTTTTCCCCCACCCTTTTATCCAAAACAAAACCCTTTTTCATAATTCAAAATCCTATTAAACAAATGAGGCATAGGGGTTAGGTAAAGAGCTTGACTTTTGACCCATTTTCTTCTCTCTTCTCTCTCTTTTCCCCACTTCAGAATTCCTGTAGGAATTCCAGCAGAAAACCCCCTCTTCCTCTATCTTTTCTTTTCCTTTTTCATTTCCCTTTGATCCATACACAAAACCCTATACATATCAACTCATTTTCTTCACAAAATCATGGAAAAGTGAGGTTTTTGAGGTGTTCAAAGGCAAATCTGCACACTTAAGGGAGAAGCTGGAACTTTTGGTGTTTTACAAGGTTCTTAGAAGGTATTAACTCATATTAGCACTCCTTTTCCTTACACTTGTAGTATTGTTTAGCAAAAATCTCATTTTTGTGCATTTTTGGTGATACTAAAGGATATTTGTGATTCACATGTTAGGTTAGGGTTTTATTGGTTGTGTTAGCTCTATTATGTGTTATTAGAGCTATCTTAGGACAGGTTTTATTTCAGTTTGCATCAAAATACCCTAAAGTTCGATTATAGTACAAAGTGTGGATTTTAACTAGAAATAAGGCCCTATAGGATCTGCTGCTACCCGAGATATTTCAGAGTAAAACTAGATGTTACTGTAGCATGTATGGGGGGTATAGAGTGCACACACCAAACCTGGGAGCCCAATTCCCAAGTGGGGCCGCTGAAATAATCATTCTGGCCGCAAATTGTGGCCAGATGGGGGAGTTTTGGGTTGGGGTTTGGGGTGTTGGTATCTGCTGCTATGTGGGTTGTTTTGGTATATATAGTTTTACAATATCTTTCCTGTATCAAAATCTAGAGGTGATTGCCAATTTTCCCTTATTTTCAATCTTTCGCGACACGCGTGATACGTGTGTGTGGGTTTGGGGTTTCTGCGTATCGTGACGCGTCGGAGTGGTTTCAGGCGCGTAACCACACGTTTTAGCGTATCGCGCACACGCGCGCTTGGTTCGCCACACGAGTTACTAGTTCGGCTTTAATGTCGCGTTTGTGTGACTTCAAGCTTACGTGTGATAAATTGTGTAATTCTAGGTTCGCAGGCGAGTACGGCGGACGCCGCGCAGAAGGGGAAACAAGTTGTTGGCTATACCTAGCGAGAGACTACTGTGAGTAGATTTCACATCTACGGGGATATCGCCCGCATGGCGTTCTACGTCAGGGCTGATAGTACCTTATAGTTTCTTTTGTATACATTGACTGTTCATGGCTACTATTTAGTGCATACTGCATTCCCTGCTATGTGGATATAAATTAGAATTGATAGAACACCGCACCATTACTAACGGTCCATGTTGCACGAGCACTATCCTGCATGTTACACACACACCGTTAGTAATTGCCATGACACGCACACTGTAGGAATTATATATGACATCGGATCATTATATTGTAGCTTATCTATAAGTGACTTGACATGATATTCATACCTGATGCATATATCACATCGGATCATTTTATTGTAGCTTATCTATATGTGACTTGACATGATATTCAAACCTGATGCATATATCACATCGGATCATTATATTGTAGCTTATCTATATGTGACTTGACATGATATTCATACCTGATGCATATATCACATCGGATCATTATATTGTGGCTTATCTATATGTGACTTGACATGATATTCTTACCTGATGCATATATCACATCGGATCATTATATTGTGGCTTATCTATATGTGACTTGACATGATATTCATAACTGATGCATATATCACATCGGATCATTATATTGTGGCTTATCTATATGTGACTTGACATGATATTCATATCTGATGCATATATCATATCGGATCATTATATTGTAGCTTATCTATATGTGACTTGACATGATATTTACATTTGACGCGCATATCATATCGGATCATTGACTTGCATTTTGGGTTGGATTACATGTGATTTCTGGATTTGGGAACCGTGGCTATTTCAAATATGTAATCATTTTAAAACCCGGTTCCCTTGATATGATATTTCGGTGCGTCCACAATGTGTTTTCTCGGTGCTAGAGTGATATATGCGAACCCGAATCGAGGAGCTGGTTGAGGCCGATTACGGGTACATGGTGGACCCGGTATGGTACCCCGGGCGAGAACGGTTTCGCTGTGCAGTAGACGGTGAGCCTGGCAGAGGGACTACTACCTACCGGTGATTGGTTGGACCTGACAGTTATCCGGAGGGTACTGATCAGAGTCGATAGATGGATGCGGGGTGATCCGTACTGCCGGGGCCGAGGGCCGATACCGCAGACGGAGCCCGTGGGCTGACCCGGACTGACGGGGCCCGATGGATGAGGATTTGTGTGTCGATGCTGGACATGAGTATTTATGATATTTGGGTGCCGATATTGGGCACTCGGGATTCTCAGAGATGTATAGGATTTGAGGGCCGATGAGAGTGCCGGCGCCTGAGCTATTTGGGGGATCTGGGTGCATTGATGGACACCGATTATATATTCCACGTTGACATTCCGTGTAGATATTATATTGCCCCTGCTCAGCATTTACTATTGTACGTCATCCTGTAGTTACATTACCTGATAGAGCACTTGCATGATTATTGCACACACTGCTTATCACACATTGATATCATCTGTTGGCATATGATAGAGTAGTGCAGTACGTGCATCCTCGCAATTACCTTTATATGTTATCTCTATTCACGAGTTGGCAACTCATCCCCGTTGTGCCACAGTGTTTGCAGGTTGCCGTTCGGAGTAGTCGCGGCAGGCTGCGGTTGCATCTTTTGACACAGATAACCCATAGTTGGTGTACTAGCTCTTTTGCTGATAGGTGGGTTTTGTGCGGTATCTGTTTATCTTTCAGTTATGTACATTGTTGTATCTAGTATTCTCCATTTACCATGTATGTATTTGACTTAGAGACAGTGTGTGGACGATGATGTATTATATTTGTATTCTGGTGTCGAGCTCGTTGTGAGCCGACTGTACTTGCAGTTTATCCTATCTGTGATGTTCCAACTTGTGGATCTTGATCTTCGCTACGGCGTCGTATATTACTATCTTGGTGATTGTTTACTTAGATTTCTTATCATGTTAGTAGGTGCTTTCATTTAAAACTTATAACACTCTTTACTTTCACTGGTTTGATTTCTGGGTTTTCGGTTCACTTAGTGGCGTTACGCCTATAGACGTTACGTGGTTAAGTGCCGATCACGGGCCAAACTTTGTGTCGTGACAGAAGAATACAAAAGATAAACCTTAATGTGAAAATAAAAATATATCTATATATATTTTTCTTCTCTCATCTCAAACCATGGTTAAACAATAAATATATTATTGAACTTGAGTAAAAACCCAAAAGGAAAGTTAATCCATGGTTAAATGGTGGGTGAGCATGGTTAGGTCAAAGAAGAGTGTAGAAAGAAACCATGAATTATCCTTTCCTTTTTCCTTTTGTTTTAAATCAAATGCAAGAATAATTCATATAAATAAAACCATGGTGTGAGTCTTATATTGCCACCATTTTCTTTGTATAAGCAACCATGATAGAATGATGTATGTATGCATGTGTGCATGCACATCCATATGTTCATGAACAAGAATGAATGCATACATGCCTGCATACATCCAAAAGAAACAAGATAGGATTCTTAGTGAGAAGCTAATGGTTAAATGATAAATCAACACTTGATTTATCAATCCGGTCATATCACATACGACCCGACCAAAAGCAAGCCGCCCAATTAATATACGATATCTCAAACGCGCATTTTAACCGGGTCCATGCGCATATCGCCTACGCGCACCACAACGTTTCGCCTGGACTAGGTAACTCCTTTGTGGGACTCTAAGACTAGTCAATACGCCGGCAGTGGGTGATGATCATATCAAGCACCCCCAAGCCGCAAGCGGTCAGCTAAACGTAACGGCCACCCGGGTATTGAGCGATCAGAAGAAAACAAGCGAACCTGCTACAACTCCAGTCGAGCCAACCGACAACACTACCTGCGCAGTCCGGTCTCCTTGTCTGATAAGTCGCATATCAAGTCTAGGGGTGGTAAACGTCAGACCCCAATAACCGATAAGTCGTGCTGATGTGAGGCTCATAACAGGTCGAGAAACTACTGGTAACACTTACCAGTAAATCTCTAATCAGACCTGGCCAGGGACTTCCCTGTTACGACCAATCGAGCACAGCGCAACATCAACCCCCAATACCGGGAGAGACGAAACCCCTCCCATCGCTCATTGCCTCCATGTGACTCGGGACTGTACCCAAAAACCACCGTTTTGCACGCCCTCATGGACGTGGTAAGGTGGAAATCAAAGCACAGTGGAAATCACACAAGACTCTATGACGATCTCGGGTCTACAGACTAACCTGCACAAGTGTCACCTGAGAACTGCCATCTGCCGTGAGGTATAATACCATCTGGGAGTTCTCGGCGAGTCCGTCCAGTGTACCCAGTCTCCACTGAGCACCCGTATACCATCTCTGATGTCAAACACCAATGGATATGGGATCATCCATCGCCCATCTCATGGGTCGAGAAGCGTATACGCTAGTCTACACTGGTATATCGATGCCCCGTCTCGATACACCCATGACTAGGGACCTTGAAGGATGTACTTATGGACTACCATGTCCGCACTAGTATGATCTGTAAGTCGATGTACAACACCCCAATACTTGTGGGGAGGCGGAATTTTCAAAAACGAACTTGTTTAGTGAACAAACATCGACTAACCGCTTGAATCGAAGCTAAACGATAACTAACTTAAATCATAGAGTTTCTATGCTACTATGTTTAGGGATTATACCTAACGAATCGTGTCCTTCGTCTTTGCGAACTCCACCTCCTCCTCGTCCTTCTCGAAGTAGTAGACGATCCACCCGAGAGCTTTACTCCAAGCTTAGCCTCTAAACTTGAGGCAACTAAACTTCTCTAAGTCCTAATCAAAGAAGCTTGGTGAAATATAGAGAGGGTTATGGATTAAGTAGTCTAACTAATCCTTGTACTCAACACATGAGAGGGGAGGATTAGGGTTTGAAGAGGGAGAGCTTGAGGAGAGAGAATGTGAGGATAATAATGAAGTGAGAATAATGAGTTATGATAATATATATCAAGAATTTCTTTTATCAAGAAAAGAATAAGAAATGAATTTAGCAACCATGCTTGATAATATCTAGTGATGATTCACTCCATGAGTCATTAAGCATTTATCATGCATTAATGACATGGATGAATCATCCATATGACTCACTAATCACATTCATTGCTTATGCCACCTTAACCACCTTCTAGAAGCTTCTCGCGCAATTACGAGAACGCCCCTCCTTTTCGCAAAAATACGGAAAAACTTTAGACTGTATAAATCCAATAACCGGATACCCGTAACTGGCTTAAACCAAAGCCGACTGGTAAAAACTGTCCGAAAGTCGTACGTGTGTAAACACACGTATGCGTCCGAACCCTTGTCGTAAAACCATACGACCTCTATATCGTTTCGCCTGGAGTAGGGAAACTCTCTGTGTGGGACTCTAGAAACTCGACTACTACGCTGGCAGTGGGTTTAACCACAGACCGCAAGCGGCACTAGCTGTACGTAACGGTCCCCAGGTAGATGTCGATAAGAAGGCCGGTGAGGGAACCCATCCGAACTCCTACTGAGTCTGATGTGACAATCTCCATACAGTCCGGTCCGTTCGTCCAAGACTATCGCATATCGGGCCTAGGGGGCGGCAAGCGTCAGTCCCCTAATAGCGGTATAAGTCGTGTCGGAGGGAAGCCCATTACACCCTGAGAAACTACTGGAACCTACCAGCAAATCTCGCTTGCCCTGGCCAGGGACTTTGCGTAATGGCTCTCTGACACAGCGCGATATCAACTCCCAATACCGGGAGAGACAAATCCTGTCTAACCGCCACTGCCTCCAAGTGCTCGGGACT
Organism: Agapanthus africanus; assembly: GCA_030015575.1. Lineage (NCBI taxonomy): Eukaryota > Viridiplantae > Streptophyta > Magnoliopsida > Asparagales > Amaryllidaceae > Agapanthus > Agapanthus africanus. The sequence continues at coordinate 200,253,946 of JASDDO010000010.1, read as the reverse complement.
GCACCCAACTGCTACCTGTTTGCACGACTCCTTTGAGCCGTCGTTGGGTAGCAATCTAAGAACAGTGGGACACACTCGAGGCGAAGTAGCAGTGTCATGTCTGCGGACTATGATGTACTCATGTCACCTGGGAACTGTTCACTGACGACTGGTATAAAACCAACCAACAGTTCCCTGTGAGTCCTGTCCGGTGTACCCATAACCTAACGAGCACCTGTATACTATCTCCAGTACGACGTACTGACGGCTGTGGGACAGACCATCTCCCCAACTGAGATGAGAAGCGTACACACTAGTCTACTCCGGAGTATCGATGCTCTGTCTCGATAATCCAACGACTAGGGACCTGAATAAGGATGTGCTTGTAGACTACCTAGCCCCCACTAGTGTGACTGCCATCACAACGCTGGTAGTCAAGCAAGATCCTAAGAGCTCTATCAATACGTACACTCACATATTAAGATAGAAAAACCAAGTAGCATACTACCATGTTTAGCAAGACTGTTATATACATGTGAATATCCCAAGCTTCCATTAAGTAATATACAAACTAGTATGATACAGTAATGGCCTTCTAGGGCATAAACACTAAAAATCTCCCACTTGCACTAGGGCCATGTACTGGCATATCGAAGACCAATGATCTCGAGTAGCCTCTCGAACTGAATCTGAGGTAGGGCCTTCGTGAATGGATCAGCAATGTTCTCTTCAGAAGCAACTCTCCGAACCTCGATCTCCTGATGATCAATGATCTCCCTGATCAGGTGATACCGCCTCAAGATGTGTCTGGACTTCTGATGGGACCTTGGTTCCTTCGCTAAAGCTATAGCTCCGTTGTTGTCGCAATACAGAGGTATTGGATCAACTATGGTAGGAACCACCTGAAGTTCTGTTAGGAACTTCTTCATCCAGACTGCTTCTTTTGCGGCATCGCAAGCAGCTATATACTCCGCTTCCATCGTCGAGTCAGCAACGGTGTCCTGCTTGGAGCTCTTCCAGCACACCGCCCCTCCATTGAGGGTAAAGACATAACCCGACATGGACTTGGAATCGTCCTTATCACTCTGGAAGCCGGAATCAGCAAAGGCCTCTAACCTGAGGTCTTTTCCGCCGTAAACCAAAAACATCTCCTTAGTCCTTCTCAGGTACTTGAGAATGTTCTTTACCGCTATCCAGTGCTTCTCCCCTGGGTCTGACTGATACCGGCTTACCACGCTTAGTGCGTAAGCTACATCTGGTCTGGTGCACAACATCGCATACATTATAGAGCCTACCGCAGAAGCGTAGGGTATAATGGACATGCGTTCCCTTTCCAAATCAGTCTTGGGAGACATCTCTTTGGAGAGGGTGATTCCGTGACAAGCCGGTAGATTACCGTGCTTAGAATCTTCCATACTGAATCTTTTCAGTACAGTGTCGATATACCTGGACTGCGAAAGTCCCAACATCCTCTTGGATCTATCACGATAGATCCGGATCCCCAGAATGTAAGAGGCATCACCCAGGTCTTTCATGGAGAACCTGTGTGACAAGAATCCTTTGACAGATTGTAGCATAGGAATGTCATTTCCTATCAATAGAATGTCATCCACGTACAAGATGAGGAATACGACACTTCTGGCTACAACTTTACTATATATGCACGGTTCATCTGGATTTTTGACAAAGTCATATTCTTTGACTGTTTCATTAAAATAGATGTTCCAACTCCGCGATGCCTGCTTTAGTCCATAAATGGACTTAAGCAGCTTGCATACTTTCCCGCTGCTCCCACTCTGATTGAAACCCTCTGGATGATCCATATAGACGCTCTCTTCTAAATTTCCATTCAGAAAAGCCGTCTTTACGTCCATCTGCCAGATTTCATAATCATGGAAGGCAGCAATAGCAAGAAGGACCCGAATGGATTTGAGCATAGCCACTGGAGAAAAAGTTTCGTCATAGTCCAAACCAGGTCTTTGACGAAAACCCTTTGCAACAAGTCTAGCCTTATAGGTTTCCACCTGTCCATCTACACCAATCTTTTTCTTGAAGATCCATTTGCATCCTATGGGTTTTACCCCATCTGGAGCAAAGTCCAAAGTCCATACTTTGTTGGTGTACATGGACTCCATTTCGGTCCGCATTGCATCTAGCCATCGTACCGAGTCGCCGCTCTGGATGGCCTGCTGGAAGTCAGTAGGTTCATCATCATCTATGATGCAATCCTCTCTATCCCCATCTATGAGAAAACCGTAGTATCTCTCAGGCGGATGAGACGGCCTACTACTCCTGCGGAGGGGTGCGGGAATGTCCTGTTCTTCTTGAACTTCCGGTTCTACCAAACTTTCAGTATTAGTTTGTGGTTCTGGAATTTCTTCCAGTTCTATTTCGCTCCCACTTGATTCCTTTTCTAAAAACTGATGTTCTAGAAAATGGGCATTACGAGAAACAAATACCTTTTGTTCCTCTGCGTAATAGAATAGATATCCCCTGGAGTTCTTTGGATATCCCACAAACTTACACTTTACTGATCGTGCCTCGAGCTTGTCCACATGCTGCTTTTTAACAAAAGCTGGACATCCCCAAATCTTTATATGCTGTAGATGGGGTTTCTTCCCGCTCCACATCTGATATGGAGTGGTAGGCACAGTCTTGGTAGGTACCCTGTTCAAAAGATATGCCGCTGATTCTAGCGCATAACCCCAGAAAGATCGCGGTAACTCGGCATTACTCATCATGGATCGTACCATATCCAATAGGGTTCGATTCCGTCTCTCCGATACACCGTTATGCTGTGGAGTGTATGGAGGAGTAAGCTGAGAGAGAATTCCTTTCTCTTTTAGGTAACCTAGGAACTCGGCACTCAAGTATTCACCACCTCGATCAGATCTTAGTGTCTTGATACTTTTGCCGGTTTGGTTTTCTACTTCATTCTTACACTCTTGGAATTTCACAAAAGCCTCGGATTTATGTTTCATCAGATAAATGAATCCATATCTTGAGTAATCATCCGTGAAAGTAATGAAATAGGAAAAACCACCTCTTGCATGTGTAGACATTGGACCGCATACATCGCTGTGTATGAGTCCTAAGAGCTCGCTCGCTCTTACACCTTGTCCAGTAAATGGAGTCTTTGTCATCTTTCCTTTGAGACAAGATTGACAAGTGTCATAGGTTTGATATTCGAACGAGTCCAAATATCCTTCTCTATGCAACTTAGTCAACCTTCTCTCATTGATGTGACCCAGTCTACAATGCCATAAGAAAGCTTTATTTAAATCTGGAGACTTTCTTTTTAGTGTGTTCTGGACATTGAAAATTTGGAGTTGGTTTAAAACATATATACAGTTATTTAATGTACCGGACCCAATCAAACCATGATTAAGGTGGATGTTAACAACATCTCTTACAAACGTGAAATCATAACCTTTATTTGATAACAAGGAAACTGATATGATATTACACGTTAAGCTTGGTACAAAATAACAGTTATGTAAAACCAAAATGTGTCCACTCGTCAATCCTAGGTGATAATCCCCGACGGACGCAGCTCCCACGCTAGCTCCGTTAGCAACCTTTAGAGTCATATCACCTTCCTTCAGCACTCTACGGTTTCTCAGTGCCTGCAATGAATTGCAAATATGAGATCCTGATCCGGTATCCAATACCCAGGAAGTAGAGTTGATCGACAGACAATTCTCAATTACAAACACACCTGAAGTCGAAGCCACAGCTTGCTTCGGTTCCTGGTTCTTGGCGTTCCACGCCTTGCAATCCTTCTTCCAGTGCCCTTTCCTGTGACAATGGAAGCACTCATCCTGGCCAACTACTGGTACTGCAAACTTTTTCTTTCCCTTCCCTCCCACCTTACTAACACCCCCTCTAGGTCTGGGGACGGCCTTCTTCTTCCTTCCTTTGGCCCTAGCCTTGGACCCGGAAGAAGATGAACCGCCAACAAACATAGCGGGTGTTTCCCTTGCTTTCTGCAAGGTGCCCTCTGCACTCCTTAACATGTTCAGGAGTTCCGGAAGTTCAACTTCTTTTCTTTGAATGTTGAAGTTCAGGATAAACTGGGCGTAGGTGGAAAGAAGGGACTGGAGAATAAGGTCTGTATAGAGCTCATTATCCAAAGTCGTCCCAAGGTCTGCGAGCTCTTCTATATAGCCGATCATCTTTAGGACATGTTCTCCTACCGATGACCCGACAGCCAACATCGCTCGAAACAAGTTCTTTGAGGTCTCGTATCTTGCTATACGAGATTGCTCTCCATAAAGTTCCTTTGTTTGGAGAAATATGGCGTCTAGTTCCGTATCCTCGTGCCTCCTCTGATGTTCATTGTTCATCGAGGCAAGCACGATGCACTTGGCTTTCGCGCAATCTAAATCCCAGGTTTTGCGGATTTCCTTATCCGCATTACTGGATTTGGGACCAGGGACAGCAGGTACCGTAGCGGTGAGGACGTACCCCAATTTGTCATAGGTCAAAGCCATTTTGACATTCCGCAGCCAATCTTTATAGTTTGGCCCTGTCAGTATATTTTTCTCTAAAAGTAACTTAAGTCCAGTCATTTTCAAGGTCGCTGCAATTAGGAGAGAGAGAAGAAAACTCTTTAGCATGATGCTCTTGCAAGTTTAGAGTGGTTTTTAGTTTATCTAAACTGGATGGCTCCCACTGTTTCTCGAATTCTTCCTCAAACCATAAAAGAAGAATTAGCCAGGACTATTCTCACTGTACAATTCTTGCTTAACCGTTCAGCCAGGCCAGTGTCGATACTTTGAGGGAGGTTTTCCAACGCTTTCGCGAAGTTCCTTAATTAAATAACCTCTTTTCTCTGGGGGCGTAACCCCACTGACACTTTTCTGGACACCTACTTGGTTTATAGCATTGATCGTTAAGTGACGAATATCCTGATAAGTAGCATATACTCACAGTAGGATCATGATCCAAATATCATCGTCTGATAATGTTGTAGGAATGCTACCAACATTCATCAAACTCAAAATGGTATGCATCTTTTTGCAAATTTCAGTTTCTTTAGAAATTCCCGATATAAGTTTTTGCCCCATGCTCTTATGACCTTGGCGTTAGGTCAAAATGTCATAAGTCACATGTCAAGTTCTACCCATCATTATCTTGTCAATTTGAACCCATCCGTATATATCCTTGACGTTCGGCCAAAATGATAATAAGACCGTCCCAAACTAACTCATCTATCTATGCAACAAATGAATATCCAGTAGCTACCAAACACAATGCCTTGACGTTAGGTCAAAATACATAGCTTGAATACTACTAAATACCCAGATGAAATGACGGAGGGCTACGAATGGTTTTGGCGAAACCGTGAACGTAGTGAACTTGATATAACCGAATGAACCTGATAGCTTTTAAAAGGAGTGGTTAAAGCTCCACATTTAAAAATATATGTTTTTAAAATTAACCGAGTGGTTTCTTTTAAATTGTTCCAACGATTAAAACATTGGTTTATTTTCTTTGCATTATAGATAATGCGTCCCATCATTAACCTATCATTGCAGAACAACGAAAATACAATGTCCTCTTATGCCATCCGCATTCGCCACGGGGTCCCGTCATTACCCGTTAGGTTACTTAACTAACGACAGAGCGGGGGCTGGGCTAGCGCGGGTGTAAAACATAAGTGACGTCTAAATAGATATCATATATATAGATATTTTACATTCGTCTGACGCAATGATATTCATTCCAGATCACAGATGAACTTAATTGGATTTGCAAGCAATCCGTGTTTGTTTTGAGCCTGCAACAAAATACGGATTTACACAGTTGTGATGAATAGCCATTACCCCACCCACGACCCCTACGGGTGCGGCAAACTACCCGCCCGGCAGTTTGTGCACCCCACCTTGGGTCTGTCCTAGGAGCAAAAACAGTAAAATGAAATAATACAACGGTGGCTACAACCGCAACCTGGATGTGCCCCGCAAAATAATATTACAACAAATTATATTTACATCAAATGAATTAAATAATAACCCATCACATAACCCCGGCTATACATCACAACAGTCCAACACAGTTCATATGCACAAAAAGATAAAATCCATTTCAGAAATGTGCAACCCCCTGCCAACTGACATACTAGCAGTTAGGGGAGGTTTAAGAACACATTATACAATCACAGATATAATCCAACAAGCAAATACTGTATAATTTCGATCGATTAAACACTTTTAATTTTGCTCCAATACTGCTCTGAAAATCTGAAACCTGAGCAAAAATTAAATATTCAAGAAAATCCCAAATATCACATAGAACCAACACAGGAAAATTGGGTTCATGACTCGGCAACTCGGCGGCGGAACCGCGGCGGATCGGTGGGATCCGCCGCGTTTCCGCGGCGTTTTAGCCGAATCATGTGCCCAAATTTCTTGGGTGTTTTAATACTGTCTTTTTAACCTTTCTGAACCTCCCTGAAAAATTTTTGGACTTCATTTAAAAATCGACAAAAACTTGTGATTTCGGACTTTTCCGGTTTCGTTTTTTCCGTTCGAAATTCATACAAATTTGCAAGTAAGTTATTTATTGTTTACCGAGGCTCTGATACCACTGTAAGTCGATGTACAACACCCCAATACTTGTGGGGAGGCGGAATTTTCAAAAACGAACTTGTTTAGTGAACAAACATCGACTAACCGCTTGAATCGAAGCTAAACGATAACTAACTTAAAACATAGAGTTTCTATGCTACTATGTTTAGGGATTATACCTAACGAATCGTGTCCTTCGTCTTTGCGAACTCCACCTCCTCATCGGCCTTCTCGAAGTAGTAGACGATCCACCCGAGAGCTTTACTCCAAGCTTAGCCTCTAAACTTGAGGCAACTAAACTTCTCTAAGTGCTAATCAAAGAAGCTAGGTGAAATATAGAGAGGGTTATGGATTAAGTAGTCTAACTAATCCTTGTACTAGACACATGAGAGGGGAGGATTAGGGTTTGAAGAGGGAGAGCTTGAGGAGAGAGAAGGTGAGGATAATAATGAAGTGTGAATAATGAGTTATGATAATATATATCAAGCATTTCTTTTATCAAGAAAAGAATAAGAAATGAATTTAGCAACCATGCTTGATAATATCTAGTGATGATTCACTCCATGAGTCATTAAGCATTTAGCATGCATTAATGACATGGATGAATCATCCATATGACTCACTAATCACATTCATTGCTTATGCCACCTTAACCTCCTTAGTCACTACCTTCTAGAAGCTTCTCGCGCAATTACGAGAACGCCCCTCCTTTCCGCAAAAATACGGAAAAACTTTAGACTGTATAAATCCAATAACCGGATACCAGTAACTGGCTTAAACCAAAGCCGACTGGTAAAAACTATCCGAAAGTCGTACGTGTGTAAACACACGTATGCGTCCGAACCCTTGTCGTAAAACCATACGACCTCTATATCGTTTCGCCTGGAGTAGGGAAACTCTCTGTGTGGGACTCTAGAGACTCGACTACTACGCTGGCAGTGGGTTTAACCACAGACCGCAAGCGGCACTAGCTGTACGTAACGGTCCCCAGGTAGATGTCGATAAGAAGGCCGGTGAGGGAACCCATCCGAACTCCTATTGAGTCTGATGTGACAATCTCCATACAGTCCGGTCCGTTCGTCCAAGACTATCGCATATTGGGCCTAGGGGGCGGCAAGCGTCAGTCCCCTAATAGCGGTATAAGTCGTGTCGGAGGGAAGCCCATTACACCCTGAGAAACTACTGGAACCTACCAGCAAATCTCGCTTGCCCTGGCCAGGGACTTTGGGTAATGGCTCTCTGACACAGCGCGATATCAACTCCCAATACCGGGAGAGACGAATCCTGTCTAACCGCCACTGCCTCCAAGTGCTCGGGACTGCACCCAACTGCTACCTGTTGGCACGACTCCTTTGAGCCGTGGTAGGGTAGCAATCTAAGAACAGTGGGACACACTCGAGGCGAAGTAGCAGTGTCAAGTCTGCGGACTATGCTGTACTCATGTCACCTGGGAACTGTTCACTGACGACTGGTATAAAACCTACCAACAGTTCCCTGTGAGTCCTGTCCGGTGTACCCGTAACCTAACGAGCACCTGTATACTATCTCCAGTACGACGTACTGACGGCTGTGGGACAGACCATCTCCCCAACTGGGATGAGAAGCGTACACACTAGTCTACTCCGGAGTATCGATGCTCTGTCTCGATAATCCAACGACTAGGGACCTGAATAAGGATGTGCTTGTAGACTACCCAGCCCCCACTAGTGTGACTGCCATCACAACGCTGGTAGTCAAGCAAGATCCTAAGAGCTCTATCAATACGTACACTCACATATTAAGATAGAAAAACCAAGTAGCATACTACCATGTTTAGCAAGACTGTTATATACATGTGAATATCCCAAGCTTCCATTAAGTAATATACAAACTAGTATGATACAGTAATGGCCTTCTAGGGCATAAACACTAACATGATCCTCATCATAGTCCAGGTAGTCAAGTACACATCCTAAGGGCTTTACCAACATGTAACTATAAGACAGTATAAAGAGACAAGTATACATGTTAAGATAAAGAGCAACCAGATAGCTTACTATCATATCGAGCAAGAAAGTCATCTCTATATATGTCCAAGCATCCAATATAATATACATCATCTGTACAATACTGGCCTCTAGGGCATACATACAACTAACAATCTCCCACTTGCACTAGGGCCAGCTGCTGTAGTATCGCATACCGAGCATCCCGAAGAGTCTCTCAAACTGTATCTAGGGAATGGCCTTCGTGAGTGGATCCGCTGTGTTATTCTTCATGTCAACTCTCCTGACCTCGATCTCCCGACGATCAACTATCTCCCGGATCAGGTGATATCGCCTCAGAATATGCCTCGATCGCTGATGGGACCTGGGTTCCTTGGCCAAAGCCACCACTCCATTGTTATCATAATACAATGGTATTGGATGCTCAATGGATGGAACCACTCCAAGTTCAGTAATGAACTTTTTGATCCAGACAGCCTCTTTGGCACCATCGTTGGCAGCGATGTATTCAGCCTCCATCGTCGAGTCTGCCACGGTTTCCTGCTTGGAACTCTTCCAGCTAACCGCCCCTCCGTAAAGGTTAAAGACAAATCCCGACTGCGACTTAGAGTCATCCTTATCACTCTGGAAGCTCGAATCGGTAAAGGACTCCACTTGGAGTTCTCCGTTACCATACACCAAGAGCATCTCTTTAGTCCTTCGCAAGTACTTGAGAATGCTCTTCATAGCTGTCCAGTGACTCTCTCCAGGATCAGCTTGATACCTGCTCATTACACTTAGTGAGTATGCAACATCGGGTCTGGTACATAGCATCACGTATATGATAGAGCCTACAACCGAAGCATAGGGTATCCCTTGCATGCGAGCTCTCTCCAAATCAGTCTTGGGAGACATCTCTTTGGAGAGAGTGACTCCAGAGATCGTGGGTAAGTTCCTACGCTTGGATTCTTCCATACTAAATCTCTTTAGTATGGTGTCAATGTACCTGGATTGGAACAATCCCATTATCCTTTTGGATCTATCTCTATAGATCATTATTCCCAATATGCAGGAGGCATCACCAAGATCTTTCATTGAGAATCTTTGTGATAAGAAGAGCTTGACCGATTGCAGCATAGGAATGTCATTTCCTATCAAGAGTATGTCGTCCACGTACAATACGAGGAAGACAACCTTACTCTCTGCTACCTTCTTGTAGATACAAGGTTCATCTATGTTTTTGACGAAATCAAACTCTTTGATAAGGACGTCAAAGCAGATGTTCTAACTCCGCGATGCTTGCTTTAATCCATAAATGGATTTAAGCAGCTTGCACACCTTCCCGCTGCTCCCACTATCTACGAAGCCCTCTGGCTGAGTCATGTACACGCACTCTTCTAAATCACCGTTTAGAAACACGGTCTTAACATCCATTTGCCAGATTTCGTAATCATGATATGCAGCGATGGCAAGTATGATCCGGATGGATTTAAGCATAGCCACTGGAGAAAAGGTCTCGTCATAGTCCACACCTGGTCTTTGACGAAAACCCTTTGCAACAAGTCTAGCTTTGAAAGTCTCCACTTTCCCATCTACACCAAGTTTTTTCTTGAAGATCCACTTGCTCCCAATGGGTTTTACTCCTTCAGGAGCAACTTCCAAAGTCCATTCTTTGTTGGTGTACATGGATTCCATCTCGGACCGCATTGCATCCAGCCATTTCACTGAGTCCCCACTCGTGATGGCCTGTGTCACGACCCAGAAATGGCCCGTGACGGCCCTAATACTACGCAACGCCTAAAGACGCAACGTAGTAAAAGAAAGCCAAACCCAGAAATCTAAACCATGAGAAATACGGAAAAGATAATATAAGTTTGAAAACAATTGAAATCGCAACCCAAATTCTTTTAAAAAAAATCTTACTTTCTTTCTTTAAAGTTCTAACAACACCCAGTTGTAGAAACCAGCCACAATGAATACAACAGAAAATAATAACAGTAGAGATAGAAGCTGTAGATACATAAGACCTCAAATCCATAATAATACACACTAACGTCCTCACCAAGTCTCTATGTCAATAATACAATAGTAGATGGAGAGTACAATACAACGAAGGTACAAAATATAATACAGATAACCGTCTAACCCACCTATGCAAAATGGTACTGTGAGCTGATGCGGTATCTGTAGCAAAAGATGGTAGCTGGATAGCTGGATAGGGGAATAGCCTGCCTCGACTACTCTGGGGAATAACCTGAAACACCTGTGGCACAACGGGGGTGAGTTGCCAACTCGTGAATAGTATAAAACATATGCAGGTAATCGCAGGAATGCACGTACAGCATGAATCTAAGATATGCGATTACAGTAGTAATGATATGTCATGCAATGGAGATATGAGAAAGCAAATATGCAACTATCATAAGGGTACACTACAAGTACTGCCAATATATAAATCTATGCATAAGATAGGTAATGGTGAGGTGTAGGGTGGAATATGTCATTTTCCACGGAAACCTGACGTCGTGGCAGGATCACAATCCACTAAGATACTCCAATCCCAAATCCTCAAACCAGGCCCCACATTGGGCACTCACATCAAATAAGTCTCACATCTCCTCAATGTACAATGTCGAGTAATCTCCTATATCCCGAATGTACAAGTCACCAATCACATAGGTAATCCAGTGCCCAAGTCCCAATGAATCACCTAGTATCCCAAGTCCAATCTCAAGTAAGTTTCTAACATCCTAAAGATAAATATATGTACAGAATAAATATGATGGGGGCAATACACATATATTAGCGTCCCATTCCACTAATATTGGTGTAAGGGTATATATAACAACGGCTAAGTCCCCTGTTATATATACAAGAAGGGGGTTAAAGAAATATCATGAAACCGTGTGCCAAGCATCGGCACAGAAATCCTCGTATATGGGGCTCCGTCAGTCCGGACAGCCCACGGGGTCCGTCTGCAGTGTCGGCCCTCGGCATCGACAGTACAGGTCATCCCGCATCCATCTCTCTACTCTGGCCAGTAGCCTCCAGACAACTGCCAGGTCCAAACAATCACCGGTAGGTACTCGCCCGCCTCCAGGCTCAATCGGCAAACCCATCGATCTTCTTGCCGAGGGGAACCATACCGGGCCCCGCCATGTACTCTCATACGGCAACCACACCTCGTATGGAGCAGGTAATCAGCACCGATAAAACTCATGGGGGACGCTCGAAATATCATATCAAGGAAACCGGGTTGTTACATGTATGCATAATTTCATGAACTCCCACGGTTCCCAAATCCCGAAAACATCATAGGAAATCCAGATAAACAATGCATAAATACAGGAATAGAAGTATGCGATATATCTGAATGCGAGCAGGTAAACACAAGTATATAGCTGAACCAGATGTATGAGAAATCATGATAAGGTACGGCTAAGTAACATCAGTAAATGTGAATATGCGACAACAACTGAATATGCATCTAACATACAGGTGTAGCAAAGTATAGGTATCTACCTATAGGAACTGATGTCGTATACCCCCTGGGTATAAATAACATAAGTAGAAATCCCTCCCGGTATAAGTAAAATATGTAGGAGGTATACCTGTAGCTGTATCGCTAGTGAAAATATACCTATCACTAAAGGTATGATACGCTATAGGTATACCGATAAACTAGATGTCAAGTGTGGTAAGCAAAGGTAGCTATAAGGGGTAGTGTGTGACATGGCAATTATTGACGGTGTGTGTGTAGCATGCAATCCGTGCTCGTGCAACATGAACCGTCAATAATGTGTGCAGTGTCCTACGGCTGCTAGTCACAGTATATAGCTATATCTAGGAAATGCAGTAAATACGCAATTCTACAATGACGTAGAAAGTGCGACAGGAAATTGAATCCTAGCCCAGACGCATAACGCCATGCGGGCGATTCCCCTGTAGATGTTATATCTACTCACCTAAACTCCACGCTGGGTGAATCCTATCATCTGCTCCCCCTGTAGTGGTGTCTGTAGTCCCTGTCTGCAAACCTGCAAATAAGACAGGGAAATCACATATAAGCCCAATATCTCTCGAAACGCGATATCGAATCGAAACGAGAAACTCGCGTCGCGAACCAAGCGCGTGTGTGCACGATACGCTGAATCGTGTGTGTACGCGTCTAAAAACCATCGCGACACGCCGCGATACGCTGGATCACAGAACCCACTCGCGTATCGCGCGTATCGCGCAAACACTACGAACACCATAAACGACATATAGTCCCAGATTTTCCTACAGGCAAGATATTGCAAAACTAGACATGTCAAGGACCTAGAAAACACAGCAGGGAGCCCTACACCAAAACCCCAACACCTAAGCTCCCCACTGGGCCGCAAATTGCGGCCAAAACAAGGAAATTGGCGGCCAGGTTGGGGGTAGGGTGGCTCGTCTTCTGGGGGTGTTATCTATACCTAGTGTACATGCTCCAGTCATCTCTAGTTTTATTCTGTAGGCATCGGGTCTATAGCAGATCACAAAAGTCACTAATATCGCTTTAAAACGACAATTTTGCACAATAAGGAAAGTTTATGGTATTTTAGTGTAATCTGTGAATTTCTCAGTTGAAGTGGTCTAACTAACACTTAATTAACCTAGGGTAGCTAACCAAATCAACAATTTACCACCATTCCACTTAAACACCACATTCTAGCACAAATTAGCTAATTAGGCACTAAACGAAACAATTGACACACAAACTACACAATCAAGCAACAGGGTTCAGAAAGTATACCCAATTGGACTCTAGAGAGCAGGTGAAGAAGTGTGTGCAGGTGTTGAGGTTGCTGCTGCAGCTATTGCCTTGCTTGATGTCTGCTGTTGCTGCTGTTCCTGCTACTGATGATGATGCTGATGATGAAGATGATGATAATGCTGATAATGTTGTTGCTGTATTGGTTGTTGTTGTTGTACTTGTTGTTATTGTTGCTGTTCTTAAGATGATGATGATGATCCCCTGCAGCTGCTGCTGCCTCTCTCTCTCTCTCTCTCTCTTTGCAGCTGCTGCTGCCTCTCTCTCTCTCTTTGCAGCTGCTGCTGCCTCTCTCTCTCTCTCTCTCTTTGCAGCTGCTGTGTGTGTGTGTGTGAGAAAGAGGGAATGAGAGTGAGGGAAATGAGAATGAGAGGAATTTCCAACACCCTCTCTTCTCACTCTCTCTCTCTCTCAATCAAGAAGCATGGCACAAGCCATGTAGCACCATGCCTCCCTCTCTCTCTCAAAGTCAAACCAAAGAAAATATTAAAACCCTTTTAAAAGGAAATCATTTTCATTTTAAAAACCATCACAACTAATTACAACCATAACACTTAACAAATCTTAAAACTAACCTAAGACAAAAGGTTGGCTAACCATGGTTGCTAATCATGGTTAACCACCAAAAACAAGCCTAGTTAACATGCACAAGTGTGCGTGTGCCTAATAAAATTCCAATAAAATACACATTAATTTAGATAAAATATTTAAAACTTAATTTGATAAACTTTTTATTAAAAACCACATTTTAAAATATAATTAGCTACAAGACACATTCTAAGGTGTTACAATCTCCCCCCCTTAAAAGAAATTCGTCCCCGAATTTAAAATTTATACTATTACCTGTACCTTCAACAAGAAGATTAAAATCCTCAAATCTCGTTCGCAGCCTCCCAAGTGACTATCTCACTACACGGCTACGCCCGAGAAAACCCTTCACAGATGGCAAGACCTTTGACCGACGTTCCTCCACCTGTCGAGCCATTAACACACATGGCTGCGGGCGAACGAAAGATCGCGTCCAGCTAAATGGTCTGGTGCCAAATCATGTGAGAAGGTCATGAAGGAAATTGTAAAGTATCTTCACAAGGAATACGGGGTGAAAATCCAGAAATCTGGGCGGAAGTGCCAAATTGAAGGCAACGAAACTAACTCGCTTATAGGATCTCAGAAGGACCTAAACCCTGGGATAAGCTCCCCAGAATCCAACACGTCATTCATCGGAAAGTCCATAGGAATCCATGACTTGCCACTGCGCACTCAAGCCTGCGACCAGCACAGTCGCATAAGACATCTGTTTGCAATGGACAGTTCTAATCCTGACCTGAACACAACTGGACTATCTCCGAATTCTCTAGACATAGCTGGGGTCCAAAATCCTACCTTCGCGGAGTCAGAAGACAACAGGCTGGCGATCGACACAACCTAACCCCTAAGCCTAAGGGTGGCCAATTGGAGTGTCTCCTGATAATAGCTATCGAAGGAGAACCCTAACGATGGCGAGTGACGATCCCAAGATGCTGACGACCAAACAAAGCAACAACACACAAACTTAACAAAACCACTGAGCAAGCTGAGTATAACCGGATGACCAGAATCCGAATGGAATCACACCCTATCCAAACCTGGGTAGAAACCATAACGAAATTCATGGAGATCTGCTCCCATTCCTGTTTCGGAACGGTAAAAGGTTGCAACTCTCCAGCCGGCCTCAGATGCTCGACCCAAAGCACACAACAAGACAAACACTTGAAACGAAACCTGAAACTTCTCTTTGCATACCTGTCCACTTGTAACTATCTCACAAGTCACGCCAAAGCTGGTGGAGCTTGAATGCATAGAGGGAGTTGACAGATATGCATGTTCTAGGATTGCACGCCTCTACCTGATAATGGCAGGTACGCAAACGTGTCCCTAACTTAGCACATCATTGTCACAAATCAAGGTCTCTGAATCATTACCCAGCCGAATATGCTCAAGTATCTCTGACGTAAGAGCTTCGACGGGCAGTGTCTCGCGAAAACGATTTAAGGAAAGTGGTCGGGCGCGGACATGAGCAAGCTGTCCCCTCCGTAGAGACGAACTAAGCTATACTCGACGATCACACAAGAACTGTAAATCTGCAGAAGACTAACACAACAATCCAAATCTGCTGCAGGAAGATGTACATTAAGCTTTAGTGGTTCGTGGAAAATCTGACACGACTCTCAAGCAAGTAGTGTCTCCAAATCTCCAACGCAAAACCACCGCGGCCATCTCCAGATCATGAGTGGAATACCCTCCTCGTACTTCCTCCAAGTGTAGAGAAAGCAAAAAGCGATATCTCTATGGTGTCACCTCAGTACACCCTCGAGCCCACTCAAGAAACATTACAGTTAAACAACAAGGTCGCCCGAACCAAAAGCAAAGAAAGACTGATGCAGCTGTTAACTGAAGCTTCAACTGCTGAAGACTCCGTACACATGCCTCAGTCCAAAGAGAAGAAACCTCCCTTCTGGCCAATTCAGTCGACGGTGCAGCATTACTCTAGCAATCCTGCATGAAACGGCGGTAAAAACCCTGCTAAGCCCAACAATCTGCGGATCTCCGTCCTGCACACAAGTCTGGGCTTAAGCTGTACGGCCACGATCTCCCTCGGAACCATACGGAACCGTCTCCCGCGACTACAAGACCTAGGAGTCAACACAAAACAAGCCTGAAGAAACATTCTGAGAATTTAGCAAACTGCTGGTGCTCTCCCAGTATCTGCATAACAAATCCTCAAGTGTTACTCCTGTCCCTCAAGACACATTAAGTAGACCAGAATGTCGTAAGTAACACAACGGAAACTGGTCGAGGAACGGCCTGAAGAAATCTGGTGCATCATATCTACGAGTGCGGCTAGGGCGACGGTGAATCCAACGACTCACAAAAACTCACAAGGCCCGTAGCACGCACAAGGCAGTCTTCGGAATGCCGTCACTCCGAATCCGCAATAATGATGACCTGATCCGAACACACTTAGAAAATGTCTCGCACTCTGGAGCTGATCGAAGAAATCGCCACGGCGAGGTGAAGGATACCTATCCGCACCGTAAGCCGGTTCAATTGACGATCCGTCGATACGCTACCCCAAACTTCCGTCTTTCTCCTTGACGAACAGAATTAGGAGCTCCTAAAGCGAAACACTCAGACGCATAAAACTCCCCAAACCAAAACCCTGCAGCTGATCCTTAAGCTCCCTTAGCTTCGCCGGCTCATCTGGAACAACGTCGGAAAACCCTCGCACGAAAAGAACCCGGTCCAACAATCCTACGGTGGCTCCGGTATCACGAATGAACGTCAAGAATCCACGACATCTCCTCAGTAGCCGACTAGCGAAAAAGGCTGAATTCAAGCTGTGAGAGGCGGTACAACTATCCACCTGCACAACAAGAACTGACTTGCCCGGGAAAACAAAACCTAACTTGTTTCCACACGGTAGTCCACAGACGCCTAACACATAGCTGACCAGTCCGTGCCCAGGAGAACGTCAAATCCAACATCTCTAGAAGGATCAAAACGACGGACGAAATCTCTATCTCCTATCTGATTGGCACACAACTGAATATGTGTCGCGCAACCAAAGGATCGCTGACAGAAATTAAAACAACTACGACTAATCTACCCAACCACAGTACAAGCAAGAAACAAGCAAATACACCAAGAGAAATAAAATATAACTCAAGGGTACCTGAAAACTCCACATTGGACGTCTGCGCGTCCCGATGAGTAGAAGCAAACTCCTGTGTCTGCCCTCTACTCGCAGCTGGATGAACTCCTCTGGTAGCCTGAGCCCTCTGAGCGAATCTTCCACGCCGGCCTCTCTGAATACGATCATGACGAGGTGCTAAGGAACAATCCCTGACGAAGTGCTGAAGGCTTCCGCATCGAAAACATCCACGTGCTGACTGCTGACCATCCTGGGGATGAGAGCTGAACGACTGTCCTCGTCCCAAGCCTCTGCTACTCCCGGAGTGGCCACGAAATCTGTCTCGACGACCAAACCTCTGTCTCTGGGCTGGTACGCTGGTACGAGTCCTCCACTGTCCTGGAACTCTCTGAGCCTCTGGAATGTGTGCCTCGTCAACTGGAGCTGCAACCACTGGTGCTGTGTAGGTGACGGACTGCTGCAGGCTGATCGTAAGGGACAGCTGAGTAACAGGGGTGACAACCTCCTGTCGTAGCTCCCGAACGACGTCAACTAACGAACTCATCGTCTGGCGGAACTCCTGCATCTCTACCAACAGTCTATCCATGGTATAGGTCATAGGCTGATCCGTCTGCACCTGTGCAACTAGAGTGCCATCCTGGTCAGTACTCGTCTCACCCGAGCTAACTCTGACCTCGGCCCTCGCTGCATCACTTGGAGTCCCCATAGTCATCGGCGGCAAGGCTATAAATAGATACAAGATGAGATTCGATAAGAATGAGGAAATCGGATCTCAAGGATATGAATCATCAAGGAAGGAACATCAAGCAAGTTGTACTTAGGTCACTTAATGCAAGGTACCGCGCTGTGAGTATGCTGCAGACATACACACACTACGTTACTCTGCTTAAGCTACCTACTCCATCATACTAAGGTCATCCTACACTCCGAAAGGTAAAACCTAACGCTTTGATACCAACTTTGTCACGACCCAGAAATGGCCCGTGACGGCCCTAATACTACGCAACGCCTAAAGACGCAACGTA
Source organism: Agapanthus africanus (assembly GCA_030015575.1). Taxonomy (NCBI): domain Eukaryota; kingdom Viridiplantae; phylum Streptophyta; class Magnoliopsida; order Asparagales; family Amaryllidaceae; genus Agapanthus; species Agapanthus africanus. The sequence continues at coordinate 200,235,917 of JASDDO010000010.1, read as the reverse complement.
GTAAAAGAAAGCCAAACCCAGAAATCTAAACCATGAGAAATACGGAAAAGATAATATAAGTTTGAAAACAATTGAAATCGCAACCCAAATTCTTTTAAAAAAAATCTTACTTTCTTTCTTTAAAGTTCTAACAACACCCAGTTGTAGAAACCAGCCACAATGAATACAACAGAAAATAATAACAGTAGAGATAGAAGCTGTAGATACATAAGACCTCAAATCCATAATAATACACACTAACGTCCTCACCAAGTCTCTATGTCAATAATACAATAGTAGATGGAGAGTACAATACAACGAAGGTACAAAATATAATACAGATAACCGTCTAACCCACCTATGCAAAATGGTACTGTGAGCTGATGCGGTATCTGTAGCAAAAGATGGTAGCTGGATAGCTGGATAGGGGAATAGCCTGCCTCGACTACTCTGGGGAATAACCTGAAACACCTGTGGCACAACGGGGGTGAGTTGCCAACTCGTGAATAGTATAAAACATATGCAGGTAATCGCAGGAATGCACGTACAGCATGAATCTAAGATATGCGATTACAGTAGTAATGATATGTCATGCAATGGAGATATGAGAAAGCAAATATGCAACTATCATAAGGGTACACTACAAGTACTGCCAATATATAAATCTATGCATAAGATAGGTAATGGTGAGGTGTAGGGTGGAATATGTCATTTTCCACGGAAACCTGACGTCGTGGCAGGATCACAATCCACTAAGATACTCCAATCCCAAATCCTCAAACCAGGCCCCACATTGGGCACTCACATCAAATAAGTCTCACATCTCCTCAATGTACAATGTCGAGTAATCTCCTATATCCCGAATGTACAAGTCACCAATCACATAGGTAATCCAGTGCCCAAGTCCCAATGAATCACCTAGTATCCCAAGTCCAATCTCAAGTAAGTTTCTAACATCCTAAAGATAAATATATGTACAGAATAAATATGATGGGGGCAATACACATATATTAGCGTCCCATTCCACTAATATTGGTGTAAGGGTATATATAACAACGGCTAAGTCCCCTGTTATATATACAAGAAGGGGGTTAAAGAAATATCATGAAACCGTGTGCCAAGCATCGGCACAGAAATCCTCGTATATGGGGCTCCGTCAGTCCGGACAGCCCACGGGGTCCGTCTGCAGTGTCGGCCCTCGGCATCGACAGTACAGGTCATCCCGCATCCATCTCTCTACTCTGGCCAGTAGCCTCCAGACAACTGCCAGGTCCAAACAATCACCGGTAGGTACTCGCCCGCCTCCAGGCTCAATCGGCAAACCCATCGATCTTCTTGCCGAGGGGAACCATACCGGGCCCCGCCATGTACTCTCATACGGCAACCACACCTCGTATGGAGCAGGTAATCAGCACCGATAAAACTCATGGGGGACGCTCGAAATATCATATCAAGGAAACCGGGTTGTTACATGTATGCATAATTTCATGAACTCCCACGGTTCCCAAATCCCGAAAACATCATAGGAAATCCAGATAAACAATGCATAAATACAGGAATAGAAGTATGCGATATATCTGAATGCGAGCAGGTAAACACAAGTATATAGCTGAACCAGATGTATGAGAAATCATGATAAGGTACGGCTAAGTAACATCAGTAAATGTGAATATGCGACAACAACTGAATATGCATCTAACATACAGGTGTAGCAAAGTATAGGTATCTACCTATAGGAACTGATGTCGTATACCCCCTGGGTATAAATAACATAAGTAGAAATCCCTCCCGGTATAAGTAAAATATGTAGGAGGTATACCTGTAGCTGTATCGCTAGTGAAAATATACCTATCACTAAAGGTATGATACGCTATAGGTATACCGATAAACTAGATGTCAAGTGTGGTAAGCAAAGGTAGCTATAAGGGGTAGTGTGTGACATGGCAATTATTGACGGTGTGTGTGTAGCATGCAATCCGTGCTCGTGCAACATGAACCGTCAATAATGTGTGCAGTGTCCTACGGCTGCTAGTCACAGTATATAGCTATATCTAGGAAATGCAGTAAATACGCAATTCTACAATGACGTAGAAAGTGCGACAGGAAATTGAATCCTAGCCCAGACGCATAACGCCATGCGGGCGATTCCCCTGTAGATGTTATATCTACTCACCTAAACTCCACGCTGGGTGAATCCTATCATCTGCTCCCCCTGTAGTGGTGTCTGTAGTCCCTGTCTGCAAACCTGCAAATAAGACAGGGAAATCACATATAAGCCCAATATCTCTCGAAACGCGATATCGAATCGAAACGAGAAACTCGCGTCGCGAACCAAGCGCGTGTGTGCACGATACGCTGAATCGTGTGTGTACGCGTCTAAAAACCATCGCGACACGCCGCGATACGCTGGATCACAGAACCCACTCGCGTATCGCGCGTATCGCGCAAACACTACGAACACCATAAACGACATATAGTCCCAGATTTTCCTACAGGCAAGATATTGCAAAACTAGACATGTCAAGGACCTAGAAAACACAGCAGGGAGCCCTACACCAAAACCCCAACACCTAAGCTCCCCACTGGGCCGCAAATTGCGGCCAAAACAAGGAAATTGGCGGCCAGGTTGGGGGTAGGGTGGCTCGTCTTCTGGGGGTGTTATCTATACCTAGTGTACATGCTCCAGTCATCTCTAGTTTTATTCTGTAGGCATCGGGTCTATAGCAGATCACAAAAGTCACTAATATCGCTTTAAAACGACAATTTTGCACAATAAGGAAAGTTTATGGTATTTTAGTGTAATCTGTGAATTTCTCAGTTGAAGTGGTCTAACTAACACTTAATTAACCTAGGGTAGCTAACCAAATCAACAATTTACCACCATTCCACTTAAACACCACATTCTAGCACAAATTAGCTAATTAGGCACTAAACGAAACAATTTACACACAAACTACACAATCAAGCAACAGGGTTCAGAAAGTATACCCAATTGGACTCTAGAGAGCAGGTGAAGAAGTGTGTGCAGGTGTTGAGGTTGCTGCTGCAGCTATTGCCTTGCTTGATGTCTGCTGTTGCTGCTGTTCCTGCTACTGATGATGATGCTGATGATGAAGATGATGATAATGCTGATAATGTTGTTGCTGTATTGGTTGTTGTTGTTGTACTTGTTGTTATTGTTGCTGTTCTTAAGATGATGATGATGATCCCCTGCAGCTGCTGCTGCCTCTCTCTCTCTCTCTCTCTCTTTGCAGCTGCTGCTGCCTCTCTCTCTCTCTTTGCAGCTGCTGCTGCCTCTCTCTCTCTCTCTCTCTTTGCAGCTGCTGTGTGTGTGTGTGTGAGAAAGAGGGAATGAGAGTGAGGGAAATGAGAATGAGAGGAATTTCCAACACCCTCTCTTCTCACTCTCTCTCTCTCTCAATCAAGAAGCATGGCACAAGCCATGTAGCACCATGCCTCCCTCTCTCTCTCAAAGTCAAACCAAAGAAAATATTAAAACCCTTTTAAAAGGAAATCATTTTCATTTTAAAAACCATCACAACTAATTACAACCATAACACTTAACAAATCTTAAAACTAACCTAAGACAAAAGGTTGGCTAACCATGGTTGCTAATCATGGTTAACCACCAAAAACAAGCCTAGTTAACATGCACAAGTGTGCGTGTGCCTAATAAAATTCCAATAAAATACACATTAATTTAGATAAAATATTTAAAACTTAATTTGGTAAACTTTTTATTAAAAACCACATTTTAAAATATAATTAGCTACAAGACACATTCTAAGGTGTTACAGCCTGCTCGAAGCTAGTTGGGTCATCATCCTCCATGATGCAGTCCTCGCTCCCACCATCCATGAGAAAACCGTAGTATCTCTCAGGTGGGTGAGAAACCTTACTAGATTGGCGGAGTGGTTGGGGTTCATCGGGAACTACGTAATCCTCTGGTTCCACCAGATCTTCTGTTGCAGCTTTTGTAGCTGGAACCTCTTCCAGTTCTACCTCATGTCCACTAATCTATTTTGCAAGAAATTCCTTTTCTAAAAAGGTGGCTTGCCGAGAAACAAATACTCTTTGTTCCTCAGTGTGGTAGAAGATATACCCTTGTGAATTCTTGGGATATCCTACAAATTTGCATCGAACAGACCGTGCCTCGAGTTTGTCCGGCTTTTGTCGTTTGACATAGGCTGGACAACCCCATATCTTAACATAGTTAAGACATGGTCTCTTCCCTTTCCATATCTCATATGGAGTGGTAGGCACATATTTGGTAGGGACCATATTCAGTAGATGAATGGCTGTTTCTAGCGCATACCCCCAGAAGGAAATAGGTAACTCAGTTGTGCTCATCATAGAGCGCACCATATCTAATAGGGCGCGGTTCCTCCGTTCCGATACACCGTTGTGCTGTGGTGTATTTGGAGGAGTCAGCTGAGAGAGAATCCCATTCTCTTTTAGGAAGTCCAGGAATTCATTGCTCAAGTATTCACCTCCTCGATCAGATCGTAGGATTTTAATACTTTTTCCGGTTTGGTTCTCGACTTCTTGTTTATATTCTCTAAATTTCTCAAAAGCTTCAGACTTGTGTCTTATCAAGAACACATGTCCATATCTTGAGAGATTGTCAGTGAATATATTGAAGTACGAAGAACCATCCCTGGCATGTGTAGACATGGGACCGCATACATCACTATGTATCAGTCCCAAGAGTTCGGTAACTCTTTCTCCCTGTCCCGTAAACGGAGTTTTGGTCATCTTCCCTTTGAGACATGACTGGCAAGTGTCATAAGATGAAAATTCGAACGGTTTCAAATATCCATCCTTATGCAACTTAGCTAGTCGTGTCGCATTGATGTGACCTAGTCTACAATGCCACAAGAAGGATTCGTTCAGTTCTGAACTTTTCCTCTTGTGTGTGTTTGTTATGCTCAGAACTGTTGATTGATTTAGAACATAAATGCCATTGCACAACGTGCCTGATCCAACCAACTTTTGGTTATGGAAAATGTTCATAACATTATCCTGTAATACAAAATTATATCCCTCTTTACTCAACAAAGAAACTGATATAATGTTGCATATCAGGTTCGGCATGTAATAGCATTCGTTCAAAATCAATGTATTACCAGTTGGGAATACAAGGTGATATTCCTCGACCGTTTTAGCTGCAACAATTGCACCATTTCCAACCCTTATGTCTTTATCACATTCTCCAAGTTCTCTACCTTTCTTAAGCCCATCTAACTGATTACATATATGGGATCCTGACCCGGTATCTAATACCCAGGACGTAGGGCAAATGGAGAAACAGATCTCTGTAACGAACACACCCGAACAAAATGCATCGTCATGTACTTTCTTCATTCGGGTGGCATGGGAATCCTGGTATTCCCCTATGTTCTGTTCAATCCTATAACTCTTACAAGAAAGAACGGAACCAACGTTCCCCAGCACAGTATAACATGCGGGTTCGGTCAATACATCCATATTATTATTTTTATTAAGGCATGACATGGTCGCTACCTGGAGAGAGAGAGAAGAAAACACTTTAGCGTATGCTCTTGCAAGATCAGATTGGTTATTATCTTATGTAATCAGGATGGCTCCCACTGTTTTTATCAAATCTTCCTTCAAACCCTAAAAGGAAAGACTAGCCGGGATTAATTACACCCTACAACTTCGCCGATCTTTCTGCCAGGCCAGTGTCGGTACTTTGAGGGAGGTTCCCCGTGCTTTCGTACGGACCTAATTAAAGTAAACCTCGTTTTCCCAGAGGCGTAACACCGTTGACACCTTTCTAGACACCTACTTGATCGGCTAATTGTCCTGTGTAAAACTCTCCCGGGAGTAACAATTACTCGCAGTGGGTATCGGGATCCAACTATCTCATAGAAGGTATGCAATCTCATTGCAAATTTCAACACTTGAAATTCCCGATAATATTTTGCCCCTAACGTGCTATGACCTTGACGAAAGCCAACAAAGCCGTACTACTATCCTAATCCAGTCGCATCATATGCAGAAGATAAGCAGCATATAGCTACCGCTCACTATACCTTGACGAAAGCCAAAAAATGTAGCACGAATACTATATACAACTTATCTGAAATGACGGAGGGCTACGACAGGTTTTTCTGAAAACCTATTGCGTAATGAACTTGATATCGTTCTAGAATCATGTGAATTTTGAAATGGAGTGACTTTGAGGCTTTTATTAGTTTTGCTAAAGAGGTCACTCCCGGTGAAGGGATCTCGGCTCTTTCCTCATTGAATAAGGTGCGGGATATATCATATATATCACTGTGCAAAGCAAAACTCCAAAAGCAGTCAAAAGTCAAACCGAGTGTTGTAGCATTTGCCAGTTTTGCTAAAGAGGTCACTCCCGGTGAAGGGATCTCGGCTCTTTCCTCATCGAATAAGGTGCAGGGTATATCATATATACCGCTATGCAAAGAAAAACTGTAGCTACCCCTTTTTATTAAAATTTGATACTACAACATCTTTTAGGTTTATTTTCTTTCATTAATCACATTAATGAAGTCACATCATTTAAGTCACCTAAACATCACAGATAAATACGACGTACACTTATGCCATCCGCATTCGCCTCGATGTTCCCTCGTGCACCGTTAGGTTAGGTAACTAACGACAGAGCAGGGCAGGGCTAGTGCGGGTGTAAAACATAAGTAACGTCTATATAATATATCATATATACTATATACTGTATCCATCAGAACATATCAAGTGATCACATCACAGATATCGTAGCAGAAACATAGATATAATGCGGTATATACTAGGACGTCCGTATTTAGTATTTAGCCAACAATAGAAAATACGGATTCCACAGTCGCGATGAATAGCCAAGCCCACACCCTGGACCCCTACGAGAGCGGTAAGCGACCCTACCAATTCTGGAGTTTAGGAGACCCGGTCTCGACTCCTCGAGATGGCCTCCCACTGAACCCCAGAACCCGGTCACCTGTGCACCCCTCCTTGGGTCCAACCTAACGCGGAAAAGTAAATAATATACAACACTGGTGGCATCAACCTCAACCCGGAAGTGCCCCAAATAAAAGTATATTACATTAGATTTAAATTTACATGAATGAAAATATAAAACTCTTATCTCACATAAACACCCCCCGGCTATTCAATCGCGACAATCCTGCACATCATATCTCAGCAACATATAATATCCCATATCATCAACGTAAGTAAGTATGCGTACCCCGATTGTCGTTGACGTATAGCAACGAAACCGGCGATATCGACATACTACACTTACGGTCACAGAAAAGAAAGTGTAAAACTGCAATATCTGGAATCCACATTCTCTTTAGACATCGTAAATGCGAAATATCACATACTTCGTATTTCATGTCTAGTAATATGAATTCCACTTATTGCATCACATTCCAGATAAATAGATAGTATTAAAGTTTTCGAACGAACGATCAAATACCCTAGATTCCCTAAAGCTCAACTCTTGAGCGGAGTTCAAAAACCCGGAGTGTGACACAGTAGTAGCGGTCCAGCCGTAGAAGGGTCAAGCCAACGTCTCACATGTGGCACGCCGTACTGCCCCAAACCCTAAGATTCAAAGGGCAGTTCAAGACGGTCACATAATCGAGTTAAGGTTTGTTGTTTTCTAGAGGGTCCACCACAAAACTTGCACGTATCTCCAAAATATTTAAACCCCGTGAAAAGTGAGCAAATGAAACTCGTTCGAACATTTCAATACTTTCTAATTTACCCGGAAAGAAACACGAAATCAAAATTACGATCGAATCGTCGAGTCCAAAACCATCTCCAGAATATACAGTACTAAATTCAGATTAAAAATACCTACAAATATATACATGCAGACAAGAAGCACACTGTACAAAAATGAAGCCTTAATGGCTCTGTACGGCCGCGGAGCCGCGGCCCAAGCAATCTTATGCCGCGGTTCCGCGGTGGAATTTTGCTATTAGGGTTTCGCTTTTTACAGTGTGTCTTAGAATTCCCTGCTGTATTTTTTTACATATTTTTAATTCTGAAAATAAGGAGTTTTGGAAAAATGTCCAGAGAGGGTGCAAAGAATACGTATTTGGGTTCGATCGGAGTTTTTACTTCGTAAAAGTGTCTCCTAATGTTCTAGGTCGGCTCTGATACCAATGAAGGGTTTACCTAGCACCTCATGAAGGGTATGGAAGCATCACATGTCACAAAGATCAAGTTTTTATGGTGCTTAGTAAACATACAAATGATCTATCCTAGAAAATTAGGGTTTCAAAAACTTTAACCAACATCATATGTTGTAAAGGCTAGGGTTTTGAGAGTACAACCTTTGTAGCTCCCTTTTGTAGACTCCTTGGCTACTTGAGAGTTAGAAAGCGATTAGCTTGAAGTCCTCTAACGTCCACGACGATCCACCCGAAGCTCTTTTGTCCAAGCTAGCAACTTCACTTTAACAAGAAGATGAAATGAAGCTAACACTCTAAACAAGTGGGCTAGACTTGTGTAGAATGGTGTTGTGGTTCTCTTTCTCACTTCAAAATCCTAACTTTTTGAGTATTTTGCTCACTTGAAAAGTCTAGAGAGCAAGAGCTCAAGGTTGAAGAAGATGATGGCCTTTTAAGAAGAATACAAAAGATAAACCTTAATGAGAAAATAAAAATATATCTATATATATTTTTCTTCTCTCATCTCAAACCATGGTTAAACAATAAATATATTATTGAACTTGAGTTAAAACTCAAAAGGAAAGTTAATCCATGGTTATATGGTGGGTGAGCATGGTTAGGTCAAAGAAGAGTGTAGAAAGAAACCATGAATTATCCTTTCCTTTTTCCTTTTGTTTTAAATCAAATGCAATAATAATTCATATAAATAAAACCATGGTGTGAGTCTTATATTGCCACCATTTTCTTTGTATAGCAACAATGATAGAATGATGTATGTATGCATGTGTGCATGCACATCCATATGTGCATGAACAAGAATGAATGTATACATGCATGCATACATCCAAAAGAAACAAGATAGGATTCTTAGTGAGAAGATAATGGTTAAATGATAAATCAACACTTGATTTATCAATCCGGTCATATCACATACGACCCGACCAAAAGCAAGCCGCCCAATTAATATACGGTATCTCATACGCTCATTTTAACCGGGTCCATGCGCATATCGCATACGCGCACCACAACGTTTCGCCTGGACTAGGTAACTCCTTTGTGGGACTCTAAGACTGGTCAATACGCCGGCAGTGGGTGATGATCATATCAAGCACCCCCAAGCAGCAAGCGGTCAGCTAAACGTAACGGCCACCCGGGTATTGAGCGATCAGAAGAAAACAAGCGAACCTGCTACAACTCCTGTCGAGCCAACCGGCAACACTACCTGCGCAGTCTGGTCTCCTCGTCTGATATGTCGCATATCAAGTCTAGGGCTGGTAAACGTCAGACCCCAATAACCGATAAGTCGTGCCGATGTGAGGCTCATAACGGGTCGAGAAACTACTGGTAACACTTACCAGTAAATCTCTAATCATCCCTGGCCAGGGACTTCCCTGTTACGGCCAATCGAGCACAGCGCAACATCAACCCCCAATACCGGGAGAGACGAAACCCCTCCTATCGCTCATTCCCTCCATGTGACCCGGGACTGTACCCAAAAACCACCGTTTTGCACGCCCTCATGGACGTGGTAAGGTGGAAATCAAAGCACAGTGGGAATCACACAAGACTTTATGACGATCTCGGGTCTACAGACCAACCTGCACAAGTGTCACCTGAGAACCGCCATCTGATGTGAGGTATAATACCATATGGGAGTTCTCGGTGAGTCCGTCCAGTGTACCCAGTCTCCACTGAGCACCCGTATACCATCTCTGATGTCAAACACCAATGGATATGGGATCATCCATCGCCCATCTTATGGGTCGAGAAGCGTATACGCTAGTCTACCCTGGTATATCGATGCCCCGTCTCGATACACCCACGACTAGGGACCTTGAAGGATGTACTTATGGACTACCATGTCCCCACTAGTATGATCCTCATCATATTCCAGGTAGTCAAGTACACATCCTAAGGGCTTTACCAACATGTAACTATAAGATAGTATAAAGAGACAAGTATACATGTTAAGATAAAGAGCAACCGGATAGCACACTATCATATCGAGCAAGAAAGTCATCTTTATATATGTCCAAGCATCCAATATAATATACATCATCTGTACAATACTGGCCTCTAGGACATACATAAAACTAACAATCTCTCACTTGCACTAGGGCCAGCTGCTGTAGTATCGCATACCGAGCATCCCGAAGAGTCTCTCAAACTGTATCAGGGAAATGGCCTTCGTGAGTGGATCCGCTGTGTTTTTCTTCTTGTCAACTCTCCTGACCTCGATCTCCCGGCGATCAACTATCTCCCGGATCAGGTGATATCGCCTCAGAATATGCCTCGATCGCTGATGGGACCTGGGTTCCTTGGCCAAAGCCACCGCTCCATTGTTATCACAATACAAAAGTATTGGATGCTCAATGGATAGAACCACTCCAAGTTCAGTAATGAACTTTTTGATCCAGACAGTCTCTTTGGCACCATCGTTGGCAGCGATGTATTCAGACTCCATCGTCGAGTCTGCCACGGTTTCCTGCTTGGAACTCTTCCAGCCAGTAAAGGGTAAAGAAAAATCCCGACTACGACTTAGAGTCGTCCTTATCACTCTGGAAGCTCGAATCGGTAAAGGACTCCACTTGGAGTTCTCCGTTACCATACACCAAGAGCATCTCTTTAGTCCTTCGCAAGTACTTGAGAATGCTCTTCATAGCTGTCCGGTGACTCTCTCCAGGATCAGCTTGATACCTGCTCACTACACTTAGTGAGTATGATACATCGGGTCTGGTACATAGCATCGCGTACATGATAGAGCCTACAGCCGAAGCATAGGTATCCCTTGCATGCAAGCTCTCTCCAAATCAGTCTTGGGAGACATCACTTTGGAGAGAGTGACTCCAGAGATCGTGGGTAAGTTACCACGCCTGGATTCTTCCATACTAAACCTCTTTAGTATGGTGTCAATGTACCTGGATTGGGACAATCCCAATATCCTTTTGGATCTATCTCTATAGATCCTTATTCCCAATATGCAGGAGGCATCACCAAGATCTTTCATTGAGAATCTTTGTGATAAGAAGAGCTCACTAGTAAAATAAGGGGTTGCCCCTACGGATAATATCATCCGTAGGGGCAATAAAAGTTTGGCCCTACGGATTAATACGTAGGTCAAAGTGGTTGCCCCTACGGTCGTTCAATATTTATTTAAAATTTATTAAATCTTAAAGTGTTTTTTGCCCCTACGGTGGCGCAAACCAAGCACCTACGGGTATATCCGTAGGGACATCTAAATAGCGATTTAAGTGATCGTTCCCTACGCTGATTATTTCTTATTTCCTTTATCGTTGCGCGCGAACCCAAATCGCCAAACCTTGACGTTCCCGCCGATCGCCGTTCTCGTCATCGCCAGCGCCGGCCGAATCGTCGTCGCCACCGCCTGCAGTGATCTCGTCGTCGCCACCGCCGGCCGAATCGTCGTCGCCACCGCCTGCAGTGATCTCGTCATCGCCACCGCCCTCGTCGTCGCCGATTGCGTCTCCGTCGTCTCCTCCACCGCCTAGCCTACAGGTTAGTTAAACATTATTTTAATGATGTTAGGGTAGGGATGAGGGTTATGGTTAGGTATCGGTTGGGGTTAGGGTTAGGATTAGGGTTAGGGTACGGGTTCGATCGGTTGGGGTTCGACTGGTGTTGGGGTTAGGGTTAGGGTTAGGGTTCGGTTGGGGTTTGGTGTTGGGGTTGGGGTTCAGCTGGGGCTGGGTTGGGGTTAGGGTTTGGTGTTGGGTTGGGGTTCGGCTGGGGCTGGGTTGGGGTTAGGGTTTGGTGTTGGGTTGGGGTTCGGCTGGGGCTGGGTTGGGGTTAGGGTTAGGCCGGGTTAGGGTTTGGTGTTGGGTTGGGGTTCGGCTGGGGCTGAGTTAGGCTTAAAAAGGTGAAATTTTAGGGGATTGATCTGGAAAATAGTGAAAGTCGATACTGTTTATTTGTGAATAACACAGTCAATGATTTTTATATGAGAAAATGGTCCATGAAAGTCTATGGGATTTATCTAAAAAACGCTGAAAGTTCATGTATTTATTTGTAAACAACAAAATTCATGGTATTTATCTGGAAAACGTTGGAGGTCAATGGTATGTATTTGTAAACAACAAAATCTATGAAAATTATGTGAAACGTTAAAACTTCATGGTATTTATTTGTAACAAACAAAGTCTATTGTATTTGTTTGATAAATATTGAAAGACCATGACATTTATATGTAATGGGTCAAAGTCATTTGGGTTATGTCAATCTTATTGGCGATACTTTCTTTTTGTGCATATCCAAAAACTTTGAAAGTTCTTGGTACCTATTAGAAAATATAAAGGGTTTTGTAGTGAAAGGAAAGAATTGGATTTAGAAAAACCGTGTGTAACTTTTAGAAATTCTATACACTCAAGTATATAGAAAAGGGTTAATTGCGGATACAGCCTATGTACTATGGGGATCAAGCACTTATAACCTCTGAAGTATAATAATAAGCACTTTTGTTTGTTTTTCATTAGTGATTAATTTTTAGTTTGCTATTTATTCTTTTTCAGTATGGATACTTGATAGAATTATAATTGCTTTATTATTGTTTGCCTTTTTCCTTTTGTGTAGAAAATATATCCATTGTGTCATATGGACACTATTAATTTCACATCGATTCAAGGGAAAAATTGAGGAAGATTGTGTTTGTTATATCAAAAACCTTTCTGTTGAACCCAACAGGTGAAACTTTAGAGTTGTTATAGATAGCTCTACATGTTTAATGCATGTACCATTGTTAAGAGAGTGCAAGGTGGAGAACAATAATTTGTTTCAACGGCACGTTTTTCAAGTTATAACCAATATATGATACTCGATGATAATATGAAACCTTCATATTCCCATCGATACCCATATATGAAACTAAAAGCGCCACTTAGTCCCCGTCTATCGGTTAACATACGTGCGATGCTCGTCGTGACCTAGAACTATACGAAGGTTGTTAAATATCGGACAGTATAGCTCGATACTAACAACCGTCGTATAGTCTACGCGATGAGAAAATTCAATCGTATGGTAACCCATAGATTTGTCCCGTGTGGACAAGTTAAGAATGTATAAAGCAAACGCCTTCATTCACTTGTGTTTTCATCCGTTTCGAGATATTTCGTCGGTACCTTTCCGCTGGTTCTCCGTGTACAAAGATAGATTAGATGTTCATTTCAACATTGTTTCACAGCTTTGAAATGATTATCTATTCTATTACAGTGTACTCGGAGAACAGCGGGGAGGTGCTGCCGAAATTTACTCGAAACGGTTGAAAGCACAAGTGATGGGCGTTCGCTCTATACATTCTTAATGGGATAGAAGCCTACCCCCGACAGCCGGAACACATACATACAAACGCATAATCAGAGAGCGACTCGAGATGTTCGGGTTAAAACCAATATATGATACTCGATGATGATATGAAACCTTCATATTCCCATCGATACCCGTATATGAAACTAAAAGCGCCACTTAGTCCCCGTCTATCGGTTAACATACGTGCGATGCTCGTCGTGACCTAGAACTATACGAAGGTTGTTAAATATCGGACAGTATAGCTCGATACTAACAACCGTCGTATATTCTACGCGACGAGAAAATTCAATCGTATGGTAACCTATAGATTTGTCCCGTGTGGACAAGTTAAGAATGTATAAAGCAAACGCCTTCATTCACTTGTGTTTTCATCCGTTTCGAGATATTTCGTCGGTACCTTTCCGCTGGTTCTCCGTGTACAAAGATAGATTAGATGTTCATTTCAACGTTGTTTCTCAGCTTTGAAATGATTATCTATTCTATTACAGTGTACTCGGAGAACAGCGGGGAGGTGCTGCCGAAATTTACTCGAAACGGTTGAAAGCACAAGTGATGGGCGTTCGCTCTATACATTCTTAATGGGATAGAAGCCTACCCCCGACAGCCGGAACACATACATACAAACGCATAATCAGAGAGCGACTCGAGATGTTCGGGTTAAAACCAATATATGATAATATGAAACCTTCATATTCCCATCGATACCCATATATGAAACTAAAAGCGCCACTTAGTCCCCGTCTATCGGTCAACATAACGTGCGATAATTTATTCTTTTCAACGACAAACGCACACACAAAGCATATACATGAATTTTCTTCTTTGTCAGTAACTATCCCGTTCTTATATTTCTCAATATAGTCAGCATAACCTACAATTTATATGTTATTCAGTCTAACATGGCCCATGAGTACGTCAGAGTTAAGGACTGGATGTATGTGGATTGGAAACAACGTATGCAATCTAAGTTTGTCGCAGGAGTTGCTGCTTTCCTTGAATTTGCACGAGCACATAATAAGATCATAATAGAGAAGATTCTTTGTCCGTGTGATAGATGTGGCAATAAGTACTGGCGGAAGGTAGAATTGGCAGAGCTTCATATTGTAAAATATGGGTTTACTAGACTTGATTCAATTTGGAAATATCACGGGGAAGGAGAAGAATGCAGTACTGCGGTAGAAGAAGGAGAACACGATAATGGGGCAGGAGAAGAAGAAGAATTCGGTAATACGGCAGGATACGGAAATTTATTTCCATCAGAAGAAATGGAGGATATGGTAGAGGCTGCCCTAGGTGAATCTATTCGTACCGAAGATGACATTCCTTCCGGTCAAGGACCGCGTGCGGATAAATATGAAAATTTCATGAATGATGCTAGGAAACCAATTTATGAGAATGCGAAGTATTCCACCCTCTCATGGTTCGTCCAACTTTTCCAAATTAAGTGCCTAAATGGATGGAGCAACAAGTCATTCACAATGCTTCTTTCGTTCTTGAAAGATTCTATGCCTCCGGGAAATAATGTGCCCGAAAGCTGGTACGAAGCCCAGAAAATGATGTCTGATTTGGGTCTAAAGTGCGAGAAGATTCAAGCATGTTCTAAAAATTGCGTGTTGTACCGGAAAGAGAATTCAGATTTGAAAGAGTGTCCAACATGCGGAGAGGCCAGGTATAAGCCGAAAGATTCTGATAAGAAGCCTGATATACCTGTGAAGATAGCACGATATTTTCCCATAACACAGAGGCTACAGAGGCTATTTAGGTGCAAGAAAACAGCCGAGGCAATGATTTGGCATCACCGTGCTCCTCCAAGCGAAAATGGAAAAATGAGCCATCCAAGAGATTCACCGGCATGGAAGGATTTCGATAGGAGGCACGCAATATTCAGTAGCGATCCTCGCAATGTCCGGCTCGGACTGGCTGCCGATGGCTTCTGCCCATTCAACTATATGGCTGGAAGTCACAGTACATGGCCCGTTGTAATGATAATTTATAATATGTCGCCTTGGTTGGCTATGGACCAATCATACTTTATGATGCCTCTTCTTATCGACGGACCAAACTCACCGGGGAACAATATCGACGTCTATCTCCGACCTCTGATTGAGGAGCTGAAAACTTTGTTCATTGATGGTGTAGAGACATATGATTCAAACACAAATGCAACCTTCATACTGCGTGCGGCTTTAATGTGGACAATTAATGACTTTCCTGCGTATGGAATGCTTTCAGGTTGGTCCGTACATGGTCACAAAGCATGTCCTCATTGCCATGAACACACAACATCAAAATTTTTGAATTTTAGCAGGAAGGTTTGTTATTGCGGCCATCGACGTTTTCTGCCTCCAGACCACCCCTATAGGTTAGACACGGTTCACTTTGATGGTCATCAGGAGCTTCTTGGGCCTCCATCCCCATTTTCCGGAGAGGACGTGACTGCTAAATGGGATGGTTACAATAACGTGACCTTCGGGATGGATCCGACGAGACAGGTCAAACCACAATATTGGAACAAGTTAAGCATTTTCTTCGAGCTTCCGTACTGGTCTACAAATTCAGTGCGTCATTGTCTGGATGTCATGCATATAGAGAAGGGAGTATCAGAGCACATACTTAACTTGCTTCTGTGTAAAGACGGGAAATCGAAAGACAACATGAATGCCCGGATGGATCTACAAGAGTGGGGAATAAGAAGTGAACTGCACCCTAAACCGGTAGCGGGTAAACCGGGCAAGTTTGTACTTCCCAATGCCGCTTATCATATGTCACAACCGGAGAAGAAAAGATTCCTGCAGGTGTTGCATGATTTGAAAGTCCCCACAGGCTTCTCAGGATCATTCAGCAAGAAAATAAAAATTGTGAAGGGCAAGATCGATGGGCTGAAAAGTCATGACCACCATGTTATCGTGGAGCACCTTCTTCCATTAGCCCTCAGGACTTCTCTCCCCGACTCGGTTGGTCTTGTAATCAACGACCTATGTTGTTTTTTCAGGGAGTTGTGTGCTAAAACGCTGGAGGTTGCGACGCTGGATAAACTAGAAAATTCTATTGCGTTGATACTTTGCAAGTTTGAGCGTATTTTCCCACCGTCATTCTTCGATTTCATAATACACTTGACGGTTCATCTTGCAACTGAGGCGAAATTAGCCGGACCGGTACAATATCGATGGATGTATCCCGTCGAGAGGTACGTTAAATTTTTCGTTTCGCGCAATTTATAAATTTATTTTTGTCATGTATGCCCGTGTTTATTTATTCAACATATTCTCATTAGGTACCTTTACACTCTTAAGAAGTATATACGCAATAAAAATCGACCAGAGGGTTCTATCATGCAAGGTTATCTTCTTGATGAAGCAACCACATTTTGTTCCCGCTATCTGGACGAGAACATTGAGACAAGGCTTAACCGACCACGAAGAATTCAAGACGGGCCATATGGTAAAGCCGAGTATAAGAGGGTAGACACTATGTTTATCAACAAGATATACCGGTTTATCTTGCTTAATTGCGTATGTCTTGAACAAATTAGAGAGTAAGTTCTTTTGGATTAATTGTTATATCTGTGTTTGTGTATGAAATGACATAATATTAATGTCACAATTATTTGTCGAAAACAGAACTCATTTTAACGAGGTACGTGAGGGGCATCCTGATTGGAACGAAGAGCGTTTGGAAAAATACCATCAGGATAATTTTTGTGATTAGGTCACAGAGCATGTAAGTTATTCGAATTACATTTTATTGCTATCGGTTTTAATCTAAACTTGTATCGTTATGTATTTATCGTAAAATTTGTTTTGTTAGATCCACGATCCGAACTTGTCTGCATCATTTGAGAGTGATTCAAGATGTTTAGCTCAATTTCCTAGTATGGAGGTTGCACATTACAAAGGATTTGGTGTCCTTGGATACAAATTCGAAGTTAAGGACATAGAAACATCTAGAATCACTCAGAACAGTGGGATTGCGACGGTAGGATCGGACGGTGTGATTTACTATGGGTACTTAAATTGTATACTCGGCATCCACTTTCCCGGACGATCAGAACCCTTTTATATATTCCACTGTACTTGGTACGATCCGCGAACCGATACAGACAAGTGGAGAAGCAGTCTTGGGACCTGGAAAGATGAATATGGATTGACAAGTGTGAACACACTTCGATTTTACGGTCAGGACGATCCGTTTATCTTTCCGAACCAAGCGTTCCAAGTATACTACTCACAGTGTTTGAAGCATCCGGGGTAGAGTGTTGTATGCCGATGGAAACCTAGAGATGTCTACGATGTCCCAGAATACGAGGACAGCGATGAGGACGAAGAAGAGAGAAGGCTTAAAGTGCTCCGACCGTCTGTTTCGAAGGACGGGTTGTCTTCGACCGATCATGAAGTTACGTGGGTTAGAAATGACATCGACGATGAAATCCAAGTAGATATGTATGATGCGCCCACGAAACGAAAAAGGTTATCAGTAATGTTATATTATTACTTCACATTTTACGCTCTAGATCATATATAGTCAATACTTTTAATGATTGTCTAATGTGTCCACGAACCGTTTATCTAGATTTGATGACGATGTCGGGAGCAGCGAGGGGCGGCAGGAGCTCCAGCCGCGGCAGAGGCAGAGGCAGAGGCAGAGCGGTTCTGCCGCCCGGAGAGCTCCGTAGGGAGCTTCAGAGGGCCGGTCTTGCACCCAGATCGGAGACCCCTTCGGATGCCTCCTTCCGTGTTGATTTGGCCACACCTCCAGGTATACTGCACGCATATCCATTTTGAATGTAATATTACAGATATTCATGCATGTTTATGTAAAAATTACTTATATTGTCAATGTTTGATTGTCTAGTTGTTGGTGATGCGTCCACATCTGGGACAGAGGCCACCCCCGCTCCTCCAGGTATGTTTATATATCATATAGTGTATGTATATTGATTTAGAATGCTATATCATAAATATACACATTCCTTTTGCTCTTACTTAGCAATTTTTATTATTGTCTAGCTGTAGGTGGTGACACCACCGCACCTGCGGGTATGTTTATATGTCCTATAGTGCATGCATATTGATTTAGAATGTTATATTATTGATCTACACATTCTTTTTGCAATTACTTATAAAATCTATTTTTAATTGTCTAATTATAGGTGGTGCGTCCACACCTTCCACAGGGGCCACTCCTGCCGCTTCCATACCCTCCGCATCGTCTGCAGGTTAGTATGAATAAATTTAAAATATTTATTTATTTTACATATGCTCTATAGAATAAATATGAACTTCATGGAGATTTAGCGTCGATGTTTATTTTACAGTTGGAGGGGATGCGTCCGGGACCCCGGTTGTTCCTCACCGGAGGAACTATCGTCCCGCTCGTGCTGCTGCTCGGGCCCAGGCTCGTGCGCTATTCACCGGAGGTATATATCACACTTGAATTCTTAATACAACTTTGTCTTATTATTGATTGTCTTGATATTTCGTGCAGACGCAGGGCCTCTCCACCCCCAGAGGGAGACTCGAGGTCCCATAGGCTGAGGCCTGATAGAGCTAGGGGGGAGGCAGCATTCCCCCTATTTTTTACCCTTGACTATCGCTATACCGGTCCTCATGCCGAGAGGTTCGGCCGGTATTTGTGGGACGAGAGCCGGATCGTGAAGAACTATCCACTTCACGTTGAGTGGGGCGAGCAGCACCAGCGCTCATTCGCCCTCTTCTTTGAACAGGCTCAGGTATGTATTAATATATATTTTCATTTGATCTATCCAATATATTTATTATTAACACTTGCAATCTAATAACAATGTTTTTTTGTATTTTCAGTTGGATTACGATTTTCAGCCTGTAGCCGACCCTGATCACCCGGGGAGGGTGCTCGACCTTCATGCTCTGTACAATGGCCTGATGAAGAACATGCAGGCCAAGGTCCGATACAACAGGAATGAGCTGAAGGCCGACTGCTACTCCCTATGGATAGCGACCCCCGAGGCAGAGAGAGCGGCCCTCCTATCTACTCCGGCGTTTGCGAGAGTCGACGTAGAGACATGGCCTATATTGTGCGCTTATTTCGACTCCGAACGCAAACGAGTATGTATTTTAAATTTAATTCATTATTTATGATATAATTTATTTCTTTGTGTTTCTTAATTAGAAAACTAAATGTTAATGCGTTGTGCAGAAACAGGCCGCTCAGAATACGGAGAACAGGAAGTCGGCGAAGAGGGGTCGCCCCACTTACACAGGTGGCTCGAGGAACATTACTCGAGCCATGGAGTTATCGGTAAATTAAGAGTTATTCTCTAATATTCTGCAATATTAAGAGTTATTCTCTAACATTTCTAATATTAAGAGTTACTTTCTAATATTGCAGACAGCTCGGACCGTGGCGTCAGGTGGTACACCGAGCGTGCTGTACGCATATCTTGCCGTCCACGGCACCTCGACAGATCCCGCCACGGGCGAGCTTCGATGTCCCGACGTCGCTACCCAGGAGTACTGCGTAAGTGTTAATATTTTTTCTACCCAAATTTGAAATTTTAGTTTTGGAAGGTTCAAGTTTAAATTTTATACTTATACTTTACTGCTTAATGTGGGTGTAGGAGCGGGTGGTTGAGCAGGCCCAGGCCTCGGGGATCGATTTTACCGGACAGAACGATCCGAGGCTGCTGACCCCAGTTCTGGACGCCGCACACGGAGGGCACCACGGAGGTTGGGAGAGAGGCCGGGGATTGGGCCCTAGCAGGGCCCATATGAGGTTGGACTCCACCCCGGCGGTTACTTCCTCCGTCTCCAGTGGCCGGCATGTCCATCAGGAACTGGATAGCTTGAGGGCCACCGTTCAGGAGTTGAAGGAGATGCTGGTATGTATACTACTTTATAGTAAAATATCATTTCATATTATATACATATCAACATATCCATAATTAGTACGTAGCTTGAGCTTATTTGGTTTTAGAATTAAGTTTGATTAATCATACATACATATGTAATTAAAATAAACAACGCTTTTCCAAACTAGATATCCAAACAGGGTTTCGAAATAACTTAATAATGAAACGAATTCGAATAATACACAGTTCTTACACGTTTCTTACACACGTTATGTCCAGACGCGACAGGGTAGATCGGCCGAGCCTCCACATGCATCTCCTTCGGCTGCGGCTCCGCAAGCCACTATATCGGCTGCGGTTCCGCAGACAGCTCCTGTAGCTCCACCGCCCACTCAGACTCCCGCAGCCGCGGCTCCGCAAGCGACTACCTCGACGGCGGCTGCGCAGACCACAACGCCAGCTCCACATGCCGCTCAGACACCCTTATCTGTAGCATTGGAGAGTGTATTTACCGAGGAGCAGGCGCGCGTTATTTTAACGTTATTCGGAGGTGGAGCTGGACCGAACTAGGGTAGATTTTTGGTTCTTATTTTTTGAAACATGTATTTATTTATATCACATTGTACTACATTTTGAAACGATATTGATATTGGTTTGAATTTATATCATATTCAGTTTTTGGGTTTCTTTTGTATATTATAAATATGCGTGGGATGTGATTATGAATACTGCAATATATGATTTGATTGATGTATATAGTATTGTGCACAGGGCGGGAAAAAATATAGCAGCCCTTTTTTAAAAAAAAATACAGACAAAATGTACCTACGGATTAATCCGTAGGTATATATGTTGCCCCTACGGCGTTAGCCGTAGGGGCAAACTATCAGGAAACCTGATATTTTCCTACCTGATATCAGTGCAGGGTGTTGGGGGTGCCCCTACGGATATGTACGTAGGGGCCACTGTTTATCCCCTACGTATATAACCGTAGGGGCAAAATATCAGGTTCCCTGATATTTTCCCCCCGAACTCAGTGCAGTGTGTTGGGAGTGGCCCCTACGGATATATTTGTAGGGGCTACTTTATATCCCCTACGGCTACAGCCGTAGGGGACGTAATAGGACCTACGGATATATCCGTAGGTACAGACAATATATTCAAAAAAAAAATTAAATATATGATTTTATTACCCCTACGGGGTACTCCGTAGGGGCTATAGCACCTACTGAGTTATCCGTAGGGGCATAAATGTGTCCGTAGGGGCACGTTCGGGACCTCAACTTGCACCTGCGGCCTTTGCACCTACGGGGTCTTTTTTCGCCCCTACGTATATATCCGTAGGGGCAGTGGGTTGCCCCTACCGATAAATCCGTAGGGGCAAACCATATTTGTAGTAGTGGCTTGACCGATTGCAGCATAGGAATGTCATTTCCTATCAAGAGTATGTCGTCCACGTACAATATGAGGAAGACAACCTTAATCTCTGCTACCTTCTTGTAGATACAAGGTTCATCTTTGTTTTTGACGAAATCAAACTCTTTGATAACGACGTCAAAGCATATATTCTTACTCCGCGACGCTTGCTTTAATCCATAAATGGATTTAAGCAGCTTGCACACCTTCCCGCTGCTCCCACTATCTACGAAGCCCTCTGGCTGAGTCATGTACACGCACTCTTCTAAATCACCGTTTAGAAAGGCGGTCTTAACATCCATTTGCCAGATTTCGTAATCATGATATGCAGCGATGGCAAGTATGATCTGGATGGATTTAAGCATAGCCACTGGAGAAAAGGTCTCGTCATAGTCCACACCTGGTCTTTGACGAAAACCCTTTGCAACAAGTCTAGCTTTGAAAGTCTCCACTTTCCCATCTACACCAAGTTTTTTCTTGAAGATCCGCTTGCTCCCAATGGGTTTTACTCCTTCAGGAGAAACTTCCAAAGTCCATACTTTGTTGGTGTACATGGATTCCATCTCGGACCGCATTGCATCCAGCCATTTCACTGAGTCCCCACTCGTGATGGCCTGCTCGAAGCTAGTTGGGTCATCATCCTCCATGATGCAGTCCTCGCTCCCACCATCCATGAGAAAACCGTAGTATCTCTCAGGTGGGTGAGAAACCTTACTAGATCGGCGGAGTGGTTGGGGTTCATTAGGAACTACGGAATCCTCTGGTTCCACCAGATCTTCTGTTGCAGCTTTTGTAGCTGGAACCTCTTCCAGTTCTACCTCATGTCCACTAATCTCTTTTGCAAGAAATTCCTTTTCTAAATAGGTGGCATGCCGAGAAACAAATACTCTTTGTTCCTCAGTGTGGTAGAAGATATACCCTTGTGAATTCTTGGGATATCCTACAATTTTGTATAGAACAGACCGTGCCTCGAGTTTGTCCGGATTTTGTCGTTTGACATAGGCTGGACAACTCCATATCTTAACATAGTTAAGACATGGTCTCTTCCCTTTCCATATCTCATATGGAGTGGTAGGCACAGATTTGGTGGGGACCATATTCAGTAGATGTATGGCTGTTTCTAGCGCATACCCCCAGAAGGAAATAGGTAACTCAGCTGTGCTCATCATAGAGCGCACCATATCTAATAGGGTGCGGTTCCTCCGTTCCGATACACCGTTGTGCTGTGGTGTATATGGAGGAGTCAGCTGAGAGAGAATCCCATTCTCTTTTAGGAAGTCCAGGAATTCATTGCTCAAGTATTCACCTCCTCGATCAGATCGTAGGATTTTAATACTTTTTCCGGTTTGGTTCTCGACTTCTTGTTTATATTCTCTAAATTTCTCAAAAGCTTCAGACTTGTGTCTTATCAAGAACACATGTCCATATCTTGAGAGATTGTCAGTGAATGTAATGAAGTACGAAGAACCATCCCTGGCATGTGTAGACATGGGACCGCATACATCACTTTGTATCAGTCCCTAGAGTTCGGTAACTCTTTCTCCGTGTCCCGTAAACGGAGTTTTGGTCATCTTCCCTTTGAGACATGACTGGCAAGTGTCATAAGATGAAAATTCGAACGGTTTCAAATATCCATCCTTATGAACTTAGCTAGTCGTGTCGCATTGATGTGACCTAGTCTGCAATGCCACAAGAAGGATTCGTTCAGTTCTGAACTTTTCCTCTTGTGTGTGTTTGTTATGCTCAGAACTGTTGATTGATTTAGAACATAAATGCCATTGCACAACGTGCCTGATCCAACCAACTTTTGGTTACGGAAAATGTTCATAACATTATCCTGTAATACAAAATTATATCCCTCTTTACTCAACAAAGAAACCGATATAATGTTGCATATCAGGTTCGGCATGTAATAGCATTCGTTCAAAATCAATGTATTACCAGTTGGCAATACAAGGTGATATTCCCCGATGGTTTTAGCTGCAACAATTGCACCATTTCCAACCCTTATGTCCTTGTCACCTTCTCCAAGTTCTCTACCTTTCTTAATCCCATGTAACTGATTACATATATGGGATCCTGACCCGGTATCTAATACCCAGGACGTAGGGCAAATGGAGAAACAGTTCTCTGTAACGAACACACCCGAAGAAAATGCATCGTCATGTTCTTTCTTCATTCGGGTAGCATGGGAATCCTGGTATTCCCCTATGTCCTGTTCAATCCTATAACTCTTACAAGAAAGAACGGAACCAACGTTCCCCAGCACAGTATAACATCCGGGTTCGGTCAATACATTCATATTATTATCTTTATTAAGGCATGACATGGTCGCTACCAGGAGAGAGAGAGAAGAAAACACTTTAGCGTATGCTCTTGCAAGATCATATTGGTTATTATCTTATGTAATCAGGATGGCTCCCACTGTTTTTATCAAATCTTCCTTCAAACTCTAAAAGGAAAGACTAGCCGGGATTAATTACACCCTACAACTTCGCCGATCTTTCAGCTAGGCCAGTGTCGGTACTTTGAGGGAGGTTCCCCATGCTTTCGCACGGACCTAATTAAAGTAAACCTCGTTTTCCCAGAGGCGTAACCCCGTTGACACCTTTCTAGACACCTACTTGATCGGCTAATTGTCCTGTGTAAAACTCTCCCGGGAGTAACAATTACTCGCAGTGGGTATCGGGATCCAACTATCTCATAGAAGGTATGCAATCTCATTGCAAATTTCAACACTTGAAATTCCCGATAATATTTTGCCCCTAACGTGCTATGACCTTGACGAAAGCCAACAAACCATAACCCGCTAGTCAAGTTCAACCCGTACATTTCTTGACTGAATTAAACCCACCCGTACGACCCTTGACGAAAGACAACAAAGCCGTACGACTACCCTAATCCAGTCGCATCATATGCAGCAGATAAGCAGCATATAGCTACCGCTCACTATACCTTGACGAACGCCAAAAAATGTAGCATGAATACTATATACAACTTATCTGAAATGACGGAGGGCTACGACAGGTTTTTCTGAAAACCTATTGCGTAATGAACTTGATATCGTTGTAGAATCATGTGAATTTTGAAATGGAGTGACTTTGAGGCTTTTATTAGTTTTGCTAAAGAGGTCACTTCCGGTGAAGGGATCTCGGCTCTTTCCTCATCGAATAAGGTGCGGGATATATCATATATATCACTGTGCAAAGCAAAACTCCAAAAGCAGTCAAAAGTCAAACCGAGTGTTGTAGCATCTGCCAGTTTTGCTAAAGTGGTCACTCCCGGTGAAGGGATCTCGGCTCTTTCCTCATCGAATAAGGTGCAGGGTATATCATATATACCGCTATGCAAAGCAAAACTGAAGCAACCCCTTTTTATTAAAATTTGATTCTACAACATCTTTTAGGTTTATTTTCTTTCATTAATCACATTAATGAAGTCATATCATTTAAGTCACCTAAACATCACAGATAAATACGACGTACACTTATGCCATCCGTATTCGCCTCGACGTCCCCTCGTGCACCGTTAGGTTAGGTAACTAACGACAGAGCAGGGCAGGGCTAGTGCGGGTGTAAAACATAAGTAACGTCTATATAATATATCATATATACTATATACTGTATCCATCAGAACATATCAAATGATCACATCACAGATATCGCAGCAGAAACATAGATATAATGTGGGATATACTAGGACGTCCGTATTTAGTATTTAGCCAACAATAGAAAATATGGATTCCACAGTCGCGATGAATAGCCAAGCCCACACCCTAGACCCCTACGAGAGCGGCAAGCGACCCTACCAATTCTGGAGTTTAGGAGACCCGGTCTCGACTCCTCGAGATGGCCTCCGACTGAACCCCAGAACCCGGTCACCTGTGCTCCCCTCCTTGGGTCCATCCTAATGCGGAAAAGTAAATAATATACAACACTGGTGGCATCAACCTCAACCCGGAAGTGCCCCAAATAAAAGTATATTACAGTACATTTAAATTTACATGAATGAAAATATAAAACTCTCATCTCACATAAACACCCCCCGGCTATTCAATCGCGACAATCCCGCACATCATATCTCAGCAACATATAATATCCCATATCATCAACGTAAGTAAGTATGCGTACCCCGATTGTCGTTGACGTATAGCAACGAAACCGGCGATATCAACATACTACACTTACGGTCACAGAAAAGAAAGTGTAAAACTGCAATATCTGGAATCCACATTCTCTTTAGACATCGTAAATGCGAAATATCACATACTTCGTATTTCATGTCTAGTAATATGAATTCTATACATTGCATCACATTCCAGATAAATAGACAGTATTAAAGTTTTCGAACGAACGATCAAATACCCTAGATTCCCTAAAGCTCAACACTTGAGCGGAGTTCAAAAACCCGGAGTGTGACACAGTAGTAGCGGTCGAGCCGTAGAAGGGTCAAGCCAACGTCTCACATGTGGCATGCCGTACTGCTCCAAACCCTAAGGTTCAAAGGGCAGTTCAAGACGGTCACATAATCGAGTTAAGGTTTGTTGTCTTCTAGAGGGTCCACTACAAAACTTGCACGTATCTCCAAAATATTTAAACCCCGTGAAAAGTGAGAAAATGAAACTCGTTCGAACACTTCAATACTTTCTAATTTACCCGGAAAGAAACACGAAATCAAAATTCCGATCGAATCGTCGAGTCCAAAACCATCTCCAGAATATACAGTACTAAATTCAGATTAAAAATATATACATGCAGACAAGAAGCTCACTGTACAAAAATGAAGCCTTAATGGCTCTGTACGGCCGCGGAGCCGCGGCCCAAGCAAGCTTAGGCCGCGGTTCCGCGGTGGAATTTTGGTATTAGGGTTTCGCTTTTTACAGTGTGTCTTAGAATTCCCTGCTGTATTTTTTACATATTTTTAATTCTGAAAGTAAGCAGTTTTGGAAAAATGTCCAGAGAGGGTGCAAAGAATACGTATTTGGGTTCGATCGGAGTTTTTACTTCGTAAAAGTGTCGCCTAATGTTCTAGGTCGTCTCTGATACCAATGAAGGGTTTACCTAGCACCTCATGACGGGTATGGAAGCATTACATGTCACAAAGATCAAGTTTTTATGGTGCTAAGTAAACATACAAAGGATCTATCCTAGAAAATTAGGGTTTCAAAAACTTTAACCAACATCATATGTTGTAAAGGCTAGGGTTTTGAGAGTACAACCTTTGTAGCTCCCTTTTGTAGACTCCTTGGCCACTTGAGAGTTAGAAAGCGATTAGCTTGAAGTCCTCTAACGTCCACGACGATCCACCCGAAACACTTTTGTCCAAGCTAGCAACTTCACTTTAACAAGAAGATGAAATGAAGCTAACACTCTAAACAAGTGGGCTAGACTTGTGTAGAATGGTGTTGTGGTTCTCTTTCTCACTTCAAAATCCTATCTTTTTGAGTATTTTGCTCACTTGAAAAGTCTAGAGAGCAAGAGCTCAAGGTTGAAGAAGATGATGGCCTTTTAAGAAGAATACAAAAGATAAACCTTAATGATAAAATAAAAATATATCTATATATATTTTTCTTCTCTCATCTCAAACCATGGTTAAACAATAAATATATTATTGAACTTGAGTTAAAACCCAAAAGGAAAGTTAATCCATGGTTAAATGGTGGGTGAGCATGGTTAGGTCAAAGAAGAGTGTAGAAAGAAACCATGAATTATCCTTTCCTTTTTCCTTTTGTTTTATATCAAATCCAAAAATAATTCATATAAATAAAACCATGGTGTGAGTCTTATATTGCCACCATTTTCTTTGTATAAGCAATCATGATAGAATGATGTATGTATTCATGTGTGCATGCACATCCATATGTGCATGAATAAGAATGAATGCATACATGCATGCATACATCCAAAAGAAACAAGATAGGATTCTTAGTGAGAAGCTAATGGTTAAATGATAAATCAACACTTGATTTATCAATCCGGTCATATCACATACGACCCGACCAAAAGCAAGCCGCCCAATTAATATACGATATCTCATACGCGCATTTTAACCGGGTCCATGCGCATATCGCATACGCGCACCACAACGTTTCGCCTGGACTAGGTAACTCCTTTGTGGGACTCTAAGACTCGTCAATACGCCGGCAGTGGGTGATGATCATATCAAGCACCCCCAAGCCGCAAGCGGTCAGCTAAACGTAACGGCCACCCGGGTATTGAGCGATCAGAAGAAAACAAGCGAACCTGCTACAACTCCCGTCTAGCCAACCGGCAACACTACCTGCGCAGTCCGGTCTCCTCTTCTGATATGTCGCATATCAAGTCTAGGGGTGGTAAACGTCAGACCCCAATAACCGATAAGTCGTGCCGATGTGAGGCTCATAACGGGTCGAGAAACTACTGGTAACACTTACCAGTAAATCTCTAATCATCCCTGGCCAGGGACTTCCCTGTTACGGCCAATCGAGCACAGCGCAACATCAATCCCCAATACCGGGAGAGACGAAACCCCTCCTATCGCTCATTGCCTCCATGTGACCCGGGACTGTACACAAAAACCACCGTTTTGCACGCCCTCATGGATGTGGTAAGGTGGAAATCAAAGCACAGTGGGAATCACTCAAGACTTTATGACGATCTCGGGTCTAAAGACTAACCTGCACAAGTGTCACCTGAGAACTGCCATCTGACGTGAGGTATAATACCATCTGGGAGTTCTCGGTGAGTCCATCCAGTGTACCCAGTCTCCACTGAGCACCCGTATACCATCTCTGATGTCAAACACCAATGGATATGGGTTCATCCATCGCCCATCTCATGGGTCGAGAAGCGTATACGCTAGTCTACACTGGTATATCGATGCCCCATCTCGATACACCCACGACTAGGGACCCTTATACTTATGGACTACTATGTCCCCACTAGTATGATCCTCATCATAGTCCAGGTAGTAAAGTACACATCTTAAGGGCTTTACCAACATGTAACTATAAGATAGTATAAAGAGACAAGTATACATGTTAAGATAAAGAGCAACCGGATAGCATACAATCATATCGAGCAAGAAAGTCATCTCTATATATGTCCAAGCATCCAATATAATATACATCATCTGTACAATACTGGCCTCTAGGGCATACATACAACTAACAATCTCCCACTTGCACTAAGGCCAGCTGCTGTAGTATCGCATACCGAGCATCCCGAAGAGTCTCTCAAACTGTATATTGGAATGGCCTTCGTGAGTGGATCCGCTGTGTTATTCTTCGTGTCAACTCTCCTGACCTCGATCTCCCGGCGATCAACTATCCCCCGGATCAGGTGATATCGCCTCAGAGTATGCCTCGATCGCTGATGGGACCTGGGTTCCTTGGCCAAAGCCACCGCTCCATTGTTATCACAATACAAAGGTATTGGATGCTCAATGGATGGAACCACTCCAAGTTCAGTAATGAACTTTTTGATCCAGACAGCCTGTTTGGCACCATCGTTGGCAGCGATGTATTCAGCCTCCATCGTCGAGTCTGCCATGGTTTCCTGCTTGGAACTCTTCCAGCTAACCGCCCCTCCGTAAAGGGTAAAAACAAATCCCGACTGCGACTTAGAGTCGTCCTTATCACTCTAGCAGCTCGAATCGGTAAAAGACTCCACTTGGAGTTCTCCTTTACCATACTCCAAGAGCATCTCTTTAGTCCTTCGCAAGTACTTGAGAATGCTCTTCATAGCTGTCCAGTGACTCTCTCCAGGATCAGCTTGATACCTGCTCACTACACTTAGTGAGTATGCTACATCGGGTCTGGTACATAGCATCGCGTACATGATAAAGCCTACAGCCGAAGCATAGGGTATCCCTTGCATGCGAGCTCTCTCCAAATCAGTCTTGGGAGACATCTCTTTGGAGAGAGTGACTCCAGAGATCGTGGGTAAGTTCCCACGCTTGGATTCTTCCATACTAAACCTCTTTAGTATGGTATCAATGTACCTGGATTGGGACAATCCCAATATCCTTTTGGATCTATCTCTATATTGGGAGACATCCCAATATCACACACTGCTACCATACACTATGCCTTGACGTAGGCCAACAAGCATAGCATGAATACGATGTGCTGTTTATCTGTAACGACGGAGGGTTACGGCTGGTTTTTGGCAAAAAACCGTTAACGTAATGAACTTGATATGATCGAAGGAACAAAAATAGCTTTTATTTAAAAGGAGTGGTTTAAGCTCCGCATTTAAAATTTGCTTTTTCAAGAAAAACCGAGTGGTTTTTAGAAATTGTTCCAACGATTCAGTTTAGGTTTTATTTTCTTTGCATTAATAATAATGCGTCCCATCATTAACCTATCATTACGGATAACAACGAAAATATAACGTCCTCTTATGCCATCCGCATTCGTCACGGGGTCCCGTCATCACCCGTTAGGTTACTTAACTAACGGCAGAGCGGGGGCTGGGCTAGCGCGGGTGTAAAACATAACTGACGTCTAAATAGCTATCATATATAGATATTGGACATTCGTCAGACGCAATATTAAGCATTCCAGATCACAGATAAACAATATTGGATTTGCAAGCAATCTGCGTTTCTTTTGAGCCTGCATCGAAATACGGATTACACAGTTGTGATGAATAGCCATTTATCCCACCCCAGACCCATACGGGTACGGCAAACTACCCGCTAAGTACCAGAAGTGAAGCGGTCTACCTCAACACTTCAAAATACCCGGTAGTTTGTGTACCCCACCTTGGGTCTATCCTAGGAGAAAAAACAGTAAAAAGAAATAATACAACGGTGGCTACAACCGCAACCTGGATGTGCCTCGCCAAATAATATTACAACTTATTACAATTACGCCGAATGAATTAATACAATAACCCATCAAATAACCCGGCTAATCACCACAATAGTCCAATACAGTTTATATACACAAACAGTTATATATAATATCACAGATATGTGCAACCCCCTGCCAACCGACATACTAGCAGTTAGGGGAGGTTTACGAACACATAAAACATTTCACAGATATAATCAAACAGGCAAACACCGTATAATTTCGATCGATTAAACACTTTTAATTTTGCTCCAATACTTCTCTGTAAATCTGAAACTTGAGCAAAAATTAAAAAATACCAGAAAATACCAAATATCACAGAAGATGCACAGAAGAAAACTGGGCTGAATCGGCCCCAACTCGGCCGTGGATCCACGGCGGATCAGTGGGATCGGCCGCGGTTCCGCGGCTCTTTGGCCGATTCAAGAGCCCATTTTTCTTGTGTGTTCTTATATTTTCATGTGGGTCATTCTGAAGGTCCCTGAAAAATTTTTGGACCTCATTTTAAAATCGACAGAAACTGTAGGATATCGGGGTTTTTTCAGGTTTGTTTTCCGTTCGAAATTCATACAACTTTGCAAGTGTGTTAATTATTGTTTAGTGAGGCTCTGATACCACTGTAAGTTGATGTGCAACACCCCACGAGTTACGGGGAGGCGGAAATTTGAAAAACAATCATGTTTATAAAGCGAACATCAACTAACCGAAGATCGTTTCTAAACAATACTTAACAATAAGCATAGAGTTCTAAGCTACTATGTTAAAAGATTATACCAAACGATTCCAGTCCTTCGTCTTTACGATCTCTATGGCCTCCTTGGATCTCCACGTCCTCCTCGGCTTCCTTTCCGTGATAGACGATCCACCCGAGAACCCTAATCCAAGCTATAACCTCTAAACTTGAGGTTACTTAGTTTCTCTAGTTGCTAATAAAGGAACTAAGATGATGTAGAGATTGGTTATGGAGTGTTTAGTCTTTCCTAATCCTTGTTCTCAACTCATGAGTGGTAGGATTAGGGTTTGGTGAAGGAGAGAGAGCTTGAGGAGAGAGAAGGTGGAGATGATAATGATAATAAAAATCCTTCTCACTTGAATATATGATACATAATGAATTATCAAATAATATCAATTAAATGATTATTCACCATGCTTCATTTAATCAAGGAGAGTGATTCATCATGTGAGTCATTAGATCATTAATGATGCATTAATGATGCATTTAATGATATGATGAATCATATGAATGAGTCACAAAACAATTAATGAAAAAGGCACCCCAACCCCTCATGTCACATCCTTCTAGAAGCTTCTAGGAAAATTACGAGAACACCCCTCGCATCCGTGAAAACACGGAAAAACTTTAGAATGTATAAATCCAATAACCTGATACTAGAATCTGGCTTAAACCAAAGCCGTCTAGTAAAAACTGTCCGAATGTCGTACATGCGTTTAAACACGTATGCGTCCGAACCTTTGTCGTAAAACCATACGACCTTTATATCTTTTCGCCTGGGTTTGGGAAATCTCTGTGTGGGACTCTAAAGACTCGACTACTACGTTGGCAGTGGGTTTAACCACAGATCGCAAGCGGCACTAGCTGTACGTAACGGTCCCCAGGTAGTTGTCGATAAGAAAGCCGATGAGGTAACCTATCCGAAATCCTACTGAGCCTGTCCGTGACAATATCCGCGCAGTCCGGTCTGTTCGTCTAAGAGTATCGCATGTATGGTCTAGGGAGGTGGTGGACGTCAGACCCCTAATAACCGTACAAGTCGTGTCGGTATGGCTCTATCACCATCCGAGAATCTACTGATCAATCTATCAGTAATTCTCAATCAGCCCTGGCCAGGGACTTATGGTAATGACCAACCGATCACCGTGTGATATCAAATCCCCATACCGGGAGAGACGAATCCCTAACATTCACTCACTGCATCCACGTGGCTCGGGACTGTGCCCAACTAAAACTTGTTTGCACGACTCCTTTGAATCGTGGTAGGGTAATAATCAAAGCACAGTGGGAACTCACACGAGACAAATGATGACCTTAAGTCAACGGACTATCTGCACACATGTCACCTGAGAACTGCTATCTGACGTTAGGTATAATACCATCCAGTCAGTTCTCGGCGAGTCCTGTCCGGTGTACTCACACCCAGTGAGCATTTGTATACAATCTTAGGTGCACTCCACCAATGGCTGCGGGACCAGTCCATCTCCCCTCCTCAGGGTCTAGATATGTATACACTAGTCTACTCCGGAGTATCGATGCCCAATCTCGATACTCCTGCGACCAGGGACATCTAAGGGTGTGTCTATTGACTATCCAACTCCCACTAGTATGACTGCCATCACAACGCCGGTAGTCAGACAAACACCCTATGGGCTTTATCAACATATATATATATATATATATATAAACACCAAGTAAAATATATCATACGTTAAGATAATGACAAACCAAATAGCGTACTATCATATCAAGCAAGACTGTCATGTACATACATATCCTAAGCATCCTATACAATGTAGGCCTCTAGGGCATATATATCCAACATATGCTTCTCACATCTGTATGGTTTTACAGATGATGAGTGGGAGTAAGTTATTGGGAATTAGGTGATCATCCTCATTATATCGGAATTCGTTGTAATTGGCGATATTTGAGGAAATCACCTGCGTTTTTGCCGGACGACAAATATTTGGTTTTGAATATCCGTTGTTGTGCACAAATTTCAAATTGATATATCTGTACGTTTATTTTATAAAGTGAGATATAACTTTTTGAAATTATGTTCGGTTGACTTGGGTTTGGGTTCGGTAGATTGCTTTGATCTTGACATTTACCTATATCAGTTGATGGTTCGGTAAAGAGCATTCAACAGCGGTGTAATTCTTCATAACCATAGTACAGTTTTCAACCTACGACGCACATGGTTTGAGTTATTAAACTCATGGGACTTATACAAAATATTGTATGTCGTCTAGTGTCCATCAGGACAGAGGGGTTGGTCCTCGTACTATATTCTGTTTACTTGTGACTTCTCAAGTTTTAAACACGTGTTTCGTAGAAATACAATGTCCAAGTTTTTAGAAGTTATAGGTACAAGAAGAAAGTAGAGAACCACGTGATGCAAGTATCAGGATTCTTCAAAGTGATTGAAGATGTAGATACTTGTGTTTGGTATTCAGTTGATAGTAATGGTTTTGAGAACTTGCTTCTCTTTCAGGTTACTCATATCTGGATGCACTCCTTAGTTGAGTAATGCTGATCATCCTCTCTCCATTTAGTTGACATGCACTAGAGACAGCTGCATGATTTGAATCTGGTTCCAATTAAATCATTGCTTCTGTTTCTATATTGTATATAGAATGGATCATATCTTAACGATGTTAAGGTATATGAAGTTGTCCGGCTTATGCTTAAAAGCAGACTCTGGATAACTCAAGGCACTTTTCTGTAATGGCAGTTTGTGGGTTATCCCAGGCTATGACGAGGGATAATTTTCTACCATCTGGAAGATCAATAGTGATATTGTTCTTGACTCGCCACAGTTTTAGTAAAATGGATTTTTTCAGAAAACAGTAGTGGGAGTATGGTAGAACTGGAAGCGATTCTAGAACCACAGACGATTACCGAAAATTTAATAGGACCAAAAGATTCAATCAGGTTTGACATTCCATTAGACACTCCGCAGATATGGTGGGTAACCTTCGGCGCCCGAGAGGTACTTCGGCATCCTTAAAGACGGTGGCAGGGAGGTTCTTATTTACCCAAACTTGACACTACTGTTGTTCCAGACTATGAGACCCGACAGGAGGATGAGTATAGTGTTGTTCTAAACTAGCTTTAGAAGTGCACGTGTATATCACTCATCCAGAGGGTTGTCGTAGTCAGTGGGAGCAGCGGAAGCATAGTGGACAAGTAGCTTATGTCTATTTATAGACTAGAGCAGATATAGAGGAGACCGATCATCTATTTTTGATGTGACAGTCATAGGTTTTTTTGACTTCATTAGAATAGGGGATGGATCTGTTGAGAAGGTAGCAGGGTGTGATGTCCTGGTATTTAGATGACATACACATAGTAGGAAGTGAAATTCCTATACTATGATCGGTTATACTGTGGTTGTCATACAGTAGTTTCTCCATATGATTTGGATATTATATCAGGCATTCTGGTTACTAGATCAATGGTTTTAGATCTAGATTTGGGTAGTTTCCCAATTCGGGTACTTAGACAAGATTCTAAAGGTGTTTTAGAATGGATGACTCCTGGCATGGTTGTGTACCTGCAGGTGATGGAGTCACCCTCTCTAAAGGTGTCTTACAGACTAAAGGGGAGAGGGATGTGCATATTGGCATATCACTTGATTAGGTAATTGAGTCAATTATGAGATGTCAAGTACCACACCAGATGTTGTTTTTGCACTAGATGCAATAAGTTTATATATTGATCCAATCCTGGAGAAACGTTCGGAAGCAGTTTATGAACATAAGTGGATGTTTTAGGGATTTGATAACGTCAGCCTCCTTGGGGAGACGGTTATCATTCTAGGCTTCCAAGGTGACCAGATGACAGAGTGACTGTCAGAGTTATAGTTTTCCCTCTGACGAGGAGCAGTAGTTTGGACAGGTGGTCCAAACGGATACTGAGGGAAGCGTGGCGCAGGATACTGATTAAATTCAGTTAACGATACAGTCTAAGAATTTTACTAGATTTGGAGTTCATTTGAGATCTGGGTCCCACCCGACATCCAGACATATTCTAAAATAGGTATTGCTCATTTTGGGAGATGGCTTTCTCCGCGAACTTGAGATAAAGAGAGACATAGAAAGAAACATCAAAGCAAATCCACTCACTGAGGCTATTTCTCGAAAGCAATAGTTTCACAAACGAGCTTTGTGAAACTGATTAGTAGAGGAGTTGGGTGTTCGGTATCACACGGGCTGTGAGTATGCGACACCGCAATAATTAGCCTTAAGTGCAAGTGGGAGATTGTTGGCTATAGTGCCCTCAAGTCAATTATTGGATCACAGCCACGTGATTGAAATGATTGAGGGAAGACCTATACCGGTAGAACAATCTTACTCGAGATGATAGTATGCTATCTGGTTTGTCTTTATCATCGTGTACATGCTTCTGGTGACATTACAGATCACTATTACATGTTGATAGAGCCCACAGGATTCTTGCTTGACTACCAGCAGTATCATGGCGATCATTACGTGAGAGTTGGGTAGTCTATAAGCACATTCTTAAAGTGTCCTTAGTCGTGGGAGTTTCGAGACTGGGCATCGATACTCCGAGAGTAGACTAGTGTATACGGATTGAGACCCCGATGAGGGGCGGTGGCTGGTCTCACATGTTAGTGTATATGCCCTAGAGGCCATTACTGTATCATACTAGTATGTATATTACTTAATGGAAGCTTGGGATATTCACCTTGAATATACAATCTTGCTCAAAATAGTAGTATGCTACTTGGTTTATTTCTACTTCAATGTGTACATGTGTTTATTTTTGTATATCGCCTATACACATTAGTGGAGCCCTTAGGATCTTTGCTTGATTACCAGCGATGTGATGGCCGTCACACCAGTGGGGCTGGGTAATCTATAAGCACATCCTTTTGCAGGTCCCTGGTCGCAGGACTGTCGAGACAGGGCATCGATACTCCGGAGTAGACCAGCGCATGCGCTTCTCATCCCAGTGTGGGAGACGGTCTGTCCCACAGCCGTCAGTACGTCGTACTTGAGATAGTATGCGGGTGCTCATTAGGTTACGGGTACACTGGACAGGACTCGTCGGGAACTTACTAGTTGGTATCATACCTATCGTCAGTTATCAGTTCCCAGGTGACATGAGTACAGCTTAGTCCGCTGACTTGATGTAAGTCGATGTAGTACACCCCAGTACTTATGGGGAGGCGGAATTTACAAAAACTTATCAAGTTTAAACAACGAACATCGACTAACCGCTTGAATCGAAGCTAAACTCTAAAAACCGTATTCTATGAGTTTCTTTTCACAAAAGATTAGGGATTATACCTAATGAAACCGGTCCTTCTTCTTTACGTCCTCCTTTGCTCTCCTCGGCCTTCTCTAGGTAGTAGACGATCCACCCGAGAGCGAAACTCCAAGCTAAGCCTCTAACTTGAGGTAACTAATCAACTTTGATTGCTAATCAAAGATGAGAGGATGATATAGAGTGAGGGTTATGGATTGTTTAGTCTAACTAATCCTTTGATCTCAACACATGAGGATTAAGGATTAGGGTTAGAAGATGAGAGCTTGAGGGGAGAGAATGTGTGATATGATAATGAGAGAAGAGAGAGAGTGTATCATAATATTATGAAGCATTCTTATTTTCAAATAATCAATAAAGGAAATGAATAAGCATGCTTCACAAAATATCTTGTGATGATTCATTAACATGAGTCATTAAGCAATAAATGTGCATTAATGAAGTGAATGAATCACCACTATGACTCACTCTCTTTCCAAAACAAACCTCCTTAGTCACATCTTCTAGAAGCTTCTCGAGTAATTACGAGAACGCCCCTCCGATCCGTAAAAATACGGAAAAACTTTAGACTGTATAAATCCAATAACCGGATACCAGTAACTGGCTTAAACCAAAGCCGACTGGTAAAATCTGTCCGAAAGTCGTACGCGCGTAAACGCACGTATGCGTCCGAACCCTTTGTCGCAAAACCATGCAACCTCTATATCGTTTCGCCTGGAGTAGGAAACTCTCTGTGTGGGACTCTAGAGACTCGACTACTACGCTGGCAGTAGGTTTAACCACAGACCGCAAGCAGCACTAGCTGTACGTAACGGTCCCCAGGTAGTTGTCGATAAGAAGGCCGATGAGTAAACCCATCCGAACTCCTACTGAGTCTGATGTGACAATCTCCATACAGTCCGGTCCGTTCGTCCATGACTATCGCATATCGGGCCTAGGGGGGCGGCAAGCGTCAGTCCCCTAATAGCGGTATAAGTCGTGTCGGAGTAAAGCCCATTACACCCTGAGAAACTACTGGAACCTACCAGCAAATCTCGCTTGCCCTGGCCAGGGACTTTGCGTAATGGCTCTCTGACACAGCACGATATCTACTCCCAATACCGGGAGGGACGAATCCTGTCTAACCGCCACTGCCTCCAAGTGCTCGGGACTGCACCCAACTGCTACCTGTTTGCACGACTCCTTTGAGCCGTGGTAGGGTAGCAATCTAAGAACAGTGGGACACACTCGAGGCGAAGTAGCAGTGTCAAGTCTGCGGACTACGCTGTACTCATGTCACCTGGGAACTGTTCACTGACGACTGGTATCAAACCAACCAACAGTTCCCTGTGAGTCCTGTCCGGTGTACCCGTAACCTAACGAGCACCTGTATACTATCTCCAGTACGACGTACTGACGGCTGTGGGACAGACCATCTCCCCAACTGGGATGAGAAGCGTACACACTAGTCTACTCCGGAGTATCGATGCTCTGTCTCGATAATCCAACGACCAGGGACCTGAATAAGGATGTGCTTGTAGACTACCCAGCCCCCACTAGTGTGACTGCCATCACAACGCTGGTAGACAAGCAAGATCCTAAGAGCTCTATCAATACGTATACTCACATATTAAGATAGAAAAACCAAGTAGCATACTACCATGTTTAGCAAGACTGTTATATACATGTGAATATCCCAAGCTTCCATTAAGTAATATACAAGCTAGTATGATACAGTAATGGCCTTCTAGGGCATAAACACTAACAATCTCCCACTTGCACTAGGGCCATGTACTGGCATATCGCAGACCAATGATCTCGAGTAGCCTCTCGAACTGAATCTGAGGAAGGGCCTTCGTGAATGGATCAGCAATGTTCTCTTCTGAAGCAACTCTCCGAACCTCGATCTCCTGACGATCAATGATCTCCCTGATCAGGTGATACCGCCTCAAGATGTGTCTGGACTTCTGATGGGACCTTGGTTCCTTCGCTAAAGCTATAGCTCCGTTGTTGTCGCAATACAGAGGTATTGGATCAACTATGGTAGGAACCACCTGAAGTTCTGTTAGGAACTTCTTCATCCAGACTGCTTCTTTTGCGGCATCGCAAGCAGCTATATACTCCGCTTCCATCGTCGAGTCAGCAACGGTGTCCTGCTTGGAGCTCTTCCAGCACACCGCCCCTCCATTGAGGGTAAAGACATAACCCGACATGGACTTGGAATCGTCCTTATCACTCTGGAAGCCGGAATCAGCAAAGGCCTCTAACCTGAGGTCTTTTCCGCCGTAAACCAAGAACATCTCCTTAGTCCTCCTCAGGTACTTGAGAATGTTCTTTACTGCTATCCAGTGTTTCTCCCCTGGGTCTGACTGATACCGGCTTACCACGCTCAGTACGTAAGCTACATCTGGTCTGGTACACAACATCGCATACATTATAGAGCCTACCGCAGAAGCGTAGGGTATAATAGACATGCGTTCCCTTTCCAAATCAGTCTTGGGAGACATCTCTTTGGAGAGGGTGATTCCGTGACAAGCCGGTAGATTACCGCGCTTAGAATCTTCCATACTGAATCTTTTCAGTACAGTGTCGATATACCTGGACTGCGAAAGTCCCAACATCCTCTTGGATCTATCACGATAGATCCGGATCCCCAGAATGTAAGAGGCATCACCCAGGTCTTTCATGGAGAACCTGTGTGACAAGAATCCTTTGACAGATTGTAGCATAGGAATGTCATTTCCTATCAATAGAATGTCATCCACGTACAAGACGAGGAATACGACACTTCTGGCCACAACTTTACTATATATGCACGGTTCATCTGGATTTTTGATAAAGTCATATTCTTTGACTGTCTCATCAAAACAGATGTTCCAACTCCGCGATGCCTGCTTTAGTCCATAAATGGACTTGAGCAGCTTGCATACTTTCCCGCTGCTCCCACTCTGATTGAAACCCTCTGGCTGATCCATATAGACGCTCTCTTCTAAATTTCCATTCAGAAAAGCCGTCTTTACGTCCATCTGCCAGATTTCATAATCATGGAAGGCAGCAATAGCAAGAAGGACCCGAATGGATTTGAGCATAGCCACTGGAGAAAAGGTTTCATCATAGTCCAAACCAGGTCTTTGACGAAAACCCTTTGCAACAAGTCTAGCCTTATAGGTTTCCACCTGTCCATCTACACCAATCTTTTTCTTGAAGATCCATTTGCATCCTATGGGTTTTACCCCATCTGGAGCAAAGTCCAAAGTCCATACTTTGTTGGTGTACATGGACTCCATTTCGGTCCGCATTGCATCTAGCCATCGTACCGAGTCGCCGCTCTGGATGGCCTGCTGGAAGTCAGTAGGTTCATCATCATCTATGATGCAATCCTCTCTATCCCCGTCTATGAGAAAACCGTAGTATCTCTCAGGCGGACGAGACGGCCTACTACTCCTGCGGAGGGGTGCGGGAATGTTCTGTTCTTCTTGAACCTCTAGTTCTACCAAACTTTCAGTAGCAGCTTGTGGTTCTGGAATTTCTTCCAGTTCTATTTCGCTCCCATTTGTATCCTTTTCTAAAACTTGTTGTTCTAAAAAATGGGCATTACGAGAAACAAAAACCTTTTGTTCCTCTGCGTAATAGAAGCAATATCCCTTGGAGTTCTTTGGATATCCTACAAGCTTACACAGTACTGATCGTGCCTCGAGCTTGTCCACATGCTGCTTTTTTACAAAAGCTGGACATCCCCAAATCCTTACATACTGAAGATAGGGTTTCTTCCCACTCCACATCTGATATGGTGTGGTAGGCACAGTTTTGGTTGGAACTCTGTTCAAAATATATGCCGCTGATTCTAGCGCATATCCCCAGAAAGATCGCGGTAACTCAGTATTACTCATCATGGATCGTACCATATCCAATAGGGTTCGATTCCGTCTCTCCGATACACCGTTGTGCTGTGGAGTGTATGGAGGAGTAAGCTGAGAGAGAATTCCTTTCTCTTTTAGGTAACCTAGGAACTCGGCACTTAAGTATTCTCCACCTCGATCAGATCTTAGTGTCTTAATACTTTTGCCTGTTTGGTTTTCCGCTTCACTCTTGAATTCCAGGAATTTCTCAAAGGCCTCTGATTTATGCTTCATTAAGAAAACATACCCATACCTAGAGAAATCATCTGTAAAAGTAATGAAGTAGGAATAACCACCTCTCGCATGTGTAGACATTGGACCACATACATCACTGTGTATGAGTCCTAAGAGCTCGCTCGCTCTTACTCCTTGTCCAGTGAATGGAGTCTTTGTCATCTTTCCTTTGAGACAAGATTGACAAGTGTCATAAGTTTGATATTCGAACGTGTCCAAATATCCTTCTCTATGCAACTTAGTCAACCTTCTCTCATTGATGTGACCCAGTCTACAATGCCATAAGAAAGCTTTATTTAAATCTGGAGACTTTCTTTTTAGTGTGTTCTGGACATTGAAAATTTGGAGTTGGTTTAACACATATATGCCGTTATTTAAAGTACCGGACCCAATCAAACCATGATTAAGGTGGATGTTGACAACATCTCTTACAAACGTGAAATCATAACCTTTATTTGATAACAAGGAAACAGATATGATATTACACGTTAAGCTGGGTACAAAATAACAGTTATGTAAAACCAAAATGTGTCCACTCGTCAATCCTAGGTGATAATCCCCGACGGACGCAGCTCCCACGCTAGCTCCGTTAGCAACCCTGAGGATCATATCACCTTCCTTCAGCACTCTACGGTTTCTCAGTGCCTGCAATGAATTGCAAATATGAGATCCTGACCCGGTATCCAATACCCAGGAAGTAGAGTTGATCGACAGACAATTCTCAATTACAAACACACCTGAAGTCGAAGCCACAGCTTGCTTCGGTTCCTGGTTCTTGGCGTTCCACGCCTTGCAATCCTTCTTCCAGTGCCCTTTCCTGTGACAATGGAAGCACTCATCCAGGCCAACTACCGGTGCTGTAAACTTTTTCTTTCCCTTCTTTCCCACCTTACTAACACCTCCTCTAGGTCTGGGTGCGGCCTTCTTCTTCCTTCCTTTGGCCCTAGCCTTGGACC
Organism: Agapanthus africanus; assembly: GCA_030015575.1. Taxonomy (NCBI): domain Eukaryota; kingdom Viridiplantae; phylum Streptophyta; class Magnoliopsida; order Asparagales; family Amaryllidaceae; genus Agapanthus; species Agapanthus africanus. The sequence continues at coordinate 200,194,277 of JASDDO010000010.1, read as the reverse complement.
CTGAAGAAGATGAACCGCCAACAAACATAGCGGGTGTTTCCCTTGCCTTCTGCAAGGTGCCCTCTGCACTCCTTAACATGTTCAGGAGTTCCGCAAGTTCAACTTCTTTTCCTTGAAGATTGAAGTTGAGGATAAACTGGGCGTAGGTGGGAGGAAGGGACTGGAGAACAAGGTCTGTATAGAGCTCATTATCCAAAGTCGTCCCAAGGTCCGCGAGCTCTTCAATATAGCCGATCATCTGTAGGACATGTTCACCTACCGATGACCCGACAGCCAACCTCGCTCGAAATAATTTCTTAGAGGTCTCGTATCTTGCTATACGAGATTGCTCTCCATAAAGTTCCTTTGTATGGAGAAATATGCCATCTAAGGACATATCCTCGTGCCTCCTCTGATGTTCATTGTTCATCGAGGCAAGCACGATGCACTTGGCTCTCGCGCAATCTAAATCCCAGGTTTTGCGGATTTCCTTATCCGCATTGCTGGATTTGGGACCAAGGACAGCAGGTGCTGTAGCGGTGAGGACGTACCCCAATTTGTCATAGGTCAAAGCCATCTTGACATTCCGCAGCCAATCTTTATAGTTTGGCCCCGTCAGTATATTTTTCTCTAAAAGTAACTTAAGTCCAGTCATTTTCAGGGTCGCTGCAATTAGGAGAGAGAGAAGAAAACTCTTTAGCATGATGCTCTTGCAAGTTTAGAGTGGTTTTTAGTTTATCTAAACTGGATGGCTCCCACTGTTTCTCGAATCCTTCCTCAAACCATAAAAGAAGAATTAGCCAAGACTATTCTCACCGTACAATACTTGCTTAACCGTTCAGCCAGGCCGGTGTCGATACTTCGAGGGAGGTTTTCCAACGCTTTCGCGAAGTTCCTTAATTAAATAACCTCTTTTCTCTGGGAGCGTAACCCCGCTGACACTTTTCTGGACACCTACTAGGTTTATAGCATTGATCGTTAAGCGACGAATATCCTGATAAGTAGCATATACTCACAGTAGGATCGGGATCCAAATATCATCGTCTGATAATGCTGTAGGAATGCTACCAACATTCATCAAAATCAAAATGGTATGCATCTCTTTGCAAATTTCAGTTTCTTTAGAAATTCCCGATATAAGTTTTTACCCCATGCTCTTATGACCTTGGCGTTGGTCAAAATGTCATAAGTCACATGTCAAGTTCTACCCATCATTATCTTGTTAATTTGAACCCATCCGTATATATCCCTGACGTTGGCCAAATGATAATACGACTGTCCCAAACCAACTCATCTATCTATGCAACAAATGAATATCCAGCAGCTACCAAACACTATGCCATGACGTTGGCCAAAACTGCATAGCTTGAATACTACTGAATACCCAAATGAAATGACGGAGGGCTACGACTGGTTTTGGCGAAACCGTGAACGTAGTGAACTTGATATAACCGAAGGAACCTGATAGCTTTTAAAAGGAGTGGTTAATTCTCCGCATTTAAAAAATATCTGTTTTAAAAATAACCGAGTGGTTTCTTTTAAATTGTTCCAACGATTTAAACTTTGGTTTGTTTTACTTTGCATTATAGATAATGCGTCCCATCATTAACCTATCATTGCAGAAAACAACGAAAATATAACGTCCTCTTATGCCATCCGCATTCGCCACGGGGTCCCGTCATCACTCGTTAGGTTACTTAACTAACGACAGAGCGGGGGCTGGGCTAGCGCGGGTGTAAAACATAAGTGACGTCTAAATAGCTATAATAAATATAGATATTTTACATTCGTCTGACGCAATGATATTCATTCCAGAACACAGATAAACAATATTGGATTTGCAAGCAATCTGTATTTCTTTTGAGCCTGCAAGAAAAGACAGATTACACAGTTGTGATGAATAGCCGTTTACCCCACCCTCGACCCCTACGGGTACGGCAAACTACCCACCCGGCAGTCTGTGTACCCCACCTTGGGTCAGTCCTAGGAGCAAAAACAGTAAAATGAAATAATACAACGGTGGCTACGACCGCAACCTGGAAGTGCCCCGCGAAAATAATATTACAACAAATTACATTTACAACAAATGAATTAATCAATAACCCTTTGCTAACCCCGGCTATACACCACAACAGTCCAATACAGTTTATATGCACAAACAGATATAACCATTTCAGAAATGTGCAACCCCCTGCCAACCGACATACTAGCAGTTGGGGGAGGTTTACGAACACATTAAACAATCACAGATATAATCCAATACGCAAATACCGTATTTTTCGATCGAATAAACAACATCAATATTGCTCCAAAATCTGCTCTGTTAAACAGTAACCTGAGCAATAATTAAATATTCTAGAAAACCCCAAATGTCACAGGGGACCCACACAAGAAAGACGAGTCCATGACTCGGCCAAAGCGCCGCGGAAGGGCGGCGGATCCCACCGATCCGCCGCGCTTGCGCGGCCGAGTTGCCGATTCATGGGCTCGAATTTCTTGGGTGTTCTCCTGGACTTCTTTCTAGCTCTCTGAACACACCAGAAAAATTTTAGGACTTTATTTTAAGTTCGACAGAAACTAAACAGAATTAGGGTTTTCCGGCTTCGTTTTTTCGTTCGAAATTCGTACAAATTTGCGATTAAGTTATTTAGTGTTTAGCGAGGCTCTGATACCACTGTAAGTCGATGTAGTACACCCCAGTACTTATGGGGAGGCGGAATTTACAAAAACTTATCAAGTTTAAACAACGAACATCGACTAACCGCTTGAATCGAAGCTAAACTCTAAAAACCGTATTCTATGAGTTTCTTTTCACAAAAGATTAGGGATTATACCTAATGAAACCGGTCCTTCTTCTTTACGTCCTCCTTTGCTCTCCTCGGCCTTCTCTAGGTAGTAGACGATCCACCCGAGAGCGAAACTCCAAGCTAAGCCTCTAACTTGAGGTAACTAATCAACTTTGATTGCTAATCAAAGATGAGAGGATGATATAGAGTGAGGGTTATGGATTGTTTAGTCTAACTAATCCTTTGATCTCAACACATGAGGATTAAGGATTAGGGTTAGAAGATGAGAGCTTGAGGAGAGAGAATGTGTGATATGATAATGAGAGAAGAGAGAGAGTGTATCATAATATTATGAAGCATTCTTATTTTCAAATAATCAATAAAGGAAATGAATAAGCATGCTTCACAAAATATCTTGTGATGATTCATTAACATAAGTCATTAAGCAATAAATGTGCATTAATGAAGTGAATGAATCACCACTATGACTCACTCTCTTTCCAAAACAAACCTCCTTAGTCACATCTTCTAGAAGCTTCTCGAGTAATTACGAGAACGCCCCTCCGATCCGTAAAAATACGGAAAAACTTTAGACTGTATAAATCCAATAACCGGATACCAGTAACTGGCTTAAACCAAAGCCGACTGGTAAAATCTGTCCGAAAGTCGTACGCGCGTAAACGCACGTATGCGTCCGAACCCTTTGTCGCAAAACCATGCAACCTCTATATCGTTTCGCCTGGAGTAGGAAACTCTCTGTGTGGGACTCTAGAGACTCGACTACTACGCTGGCAGTAGGTTTAACCACAGACCGCAAGCGGCACTAGCTGTACGTAACGGTCCCCAGGTAGTTGTCGATAAGAAGGCCGATGAGTAAACCCATCCGAACTCCTACTGAGTCTGATGTGACAATCTCCATACAGTCCGGTCCGTTCGTCCATGACTATCGCATATCGGGCCTAGGGGGGCGGCAAGCGTCAGTCCCCTAATAGCGGTATAAGTCGTGTCGGAGTAAAGCCCATTACACCCTGAGAAACTACTGGAACCTACCAGCAAATCTCGCTTGCCCTGGCCAGGGACTTTGCGTAATGGCTCTCTGACACAGCACGATATCTACTCCCAATACCGGGAGGGACGAATCCTGTCTAACCGCCACTGCCTCCAAGTGCTCGGGACTGCACCCAACTGCTACCTGTTTGCACGACTCCTTTGAGCCGTGGTAGGGTAGCAATCTAAGAACAGTGGGACACACTCGAGGCGAAGTAGCAGTGTCAAGTCTGCGGACTACGCTGTACTCATGTCACCTGGGAACTGTTCACTGACGACTGGTATCAAACCAACCAACAGTTCCCTGTGAGTCCTGTCCGGTGTACCCGTAACCTAACGAGCACCTGTATACTATCTCCAGTACGACGTACTGACGGCTGTGGGACAGACCATCTCCCCAACTGGGATGAGAAGCGTACACACTAGTCTACTCCGGAGTATCGATGCTCTGTCTCGATAATCCAACGACCAGGGACCTGAATAAGGATGTGCTTGTAGACTACCCAGCCCCCACTAGTGTGACTGCCATCACAACGCTGGTAGACAAGCAAGATCCTAAGAGCTCTATCAATACGTATACTCACATATTAAGATAGAAAAACCAAGTAGCATACTACCATGTTTAGCAAGACTGTTATATACATGTGAATATCCCAAGCTTCCATTAAGTAATATACAAGCTAGTATGATACAGTAATGGCCTTCTAGGGCATAAACACTAACACTTGACACTGTCACTTCGCCTCGGGTGTGTTCCCAATGTACTTTGATCACTACCCTACCACGGCTCAAAGGAGTCGTGCAAACAGGTGGTGGTTGGGTGCAGTCCCGAAGCACTTGGAGGCAGTGACGGTTAGACAGGATTCGTCTCTCCCGGTATTGGGGGTTGACATCGCGCTGTGTCTAGGAGAGCCATTACACGAGTAGTCCCTGGCCAGGGCAAACGAGATATACTGGTAGGTTTCCAGTGTTATCTCAGGGTGTTTTGGGCTTCGCTCAGGCATGACTTGTACCGCTATTGGGGGACTGACGTTTACCGCCCCCTAGGCCCGCCATGCGATGTATCAGACGAACAGACCGGACTGTACGGAGAATGTCACACTCAGGCTCAGTAGGAGTTCAGATGGGTTTCGCCTCGTCGGTCTTCTTGTCGGCATTACCTGGGGACCGTTACGCACAGCTAGTGCCGCTTGCGGTCTGTGGTTAAACCCACTGCCAGCGTAGTGTCGAGTCTTTAGTGTCCCACACAGAAAGCTTTTCGCCTTTAGGCAAAAGAGTAGAGGTCGCATGGTATTGCGACAGGTTGCATGGTTTTGCGACAGGGTTCGGTCACATCCGTGCACTTGTGCACGTACAGTGTCCGGACAGTTTACACTAGCGGGCTTTGGTTTAAGCCAGATCCTAGTGTACCTTATGGGATTGGATTTATCCAGTTTGCATTCGTGTTCCTCGGAACGCGGATGCGGGTGTGTATGCACAGTTGACAGGGAGGCTGAGGCAGCGGATTCTCATTAGGGTTGTTGACAGTTGACCGTTGACTTTTTGACTTTTTGCTCAACCCTAATGAGAATATGATATGTGATTAACTATTATATTAATTAAGTATTATGGTGACATGGTTGTTGACTTTTGTTGACTTTGTTGACTTGTTGACTTTTGTTGACTTGTTGACTTTGTTGACCGGTTGACTAGGCTTGACTAGTTGACCATCATGATAACCATAACCATCATTTCATGGCAAAGACTTTTTCTTGCTTGCTCATTTAGGTAAAATGAGTAGATGATATGATATGGTTATAGTTGCTTAAACAATCACACATAAGACTTTTTTGATATGATGAGTTATGATTACTTTGGATTATGAGAGGGTGAGAGACAAAAAAGAGAGCCTCGTTCTTTCTTGCTCATTCTCTCTCTTGTTCTTGAGCTCTCCATTTTTGCTCTCACCCTCTTGCTCTTGCTCCCTCTCTTTAATCCATGGTTCACATATCTCATGAGTTGAGAACCAAGAACCATAAATAAAATCCCATTCTATTTCCTCTCTACTCATTCTAGTTCACTAGGTTTGGCAAACCAAGTGAACTAGTTTCTTCAAAGAACGAAGAAGGAGCTAAAGGTTGGAGCTTTCAAGTGGATCTATCTTCGGCGTACGGAGACCACGAGAAGGAGCCATCGGACCACCACCGGAGCTTGAAGACGAAGGAGTTCAAGACAAGCTAGCTATAACCATCTTCATCCGAGTAGCTAACTCTCTTTAGCAAGTTTGCTAGTTTTAGTTTAGGAAAAGATCCCGACTTTGTTTAGTCCATGTTGCCCATTGCGCTAAAAATTTGATTTTTATACCGTTTCCGCCTCCCCGTAAGAACCGGGGGTCGCAACGTGGACTTACAGTGGTATCAGAGCCTAACTAAACTTAAACTAGCTTGGTAGTGAAGTGTAACGAAGTTCGGAACCGGAAAAATCCAAAAACCAAACTTTTTCAAAATCCTAGTTTCTGTTAAATTTTTTTCTGGTCAAAACAAGATTTGTTATACACCTAAATTCGGCTCAGGGTTTTGTGTGAACACCTAAGAAAAACGATCCCCTAATTCGTTCAAACCGCCGCGGATCCGCGGCCTCACCTATTCATTGAGCCGCGGAACCGCCGCCGTTTAGAGTCTTCTGGTGATCGTCTTTCTTGCAGTGTGTCTCTGTATTGGTTTTGGGATTTTTAAAATATGTTATATGTGCCCAGATTCTCCAGAACAGAATTTTACTTTTGGGGTCCTATAATTTCGTATTTTTTCCGAACTTCACTAACTTTGACTATGATGGTTATATCTGTGATGTTTGCATGTATTGAACGTCGGCTAATCGCTACAAGTCGATTAGTCGGGGTTATACATGATCTGTGTTTGATATTGGAATGTGTATATAAATATGTTGGATTGTCGCGGGTGAATAGCCGGGGGTTGTGAGACGAGAGTTTTCTTTTCTTGCAGTTCATGTAAATTTGTAAATTGATGTAATAATATTATTTGTATGGCCGCACAACTGGGTCGGGGTTGTAGCCGTCATTGTATAATTTCTTTTTACTGTTTTTGCTCCTAGGATAGACCCATGGAGGGGGTGCACAAACTACCGGGTATGCCGAAGTGTCGAGTGGCCTACTCATGGAGATGAGGGAGGTTGCTACGCTTCGGGTACTTGGCGGGTAGTTTGCCGTACCCGTAGGGGTCTTGGGTGGGGTATTGGCTATTCACCGCGACCGTGTAATCTGTTTTTGTTACAGGCTCGTACAAATTACAGATTCCTAGTATATCCAATGTATTTATCTGTGATCTGAAATGTTTATCATTGCAGTATATCTATATATGATATTATTTAGGCGTTGCTTATGTTTTACAGACGCGCTAGCCCAGCTCCCGCTCTGTCGTTAGTTAAGTAACCTAACGGGTAATGACGGGGCCCAGTGGCGAATGCGAATGGCATAAGCGTACGTCATATTTTGGTTGTTTTCTGCAATGGTAGGATTAAATGATGGGACGCATTAAAAGAACTAATGCAAGAATATCACTCATTAAAAGAACTAATGCAAGAATATCACGCATTAAAAGAACTAATGCAAGATAATAAACCAAGTTAAAGTCGTTGGAACACTTTCGAAAAACCACTCGGTTCTTTTCAAAACAAACTTTTAAAATACGGAGTTTGAGCCACTCCATTTAAAAGCTATCTCGTTCCATCGACTAAATCAAGTTCACTACGTTCACGGTTTTGCCAAAACCATCCGTAGCCCTCCATCATTTCAGTTAAATATTCGGTAGTATTCAAACTATGTATTTTGACCTCACGCCAAGGCATAGTGATTGGTAGCTGCCGGATATTTATCTGTTGCATAGATAGAACGCGTTGGTTTGAGACAGTCGTACTGTCATTTTGGCCTACGTCAAGGGTATGTATGGGTGGATTCAAATTAACCTGGATAATGATGGGACGAACTTGACATGTGACTTATGACATTTTAACCTCACGCCAAGGTCATAAGAGCATGGGGCAAAAATCCACATCGGGAGTTTCATAAGTACTGAAACTTTCTAGATTTGCATACCATTTGGAGTGTGATGATTCTGGTAGGATTCCTTCAGTTTCGTCACGCGATGATATTTGGATCCCGATCCTACTGTGAGTATATGCTACTCCTCGGGAAATTTCTCGCTAAACGATCAATGCTATAAACCTAGTAAGTGCCTAGAAAGGTGTTAGCGGGGCTACGCCCCCAGGGAAAAGAGGTTCTCTAATTAAGGAACTTCGCGAAAGCGTTGGAAAACCTCCCTCGAAGTACCGACACCAGCCTGGCCGAACGGTTAAGCAAGTATTGTACAGTGGGATTGATCCTGACTAATTCTTCCATTATGGTTTGAGGAGGGATTCAAGAAACAGTGGGAGCCATCCTGTTTAGACAAACTAAAAACCACTCTAAACTTGCAAGAGCATCATGCTGAGTGTTTTCCTCTTCTCTCCAAATTGCAGCGACCAATCAACATGGCTGGACTTAAGTTACTCCTAGATAAAAACAAACTGACAGGGCCAAACTACAAAGATTGGCTCAGGAATGTCAAGATAGCAATCACTTATGACAAGCTGGGGTATCTTCTTACCACCAAAGCTCCCCCTGTCCTTGTTCCAACTTCCAGTGTCGCGGATAAGGAAATCTGCAAGACTTTGGAGATTGATAGCGCGAAGGCCAAGTGCCTCCTGCTTGCCTCGATGGATAACGAACATCAGAGGAGGCATGAGAATATGGACATGGAATCCATATTGCTCCATACAAAAGAACTGTATGGAGAGCAATCTCGTATCGCAAGATACGAAGCGTCGAAAAAGTTATTCTCGACAAGAATGGCCGTCGGATCATCAGTAGCCGAGCACGTGCTAAAGATGATCGGCTACATTGAGAAGCTCGCTGACCTAGGGATCACATTGGAGAGTGAGCTATATACGGATATAGTTCTCCAGTCCCTTCCTTCCACTTACACCCAGTTTATACTGAACTTCAACCTACAAGAAAAAGAGGTTGAACTTTCAGAGCTCCTCAACATGCTGAGGAGCGCAGAGGGCACCCTACAGAAAGGTAGGGATACATCCACTTTGTTTGTAGGATGATCATCTTCTTCTAGGTCCAAGGCGAAAGCCAAGGGAAAGAAGAAGAAGGCCCCCGCCAAACCAAGGGGCGGTGTAAGTAAAGTGGATACGAAGGGAAAAGGTAAAGCAACAAAGATAGCGGGGAAGCTTGTGGATAAGGAAGAATGCTTCTATTGTCATAAGAAAGGACACTGGAAGAATGATTGCAGGGCCTGGAAGGCCAGAACATAGGAATTGAAGCAGGTTGCAGCTTCAGCTTCAGGTGTGTATGTTATTGAAAACTGTCTTTCAATAAACTCTACTTCCTGGGTATTGGATACCGGATCAGGATCTCATATCTGTAATTCTTTGCAGGCGTTGAGAAACCGTAGGGTTTTGAAGGCAGGTGACATGACCCTCAGAGTTGCGAACGGAGCTAGCATGGATGCTAAAGCCGTGGGGGACTATCAACTGGGAATGTCAGATGGACATGTTTTGGTTTTGCGTAATTGGTTTTTTGTACCCAACGCAACTTGTAATATCATTTCTGTATCTTTAGTTTCTAAAGAAGGTTATGAATTTGCGTTTGTAAGTAATGTTGTAAACATTCACCTTAATCAAGTTTTGATTGGGTCAGGTACTTTGAGTAATGGTATATACGTGTTGAACCAACCACAGATTTTTAATGTCCAGAATACACACAAAAGAAAGTCTCCAGAAATAAATCAGACTTTCTTGTGGCATTGTAGACTGGGTCACATCAATGAGAGAAGATTGACTAAGTTACATTCAGAAGGGTATTTGAATACGTTCGAATATCAGTCGTATGCCACTTGTCAATCCTGTCTCAAAGGAAAGATGACAAAGACTCCGTTTACTGGACATGGAGTAAGAGCGAGCGAGCTCTTGGGACTCGTACACAGTGACGTGTGCGGTCTAATGTCTACACATGCCCGAAGCGGACATTCTTACTTCATTACTTTTACAGATGACTTCTCAAGGTACGGTTATGTCTTCTTAATGAAACATAAGTCCGAAGCCTTTGGAAAATTCTAGGAGTATAAGAATGAAGTAGAGAAACAGACCGGCAAAAGTATTAAGATTCTAAGATCGGATCGAGGTGGAGAATACTTAAGTGCCGAGTTCCTGGACTATTTAAAAGAGAACGGAATTCTCTCTCAGCTTACTCCTCCTTACACCCCGCAACATAACGGTGTATCGGAGAGACGGAACCGCACCCTATTGGATATGGTGCGGTCCATGATGGGTAACGCTGAGTTACCGCGATCATTCTGGGGGTATGCGCTAGAATCAGCTGCGTACCTTTTGAACCGAGTTCCGACTAAGACTGTGCCTTCCACACCATATGAAATGTGGAGTGGGAAGAAACCCTATCTTCAATATCTGAAGATCTGAGGATGTCCGGCTTTTGTCAAAAAGCAGCATGCGGACAAGCTCGAGGCACGTTCAGTACTGTGCAAGTTTGTGGGATACCCAAAGAACACCAGGGGGTATCTTTTCTACTACGCAGAGGAACAAAAAGTCCTTGTTTCTCGTAATGCCCACTTTCTAGAACACCAGTTCTTGGAAAAGGAAATTAGTGGGAGCGCAGTAGAACTGGAAGAAATTCCAGAACCACAGACTATTACTGAAAGGTTAGTGGAACCAGAGGGTTCAACAGAACAGGACATTCCAACGCCGCTCCGCAGGAGTAGTAGGCAGTCTCATCCGCCCGAGAGATACTGCGGTTTTCTCATAGACGGGGATAGAGAGGATTGCATCATAGATTATGATGAGCCTACTAGCTTCCAGCAGGCCGTTCAGAGCGTTGACTCAGTGAAATGGCTGGATGCAATGCGGACCGAAATGGAGTCCATGTACACCAACAAGGTATGGACGTTGGACATTGCTCCAGACGGGGTAAAACCCGTAGGATGCAAGTGGATCTTCAAAAGGAAGATTGGTGTAGATGGACAGGTTGAGACCTATAAAGCTAGGCTGGTAGCAAAGGGTTTTCGTCAAAGACCTGGCTTGGACTATGACGAAACCTTCTCTCCAGTAGCCATGCTGAAATCCATTCGGATCCTTCTTGCCATTGCTGCCTTCCACGATTATGAGATTTGGCAAATGGACGTAAAGACAGCTTTTCTAAATGGAAATTTAGAGGAGTGTGTCTATATGGACCAGCCAGAAGGTTTCATTCAGAGTGGGAGCAGCGGAAAGGTGTGCAAGTTGCTTAAGTCCATCTATGGACTAAAGCAGGCATCGCGGAGTTGGAACATCTGCTTTGATGAGACGGTCAAAGAATTTGGATTTATCAAAAATCCAGATGAACCATGCATCTATAATAGATTTGTAGCGAGAACTGTAGTATTCCTCGTTTTATACGTGGATGACATTCTCTTAATAGGAAATGATATTCCTATGCTACAATCTGTCAAAGGGTTCTTGTCACACAGGTTCTCCATGAAAGACCTGGGTGATGCCTCATACATTCTGGGTATCCGGATCTACCGTGACAGATCCAAGAGGATATTAGGACTTTCACAGTCCAGGTACATCGACACCATACTGAAGAGATTCAGTATGGAAGATTCCAAGCGCGGTAACCTACCGGCTTGTCACGGGATCACCCTCTCTAAAGAGATGTCTCCCAAGACTGATTTGGAGAGGGATCGCATGTCTATTATACCCTACGCTTCTGCGGTAGGCTCTATAATGTATGCGATGTTGTGTACCAGACCGGATGTAGCTTATGCACTGAGTGTGGTAAGCCGGTATCAGTCTAACCCTGGGGAGAAACACTGGATAGCGGTAAAGAACATTCTCAAGTACCTGAGAAGGACTAAGGAGATGTTCTTGGTGTATGGCGGAAAGGACCTCCAGATCGAGGCCTTTGCTGACTCCAGCTTCCAGAGTGACAAGGATGATTCCAAGTCCATGTCGGGTTTTGTCTTCACCCTGAATGGAGGGGCGGTGTGTTGGAAGAGTTCCAAACAAGAAACCGTTGCAGACTCGACGATGGAAGCGGAATACATCGCTGCATCTGATGCCGCAAAAGAAGCTGTCTGGATGAGGAAGTTCTTGAAAGAACTTCAGGTGGTTCCGTCCATTGTTGATCCAATACCTCTGTATTGCGACAACAACGGTGCTATAGCTTTAGCGAAGGAACCCAGGTCCCATCAGAGATCCAGGCACATCTTTAGGCGGTATCACCTGATCAGGGAGATCGTGGATCCCCAGGAGATCGAGGTTCGGAGAGTCGCTTCAGAAGACAACACTGCAGATCCATTCACCAAGGCCTTGCCCCAGACTCAGTTCGAGCGGCTGATCGAGATGATAGGTCTTCGATACGCCAGTACATGGCCTTAGTGCAAGTGGGAGATTGTTAGTGTATATGCCCTAGAGGCCATTACTGTATCATACTAGTATGTATATTACTTAATGGAAGCTTGGGATATTCACCTTGAATATGCAATCTTGCTCAAAATAGTAGTATGCTACTTGGTTTATTTCTATTTCAATGTGTACATGTGTTTATTTTTGTATATCGCCTATACACATTAGTGGAGCCCTTAGGATCTTTGCTTGATTACCAGCGATGTGATGGCCGTCACACCAGTGGGGCTGGGTAATCTATAAGCACATCCTTATGCAGGTCCCTGGTCGCAGGACTGTCGAGACAGGGCATCGATACTCCGGAGTAGACCAGCGCATGCGCTTCTCATCCAAGTGTGGGTGACGGTCTGTCCCACAGCCGTCAGTACGTCGTACTTGAGATAGTATGCGGGTGCTCGTTAGGTTACGGGTACATTGGACAGGACTCGTCGGGAACTGACTAGTTGGTATCATACCTATTGTCAGTTATCAGTTCCCAGGTGACATGAGTACAGCTTAGTCCGCTGACTTGACACTGTCACTTCGCCTCGGGTGTGTTCCTACTGTACTTTGATCACTACCCTACCACGGCTCAAAGGAGTCGTGCAAACAGGTGGTGGTTGGGTGCAGTCCCGAAGCACTTGGAGGCAGTGACGGTTAGACAGGATTCGTCTCTCCCGGTATTGGGGGTTGACATCGCGCTGTGTCTAGGAGAGCCATTACACGAGTAGTCCCTGGCCAGGGCAAACGAGATATACTGGTAGGTTTCCAGTGTTATCTCAGGGTGTTTTGGGCTTCGCTCCGGCACGACTTGTACCTCTATTAGGGGACTGACGTTTACCGCCCCCTAGGCCCGCCATGCGATGTATCAGACGAACAGATCGGACTGTACGGAGAATGTCACACTCAGGCTCAGTAGGAGTTCAGATGGGTTTCGCCTCGTCGGTCTTCTTGTCGGCATTACCTGGGGACCGTTACGCACAGCTAGTGCCGCTTGCGGTCTGTGGTTAAACCCACTGCCAGCGTAGTGTCGAGTCTTTAGAGTCCCACACAGAAAGCTTTTCGCCTTTAGGCAAAAGAGTAGAGGTTGCATGGTATTGCGACAGGTCGCATGGTTTTGCGACAGGGTTCGGTCACATCCGTGCACTTGTGCACGTACAGTGTCCGGACAGTTTACACTAGCGGGCTTTGGTTTAAGCCAGATCCTAGTGTACCTTATAGGATTGGATTTATCCAGTTTGCATTCGTGTTCCTCGGAACGCGGATGCGGGTGTGTATGCACAGTTGACAGGGAGGCAGAGGCAGCGGATTCTCATTAGGGTTGTTGACAGTTGACCGTTGACTTTTTGACTTTTTGCTCAACCCTAATGAGAATATGATATGTGATTAACTATTATATTAATTAAGTATTATGGTGACATGGTTGTTGACTTTTGTTGACTTTGTTGACTTTTGTTGACTTGTTGACCGGTTGACTAGGCTTGACTAGTTGACCATCATGATAACCATAACCATCATTTCATGGCAAAGACTTTTTCTTGCTTGCTCATTTAGGTAAAATGAGTAGATGATATGATATGGTTATGGTTGCTTAAACCATCACACATAAGACTTTTTTGATATGATGAGTTATGATTACTTTGGATTATGAAAGGGTGAGAGACAAAAAAGAGAGCCTCATTCTTTCTTGCTCATTCTCTCTCTTGTTCTTGAGCTCTCCATTTTTGCTCTCACCCTCTTGCTCTTGCTCCCTCTCTTTAATCCATGGTTCACATATCTCATGAGTTGTGAACCAAGAACCATAGATAAAATCCCATTCTATTTCCTCTCTACTCATTCTAGTTCACTAGGTTTGGCAAACCAAGTGAACTAGTTTCTTCAAAGAACGAAGAAGGAGCTAAAGGTTGGAGCTTTCAAGTGGATCTATCTTCGGCGTACGGAGACGACGAGAAGGAGCCATCGGACCACCACCGGAGCTTGAAGACGAAGGAGTTCAAGACAAGCTAGGTATAACCATCTTCATCCGAGTAGCTAACTCTCTTTAGCAAGTTTGCTAGTTTTAGTTTAGGAAAAGATCCCGACTTTGTTTAGTCCATGTTACCCCTTGCGCTAAAAATTTGATTTTTATACCGTTTTCGCCTCCCCGTAAGAACCGGGGGTCGTAACGTGGACTTACATCACAAGCCATTGGTGTCAGTTGGTTCACCTAAGATAGTATACAGGTGCTCATTCGGTTATGAAAACACCGAACGGACTCGCAGGGGCACTGCTGATTGGTACTATACCTATCGTCAGGAGCAGTACCCAGGTGACATGAGTACAACTTAGTCCGTTTGCTTGACACTGCTACTTTGCCTCAAGTGTGTTCCCACCATTCTTTGATTACTACCCTACCACGGCTCAAAGGAGTCGTGCAAACAGGTAGTAGTTGGGTGCAGTCCCGAAGCACTTGGAGGCAGTGGCGGTTAGATAGGATTCGTCTCTCCCGGTGTTGGGGGTTAATATCACGCCGTGTTTAGGAGAGTCATTACACAAAGTCCTTGGCCTTGGCAAGTGAGATTTACTGGTAGTTATTCCAGTAGTTTCTCAAGTTGTTATGGGCTACATTCCGACATGACTTATACCGCTATTGGGGGTCTGACGTTTACCATCCCCCTAGGCCCGATATGCAATACTCATAGACGAACAGACCAGACTGTACGGAGATTGTCACAGATAGGCTCAGTAGGGTTTCAGGATGAGTTCGCTTGTCAGCTTCCCTTTCGCTCAATACATGGGAAGCCGTTACGTACAGCTAGTGCCACTGACGTACTTGTGGTTAAACCCACCGCCAGCGTATTGACGAGTCTTTAGAGTCCCCAACAGAAAGTTTTCCAAGTTCGGGCGAAACGTTGTAGAGGCCGTATGGTTTTATGGTAGGGTTCGATCATATATGTGCACTCATGCACGGATCATGATCGGACGGATCATGCTAGTGAGCTTTGGTTGAAGCCGGATCCTAGTATTAGATGGTTGGATTACTTTAGTCTCGTAGTATTTGTATTCAGTCGGAATACGGATGCGGGTATGTATATACGGATGAGGGGTATTCTTGTAATTCGTTACAAGATAACTTTAGTTGATGCTATTTCTTTTTGGATTAAACTTTTGGTTTAAAGTTTAATTAGGTGGAAATTGTGAGCATAAGTTTTAACCTAGGGCATTGATTATGGCATGTGCTATTTTGGTGACTCATGGTGTTATTTTTTTTGCCATGTCCATTTCTTTATTGATAATTATTTTGGTGTGGGATATTTTGGAGAGAGAGGGCAGCCATATATGGCTATGGTTTTGGTCTTGAGTTATTCAAGTGAGCTCACACAAAAGATCACACACAAATAGCATTGCCATTTTCTTCACTAGCCTTTTCTTGTGCTCACAACTCTTCACTCATGGTTTCTTCTTCAACCTCCACTCTATCCCTCTCATGTGTTGAGAATCCTAGAGTGTTTTAGGACAAAGTAATCACACAATATCTCTACTTCACCTTAGACATG
Organism: Agapanthus africanus; assembly: GCA_030015575.1. Classification (NCBI taxonomy): domain Eukaryota; kingdom Viridiplantae; phylum Streptophyta; class Magnoliopsida; order Asparagales; family Amaryllidaceae; genus Agapanthus; species Agapanthus africanus. The sequence goes on along the minus strand of JASDDO010000010.1, from coordinate 200,178,448 downwards.
TCGGCTAGCAAACTTCATGTCCGAGTTGCTTCGGTTTGAAGTGGGAGCCCGTCTAAAGAATCGTTGATGTGGAGCCACTTCGACGAGCGAGATCGGAGAGCGGACTTGTTTGGGGTAGTCGGCGAGGAGCTAGGCGCAGAGATTGAAGACCGAAGGACACGTATCGATCGGTATAATATCTGAACTCCACTTTACAGTTAACTAGTTTACGGTTAATGGTTCGATCTGGGTAATGGGTTGCATTAGCGTCAGTTTGAAAAGTTTTTGTTCCGCGTTTGGCCTCGGATTGACGGCCGGGGCGCTGCCGTAACCCAACACGACGATAGGTATAATACCATCTAGGATTTCTCGGCGAGTCCGTTCAGTGTACCCAGTCTCTGCTGAGCATCTGTATACCTTCTCTGATGTCAAACTCCAATGGATGTGGGATCATCCATCGCCCATCACATGGGTCGAGAAGCGTATACGCTAGTCTACTCTAGAGTATCGATGCCCTGTCTCGATACTCCCACGTCTAGGAACATTTGAAGGATGTACTTGGCGACTACCATGTCCCCACTAGTATGATCTGCATCATAATCCTGGTAGTCAAGTACTCCTCCTAATGGCTTTATCAACATGTAATAGAGAGACAATAAGTGTACTTGTTAAGATAAAGTGCAACCTGATAGCATACTATCATATCGAGCAAGAAAGTCCTCCCTATATATGTCTAAGCATCCACTACAATATACATCGTATGTACAGTAATGGCCTCTAGGGCATATATATAACTAATAATCTCTTACTTGCACTAAGGCCATCTGTTGTAGTATCCAATACCCAACTATATAGCAGTGGTTGTAGTATCCCATACTCAACCATCCCATAGAAGTCTCTCTGGGGATAAGGCCTTTGTGAGTGGATCCACTGTGTTATCCTTCGTGTCTACTCTCCTTACCTCGATCCCTTGGAGATCAACCATCTCCCTGATCAGGTGATACTTTCCTCAGAATATGTCTGGAACGCTGATGGGACCGGTGTTCCTAGGCCAAAGCCACAACTCCATTATTGTCACAATAACAGTTATTAGACGCTTAATGGTAGGAACCTTGTTCATCTCATGAACAAGAAATGCCCAGACAACCACTTTGGCAGCATCATTGGTAGCAATGTATTCAGCCTTTATCGTCTAGTATGCCACGGTATCTATCTTGGAACTCTTCCAACATACCGTCCCTCCACTGAGGGTAAAGACAATGCCTGTGACTGACTCTTAGTCGTCCTTATCACCCTGGGAGCTCGAACCAAGAACATTCTTTTAGTGCTTCTCAAGTACTTAAGAATGTCCTCCACAGCTATCCATTTTCTCAAGATCCGATTGATTCCTGATCACTACACCTAGTGAGTCATCTACATCTGGTCTGGTACATAACATCGCATACTCTGATAGAGCTTACTGCCGAAACATAGAGTATCCCTTGCACGCGAGCTCTCTCCAAATCAGTCTTGGGAAACATCTTTTTGGAGAGAGTGATCCATGAGTAAGTGGGAGGACCACCACGCTTAGAATCATCCATACTAAACCCCTTTAGTATGGTGTTAATGCACCAGGATTTGGGACACTACCAACATCCACTTAGATCTATCACCATAGATCATAATCCACAAGATGTAGCAGGAATCATCCAAATCTTCTATTGAGAATCCCCATGATAAGAGGAGCTTGACCGAGTATAGCATAGGAAACCATTTCCTATCAAGAGTATGTCATCTGCGTACAATACATGGAGGAAAACCTTACTCTCTACAACCTTCTTGTATATACAAGGTTCATTTACCTTTTTGATGAAGTCAAACTCTTTGACTGTCACATCAAAATAGATGTTCCAACTCCGCGATGCACGCATTGATCTTGATGGACTTAAGCATAGCTTTGAAAGTCTCAACTTTTCTATTTACACCAAGAATATTCTCAAGACCCATTTGCTCCCAATGGGTTTTACCCCTTCAGGTGCAACATGCAAAGTCATACTTTGTTGGGGTATATGGATTCCATCTTTGATCGCATAGCATCCAGCCACTTCACTGAGTCCCCACTCGTGATGGCCTGCCTGAACCTAGTTGGGCCATCATCTCATGATGCAATCCTCGCTCTCACTGTCACCGAGAAGACCGTAGTATCTCTCAAGTGGATGAGGAACCCTACCAGATTCGCGGAGAGGTTGAGGTTTGTTGGCGGTTATTGAATCCTTTGGTTTCACCAAATCATCAGCTGTTAGTTTGTCTAGCTGGAACAACTTCCAGTTCTACCTCATGACCACAAATTTCTTCACAAGAAATTACTTTTCTAAAAAGTTGGCATGCTGAGAAACAAAACACCTTTTGCTCCTCAGTTTGGTAGAAGATATTCCCTCGCAAATGTTCGGGATATCCTAACAAACTTGTACAGAACTGACCTTGCCTCGAGCTTGTCCGGATTCTGCCTTTCAACATAAGCCGGACAACCCCATCTCTTAACTCGTTTAAGACATGGTCTCTTCCCACACCATATCTCATATGTAGTGGTAGGCCCTGATTTGGACGGAACCCCATTCAATAGGTATGCAGCTTCTCAAGTGCATAACACCCAAAAGAAAACTGGTAACTCAGCAGTACTCATCATAGAGCACACTATATCTCATAAGGTGCGATACCTCTGCCCCGATACACCTTTGTTTTGTGGTGTATTCGAAGGAGCAAGCTGAGAGAGAATCACATTCTCCTTTAGAAAATCCAGGAACTCCATGCCCAAGTATTCGCTTCCTTGATCACATCGTAGGACTTTAATACTTCTACCGTTATGGTTCTTTAACTTCAAGCTTATATTCCTTGAATTTCTCAAAAGTTTCAGACTCGTGTTTCAATAGGAACACATGTCCGAATCTTGAGAGATAGTCAATGAATGTAATGAAGTACCAAGAACCAACGCTGGCATTTGTAGACATAGGACCGCAAACATCATCATGTATCTGTCCAAAGAGGTTACTAACTCTTTCTCTGTTTCCAGTAAATGGAGTATTTGTCATTTTTTATCTTTGAGACAAGACTGGCAAGTATCATAAGATGAAAATTCGAACAGATTCTCACATTCATTCTTATGTAACTTGGCTGGTCATGTCGCATTGACATGACCTAGTCTACAATGCCTCAAGAAGGATTCGTTCATTTCTGAACTACTCCTCTTGTGTGTGTTCTATATAGTTTGAACTGTGGTTTGATTTAGAACGTATATGTTATTATCTAACGTGCATGTTCGAATCAACTTTTGATTTAGGAAAATGTTCGCAACATAATCCTCGAATACAGAATTATATTTTTCTTTAATTCAATAAAGAAATTGATGTAATGTTGTATATCAGGTTCAGTATCTAATAACATTCGTTCAGAATCAATGTATTTACCATTTGGTAATAAAAGGTGATATCTGCCAACTGACTTGGCTGCAACAATTGCACCATTCTCTAACTCTTAGAGATATATCACCTATTCTCAGTTCTCTACCTATCTGTAGCCCATGTAACATATTACATATACGGGATCCTGATCCGGTATCACATACCCAGGACGTAGAGGATACTGAGAAACAGTTCTCGGTAATGAACACACCCGAAGAAGATGCATCAACATGCACTTTCTTCGATTGGGTAGCATGGGAATCCGGATATTCCCCTATTTCCAGCTCGGACTTATAACAGTTATAAGATAGAGCGGAACCAACGTTCCCTAGCTCAGTATAATAAGCAGGTTCGATCAATGCATCCATTTTATTATCTTGATTAAGACGTGACATAGTCGCTACCAGGAGAGAGAGAGAGAAGAAAACACTCTGCGTGCGCTCTTGCAGGATTAGATTGGTTATTAATTTATCTAATCAGGATAGCTCCCACTGTTTTAGTCAAATCTACCTTCAAACTCTAAAAGGTAAGAATAGCCGGGATTAATTACACCCCACAAGTTCACCAATCTTTCGGCCAGGCCAGTGTCGGTACCTTGAGGGAGGTTCCCCGTGCTTTCGCATTGACCTAATTAAAATAAACCTCATTTTTTCAGCGGCGTAACCCCGTTAATACCTTTCTAGACACGTACTTGATCGACTAATTGTAATGTGTAAAACTCTCCCAGGAGTAACTCTTACTCGCAGTGGGTATCGGGATCCAACTATCTCACAGAAGGTATGCAATCTCATTGCAAATTTCAACACTTGAAATTCCCGATAATATTTTGCCCCTAACCTCTTATGACCTTGACAAAGGCCAACAAACCATAGGATGCTAGTCAAGTTGAGCCCGTCATTTCCTGATTGAATTAAACCCACCCGCACGACCCTTGACAAAGGCCATCAGGGTCGCACGACTACCCTAATACAATCGCATCATATGCTTAAGCAGATAAGCACTAGTCAGCTACCGCACACTACGTCTTGACAAAGGCCAACAAACACAGCACGAATACTAAATAATACTTATCTGAAAAGACGGAGGGCTACGATAGGTTTTAAGAAAACCCTTTGCGTAATGAACTTGATATCGTTGTAGATTCGAGTGAATTTTAAAAGGAGTGTTTTTGAGGCCTTTACTAGTTTTGCTAAAGAGGTCACTCCCGGTGAAGGGATCTCGGCTCTTTCCTTATCGAATAAGGTGCAGGATATTTCACAAATACCACTATGCAAAACAAAAACTATAAAAGCAATCAAAAGACAAACCGAGTTTGTAGCATCTGCTAGTTTTGCTAAAGAGGTCACTCCCGGTGAAGGGATCTCGGCTCTTTCCTTATCGGATAAGGTGCTAGATATTCTACAAGGAATACCGTGTAAGGTTCCTAGGCACTCTTGTGAAGGTTCAAAAGGCATCAAACATGCCCGGATAAAAATTTAGACGTGCCGAACAACCCAAAGCCGGGATCTTTGCTAGATTATTAGGGTTTAACATGCAAGTAAACATCTTTACTACTAAGTGTGAGGGATTACAACCTTTGTAGTCCGCTCCTTCGCTTCATAAGCTCCGAGTAGAAGTCCCTTCGCCGCGATCCACGATCTCCCAGAATCAAGAGAGGCTCCATGACTCGAACGATCCATGCTAGCTTGTGGTTTTCCTTTTCTCCGATGATCTACGTCGAAGTTGCAATAACTCAAGCTCTCTCACTCTAATGAGGTGAACACCCTAATCTAATGGGCTAGATTAGATGAGGATGATGGAGTAGTATTTATGCTATCTTTTTATATCATAATCTCACAAGAAAACATCACAAAACGAAAATCAAGTAAGCTTTCTCAAAGCTCAAGAGAGAAGAAGATGATGAATAATGAGATAAACCTTTTGTGATGAATAATGAAAATGAGTATATCAATAATAATGCAACCATGGTTAGTGATGACAAGGATAACCCTTGTAGAGAGTTAACTAAGGCTAGGGTTTGGTTGGGTTAAGAAATGAGTCATAAGAAAATATCTATCATAATATCTTCTTCATGACAAAAGGAATGCTTCTAGAAGGTGCAAGAAGAAGCTAACCCTAATCAAACCCTAATCTCTTTTTATCATCACCAAACATGTTCATTATTAATCATATCATGTTACTTTAATATATATCACATATATATTATATATTTGTAACAAAAGAAAATAATACAATTAATATATATCGCATATATATCAATGTATTATCCGGTGAGAAAATGAAATAATAAAGCGAGCCAATATTAGATAATGTAATACAATATATTATATATATTATTATACATTAAATTATCGAATCAACACTTGATCCGACAATCCGGCTATATCGAATATAACCGACTAATATATCATGTACCTATTCATCGAATCAACACTAGATCCGATGATCTGGTTCATATCTAAATATCGCGAGAATATAATACGGTATCTCATAACGCATTATCCTCGGTCCTGCACATATCACATATGTGCCTCTACTCCGTTTTTCCTGAGCCAAGAAACCTCTGTGTAGGACTCTAAAGAATCGTCAATACGCCGGTAGCAGGTGATGATCATATCAAACACCCACAAGCTGCAAGCGGTCAGCTAAACGTAACAGCCACCCAGGTATTGAGCGATCAGAAGATCAACAAGCTAGCCTGTACGTTCTCCTATGAATCCAACCAGTAACACTCCCGTACAGTCCGGTCTCTTCGTCTGATACGTCGCATATCAAGTATAGGGGTAGTATACGTCAGACCACAGTAACTGATAAGTCGTGTCGATGTGTGGCTCATAACGGGTCGAGAAACTACTGGTAACACTTACCAGTAAATCTCTATATCCGCCATGGCCAGGGACTTCCAGTTATAGCCAATCGAACACAGCACAACATCAACTCCCTATACCGGGAGAGATGAATCCCCTCCTATCGCTCATTGCCTCCATGTGATTCGGGACTGCACCCAAAAGCCACCGTTTTGCACGCCCTCTTGGCCGTGGTAAGGTGGAAATCAAAGCACAGTGGGAATCACACAAGACTCTATGATGATCTTGGGTCTACAGACTACCCTGTACCAGTGTCACCGGAGAACTGCCATCTGACGTGTGGTATATCACCATCTGGGAGTTCTCTGCGAGTCCGTCCAGTGTACCCAGTCTCCACTGAGCACCCGTACACCATCTCTGATGTCAAACACCGATGGATATGGGATCATCCATCGCCCATCATATGGGTCAAGATGCGTATACGCTAGTCTACTCTGGTGTATCGATGCCCTGTCTCGATATACCCTCGACTAGGAACAGTTATAGGATGTACTCATCAACTACCATGGCCCCACTAGTATGATCTCATCATAGTCCCAGTAGTCGAGTACAGATCCTAAGGGCTTTATCAACATGTGAGAGAAAAATAGTAAACCAATACAAGTCAACATGTTAAGATAAAGTGAAACCAAATAGCATACTATCATGAAGAGCAAGAAAGTCCTCTCTATATATATCCAAGCATCCATTATAATATACATCATATGTACAACAATGGCTTCTAGGGCATATACATAACTAACATACCGCTATGCAAAGCAAGAACTAGAGCTACCAGTTTTTAAAACAAGTTTCTACAACATCTTTTAGGTTTCTTTTTCTTTCATTAATCTCATTAATGAAGTCTCATCTGTTATGCTTCCTAAGCATCACATAAGAAACGAATGCAGCAATATTTATTATATCGCATATATATAATATAGGCATTCGTCTCAGAACATATCAAGTGATCACATCTCAGAATATCAGCAGCAGAAGAATAACATATGAAATATTGGATATATTTGGAATTCCGTGTTTTATTTAAGCCAATATTTAACACGGATTCCACGGTCGTGATGAATAGCCAAACCCACATCCCTAGACCCATACGAGAGCAGCAAGCAACCCTACCAATTCTAGAGTTAGGTGACCCGGTCTCAACTCCTTGAGATGGTCTCCCACTGGACCCTAGAACCCGGTTACTTGTGCTCCCTGCCTTGGGTCTATCCTAATGCGGAAAAGTAAATAATATACAATGGTGACATCATCCTCAACCCGGAAGTTCCCCAATAAAAGAATATTACATACAATGAATTTTACATGAATGAAAATAAAAACCCTCATCTCACATAAAACCCCTGGCTATTCAAAACAGGACGATCCAATATAACATATCACAGCAACACATAACATCACATGTCATCAACGTAAGTAAATATACGTATCCTAGTTGTCGTTGACATATAGCACCGAAACCGGCGATACACCACATATTACACTTACGGTTGCTGAAAAGAAAGTGAAAAACTATAACAGTTGGAATCCGCAGTCACCTTAGACATCATAAACCCAATGTACCTCATACTTTGGATTTCATGCATAACCAAATGAGTTCCTTAGACATCACATGCCTAACAATTATAAACCCCGCATTTTAGTCTCGATATTGAAAACAGTTTCCAATAACCTGTCGGGTAATTCAACAAGATTCCCGATAACCTGATCGTATGCTCGTCGGAAACTTTATTAGACGGCCGCACCCCCCGATGCCGTCGACGAAGTGCACCAAGGTGGAACACCGCTGCCGCGAGCACCCGAACGAATGCTTTTGGCGACAGGGTTCTCCTACAGTCACTTGGTCAGGGTTATAGGGCATGGCTATCTATTAAGGTTACTCGGCGAGTATCCGCGTACACTACGTAATTGCGACGGACTTTTGATCCACATCAAAATTCCATGGCAACCAATCATTTGAGACTAAACTGCTAAATTTATAAAATTCAAACTAGTTATCTCATAACTACATTTGTGGATTCCAAATATTTTATCACAATCACAGATAGCTAGACGAAGTTAAACTTTTCGATCGAATAATCAAGCACCCAAAATTTCCTAATAAGCTCAACACTTGAGCGGAGTTCAAAAAGTACCCAGAAACTGCCATAGCTCCTATGAACCAGCCGTAGAAGGATCAACCAATGCCTCACATGTGGCACCGCTAAACTACCATAAACCTTAGGGTTTGATGGCGGTTCTGACGGTCATATAATCGAGTTAGGGTTTCGTTCTTTTAGAGGGTCCACAGAATCGCTTGCATGATTTTCTGAAATTTTTAAACTCGGAAAAAATCCAACTTTTGAAAAAATTTCCAGCGGGGAAAAATTGGGTTATTGATATCTGTTCAAACTTTTTAACATCGTCTAAATAACCTGAACGCGTGTTAGGATTACGATTACGAAACACCGAATTTTTTTTGCAGAAAGTTAACATCACATGAATATTTAGCAAAAACAAACAACACCTGAAACACCAAAACCCAGAGACTGGAAGACACAAAAAATTTGAGGCCCAAACTCCACTAAAAAACCGAGCAGCTCGGATTTTCCACCAATGTGGCCGGCCCAAATTTCTCCAAATTGCCTCGAATTTCTTCTGTGTTCATGTCATATCACATATAACATTCTGCAGTAGTTTAAAAAAATTTTTGAAGACTTTTTAAATTCGACAGAAACCAAGTTTTCGTATTGGGTGTTTCGGAGTTGTTTTGGTTTAGTAATCCTAGCAAATATCGTCTAATTTTCTAGCGTGGCTCTGATACCACTGTTGAATTGTCTAGCACGGCAGAAAGTTTTCGGGAGGCATCGTCCATGCCATATTTAAATTTTTTCTGTTCTAGCTAACCCTAACCCTAGAATCGATAGTAGAAAACCCGACGAAACACAATGTAAACACTTTACATCTAAAGTGAACAAGGAATACAACCTTTGTAGACCGGTCCTTCACTTCAATAGCTCCGTATAGTATTCCCTTCGCTGCGATCACGAACTCCCAGACTCTAGAGAGGCTCCTATGAAGAAACGAACAAGCTTGCATCGAAGCCTTCGAGGCCGAAGATGATCTATGTCGAGGAGACACTAACCCAAGCTATCTCTTCACTAATGGTGAGATTAGTGAAGAAAACACCTTAAACTAAATGGCAAGTAGTATAGGATGATGATGTAGGAAGTGGGCTCACTTTAGTTTTATTTTTCTCACACTAATTCTTCACTTAGAAAAAACCTAGAAAGCTTTTTCTTTTGTTGAAGAAGAAGAAGAAATGAAACTCATGAGAGAGTGTGAGATTAGAATTGCAACCATGGGTGAGTAAGTATCATGCCTAACTCATGTAGAGAATAAACCAAGGTCAAGGGTTAAGGTTGGATTAACAAGTATCTTAAGGAATGACAAAAGAGTGGACTTGGTCAATGTTCTACAAGCTTCATCCAAGCTTGAAACATTGACTAATTCTTCACTATTTTATGATAACGTAAGTGATAAATATCAAAACCTAACTTTAACCCTAGAATGGTATAAGTCTCATACATTCATGTTCCAAGTGTAACCTAGCATGACACAACAATATATATCATATATATATTTTGTGTGCAAATAGAAAACAATACATATATCACATATATGTAAAGTGTATCAAATGTGAGAAAAGAAATCTTAAGTGAGCTAATACTAGTTAATGTAATGTAATATATCAAATATATAATTATACATTAAATTATCAAATCAACACTTGATTTAATAATCCGGCTATATCACATATAACCGACTAATATCAAATTTAACATCTTATCGAATCAACACTTGATCCGATAACCCGACTATATCGCATATAACCAATCATGTCACACATTGCGAGAATAGAATGCGGTATCACATACACGGATTAATCTTGGTCCCGCACATATCACATATGTGCTCCTACTCCGTTTCGCTTGAGCAAGGAAACTTCTGTGTAGGACTCTAAAGACTCGTCAATACGCCGGCAGAAGGTGATGATCATTTCAGACACGGACAAGCTGCAAGCGGTCTGCTAAACGTAACGGCCACCCGGGTATTGAGCGATCAGAAGATCAACAAGCAAGCCTGCTCGTACTCTTGCGAATCCACTCAATAATACTACCGTACAGTCCAGTCTCTTCGTCTGATATGTCGCATATCACAGCCTGGGGGTGGTATAACGTCAGACCCCAATAGCCTGATATGTCATGCCGATGCAAGGTCCATAACGGTTCGAGAAACTAAAGGTAACACTTACCAGTAAATCTCAGCAACCCTGGCCAGGGATTTCCTGCTATGGCCAATCGACCATAGCGCAACATCAACTCCTAATACCGGGAGAGACGAAACCCCTCCTATCGCTCATTGCCTCCATGTGACTCGGGACTATACCCCAAAACCACCTTTTTGCACGATCTCTTGACTTTGGTATGGTGGAAATCATATCACAGTGGGAATCACACAAGAGTCTATGACGATCTCGGGTCTACAGACTAACCTGTACTAGTTGTAAGGTTACTAGGCACTCTCATGAGGTTCCACAAGGCATCAACCATGCCAATTTCAAAAATTTAGGTGCCGAGAACCCTAATATAGATCGTTAACTAGAGGATAGGCGAAACTTTAAGCTAGCAAACAACTTTACTAACAAGTGAAAGGGATTACAACCTTTGTAGATCCGATCCTCCACTTCTTTAGCTCCGTGTTGACGTCCCTCCACTGCAATCATCGGAATCCTGGACTCTAGTGATGGTTTCATCGGAGAAATAATCGGGCTAGGTCGTTGACTTCGAGGCCGAAGTTGATCTACGTCGGGAAGACTCAAACTCAAGCTATTCCTTCACTTGGTCAAAAACTTTGTGAAGAGAACACCCTATACTACATGGCAAGTAGTAGAGGATGAAGAAATAGGAAGTGGGTTCACTTTAGAATTGGATTTCTCACTCTTTTTCTCATGGCACCATTGGAGCTAGCAAGCTTTTGTGGAGCTTGATGATGAAGAAGAAGAAGAAAAGAATCAATAGAATAAATAACCAAATGAAACTTATCCTTTTAATTATGGCACCACGGTTGAGTTAAGCCCTCATGCCTAACTCATGTAGAGAATTAACCAAAGTATTAGGTTAAAGGTTGGGTGAACTAATATCCTAAACAAATGACAAAAGAGTTGACTTTGTCAATGTTTATCAAGCTTCATGAAGCTTAACCAAAGTATTAGGTTAAAGGTTGGGTTAACTAATATCCTAAACAAATGACAAAAGAGTTGACTTTGTCAATGTTTATCAAGCTTCATGAAGCTTGATAACTTTGACCAAAGTCTCATTTCTTTTGTTATTTTCTAGGAAAATAGTAAACCCTAATTTAACCTTGATTTTGTTTAGTTCTCATACATACAACTTGTATGTATCATCAAGCATGATACAAACTTGTACACTTGCATATATCACATATAAACAATGTGCACATTCAAGTGAGAAAATCAATCTTAAGTGAACCAATACTAGTTAATGTAAAGTAATATATCAAATATATAATTATACATTAAATCATTAAATCAACACTTGATTTAACGATCCGGTCATATTGCATATAACCGAATAATATCAATAGTAACAACTTATCGAATCAACACTTGATCCGATAACTCGGCTATATCGCATACAACCGATTAATGTCACAAATCGCGAGAATAGAATACAGTATCACATACTGGTATTATTCTCGGTCCCGCACATATCTCATATGCGCTCCTATTTCGTTTCGCTTGAGCCAGGAAACCCCTGTGTAGGACTCTAAAGACTCTTCAATACGCCGGCAGTTGGTGATGATCATATCAAACACCCACAAGCCGCAAGCGGTCTGCTAAACGTAACGGCCACACGGGTATTGAGCGATCAGAAGATCAACGAGTAAGCCCGCTCACACTCCTGTGAATCCAACCAGTAACACTTACCGTGCAGTCCGGTCTGTTCGTCTGATATATCGCATATCTCGTCTAGGGGTGGTAAACGTCAGACCCCAATAACTCGATAAGTCGTGTCGATATGAGGCTCATAACGGGTCGAGAAACTACTGGTAACACTTACTAGTAAATCCCTAAAGCAGCCTTGGCCAAGGACTTCCTGTTATAGCCAATCGAGCACAGCGCAATATCAACTCCCTATACCGGGAGAGACGAAACCCCTCCTATCGCTCATTGCCTCCATGTGACTCGGGACTGTACCCAAAAACCACCGTTTTGCACGCCCTCTTGGACGTGGTAAGGTGGAAATCAAAGCACAGTGGGAATCACACAAGACTCTATGACGATCTCGGGTATACAGACTAACCTGTACCAGTGTCACCAGAGAACTGCCATCTGACATAAGGTATAATACCATCTGGGAGTTCTCGGCGAGTCCGTCCAGTGTACCCAGTCTCCACCGAGCACCCGTATATCATCTCTGATGTCAAACACCAATGGATATGGGATCATCCATCGCCCATCTATATGGGTCGAGAAGATACACGTTAGTCTACTCTGGTATATCGATGCCCCGTCTCGATACACCCACGACTAGGGACTTTGAAGGATGTACTTACGGACTACCATGTCCCCACTAGTATGATCTGTATCATAGTCCAGGTAGTCAAGTACACATCCTAAAGGCTTTACCAACAAGTAACAGAGAGACAATCAGTGTACACGTTAAGGTAAAGAGTAACCAGATAGCATACTATCATATCGAGCAAGAAAGTCATCCATATATTTGTCCAAGCATCCACTACAATATACATCCTATGTATAGTAATGGCCTCTAGGACATACATATAACTAACAATCTCCCACTTGCACTAGGGTCATCTGATAGCAGTGGTTGTAGTATCTCATACTCAACCATCCCATAAAAGTCTCTCTCTGGGAAAAGGCCTTTGTGAGTGGATCCGCCGTGTTGTCCTCTGAGTCTACTCTCCTAACCTCGATCCCCTGGAGATCAACCATCTCCATGATTAGGTGATACTGCCTAAGAATATGTCTGGATCACTGATGGGACGGGCGTTCCTAGGCATAAGCCACAACTCCATTGTCACACAATGGGAGGAACGAAGTTCATCTCATGAACTAATATACACCCAGACTGCCTCTTTGGTAGTATCTTTGTTAGAGATGTATCCAGCCTTTATCGTCTAGTATGCCACGGTATTTATCTTGGAACTCTTCCAACATACCGTCCCTTTACTGTGGGTAAAGACAATGCCTGTGACTGACATTCAGTCGTCCTTATCACCCTGGAACCTTTCCAGTGATTCTCCCCAGGATCAATTGATACCATCTCACTACAACTAGTGAGTATCCTAATATCCAATTAGATCTATCTCATAGATCCAAAATCCAGGATTCAAGAGGTATCATATGATCCTATATGGAGAATCCTTGTGATAAGCAGAGATTGACCGAGCATAGCATAGGAAACTACTTCCCTATCAAGAGTATGTCATCCACGTACTCTACGAGGATCACCACCATACTCCCTACTACCTTTTTGTATATACAAGGTTCATCTACCATTTTGATGATGTCAAACTCTTTAAATAACACATCAAAACTGACGTTCCAACTCCGCAATGCCTGCTTTAATCTGTAAAGCAACTTGCACACGTTTCCGCTGCTCCCACTGTTTACGAAGCCCTCTGGCTGTGTACTTATAGACGTTCTCTTCTAAATGAGTATTTAGAAAAGCAGTCATGACATTCAACCGCCAGATATCGTAGTCGTGGTATGTAGCCGTGGCAAGTAGGATCTGGATGGACTTAAGCATAGCCACCAGAAAAGGTTTCATCATAATCCATACCTGGTCAATGATGCAAACTTTTAACAAGTCTAGCTTTGAAAGTCTCAACCTTTCCATGTACACGAAGTAATCTTCTCAAGATATACTTGCTCCTGATGGGGATTTAACCCTTCAGATAAAGCAACCAAAGTCCATACTTTGTTGGTGTATAAGGATTCCATCTCAGATCGATAAGCATCCAGCCATTCTTACAGAGTCCCACTCCTGATGGCCAGCTCGAAACTAGTTGGGTCATCATCTCATGATGCTATCCTCGCTCCCACTGTCATAGAGAAACCGAAGTATCTCTCAGGTGGGTGAGGAACCCTACTAGATCGGTGGAGAGGCTGAGGTTCATTGGTTGCTATTGAATCCTTTGGTTCTACCAAATCAGCAGGTGCAGTTTGTATAGCTGGAAATCTTTCCAGTTCTACCTCATGTCCACTTATTTCTTCACAAGAAATTCCCTTTCATAAAGGTGACATGCTGAGAAACAAAACATTTTTGTTCATCGGTTAGGTAGAAGATATTCCCTTGCAAATGCTTGGGATATCCAACAAACTTCCACAGAGCTGACTTTGCCTCGAGCTTGTCTGGATTATGCTTTTTAGACATAGGCCGGACAACCCCAAATCTTAACAAACTTAAGATATTGGCTCTTCCCTTTCCATATCTCATATGAAGTAGTAGGCAGTTGATTTGATCGGAACCCTATTCAATAGGTATGCAACTTCATAAGTGCATAACTCCCTAAAAGGAAATAGGAAACTCAGTAGTACTCATCATAGAGCACACCATATCTAATAGGGTGTGATTGCTCCGCCCCGATACACCGAGGTGCTGTGGTGTATACGGAGGAGTAATGCTGAGAGAGAATCTCATTCTTAGAATAGTCAAGGAATCCCGTGCTCAAGTATTCTCCTCCTTGATCACATCAAAGGACATAATACTCATACCCGTTTTTGGTTCTCTACTTCTAACTTATATTCTGTGAATATCTCAAAAGGTTCGGACTTGTGTTTCAACAGGAACATATGTCTGAATCTTGAGAGATCATCAGAGAAGGTAATGAAGTACAAAGAACCGGTCTTGGCATGTGTAGACAGGGGACCTTCATACATCAATATGTATCATCCCAAGAGTTTACTAACTCTTTCTCTGCTTCCAATAAACAGAGCTATGGTCATCTTTTGTCTGTGACATGACTGGAAAGTTTCACAAGATGTAAATTCAAACTAATTTAAATATGCATCTTAATGTAATTTCAGCTAGTCGGGTCGCATTGATATGACCTCGTCTACAATGCCTCAAGATGGATTCGTTCATTTCTGAACTCTTCCTCTTGTGTGTGTTCTGTATACTTAGAACTGTGGTTTGATTTAGAACGTCAATGCTTTTAGATAACGTGCCTGAACCGATCAACTCTTGATATAGGAAATGTTCAAAACATTAACCAATCAATACAAAATTATATCCTTCTTTATCTAAATAAAGAGACTGATATGATTTTGTATATCAGGTTCGGTATCTAATAACATTTGTTCAGAATAAATGTATTCTGGTATTACAAGGTGACAGTTACCAACAGACTTGGCTGCAACACTTGCACCGTTTTCTGTCTCATGAAACTTATCACCCGTTCTCAGTTCTCTACCTATCTGTAGCCCATGTAATATATTACATATGTGGGATCCTGATCCGGTATCATATACCCAGGATGTAAAGGACATTTGAGAAACAGTTCTCTGTAATGAACACACCCGAAGATGATGCATCAACATGCACTTTCTTCGTTTGGCTGGCACGGGAATTCTGGTAATCCCCAATTTCCTGCTCTGTCTTATAACAATTATAAGTTGGAGCGGGACCAACGTTCCCCAGCTCAATATAACAAGCGGGTTCGGTCAATATATCCTTTTTATTATCTTGATTAAGGCGTGACATGGTCGCTACCTAGAGAAAGAGAGAAGAAAACACTCTGCGTGCGCTCTTGCAAGATCAGATTGGTTATTATTTTATCTAATCAGGATGGCTTCCACTGTTTTTATCAAATTTTCCTTCAAACCCTAAAAGGAAAGACTGGCCGGGATTAATTACACGCTACAAGTTCTCCAATCTTTCAGCCAGGCCAGTGTCGGTACTTTGAGGGAGGTTCCCCGTGCTTTCACACGGACCTAATTAAAGTAAACCTCGTTTTCCCAGAGGCGTAACCCCGTTGATACCTTTCTAGACACTTACTTGATCGGCTAATTGTAATGTGTAAAACTCTCCCAGGAGTAACAATTACTCGCAGTGGGTATCGGAATCCAACTATCTCATAGAAGGTATGCAATCTCATTGCAAATTTCAACACTTGAAATTCCCGATAATATTTTGCCCCTAACGTCCTATGACCTTGACAAAGGCCAACAAACCATAGGATGCTAGTCAAGTTCAACCCGTCATTTCTTAATTGAATTAAACCCACCCGCACGACACTTGACAAAGGCCAACAAGGTCGTACGACTACCCTAACCCAATCTGCATCATATGCATAAGCAGATAAGCACTAGTCAGCAACAGCACACTACGCCTTGACAAAGGCCAACAAACGCAATACGAATACTAAGTAGGACTTATCTGAAATGACGGAGGGCTACGACAGGTTTTTCTGAAAACCTATTGCGTAATGAACTTGATATCGTTGTAGAATCAAATGATTTTAAAATGGAGTGTTTTTTAGGCTTTTCTAGTTTTGCTAAAGGGGTCACTCCCGGTGAAGGGTCGTCGGCCCTTTCCTCATCGAATAAGGTGCAGGATATATCATATATACCGCTGTGCAAAGCAAGAACTGTAGGAGCATTCAAAAGACAAACCGAAGGTTGTAGCATCTGCCAGTCATTGCTAAAGGGGTCACTCCCGGTGAAGGGATCTCGACCCTTTCCTTATCGAATAAGGTGCAGGATGTTCTACAAGGAACACCGTGATGCAAAGCAAGAACTGTAGCTACCTGTTTTTGAAAATTCGATTCCACAACATCTTTTAGGTTTCTTTTCTTTCATTAATCATATTAATGAAGTCCCATCATTTAAATCACCTAAACAACACAGATAAATACGATGTACACTTATGCCATCCGCATTCGCCTCGATGTCCCCTCGTGCACCGTTAGGTTAGGTAACTAACGGCAGAGCGGGGCAGGGCTAGCGTGGGTGTAAAACATAAGTAACGTCTATATAATATATCATATATACTATATAGAGCATCTATCACAACATATCAAATGATCACATCACAGATATCGCAGCAGAAGAAACATATGAAACATTGGATATACTAGGACGTCCGTGTTTTCAATACGAGCCTGTATAAAACACGGATTCCACGGTCGCGATGAATAGCCAAACCCACACCCCTAGACCCCTACGAGAGCGGCAAGCAACCCTACCAATTCTAGAGTTAGGAGACCCGGACTTGGCTCCTCGAGTTGGTCTCCCACTAGACTCTAGAACCCGGTTACTTGTGCTCTCCTCCTTGGGTCTATCCTAGTGCAGAAAAGTAAATAATATAAAAATTGTGACATCAACCTCAACCCGGAAGTGTCCCAATAAAAGAATATTACATACAATTAATTTTACGTGAATGAAAATAAAATTTCTCATCCAATATAACATATCCAGCAACACATAACATCACATGTCATCAATGTAAGTAAATATGCGCATCCTAATTGCCGTTGACATATAGCAACGAAATCGGCGATATCACATATTACACTTACGGTCGCAGAAAAGAAAGTGTAAAACTACAACAATTGGAATCCGCAACCTCCTTAGACATCGCATGCCTAACAGTTATAAACCCCGCATTCTAGTCTCTATATCGAAAACACTTTTCAATATCAGGTCGGGAAATTCAACAAGATTCCCGATAAACTGATCGAATGCTCGTCGTAAACTTTAGTAGGCGGCCGCACCCCCGGATGCCGTCGACGAAGCGCACTAAGGCGGAACACCACTGCCGCAAGCACCCGAACGGATGCTTTTGGCGACGGGGTTCTCCTACAGTCACTTGGTCGGGGCTATGGGGCATGGCTGTCTATTAAGTTTACCCGGCGAGTATCCGCGTACACTACGTGATTGCAACGGACTTTTGATCGCATCAAAATTCCGTGGCAACCGATCATTCGAGACTAAACTGCTACGTTTATAACAATTAAAACAGTTATCTCATAACTTCTTGTGGATTCAAAATATTGTATCACATTCCAGATAAATAGAAAATGTTAAACTTTCCGATCGAACAATCAAACACCCAAGTTTTCCCAAAACAAGTCAACACATGAAATAAGTTTTAAAACATTCATTTCATGCCACAGTACCAACGGTCCTGCCGTAGAAGGGTCAAGCCAACGCCTCATATGTGGCACGCCGTACTGCCCCAAACCCTAAGGTTCAAAGGGCAGTTCAAGACGGTCACATAATCGAGTTAAGGTTTGTTGTCTTCTAGAGGGTCCATCGCGTTACTTGCACTACTTAGAACGTTCTTAAACTATGGAAAAAATCCAACACTTGGAAATTTCCCGGCAGGGGAAAAATTGGGTATTTATATACGGTCGAACTTTTTAACATGTTCTAAAATAGCCGGAAAAACACATAGACGCAGTTAAAGTTTCCGATCGAAACATCGAATCCCCAATACACCCCAGATAACTCAACTCTTGAGTATAAATTAAAAAATACCCAAAAATTACAGGAATCAAATAAGGAGTTACTGTGCAAAATTGATAGGATAAAGTGTCTATACGGCCGCGGAACCGCCGCACGAGCCATGCTCATGCCGCGGTTCCGCGGCGCTTTCATCGATGTAAGTGCACGTGCTTCGCAGTAACTCCTCAAAAACCCTGCTGAATTTTTTTGGCTATTTTTAATTAGGAAAAAACCACTGTTTCAGAAAATGTACAGAGAGGGGTCTTGGTTAGGGTTTCGGGACTCAATCGTATTTCTAACATCGTCTACACTTCGCCTAAAGCTCTAGCTAGGCTCTGATACTACTGTAGGGTTACTAGGCACTCTCATGAGATTCCACAAGGCATCAACCATGCCAAATTCAAAAATTTAGGTGCCGAGAAACCCTAATATAGATCGTTAACTAAAGGATAGGCGAAACATTAAGCTAGCAAACAACTTTACTAACAAGTGAAAGGGATTACAACCTTTGTAGATCCGGTCCTCCACTTCTTTAGCTCCGTGTTGACGTTCCTCCGCTGCAATCATCGGAATCCTGGACTCTAGTGATGGTTTCGTCGGAGAAATAATCGGGCTAGGTCGTTGACTTCGAGGCCGAAGATGATCTACGTCGGGGAGACTCAAACTCAAGCTATTCCTTCACTTGGTCAAAATCTTTGTGAAGAGAACACCCTATACTACATGGCAAGTAGTAGAGCATGAAGAAATAGGAAGTGGGTTCACTTTAGAATTGGATTTCTCACTCTTTTTCTCATGGCACCATTGTAGCTAGCAAGCTTTTGTGGAGCTTGATGATGAAGAAGAAGAAGAAAAGAATCAATGGAATAAATAACCAAATGAAACTTATCCTTTTAATTATGGCACCACGGTTGAGTTAAGCCCTCATGCCTAACTCATGTAGAGAATTAACCAAAGTATTAGGTTAAAGGTTGGGTTAACTAATATCCTAAACAAATGACAAAAGAGTTGACTTTGTCAATGTTTATCAAGCTTCATGAAGCTTGATAACTTTGACCAAAGTCTCATTTCTTTTGTTATTTTCTAGGAAAATAGTAAACCCTAATTTAACCTTGATTTTGTTTAGTTCTCATACATACAACTTGTATGTATCATCAAGCATGATACAAACTTGTAAGTCCATATTGCGACCCCCGGTGCTTACGGGGAGGCGGAAACGGTATAAAAAACGAATTTTTATCGCAAGAGGCAACATGGACTAAACATGGTCGGGATCGTTGTCTAAACTAAAACTAGTATTCTAGCTAAAGAGAGTTAGCTACTATGGAAGATGGTTATACCTATACTTGAACTCCTTCTTCTTCAAAACTTGTAGAGGTTGATGGTTCTCTTTACGTCGCCTTCTCCCGTCGAAGATGGATCCACCTCGAAGGTTCGACTTTGGGCTCTTCCTCGATCTTTGAGTGAACTAGGGTTTCCGGTTTGCTAAACCTTCAACCTAGAATGAGTAGAGAGAGTGACTAGGGTTTGCTTTTCTTTTTCAAGAGAAGGATTCTCAACTCATGAGAAGGTTTCTCTTGACTAGAGGAAGAAGAAGATGAAGAGAGGAGAGAGAATGAATATGATAGAATGAGCTATCATATTCTATCTTGCAACCATAATGCAAAAGAAAATAATTATCTAATAATAATAATTGAAAATGAGAATAGTTGATGGTAATTTGGAATGACCACTACCATGCTTCATTTAAAAATGTAAGCATAAATCAAGGAGGACTTTTGAAGGCATGAAAGT
This sequence comes from Agapanthus africanus, assembly GCA_030015575.1. Classification (NCBI taxonomy): domain Eukaryota; kingdom Viridiplantae; phylum Streptophyta; class Magnoliopsida; order Asparagales; family Amaryllidaceae; genus Agapanthus; species Agapanthus africanus. The sequence goes on along the minus strand of JASDDO010000010.1, from coordinate 200,157,842 downwards.
GGTCAATGGTCAACAAGTCAACCAAGGTCAACAAGTCAACAAAAACAACCATAACATAATTCTCATTTAATTATTATTATTAATAGATAATATATAAATCCATTAGGGTTTGGAAAATGAAGACTGTCAATTGTGCATATGCACCCGTTCCGAAACCCTAATGAAAAACCTCATTCTCCGCCTCAAGCAACTGTGCATACACACCTGCATTCTCGTTCCGAAAAACAAGAATACCAAGATACAAAAGCAACCCCAAAAACACATACCAGTATCTGGCTCAAACCAGAGCCTGCCAGTATAATCCGTCCGGACTCCAAACGTGCACAAGTGCGCGGATGAGAACGAACCCTGTCGCAAAACCATGCGACCTCTACTCTGTTTTGCCCAGAGGCGAATACCCTCTGTGTGGGACTCTAAAGACTCGACACTACGCTGGCAGTGGGTTTAACCACAGACCGCAAGCGGCACTAGCTGTGCGTAACGGTCCCCAGGTAGATGCCGACAAGAAGGCTGACGAGGTGAAACCCCATCGGAACTCCTACTGAGTCTGAATGTGACATTCTCCGTACAGTCCGGTCTGTTCGTCTGATACATCGCATGGCGGGCCTAAGGGGCGGTAAACGTCAGTCCCCCAATAGCGGTACAAGTCGTGCCGGAGCGAAGCCCAAAACACCCTGAGATAACACTGGAAACCTACCAGTATATCTCGTTTGCCCTGGCCAGGGACTACTCGTGTAATGGCTCTCCTAGACACAGCGCGATGTCAACCCCCAATACCGGGAGAGACGAATCCTGTCTAACCGTCACTGCCTCCAAGTGCTTCGGGACTGCACCCAACCACCACCTGTTTGCACGACTCCTTTGAGCCGTGGTAGGGTAGTGATCAAAGTGCAGTGGGAACACACTCGAGGCGAAGTGCCAGTGTCAAGTCAGCGGACTAAGCTGTACTCATGTCACCTGGGAACTGACGACTGACGATAGGTATAATACCAACCTGTCAGTTCCCGACGAGTCCTGTCCAGTGTACTCGTAACCCAACGAGCACCCGTATACTATCTCCAGTACGACGTACTGATGGCTGTGGGACAGACCATCTCCCACACTGGGATGAGAAGCGCATACGCTAGTCTACTCCGGAGTATCGATGCCCTGTCTCGATAGTCCTGCGACTAGGGACCTGTATAAGGATGTGCTTATAGATTACCCAGCCCCCACTAGTGTGACTGCCATCACAACGCTGGTAATCAAGCAAAGATCCTAAGGGCTCTACTAATGCGTATAAGTGATATAGTAAAATAAACACAAGTACACATTGAAGTAGAGACAAACCAAGTAGCATACTACTATTTTGAGCAAGATTGTATATACAAGGTGAATATCCCAAGCATCCATTAAGTAATATACAAACTAGTATGATACAGTAATGGCCTCTAGGGCATATACACTAACAATCTCCCACTTGCACTAAGGCCATGTACTGGCGTATCGAAGACCTATCATCTCGATCAGCCGCTCGAACTGAGTCTGGGGCAGGGCCTTGGTGAATGGATCTGCAGTGTTGTCTTCTGAAGCTACTCTCCGAACCTCGATCTCCTTGCGATCCACGATCTCCCTGATCAGGTGATACCGCCTCAAGATGTGCCTGGATTTCTGATGGGACCTGGGTTCCTTTGCTAAAGCTATAGCCCCGTTGTTGTCGCAATACAGAGGTACTGGGTCAATAATGGACGGAACCACCTGAAGTTCTTTTAAGAACTTCCTTATCCAGACAGCTTCTTTTGCGGCATCAGATGCAGCGATGTATTCCGCTTCCATAGTCGAGTCTGCAACGGTTTCCTGTTTGGAACTCTTCCAACACACCGCCCCTCCATTGAGGGTAAAGACAAAACCCGACATGGACTTGGAATCATCCTTGTCACTCTGGAAGCTGGAGTCAGCAAAGGCCTCAATCTGGAGGTCTTTTCCGCCATACACCAAGAACATCTCCTTAGTCCTCCTCAGGTACTTGAGAATGTTCTTTACCGCTATCCAATGTTTCTCCCCAGGGTTTGACTGATACCGGCTTACTACACTCAGTGCATAAGCTACATCCGGTCTGGTACACAACATCGCATACATTATAGAGCCTACCGCAGAAGCGTAGGGTATAATAGACATGCGATCCCTCTCCAAATCAGTCTTGGGAGACATCTCTTTAGAGAGGGTGATCCCGTGACAAGCCGGTAAGTTACCGCGCTTGGAATCTTCCATACTGAATCTTTTCAGTACGGTGTCGATGTACCTGGACTGTGAAAGTCCTAATATCCTCTTGGATCTATCACGATGGATCCGGATCCCCAGGATGTAAGAGGCATCACCCAGGTCTTTCATGGAGAACCTTTGTGACAAGAAACCCTTGACAGATTGTAGCATAGGAATGTCATTTCCTATTAAGAGAATGTCATCCACGTATAAAACAAGGAATACTACAGTTCTCGCTACAAATCTACTATAGATGCATGGTTCATCTGGATTTTTGATAAAGTCAAATTCCTTGACCGTCTCATCAAAACAGATGTTCCAACTCCGCGATGCCTGCTTTAGTCCATAGATGGACTTAAGCAACTTGCACACCTTTCCGCTGCTCCCACTCTGAATGAAACCCTCTGGCTGATCCATATAGACACACTCCTCTAAATTTCCATTTAGAAAAGCGGTTTTTACGTCCATTTGCCAGATCTCATAATCGTGGAAGGCAGCGATGGCAAGAAGGATCCGAATGGATTTCAGCATGGCTACTGGAGAAAAGGTTTCGTCATAGTCCAAGCCAGGTCTTTGACGGAAACCCTTTGCTACCAGCCTAGCTTTATAGGTCTCAACCTGTCCATCTACACCAATCTTCCTTTTGAAGATCCACTTGCATCCTACGGGTTTTACCCCGTCTGGAGCAATGTCCAACGTCCATACCTTGTTGGTGTACATGGACTCCATCTCGGTCCGCATTGCATCCAGCCATTTCACTGAGTCAACGCTCTGAACGGCCTGCTGGAAGCTAGTAGGTTCATCATAATCTATGATGCAATCTTCTCTATCCCCGTCTATGAGAAAACCGCAGTATCTCTCGGGCGGATGAGACTGCCTACTACTCCTGCGGAGCGGCGTAGGAATGTCCTGTTCTTTCGAACCCTCTGGTTCCTCTAAGCTTTCAGTAATGTTTTGTGGTTCTGGAATTTCTTCCAGTTCTACTGCGCTCCCACTTATCTGGTTTTCCAAAAACTCAGTTTCCAAGAAGTAGGCATGACGAGAAACAAGGACTTTTTGTTCCTCTTCGTAGTAGAAAAGATACCCCTTGGAGTTCTTCGGGTATCCCACAAACTTGCACTGTACTGAGCGTGCCTCGAGCTTGTCCGCATGCTGCTTTTTTACAAAAGCCGGACATCCCCATGTCTTAAAGGATTTAAGACAGGGTTTCTTCCCACTCCACATCTGATATGGTGTGGTAGGCACCGTCTTAGTAGGAACTTGGTTCAAGAGATGTGCAGCTGTTTCCAGTGCATAACCCCAGAAAGATCGCGGTAACTCAGCCTTACTCATCATGGAACGAACCATATCCAATAGGGTTCGATTCCTCCTTTCCGATACACCGTTATGTTGCGGAGTGTATGGCGGAGTACGCTGAGAGAGAATTCCATTCTCTTTTAAATAGTCCAGGAACTCGGCACTCAAGTATTCTCCACCTCGATCCGATCTTAGAATCTTAATACTTTTGCCTGTTTGTTTTTCAACTTCATTCTTGTAATCCTGAAATTTCTCAAAGGCCTCGGATTTGTGCTTCATTAAGAAGACATGTCCATACCTAGAGAAATCGTCTGTGAAAGTAATGAAGTATGAATAACCGCTTCGCGCATGTGTAGACATTGGACCACACACGTCACTGTGTATGAGTCCCAAGAGCTCGCTCGCTCTTTTCTCCGTGTCCAGTGAACGGAGTCTTTGTCATCTTTCCCATGAGACAAGATTCACAAGTGGCATAAGACTGATACTCGAACGGATCCAAGTATCCTTCTTTATGTAACTTAGTCAACCGTGTCTCATTGATGTGACCCAGTCTACAATGCCATAAGAAAGCTCGATTAATATCTGGAGACTTTCTTTTGTGTGTATTCTGGACATTAAAAATCTGTGGTTGGTTTAACACGTATATACCATTACTCAATGTACCTGACCCAATCAGAACTTGATTAAGGCGAATGTTTACAACATTACTTACAAACGCAAATTCATAACCTTCTTTAGAAACTAAAGATACAGAAATGATATTACAAGTTGCGTTGGGTACAAAAAAGCAATTACGCAAAACCAAAACATGCCCATCTGACATTCCCAGGTGATAGTCCCCCACGGCTTTAGCATCCATGCTAGCTCCGTTCGCAACTCTGAGGGTCATGTCACCTGCCTTCAAAACCCTACGGTTTCTCAACGCCTGCAAAGAATTACAGATATGAGATCCTGATCCGGTATCCAATACCCAGGAAGTAGAGTTTATAGAAAGACAGTTTTCAATAACATACACACCTGAAGCTGAAGCTGCAACCTGCTTCAATTCCTGTGTTCTGGCCTTCCAGGCCCTGCAATCATTCTTCCAGTGTCCTTTCTTATGACAAAAGAAGCATTCTTCCTTATCCACAAGCTTCCCAGCTATCTTTGTTGCTTTTCCTTTTCCCTTCGTATCCACTTTACTAACACCGCCCCTTGGTTTGGCGGGGGCTTTCTTCTTCTTTCCCTTGGCTTTCGCCTTGGACCTAGAAGAAGATGATCCTCCTACAAACAAAGTGGATGTTTCCCTACCTTTCTGTAGGGTGCCCTCTGCGCTCCTCAGCAGGTTGAGGAGCTCTGAAAGTTCAACCTCCTTTTCTTGTAGGTTGAAATTCATTATAAACTGGGCGTAAGTGGAAGGAAGGGACTGGAGAACTATATCCGTATATAGCTCACTCTCCAATGTGATCCCTAGGTCAGCGAGCTCCTCAATGTAGCCGATCATCTTTAGCACGTGCTCGGCTACTGATGATCCGACGGCCATTCTTGTCGAAAACAACTTTTTCGACGCTTCGTATCTTGCGATACGTGATTGCTCTCCATACAGTTCTTTTGTATGGAGCAATATGGACTCCATGTCCATATTCTCATGCCTCCTCTGATGTTCGTTGTCCATCGAGGCAAGCAGGAGGCACTTGGCCTTCGCGCTATCAATCTCCCAAGTCTTGCGGATTTCCTTATCCGCGACGCTGGAAGTTGGACCAGGGACAGGGGGAGCTTTGGTGGTAAGAAGATACCCCAGCTTGTCATAAGTGATTGCTATCTTGACATTCCTGAGCCAATCTTTGTAGTTTGGCCCTGTCAGCTTGTTTTTATCTAGGAGTAACTTAAGTCCAGTCATGTTGATTGGTCGCTGCAATTAGGAGAGAGAAGAAGAAACACTCAGCATGATGCTCTTGCAAGTTTAGAGTGGTTTTTAGTTTGTCTAAACAGGATGGCTCCCACTGTTTCTCGAATCCCTCCTCAAACCATAAAGGAAGAATTAGTCAGGATCAATCCCACCGTACAATACTTGCTTAACCGTTCAGCCAGGCCGGTGTCGGTACTTCGAGGGAGGTTTTCCAACGCTTTCGCGAAGTTCCTTAATTAAATAACCTCTTTTCCCTGGGGGCGTAACCCCGCTAACACCTTTCTAGGCACCTACTAGGTTTATAGCATTGATCGTTAAGTGAGAAATTTCCCGAGGAGTAGCATATACTCACAGTAGGATCGGGATCCAAATATCATCGTGTGACGAAACTGAAGGAATCCTACCAGAATCACCACACTCCAAATGGTATGCAAATCTAGCAAGTTTCAGTTCTTATGAAACTCCCGATGTGGATTTTTGCCCCATGCTCTTATGACCTTGACTAAGGCCAACAAATCATAAGTCACATGTCAAGTTCTACCCGTCGTTATCCAGGTTAATTTGAATCCACCCGTATCTACCCTTGACTATGGCCAACAAGGCAATACGACTGTCCCAAACCAACGCATTCTATCTATGCAACATATGAATACCCACCAGCTACCAAACACTGTGCCTTGACTAAGGCCAACAAACACAGCTTGAATACCGTTGAATATTCATATGAAACGACGGAGGGCTACGAATGGTTTTGGCAAAACCGTGAACGTAGTGAACTTGATTTGGTCGATGGAACGAGATAGCTTTTAAATGGAGTGGCTCAAGCTCCGCATTTTAAAAGTTAGTTTTGAAAAGAACCGAGTGGTTTTTCGAAAGTGTTCCAACGACTTTAACTTGGTTTATTATCTTGCATTAGTTCTTTTAATGCGTGATATTCTTGCATTAGTTCTTTTAATGCGTCCCATCATTTAAATCCTACCATTGCAGAAAACAACCAAAATATGACGTACGCTTATGCCATATGCATTCGCCACGGGGCCCCGTCATCACCCGTTAGGTTACTTAACTAACGACAGAGCGGGGGCTGGGCTAGCGCGGCTGTAAAACATAAGCAACGCCTAAATAGAAAGCAATGATAGACATTACAGATCACAGATGAATACATTGGATATACTAGCAATCCGCATTTCTTTCGAGCCTGAAACGAAAAGCGGATAACACGGTCGCGGTGAATAGCAAATACCCCACCCAAGACCCCTACGGGTGCGGCAAACTACCCGCCAAGTTCCCGGTAGTTTGTGCACCCCATCATGGGTCTATCCTAGGAGCAAAAACAGTAAAAAAGAATTATACAATGACGGCTACAACCCCGACCCGGTTGTGCGGCCAAACAAATAATATAATTACATCAATTTACATTTACAAATGAATGAAAGAAAAACAAAAGCTCATCTCACATCCAACCCCGGCTATTCACCCGCGACAGTCCAACACATTCATATACACATTCCAGCACATTACAGATCATGTATAACCCCGACTAATCGACTTATAGCGATTAGCCGACGTTCAATACATGCAAACAACACAGATATAACCAATATAGCCAAAGTGCAGTGAAGTTCGGAAAAAATACGGAATTATAGGACCCCAAAAGGAAATTTCTTTTCTGGAAAATCTGGGTACATATAATATATCTCAAAAATCCCAAAACCAAAACCTACAGATACTGCACGAAAAACGAGGCGCAGAAGACGACAAAGCGCGGCGGTTCCGCGGCACGAGCCTACCTCGTGCCGCGGATGCGCGGCGCTTTGAGCTCAACTCTGGATCGTTTTTCATGGGTGTTTTTAGAAAACCCTGAGATGATTTTACAAATATAAATTTTTTCATTTTGAGCCAAAAAAATTTCAACAGAAACTCAGGTTTTGAAAAATACGGTTTTAGGGTTTTGGTTTTTCCGGTTTTGTGATTTTTTCGGTTCCGAACTTCGTTACACCTTACTACCAAGCTAGTTTAAGTTTAGTTAGGCTCTGATACCACTGTAAGTCCATATTGCGACCCCCGGTGCTTACGGGGAGGCGGAAACGGTATAAAAAACGAATTTTTATCGCAAGAGGCAACATGGACTAAACATGGTCGGGATCGTTGTCTAAACTAAAACTAGTATTCTAGCTAAAGAGAGTTAGCTACTATGGAAGATGGTTATACCTATACTTGAACTCCTTCTTCTTCAAAACTTGTAGAGGTTGATGGTTCTCTTTACGTCGCCTTCTCCCGTCGAAGATGGATCCACCTCGAAGGTTCGACTTTGGGCTCTTCCTCGATCTTTGAGTGAACTAGGGTTTCCGGTTTGCTAAACCTTCAACCTAGAATGAGTAGAGAGAGTGACTAGGGTTTGCTTTTCTTTTTCAAGAGAAGGATTCTCAACTCATGAGAAGGTTTCTCTTGACTAGAGGAAGAAGAAGATGAAGAGAGGAGAGAGAATGAATATGATAGAATGAGCTATCATATTCTATCTTGCAACCATAATGCAAAAGAAAATAATTATCTAATAATAATAATTGAAAATGAGAATAGTTGATGGTAATTTGGAATGACCACTACCATGCTTCATTTAAAAATGTAAGCATAAATCAAGGAGGACTTTTGAAGGCATGAAAGTGGTCAATGGTCAACAAGTCAACCAAGGTCAACAAGTCAACAAAAACAACCATAACATAATTCTCATTTAATTATTATTATTAATAGATAATATATAAATCCATTAGGGTTTGGAAAATGAAGACTGTCAATTGTGCATATGCACCCGTTCCGAAACCCTAATGAAAAACCTCATTCTCCGCCTCAAGCAACTGTGCATACACACCTGCATTCTCGTTCCGAAAAACAAGAATACCAAGATACAAAAGCAACCCCAAAAACACATACCAGTATCTGGCTCAAACCAGAGCCTGCCAGTATAATCCGTCCGGACTCCAAACGTGCACAAGTGCGCGGATGAGAACGAACCCTGTCGCAAAACCATGCGACCTCTACTCTGTTTTGCCCAGAGGCGAATACCCTCTGTGTGGGACTCTAAAGACTCGACACTACGCTGGCAGTGGGTTTAACCACAGACCGCAAGCGGCACTAGCTGTGCGTAACGGTCCCCAGGTAGATGCCGACAAGAAGGCTGACGAGGTGAAACCCCATCGGAACTCCTACTGAGTCTGAATGTGACATTCTCCGTACAGTCCGGTCTGTTCGTCTGATACATCGCATGGCGGGCCTAAGGGGCGGTAAACGTCAGTCCCCCAATAGCGGTACAAGTCGTGCCGGAGCGAAGCCCAAAACACCCTGAGATAACACTGGAAACCTACCAGTATATCTCGTTTGCCCTGGCCAGGGACTACTCGTGTAATGGCTCTCCTAGACACAGCGCGATGTCAACCCCCAATACCGGGAGAGACGAATCCTGTCTAACCGTCACTGCCTCCAAGTGCTTCGGGACTGCACCCAACCACCACCTGTTTGCACGACTCCTTTGAGCCGTGGTAGGGTAGTGATCAAAGTGCAGTGGGAACACACTCGAGGCGAAGTGCCAGTGTCAAGTCAGCGGACTAAGCTGTACTCATGTCACCTGGGAACTGACGACTGACGATAGGTATAATACCAACCTGTCAGTTCCCGACGAGTCCTGTCCAGTGTACTCGTAACCCAACGAGCACCCGTATACTATCTCCAGTACGACGTACTGATGGCTGTGGGACAGACCATCTCCCACACTGGGATGAGAAGCGCATACGCTAGTCTACTCCGGAGTATCGATGCCCTGTCTCGATAGTCCTGCGACTAGGGACCTGTATAAGGATGTGCTTATAGATTACCCAGCCCCCACTAGTGTGACTGCCATCACAACGCTGGTAATCAAGCAAAGATCCTAAGGGCTCTACTAATGCGTATAAGTGATATAGTAAAATAAACACAAGTACACATTGAAGTAGAGACAAACCAAGTAGCATACTACTATTTTGAGCAAGATTGTATATACAAGGTGAATATCCCAAGCATCCATTAAGTAATATACAAACTAGTATGATACAGTAATGGCCTCTAGGGCATATACACTAACAAAACTTGTACACTTGCATATATCACATATAAACAATGTGCACATTCAAGTGAGAAAATCAATCTTAAGTGAACCAATACTAGTTAATGTAAAGTAATATATCAAATATATAATTATACATTAAATCATTAAATCAACACTTGATTTAACGATCCGGTCATATTGCATATAACCGAATAATATCAATAGTAACAACTTATCGAATCAACACTTGATCCGATAACTCGGCTATATCGCATACAACCGATTAATGTCACAAATCGCGAGAATAGAATACAGTATCACATACTGGTATTATTCTCGGTCCCGTACATATCTCATATGCGCTCCTATTTCGTTTCGCTTGAGCCAGGAAACCCCTGTGTAGGACTCTAAAGACTCGTCAATACGCCGACAGTAGGTGATGATCATATCAAACACCCACAAGCCGCAAGCGGTCTGCTAAACCTAACGGCCACCCGGGTATTGAGCGATCAGAAGATCAACGAGCAATCCCGCTCACACTTCTGTGAATCCAACCAGTAACACTTACCGTACAGTCCGGTCTGTTCTTCTGATATATCGCATATCTCGTCTAGGGGTGGTAAACGTCAGACCCCAATAACTCGATAAGTCGTGTCGATATGAGTCTCATAACGGGTCGAGAAACTACTGGTAACACTTACCAGTAAATCCCTAAAGGAGCCTTGGCCAAGGACTTCCTGTTATAGTCAATCGAGCACAGCGCAACATCAACTCCCTATACCGGGAGAGACGAAACCCCTCCTATCGCTCATTGCCTCCATGTAACTCGGGAATGTACCCAAAAACCACCATTTTGCACGCCCTCTTGGACGTGGTAAGGTGGAAATCAAAGCACAGTAGGAATCACACAAGACTCTATGACGATCTCGGGTATACAGACTAACCTGTACCAGTGTCACCAGAGAACTGCCATCTGACGTAAGGTATAATACCATCTGGGAGTTCTCGGCGAGCCCGTCCAGTGTACCCAGTCTCCACTGAGCACCCGTATATTATCTCTGATGTCAAACACCAATAGATATGTGATCATCCATCACCCATCTATATGGGTCGAGAAGCTATACGCTAGTCTACTCTGGTATATCGATGCCCCGTCTCGATACACCCACGACTAGGGACTTTGAAGGATGTACTTACGGACTACCATGTCCCCACTAGTATGATCCGTATCATAGTCCAGGTAGTCAAGTACACATCCTAAGGGCTTTACCAACATGTAACAGAGAGACAATCAGTGTACACGTTAAGCTAAAGAGTAACCAGATATCATACTATCATATCGAGCAAGAAAGTCATCCCTATATATGTCCAAGCATCCACTACAATATACATCCTATGTATAGTAATGGCCTCTACGGCATACAGATAACTAACACTAGTGTCACCAGAGAACTGCTATCCGACGATAGGTATAATACCATCTAGGAGTTCTCGACGAGTCCGTTCAGTGTACCCAGTCTCCACTGAGCATCCGTATACCTTCTCTGATGTCAAACACCAATGGATGTGGGATCATCCATCGCCCATCCCATGGGTCGAGAAGCGTATATGCTAGTCTACTCTGGAGTATCGATGGCTTGTCTCGATACTCCTACGACTAGGAACTTTTGAAGGATGTACTTAGCGACTACCATGTCCCCACTAGTATGATCTGCATCATAATCCTGGTAGTCAAGTACTCATCCTAAGGGCTTTATCAATATGTAATAGAGAGGCAATATGTGTACATGTTAAGATAAAGTGCAACCATATAGCATACTATCATATCGAGCAAGAAAGTCCTCCCTATATATGTCCAAGCATCCACTACAATATATATCGCATGTATAGTAATGTCCTATAGGGCATACATATAACTAACAGAATCTAAACTAGAGATTTAAACAAACTAGCAATGTTAACATCTTAACATCTAAGTGAATGAGGAATACAACCTTTGTAGACCGGTCCTTCACTTTTAAAGCCCCGTGTAGTAGTCCCTTCACTCCAAGTAGTGAACAGCCGAACTCAAGAAAGAGTTCACATGAAGAAATGAACAAGCTTGCCCGATGTCTTCGAGGCCGAAGATGATCTACGTCGAGGAGACTCAAGCTCATGCTACCACTTCACTAAATTAGGGTTTAGTGAAACAAACACCCTAAACTAAATGGCTAATAGTAGAGGATGATAAAGTAGGAAATGGGCTCACTCTGGATTTGTTTTTCTCACAATATTTTCTTACCTTTTGAAAAGCTAGCAAGCTTTCTCAATGATGAAGAAGTTGAAGAATGAAGATGAGAGAATGAACTCATGAGGTGAGAATAACAACCATGGGTGAGTTAGTGTCATAAACTAACTCATGTAGAGAATAAACCATGGCTAATGAATAATGGTTAGGTTAATAAATATCTTAAGTAAAGACAAATGAGTGGACTTAGTCAATGGTTCCACAAGCTTCTTAAGCTTCAACCATTAATCCAATTTCCACTAATTTATGAATTACTAAAATAAATATAAACCCTAGGATTATCATAACTATGGTGTAAGTCTCATACACCCATGTTGCATGTGGCATCAAGCATGACACAAAATAATGTACATTAATATATATCACATATATACTGAGTGTACACTATGTGAGAAAAAGAAATGTTTAGTGAGCTAATATTAGTTAATGTAAGTTAATATATCAAATATATAATTATACATTAAATTATCAAATCAACTCTTGATTTAATAATCCGGCTATATCACATATAACCGACTAATATCATATGTAACAACTTATCGAATCAACACTTGATCCGATAACCCGGCTATATCACATATAACCGACCGATATCACATATCGCGAGAATAGAATGCGGTATCACATACGCGCATTAATCTCGATCCCGCACATATCACATATGTGCTCCTACTTCGTTTCGATTGAACTAGAAAGCCTTTGTTTAGGACTCTAAAGACTCGTCAATATGCCGGCAGTAGGTGATGATCACATCAAACACCCACAAGCCGCAAGCGGTCAGCTAAACGTAACGTCCACCCAAGTATTGAGCGATTAGAAGATCAACAAGCAAGATTGCTCATACTCCTGCGAATCCAATCAGTAACACTATCGTACAGTCCGGTCTCTTCGTCAGATATGTTGCATATCTAGGCTTGGGGGTGGTAAACGTCAGACCCCAATAGCCTGATAAGTCATGCTGATGTGAGGCTCATAACGGTTCGAGAAACTACTGGTACCACATACCGGATGATCTCAGCAACCCTGGCTAGAGATTTTCTGTTATCGCCAATCAAGCATAGTGCAACATCAACCCCTAATACCGGGAGAGACGAAATCCCCTCCTATCGCTAATTGCCTCCATGTAACTCAGGACTGTACCGAAAAAACACCTTTTTGCATGATCTCTTTACCGTGATATGGTGGAAATCAAAGTACAGTGGGAATCACACAAGACTCTATGACGATCTCGGGTCGACAGACTAACCTGTACCAGTGTCACCAGAGAACTGGTATCTGACGATAGGTATAATACCATCTAGGAGTTCTCGGCGAGTCCGTTCAGTGTACGCAGACTCCACTGAACACCTGTATACCATCTCTGATGTCAAACTCCAATGGATATAGGATCATCCATCGCCCATCATATGGGTCGAGAAGCGTATACACCAGTCTACTATGGAATATCGATGCCCTGTCTCGATACTCCCACGACTAGGAACATTTGAAGGATGTACTTACCGACTACCCTGTCCCCACTAGTATGATCTGCATCATAATCCTGGTAGTCAAGTACTCATCCTAAGGGCTTTATCAACATGTAATTGAGAGACGATAAGCGTGCATGTTAAGATAAAGAGCAACAAGATAGCATCCTATCATGTCGAGCAAGAAAGTCCTCACTATATATGTCTGAGCATCCACTACAATATACATCGTATGTACAGTAATGGCCTCTAGGGCATACATATAACTAACAATCTCCCACTTGCACTAGGGCCATTTACTACAGTATTGTAACACTTTGAAAATTCGTTTAGGTTAATTTCGTGTTAATTAATGATAATGCGTGTTTTTCATAAAACCTCGTTAATAATTGTTTTCCACGTCGACCGGAATAAATCTATTTTAATTATTGAAGTATATAATTATATATATATAATTGTGTTTTATTAATTAACTTTTAATTTAATTGTTCACATATTTATCTAATTTTCTTAACTATTATTTTCTAAGCAAAAATTTTAGTTTAGCATGCACAAATCCTATAATTACCCTAGGTTAATATTGTAACACGTCTTTCATTTTAATTTCACTCTTGGTTCTAATTTCCTTTTATCACAAATCAAAAGAAAATAAATAAGAAAAGAAATGAAAAAGAGAGGCATGGGGCATTAAAGAGGCATGGGGGCTTGACTTTTGACACACACACACTCTCCCTCTCCCTCACTCCCTCCTAACTCTCAGCAGCAGCCCCTCCCCTTCATTTCTTCTTCTTCTCTTCTTTCTAAGCCTCAAGTCCAACAAAAAAAAGCCCACAAGCTTAACTCAATTCTATCAAAATTCACCACTAACTTCCCTTTTTGGCAATCAAGCATGGTTCTTGGCAAGTTCCCATAGCACTTGCATGTTTGAATCCCTTTCTCTACCATCTTGAGGTATAAAGCCAACCTTAATTACTTTTTTGCTAAACTTTTAGTTTATTTAGCTTAAACTAGTGTTTAAATGGGATTTAGTTCTAATTATGTGGTTTAAGTGGAGATTAGGTCAAGTTAGGGTTTTTATGACTTGAGTAACTTAATTAAGTGTTGTTAGTGTTAATTAATCTAAGTCTTTTCACCGATTTCACTAAAACACCATATTGTATTAGATTACTGTTTAATTATAGTTTTAATTGAGAATCACAATAACATTTTGAAATATTTTAGATAATTAATTATTTTATTTATTTAATTAAAACATTTATTTTTATTGTGGTTGTAATAAAAAGCTCTTTTAAAATGTGGTAGAATAGATTTGTAAAAAAATAGTTTGTTTTTATAATAATAAGTATCATGAGGGGTTTAGTTAATTGTGGAAATTTGAAATTTGTGAGGGTTTAAGTGTAAATGGGTAAAGGTCAAGGTTAAGCTTAAGTTACACTTATGGAATAACATATCCTAGAGGACACCTCATGCTACACCTCCTCATTGCATGAAAACACCACCCTCTTCCATGCTACAGATCCTACTTGTATGAGATTACCACCTCCTTGCTAAGTGACACCTCCTCCTACAAATCTCACTCATTCTCCTTATCTTCTAAAATTGTTCAGTTCATATATCCTTTTGATGTAAGTGTTTAACTTAAAAGAAAATAGAAATCTAAGAACAAGAAAGAAAAGAAAAGAGAAGAGATGAGAGAGCCTAGTACTAAGGATCAATACCCCCATCCTCTTGCTAGGATCTTTGAGCTTGTGCATCTTGGAAGAAGCCTTTCCAGTAGTCTTGCTGTAGGTATAATCTTTAAACTATGTAGAATTTTAGTTCTGTAACTGTTTAAATATAGAAATCGGATATCAGATATATCGTATTTTGATAGGAATAGGCACTATTTTGAATCTGCTATAGTTTAGATGTAAATTAGAAAAATCAAACAGTTCCTTAATCTTGTAAATTGGACCTAGAATAACCCATAGGAATACGAACCCATTACCTCGGATTTTGGCCGGCAACACATAGAGAAAATCCGAGCTCGCTGGATTTTTAGGGGAGTTGGGTGTTTTGGTTTTCAGGATAGCTATCTGTATATGTTTTAGGATGTTTGGTATTGCTAGTTTAAGTTAATTTTTTAGTAGGTTAAATCTGTAAGCTAATATCAGTTTTGGAGTAAAATTCTATAAACGACATGGACATATCGTATCATTAATTCTGTTTTTACCCTTTACGACCAGAATAGGGTTAACATAGGTTAGTATAAGTGTTAGATAGTCACAATATCCTCACATAACCTGTTTAGTTGGTGCGGTATAATAAACTAGGATTTTGTGATATCGAGCTCACTGCAATTGAATCTGGAACCATTAGGACAATTACTAGAAAAACTAGCAAGACCAAAACTATAGTAAGATCATTAGAAGACTTTACACAAAACCAGAGACCCAAACTCCACACTTGAACCGGCGACATCCCACCTTTTTCCGAGCTCGCCGGCCCCCTTAGGGGTTCCTGGTGGTGGTTTTTCTTCAGTGGATGTGTATGGGTAAATTATAATTTATAGTATTGTTTGATTGTACCAATTTTTCATAAAGAGAAATCTGGGAAGGTTTAGTTTGGTTTTATTAAAGTTTCCGACATTTCGATATGATTTCCGTATTTCTGTACTGCAACTGAGAAGTTGACGTTCGTACATTAAGTTCAAAGGCAGTTGATCATCTTTGGGATAAGTGAGCTGTAGGTTCTAACCTACGGGTGCCAATCTTGTTGTTTTGAGTTTTTATGATATTTACGCCGAAAATTCATAAATACAAATATAGGTACGATTTCAAGGATTTCCGAGACGGAGTTGGCGGACATAGCAGCGTGGATTTCAGCAAGCTTATCAAGTTGGTGAGAAGATTTACATCTACGGGGGAAGTCGGGTGGATGGCGTATAGCACCCCCGCAACCTTATAAATAGTATTATGATATCTAGTTAGATTAGTATTTATTCAAGATATTGATATAGTATCGCATCTAGTATGTCCTTCATTTGCATATAGTTTCATACATATTTTTAAATGAGATACGTACGTGATGTTAGATCCGTACGATGTGGATATGACTTGATGGATTTGTACGAGGAATCATGTCGTACTTAAAATGATACAAATACAGTGATACAATGAGGTATTATACAAGGACTTATATGTATTGGAAATATTCAGATTTATATGCCGAATAACGGCCAAGTTGTCCTTTAGACTCGTAGAGTAAGATTATATTCCGTTTTAGGATATAATACTGGTGTGAGCTATAATCTTTTAAAAACTACGATTCGTTTCCCCTTTTTATAATAAAATAAAAGGTTGCGGTGCCAATTTCCAAAACGAATATCTATTTTAATCTAGGGCAGCTTCCATATCTCAAAACCGACGTTTCATTCCCTTTTCAAAAGATAATGATATAGCTCATAGCAGGAAATTACAGTTATTAGTTATGCTTAGATTTACTTTACATGTTCGCATTATATTTATCGATAGTATACGTTTCTGTAAAACTAACACTCTGATAGAACACTGCACAATTACCAATGAGTACAATGCTGCACAAGCACATACCTATATGTTACACTACACCTCATTGGTACTGCTATGTCACTGTTGAACCGTTCTGTTATATAATGCGTATTTATATATGTTAATATGAATAGGTTATTACACCGTAGAACACTTGCACAAATACTAATGATTGCCATGTTGCACGAGCACAGACGCATATGCTACAATACACATCAATAGTATTGCCATGACACAGTAGAATCGATACGTTAATTGATTGTATGATTTATTTACGTACTTTACCTTATTATCTGTTAAGCATTATGAATACCAATACTATGAATGTTATATTTGATTTTATAAATTTCTGAACGTTTTACTTTTGATGATATATATCAGTGGTATGGGACGCTGTTATATATGTGTATATATAATATATCGTCAGGATAATCTATGCAAATATTCTCTTTCTTTACTTGATGTTTTTTTTGAAGATGATGATTTAACGTCCACCATGAGTTTTGATGTTTTCTGACTGTTTTATTCCGAACTGAGTGAAGTAGCTATACGGTTTCGGACTTGTGACTTATCCGTACTGAGTGGGGTAGCTATACAGCGGGATACATGGTGGATCCGGTTCGAGACCGAGGGGCAGGATTGCTAGTGTTTATGCCCTAGAAGGACATTACTGTATCATACTAGTTTGTATATTACTTAATGGAAGCTTAGGATATTCGCAGTTGTATTGACAGTCTTGCTAAAAATAGTAGTATGCTACTTGGTTTAAGTCTACTTTAATATGTGCATATGTTTCGTTTAATGTATCGCTTATACATATTGGTAAAGCCCTTAGGATCTTTGCTTGATTACCAGCGTTGTGATGGCAATCACACTAGTGGGGGCTGGGTAGTCTATAAGCAATATCCTATACAGGTCCTTGGTCGTAGGATTATCGAGACAGGGCATCGATACTCCGGAGTAGACTGGTGTATATGCTTCTCATCCCAGCATAGGGAGATGGTCTGTCCCACAGCCATCAGTACGTCTACTGGAGATAGTATGCAGGTGCTCGTTAGGTTACGGGTATACGGACAGGACTCGCCGGGAACTGCAGGTTCGATTTATACCCATCGTCAGATAGCAGTTCCCAGGTGACATGAGTACAGCTTAGTCCGTCGACTTGACACTGCTACTTCGCCTCGAGTGTGTTCCCACTATACTTAGATTACTTCCCTACCACGGCTCAAAGGAGTTGTGCAAACAGGTAGTAGTTGGGTGCAGTCCCGAAGCACTTGGAGGCATTGGCGGTTAGACATGATTCATCTCTCCCAGTATTGGGGGTTGATATCGCGTTGTGTATGGAGAGCCATTACGCAATGTACCTGGCCAGGGCAAGCGAGATTTACTGGTAGCTTCCAGTAATTTCTCATGGTGTAATGGGCTTTACTCCGACACGACTTATACCGATATTAGGGGTCTGACGTTTACCGCCCCCTAGGCCCGATATGCGATAGTCCTAGACGAACAGACCGGACTGTACGGAGATTGTCACATCAGGCTCAGTAGGAGTTCGGATGGGTTCCTCATCGTCCTTCTTATCGACATCTACCTGGAGACCGTTACGTACAGCTAGTGCCGCTTGCGGTATGTGGTTAAACCCACTACCAGCGTAGTGTCGAGTCTTTAGAGTCCCACACAGAGAGTTTCCCTTCTTCGGGCAAAACGATATAAAGGTCGTATGGTTTTACGACAGGGGAGTTTCCTTGTGTCCCTGTATACGTGTTTTTACGCACGTACGATGTTCGGACAGTTTTTACTAGCCGGCTTTGGTTTAAGCCAGATTCTAGTATCGGATTATTGGATTTATACAGTCTAAAGTATTTCCGTGTTTTCACGTATAGGAGGAGCGTTCTCGTAAATTGTCGAGAAGCTTCTAGAAGGATGATGACTTGGAGGCTAAGGTGGCATTTGCATTTATTGGATTAATGAGTCATGAGAGTGAATCATCCATGGAGTTAATGTTGCATTAATGATTTAAATGACTCCTGGGATGAATCACTCTATGAATTAATGAAGCATGATGACACATATTTATTTTGTTATTCATTTTAATTATATCATATGCTTCATATATTCAAATGATATCATCATTCCAAAAGGATGCTCATTCTCACCTTCTCTCTCCTCAAGATCTCTCTCTTCAAACCCTAACCCTAACCTCTCATGTGTTGAGATCAAGGGATAGCAAAACTTATTAATCCATAATCCTACTTTATATCCCCTAGGTTGCTTAGATCAGAACTTTGAGAAATCTAGTTACCTCAAGTAAGAGGTCAGGCTTGGAGTAGTAGCTTTCGGGTGGATCGTCTTTGACTCGAGGAGGCCGTTGAGGTGCCGACATTCCATAGAGCCTACGAGGAGTGGAGGACAGCGATGAAGACCCGAAGGACAAGTAACGTGAGGTATAACTTCGAATCCGAGTAGTTTGCTAGTAATGGTTTAGACACGATCCGTGTGCTCAAGTCCGTGTTACGAAGCTTTGATAATTGTTTTTCATATTTTCCACCTCCCCGCAAGCTCGTAGGGTGCGTGACATGGACTTACAGTGGTATCGGAGCCTACTAAACCTTTACTAGCTTGTTAGAAACTAATTAGAACTTCGATCGTCGGAAAAACGCGAAAACATAACCCCGGACCCCCTCAGTTTCTGTCAATTTTAAACGTGTCTAAAAATTATTTGATAGGTATGAAAATTCACAGCAGGGGATTCTAAGAATACTAAGAAAGTACGAGGAGGTAACTCGGTGATACGGCCATGGAACCGTGGCAGATGAGTGCATTCGGCCGCGGATCCGCCGCCGAGTCAACTCCAAGTTGACTCGGATTTTCACAGTAATTCTTATTTTGTGGTGTTTTGTTTTCCAGTATATTCTGTTTCTGCCCAGGTTACTTCTGTGCTGGCTTGCATTTGGGGTAGATACGGAAAAAGGTTGTCGATCGATATTCTAAGTTATTTGCTAATCGGGTTTTTATCTATAATGTTTAATGTGTTTGTAAACCTTCCCTAACTGCTAGTATGTCGGTTGGCAGGGGGTTCCACATTTCTGTAATATTTTTTCTGTTTGTGTATATGAACTTGATTGGATCGTTGTGATGATTTGCCGGGGTTTGAGATGGGTTATTATATTCATTCATTCGATGTAAATTGTAATATGATGTAATATTCTTTTGCGGGGCACATCCAGGTTGCGGTTGTAGCCACCGTTGTATTATTTCATTTACTATTTTTTTGCTCCTAGGATAGACCCAAGGTGGGGTGCACAAACTACCGGGTACTTTGAAGTTTTTAGTGGCCCACTCACGTTTTTGAGGGAAACCGCTTCACTTCGGGTACTTGGCGGGTAGTTTTCCGTACCCGTAGGGGTCTAGGGTAGGGTATTGGCTATTCATCACAACTGTGTAATCCGTCTTTCGTTGTAGGCTCAAAGGAAACGTGGATTGCTTGTATATCCAATAATGTTAATCAGTGATCTGGTATGCCTATTATTGCGTCTGACGAATGTACAATATCTATATATGATAGCTATTTAGACGTCACTTATATTTTACACCCGTGCTTGCCCAGCCCCCGCTCCGTCGTTAGTTAAGTAACGTAACGGGTGATGACGGGACCCAGTGGCGAATGCGGATGGCATAAGAGGACGTTGTATTTTTGTTGTTTTCTGTAATGATAGGATAATTGATGGGACACATTATATTAATGCAAAGAAAATAAACCAAAGTTGAATCGTTGGAACAAATTTAAAAGAAACCACTCGATTATTTTAAAAAGAGCAGAATTTTTAATTGTGGAGCTTTAACCACTCCTTTTAAAAAGTTATCAGGTTCCTTCGATTATATCAAGTTCACTACGTTCACGGTTTCGCCAAAACCAGTCGTAGCCCTCCGTCATTTCTTATGGATGGTCAGTAGTATTCAAGCTATGTTTGTTTGGCTCTTAGTCAAGACATAGTGATTGGTAGCTGCTGGGGTATTCATTTGTTGCATAGATAGATGAGTTGGTTTGGGACAGTCGTATTACTTTGTTTGGCCCTTAGTCAAAAGTATATACGGGCGGGTTCAAATTAACAAGATAATGATGGGTAGAACTTGACATGTGACTTATGATTTGTTGACCCTTAGTCAAGGTCATAAGAACATGGGGCAAAAATCCACATCGGGAGTTTCTAAAGAAACTGAAACTTGCTAGTGTTGCATACCATTTGGAGTTTGATGAATTTTGGTAGGATTCCTTCAACATTATCACACGATGATATTTGGATCCCGATCCTACTGTGAGTATATGCTACATATCAGGAGATTTGTCACTTAACGATCAATGCTATAAACCATGTAGGTGTCGAGAAAGGTGTCAGCGGGGCTACGCCCCCAGAGAAAAGAGGTTATTTAATTAAGGAACTTCGCGAAAGCATTGGAAAACCTCCCTCGAAGTACCGACACCGGTCTGGCTGAACGGTTAAGCAAGTATTGTACGGTGAGATCAGTCCTGGCTAATTCTTCTTTTATGGTTTGAGGAAGGATTCGAGAAACAGTGGGAGCCATCCAGTTTAGATAAACTAAAAACCAGTCTAAACTTGCAAGAGCATCATGCTAAAGTGTTTTTCTCTCTCTCTCTCATTGTAGCGACCTTGTGACCATGACTAGGTTACATTTAGATAACAAGTTGACTGAATCTGACTTATATGACTGGCAAAGGTCTGTCCAGATGTCCATTGCCTATGACAAGCTGGACCACCCTATTACTACTCAAAATCCCGCTGTCCCGGGTCCAGTTTCCACCGCCGCGGATATGGATATACGTCAGACAAGGGAAAAGGATAAAGCGAATGCCAAGTGCCTCGTGTTGGCTTCAGTTGATGGTGTATACCAGAAGCAGCACGAGAAGATGGACTCAGTTTCCCTCTTTCTCCATAACAAAGATTTATATGGAGAGCAATCTCATATCGCAAGATATGAGACCTCGAACGAATTAATTCAAGTGAGGTTGGCTGTCGGGTCATCTGTAGGGAACGACGTCCTTACGATGACTAGCTATATTGATGAGCTCAAGGACCTGGAGACCACGTTGGGAAACATGTCATATGCTGACTTATTTCCACAGTCCCTACCCTCTACTTACACCCTGAAAGAAACCAGGGAGACACAAGCTCTGCTTAATGGGGGGCCTTCTTCTTCTTCATCCAGGGCGAAAGCAAAGGGTGAAAAGAAGAGAACCTCCACAAAGCCGATATACGGTGACAGTAAAGTAGGAGGAAAGGGAAGAGCAAAAGTTTCGGGACTTGGTGTAGCTAAAGGGGGATGTTTCTATTGTTATAGGATTGGGCATTGGCAGAAGGATTTTAGGGCTTTGGAAGCCAGTAGCCAGGATACGAAGCATGTTGTGGCTTCGGCCTCAAGTGTGTTTGTAATTGAGAACTGTTTATCAATTAACTCTACTTCCTGGGTACTAGATACCAGAGCAGGATCTCATATCTGTAATTCATTACATGCTTTGAGAAACCGTAGAGTTTTAAAAATAGGTGATTTGTCTCTCAGAGTTGCAAACGGAATGAGCGTGGATGCTGAATCCGTGGGAGAATATCACCTAGGTTTGACAAGTGGGCAGATATTGATTCTACGTAATTGTTTGTATTTACCTAGCTTGACTTGTAATATCATATCAGTGTCCTCACTTTCGTGAGAGGGATATGATTTTACATTCGTAAGCGATGTAGTTCACATCCACCTAAATCAAGTTCTGATTGGGTCCGGTACATTAGATGACGGTATATACGTATTGAGTCAATCTCAAGTTTTCAATGTCCAGAACACACATAAAAGAAATTCTCCAGAAATAAATCAGGCTTTCTTATGGCATTGTAGACTTGGTCACATCAATGAAACACGATTAACTGGACATGGAGTAAGAGCGAGCGAGCTCTTGGGACTCGTACACAGTGACGTGTGCGGTCCAATGTCTACACATGCGCGAGGTGGTTATTCCTACTTCATTACTTTTACGGATGATTTCTCTAGGTATGGACATATCTTTTTGATGAAGCATAAATCCGAGGCCTTTGAGAAATTCCGGGATTACAAGAATGAAGTGGAAAACCAAACAAGCAAAAGTATCAGGACACTGAGATCTGATCGAGGTGGTGAATACTTAAGTGCCGAGTTCCTGGGTTACTTAAAAGAGAATGGAATTCTCTCTCAGCTTACTCTCCATACACACCACAACACAACGGTGTATCGGAAAGGCGGAATCGAACCCTATTGGATACGGTTCGTTCCATGATGAGTAAGGCTGAGTTACCGCGATCTTTCTGGGGTTATGCACTAGAATCAGCTGCATATCTTTTGAACTAGGTTCCAACCAAGACTGTGCCTACAACACCATATCAGATGTGGAGTGGGAAGAAACCCTGTCTTAAACACTTTAGGACATGGGGATGTCCATCTTTTGTAAAAAAGCAGCATGCGGACAAGCTCGATGCACGCTCAGTACAGTGTAAGTTTGTGGGATATCCAAAGAACTCCAAGGGATATCTTTTCTATTACGCAGAGGAACAAAAGGTTTTTGTTTCTCGTCATGCCCACTTCTTAGAAGCTGAATTTTTAGAAAATCAGAAGAGTGGGAGCGCAGTAGAACTGGAAGAAATTCCAGAACCATAAGCTGTTACTGAAAGTATGGTAGAACCAGAGGTTTCAGAAGAAAGGGACATATCAGCGCCTATCCGCAGAAGTAGTAGGCAGTCTCATCCGCCCAAGAGATACTACGGTTTTCTCATAGACGGGGATCGAGAAGATTACGTCATTGATAATGATGACCCTACTAGCTTCCAGCAAGCCATTTAGAGCGGCGACTTGGTAAAATGGCTGGATGCAATACGGACCGAAATGGAGTCCATGTACACTAACAAAGTATGGACTTTGGACATTGCTCCAGATGGGGTAAAACCCGTAGGATGCAAATGGATCTTCAGAAAGAAGATTGGTGTAGATGGACAGGTTGAAACCTATAAGGCTAGACTTGTTGCAAAGGGTTTCCGTCAAAGACCTGGTTTGGACTATGACGAAACATTTTCTCCAGTAGCTATGCTCAAATCCATTCGGGTCCTTCTTGCCATTGCTTCCTTCCACGATTATGAGATCTGGCAGATGGACGTAAAGACGGCCTTTCTAAATGGTAATTTGGAAGAGTGCGTCTATATGGATCAGCCAGAGGGATTCATTCAGAGTGGGAGCAGCGGTAAAGTGTGCAAGTTGCTTAAGTCCATTTATGGAATAAAGCATGCATCGCGGAGTTGGAACATCTGTTTTGATGATACTGTCAAAAAATTTGACTTTATCAAAAATCCAGATGAACCATGCATATACAGTAAGATTGTAGGGAGAGTTGTTGTATTCCTCGTCTTGTACGTGGATGACATTCTCCTAATAGGAAATGATATTCCTATGCTATAGTCAGTCAAAAGATTCTTATCACAGAAGTTCTCGATGAAGGACCTGGGTGATGCCACCTACATTCTGGGGATCCAGATCTATCGTGTTAGATCAAAGAGGATGTTGGGACTTTCGCAATCCAGGTACATAGACACCATATTGAAAAGATTCACTATGGAAGATTCTAAGCGCGGTAACCTACCGGCTTGTCACGGAATCACCCTCTCCAAAGAGATGTCTCCCAAGACTGATTTGGAAAGGGATTGCATGTCGATTATACCTGATTGTTTGATTCAAAAGAGTGTGTTTGTAGTTAACCGCAATCAATAACGGTGTCGCGCGTAGCTAGACCGAGATGAGTACGGGTCGTTCTCAGGGAAACGTTGAATCTTTTACTCTTACTTTAGCTGTGTTGAAAAAGAGAGGAGGGATAAAGAATATTGTAGAAAGGTTTCTAGATCTACGTTAAGCACTAATGCAAAAATATAGATCTAGATTATTTTAGGGATGTAGTTAATATAATAGGGGGGCTTGTAGGGTTCGTTAGGATTTAGTAGTTATGGACGATTAATTAAAAGTTACCCATTTTATCCTTTAATAGATTTAAAACTAGAACGACGGTGATGCGTGTAGATTAGGGTTTCTGGAGGGAAAAGGAATCCCACTCTTAACCCTTATCTCGATACGGAACTCCGTTCATATCTAGCCTTTACCAAAACAATCATTAATCTAATCTCTAATTGCGGTCGGAACTAACAAAGAATTGTTAGCGTGCCCGATTAGGATGTTAATGATTCTTTTGATAAAGTTCATAAACTTTATAGGAATTAAAAAGGGTTTAGTTATTTTCATCATCCATTAGACTACCCTAATCCTACGAACCCTAACAAGCGGAGAATTACTCGCTCATGTTGGGAGAAAAAGATATGGAAAGAAATTGCATAATTAAACTACGAAGAAATAGAATAAGAAGAAGAAAGCTACCTTTATTAATCAACAATATTCATTACACTTGAATCCTTAGAAAATGATTACAATTTCTAGTTGCTTCTCGATCTCTTCTAAGGAGATAGATGAACCGTTGATGATCAGCCTGGATGCGTGAGCCATCTTGGACTTCGTGATCTCTTCGGCTTGATAAATTTTCCAAGAGGCTCTCGGTGCCTTTTTATAGTGCAAAGCCAGAATCATTTGCTTCAAAAGTTGGTAAAATATAGCAGAGATTCATCCCAAAAAATAGCAACTTCTATCTTCAATATCCTGCCGCGGATCCGCGGCCATTAGATCTCCTCCCTTCATCAAATTTCAAGAGTTATGTCTTTGTGACATGTGTACTTCTCTGGAACCTTTGTATCTTTGAAATCTTCTCATGGTTGCTGCCAGACTTGGTCTCCAAGTTTTGCTTCTTAATTAGGCAAATCTTCTTCAACAACTTGATTTGCTTGATTATAGTCTTTGAAAAATTATGCACACTTGGAAATCTTTTGCATAACAACTCAAATAATATTTAGTAGACTTAGTTCTACTAGAATTAGGTCAATGAATTTATTTGCATAAATTTTTCTACCAAATGCTAATTAAAATATATTAACACATGGAAAATAGTGTTTTTATACATAAACCCTCATATGTATGATATATTATAATAAAGTCCTTTTTTAATATGAAAATGGTAGGAAAAATGTAATACAAATGTGCAGTTTTATCAACTGAACAATTACCCCCAAACTTATGTTTGATCGTCCCGAGCAAACTAGTTTATTCAAGAGAAGAAAAAGAAAGGAGAAAACTAAGCACACTTTCGTAGGCAAACACGATTGCACTGAGCACGTGCAACAAGCCGTTAAACCTCTAGGTGTCCCTAGTAGGAGGAGTGTTGTCTCCTGAGGGTTTTCAGCGGATTACACCCACAAAATCCAATAACAAAAGAGAGATGGTGACATTTACATATAAAGATAAGAACCATGAAAGAAAGACTTTGAAAATGAGAGTTTCCAACTACACTAGCTTTTCAGTTGTCATGAGCCATATCTTAATAGTCATGAAAAAATGTTAGAAATCACATTATCCCTTAATAAAACATCGTCTTTATTCTTTATTCCTACCTTTCGTCCAAACATTGATCATATACCCCCACGTATGTGAATAGAACATCCCTACACTCGGAGAATTCAATTCAAGCTTTCATACTCTTGTCCATTTGCCTTAGTACTTTTTAACTTTATGAATATTTAGGTTTGCTCACACCTTTTCATGTGACCGTTAATACTTCTTGAGGTACTAACCGACCGATTACTCATGTGCTTGTTGATTAGGTGATAATATTTTCCTCGTCTTGCACTACCTAAGGCTTAGAAGTGACTCCCAGACCAGTTGGCCTTAGGGCACTAGGTGAAGAGGCACCCTTGCTATATTTTTTTTATTGCTGCCTTGCCGATACAAAACCAGTGTTCATTTTTCTTCATTTTTATATTTTCTTCTCACCATTTTTATATTTTCTTCATTTTTTTCATTTACTTCATACTTTGGCTTTTAGACAAGAGCATTTCAAGGTATCCTCTACTATCCCGAGTTTCAAGACGTGTGTAAGTGCAAATAGTAGGGTATCAACATTCAAATGTTTGGCTTCCAGAATAGAAACTATTTTTCAGACTTATTTTTATCCTCAGATTAGTGACTTCTTTCATCTTACTAACCCTTGGGACAACAGCTCATAACTACTTATTACTAGTTCGTTTAAGAAAACTTCTAATTTTCTTGGTTTTCTTAAACTATTCCTATCTTTTTGGATGTAATTTTTCACTTTCTACTAGTTTGTTATAAAAAAAAAAAATTTAATGCCTAGTGTCAAAGAACCTCCCCACAAAACCTGTTTTCAGCAGGGTCCTCACTGATGTAGCCTTTTGAGAACAAGGACCTGTATACTAAGGGAGGGATACAAGGGGTAAAATAATGAAAAATTCCCCCTAACTTATTCTTTGACACGCACAGATATTCAATCAAATCCTTTTTTTACTCACCTCCATTCTTAAAATGAGAAAATGTTACAAAAATATGGAGGTGAGGCGGAGGAAATTTAGTTTTGATAAAGCGGCTCCTGTAAAAACTGGAGCTCCTCCGCGGGGTCAGCAGAAAAATACGGTTTTAATTTATACCAATTTACATTAAAAATTGAACCGTTTTTCAAATTTTCGACTTCAACTGCCCCGTGCGGGTTTACATACCGCACCACAAAAGTCCTTTCCAACGAGATTTAAGCTTACCCGGATGAAGATGGAGACGGGAATCGTAAAGAAGGACTTGTTGCCCCGATGTGAAGGTTTTTCTAAAAAGAATTTTATCGTGGAACACTTTAGTCCTGTTCTTTACTATCACCGCATTATCGTAAGCTTCATCGCGGAGTTCGCTTAGCTCATTTAACTGCAGCTTCCGATAGCTGCTTGCATGATCAAGATCAAAATTAAGCTCTTTAATAGCCCACATTGCTTTATGTTCAATCTCGACAGGAAGGTGGCTTGCCTTCCCAAACACAAGGCGGTATGGAGACATACCAAGATCGGTCTTATAAGCGGTGCGGAATGCCCAAAGAGCATCCGTCAATTTGGTTGACCAATCTTTACGGTTTTTCGAAACCGTCTTCTCCAATATCTGTTTGATCTGCCTATTTGAGATCTCAGCCTGCCCGCTTGTTTGGGGATGATAGGGCGTAGAAAGCTTGTGATTGATTGAATATTTCCGCATCAAGGCCTCGAAAGACCTATTGCAGAAATGTGTCCCGTTGTCACTAATGATAGCGCGAGGGTGTCCGAATCGCGAAAAGATATTTTCTTTAAGGAACTTAATGACAACTTTGTTGTCATTAGTGCGACATGGTATAGCTTCCACCCACTTCGAGACATAATCAACCGCTAACAAGATATATAGATTCCCAAAGGAATTGGGAAAAGGGCCCATAAAATCAATACCCCAAACATCAAATATTTCCACAACCAATATAGGTTGGAGCGGCATCTCGTTCCTTTGTGAAATCCGACCCAAATGCTGACATCGCGGACAAGTTTTGCAATGTTCAAATGCATCTTTAAATAATGTTGGCCAATAAAAGCCACATTGCAAAACATTCTCCGCCGTTTTTCGAGGTCCAAAGTGACCGCCGCATGCGTGATCATGACAAAATGATAACACGCTCTTGAATTCATCGTTAGGGACACACCTGCGAATGATTTGATCGGAACAATACTTGGATAGATAAGGTTCATCCAAGTAAAAATATTTTACTTGGGATAGAAATCGAAGTTTGTCTTGTTTCGACCAATCACTAGGAATAAGTCCCGTAGCAAGATAGTTCACGATATCCACGAACCAAGGTTCGTAGGATACATTCAAGAGCTGTTCGTCAGGAAATGAGTCATTTATTGGCACGGTCACAGTTGGCGAAGAAGTGATGCGTGAAAGATGGTCGGCTACTACGTTTTCACATCCACTCTTGTCTTTGATAACAAGATCAAATTCTTGTAACAATAGGATCCAACGTATTAGCCTGGCCTTTGCATCCTTCTTCGTTAAAAGATGTCGTAAGGCGGAGTGATCTGTGTAAACCACAATAGGCGAGCCAATCAAGTAGGGCCTGAATTTCTCTAATGCAAATACAACTGCCAAGAGTTCTTTCTTGGTAGTTGTGTAATTTATTTGTTCATCATTCAAGGTCCTACTTGCATAGTAAATTACATGTGGCATCTTATCAATATGCTGTCCCAAGACAGCACCAATAGCAAAATACGATGCGTCACACATAAGCTCGAACGGGTGGTTCCAATCCGGAGATGATAGAACGGGGGCTGTAGTGAGTGATTCTTTAAGCGATTTAAAAGCAGCCTCACAATCCGAATTGAAGTGAAAAGTAATGTTCTTGGCCAATAGAAGGGTTAAGGGTCTAGCAATTTTGCTAAAGTCCTTAATAAATCTCCTATAAAATCCTGCATGGCCAAGGAAGTATCGTATATCTTTGACGCGGTTGGGATGAGGGAGGTTATGAATGACGTCTATTTTAGCTCTGTCAACCTCAATGCCTTTTCGTGAAATTATATGTCCAAGTACAATACCTTCTTGGACCATAAAATGGCATTTTTCCCAATTCAAAGTCAAGTTCTTATCCTTACAGCGGGTAAGAACCGCGTCAAGATTATGAAGGCAGTCCTCAAAGGAGTCCCCAAAAATGGAGAAATCGTCCATAAAAATTTCTAGAAAAATTTCCACCATATTTGAAAATATCCCCATCATGCACCGCTGAAATGTAGCGGGAGCGTTGCATAACTTAAAGGGCATGCGTCTATAAGCAAAAGTTCCGAAAGGACAAGTAAAAGTGGTTTTATCTTGATCCTTTTCGGCGATGGGGACCTGGTTGTATCCAGAGTATCTGTCCAAGAAACAATAGTAATCGTGTCCCGCTAATCGTTCCAACATCTGGTCAATGAAAGGTATTGGGAAGTGATCTTTTCTCGTCGCGGCATTGAGTTTCCTGTAATCAATACATACGCGCCACCCAGTTTGGGTGCGTGTTTGGATTAACTCATTAGCCTCATTAGTGATTACCGTGATGCCAGACATTTTAAGGACCACATGAATTGGACTTACCCATTGGCTATCAGATATGGGGTAAATTATTCCACTATCAAGGCACTTGACGATTTCTTTCTTTACCGCCTCCTTCATAACGGGATTTAACCGTCTTTGTGGGTCTCGGGTTGGTTTGGCTTCCTCCATCAGATGTATGTGATGTTCAACAATTAAGGGACTAATCCCTTTGATGTCGGCCATTGTCCAACCAAATGCTTGCCGATTCGATCTCAACACTGCCAAAAGTGCATTCTCTTGCTCTAAGGCTAGAAAAGCGGATATAATCACTGGCAAAGTCTCATTCTCTCCTAAATATGCATATTTAAGATGAGAAGGTAGCGGTTTGAGATCAAGAATTGGCGGATAGACAATAGAAGGAGGGGTAACGGAATGATATTCAGACTCCTTAAGAGATTCAAAACTTGCATAAGATATTGACTCGGAAAGTGCTACTGACTTTTGCAACGAGTCAACGGGTTCAATCTCAAGGTCGGACTCATTGAACATATCCTCACTGTGAAGTGGTGCAAGGTCAAACGATGTCTCATTAGTGTTGTCGAGAACATCAAAGCAAAGTTCCTCATCCATGCAGCTTTCGGAAGCTATCTCGTGGATGGAACAAACATCCAGCAAATGAGCAGAAGGTTCTGATGGCTGACTTCCTAGCTTGTAAATATTAAGCTCAATTGTCATTTTCCCGAAGGATAAGTTCATAGAACCGTTACGACAATTAATCACAGCGTTAGAAGTTGCTAGGAAGGGTCGACCAAGTATCACCGGGATTTGATTGCGTGGGTTTGCCACAGGTTGTGTATCTAAAACAATAAAGTCCACGGGAAATATGAATTCCCCGACTTTAATTAACACATCCTCTAGTTCGCCCCGAGGTTTGGTGATAGATTGGTCTGCCATCTGGAGAGTACAATGGGCGGGTTTTAACTCTCCAATTCCTAACTGCTCGTAAACTGAATAAGAAAGCAAGTTGACGCTAGCGCCTAGATCGAGTAAAGCACGATTAATATTTTTACCCCCAATAGAAATAGAGATTGTAGGACAGCCGGGGTCCTTACGTTTCTTTGGTATTTGTTGGGTAAAAGCTTTGCTAACATTACTCAACATGAAAACCTTTTTAGGCACTTGAGTTTTTCTCTTCCTAGTGCACAAGTCTTTAAGGATTCTTGCATAAGATGGGACTTGTTGAATAGCATCTACGAGAGGAATATTCATGCTAACTTGCTTAAACATTTCCACAATCTTCTCCATTTGTGGGTTAGGTCTGTTGGCCCTTAATCGGTTTGGAAATGGAGCTCGATCAATAAGTTTTGGGTCCAACGTTTGTGGAGAAGACTGTAGCGACGGATTCGATCCCAAAATTGGAGTGGGCATCGACTTAGATAGATTTGGTGAAATGTTCGAGCCTTGGGGAAAACGGAGAATAGGCTCGGATGAAGGTGGGGGACTAGACGAATTAGGGGAAGAAGAAGATGAAGCTGGGGTATCAAATGTGTCACTAACATCAAACTGCTCACCCACACGGTTATTCAGCTCTCTCCCCGATCTCAACGTAGTAACGACATTCACATTATGATTTTGTGAATGGCAAGGATTCGGTAGGGGTTGAGATGGGAGTTTCCCTTTCTCTCTCGCACTCATTGCGGCGTTTAACTGTGCGATTTGGTTTTCTAATGATTTAATACTCTCACCTTGGGAGGCGGAGTTTTTCGTTATGGTATCAATAGAAGACCTCATCTCAGCCGAAATTTGCATGGATTGTTTCATGAACATATCCAAAGTTTGTGCAATTGAGTTGTCAGTAATGGCCACTTGTGGTGTAGAAATGTTGGACGGATTTTGGAAATTCTGTGAGTGAAAGGGGGGCTGATTCTGTGGTTGTGGTTGCTGTGGAGGAGGTCTTTGATAATTGCTTTGTTGGTTTTGATTCCAAGCAAAGTTAGGATGATTCCTCCATCCTTGATTGTACGTGGAAGAATAAGGATCATTTCTAGGTCGCTGCTGAAAAGCAGCATTCGCTTGAAACGATGCATTCATAGGACATTCTTCCGTTAAGTGTGAAGGATCCGAACAGCAACCACAGACGGTCTTAGGAAGCGTAACCTGATTTAGGGAGACTGATGAGAATCTGCTCTCAATAGCGTCGAGTTTCTTCTGCATCGCTGCCGTTTTGGCTTTCACTGCGATGGAAACATCGAGCTGGTGAACACCTCCCTTAGATGGAGGTGGTCTTACGCTTTCCCACTGCAAAGTGTGTTCAGCGAGGTCTTCCAGATACTTCCAAGCTTCACCGTCGTCTTTAGACATGAAATTGCACTGACACATTATTTCAAGCATCTGCTTTGTCGCTGAATTAATGCCCTCATATATAATCCGACATAAATTCCTTCTATTGATTCCATGATGAGGACACTGGACAAGCAGATCTTTGAAATGTTCAAAGCACTTCCAAAATGGTTCATTAGGAAGCTGGGTGAACTGGTTGATCTCGCTCCTAACACGTGCAGTCTTATGGTTTGGGTAAAACTTCTTAAGAAATGCTATGACGAATTCATCCCAATTAGTGATAGAATGTGCGGCAGTATTGTAAAGCCATTTTTCTGCCAAGTCGCACAGTGTGAATGGGAGAAGACGTAAGCGCATAGCATCTAAAGTCAATTGTGAAGTACCCATCATTGGGCATACGTTTTCGAATTTGGTGAGGAAAACGTACGCGTCTTCCGACTCAAGCCCGTGAAATTTGGGCAGCAGATTGATGTAGTGGGGTTTAATTTCGAAATTATCCCCGTTAGGTAGTGGAAGAGATAGACAAGTGGGAAGAGGACCACGGATAGAATAGCATCTCTCTTGGAGAGAAATGCGCGGTGGATTCTGCGCACCTTCGGGCGGTGGCAGCGTGGTGTTATAATTTGATGGAGTGCCGTCCATCTCGGTGGTGGTGTGTGGTGGTGGAAAAGAAGATGAAGAAGTACCGACCTCGGAGTCGATAGCAGGAACGCGGACAAGACGGGCACTAGGATCTCGTGTCCAGCCGATCATGCACTAAGCGGGTTTAGTGCAAGTGGCAGCGTGTGTGTGATTTAAAATTGGCTTGTTTTGAAAAGTGGGACTCAAGACAAATCACCCTAAGATGCACAAGTAACCCTAGAACTAAAGTCACCTAGGTCCAGTCTCTAGACCGCTCCTAGACTTCCAAAGGACAAGCCGCAGGATCAATCCTCTACCGCCTCCGTACTACCCTTGTAGCCAGGTAAGTGCCAGGTAAGTGGGAAGGAACCACAGTGGTGGGCCTAATTAAAAACCACTAGCCTTTGACACACTTGCTTAGGCACTCCAAACGTAATGCGGATAAACGCTAGATTACCCACGACCTTCCTCTGTCCTTAATGAGCGCGACAGTCCTTAGAGTCTGGTCTAGATATTTTTTAAATTATTGTAGGGTTGATGCAGATGCTCGGTTTATGATTTGTGGGGCTTAGGAAGGGTGATGAAATCCCCACCTAATCTTGATTTGGTCTTTGCCCCTTAGAGTCCGTATTAAAAATATGCAAAACAAAACCAATCACAAAACTTTTGCAAAAAGATTTTTAGCGGCGCGATTTTTGCAAAGAATCCTGCAGAAGATAGATTTTATTGGATTTGAGAGGAGAGAGAAGGAGATGAGAATCTTACCAGAGAGTTCTGTAGCCCTAATCCCTCTAAACCGCCGCGTTTCCGCCGCAGGAAGCATCTTTGTGCCGCGGTTCCGCCGCAAGGTGGAAGGAACAGTTGATGAAAATTTTTCTCAAGCCCTCTGTGCTCCTGTGGATCTCGATGTATGCCTCTGTCTTCTGTTTTCCTCAATTCTGTGACTCCAGATCTCCTTGCAAAATTCATGCACAAATCGTTAAATATGCAATTTGCAGTTTTGTGTTAATAATGATATAAATCGTCTAAGAATTCAACACAAATAGTAAAAATAAAAAATTACACACGTATCCCCGGCAGCGGCACCATTTGATTGTTTGATTCGAAAGAGTGTGTTTGTAGTTAACCGCAATCAATAACGGTGTCGCGCGTAGCTAGACCGAGATGAGTACGGGTCGTCCTCAGGGAAACGTTGAATCTTTTACTCTTACTTTAGCTGTGTTGACAAAGAGAGGAGGGATAAAGAATATTGTAGAAAGGTTTCTAGATCTACGTTAAGCACTAATGCAAAAATATAGATCTAGATTTTTTCAGGGATGTAGTTAATATAATAGGGGGGCTTGTAGGATTCGTTAGGATTTATTAGTTATGGACGATTAATTAAAAGTTGCCATTTTTATCCTTTAATAGATTTAAAACTAGAATGACGGTGATGCGTGTAGATTAGGGTTCTGGAGGGAAAAGGAATCCCACTCTTAACCCTTATCTCGATACGGAACTCCGTTCATATCTAGCCTTTACCAAAACAATCATTAATCTAATCTCTAATTGCTGTCGGAACTAACAAAGAATTGTTAGCGTGCCCGATTAGGATGTTAATGATTCTTTTGATAAAGTTCATAAATTTTATAGGACTTAAAAAGGGTTTAGTTATTTTCATCATCCATTAGCCTACCCTAATCCTACGAACCCTAACAAGCGGAGAATTACTCGCGTATGTTGGGAGAAAAAGAGATGGAAAGAAATTGCATAATTAAACTACGAAGAAATAGAATAAGAAGAAGAAAGCTACCTTTATTAATCAACAATATTCATTACACTTGAATCCTTAGAAAATGATTACAATTTCTAGTTGCTTCTCTATCTCTTCTAAGGAGGTAGATGAACCGTTGATTATCAGCCTGGATGCGTGAGCCGTCTTGGACTTCGTGATCTCTTCGGCTTGATAAATTTTCCAAGAGGCTCTCGGTGCCTTTTTATAGTGCAAAGCCAGAATCATTTGTTTCAAAAGTTGGTAAAATATAGAAGAGATTCATCCCAAAAAATAGCAACTTCTATCTCCAATATCCTGCCGCGGATCCGCGGCCCAAGAGGGTGTATGGCCGCAGATCCGCAACCATTAGATCTCCTCCCTTCATGAAATTTCAGGAGTTATGTCTTTGTGACATGTGTACTTCTCTGGAACCTTTGTATCTTTGAAATCTTCTCGTGGTTGCTGCCAGACTTGGTCTCCAAGTTTTGCTTTTTAATTATGCAAGTCTTCTTCAACAACTTGATTTGCTTGAATCTAGTCTTTGAAAAATTCTGCACACTTGGAAATCTTTTGCAGAACAACTCAAATAATATTTAGTAGACTTAGTTCTACTAGGATTAGGTCAATGAATTTATTTGCATACATTTTTCTACCAAATGCTAATTAAAATATATTAACACATGGAAAATAGTGTTTTTACACATAAACCCTCATATGTATGATATATTATAATAAAGTCCTTTTTTAATATGAAAATGGTAGGAAAAATGTAATACAAATGTGCAGTTTTATCAACTGAACAATACCCTACGCTTCTGCGGTAGGCTCTATAATGTATGCGATGTTATGTACCAGACCAGATGTAGCATACGCATTGAGCGTTGTAAGCCGGTATCAGGCAAACCCTGGGGAGAAGCACTGGATAGCAGTAAAGAACATTCTCAAGTACCTGAGGAGGACTAAGGAGATGTTCTTGGTGTATGGCGGAAAAGACCTCCAGATCGAGGCCTTTGCCGACTCCAGCTTCCAGAGTGACAAGGATGACTCTAAGTCCATGTCACGTTATGTCTTTACCCTCAATGGAGAGGCGGTCTGTTGGAAGATTTCCAAGCAGGAGACCGTTGCTGACTCAACGATGGAAGCGGAGTACATAGCTGCTTGCGATGCCTCAAAAGAAGCTGTCTGGATGAAGAAGTTCCTCACAGAACTTCAGGTGGTTCCTACCAGTGTTGGTCCAATACCTCTGTATTGCGACAATAACGGCGCTATAGCTTTAGCGAAGGAACCCAAGTCCCATCAGAAGTCCAGACACATCTTAAGGCTGTATCACCTGATCAGGGAGATCGTCGATCGCCGGGAGATCGAGGTAAAGAGAGTAGATACGGAGAATAACACCGCCGATCCATTCACAAAGGCCATTCCTCAGACGCAGTTCGAGAGGCTATTCGAGATGATAGGTCTGCGATATGCCAGTACATGGCCCTAGTGCAAGTGGGAGATTGTTAGTGTTTATGCCTTAGAAGGCCATTACTATATCATACTAGTTTGTATATTACTTAATGGAAGCTTGGGATATTCGCAGTTGTATTGATAGTCTTGCTAAAAATGGTAGTATGCTACTTGGTTTAAGTCTACTTTAATATGTGCATTTGTTTCGTTTAACGTATCACATATACATATTGATAGAGCCTTTAGGATCTTTGCTTGATTACCAGCGTTGTGATGGCAATTACACTAGTGGGGGCTGGGTAGTCTATAAGCAACATCCTATACAGGTCCCTGGTCGTAAGATTATCGAGACAGGGCATCGATACTTTGGAGTAGACTGGTGTATACGCTTCTGATCCCAGCATAGGGAGATGTTCTGTCCTACAGCCATCAGTACGTCGTACTGGAGATAGTATGCAGGTTCTCGTTAGGTTACGGTTACACCGGACAGGACTCGCCGAGAACTGCAGGTTGGATTTATACCCATCACCAGATAGCAGTTCCCAGGTGATATGAGTACAGCTTAGTCCGTCGACTTGACACTGCTACTTCGCCTCGAGTGTGTTCCCACTATACTTAGATTACTACCCTGCCACAGCTCAAATGAGTCGTGCAAACAGGTAGTAGTTGGGTGCAGTCCCGAAGCACTTGGAGGAAGTGGCGGTTAGACAGGATTCGTCTCTCCCGGTATTGGGGGTTGATATCGCGCTGTGTATGGAGAGCCATTACGCAAAGTCCCTGTCCAGGGCAAGCGAGATTTACTGGTAGCTTCCAGTAGTTTCTCAAGGTGTAATGGGCTTCACTCTGACACGACTTATACCGCTATTTGGGATCTGACGTTTACCGCCCCCTAGGCCCGATATGCGATAGTCCTCGACGAACAGACCAGACTGTACGGAGATTGTCACATCAGGCTCAGTAGGAGTTCGGATGGGTTCCTCATCGTCCTTCTTATCGACATCTACCTGGGGACCGTTACGTACAGTTAGTGCCGCTTGCGGTCTTTGGTTAAACCCACTACCAGCGTAATGTCGAGTCTTTAGAGTCCCACACATAGAGTTTCCCTGCTTCGGGCGAAACGATATAGAGGTCGTATGGTTTTACGACAGGGTTCGGACGCATACGTGTTTTTACACACGTACGATGTTCGGACAGTTTTTACTAGCCGACTTTGGTTTAAGCCAGATTCTAGTATCGGATTATTGGATTTATAGAGTCTAAAGTTCTTCCGTGTTTTCACGGATAGGAGGGGTGTTCTCGTAAATTGTCAAGAAGCTTCTAGAAGGATGATGACATAGAGGCTAAGGTGGCATTTGCATTTATTGGATTAATGAGTCATGAGAGTGAATCATCCATGGAGTTAATGTTGCATTAATGATTTAAATGACTCATGGGATGAATCACTCTATGAATTAATGAAGCATGATGACACATATTTATTTTGTTATTCATTTTAATTATATCATATGCTTCATATATTCAAATGATATCATCATTCCAAAAGGATGCTCATTCTCACCTTCTCTCTCCTCAAGCTCTCTCTCTTCAAACCCTAACCCTAACCTCTCATGTGTTGAGATCAAGGGATAGCAAAACTTATTAATCCATAATCCTACTCTATATCCCCTAGGTTGCTCAGATCAGCACTTTGAGAAACCTAGTTACCTCAAGTTAGAGGTCAAGCTTGGAGTAGTAGCTTTCGGGTGGATCGTCTTTGACTCGAGGAGGCCGTTGAGGTGCCGACATTCCATAGAGCCTACGAGGAGTGGAGGACAGCGATGAAGACCCGAAGGACAAGTAACGTGAGGTATAACTTCGAATCTGAGTAGTTAAACCTTTCGTAGTTTGCTAGTAATGGTTTAGACACGATCTGTGTGCTCAAGTCCGCGTTACGAAGCATTGATAATTGTTTTTCATATATTCCGCCTCCCCGCAAGCTCGTGGGGTGCGTGACATGGACTTACAAGGATAGCCGCAATATAATCGAGGAGCCTAACGAGGATACTCGATACCGGAGATAGAGATGAGCACGGCAGATATCCATTGGATACTGACCGGGGTTCGATGGGCACGGCGGATATCCAGGGGATACCGACCGGGCCAGGGATATCGGGTGACGATCATCTGTTGAGATGGTGTCGACGATATCTGCATTTACGTGTCGGTGCTGGACACGAGAGATTTCTGATTTCGGATGTCGATGTTGGAAATCCATTTATATATATTGATATGATTTCTATCATGAGGTACACAGTTACATTTCAGTTTTTGTAACCGGCCAGGACTTATCCAGGGGACAATATCTATACATATATTCTACTCTGGGTTGCATGACAGATAGTGTTGCATTATCATACACATGCATATCATATTGTATTAGTACGGATTATGGTAGTACTATACTTATGACCTAGGTATCTTCATGCATTTTGATTTCTACCTTCAGATGTACTTTTATTCACTGAGTTGGCAACTCATCCCCGTTGTGCCACAGTTTCTTGCAGGTTTTACTGCTTGGATTATCAGCGGCTTGGGCACACATTCCTTTCGGTGATTGATTGGTAAGTGGGTTACTATTGTATCGTACTCACTCTTGATTATTCATATATTCTTGCATCTAGGGATAACTCCATCAACTTAGAAATGGTATATTGTGGAATTAGAAGCGAGACTTAGAAATTGTGAGGTCGCAATCTTTAGAGTCGACTTCTGATATAGATTGTTTGGCTGCTCCGTCGTTTGACGTGGAAGCTAGCTCCCGTTGGGATGCTATTTTATTATTATGTTGTATCGGGTTATAAAAAATGCAAAGGAGGTGCTGTCACATTTCAAAACGTCATCGATGTTTTTTTAAACATAATTAGTTAAGTTTAAATGTTATTTAAACTAATTCCATATGATGACTATTATAAACTCACCTCCAATATTTTTCAGAAAGGGTTTAGATTCCGAGTTTCCGCTTACTTGAACCGCGTCGACGTCTTTAGATGTCACGTGATTTAAGTGTTAGTCACGTGCCACATTTGGGTCGTGACAAAGTTAGTATCAGAGCGTTTGGTTTAACCTTTGTTCGAGTCTAGGTTGTGTAAGTCCACGTTGCCACCCTGGTACTTACGGGGAGGCGGAAAACGGAATAAAAATCAAATTTTTATCAAATTAGGCAACATGGACTAGACAAAGAAGGATCTTTGCTAAACAAAAACAAGCTAAAGCTAACTAGAAACTAGCTAAGTGCTAGAAAGGTTATACCTAGGGCTTTATGTCCTTCTCTCCTTGCTCCTTGGAGTAGTGGAAAGAGGTCACCTTTGTCGTCTTCTCACGTCGAAGAAAGATCCACCCGAAAGCCTCAACCTTTGGCTTCAACTCCAAGCTAGAAGTAACTAGGGTGCAAGAAGTGCTAATCCTTGAACCCTAGATGAGAGTAGAGATTATCAAGAAGGGTTTTTTCTCAAGCTCAAGTGTTTCTCAACACATGAGAGGGGAGAGCTTGAGGGAGAGGAAGAACAAGAGAGAGAAAGTGAATGATAGAATGAGAATAAAATAAACCATTCTCACATATATGTGTGTATTATTTTAATTAGATAATTAGTAAGATAATTGTCATGGCTTAATCAAGACATGACCATTATCATTTCATTTTTAATGCAAATTGCAAGGATCAAAGAGCATCTTCCAAATGAAATGATGATGGTCAAAGTGTCAACCAAGGTCAACAAGTCAAGAAGGTCAAATGGTCAACAACCATAACCATGCACAATTATTAAACTAATATCAATTAACCATAATACACACATAAGCATTAGGGTTAATAAAATGACAATGGCTATTAACCCTAATCAAAGTCCTCTCCCTCTGTCTCAAGCAACTGTGCATACGCACCCGTATTCATGATCCGAGGAACACGAATACAATGAGAAAAACCAATCCCAAATCATATACTAGGATCCGGCTTAAACCAAAGCCCGCTAGTATAAGCTGTCCGGACAGCAAACGTGCACAAGTGCGCGGATGTGAACGAACCCTGTCGCAAAACCATGCGACCTCTATTCATTTTGCCTAAAGAAGAATAGCTCTCTGTGTGGGAATCTAAAGACTCGACACTACGCTCGGCACTAGCTGTACGTAACGGTCCCCAGGTAGATTCCGATAAGAAGACTGACGAGGTGAACCCCATCTGAACTCCTATCGAGCCTGTATGTGACAGTCTCCGTACAGTCCGGTCTGTTCGTCTGATACATCGCATGGCGGGCCTAGGGGGGCGGTGAACGTCAGTCCCCTAATAGCGGTACAAGTCGTGTCGGAGTGTAGCCCAGAACACCCTGAGATAACACTGGAAACCTACCAGTATATCTCGCTTGCCCTGGCCAGGGACTACTCGTGTAATGGCTCTCCTGGACACAGCGCGATGTCAACTCCCAATACCGGGAGAGACGAATCCTGTCTAACCGTCACTGCCTCCAAGTGCTTCGGGACTGCACCCAAAAACTACCTGTTTGCACGACTCCTTTGAGCCGTGGTAGGGTAGTAATCAAAGTGCAGTGGGAACACACCTGAGGCGAAGTGACAGTATCAAGTCAGCGGACTAAGCTGTACTCATGTCACCTCGGAACTGATAACTGACGATAGGTATAATACCAACCAACAGTTCCCGACGAGTCCTGTCCAGTGTACTCGTAACCTAACGAGCACCCGCATACTATCTCAAGTACGACGTACTGACGGCTGTGGGACAGACCGTCTCCCACACTGGGATGAGAAGCGCATACGATAGTCTACTCCGGAGTATCGATGCCCTGTCTCGATAGTCCAATGACTATGGACCTGTATAAGGATGTGCTTATAGATCACCCAGCTCCCACGAGTGTGAGCGCCATCACAACGCTGGTAATCAAGCAATGATCCTAAGGGCTCTACTAATATGTATATCAGCAATATGCTAAAAGAAACACATGCACATATTAAAGCAGAGACAAACCAAGTAGCATACTACCATTTCGAGCAAGATTGTATATACAACTGTGAATATCCCAAGCTTCCATTAAGTAATATACAAACTAGTATGATACAGTAATGGCCTCTAGGTCATATACACTAACAATCTCCCACTTGCACTAAGGCCATGTACTGGCGTATCGAAGACCTATCATCTCGATCAGCCGCTCGAACTGAGTCTGGGGCAAGGCCTTGGTGAATGGATCTGTTGTGTTATCTTTTGAAGCAACCCTCCGAACCTCGATCTCCTGGCGATCCACGATCTCCCTGATCAGGTGATACCGCCTCAAGATGTGTCTGGATTTCTGATGGGACCTGGGTTCCTTCGCTACAGCTATAGCCCCGTTGTTGTCGCAATACAGAGGTATTGGGTCAACAATGGACGGAACCACCTGAAGTTCTTTCAAGAACTTCCTCATCCAGACAGCTTCTTTTGCGGCATCAGATGCAGCGATGTATTCCGCTTCCATAGTCAAGTCAGCAACGGTTTCCTGTTTGGAGCTCTTCCAACACACCGCCCCTCCATTGAGGGTGAAGACAAAACCCGACATGGACTTGGAATCATCCTTGTCACTCTGGAAGCTGGAGTCAGCAAAGGCCTCAATCTGGAGGTCTTTTCCTCCATACACCAAGAACATCTCCTTAGTCCTTCTCAGGTACTTGAGAATGTTCTTTACTGCTATCCAATGTTTCTCCCCAGGGTTTGACTGATACCTGCTTACCACACTTAGTGCATAAGCCACATCCGGTCTGGTACACAACATCGCATACATTATAGAGCCTACCGCAGAAGCGTAGGGTATAATAGACATGCGATCCCTCTCCAAATCAGTCTTGGGAGACATCTCTTTGGAGAGGGTGATCCCGTGACAAGCCGGTAGATTACCGCGCTTGGAATCTTCCATACTGAATCTCTTCAGTATGGCGTCGATGTACCTGGACTGCGAAAGTCGTAATATCCTATTGGATCTGTCACGGTAGATCCGGATACCCAGAATGTATGAGGCATCACCCAGGTCTTTCATGGAGAACCTGTGTGACAAGAACCCCTTGACATATTGTAGCATAGGAATGTCATTTCCTATTAAGAGAATGTCATCCACGTATAAAACGAGGAATACTACAGTTCTCGCTACAAATCTACAATAGATGCATGGTTCATCTGGATTTTTGATAAAGCCAAATTCCTTGACCGTCTCATCAAAACAGATGTTCCAACTCCGCGATGCCTGCTTTAGTCCATAAATGGACTTAAGCAACTTGCACACCTTTCCGCTGCTCCCACTCTGAATGAAACCCTCTGGCTGGTCCATATAGACACAATCCTCCAAATGTCCATTTAGAAAAGCTGTCTTTACGTCCATCTGCCAAATCTCATAATCGTGGAAGGCAGCAATGGCAAGAAGGATCCGAATGGATTTCAGCATAGCTACTGGAGAAAAGGTTTCGTCATAGTCCAAACCAGGTCTTTGACGGAAACCCTTTGCAACCAGTCTAGCTTTATTGGTCTCAACCTGTCCATCATCACCAATCTTCCTTTTGAAGATCCACTTGCATCCTACGGGTTTTACCCCATCTGGAGCAATGTCCAACGTCCATACTTTGTTGGTGTACATGGACTCCATTTCGGTCCGCATTGCATCCAGCCATTTTACCGAGTCGACGCTCTGAATGGCTTGCTGGAAGCTAGTAGGCTTATCACAATCTATGATGCAATCCTCTGTATCCCCGTGAATGAGAAAACCGTAGTATCTCTCGGGCGGATGAGACTGCCTACTACTCCTGCGGAGTGGCGTGGGAATGTCTTGATCTTTCGAACCCTCTGGTTCTACTAAGCTTTCAGTAATAGCTTGTGGTTCTGGAATTTCTTCCAGTTCTATTGCGCTCCCACTTATTTCTTTTTCTAAGAACTGATGTTCCAGAAAATGGGCATTATGAGAAACAAGGACTTTTTGTTCCTCTGCGTAATAGAAAAGATACCCCCTGGAGTTCTTTGGGTATCCCACAAACTTGCACAGTACTGAGCGTGCCTCGAGCTTGTCCGCATGCTGCTTTTTGACATAAGCTGGACATCCCCAAATCTTCAGGTATTGAAGATAGGGTTTCTTCCTACTCCATAACTCATATGGTGTGGTAGGCACAGTCTTAGTGGGAACTCGGTTCAAAAGGTATGCAGCTGATTCTAGCGCATATCCCCAGAACGATCGTGGCAACTCAGCGTTACTCATCATGGACCGTACCATATCCAATAGGGTTCGGTTCCATCTCTCCGATACACCGTTATGTTGCGGAGTGTATGGAGGAGTAAGCTGAGAGAGAATTCCATTCTCTTTTAAGTAACCCAGGAACTCGACACTCAAGTATTCACCACCTTGATCAGATCATAGTGTCTTGATACTTTTGCCTGTTTGTTTTTCTACTTCATTCTTATATTCCTGGAATTTTTCAAAAGCCTCGGATTTATGTTTCATTAAGAAGACATAACCGTACCTTGAAAAGTCATCCGTAAAAGTAATGAAGTAAGAATAACCGCTTCGCGCATGTGTAGACATTGGACCGCACACGTCGCTGTGTATGAGTCCCAAGAGCTCGCTCGCTCTTACTCCGTGTCCAGTGAACGCAGTCTTTGTCATCTTTCCTTTGAGACAGGATTGACAAATTGCATACGATTGTTATTCGAACGGATCCAAATATCCTTCTGCATGTAACTTAGTCAACCTTCTCTCATTGATGTGACCCAGTCTACAATGCCATAAGAAAGTTTTATTGATTTCTGGAGACTTTCTTTTGTGTGTATTCTAGACATTGAAAATCTGTGGTTGGTTTAATACGTATATACCGTTGTTCAATGTACCTGACCCAATCAAAGCTTGATTAAGGTGAATGTTCACTACATTACTTACAAATGCAAATTCATAACCTTCTTTAGATAATAAAGATACAGAAATGATATTACAGGTTGCATTTGGTACATAATAACAACTACGCAAAACCAAAAAATGTCCATCTGACAATCCCAGGTGATAGTCCCCCACGGCCTCAGCATCCATGCTAGCACCGTTTGCAACTCTGAGGGTCATGTCACCTGCCTTCAAAACTCTACGCTTTCTCAACGCCTGCAAAGAATTACAGATATGAGATCCTGATCTGGTATCCAATACCCAGGAAGTAGAGTTTATTGATAGACAGTTTTCAATAACATACACACCTGAAGCTGAAGCTGCAACTCGCTTCAAATCCTGTGTTCTGGCTTTCCAAGCCTTGCAATCCTGTTTCCAGTGACCACATTTGTGACAATAGAAGCATTCTTCCTTCCCCACCAGCTTTCCCGCTACCTTTGTTGCTTTTCCTTTTCCCTTCGTATCCACTTTACTGACACCGCCTCTTGGTTTGGCGGGGGCTTTCTTCTTCTTACCCTTGGCTTTCGCCCTGGATCTAGAAGAGGAAGATCCTCCTACAAACAAAGTGGATGTCTCCCTACCTTTCTGTAGGGTGCCCTCAGCACTCCTCAACATGTTCAGAAGTTCGGAAAGTTCAACCTCCTTTCCTTGCATGTTGAAGTTAAGGATAAA
Organism: Agapanthus africanus; assembly: GCA_030015575.1. Taxonomy (NCBI): domain Eukaryota; kingdom Viridiplantae; phylum Streptophyta; class Magnoliopsida; order Asparagales; family Amaryllidaceae; genus Agapanthus; species Agapanthus africanus. The sequence goes on along the minus strand of JASDDO010000010.1, from coordinate 200,113,231 downwards.
CTGGGCGTAAGTGGAAGGAAGGGACTGGAGAATCAAATCAGTATAGAGTTCATTCTCCAACGTGGTCCCAAGGTCCGCGAGCTCCTCTATGTAGCCAATCATCTTAAGCACGTGTTCCGCTACCGATGATCCGACGGCCAACCTTGCCGAAACCAACTTCTTCGACACTTCGTATCTTGCGATACGAGACTGCTCTCCATACAGTTCTTTTGTATGAAGAAATATGGACTCTAGGTCCATATTCTCGTGCCTCCTCTGATGTTCGTTGTCCATCGAGGCTACTACGAGGCATTTGGCCTTCGCGCAATCTATTTCCCAGGTCTTGTAGATTTCCCTATCTACGACACTGGTTTTGGGACCTGGGACAGGGAGAGCTTTGGTGGTAAGGACATACCCTAACTTGTCATAAGTGATTTTCATCTTGACATTCCTGAGCCAATCTTTGTAGTTTGGCCCTGTCAATATGTTTTTATCTAGTAATAACTTAAGTCCGGTCATGTTGAATGGTCGCTGCAATTAGGAGAGAGAAAAGAAACACTTTAGCATGATGCTCTTGCATGTTTAGAGTGGTTTTTAGTTTGTCTAAACTGGATGGCTCCCACTGTCTCTCGAATCCCTTCTCAAACCGTAAAGAAAGGATTAGTCAGGATCAATCTCACCGTACAATACTTGCTTAACCGTTCAGACAGGCCAGTGTCGGTACTTCGAGGGAGGTTTTCCAACGCTTTCGCGAAGTTCCTTAATTTAAGAACCTCTTTTCCCTGGGGGCGTAGCCCCGCTAACACCTTTCTAGACACCTACTAAGTTTATAGCATTGATCGTTAAGTGAGAGTTTTCCCGAGGAGTAGCATATACTCACAGTAGGATCGGGATCCAAATATCATCGCGTGATAAAACCGAAGGAATCCTACCAGAATTATCACACTCCAAATGGTATGCAGCGCTAGCAAGTTTCAGTACTTATGAAACTCCCGATGTGGATTTTTGCCCCATGCTCTTATGACCTTGGCGTGAGGTCAAAATGTCATAAGTCACATGTCAAGTTCTTCCCATCATTATCCCGGTTAATTTGAACCCACCCGTACCTACCCTTGACGTAGGCCAAAATGGCAGTACGACTGTCTCAAACCAACACATTCTATCTATGCGACAGATAAATATCCGGCAGCTACCAATCACTATGCCTTGGCGTGAGGTCAAAATACATAGCTTGAATACTACCGAATATTTAACTGAAATGATGGAGGGCTACGGATGGTTTTGGCGAAACCGTGAACGTAGTGAACTTGATATAATCGATGGAACGAGATAGCTTTTAAAAGGAGTGGTTCAAGCTCCGCGTTTAAAAGTTTAGTTTTGAAAAGAACCGAGTGGTTTTCAAAGTGTTCCAATCGACTTTTACTTAGTTTATTTTCTTGCATTAGTTCTTTTAAATCGTCCCATCATTTAATCCTACCATTGCAGAAAACAACCAAAATATGACGTACGCTTATGCCATTCGCATTCGCCACGGGTCCCCGTCATCACCCGTTAAGTTACTTAACTAACGACAGAGCGGGGGCTGGGCTAGCGCGGCTGTAAAACATAAGCAACGCCTAAATAGTTATCATATATAAGTATATAGCAATGATAGACATTACAGATCACAGATGAATACATTGGATATACTAGGAATCCGCAATCCGTTCGAGCCTGCAACGAAAAGCGGATTACACGGTCGCGGTGAATAGCCAATACCCCACCCAAGACCCCTACGGATGCGGCAAACTACCCGCCAAGTACCCGAAGCGAAGCAACCTCCCTCAACACCGTGAGTAGGCCACTCGGCACTTCGAGATACCCGGTAGTTTGTGCACCCCCTCCATGGGTCTATCCTAGGAGCAAAAATAGTAAAAAGAATTATACAATGACGGCTACAACCCCGACCCGGTTGTGTGGCCATACAAATAATAATATTACATCAATTTACATATTACAATGAATGAAAGAAAAAGCAACACTCATCTCACATCCACCCCGGCTATTCACCCGCGACAATCCAACCCATTCATATACACATACCATCATCAAACACAGATCACAGATATGTATAACCCCGACTAATCGACATATAGCGATTAGCCGACGTTCAATACATATAAACATCACAGATATAACCTTTTAGTCAAAGTGTATTGAAGTTCGATAAAAAATACGGATTTATAGGCCCCCAAAAACAAATTTCTATTCTGGAAAATCTGGGCACATATAAACCATCTTAGAAATCCCAAAACCAAGCCAGAAATATACTGCAACAAACTCGACCCAGAGAAGTGCCAAGACGGCCGCGGTTGCGCGGCAATAGCTTGCTATTGCCGCGGAACCGCGGCTCTTTGGTCGAATCTCTGGATCGTTTTTGGTGGCTTTCTTCACAAAACCCTGAGATGATTTTTGGTGTATGATTTATTTTGTTTTGAACAGAAATAATTTTAACAGAAACTTAGGGTTTTGAAAACTCGGTTTTTCAATTTTTCCGATTCGAACTTCCATACACTTTACTACCTAGCTAGTTTATGTTTAGTTAGGCTCTGATACCACTGTAAGTCCACGTTGCCCACCCCGGTACTTACGGCGAGGCGGAAAACGGAATAAAAATCAAATTTTTATCAACTTAGGCAACATGGACTAGACAAAGAAGGATCTTTGCTAAACAAAAACAAGCTAAAGCTAACTAGAAACTAGCTAAGTGCTAGAAAGGTTATACCTAGGGCTTTATGTCCTTCTCTCCTTGCTCCTTGGAGTAGTGGAAAGAGGTCACCTTTTTCGTCTTCTCACGTCGAAGAAAGATCCACCCGACAGCCTCAACCTTTGGCTTCAACTCCAAGCTAGAAGTAACTAGGGTGCAAGAAGTGCTAATCCTTGAACCCTAGATGAGAGTAGAGATTATCAAGAAGGGGGTTTTCTCAAGCTCAAGTGTTTCTCAACACATGAGAGGGGAGAGCTTGAGGGAGAGGAAGAACAAGAGAAAGAAAGTGAATGATAGAATGAGAATAAAATAAACCATTCTCACATATATGTGTGTATTATTTTAATTAGATAATTAGTAAGATAATTGTCATGGCTTAATCAAGACATGACTATTATCATTTCATTTTTAATGCAAATTGCAAGGATCAAAGAGCATCTTTCAAATGAAATGATGATGGTCAAAGTGTCAACCAAGGTCAACAAGTCAAGAAGGTCAAATGGTCAACAACCATAACCATGCACAATTATTAAGCAAATATCAATTAACCATAATACACACATAAGCATTAGGGTTAATAAAATGACAATGGTTTTTAACCCTAATCAAAGTCCTCTCCCTCTGTCTCAAGCAACTGTGCATACGCACCCGTATTCGTGATCCGAGGAACACGAATACAGTGAGAAAAACCAATCCCAAATCATATACTAGGATCCGGCTTAAACCAAAGCCCGCTAGTATAAGCTGTCCGGACAGCAAACGTGCACAAGTGCGCGGATGTGAACGAACCCTGTCGCAAAACCATGCGACCTCTACTCATTTTGCCTAAAGGTGAATAGCTCTCTGTGTGGGACTCTAAAGACTCGACACTACGCAGGCAATGGGTTTAACCACAGACCGCAAGCGGCACTAGCTGTACGTAACGGTCCCTAGGTAGATGCCGATAAGAAGACTGACGAGGTGAACCCTATCTGAACTCCTACTGAGCCTGTATATGACAGTCTCCGTACAGTCCGGTCTGTTCGTTTGATACATCGCATGGCGGGCCTAGGGGGGCGGTGAACGTCAGTCCCCTAATAGCGGTACAAGTCGTGTCGCAGTGTAGCCCAGAACACCCTGAGATAACACTGGAAACCTACCAGTATATCTCGCTTGCCCTGGCCGGGGACTACTCGTGTAATGGCTCTCCTAGACACAGCACGATGTCAACTCCCAATACCGGGAGAGACGAATCCTGTCTAACCGTCACTGCCTCCAAGTGCTTCGGGACTGCACCCAAAAACTACCTGTTTGCACGACTCCTTTGAGCCGTGGTAGGGTAGTAATCAAAGTGCAGTAGGAACACACTCGAGGCGAAGTGATAGTGTCAAGTCAGCGGACTAAGCTGTACTCATGTCACCTAGGAACTGATAACTGACGATAGGTATAATACCAACCAACAGTTCCCGACGAGTCCTGTCCAGTGTACTCGTAACCTAACGAGCACCCGCATACTATCTCAAGTACGACGTACTGACGGCTGTGGGACAGACCGTCTCCCACACTGGGATGAGAAGCGCATACGCTAGTCTACTCCGGAATATCGATGCCCTGTCTCGATAGTCCAACGACTAGGGACCTGTATAAGGATCTGCTTATAGATCACCCAGCTCCCACGAGTGTGAGCGCCATCACAACGCTGGTAATCAAGCAAAGATCCTAAGGGCTCTACTAATATGTATATCAGCAATATGCTAAAAGAAACACATGCACATATTAAAGCAGAGACAAACCAAGTAGCATACTACCATTTCGAGCAAGATTGTATATACAACAGTGAATATCCCATGCTTCCATTAAGTAATATACAAACTAGTATGATACAGTAATGGCCTCTAGGGCATATACACTAACATGTTGGCTATATGGGATTTAGGCATGCACTTTTGTTACCTGGATTTACCTTATAGGACGTAGATTTACCTTATAGGACGTAGACTTGACTTTGGGGGTCTTATACCCGAACTTTCGTTATATAGGATGACCTTTGTTGATTGAGTAGGTACTAAGTAGAATGGCGTACCGTACATATGTTCCGCAGAATATTTACGATATGATACTCCGCCTAAGTTACCTTAGGATTTATATCTTGAGATCTTCCTTCTATTCGTTCTGTTGATCTATTCTCGTCAATGCATGTTGATTATTTCGGTCACCATGTTTATGGGAGCCTAGAGGGCTGCAGTAAGAGATACGGTCAGAGCAGACTTGTCTGGGACAAGGACTGACCAGGATGACATTCCGATGATATGGAAACACGTCGTATATTTATAATTGATCGAGTTCTAATATTGAAGCGAGTTTCTTCGAGATCCATACCAGATGGCCGAGTCGTTGCTGAAAGTCAGCCGGACTTGAGGCATGATGTTTCTCCTCTCCGAAGATCGTGATGTTGCGTACTGTTCAGACAGCGGTACCAATCATTGCTAAGGTTATTGAGATGTTTCTTCCAGAGTTCATGAAGATAAAAGTTGACGCTGTTTACAAGTGTAGAGGGATCAGAAGAATTTGTAGCCATTAAGCTGTAGGATGGTTATGACTTTTAATCCGTTGTGGCGCTCCGATACGAGATCGGTGAAATTGATTAGATTCTTCCGATGGATCTTACTCCGACCTGATGCAAGCGCTCAAGAAACGGATCGTACAGTAAGTTTTCCTCCGACGAATTCGGACTAGTTTTCGAAGGTGAACTTAGCCAGATTCTTCTACAGGGTATTAGAGATACCAGATTCGTATTTTTGGAAGTCTTGTAAGGCTCCGGGCATGGTCATTATCGAGTATGACTTGCAACTCGCCGGATAATCGAGATACACTCCTTAAGTGGTTAATATTCGGAATTTATGGAACAGGAGATTGGTGCGAAGTTTCAGTGGACAGTTGTTCTTCACCGTTAATATTGAAAATTTTGATGCATATACTGAGAAGTGTACTACTACACTTTCAGGAGGAAATTAGAAAGGGATGACAGTTGTTACTAAAGAGTAAGTGGATGTAGTAATGAGTGCTAGTTCCGGGCAGGCTGGATAGCTGAGGACAGCAGGAGACCTGAAGGAGTTCTTTCTAGAAGTTGATAATAAGTAAGATTGGACCCAGAATCAGTTGTTAGAAAACCTGCAGAGATTAGAGATTGTTGTTATCAACATGTTGCGTTATAAGAGACTGGACTATTGGACAAGAAGATGTGATGGGATGTATCATCAATAAGACGAATGGTGTCGTTACTCCTCACCGGACGATCGCATAAAGAAGCCATGGTATAAGAGATCCGCAAGAAGAACCAGAATTCAGAGACAGAGAACATTAGAACGCGGCAGACAGCAAGTAGGAATCCTTGCTATGCCAATTCCGGTGGTGTAAACACCTTCCGACTTTGAAGAGGATAGGATTCGATGTCCTTTGAGTTCGATTTGCGTTTTTATGATCTAAAATATTTCATTTTCAACGTTGAAGAAAGGACAACTCAACGTCCGTTATTTTGATATATGTATTTTAAGGATTTGAGGGTCAATTTATGTTTTGTGCACACCAGGTGCACTTGATGAGATTTCCATGTACAGTTAATTCATTTTGAGTTATGTTTTGTGCACACCAGGTGCACTTGTTGAGATTTTCGTGCGAGGTGACTGCACTCGATTGAAGTGTTATGTATCTCAGGTGCACTACACTAATATTTCCGTGCATATCAGATGCACATGGTTAAGAGATTATATATATATACCCTAGGTATACTCGATTTTTGATTTTGTGCACTCTGATGCACTTGATGTTGATTTTTTGCATCCCGATGCACTTGATACTATTTTGTACACTTTTGTTCCATGCACAGTAGATGCAGTGGATATCGTTTCGTGCACGCCTGTTGCACTTAACGCAGTTTTGTTTTCATTCACACCGTGATGTGTGGTTTGAGATTGCACACAAAACCCATTAGTGTTGATTTTGTTTTCGTGCTTTGCACTTGATAGGATATATTATAGATTTGATTTATATAAAAGAATATTCGCTTAATCGTGTGCATTAATATTGCACTACGATTATGAAAATTTGTAAGTCTACGCTAGCGCCCGGGCAGTCTACAGACGCCAAAATGCGGAACAAAACTTTTAAACTGGCGCTATCGTATACCTTAATCCGGATCTGCCATTATTGCTAAACTAACAAACTGTAAAGAGTGTAGAATGGTTATACCGAACGATCCGAGTCCTTCGTTCTTCAACCATCATCCCACGCTCCGTTGCGGCTGCTCCGATCTCGTCGATCTCCGATCTCCTCGTCGAGGTGGCACCACAAGATCGGTTCTTTAAACGGGCTCCCGCCTCTGACTCGAGGCAACTCGATCATCAAGTTTGCTAAAAGAGACGACCAAGAATGATGTAGAGAATGAGTAGATGATTTTGTCTCACTTCGTCCAAATCCGTGGACGATCGGTTAATGAAGTTGCCGAAGGAATCGGGTGATGGAATGAAATGGACTGTGAAATTCCATACACCGATAAAACCTATCATATCTTTTCTACAAAATGAAATCAACAACCATAAGAGAGAGAGAGGGGCCGGCCTCTTTATAGAATGAGGGAGGTGACCGTAGGAGAGGGGGGTGACCATAGGATGCAACCTTATCATAACCCAAAAGATATTATGAACAAATATCAAGCATAAAGATCTTTAAGCAAAACAAGAAATGGTTGATATCAAAGCATGAGTCACACGACACCTCATCCAATCTAGAACCTTCTAGAACCTTCTAGAAGCACGACTCACTCTCATCCAAGAAATGATAAATCCGCCTTTAACCAAATGTTAAAAGACGGCAGATAGAAAACTGGAAACTGGCAACTTCCAAAAGTGATCCCGAAACAACTTTCAGGATAACCCCGAAACTGTATAAATATACCCGCATTTGTATTACGACCGAATACAAATGCAACTGAGACAAAGATATTATACCTACTCAATATAATACTCGGATCCGGCTTAAACCAAAGCCGACCAGTATTATCTGCCCGAAAAATAACACGTGCGTAAACGCACGTGCATTTTCCGAACCCTGCCATAAAACCATACGGCCTCTACAACGTTTCGCCCGAACTTGGGAAACTGTCTGTGGGGGACTCTAATGACTCGTCAGCACCCTGGCAGTGGGTTTAACCACAAACCGTCAGCGGCACTAGCTATGCGTAACGGCTGCCCATGGACTGACTTCAAGGGTGGCCGAGGAGCGAACTCAAGGGAGACCGATGAGCGAACTCCTCCGAAAACCCTACTGAGCCTAACAGTGAAAATGTATATACAGTCCGGTCCGTTCGTCAATGAGTATCGCATATCTGCCTAGGGGGCTAGTAACGCCAGACCCCCAATAGCAGTATAAGTCGTGTCGGAGTGAAGCCTAAATACACCCTGAGATACTACTGGAGTACCTACCAGTAAATCTCCTACCATGGCCATGGATTTGTGTAATGGCTCTCCTAGACACAGCACGACCTCGCCCCCAATACCGGGAGAGACGAATCCCCTGCCGATCCGCTCACGTGCCTCCATATGGCTCGGGACTGTACCCAAAAGCTACCTGTTTGCACGACTCCTTTGAGCCGTGGTAGGGTAGAAATCAAAGCACAGTGGGAACTCACACGAGACAAATGACGACCTCAGGTCGATGAACTAACCTGTACACATGTCACCAGGTAACTGCTATCTGACGGTAGATATAATACTAACTAGCAGATTCCCGGCGAGTCCTGTCCGGTGTACTCATAACCCAATGAGCACCTGTATACATCTTAGGTGATCCAACTGACACCAGTGGCTTGTAAGACCGTCCACCGCCCCTCGTCGGGGTCTCGACTGTACACACTAGTCTACTCCGGAGTATCGATTCCCTGTCTCGAAACTCCCACGACTAGGGACCACAATTAAGGATATGCATATAAACTACCCAACTCTCACGAATATGATCGCCATCATACTGTTGGTAGTAAAGCAAGATCCTAAGGGCTCTATCAAAGTGTAACATGCAATCAGTCACCTGAACATGTACACGACTGATAAAGGCAAACCAGACAGCATACTATCATTTCGAGTAAGACTGTCCTACCGGGATAGGTCCTCCGCAATCATTGCAATCACGTACCTGCGATCCAATAATTGACTATGAGGGCACTATCTCCAACAATCTCCCACTTGCACTCAAGGCTAATATTGCGATGTCGACTACTCACAGCCCGTGTGAAACTGAACATCCAACTCCTCTACTAATCAGTTTCACAAAGCCCGTTTGTAAAACTATTCTGTTCGAGAAATAGCCTCAGTGAGTGGATCCGCCTAGAAGTATCTTTCTATATCTCTCTTAATCTTAAGTTCGCGGAGAAAGCCATCTCCCGAATTGAGTAATACCTGTCTTAGAACATGTCTGGATATCTGATGGGACCTTAGTTCATAAATGAACTCCATATCCAAACTTCTTAGACTGAATCGATCACTGAACCTTATCAGTATCGGGCACCTTGCTTCCCACAGTATCCTCTTGGACCACCTGTCCATAATACTGTCCCTCTTCGTCAGAGGGAAAAACTAAACTCTGACAGTCACTCTGTCATCCACGTCACCTTTGAAGCCTGGAATGATAATCGTCTCCCGAAGGAGGCTGCCGTCATCAAATCCGTAGAACATGTACTTATGTTCTAAAACTGCTTCCTTATGTTTCTCCAGGATTGGATTAATACAAACTTATTGCATCTAGTGCAAAACCAACATTTGGTGTGGTACTTGACATCTCATGATTGACTCAATTGCCTAAGCAAGTGATCTGCCAATCATGCACATCCCTCTCCCCTTTAGTCTGTAAGACACCTTTAGAGAGGGTGACTCCATCACCTGCAGGTACACCACCATGCTAGGAGTCAACTATTCCAAAAACCATTAGAATATCTGTCAAAGTACCCACATTGGGAAACTACCCAAATCCAGATCTAAAACCATAGATCTAGAAACCAGAATGTCAAATATTATATCCATATCCTGTCTGGAGAAACAACTGTGTGACGACCACAGTACAACCGATCGTAGTATAGGAATTTTACTTCCTACTCTGTGTATGTCATCCAGATACCATGACATCACACCCTACTTCCTTCTTAACAGATCCATCCCTTATTCTGATTGAAGTCAAACCCATGACTGTCACATCAAAATTAGATGATCTATCTCCGCTATAACTGCTCAAGTCTATAAATAGATATAAGCATCTTGCCCACTATCCTTCCGCTGCTCCCACTGACTACGACAACCCTCCTACCGGGTCTCATATCCTGGAACAACAGTAGTGTCAAGTCTGGGTAGATAAGAACCTCCCTGTCACCGTCCTTGAGCCTACCGAAGTACCTCTCGGGTGTCTGAGGTTACCTACCATACCTACGGAGTGGCTATTGGAATGTCAAACCTGATTGAATATATAGGTCCTATTAAATTTTCCGTAATCGTTTGCGGTTCTGGAATCACTTCCAGTTCTACCATACTCCCACTACTGTTTTCTGAAAAAGATCCATTTTACTAAAACTGTGGCGAGTCAAGAACAATATCACTATTGATCTTCTAAATGGTAGAATATCAACCCTCGTCATAACCAGGGTCAACCCACAAACAGCCATTACAGAAACGTGCCCTGAGTTATCCAGTGTCTGGTTTTAATCATAAGCTGGACAACTCCCCGTACCTTAATTTCTTTTAAGGTACGATCCATTCTATATCCAATACAGAAACTTTGGCACTAATTTAATTGGAACCATATTCAATCCATGCATCTGTCTCCAGTGCATATCAACTTAATGGAAAGAGGCTAATCAGCATTACTCAACTTAGGAATCCATCCAATTATGAGTAACCTGAAAGAGAAACACGTTTCTCAAAACCATCACTATCATCTGAATACCAATCACAAGAATCTACATCTTCGATCTCTTTGAAGAATCCCGATACTTGTGACACCTGGTTCTCTACTTTATTCTTATACCCACAACTTCTCAAAACTTAGACCTTGTATTTCTATGAAACACTTGTCTAAATACTAGAGAAGTTATAAGTAAACAGAACATAGTACGAGGACCTACCCTTTTGTCCTGAAGGACACTTGGACAACATACAATACTCTGTATAAGTCCGCTGAGTTAAATAACTCAAAACCTGTGCGTCGTAGGTAGAAAACTGTACCCTGGCGATTTCCTCAAATATCACCAATTACAACGAATTCCGATATAATGAGGATAATCACCTAATTCCCAATATCTTACTCCCACTCATCATCTGAAAAACCATACAGATATGAGAATGAAACCTGGTAAATACATACCCTTGGAGTAAGTGTCTAATCGGGAAAATAGGTTTTCTTAAACAATGCACTGAAACATGAAAATGTTTCGTAGGGGTATCCTGGTATTCATAGCAATGCCTCTTCCATAATCCAATTCATGACTTCAACCGTATATTTTATTGCCATCTCTCCAAATCACTTTATTTGTCTTTAGTCGTTACCTTCTGTACACCATCGTTAGGCTAAATGGTTTTCTTCCTTCCCTACCGTTCGGCACCAGCTTATGGTTTGGAAGAAGACTATCCAGTAAGCATAATAGGTGTACCCTCCTAAACCAAGGAGTACTCGCATCTCGAGAGAAAGTGATGATAAAAGACAACTGAATAACACCTTATTCTTTTAAAGGTGAAATAGGAGTGGCGATGAAGTACGCGGTTTTGGTCGTGAATGATATCAGTCGCAATTTACTTTTCCCTCTTTCTAATCCCTTTATTTTGTCTTTACATATTATCTTCTGCACACCCTACTTAGGCTAATTGGTTTTCTTCATTCCCTACCTTTCGGCACCAGCCTATGGCTTGGAATAAAACTATCCAATAAGCGTAATAGGTGTACTCTCCTAAATCAAGGAGCTCTCGCAACCTGAGAGAAGGTGATAATAAAAGACAACTGAATAAACCAATTCTATTTCTCCTGAACCTGGATCCATCCTCGAAGAAGTCCCTCCGAGTTCGTATATAACCATACGATGGATCTATCCAATGGAAGTGGATATCCGTAGTAATACGGGTGTTCTGAGAAATGCAAAGGGTAAAAGAAGGAGTGGCAATGACTTATGCAACTCAGACAATCCAAAAGCCAGTATTTTAAGAAGGTTCGGTCAACCTGGTCACTGAGTCATAGTTTAGGGTCGGTCAAAGGTCGCTGCCAAAGAGAGAGAGAGAAAAGAAACACTCTGCATGCACTCTAACCTAGATCAGAATGGTCATCATTTTATCTAATCCGGAAACCTCCCACTGTCCTGTCAAATTCTCCTCCAAACCTAAAGAAGAATCAATCGGGATCACCCGAAGAGTAAACCAACTCATCAGTGGGAATCGGGATCCAACTCTCATCGCATGTTAACGTGATGGAATGCATCCACGTTATTCATACTCCAGAAGGTATGCGCATACTTGGCAAGTTTCAGTTTCTTTAGAAACTCCCGATATCATTTTCTTGCCCCATGCTCTTATGACCTTGGCGTATGTCAACAAATCATAAGTCACATGTCAAGTTCTGCCCGTCATTATCTTGTTAATTTGAACCCACCCGTACATACCCTTGACGTATGCCAACAAGGTAATACGACTGTCCCAAACCAACTCATCTATCTATGCAACAAATGAATACCCAGCAGCTACCAAACACTATGCCTTGACGTATGCCAACAAACATAGCTTGAATACTACTGACCATCCATAAGAAACGACGGAGGGCTACGACTGGTTTTTGGCGAAAAACCTTTAACATAGTGAACTTGATATCGCTGAAGGAACCTGATAGCTTTTTAAAATATAGTGGCGAAAACCTTTTGCTAAAGAGGTCACTCCCGGTAAAGGGATCTCGGCTCTTTCCTCGTGGAATGAGATGCTGGATATTCCACTGAATACCGCTATGCAAAGCAACATGTAATCGACTATAGTGAAGTTATTACTCTGACGCAAACTTCTGTCCAAGGGGTCGGTCCCGGTGAAGGGATATCGGCCCTTGCCTCGTCGAATGAGGTGCTGGATATTCCACTGAATACCGCTATGCATAACAAAAGGAAACGTCTTTGTAATAACACTTTTTAAATTGTTCCAACAACTGTATACAGGTTTGTTTTACTTTGCGTTGATCAGAATCAACGCAGTCCCATCAATTATCACACCAGAAAAGAACGAAAATAAAATGTACGTATATGCCATCCGCATTCGTCACTGGGTCCCGTCATCACTCGTTAGGTTACTTAAGTAACGACAGAGCGGGGACTGGACTAGCGCGGGTGTAAAACATATACAACATCTAATAGTATATAAACCAATATACAATAATCGCTCCAGGCGTGATAGTATGCAACATTACAGAAAAGTAATAAGCATCACAGAACAATACAGATATCTGGGATCCCCGAGTTTCACAGAGCCGCTGCTGAAACTCGACGTTCCCCTGTCGTGTGGATATCCTGTGCAATGAAACCTAGACCCCTACGGGTGCGGCAAGTTACCCGCCAAAACCTGAAGCGAGGTAGTCCCCACAGCATAGTGAATGGAACACCCGGCACTTCACGGAATCCGGTAAATTGAGCACCCCTCCTTGGGTCAACCTGTACCCCCTACGAGTGCGGCGAATAGTCTGCCAATTCTGAAGTGGGGTCCCTCTGCCTCTCAAAGCCATGAGATGCGGACCCGTTGCTTTCCCGAACCCGGCTATCCGTGCCCCAAAAAGAATATTATACAACAGGCAGTGACGGCAGTCCACAAGTTGGACGCTCGCCCCGCAATATCAAATGTACAAATAAACACAAACTGTACTACCATTGCACACTGCTATCCACCACGACAAATCCGCAACATCACAGCACAACACAGAACATCAACGCGAATGTCACGTTCGCAAACCCGTCTAAAAGAACTATAGCAATTAAACGCGGTTTACCGATCAAATGACATTCCCGGTCGGAGATATAATGTAAGCACTGTAAACTAACGCATTTAAATTTCGATCGACCAAAGACTAAATATCAAAAAGTGGGCCCCACTGCTTACTGGTGAACAGTAACAAAACCTGGGCCAAAACGATATTTACCAAAAACCCCAAAATCCAACATAGAACCCACTGAGAAAATTTGGGAGCACGTGCTCCCCACGTGGCCGCGGATGCGCGGCCAAACCATGGGTTTGGCCGCCCTTCCGCGGCAACCTGGAGGGATCACGACCCCAAATTTTGTCGTGGTTCTTAAATATGCCTGCACGGATTTTTAAGATATACAGAAATGAATTTTGAGACCGTTTAAAATTAACAGAAACTGTCGGCTTGGATTTTTGCAGTTTTCGATTTTCGGTCGGATCGATGTTTTAAACGCGTTAGCACAAGTTAGTATAGCAAAATGGTGAGGCTCTGATACCACTGTAAGTCTACGCTAGCGCCCCGGCAGTCTACAGACGCCAAAATGCGGAACAAAACTTTTAAACTGGCGCTATCGTATACTTTAATCCGGATCTGCCATTATTGCTAAACTAACAAACTGTAAAGAGTGTAGAATGGTTATACCGAACGATCCGAGTCCTTCGTTCTTCAACCATCATCCCACGCTCCGTTGCGGCTGCTCCGATCTCGTCGATCTCCGATCTCCTCGTCGAGGTGGCACCACATGATCGGTTCTTTAAACGGGCTCCCGCCTCTGACTCGAGGCAACTCGATCGTCAAGTTTGCTAAAAGAGACGACCAAGAATGATGTAGAGAATGAGTAGATGACATTGTCTCACTTCGTCCAAATCCGTGGACGATCGGTTAATGAAGTTGCCGAAGGAATCGGGTGATGGAATGAAATGGACTGTGAAATTCCATACACCGATAAAACCTATCATATCTTTTCTACAAAATGAAATCAACAACCATAAGAGAGAGAGAGGGGCCGGCCTCTTTATAGAATGAGGGAGGTGACCGTAGGAGAGGGGGGTGACCATAGGATGCAACCTTATCATAACCCAAAAGATATTATGAACAAATATCAAGCATAAAGATCTTTAAGCAAAACAAGAAATGGTTGATATCAAAGCATGAGTCACGACACCTCATCCAATCTAGAACCTTCTAGAACCTTCTAGAAGCACGACTCACTCTCATCCAAGAAAAGATAAATCCGCCTTTAACCAAATGTTAAAAGACGGCAGATAGAAAACTGGAAACTGGCAACTTCCAAAAGTGATCCCGAAACAACTTTCAGGATAACCCCGAAACTGTATAAATATACCCGCATTTGTATTACGACCGAATACAAATGCAACTGAGACAAAGATATTATACCTACTCAATATAATACTCGGATCCGGCTTAAACCAAAGCCGACCAGTATTATCTGCCCGAAAAATAACACGTGCGTAAACGCACGTGCATTTTCCGAACCCTGCCATAAAACCATACGGCCTCTACAACGTTTCGCCCGAACTTGGGAAACTGTCTGTGGGGGACTCTAATGACTCGTCAGCACCCTGGAAGTGGGTTTAACCACAAACCGTCAGCGGCACTAGCTATGCGTAACGGCTGCCCATGGACTGACCTCAAGGGTGGCCGAGGAGCGAACTCAAGGGAGACCGATGAGCGAACTCCTCCAAAAACCCTACTGAGCCTAACAGTGACAATGTATATACAGACCGGTCCGTTCGTCAATGAGTATCGCATATCTGCCTAGGGGGCTAGTAACGCCAGACCCCCAATAGCAGTATAAGTCGTGTCGGAGTGAAGCCCAAATACACCCTGAGATACTACTGGTGTACCTACCAGTAAATCTCCTACCATGGCCATGGATTTGTGTAATGGCTCTCCTAGACACAGCACGACCTCGCCCCCAATACCGGGAGAGACGAATCCCCTGCCGATCCGCTCACGTGCCTCCATATGGCTCGAGACTGTACCCAAAAGCTACCTGTTTGCACGACTCCTTTGAGCCGTGGTAGGGTAGAAATCAAAGCACAGTGGGAACTCACACGAGACAAATGACGACCTCAGGTCGATGAACTAACCTGTACACATGTCACCAGGGAACTGCTATCTGACGGTAGATATAATACTAACTAGCAGATTCCCGGCGGGTCCTGTCCGGTGTACTCATAACCCAATGAGCACCTGTATACATCTTAGGTGATCCAACTGACACCAGTGGCTTGTGAGACCGGCCACCGCCCTCGTCGGGGTCTCGACTGTACACACTAGTGTACTCCGGAGTATCGATGCCCTGTCTCGAAACTCCCACGACTAGGGACCACAATTAAGGATATGCATATAAACTACCCAACTCTCACGAATATGATCGCCATCATACTGTTGGTAGTAAAGCAAGATCCTAAGGGCTCTATCAAAGTGTAACATGCAATCAGTCACCTGAACATGTACACGACTGATAAAGGCAAACCAGACAGCATACTATCATTTCGAGTAAGACTGTCCTACCGGGATAGGTCCTCCGCAATCATTGCAATCACGTACCTGCGATCCAATAATTGACTATGAGGGCACTATCTCCAACACAATTATCGTGTACTTCAGATAGACAACGGTTTTCGTATTTGGCAAATTGCATCATAACTGGAGTAATTCTCATAAGACCAGCTATAGTTACAGTTATGTGAGTTTTATATATTTTGATTTTTCACGCACACTATTGCGATATGATGCGTTTTAGCTCGTATGGGACTTTGAAGTTTTGTTATATCGAGCGGACGATGTATTTTAAAATTTGGACCCCAGAAAATTGTTTTGAAATGTGTTGATTGGATTAAGAAAAAAAATGTTTTAAGAAGGGGTTTAATTTAAATTCGGGGACCGAATTTTCTTAAGTGGGGAATATTGTAACATTTTGAAATATTTTAGATAATTAATTATTTTATTTATTTAATTAAAACATTAATTTTTATTGTGGTTGTAGTAAAAAGGTCTTTTAAAATGTGGTAGATGTTGGAGATAATGCCCTCAGAGTCAATTATTGGATCACAGGCACGTGATTGCAATGATTGAGGGAGGACTTATGCCGGTAGGACAGTCTTACTCGAGATAATAGTATGCTATCTGGTTTATCTTTATCATCGTGTACTGCTTTAGGTGACCTTACAGGTCACTATTGTACCTTGATAGAGCCCCTAGGATTCTTGCTTGACTACCAGCAGTATGAGGGCGATCATATACGTGGGAGATGGGGTCTATAAGCACATCCTTAAAAGGTCCCTAGTCGTGGGAGTTTCGAGACAGGGCATCGATACTCCAAAGTAGACTAGTGTATACAGTCGAGACCCCGACGAAGGGCGGTGGCCGGTCTCACAAGCCACTGGTGTCAGTTGGTTCACCTATGATGTATACAGATGCTCATTGGGTTATGAGTACACCGGACAGGACTCGCCGGGAACATGCTAGTTGGTCTTATACCTGACGTCAGATAGCAGTTTCCTGGTGACATGTGTACAGGTTAGTTCATCGACCTGAGATCGTCATTTGTCTCGTGTGAGTTCCCACTGTACTTAGATTACTACCCTACCACGGCTCAAAGGAGTCGTGCAAACAGGTTTTAGTTGGGTACAGTCCCGAGCCACATGGAGGCAGTGAGCGGATCTGCAGGGGTTTGTTTCTCCCGGTATTGGGGGTGAGGTCGCGCTGTGTCTAGGAGAGCCATTACACGAAGTCCTTGGCCAAGGCAGGAGATTTACTGGTAGGTATTCCAGTAGTATCTCAGGGTGTTCTGGGCTACACTCCGACACGACTTGTACCGCTTTTGGAGGTCTGACTTTTACCAACACCCTAGGCCCGCCATGCGATGCTCATAGACGAACGGACCGGACTGTACGGATATTGTCACTGACAGGCACAGTAAGGTGTCAGGATGAGTCCGCTCATCGACGTCCCTTTTGGTCAATACCTGGTAGCCCGTCACGTATGGCTAATACCTCTGACGTGCTTGTGGTTAAATCCACGCCAAAGTATTGACGAGCTTTTAGAGTCCCCCATAGACCGTTTTCTCAAGTTTCGGGCGAAACGCTGTAGAGGCCGTATGGAGATATGGCAGGGTTCGATCTTATACGTGCGGTATTGCATGGATCATGATCAGACAGATAATACTAGCGGGCTTTGGTTTAAGCCAGATCCTAGTATTGTACAGTGTAGATTTTGTCTCATTGCATTTGTATTCGGTCGGAATACAAATGCGGGTATGTATATACAGTCCAGGGGTTTTCCTGTAATTTTTACGGGATCAGTTATCTGAAGTTGCCAGTTTGTATTCCGTTCCGGCCAGTTTTCCTTTGTTCATTCTTGGCCGGATTTTTCTGATGGAGGGGGTTATTTGCAGTTGTGCAAATTACCTTTGTGGAGGGAGTTATTTGTATATGTAGCTTCATGATGGTTCTATGCATCATGAGATTCTTTTTACATCTTTTACTTTGCATTTATTGTGATCGAATTTTGAAAGGATTGATTGGGAAAATGGTGTGACCATTTTCTTCTCATTTATCATGACTTTTCTTCTCTTGATTATTCATTCATTTTTCCTCCACCATGGAGATGAGGCCGGCCACTTTTTTGGTGAGTGAGGGAGAGGTTCATTTTGAAGTGGGAAAAATATTCATCACATTTTTAGCTTGCTACAAAATTCCTCACATCACTCCAAAGTTCATTCTATCCTCCATCATCAAAAGCAACTTCAACCCCATTGAGACAATGGTTTCTACACTTCATCTACCGCATCCTTGGGCACGTCGACTCGCCAACTTCGTGCCCGAGTTGCCTCGGTCCAGAGGTGGGAGCCCGTAAAAGAACCCGACGATGTGGTGCCCGTTCCGACGAGGAGATGAAGACCTGTCACGACCCGAAAGTACGAAACGTGACCGGCACTTAGATTACGAGATGTCTAGAGGCGCAACGTAACCTAAGTAAACCGAAGCCCAGAAATCTAAACCATAAAAGAAGAAGTAAAAGAAACATGAAGAAATAAGTTTAAAAGCATCAGCAAATTTTCCCAAAAATTTCGGCAGAGTCTCCTCTGTAAAAACTGGCCCCAAACGGGTACAACAAGTATGATATACACAAACAATAAAAAGCATCCCCAAACGGGAGCTAGCTCAACGCCTACAGGCGGAAACAACCACAACAAGCACAATAAAAAAACAACGCCAAAGGGCGAGGCTCAAAACTTAAAGGAAAACAAAACCACCAGATATCATAATAATACAAGCGCGACTCTAAGGTCGAAATAAACAACTGATCCAGAAACTAACAAGTAATACAAGTTTAGTTGATGGAGCTTTCTAGATACAAATGAAATAATACAAGTACAATGGCGGTCCAGATACAAGTGAACCAACCTACCGTGCAAATCACCTGGAATGAAATGATGTGCCAGCAAACTGCCAAGGAACCCTGTACATCAAACCTGTAAAAAAATTTGGCACAACGGGGGTGAGTTGCCAACTCGTGAGTAGAGGATATCTGCGAAAAGAAATCGAAATGCACGACGCTATCTTAGGTCATAATAATACACTACTAAGTTCCAATCATCTAGTAATAGCAGGGTAATACTACGTGTAAGTGCAAATACTCCGTGCTCGTGTCAGTGCCTCATATAGTACTATGTCATATGAATGGATATGCCTGCACCATGAATGTAAAATAACAAATCCCGAAATCCAGGTATATCTGTATAAGAAATCTTTAGCTGTTATCATAGTAAAACGTGTATAGAAACCTGAAATATCAACAATGAAATCCAGGGAAATCCGTGTTAAGCATCGACACAAACATGTAAATCTCAAGTCTCATAGTCTCAATATCTCGGGCTCCGTCAGTCCGGATCGGCCCATATCATCAAATCTCACAACAACGGTCGGTATCCTCCGGATATCCACCGCGCCAGACATCACCGGCAGGTAGCCTTCCCCTGCCAGGCTCATCGTCTACAACTCGATCTTCTTGCCCCGGGGTACCATACCGGGCCCACCATGTACCCGAGACGGTTCATCCACTCCTCGAATCGGGTCTCGAAATCCATCAGAAAACATGAAATCTCATGGTGGACGACACATGCATCACGAGAAAAACAGCATCTTATTTTAAAAAGAGAAGAGGAGAGAGAAAAGTTCTTATATATTCTTGCGGTTTTCCCCAAAAATCCAGAAATCTCATAGAAATCCAAATCTTAAAATCATGAGTAAGTATATGATAAGTGTCGGCATATGCCCATGATACTGCATGATAACATGAAAATATGAATGCATGAATATCAAGTAATAAATATCATGTCTATACTAATATCAGAGAGTAATCACAATATTATATCGGTCTAGTTGTTAACTGATTCTATCAATAAAAGATAAAATAATCTAAAGTGTGCGTGGCATAGCAATTACCGATGATGGTGTGTATTAGCCGGCAAATAAGTGTGCGTGGAATATGCGCATCATCGGTAATGGTGCTGGTGTCCTAACAGGTAAGGTTTATACTGATTATAGCAACATATGTAAGAACATGCACCATGATGATTACAGTATGAATGTAAAGACAGATGTGCATTATCCACTCCTCTGCGATATACAAGTACAACTACCACTATGTGAGTCGAATCTAAACTAGTGTCCATCTAACATCCTAAGGAACTAAACCTAAGAAACTAGTCAATAAGAAACAAGAGTCTACATAAAGTCTGAATCAATATCTCTAATAGTCGGCGATCCAGCCTCAAAAGCGTCACGTACGTAGTACGGCTTCTTCGAACCAAGAGTGCGGATCAATCATCATATCCATGCCTCGTACGGTAAAATCCATCGTACGGCATCCCAATATCGGGGTACGGGTCAAGTATCTCCTAGGTGTCTCATCATTCGTATAATGTCATCATCAACACATCTCATGATCAAGGTGCTAAACTGTAATCGCATATATCAATCATATATCATTGCCATCATAATATGCATCATTAGTTTATCCTCAGAAATATCATGTCATCATCAAGTCACACCTATATGATGTCGTAATCAAGTCATACATATATCATACCGTGATCAGTCACAAGTTACAGTCCGGGTGCTATTTTAGAGTCCCATGTACTTCAATATCATCACCACCCATTATAATTTATGTATACCTGTTCATTATCTCATTCTCTAATGATCTGCTAACACTTTAATACGACTGTATAGCCAAGAATCACGGCATCAAGCCCAGTTATACGGTTTCATTCCCGTGTATCATACCACATCATTGTATCCCATATACGTTTTGTATATATATATATATATGGATATATATACCTAGTCCTATATATATATATATATATATATATATATATATATACACGTACACGTATACACCACGTCGAGTTTCAGTGTGTGCGTGTGTGTGTATCTATCTGAATCCTATGAACCTCTTCCAAGGTATTCATCCTCTGGTATGTTTTTCCTAAATCAGTCTAGTCCAGCCTAGGGTCATTACTAGGGTCCTACTCATTAAGAATCTAGGGTCACATCTAGTTTCCTAATCACAATAAGTAATATTTCTATTCTACGTTGCGGGGGTGCTAAACGCCATCCACCCGACTTTCCCCCGTAGATATGCATCTACTCACCTTCAATCCTCGCTCTAATCGATCCCGACGGATGCCTTGCCCTTCTTCGTCGTCCCGAAAATCCATGCACTTGTACCTCATGAACTCAGCTGTTTATAATCTTCAACATTTGATATAACTTTCAATAATCTTGCATTGTTTTGTTTCAAAGTTCCAAATAATCTCTACCATGCCCCAATC
Organism: Agapanthus africanus; assembly: GCA_030015575.1. Taxonomy (NCBI): domain Eukaryota; kingdom Viridiplantae; phylum Streptophyta; class Magnoliopsida; order Asparagales; family Amaryllidaceae; genus Agapanthus; species Agapanthus africanus. Next base: position 200,091,641 of record JASDDO010000010.1, on the reverse strand, counting down.
CAATACTAGAAATGATGTCCCAGTCCTCGCTGTGATGACATGGTCTAGGACTGATGATCTGTCTACTCTTTGGGGTGAGATCGAACTGCTTTGTTTGGACAAAGTATTCTGCAATCCTCCTATTCAGCAATAAACTCTGTATGCGCTTGATATCAATATGCAGGTAGCATGAACTATCTCGAATCATACAACAGCAACAAGCTGAAATCCTTATTCTTCATTGACAATATCACGGTAATTCACTAAGTAGATAGCTATTACTGTCACAAATGTGCCAACCAATTGCAACAGGGAGAAAGTCTCACCAAGGTACAAGTACCCAAAAATGGAAGCAAACATTGGAGTTAAGAATGTGAGGGAGCTAAGCTTTGTTAAGCTACCTGTAGTTGCATTGTAGAAGTATACCCCATAGCTGATGTATAGAAGTGCTAAAAGGTTACTGGATGTGAGGACCTTAAGACTCCCATTTGTTGCAGGATCATTGTTGAGAAATGATATTGCCATCAAAGGTAGCCCACCCATAACCATATGCCATCCAATGGAGATGACAGGATCAGAATACTTGAAAACCCAATGAACCATGACAGTCCCTACAGCCATGCTTTGCGCAGCCAGAAGGATCCACCATTCTCCACTTCCCCATATCGTTGAATTGCTTCCTTCGAATGAAACTGCTGGAACCTCAAGAAGAAGAAGCCCGACAACACCAACCACAAGTCCAGTAGCTCCAATTGTACAAATTGATTCTCCAGAGAACAATGCTGCAAGTATCGCAACTATCAAAGGCTGCGAGTCAATGATAACATTGCCCAATCTAGTCGATGTCCTCTGCAACCCTTCGGCAAGAAATCCCTGAAAGCAGGCAGCATCAACAGCAGCAAACTCCACGATTCAAACCCAACCAAGAACCCCATCCAGCTTCCTCAATATCTAACAAACCTGAAGCGCAGGGAGCAGCTCAGCGTGAAACACCCCTGCCGACGACGGATCGGACGCTGCCAGGACAGCCATGGTGTTCATCGTCGATACCTTCACCGAAATTCAGCCCCGCCGCCGCGGGGGCATTCTGGAGGTTCTGCATCGCCGGCAGCAGCTGAGACACCGGCCCCGCATCGTTCGGCTCGAGCACCTCGTTCCCGACGGCGATGACCAAGATCCTCGACGCTGGGACGAAGGGCGCGACGTAGGCTGCGACCCACTGGAACACGGCCGTGAGGAACGCTGTGAGGGTTCGAGATGTCGCCGTTGGCAGCGCCGATGATGATTGGGAGCAAGTTGAGGAGAAGGAGAAGCCGTGAGCTGCGATGATTACGAGCAAGCAATGAAATCGGAGATGAAGGAGAATTCGGCGGCGGCGGCGAGGTTGCGCGAGTCGAGATCGCCGATCCCAGGTCGCTCTCGAAGATGAGATGGGGAAACCCTTTTCTTTTCTTTTTTTATTTTGTGAAGGAATTTTTTTTTTCCAGAGTGGAAGGGGAAAAGAAAAGGGCAACTAAGGAATATATATGGGAACAAGGGAAACAGGAAAAAAAATGGTGATTAACTACCACCATACCATATGATTATATGCACACAATGGTTTAAGGAATATATATATATATATATATATATATATATATATATATATATATATACACACACACACATTCTACAACAATACCATTTTTGACAAACTCCTCAAGCACAAATATTTTTAGGCCAATCACTGAAGATATATATATATATGTGTGTGTGTGTGTGTGTGCATTTATTGTTTTACACAAACTCATTATTTTATTATTTTAAATTCTCAAAAATAATATTTTATTTTCTGGAAAGTTACAAGACCGGAGGTTCCGTGAGGAGATCGGAGTGGAGGCCGAAGACCGAAAGACACGGATCGATCGGTATAGCTTCTCTACCCCCATTTTCTAGTTTGCTAGAGTTAGGTTAATGGCCCGATCCGGGATTTTAGTGCGCGGTGGTGCCGGTTATTATTTTTTAGAAAAGTTTCGTTTCCGCATTCCGGTGTCGGATTGACGGCCGGGGCGCCGCCGTGCACTTACAGTAAAATATATTTGTAAAAAAATAGTTTGTTTTTATAATAATAAGTATCATGGGGATTTTTTTTGAAGAGTTTAATTAATTGTGGAAATTTGAAATCTGTGAGGGTTTAAGTGTAAATGGGTAAAGGTCAAGGTTAAGCTTAAATTACACTCATGGCATAACATATCCTAGATGACACCTCATGCTACACCTCTTCCTTGCATGAAAACACCACCATGTTCCATGCTACACATCCTACTTGCATAAGATTACCACTTCCTTGCTAAGTGACACCTCCTCCTACAAATCTCACTCATTCTCCTTATCTTCTAAAATTGTTCAGTTCATATATCCTTTTGAAGCAAGTGTTTAACTTAAAAGAAAATAGAAATCTAAGAACAAGAAAGAAAAGAAAAGAGAAGAGATGAGAGAGTCTAAGTACTAAGGATCAATACCCCCATCCTCTTGCTTGGATCTTTGAGCTTGTGCATCTTAGAGGAAGCCTTTCCAGTAGTCTTGCTGTAGGTATAATCATTAAACTCTGTAGAATTTTAGTTCTGTAACTGTTTAAATATAAAAATTGGATATCGGATATATCGTATTTTGATAGGTATAGGCACTATTTTGAATCTGCTATAGTTTAGATGTAAATTAGAAAAATCAAACAGTTCCTTAATATTGTAAATTGGACCTAGAATAACCCATAGGAATACGAACCCATTACCTCGGATTTTGGCCGGCGACACATAGAGAAAATCCGAGCTCGCCGGATTTTTAGGGGTGTTGGGTGTTGTGGTTTTCAGGGTAGCTATCTGTATATGTATTAGGATGTTTGGTATTGCTAGTTTAAGTTAATTTTTCAGTAGGTTAAATCTGTAAGCTAATATCAGTTTTGGAGTAAAATTCTATAAACGACACGGACATATCGTATCATGAATTCTGTTTTTACCCTTTGCGACCAGAATAGGGTTAACATAGGTTAGTATAAGTGTTAGATAGTCACAATATCCTCACATAGCTTGTTTAGTTGGTGCAGTATAATAAACTGCAATTGAATCTGGAACCATTAGGTACAATTATTAGAAAAACTAGCAAGACCAAAACTATAGTAAGATCATTAGAAGACTTTACACAAAACCTGAGACCCAAACTCCACACTTGAATCGGCGACATCCCACCTTTTTCCAAGCTCGCCGGCCCCCTTAAGGGTTTCTGGTGTTGGTTTTACTTCAGTGGATGTGTATGGGTAAATTATGATTTATATTATTGTTTGATTTTACCAATTTTTCATACAGAGAAATCTGGGAAGGTTTAGTTTGGTTTTATTAATGTTTCTGACATTTCGATATGATTTCCGTATTTCTGTACTGCAACTAAGAAGTTGACGTTCGTACGTTAAGTTCAAAGGCATTTGATCATCTTTGGGATAAGTGAGTTGTAGGTTCTAACCTACGGGTGCCTATCTTGTTGTTTTGAGTTTTTGTGATATTTACGCCGAAAATTCATAAATACGAATATATGTACGATTTCGAGGATTTTCGAGACGGAGTTGGCAGACATAGTAGCGTGGATTTCAGCAAGCTTATCAAGTTGGTGAGTAGATTTACATCTACGGGGGAAGTCGGGTGGATGGCGTATAGCACCCCCGCAACCTTATAAATAGTATTATGATATCTATTTAGATTAGTATTTATTCAAGATATTGATATAGTATCGCTTCTAGTATATCCTTCATTTGCATATAGCTTCATACATAGTTTTAAATGAGATACGTACGTGATGTTAGATCCGTACGATGTTGATATGACTTAATGGATTTGTACGAGGAATCATGCCGTACTTGAAATGATACAAATACAGTGATTAAATGAGGTATTATACAAGGACTTATATGTATTGGAAATAATGAGATTTATATGCCGAATAACGGCCAAGTTGTCCTTTAGACTCGTAGAGTTAGATTATATTCCGTTTTAGGATGTGTAAGTCCATGCTACCTCTCCCGGTACTTTCGGGAATGCGGAATTTGGTAAATAACAATTTTTTCGGAGGTGGTAATATGGACCTATAACCCGGATCTTGGTTAAACTTCTATCTAACATCCTAACTAAGAGTTTCTAGCTACTCGGTTAGGGGGTTATACCTAGCTTGTCTTGAACTCCTTCGTCTTCAAGCTCCGGTGGTGGTCCGATGGCTCCTTCTCGTCGTCTCCGTACGCCGAAGATAGATCCACTTGAAAGCTCCAACCTTTAGCTCCTTCTTCGTTCTTTGAAGAAACTAGTTCACTTGGTTTGCTAAACCTAGTGAACTAGAATGAGTAGAGAAGATTTAGAATGGGATTTTATCTATGGTTCTTGATTCTCAACACATGAGAGATATGAACCATAGAGTCAAGAGAGGGAGCAAGAGGATGAGAGTTAGAGCAAAGTGGAGAGCTCAAGAACAAGAGAGAGAATGAGCAAGAAAGAATGAGGCTCTCTTTTGTCTCTCACCCTCTCATAATCCAAAGTAATCATAACTCATCATATCAATAAAAGTTTTATGTGATGGTTGAAGCAACCATAACCTTATCATGTCATGCACTCATTTTACTCAAATGAGCAAGCAAGTAAAAGTCTTTGGCATGAAATGATAGCCATGGTTATCATGATGGTCAACTAGTCAAGCCTAGTCAACCGGTCAACAAAGTCAACAAGTCAACAAAAGTCAACAAGTCAACAAAGTCAACAAAAGTCAACAACCATGTCACCATAATACTTAATTAATATAATAGTTAATCACATATCATATTCTCATTAAGGTTGAGCAAAAAGTCAAAAAGTCAACGGTCAACTGTCAACAACCCTAATGAGAATCCGCTGTCTGTGCCTCCCTGTCAACTGTGCATACACACCCGCATCCGCGTTCCGAGGAACACGAATGCAAACTGGATAAATCCAATCCCATAAGGTACACTAGGATCTGGCTTAAACCAAAGCCCGCTAGTGTAAACTGTCCGGACACTGTACGTGCACAAGTGCACGGATGTGACCGCACCCTGTCGCAAAACCATGCGACCTGTCGCAATACCATGCGACCTCTACTCTTTTGCCTAAAGGCGAAAAGCTTTCTGTGTGGGACTCTAAAGACTTGACACTACGCTGGCAGTGGGTTTAACCACAGACCGCAAGCGGCACTAGCTGTGCGTAACGGTCCCCAGGTAATGCCGATGAGAAGACCGACGAGGCGAAACCCATCTGAACTCCTACTGAGCCTGAGTGTGACATTCTCCGTACAGTCCGGTCTGTTCGTCTGATACATCGCATGGCGGGCCTAGAGGGCGGTAAACGTCAGTCCCCCAATAGCGGTACAAGTCATGCCGGAGCGAAGCCCAAAACACCTTGAGATAACACTGGAAACCTACCAGTATATCTCGTTTGCCCTGGCCAGGGACTACTCGTGTAATGGCTCTCCTAGACACAGCGCGATGTCAACCCCCAATACCGGGAGAGACGAATCCTGTCTAACCGTCACTGCCTCCAAGTGCTTCGGGACTGCACCGAACCACCACCTGTTTGCACGACTCCTTTGAGCCGTGGTAGGGTAGTGATCAAAGTACAGTGGGAACACACCCGAGGCGAAGTGACAGTGTCAAGTCAGCGGACTAAGCTGTACTCATGTCACCTGGGAACTGATAACTGACGATAGGTATAATACCAACTAGTCAGTTCCCGACGAGTCCTGTCTAGTGTACCCGTAACCTAACGGGCACCCGCATACTATCTCAAGTACGACGTACTGACGGCTGTGGGACAGACTGTCTCCCACACTGGGATGAGAAGCGCATGCGCTGGTCTGCTCCGGAGTATCGATGCCCTGTCTCGATAGTCCTGCGACCAGGGACCTGCATAAGGATGTGCTTATAGATTACCCAGCCCCACTAGTGTGACGGCCATCACATCGCTGGTAATCAAGCAAAAATCCTAAGGGCTCCACTAATGTGTATAGGCGATATACAAAAATAAACATATGTACACATTGAAGTAGAAATAAACCAAGTAGCATACTACTATTTTGAGCAAGATTGTATATACAAGGTGAATATCCCAAGCTTCCATTAAGTAATATACATACTAGTATGATACAGTAATGGCCTCTAGGGCATATACACTAACAATCTCCCACTTGCACTAAGGCCATGTACTGGCGTATCGAAAACCTATCATCTCGATCAGCCGCTCGAACTGAGTCTGGGGTAGGCCCTTGGTGAATGGATTTGCAGTGTTATCTTCTGAAGCGACCCTCCGTACCTCGATCTCCTGGCGATCCACGATCTCCCTGATCAGGTGATACCGCCTCAAGATGTGCCTGGATCTCTGATGGGACCTGGGTTCCTTTGCTAAAGCTATAGCCCCGTTGTTGTCGCAATACAGAGGTATTGGATCAACAATGGACGGAACCACCTGAAGTTCTTTCAAGAACTTCCTCATCCAGACAGCTTCTTTTGCGGCATCAGATGCAGCGATGTATTCCGCTTCCATCGTCGAGTCTGCAACGGTTTCTTATTTGGAACTCTTCCAACACACCGCCCCTCCATTGAGGGTGAAGACAAAACCCGACATGGACTTGGAATCATCCTTGTCACTCTGGAAGCTGGAGTCAGCAAAGGCCTCGATCTGGAGGTCTTTTCCGCCATACACCAAGAACATCTCCTTAGTCCTTCTCAGGTACTTGAGAATGTTCTTTACTGCTATCCAATGTTTCTCCCCAGGGTTTGACTGATACCGGCTTACCACACTCAGTGCATAAGCTACATCCGGTCTGGTACACAACATCGCATACTTTATAGAGCCTACCGCAGAAGCGTAGGGTATAATAGACATGCGATCCCTCTCCAAATCAGTCTTGGGAGACATCTCTTTAGAGAGGGTGATCCCGTGACAAGCCGGTAGGTTACCGCGCTTGGAATCTTCCATACTGAATCTCTTCAGTATGGTGTCGATGTACCTGGACTGTGAAAGTCCTAATATCCTCTTGGATCTGTCACTGTAGATCCGGATACCCAGAATGTATGAGGCATCACCCAGGTCTTTCATGGAGAACCTGTGTGACAAGAACCCCTTGACAGATTGTAGCATAGGAATGTCATTTTCTATTAAGAGAATGTCATCCACGTATAAAACGAGGAATACTACAGTTCTCGCTACAAATCTACTATAGATGCATGGTTCATCTGGATTTTTGATAAAGCCAAATTCTTTGACCGTCTCATCAAAGCAGATGTTCCAACTCCGCGATGCCTGCTTTAGTCCATAGATGGACTTAAGCAACTTACATAATTTTCCGCTGCTCCCACTCTGAATGAAACCCTCTGGCTGGTCCATATAGACACACTCCTCTAAATTTCCATTTAGAAAAGCTGTCTTTACGTCCATCTGCCAAATCTCATAATCGTGGAAGGCAGCAATGGCAAGAAGGATCCGAATGGATTTCAGCATGGCTACTGGAGAAAAGGTTTCGTCATAGTCCTAGCCAGATCTTTGACGAAAACCCTTTGCTACCAGCCTAGCTTTATAGGTCTCAACCTGTCCATCTACACCAATCTTCCTTTTGAAGATCCACTTGCATCCTACGGGTTTTACCCCGTCTGGAGCAATGTCCAATGTCCATACCTTGTTGGTGTACATGGACTCCATTTCGGTCCGCATTGCATCCAGCCATTTCACTGAGTCAACGCTCTGAACGGCCTGCTGGAAGCCAGTAGGCTCATCATAATCTATGATGCCATCCTCTCTATCCCCGTCTATGAGAAAACCGTAGTATCTCTCGGGCGGATGAGACTGCCTACTACTTCTGCGGAGCGGCGTAGGAATGTCCTGTTCTTCCGAACCTTCTGGTTCCACTAAACTTTCAGTAATAGTCCGTGGTTCTGGAATTTCTTCCAGTTCTACTGTGCTCCCACTTATCTGGTTTTCCAAAAACTCAGTTTCCAAGAAGTAGGCATGACGAGAAACAAGAACTTTTTGTTCATCTTCACAGTAGAAGAAATATCCTTTTGAGTTCTTTGGATACCCCACAAACTTGCACTGTACTGAGCGTGCCTCAAGCTTGTCCGCATGCTGCTTATTGACAAAAGCCGGACATCCCCATGTCTTAATGTGCTTAAGATAGGGTCTCTTCCCACACCATATTTCATATGGTGTGGAAGGCACAGTCTTAGTCGGAACTCGGTTCAAAAGGTACGCAGCTGATTCTAGCGCATACCCCCAGAATGATCGCGGTAACTCACCGTTACCCATCATGGACCGCACCATATCCAATAGGGTGCGGTTCCGTCTCTCCGATACACCGTTATGTTGCGGGGTGTAAGGAGGAGTAAGCTGAGAGAGAATTCCGTTCTCTTTTAAATAGTCCAGGAACTCGGCACTTAAGTATTCTCCACCTCGATCCGATCTTAGAATCTTAATACTTTTGCCGGTCTGTTTCTCTACTTCATTCTTATACTCCTTGAATTTTCCAAAGGCCTCGGACTTATGTTTCATTAAGAAGACATAACCGTACCTTGAGAAGTCATCCGTAAAAGTAATGAAGTAAGAATGTCCGCTTCGGGCATGTGTAGACATTGGACCGCACACGTCACTGTGTACGAGTCCCAAGAGCTCGCTCGCTCTTACTCCATGTCCAGTAAACAGAGTCTTTGTCATCTTTCCTTTGAGACAGGATTGACAAGTGGCATACGACTGATATTCGAACGCATTCAAATACCCTTCTGTATGTAACTTAGTCAACCTTCTCTCATTGATGTGACCCAATCTATAATGCCATAAGAAAGTCTGATTTATTTCTGGAGACTTTCTTTTGTGTGTATTCTGGACATTAAAAATCTGTGGTTGGTTTAATACGTAGATACCATTACTCAAAGTACCTGACCCAATCAGAACTTGATTAAGGTGAATGTTTACAACATTACTTACAAACGCAAATTCATAACCTTCTTTAGAAAATAAAGATACAGAAATGATATTACAAGTTGCGTTGGGTACAAAAAAGCAATTACGCAAAACCAAAACATGTCCATCTGACATTCCCAGGTGATCGTCCCCCACGGCTTTAGCATCCATGCTAGCTCCGTTCGCAACTCTGAGGGTCATGTCACCTGCTTTCAAAACACTACGGTTTCTCAACGCCTGCAAAGAATTACGGATATGAGATCCTGATCCGGTATCCAATACCCAGGAAGTAGATTTTATTGAAAGACAGTTTTCAATAACATACACACCTGAAGCTGAAGCTGCAACCTGCTTCAATTCCTGTGTTCTGGCCTTCCAGGCCCTGCAATCATTCTTCCAGTGTCATTTCTTATGACAATAGAAGCATTCTTCCTTATCCACAAGCTTCCCCGCTATCTTTGTTGCTTTACCTTTTCCCTTCGTATCCACTTTTCTAACACCGCCCCTTGGTTTGGCGGGGGCCTTCTTCTTCTTTCCCTTGGCTTTCGCCTTGGACCTAAAAGAAGATGATCCTCCTACAAACAAAGTGGATGTTTCCCTACCTTTCTGTAGGGTGCCCTCTGCGCTCCTCAGCATGTTGAGGAGCTCTGAAAGTTCAACCTCTTTTTCTTGTAAGTTGAAGTTCAGTATGAACTGGGCGTAAGTGGAAGGAAAGGACAGGAGAACTATATCCATATATAGCTCACTCTCCAATGTGATCCCTAGGTCAGCGAGCTCCTCAATGTAGCCGATCATCTTTAGCACGTGCTCGGCTACTGATGATCCGACGGCCATTCTTGTCGAAAATAACTTTTTCGACGCTTCATATCTTGCGATACGAGATTGCTCTCCATACAGTTCTTTTGTATGGAGCAATATGGATTCCATGTCCATATTCTCATGCCTCCTCTGATGTTCGTTGTCAATCGAGGCAAGCAGGAGGCACTTGGCCTTCGCGCTATCAATCTCCCAAGTCTTGTGGATTTCCTTATCCGCGACGCTGGAAGTTGGACCAGGGACAGGGGGAGCATTGGTGGTAAGAACATACCCCAGCTTGTCATAAGTGATTGCTATCTTAACATTCCTGAGTCAATCTTTGTAGTTTGGCCCTGTCAGTTTGTTTTTATCTAGGAGTAACTTAAGTCCAGTCATGTTGATTGGTCGCTGCAATTTGGAGAGAAGAGGAAAACACTCAGCATGATGCTCTTGCAAGTTTAGAGTGGTTTTTAGTTTGTCTAAACAGGATGGCTCCCACTGTTTCTCGAATCCCTCCTCAAACCATAAAGGAAGAATTAGTCAGGATCAATCCCACCGTACAATTCTTGCTTAACCGTTCAGCCAGGCCGGTGTCGGTACTTCGAGGGAGGTTTTCCAACGCTTTCGCGAAGTTCCTTAATTAAAGAACCTCTTTTCCCTGGGGGCGTAGCCCCGCTAACACCTTTCTAGGCACCTACTAGGTTTATAGCATTGATCGTTAAGTGAGAAATTTCCCGAGGAGTAGCATATACTCACAGTAGGATCGGGATCCAAATATCATCGCGTGACGAAACTGAAGGAATCCTACCAGAATCATCACACTCCAAATGGTATGCAAATCTAGCAAGTTTCAGTACTTATGAAACTCCCGATGTGGATTTTTGCCCCATGCTCTTATGACCTTGACTTTGGCCAACAAATCATAAGTCACATGTCAAGTTCTACCCGTCGTTCTCCAGGTTAATTTGAATCCACCCGTACATACCCTTGACTTTGGCCAACAAGGCAGTACGACTGTTCCAAACCAACGCATCTATCTATGCTGCACATGAATACCCAATAGCTACCAATCACTATGCCTTGACTTTGGCCAACAAACACAGCTTGAATACTATGGACTATTCATGTGAAACGACGGAGGGCTACGAATGGTTTTGGCAAAACCGTGAACGTAGTGAACTTGATTTAGTCGATGGAACGAGATAGCTTTTAAAAGGAGTGGCTCAAACTCCGTATTTTAAAAGTTTGTTTTGAAAAGAACCGAGTGGTTTTTCGAAAGTGTTCCAACGACTTTAACTTGGTATATTATCTTGCATTAGTTCTTTTAATGCGTGATATTCTTGCATTAGTTCTTTTAATGCGTCCCATCATTTAATCCTACCATTGCAGAAAACAACCAAAATATGACGTACGCTTATGCCATTCGCATTCGCCACTGGGCCCCGTCATTACCCGTTAGGTTACTTAACTAACGACAGAGCAGGGGCTGGGCTAGCTCGTCTGTAAAACATAAGCAACGCCTAAATAATATCATATATAGATATACTGCAATGATAAACATTTCAGATCACAGATAAATACATTGGATATACTAGGAATCTGTAATTTGTACGAGCCTGTAACAAAAACAGATAACACGGTCGCGGTGAATAGCCAATACCCCACTCAAGACCCCTACGGGTGCGGCAAACTACCCGCCAAGTACCCGAAGCGTAGCATACTCCCTCATCTCCATGAGTAGGCCACTCGACACTTCGGCATACCCGGTAGTTTGTGCACCCCTCCATGGGTCTATCCTAGGAGCAAAAACAGTAAAAAGAAATTATACAATGACGGCTACAACCCCGACCCGGTTGTGCGGCCATACAAATAATTATTACATCAATTTACAAATTTACATGAATTGCAAGAAAAGAAAACTCTCGTCTCACAACCCCCGGCTATTCACCCGCGACAATCCGACATATTTATATACACATTCCAGCACATTACAGATCACAGATTTGTATAACCCCAACTAATCGACATATAGCGATTAGTAGACGTTCAATACAAATATCACATTACAGAAAAACCCGTTAGCTTAAGTCTTTTAGAAGTTCGATCAAAAATACGGATTTTCGGGACCCCAAAAAGGAAATTTTCGTTCTGGAAAATCTGAGCAGAAAATATATGTTCCAAAAATCCCCAAATACCCCCAGAATAACACTGCACCAAAGATTGACCACGGCCGAGTCAACTCGGCCGCGGATCCGCGGCGGGAGCGTGCTCCCGCCGCGCTTCCGCGGCGCTTTGACTTGGTCGTGGGTCCATCTTTGGTGGTTATTCACAGAAAAGCCTGAGTCGATTTTAGGTGTTAAAATAATCAACTTTTGAACAGTAAAAAATTCGACAGAAACTTGAAATTCTTGGGGTTCGTTTCGGGACTTTTTCGTTGATCGATCTTCTAGTTACTTGCTAACATGCTAGAAAGAGTTTAACTAGGCTCTGATACCACTGTAAGTCCATGCTACCTCTCCCGGTACTTTCGGGAATGCGGAATTTGGTAAATAACAATTTTTTCGGAGGTGGTAACATGGACCTATAACCCGGATCTTGGTTAAACTTCTATCTAACATCCTAACTAAGAGTTTCTAGCTACTCGGTTAGGGGGTTATACCTAGCTTGTCTTGAACTCCTTCGTCTTCAAGCTCCGGTGGTGGTCCGATGGCTCCTTCTCGTCGTCTCCGTACGCCGAAGATAGATCCACTTGAAAGCTCCAACCTTTAGCTCCTTCTTCGTTCTTTGAAGAAACTAGTTCACTTGGTTTGCTAAACCTAGTGAACTAGAATGAGTAGAGAAGATTTAGAATGGGATTTTATCTATGGTTCTTGATTCTCAACACATGAGAGATATGAACCATAGAGTCAAGAGAGGGAGCAAGAGGATGAGAGTGAGAGCAAAGTGGAGAGCTCAAGAACAAGAGAGAGAATGAGCAAGAAAGAATGAGGCTCTCTTTTGTCTCTCACCCTCTCATAATCCAAAGTAATCATAACTCATCATATCAATAAAAGTCTTATGTGATGGTTGAAGCAACCATAACCTTATCATGTCATGCACTCATTTTACTCAAATGAGCAAGCAAGTAAAAGTCTTTGGCATGAAATGATAGCCATTGTTATCATGATGGTCAACTAGTCAAGCCTAGTCAACCGGTCAACAAAGTCAACAAAAGTCAACAAGTCAACAAAGTCAACAAAAGTCAACAACCAAGTCACCATAATACTTAATTAATATAATAGTTAATCACATATCATATTCTCATTAGGGTTGAGCAAAAAGTCAACGGTCAACTGTCAACAACCCTAATGAGAATCCGCTGTTTGTGCCTCCCTGTCAACTGTGCATACACACCCGCATCCGCGTTCCGAGGAACACGAATGCAAACTGGATAAATCCAATCCCATAAGGTACACTAGGATCTGGCTTAAACCAAAGCCCGCTAGTGTAAACTGTCCGGACACTGTACGTGCACAAGTGCACGGATGTGACCGCACCCTGTCGCAAAACCATGCGACCTGTTGCAATACCATGCGACCTCTACTCTTTTGCCTAAAGGCGAAAAGCTTTCTGTGTGGGACTCTAAAGACTCGACACTACGCTGGCAGTGGGTTTAACCACAGACCGCAAGCGGCACTAGCTGTGCGTAACGGTCCCCAGGTAATGCCGATGAGAAGACCGACGAGGCGAAACCCATCTGAACTCCTACTGAGCCTGAGTGTGACATTCTCCGTACAGTCCGGTCTGTTCGTCTGATACATCGCATGGCGGGCCTAGGGGGTGGTAAACGTCAGTCCCCCAATAGCGGTACAAGTCGTGCCGGAGCGAAGCCCAAAACACCCTGAGATAACACTGGAAACCTACCAGTATATCTCGTTTGCCCTGGCCAGGGACTACTCGTGTAATGGCTCTCCTAGACACAGCGCGATGTCAACCCCCAATACCGGGAGAGACGAATCCTGTCTAGCCGTCACTGCCTCTAAGTGCTTCGGGACTGCACCCAACCACCACCTGTTTGCACGACTCCTTTGAGCCGTGGTAGGGTAGTGATCAAAGTACAGTGGGAACACACCCGAGGCGAAGTGACAGTGTCAAGTCAGCGGACTAAGCTGTACTCATGTCACCTGGGAACTGATAACTGACGATAGGTATAATACCAACTAGTCAGTTCCCGACGAGTCCTGTCCAGTGTACCCGTAACCTAACGGGCACCCGCATACTATCTCAAGAACGACGTACTGACGGCTGTGGGACAGACCGTCTCCCACACTGGGATGAGAAGCGCATGCGCTGGTCTACTCCGGAGTATCGATACCCTGTCTCGATAGTCCTGCGACCAGGGACCTGCATAAGGATGTGCTTATAGATTACCCAGCCCCACTAGTGTGACGGCCATCACATCGCTGGTAATCAAGCAAAAATCCTAAGGGCTCCACTAATGTGTATAGGCGATATACAAAAATAAACATATGTACACATTGAAGTAGAAATAAACCAAGTAGCATACTACTATTTTGAGCAAGATTGTATATACAAGGTGAATATCCCAAGTTTCCATTAAGTAATATACATACTAGTATGATACAGTAATGGCCTCTAGGGCATATACACTAACAGGATGTAATACTGGTGTGGCTATATTCTTTTAAAAACTACGATTCGTTTCCCCTTTTTATAATAAAATACAAGGATGCGGTGCCAATTTCCAAAACGAATATCTATTTTAATCTAAGGTAGCTTTCTTATCTCAAAACCAACGTTTCTTTCCCTTTTCAAAAGATAATGATATAGCTCATAGCAGGAAATTACAGTTATTAGTTATGCTTAGATTTACTTTACATGTTCGCATTATATTTATCGATAGTATACGTTTCTGTAAAACTAACACTCTGATAGAACACTGCACAAAAACCAATGAGTACAATGTTGCACAAGCACGTACCTATATGTTACACTACACCTCATTGGTACTGCCATGTCACTGTAGAACCGTTCTGTTATATAATGCGTATGTATATATGTTAATATGAATAGGTTATTACACCATAGAACACTTGCACAAATACTAATGAATGCCATGTTGCACGAGCACAAACGCGTATGCTACACTACACATCATTAGTATTGCCATGACACAGTAGAATCAATACGTTAATTGCTTGTATGATTTATTTACGTACTTTACCTTATTATCTGTAAAGCATTATGAATACCAGTACTATGAATGTTATTTTTGATTTTATGAATTTCTGAACGTTTTACTTTTGATGATATATATCAGTGGTATGGGACGCTGTTATATATTTATATATATAATATATCATCAGGATAATCTATGCAAATATTCTCTTTCTTTACTTGATGTTTTTTTGAATATGATGATTTAACGTCCACCATGAGTTTTGATGTTTTCTGACTGTTTTATTCCGAACCGGGTGGGGTAGCTATACAGTTTTGGACTTGTGACTTATCCGTACTGAGTGGGGTAGCTATACAGCGGGATACATGGTGGACCTGGTTCGAGACCGAGGGGCAGGATAGCTGCAATATAGGCGGGGAGCCTAACGAGGATACTCGATATCGGAGATAGAGATGAGCACGATAGATATTCAGGGGATACTGACCGGGTTTCGAAGGGCACGGCGGATATCCAAGGGATACTGACCGGGCCAGGGATATCGGGTGACGATCATCTGTTGAGATGGTGTCGACGATATCTGCATTTAAGTGTCGGTGCTGGACACGACAGATTTCTGATTTCGGATGTCGATGTTGGACATCCATTTATCTATATTGATATGATTTCTATCATGAGGTACACAGTTAGATTTCAGTTATTGTAGCCCGCCAGGACTTATCCAGGGGACAACACCTATACATATATTCTACTTGGGATTGCATGACAGATAGTGTTGCATTATCATACACATGCATATCATATTGTATTAGTATAGATTATGGTAGTACTATACTTATGACCTAGGTATCGTCGTGCATTTCGATTTCTACCTGTAGATGTACTTTTATTCACTGAGTTGGCAACTCATCCCCCTTGTGCCACAGTTTCTTGCAGGTTTTACTGCTTGGATTATCAGTGCTGGGGTACATATTCCTTTCGGTGATTAATTGGTAAGTGGGTTACTATTATATCGTACTCACTCTTGATTATTCATTTATTCTTGTATCTAGTGGAAACTCCATCAACTTAGACATGGTATATTGTGGACTTACAAGCGAGACTTACAAATTGTGAGGTCGCACTCTTAGGAGTCGACTTCTGATATAGATTGTTTGGCTGCTCTATCGTTTGACGTGGAAGATAGCTCCCGTTGGGATGCTATTTTATTATTATGTTGTATCGGGTTATACAAAAATGCAAAGGAGGTGCTGTCACATTTCAAAACGTCATCGATGTTTTTTTTTTCAAACATAATTAGTTAAGTTTAAATGTTATTTAAACTAATTCCATCTGATGACTATTTTAAACTCACCTCCAATATTTTTCAAAAAGGATTTAGATTCCGGGTTTCGGCTTACTTGAACCGCGTCGACATTTTTAGATGTCAAGTGATTTAAGTGCCGGTCACATGCCACATTTGGGTCATGACAATCACTTCCTTTTTGGGATATGCTTTTAAACTAGGAGTTGCAGACAAAAGTTGCAATTACTGGAGCATAGTTACTAGACTAGGATCACACACCCGAATCACGAGACCACAATTCCCCTTGTTGGCCGCAAATTAATGGGTTCTGGCCACAATTTGCGGCCAGAGTAGGGACCTGGGTGTCGGGGTTTGGTTGATGGGTGTCTCTGTATATTTAAGGTCTTTGGTGCATGCAACTTTTCCTAGTTCCACTCGTATCAAAATCTCGGACCATTTACCTTGTTTTTAGTAGATTTAGACTTGCACGACACGTACGTTCCGAGTTTGGGTTTGTTGTTTTCAGTGTATCACAACATGTCAGGGTAGTTTCAGACGTTAGCACACACGTTTTGGTGCTTCGAGTGCACACGCGTTTAGCTTGCGACGCTTGTTTTCTCGTATGGTCTTGATATCATGTTTTGCGGGATATTAGCCTTATGTGTTTTGCTTTGTGTAATTCTAGGATCGGTTGCGGAGACATCGGACGCGGCGCGGAAAGGAAAGGCGATGATTGGATCAGACTAGCTGAGGCGTTCCGGTGAGTAGATGTACACATCTACGGGCGAATCATTTGGATGGCGCAAGACGCCCGATAGTTAGAATTTCGTTTAGTACTTACACTTATGTGTAGTTCCTAGTTAATCATCCCGTTGCATTACATCATTTATCATATATATATATATATATATATATATATATATATATATATATACTGTGATAGTACCTTATAGGACACTCGCACTATTACCATTGGTTTATATTGCACGGGCACTATTCAAGGGGACACACACGCCTTGGTAATTGATATGCCACGAACACTTTGTATCTTGTTTAAATCCGAATCTTATCAATTGCGCCAATTATGATTAATAAACCTTTATTTGATATATTTAATTCATCAAGATGGATACGTAGGATTGCTAGTCATATGCACATATCTTATTACATCATTGTTCATGCATAGTTCTCTACTTCCGCATCGCATTTCATGTTGTTAATATCAAAGACATTCATGTATTATGATTTCCTCGAGGTTTTCCGTATTTATGAGATTTATGGATTTGGAGAAACCGCAAGGATTTATGAACGTATTACCATTTTAAAAATGTAAGTTGCGGTTTTCTCGTGATTGATGTATATATATCGTCCACCATGAGATTTCTCGGTTCTGGAGCGATATCATACACCCGATTCGAGGAGGAGGAGGAACCGTCTGTTGGTGCATGGTGGACCCGGTGCGGTACCCCGGGGCAAGATGGTCGCAGATGATGGCGTTGAGCCCGGCAGGGGAGCACTACCGACTGGTTATTTGCTGACGCGGCAGATATCCGGAGGATACCGACGTAGTCTTGAGTTATGAGGATTCGGGCCAGTCCGGATTGCCGGAGCCCGAGATCAGATTTTTAGGCCAGTCCGGATTGCCGGAGCCCGGGATAAATGAGATAGTCATATTTGGTATGGATGCTTGACACAGATTTATATTGATTTCATTGATGAAACTACAGCTAAATTATAGAAGTTTAATAAGATAAGAATACATATTTCCCATGTCAATCATATTCAAATCTTGTGTTGTTTATTGCATTCATGTTTCATACATATTATTACATCGCATCACATTAGTATTTGTAGCCTGTGACGAAATTGTGTACATGCTTACGATAACCTTATTAGATGTTACTTTTTACTCACGAGTTGGCAACTCACCCCCGTCATGCCACAATGTTTTGCAAGTCCGACCCATCAGCACAGTAGCGGCGGGCGCACCTCCTCTTTTGCTCCTTTTGCTTGGACTCGCAGCATTGTTCGTAGGTGGGTTGCGAGGTTATTTTGTTTCCACCTTGTATCAGTATTGTATCAAGTGTACTCCATCTACTGTATCTACCACTTGTATTATTGTATTAGTGACTTAGAGATGAGACTGTGAGACTTGTACTTTATGTTGTTTCTCTGGGTCGAGCTCACTGGAGCCAACATGATGTTTTTTTATTTTGTGCCTTTATATTCTTATTGTGCACGGTAATGATCTATATTGCGTGTGATTTTGAGTCCGCCTTGGGAGAAGAGCTAGCTCCCGCTTGGGGATGCCTTATTTCATGTTATACATATATTCTTGTTTTGTACCCGTTTGGGGCCAGTATTTACAAAGGAGACTCTGCCGAAATTTTCGGAAATGTGATGTTGCTTTTAAAGATTTGATGTGACTTATTTGGTTAAAAATCGCTTTCTCTAAATTGGTTTTCCTTTACTCTACTGCTTTATTTGGTTTTGATTTCTGGGTTTTGGCTTACTTATATTACGTATGCCTCGAGACGTTTCGTAATTTAAGTGCCAGTCACGCTCCGTACTTTTCGGGTCGTGACAAAATTGGTATCAGAGCGTTAGGTTTTACCTTTCTAAGTGTAGGATGACCCTCGGTAGATGGAGTAGGTAACTTAAGCAGAGTGACGTAGCGTGTGTATGTTCCGCGGCATACCTACGATACGATACTCCGCCTAAGTGACCTTAGGATATAATTGCTTGGAATTACTTCTTCGATTCCTTATATCCCATGATTCTGTTGCGCTATTTTTATTATCCTGTTTCCTGTACCAGCCATTATTCCACCGAAGACCATGAGGGCTCAGAGGGCTACCACCAGAGATGAGATTCGAGCGGGCTCGACTGGGACGAGGACTGACCAGGACGGTACGCTCGCTGTATAGGAGAAGATCGATCCGCTTTTGATAGATCGTATCACTAAGCTAGAGGTAGATATGCAGGATTTGCACTGTTCTTATCCTATTTCATGTACCAGCCATTATGCCGCCGATGGCTAAGAGGGCTCAGAGGGTTGCCGCCAGAGATGAGATTCGAGCGGGCTCGTCCGAGATGAGGATCGATCAGGACGGAATGCCTACCCCTCAGGGACAGATTGATCCGCCTTCCCCTGGCCGCATTGATATGCTAGAGTCAGGTATGCAGGAGTTACGTCAGATAATGGGATCTTTTGTCAAGGCCAGTCGGTCACAGAGATCTGAGGATGTACCTTCTACTGCACAGACCAAGATTGTACCAGCTGCCCAGACAGTTGTTCCTGCTACTTCCGAGACTATTCCCGTATCATTACAGGAGTTTATGAGGCTGAGACCTCCAGTCTTTACCAGCACAGATGCAGCGGAGGATCTGCAGACATTCCTCGAAAGGTTGGCTAGGATTTGCCGTTCGCTGAGATGTTCTGACGATAGATGGTTGGAGCTTGTGAGTTTTCTTCTGGAAGGCCTTGCTCAGACATGGTGCGAGTCGGTCGAGCTACATGTCTACCTCCTATGACGTAGGACGAGTTCACAGCAGTGTTTCTTTCCCGTTTCCTTCCGGAGAGCGTCCGGGATGTTCGAGCCCATAGTTTTGAGGTTTTGCGCAAGACTTAAGGGATGACAGTGTTCGCGTATGATATCCAGTTTTCTCAGTTGTCCTGATATGCTCCTTATGTAACATTTCAAAATAATAAAATATTAGTTTTGGGAATTTTTATAATTTAATATTATTTTAATTAATATTTTAATATTTCGGTATAATTAAATACAAATAAATGGGGAAAATTTTGGAAAAATTATGGAAAATTCCAAAATAGGGTATTTTATGGGATTAAGACATTTTTAAGTTTTTATGATTAATTATATTCTAATTTAGTGTTAATCGCGATTAAAAATCGTTGATCAGATTTTGGGGGTGTTTTGTGCAAAACGTGCACATATCTTTTTCTACACTTGTGTTACATTTTTCTTGCCATGGTTGTTCATTTGGGTTCAGTATTTGAGTGAGAAGGAAATTGAGGGAAAAGAAAATGGAAAAGTAATATGATATGAGGGTTGGTGAGAGAGAGAGAGGTATGGGTTATTTTGACCAAAGACTTAGCCATTCACTTCATTCTTTCCCTCATTTCTCTCCCTCTTTCTCCATTGCTGCTGCTGCTCTTGCTCCTCATTTTTCCTCCATCTCCAAGCCACAAAAAACACCTATAAAACATCACCAAAACCCTACCCCCATTTCATTAAAAGCGTGCACAAGATCAAGATCTACACATTGGACCAAGAAAGCGAGGATTTTGGCCACTAGGGGCAACTCAAGAAAATTCTTGAGTTGCCAAATGAGGTAATTACTGAACCATTAGTTGAGTTTTAGCATTACTTATACCCCATGTTTAGTTTAGAACCGATATTATGTGTTTTGGTGGACTTAAGGAAAACCTAGTTAGGGTTTAGGTTGGATCTGAAATCAAAAGTGGAATTGAGGGTTGTGATGACCTTAGAACTCCTGGGGTGATGTTATTTTGGACGCAAACCTGAACTAGAAACCAGAATACGGATTTATGGGATCAATATCGGGGAAAACCGTAAATCTGGAAGTTTATTTTGTAATCTGCTATGGTTAGTGTATATGCCCTAGAGGCCATTACTATATCATACTAGCTTGTATATTACTTAATGGAAGCTTGGGATATTCACGGTTCTATAGACAATCTTGCTCAAAATGGTAGTATGCTACTTGGTTTGTTTCTACTTCAATATGTGCGTGTGTTTCTTTTAGCATATCGCTTATACATATTAGTAGAGCCCTTAGGATCTTTTCTTGATTACCAGCGTTGTGATGTCAGTCACACTCGTGGAGGCTGGGTAATCTATAAGCACATCCTTATACAGGTCCCTAGTCGTAGGACTATCGAGACAGGGTATCGATACTCCAGAGTGGACTAGCGTATGCGCTTCTCATCCCAGCAGGGGAGATGGTCTATCCCACAGCCATCAGTACGTCGTACTGGAGATAGTATGCGGGTGCTCGTTAGGTTACGAGTACACTGGATATGACTCGTCGGGAACTTATGGTTGGTATTATACCTATCGTCGGTTATCAGTTTCCAGGTGACATGAGTACAGCTTAGTCCGCTGACTTCACACTGTCACTTCGTCTCGAGTGTGTTCCCACTGTACTTAGATTACTACCCTACCACGGCTCAAAGGAGTCATGAAAACAGGTAGTAGTTGGGTGCAGTCCTGAAGCACTTGGAGGCAGTGACGGATAGACAGGATTCGTCTCTCCCGGTATTGGAGGTTGACATCGCGCTGTGTCTAGGAGAGCCATTACACAAGTAGTCCCTGGCCAGGGCAAGCGAGATATACTGGTAGGTTTCCAGTGTTATCTCAGGGTGTTCTGGGCTACACTCCGACGCGACTTGTACCGCTATTAGGGGACAGACGTTCACCACCCCCTAGGCCCGCCATGCGATGTATCAGACGAACAGACCGGACTGTACTGAGATTTTCACATACAGGCTCAGTAGGAATTCGGATGGGTTTACCTCATCGGCCTTCTTATCGACATCTACCTGGGGACCGTTACATACAGCTAGTGCCGCTTGCGGTCTGTGGTTAAACCCACTGCCAGCGTAGTGTCGAGTCTTTAGAGTCTCACACAGAGAGTTTCCCTGCACTGAGCGAAACGTGTAGAGGCTGTATGGTTTTACGACAGGGCTGCGATCACTTACGTGCACTTGTGTGCGTATGCTGTTCGGGCAGGTAATACTTGTGGGCTTTGGTTTAAGCCGGATCCTAGTATTGCACGGAATTTGTTTTGTCTTCTGTGCATTCACATTCTACGGAATGCGGATGCAGGTGTGTATGCACAGTTTTGAGGAGCGATAAAGGAGGAGGTGCCCCATTAGGATTTTGGCAGTTGGTTCGGCCAAAACCGTTATGTGGCAGGCTCATTAGGGTTTTGACAATTCGTTCGGTCAAAACCATTATGAGCTGGAGACATTGTTTACTAATCCTTTTAGTGATAGTTTAGTGATGGCTAATTGCATTGACCATTTGACCACCTTGACCTCTCTTGACTTTGTTGACCCATTGACCGGTGTTGACCATTGACCTTCATGAGAGGTCTACACTCTTCTTTGGATTTTCTTTTTCTTTTGGATTATGAAAATGGTCAATTCAATTAGTAGCCATCAACTTTATCATGAAAGGATTGGTAATGATGATACTTTTGCATTATTGAAACCATGGTTCATTTCTTTAGCTCATAATTTATTTTCATTTCTCTCTCTTGTTCTTGTGAGAAGAAAAGAAAAGCTCTCATGGTTGCTAGCTCCTCTTTCTTCCTCCTCCTCTTGATTTCTTCTTTTGATCTCATGTGTTGAGAGAAAAAGATCCCACAAAGACAAACACTTCCATATATCTCTACTACACTACCTAGGGAATCTAGACTAGCGATCCCGTTGCCCTAGTTGCCTCAGCTCGAGGTGGAGCTCGGTGTACAACTCTCGGGTGGATCGTCTTCGACTCAAGGAGGCAGCGGAGGTGACCAAGATCCGGATCGACCCTCGAAGCGTGGATGGACGAGCCAGACAGCGGAGAGAAGACCCGAAGGACCGGTTTCGTGAGGTATATTTTCTACGACATAGTAGTTAAAGCCACTAGTTGTTTGCTAGTTTCTAGTTTAGCAAAGATCCGGCTTTTAGTCCATGTTGCCTTTGGGCCAAAATAATTGTTTTTCGCCGTTTCCGCCTCCCCGTAAGAACCGGGGTGAGCAACGTGGACTTACAGTAGTATCAGAGCCTAGCTAAACATAAACTAGCAAGTTAGCAAAGTGTTTAGAATATCGATCGGAAAAAAGTCGCAAATCACGTCCGACAAAAACCAACATTCTGTCGATTTTTTATACTGTTCAAAAAATTATTTGACATACTTGAAAAATCGTCTCAGGGTTTTTATAAAACACACAGCAAAACTGTGCCGCTGACTCGGCCAACTCACCGCGGAAATGCGGCCAAACCATGGGTTTGGCCGCGGATCCGCGGCCGAGTTGGATCGGCCGCGACTCCGTTTTTCTACAGTGTTCTTACCTTGCTGTTTTGAGATTTTTAGTAAATGTTGTTTCCACCCAGATTTTCCAGAGAACAAATTGACTTTTTAGGGTGGTTACAAATTCGTATTTTGAACGATATTCCGTACACTTTGGCTAATGAATATTATCTGTGATGTGATATATGTATTGAACGTCCGCTAATCGCTATACGTCAATTAGTGAGGGTTATACATATCTGTGATATGTAATGTTGATGGTTTGTGGATATGAACTCGTTGGATTGTCGCGGATGAATAGCCGGGGTGGATGTGAGATGAGAGTTTCTTTTTCTTTCATTCATTGTAAAATTTGTAAATTGATGTAATATTATTTGTTTGGCCGCACAACCGGGTCGGGGTTGTAGCCGTCATTTTATAATTTCTTTTTATTGTTTTTTCTCCTAGGATAGACCCAAGGTGGGGTGCACAAACTATCGGGTATCTCGAAGTGCCGAGTGGCCTACTCACGGTGTTGAGGGAGGTTGCTTCGCTTCGGGTACTTGGCGGGTAGTTTGCCGCACCCGTAGGGGTCTAGGGTGGGGTTTAGCTATTCATCGCGACCATGTAATCCGCTTTTCGTTGCAGACTCGAATGAATCGCGGATTCCTAGTATATCCAAAGTGTTCATCTGTGATCTGGATTGACTATCATTGCTATATATCTATATATGATATCTATTTAGGTGTTGCTTATGTCTTGCATCCGCGCTAGTCCAGCCCCTCTCTGTCGTTAGTTAAGTAACCTAACGGGTGATGACGGGGCCCCGTGGCGAATGCGGATGGCATAAGCGTACGCAATATTTTGGTTGTTTTCTGCAATGGTAGGATTAAATGATGGGACACATTGGAATTAATGCAAGAAAATAAACCAAGTAAAATTCGTTGGAACACTTTCAAAACCACTCGCTTCTTTTCAAAAACCAGCTTTTTAAACGCGGAGCTTGAACCACTCCTTTTAAAAGCTATCTCGTTCCATCGATTTTATCAAGTTCACTACGTTCACGGTTTCGCCAAAACCATTCGTATCCCTCCGTCGTTTCGTATGGATAGTCAATAGTATTCAAGCTGTGTTTGTTGGCCAAAATCAAGGCACATTGTTTGGTAGCTATTGGGTATTCATATGTAGCATAGATAGATGCGTTGGTTTGGGACAGTCGTACTGCCTTGTTGGCCAAAGTCAAGGGTATGTGCGGGTGTGTTCAAATTAACCTGGATAATGATGGGTAGAACTTGACATGTGACTTATGATTTGTTGGCCAAAGTCAAGGTCATAAGAGCATGGGGAAAAATCCACATCGGGAGTTTCAAAAGAACTGAAACTTGCTAGCGCTGCATACCATTTGGAGTGTGATGATTCTGGTAGGATTCCTTCAGTTTTTTCGCGCGATAATATTTGGATCCCGATCCTGTTGTGAGTATATGCTGCTCCTCGAGAAATTTCTCACTTAACGATCAATGCTATAAACCTAGTAGGTGTCTAGAAAGGTGTTAGCGGGGCTACGCCCACAGGGAAAAGAGGTTACTTAATTAAGGAACTTCGTGAAAGCGTTGGAAAACCTCCCTCGAAGTACCGACACCAGCCTGGCTGAACGGTTAAGCAAGTATTGTACGGTGAGATTGATCCCGACTAATTCTTCCTTTATGGTTTGAGGAGGGATTCGAGAGACAGTGGGAGCCATCCTGTTTAGATAAATTAAAAACCAATCTAAACTTGCAAGAGCATCATGCTAAAGTGTTTTCTTCTCTCTCTCTTAATTGCAGCGACCCAGTGACCAGACATAGGTTACATCTAGATAATAAAATGACTGAATCTGATTGTTATGACTGGCAAAGGTCTGTCCAGATGTCCATTGCCCATGACAAGCTGGGACACCTCTTGACTGATCCAACCCCTGTCGTCTCATGTCCAGTTTCCCCTGTCACGGATATTCATATCCACGAGACATCGGAAGAAGACTGTGTGAAAGCCAAGTGCCTCGTGTTAGCCTCAGTTGATGGTGCAAACTAGAGGCAGCACGAGAAGATGGACTCAGTTTCTATCTTCCTCCATAACAAAGATTTATATGGAGAGCAATCTCGTATCGCAAGATATGAGACCTCGAACGAATTGCTTCCAGCGAGGTTGGCTATCGGGTCATCTGTAAGGGGCAACGTCCTTACAGAGACCAGCTCTTTTGAGCTCACGGACCTGAAGACCACGTTGAAGAACGGGTCAGATGCTGACTTAGTTCAACAATCTCTACCTACTACCCTGAAGGAAACCAGGGAAGTAGAAATAAAGGGAAGGGCGGAAGTTTCGGGACTAGATGTAGTAAAAGTAGGATGTTCCTATTGTTACAGGAATGAACATTGGCAGAAGGATTGCAGGGCTAGTATAGCCAGTAGCCAGAATTCGAAGCATGTTGTGGCTTCGGCTTCGGGTGTGTTTGTAATAGAGAACTGTATGTCAGTTAACCCTACATCCTGGGTATTGGATACCAGATCAGGATCTCATATCTGTAATTCGTTACAGGCTCTGAGAAACCGTAGGGTTATCAAGAAAGGTGATATGACTCTCAGGGTTGCTAACGGAATGAGCATGTATGCTGAATCCGTAGGGGAATATCATCTAGGACTGACAACTGGGCAGATATTGATTCTGCGTGACTGTTTTTATATACCAGGTGCGACTTGTAATATCATATATGTATCCTTACTTTCTAAGGAAGGATATGATTTTACTTTTGTAAGCGATGTAGTAAACATCCACCAAAATCAAGTTCTGATTGGGTCAGGTACATTGAAAAACGGTATATACGTTTTGAATCAAGCTCAGGTCTTCAGTGTCCAGAACACACTTAAAAGAAAGTCTCCGGAATTAAATCAGGCTTTCTTATGGCATTATAGACTGGGTCACATTAATGAAACACGGTGGACAAAGTTACATAAAGAAGGATACTTGGATCCGTTCGAGTACCAGTCTTATGCCACTTGTGAATCTTGTCTCATGGGAAAGATGACAAAGACTCCGTTTACTGGACACGGAGAAAGAGCAAGCGAGCTCTTGGGACTCATAAACAGTGATGTGTGTGGTCCAATGTCTACACATGCGCGAAGTGGTAATTCATACTTCATTACTTTCACAGATGATTTCTCTAGGTATGGGCATGTCTTCTTGATGAAGCACAAATCCGAAGCCTTTGAGAAATTTCAGTAATACAAGAATGAAGTTGAAAAACAAACAGGCAAAATTATCAAGACACTGAGATCTGATCGAGGTAGTGAATACTTGAGTGCCGAGTTTCTGGGCTACTTAAAAGAGAATGGAATTCTCTCTCAGCTTACTCCTCCATACACACCACAACACAACGGTGTATCGGAAAGGCGGAATAGAACCCTATTGGATATGGTTCATTCCATGATGAGTAAGGCTGAGTTACCGCGATCTTTTTGGGGTTATGCACTAGAAACAGCTGCATATCTTTTGAACCGAGTTCCAACTAAGACTGTGCCTACTACACCATATCAGATGTGGTGTGGGAAGAAACCCTATCTTAATCACATTAAGACATGGGGATGTCCAGCTTTTGTCAAAAAGCAGCATGCGGACAAGCTCGAGGCACGCTCAGTACAGTGTAAGTTTGTGGGATACCCAAAGAACTCCAAGGGGTATCTTTTCTATTACGCAGAGGAACAAAAGGTTTTTGTTTCTCGTCATGCCCGCTTCTTGGAAATTGAGTTTTTGCAAAACAAGATAAGTGGGAGCGCAATAGAACTGGAAGAAATTCCAGAACCACGAGCTATTACTGAAAGCTTAGTAGAACCAGAGGGTTCGAAAGAACAGGACATCCTAGCGCCACTCCGCAGGAGTAGTAGGTAGTCTCATCCGCCCGAGAGATACTACGGTTCTCTCATAGACGGGGATTGAGAGGATTGCACTATGGATTATGGTGAGCCTACTAGCTTCCAGCAAGCCATTCAGAGCGGTGACTCGGTAAAATGGCTGAATGTAATGCGGACCGAGATGGAGTCCATGTACACCAACAAAGTTTGGACTTTGGACTTTGCTCCAGAAGGGGTAAAACCCGTAGGCTGCAAATGGATCTTCAGAAAGAAGATTGGTGTAGATGGGCAGGTTGAAACCTATAAAGCTAGACTTGTAGCAAAGGGTTTTCGTCAAATACCTCGTTTAGACTATGACGAGACATTTTCTCCAGTGGCTATGCTCAAATCCATTCGGATCCTTCTTGCCATTGCTGCCTTCCACGATTATGAGATCTGGCAGATTGACGTAAAGAAGACTTTCCTAAATGGAAATTTGGAAGAGTGCGTATTTATGGATCAGCCGGAGGGATTCATTCAGAGTGGGAACAACGGTAAAGTGTGCAAGTTTCTCAAGTCCATCTATGGACTGAAGCAGGCATCGCGGAGTTGGAACATCTGCTTTGATGATACTGTCAAGGAATTCGACTTTATCAAAAACCCAGATGAACCATGCATTTACAGTAAGATTGTAGGGAGAACTGTGGTATTCCTCGTCTTGTACGTGGATGACATTCTCCTAATAGAAAATGATATTCCTATGCTACAGTCAGTTAAAGGATTCTTGTCACAAAGGTTCTCCATGAAGGACCCGGGCGATGCCAACTACATTCTGGGGATCCAGATCTATCGTGATAGATCTAAGAGAATGTTGGGACTTTCACAGTCCAGGTACATTGACACCATACTGAAAAGATTCAGTATGGAAGATTCCAAGCGCGGTAATTTACCGGCTTGTCACGGGATCACTGTTCATATCAGAAAACTACATTCTAATACCGCCCATTCATTATCTATTTGTTGTATTTATCGGTATTATTAACCAATGTCTGCTCAGTAATACAGATTACAGGTATCCGTGATAAAATACTGGAAATACATTTAAAAGCATGGATATATCAATTGAGAGCCGACACTGAAACCAGAACCGCAATCCGACCGATACTTCAGGAGTCCCTTTTTGCAACAAGTTTGTGTACACATTTTTCTATCTAAATGGTCCAACACAACAAATGTGTACACAAGACTTTTAGGCACATGTGGATATGCATTCAAGGCAAAATATTATATGCATTCAAGGCTAAACATAATGTGTTGATTTTTTCCTTCCAAAACTGAAATCAAATCAAAGTCAATCAAACAAATCAGCATGAGCCATAATGAGGCAGCCATGAATCAAGCCACATGTGGGAATAGAGTAATAAGCATTTAACGGTGAAGATTATGTGTGTAATTTAAAGATTCAAATTTCCTTCCAAAACTGAGTGCAAATCAAATTCAAATAGACAAATCAGCATGGACCATGATGGGGAAGACAGGAATCAAGGCACAAATGGACATGAAGTAATGTGCATTTAATGCTAAAGATTATGTGTTGATTTAAAGATTCAAATTTCCCTCCAATAATAAGTGCAAACCAAAATCAACTAGACAAATCAACATGGACCATAATGGGGGCAGCCATGAATCAAGTCACAAATGGACATGAAGTAATAAGCATTCAATGCTAAAGATTTTGTGTTGATTTAAAAATTCGAATTTCCCTCCATTCTTTGGAGCCTATAAATACAAACCATGGGGCAAAGGTTCAAAGGTCATTTTTTAGTCATTCTTTAGTCTTGGATTGTCATTCTTTGTCCAAGTTTTCTATTCTCCTTTCTTGTAAATAGCGTACTCCCCTTTGAGTTCTTAACCTTCTCTTGATCCTTCAACCTCTTCATTGAGCTTGAAAGTTTAAGGGTTGGTTATTGATCTCAAGGGGTTGTATCATTCTTGAAGTTTAATAAAGTGTTCTTTTGTGCTTCCTTCACCATGAGTTCTTTGCCCGCTCTTGATCTTGCAACCTCTTTATTGAGCTTGCAAGTTTAAGTTTGGGTTATTGAACCCATGTCTTGCAATATGTTCTTTGGTTCCTAATCTTTTACTTACTTGTATTTTATTCTTGCTCTTTTAATTCTCGCACTTAAATTCCATGCACTTTAATTACTTGCTTGTAATCTTTTCTTCTCTTTGTTCTTCTCTTTTTGGTTTGTTTTGTGAATGGTGTGAATATTGTTGTTAGGAAAAGAGAAAGATTTTGTAAGTTAACATTTCGTTCCTCATTTCCTTTTTCCGTCTTTTCCATTTGAAACTCCGCCCAAACCCTACGCAAGCGCTCCGTTAGGCACCCTACCCTACCATGGTAAAGGTGATTCCTAACCGTGACCGGTTGCATTCGGTTTGGCCGGAGGCGAAAGCAAGAGACAAGAACGGACGGACAAGGGTCAATAAGCTGGATTCCATGAATACCGTGCTTAAATACCCTAATCCACGTTGTTGCCGATTGCTCTAGCTTCATTGGTTGAGTTCGGCTCAAAGTACTTGAATATGGAATCCATTAACTTACACTATCCTATCGTTTCCTAACAAGCATTATACTTGAATATAACACATAGGTTAGATAACGAACAAATCCGCCACGCGCATTAACTCGTTAAAACAAGAACTTAAAACGCTCCGTCTCCCTGTGGATCGACCCGTGCTCATCTCGGCTAGCTGCAAAGCGACACCGTCCTGATCGTGGTTAAACTTTAGAACTCTTAAATATCCGACACGCTTTTTGGCGTGCGATCAAATGGCGCCGTTGCTGGGGAGACGGTAACGTTTTTGTTTTTGTTATTTCGGGTTAATCTTGTTAATATCCATCTAACCCTATTTTCTAAAACAAACTAAAAAAATTCAAAATTTCAAAACCAAACAAAAAATTAACATAAGCTAACCATTTTGTTCTCTTGATTTTATACCTGCTTGCACTCTGTAACTAAAATAAAAAGATAAACAATACCAGTGTGGCATTAGTGGAACACTGAGACTACTGTTGAAATTTGGAGCCCTACCTCATCAAGTTGGCCGGCGACATCATCACCAAATCCGGCGACGCCGGCCCTTTCACCACCTCTTGCCTCCAATTTCTCCTCTGAGCTCCAGTGTTCTATTTTTGTCCTATTTGTATTGTTTGTTTTTTATAATTTTTAGTGTGTAAGTAATTGGGCATTCGTATCGTTTTTCTGCACTAATATCCATTTTTTCCGGCATTTCAGATTTTGCGGATTTGCGAACAGCGGGTGTGGGGAGCAAAGTGCACATTCAAAATCAAGGTGGTTACGAAGAACAGTGCCAAAGATCCGGGTAGTTTGACCCGCGCAAGCGAACTTTTCAAGCTTACCGGATTCGATTCAACGGGGGTTTCTTAACCCATAACTTAACGGTACGTACTTTACTATCACTTTCTTCTCAAATCCGACGCTTCCAATATAATATCTTTGAAGGATTCTTTGCAAGTTTGCTAGCAAACCTCCAAAAAAAAAATTGACTAACCCGTATTTGTTGCAGTGCCGCGCTTAAAAAAAAAGATTGCTTGAAATTTTGAACAAATTTTTCCATTGATTTGCACATTGCTTACATTAATACGGACTTAAGGGCAAGCGAACTCCACAACATACGGTAAAGGATTTCATCACCTTTTCCGTGGCCCACAAATCAGGAAACTGAGCATAAACGTTTACCCACACAAATTTTAAAAGAAATTAGACTTTAAGCCTTAAGGACTACGCACTCACTAGGAGAGGTTGATTGTGTTTAGAACACCGCTTAACGGTATATTGTTTACGGGGTGTCTAGGAAAGTGTCCACGGCGAAACCGCCAAAAGAGAAAGGGTTATTTAATTAAGGAACTTCGCGAAAGCGTCGGAAAACCTCCCCTTATCTCTGCACTTACCTGGCTTCGTGATCAGTATATCTTGAGCCTGTTTCTCAACACAGTTTTACCTCGCCAATCAAGTTTTTGAACAGGTCTAGTTGACCTAGATGACCCTACAACGATTAGGTGTGTGGTATTTTTGTGTCGTGATTGTTTTTGTCCAGATTCTTTTTTGTATATTTCATTCTTTTGTTAATAACTAACTAAAAAATCACATTCTTTTTCCCTCCTTTTCTCTTCCTTTCTTTCTTTCTCTCTCAATAACATGGATACCCCATCTCGAAAAACCCTTACCGAACTTTGGTACCCACAACCAGACATAACTTCCTACGGTTCTTGCTTTGGTCGAATTTCGAATGACCCCTCCATGCCCAAAATTTCATTGAAAGATCGCATAGACGCGTCTAGGACAAACACTTGCACTCCACAATCCACTTTGTATCAACCGTTTCAACCTTCACCACCCTCTTATGTTGATACTCCTTTTGCAAGTCGTCCTTTGTCCATCGCTGAACATATTGAACAATCTCGTAGCCGATCTTTCACCCCTTTCACCACTACAAATTTTTTGGATCAACAATTCCATTCACCTTCTTATTCGTATGTTGATCCTACCCCTGACCAATCATTAAATTCCTGCCAGTCCTACCCAACTTTTGCACCTGCCCTAAACATTGCTTCTGAACAGCCTTTTGGGAGTTTCCAGTATCCAAACAACTTCGAATCTTTTACTGAAACCCCGTCACAACCTATGTCTAGTCTAGAACAGTCGTTGGAAGACTTTAGGGTAGTGTCATGCCAACATATGTTGGATTTGAATGCGTCCATAGCTGCCCTCATACAACCTAGTGACCCGGTAGCTAGTTTCCAACTAGCTCCAAATTTTCAAACGTATGAAGAGGCGGTTAGACATGTTGAGAATTTGAGTGGAGAGAGTGAGCTGTATACCTTTCCAAATCGAACCTACCCGTTTCAACTTGAATTACACGACTCCGGTTTTGAATGTCTATCTAACGTTCCAAACGATTCACCAATTGAAGATAGAAGGGTTAATGAGTTGTGCGACTTTGTAGTATTTGATTTACCCGATTGTGAAAGGTCCCTTCCAAGTGAAACCAATCCTAAACCTTTTGACCTCTACACCTCCATCTTAGAACCAGAATCGATTGAAATCCATACTTTTGATGAGGAGTCTGAGAATATTAATTTTCACTTGATTGAGGATATTGACGCAGGGAGTATTTTGGATAATGAACCCGTAGATTTGACTGAAATTCATCATCCCGAGTCATTAAATGTTTCTCCCGAACATCATATGCGTCTTGATTTTGATGAGATTTGCATGGATGAGATAATTTTTGAGGAGAATTATGAGGATAGTATTAAGGAGAGTATTGAGGATAGTATTGAGGATGAACCATTTTTGTTTGATGTGTCGGATTTTCCAATTCATCCTCCTGAACCTTTAACTGTTATACTTCCTAAATCACCCTCCATCCTTTTCATCGTTCCGACCACGCAAAAGTTCATGCAGGAGGACTGTGAGTTTGAAAAATTTCTGTTCAATCACAGCACATTTGACGCCACTAGTGCTTTTCTCCTTGAATCTGACACTCTTCTCACAGCCAATAACGATTACGAGTGTTTCACATTTTCGGACGATGTTGAAGACTCACCGCCCGAGTTTGAGTCCTTTGAATTTTCAGATGAGTTAGTTGAACCATCAAACTCGGTTGCTCACAGTCATTCCGAACCATTGATGGAATCTTTCGAGTTCGAGACAGTTTACTTAGGTGAGAATAAGACTATCCCTAAATCACTCCCCTTCGTCTCGTCCATCGTTCCGGCCTTGCAAGAAACTGTATCATTTTCATTTCCTTTGTCTGGTTTACCGAGTTCGGCGTACCCATGTTTTCTGACGAATCTTGAGGGATTTGACCCAATCTCTCGACGGGTTGATAGATTAGCACAATCGGTTTTTACACATCGGTCATTACATATTGCGCTAATTTATTCACTCCATTTTCACCCTCAAGTTCGTACACAAATTCTTTTTCCCTTTCACCATTCTTCCTCTCATATACCGAGACCATATCCCGCTTCTATCTCCATACGATCTCGCGTATTCTCCATTTCATTTCTCTTCATCTTCTTTCACCAACTCGCATATTATCATGATAGAATTTTTGAATGGTTGGTGCTCACTTTTGGCCTGTGTAAGGCCTTGTATAGCTTGATACCGTTCTCTTCCCTCCTAATCCTGAACTTCAACGCTAAACAGTGGAAACACTGTTTCACTTAAGTTTGGGGGGAACCATTTGGTGTACATATTTTTGGTTTTTATTTTTGTATATAATTTGTTTTTGGGGAGGCACCGACAATTTTGACCTTCTTGGTGTAGCCTGACAATGAGGGCATGTCAAGTTTAAGTTTGGGGGTGTGCTCGGTAAGCTTTCTACCTTCGCATTCATTTGTATATTCTGCATTTGCATACTTATTTAAAAACCCATAAAAATCAGAAAATTTTCTAAAAACATAAAAACTATGTCGTCAAGTTAGCTAACGGGAGAACTTAGATTCAATATTTCGACGGTTTTGTTTGATAAGATAGGAACAACTAAATCCTATTTTTAGATTTTGAAAACCTGAAAGATAACTCTCCTTTGAAGTTAACTATAGCTAATATACATCTTTACATCACACTACACGTGTCGTGAGTTTTGAAAATTAGATGACAAGTCTATTATGTCTGAAAACTTTCAAATTGATAAACTATTTTCTGAGGATCAAATAGGTTTGTTCTGAAATAAGTAATATCAAGACTAGTTTTAAAGAGAGGTGAATATGAAGGGATATTATTGAGGCCTTAATTGGAACTAATTCTGAAGAATAACCCATCTGGAATATGATTGGAATGATTACACACCTAACCCACTAAAAATGTCTTTTATCCAAAAAATAATTGAACTACCGGTTATATCTCCGTTCGCATTAAATCATCATGATTTTCACGCTAAAATTGTCTTTTGTTTTTAGGCCTAGGTAACTTGAGTAATTAAGTCCGCTGGGGTGTCTCTACACCTAATGCCCTAAAACCAACTGGTTTGGGAGCATTGGCCCAAAGCTCGCTAAGAAGCCTAGAAAGTCCAAATTAAAACAAAGTCAAGCAAGTGTTCTCTCCGAGTTAAAATTCCTAACGGTTCTTTGTGTGAGAATAATCTTGACAAAAGACAGATTTTTATAAAAAAGTATTTCTGGCGGAGATATGAAGGTTTCATTCTATGATAAAGACTATTGCACGTTCACAAAGGTGTGTATGAAATGAAAACAAGAAAAAGGTGGCGTGAAAAATAAGACCTAGTTTCCTATTATAGAAGATAGAAATTCTGAATTTGAAACCTTACTGGAAAACGAAACTTGAGAAATACTTAACTCTTTATAAAACTTATGTGAGCCTTTTTAAATTTTTATCTGGGCTTTTTTTTATGACATGACGACTTTAATCGATTCTTTTGAAAATTAACGACACTATTTGCACTGCACGTAAAGACATATAAAATCTTAAGTTAAAAGAGAAGCGAGGTGTGAAAAATAAAGGTTCGATAGTTCTAAATTTAGGATAATAGAATTGTTATCTTTTAAACAAAACCTTAGGGTTTGAATCATAGTAATTTCGCAAAACTAGCTTGACGGGATTTTGTGGGTAGTATCCGCTGAAAACCCTCAGGAGACAACACTCCTCCTACTAGGGACACCTAGAGGTTAAACGGCTTGTTGCACATGCTCAGTGCAATCGCGTTCCCTGCGAAAGTGCGGTTAGGATTTTCTTTTGTGAATAAATGTTTTTGCTCGGGATGAGCAATAGATAAGTTTGGGGGTATTTGTTCATATCAGAAAATTGCATTCTAATACCGCTCATTCATTATCTAATTGTTGTATTTATCGGTATTAATGACCAGTGTCTGCTCAGTATTACAGATTACAGGTATCCATGACAAAATACTGGAAATGCATCCAACAGCACGGATATATCACTTGAGGGAAGACACAACGACCAGAAACGCTAACTGACCGATACTTCATTTCAAGTTCCCTGGCAACGGCGCCATTTTATTGTCACGATCTAACCGTGTCGTATTTAAAAGGAGTTTTGAAATTA
This sequence comes from Agapanthus africanus, assembly GCA_030015575.1. Lineage (NCBI taxonomy): Eukaryota > Viridiplantae > Streptophyta > Magnoliopsida > Asparagales > Amaryllidaceae > Agapanthus > Agapanthus africanus. The sequence goes on along the minus strand of JASDDO010000010.1, from coordinate 200,056,408 downwards.
CCGCAATCAAAACGGTGTCGCTTGTAGCGATCCGCGATGAATACGGGTCGTCTGCAGGGAGATGGTAAGTTTTTATATCTTGTTTTAATGAGTTAATACCGGGTTTTGATTTGTTGGTTAACTAATTGTCGTAACAAAGATATGAATAAAAAGGACTTGTTAAGGGTAGTAATAAGTTAGATTGTATGAAAGTGATGTTTTCCAATTACTTATACCCCCAACTTGGTATTGACACTAAAACAATAGGTAACAACGCGGATTAGGAAACTTGAAATACGGTGTTTGCGGCATTTCGCTAAATCCGTTTTCCTTGTACCTTGTCCTTCCGTTGTTATCTCTTGATTTTAGCCTTCGGCAAACCACGGGCAATCCGGTTATGATTAGGAATCATCACTATCGTGGTAGGATAGGATGCCTAGTGAGCGGAGTTGCGGGTGATTTGCACGAAGTTTCAATAGGCAAGTTTTAGGTTTTAAAGTTTGGACAAAGAAAATCTTCGAATACGATCTAACATATTACACCCTTAACAAGTGAAAAGATTACTCACATATATTTACAAATTAACAAGAAAGAAAAGAGAAGATACATAAAAACATGCAATGAAATAAAGAGGAAAAGAGAACCGATGAGTTCAAGCTTTTTATCTCCAAGTGTTCGATCCCCGGCAACGTGTGAAATCCGAATACCAAGCTTTAAGGTTGCAAGCTCACTTAAGAGGTTGCAAGATCAAAGCAAAGTATGAATTTCACAATTGAAATTATGTAAAGTGGAACAAGACATGTTAGAAAAATATAAACTTTTATTGAAGAACAAACTTGTTACAAGAGGTCTTGAAGTCAAGAACCTAAGCCTTAAGCTTGCAAGTTCTAAATGAGAAGTTGCAAGGTCAAGACAAAGGGGCAAGAGCTCAAGAATGAAAAGAAAAATTACAAGAATTCTAAGATAAAAACTAAAGAAAAAAAGCTACCCTTTCCTCTTGCCTCTGGTCTCTATTTATAGGCTCAGAAAGAAATATTCATATCTGCCCCATTATGGCTCATGCTGATTTGTTTGATTGCCTTTGATTTGAACACATGCTTTTTAGCCTTGAATGCATATAATATCATATGCATATAGAATCATATCCTTGATTGCATATAGAATCATATCCATATGTGCTTAACAGTCTTGTGTACACACTTGTTGTGTTGGACCATTTAAAAAAAAATGTGTACACAACTTGTTGCGTAAAGGAACTCCTGAAGTATCGGTCAGTTAGCGTTTCTGGTCGCTGTGTCTTCCCTCAAGTGATATATCCGTGTTGTTGGATGTATTTCCAGTATTTTGTCATGGATACCTGTAATCTGTAATACTGAGCAGACACTAGTCAATAATACCGATAAATACAACAATTAGATAATGAATGGGAGGTATTAGAATGCAGTTTTCTGATATGAACAATCACCCTCTCCAAAGAGATGTCTCCCAAGACTGATTTGGAAAGGGATCGCATGTCTATTATACCCTACGCTTCTGCGGTAGTCTCTATAATGTATGCGATGTTATGTACCAGACCATATGTAGCACACGCATTGAGCGTTGTAAGCCGGTATTAGTCGGACCCAGGGGAGAAACACTGGATAGCGGTAAAGAACATTCTCAAGTACCTGAGAAGGACTAAGGAGATGTTCTTGGTGTATGGCGGAAAAGACCTCCAGATCGAGGCCTTTGCTGACTCCAGCTTCTAGAGTGACAAGGATGACTCTAAGTCCATGTCGGGTTATGTCTTTACCCTCAATGGAGGGGCGGTTTGCTGGAAGAGTTCCAAGAAGGAGACCGTTGCTGACTCAACGATGGAAGAGGAGTACATAGCTGCTTGCGATGCCGCAAAGAAAGCTGTCTGGATGAAGAAGTTTCTCACGGAGCTTCAGGTGGTTCCTACCATTGTTGATCCAAAACCGCTGTATCGCGACAACAACGGCGCTATAGCTTTAGCGAAGGAACCCAGGTCCCATCAGAAGTCCAGGCACATTTTGAGGCGGTACCACCTGATCAGGGAGATCGTAGATCGCTGGGAGATCGAGGTGAAGAGAGTAAATACGGAGAAAAACACTGCAGATCCACTCACGAAGGCCCTACCCCAGACTCAGTTCGAGCGGCTTATCGAGATGATAGGTCTTCGATACGCCAGTACATGGCCTTAGTGCAAGTGGGAGATTGTTAGTGTATATGCCCTAGAGGCCATTACTGTTTCATACTAGCTTGTATATTACTTAATGGAAGCTTGGGATATTCACAGTTGTATAGACAATCTTGCTCAAAATGGTAGTATGCTACTTGGTTTGTTTCTACTTCAATATGTGCATGTGTTTCTTTTAGCATATCTCTTATACATATTAGTACAGCCCTTAGGATCTTTGCTTGATTACCAGCGTTGTGATGGCAGTCACACTCGTGGGGGCTGGGTAATCTATAAGCACATCCTTATACAGGTCCCTAGTCGTAGGACTATCGAGACAGGGTATCGATACTCCGGAGTAGACTAGCGTATGCGCTTCTCATCCCAGCAGGGGAGATGGTCTGTCCCACAGCCATCAGTACGTCGTACTGGAGATAGTATGCGGGTGCTCGTTTGGTTACGAGTATACTGGACAGGACTCGTCAGGAACTGATGGTTGGTATTATACCTATCGTCGGTTATCAGTTCCCAGGTGACATGAGTACAGCTTAGTCCGCTGACTTGACACTGTCACTTTGCCTCGAGTGTGTTCCCACTGTACTTAGATTACTACCCTACCATGGCTCAAAGGATTCGTGCAAACAGGTAGTAGTTGGGGGTAGTCCCGAAGCATTTGGAGGCAGTGACAGTTAGACAGGATTCGTCTCTCCCGGTATTGGGGGTTAACATCGCGCTGTGTCTAGGAGAGCCATTACACAAGTAGTCCCTGGCCAGGGCAAGCGAGATATACTGGTAGGTTTCCATTGTTATCTCAGGGTGTTCTGGGCTACACTCCGACACGACTTGTACCGCTATTAGGGGACTGACGTTCACCACCCTCTAGGCCCGCCATGCGATGTATGAGACGGAACAGACCGGACTGTACGGAGATTGTCACATACAGGCTCAGTAGGAGTTCGGATGGGTTTACCACATCGTCCTTCTTATCGACATCTACCTGGGGACCGTTACGTACAGCTAGTGCCGCTTGTGGTCTGTGGTTAAACCCACTGCCAGTGTAGTGTCGAGTTTTTAGAGTCCCACACAGAGAGTTTCCCTGCACTGAGCGAAACGTGTAGAGGCTGTATGGTTTTACGGCAGGGCTGCGATCACATACGTGCACTTGTGAGCGTATGCTGTTTGGGCAGGCAATACTAGTGGGCTTTGGTTTAAGCCGGATCCTAGTATTGCACGGATTGATTTGTTTTGTCTTCTGTGCATTTGCATTCTACGGAATGCGGATGCAGGTATGTATGCACAGTTTTGAGGAGCGATAAAGGAGGAGGTGCACCATTAGGGTTTTGGCTGTTGGTTCGGCCAAAACCGTTATGTGGCAGGCTCATTAGGGTTTTGACAATTCGTTCGGTCAAAACCATTATGAGCCGGAGACATTGTTTACTAATCCTTTTAGTGATAGTTTAGTGATGGCTAATTGCATTGACCATTTGACTACCTTGACCTCTCTTGACTTTGTTGACCCGTTGACCGGTGTTGACCATTGACCTTCAAGAGAGGTCTACACTCTTTTTTGGATTTTCTTTTTCTTTTGGATTATGAAAATGGTCAATTCAATTAGTAGCCATCAACTTTATCATGAAAGGATTGGTAATGATGATAGTTTTGCATTATTGCAACCATGGTTCATTTCTTTAGCTCATAATTCATTTTCATCTCTCTCTTGTTCTTGTGAGAAGAAAAGAAAAGCTCTCATGGTTGCTTGCTCCTCCTTCTTCCTCCTCCTCTTGATTTCTTCTTTTGATCTCATGTGTTGAGAGAAAAAGATCCCACAAAGACAAACACTTCCATATATCACTGCTACACTACCTAGGGCATCTAAACTAGCGATCTCGTTGCCCTAGTTGCCTCGGCTCGAGGTGGAGCTCGGTGTACAACTCTCGGGTGGATCATCTTCGACTCAAGGAGGCCGCGGAGGTGACCAAGATCTGGAACGACCCTCGGAGTGTGGATGAACGAGCCGGACATCGGAGAGAAGACCCGAAGGACCGGTTTCGTGAGGTATATTTTCTACGGCATATTAGTTAAAGCCTCTAGTTGTTTGCTAGTTTCTTGTTTAGCAAAGATCCGGCTTTTAGTCCATGTTGCCTTTGGGCCAAAATAATTGTTTTTCGCCGTTTCCGCCTCCCCGTAAGAACCGGGGTGAGCAACGTAGACTTACAGCTATCACCCGAGACATCCTAAATTAAAATTGGTTGGACAGTGAGATGTGCAGGCACCTTAGAACCACCACACAAAAGCCCAGCCCCCAACTCCTCATTCAGGCTGCAGATTTATCCTTTTTGGCCGCAAATTGCGGCCTGGACCCCACCATTTTGCCTAGTTCTAGTTCTGTAGTTCCTACATATATATATATTAGACCCCTGGCATGTATAGATTTGTCTAATTCGACCTAGGGTGAAATCTGGAGCCTATTTCCTTAGTTGCTGTTTTGGATTCGTGTTTCCGTATTTCTAATTCTGAATTTGTGTATGGTGTTTTACCTCAACTACTTGCCGTTTATACGACGATATCGAGGGTTGTTGATGGTTTTGGAAAGCGTTGTCCATAGGTTCTAACCTATAGACCATAGCGTATCGTTTTGGGGTTTCGTATGCCGTTTTAGTTTTGAATTGGTTTTGATACGCATTTGCGATACGTTAATGTGTAGGTACCCCATGAAGACTTCAGGACGACAAGCAAAAGCGTGGTGACGTCGACAGATAAAGACGCAATGTGAGTAGATTATATCTACGGGGGAAATCGGGTGGATGGCGTATAGCACCCCCGCATTTCGATGTCTAGTATACTATATATATTATATATATGATAGCTTATTGAGTGACATGGAGATCATAGATGTGTTAGGTGTACTATGGATATTTAGGGTTAGAAGTGAACTAGTGTATTTTCCTAGTTGCGAACCCTAGCATAGGTTTACACCCACACGCACACACATGCTTATTGCTACACTTATATCATGATGATGAGGATAGTGTATGATACTGAAGATGAGTCGATGAGTTTTAGGCATGGTGCCGTGAGATCGGCGATATGATGTGATTCGTATTTGGGATACGATACGAGATTTTAGCGGGCCTTTGGACGTGTGTTTTACACACGCGCTTATATTCGTTTAAATGGTATCGATTGTACTAGACTTAGATCAGTACCCCAGGTCACGTGTTATGATGATAAGGATACCAGATATTGATGAGATGAATGTGATATTGACCCGTACCCAGCTATTGGGATGTCGTACGACGATTTTCCATACGAGCTTTATATTGATGATAGATCCGCACTCATGACTCGAGGATATTATACGATACAGATTGTATCGTATATGATACTATTGAGGCGGGATCACCGACTATTATATTTATATACATATATCGACTCAGATGTAGGTGGTTTCCATACCCCTCCCGATTGACTTGATAGTTGGATGTAGATTACTTAGTAGACATTAGACTATACCCGAGTCATACCGTTTTTCAAAACTAACGAGTCGGGGATATTTTAAAGATAGGCAAAAAGGATTCTACGGGTATTTTCAAACGAAGCATCTTTTCTTAAAACACCGTAGCCCTTATTTTATTAAAAACCCGATTCGTCTTGTTTCAAATGTCAAAGCTGCATGATATATTTATTGAGGTAGATTCTTTACTATTACGTTGATTATTCGATTCCGCATATTCATGCTATTTGCATTGCATCGCTTGTGTTGTTGATATATTACAGTCATGCTGCTAGGACACCAGCACCATTATCGATGATGCGTATGTTCCACGTACACTTGTTTGCCGGCTCACACACTTCTTCATCGATAATTGCCATGTCACTACACTGTAGTACTGTTGCATTCAGGATATGATTCTTGCATGACATACTGATATGCTTACATTTCCTTTACATGTCACATACATCATGCTTTCTTATTATACGCATTGAGATATTCGTTTCCATGATATTTCTGGATTTGGGAACCGTGGATAATTTCAAAGGAGAGTATGTACTTATTTGAAAAACCCGGTTTCCTTGATATGATATTTGCGCTGCCACCATGAGATTTATCGGTTCTGATTATATGCCGATATATGAGAGAGTGGGCTGACCCGGACTGACGGATGCCCGATATATGAGAGAGTGGGCTGACCTGGACTGACGGATGCCCGATATAAGAGAGAGTGGGCTGACCCGGACTGACGGATGCCCGATATACGAGAGAGGGGGTTGACCCGGACTGACGGATGCCCGATATATAAGGATTTACATGCCGATGCTAGGCACAGGTTTTCATGATGTTTTCAAGTGCCGATGCTAGGCACTCAGGTTCCATGCTTTTGGTTATATCCTCATATTTTCCATGCATATGCTTTATGACATTTACATGCATGATGCTTATTGTCATTGGGTGACGAATGAATGGGATCCACGTACATGCAGATTGATTACATTGATCATACCTCATATTTATGATATGCTATTACTTGAGGCACTGGCACGAGCACTTGGCACTACACTCATGTATAGAGATTACATTGCCAGTTTAGCATGCTTCAGATTTATTCATATTATCTGATCGTATTGACCTAGGATGGGTCATACATTCGATCTCTGCTTGTAGATATTTTCTATTCACGAGTTGGCAACTCACCCCCGTTATGCCACAGTTCTTGCAGGTTTTGCCGTACAGATTCCATAGCGGCTTTTCTGGCACACTGCTTCCATACGGGTGACTTGCTTTGGTAGGTGGGTTCTTTTGCATCAGAACCACCCTTGTACATGTATTATTCATTGTATCTAGAAATTCCATCAACCAAAACGTGTATATTGTTTCAGACTTAGAAAACAGTGTTGTATTATCTCGACCTTAGAGTCGCGCTTGTAGTATTATGGTTTTCTGGCTGTTTTGAGTTCCTTTTTGGGTTTTGATCCTCGCCCTTTGGCGTTGTATATTATTATTGCTTGCGTGGTTGAGACCGTTGATTGACGAAGAGCTAGCTACCACTTGGGGATGCCTTTTATCATTTCATATATATTATTCTTGTTGTACCCCGTTCGGGGCCAGTTTTTACAAAGGAAACTCTGCCGAAATTTTCTGAAAAGACTACACATTTTTAAAATGCATTTTCGGCTTAGTTATTTGAAAACTTTGATTTCAAACATGCTTTCTTTACTTATTAAAAAAAAAGTTCCTTTATTTACTCCTTAAATGGTTTTAGATTTCTGAGCTTTTGGTTTACTTGGATCAGATGGAGTCCTATAGACTTCATAGGATTCAAGAGCTGGTCACGTGCTCATTCGGGTTGTGACAAAGTTGGTATCATAGCGCTGGATTTACCTTGGTTCGAGTCTTAGTTTGATTATGTGGAGCCTAGGGCGTTTATCTATATACGGAACTTAGGCTTGACCATACGGAACTTAGACTTAGTCGAGGGAGTATTCTTGTAACATTTCAAAAAAATAAAATATTATTTTTTGGAATTTTTATAATTTAATATTATTTTAATGAATATTTTAATATTTCGGTATAATTAAATACAGATAAATGGGAAAAAATTATGGAAAATTCTAAAATATGGTATTTTATGGAATTATGCCATTTTTAATTTTTTATGATTAATTATATGCTAATTTAGTGCTAATCGCGATTAAAAATCGCAAATCGGTTTTTTAGCATTTTTGTGCAAAACATGCACATATCATTTTTTTGTTTTACACTTGTGCATTTCTACCATGTTACTTTGGATTTACTATTGGTGTGAGAAGGATTTGGGTTAATGAAATTGGAAAAGAAAAGAAAAGAAAGGGAAAAAGGATATTATATTGAGGTATGGGTGAGAAAGAGTAGGTGAGGGTGTTGACTTGGCCATTTCCCTTCATTCCTTCACTCATTTCTCTCCCTCTTCCTTCATTGCTGCTGCTGCTCCTACTCTTCACCTCCTTCCCCTCTTCAACTCCTCAAAACACATCCAAAAACACCTCAAAACCCTATCCCCACTTCACAAAAATTGTTCCCAAGCTCACTAGCTACACATTGGACCAAGAAAGTCTTCATTTTGGCGCTATTGAGGATTCATGAGGGTCTTATGGGGTAATCTCTTCACAATTAGAGTGTTATTGCTTGTGCTTAAGCTTCAATTCAAGTTTCATATCGATATAGTGTAATTTGGTGTATTTTGGACCAACTTAGAGAGGGTTAGGGTAAAGTTGAGATGTTGCTTTGCAATTGGACTTAAATGGTGACCTTAGACCCTATATTGACCAAAACACTGGCCTAGCACAACCTGAAACCCAAAAATACGGAATTACGGAACTTTTCATGTCGGTTTGTGTGATCTGTGAAGGTGTTCTGGAATCTAGAGCAACCCGGGGGCACCAAAAATAAAATTGAGCGGACATTGAGTCGTGCAGGCACCTAGGAAGCTACCACCAAGACCTGAGCCCCTAACTCAAACCTACGGCCGCAGATTTAATCATTATGGCCGCAAATTGCGGCCAGAGTAGAAGAGAATCGGTCCATTTTTGTTCCAGGGCTAATTTTGCACTAAATTAGACCCCTCCTATATGCAGTTTTGGCTAATTGTCATCTGGGGAAAATCTGGGAGCATTTTGGTGTGTTTTAGGCGATATTTTCCGTATTTTTAAATGCACTTTCTTGATATTTGGATTTGTATTTGGTTGTCGGGTGTTCATACATCGACAACAGGGGTTGTTTGTTGGATTTGCATGTTTGGGCCATAGGTTCCAACCTATCAGCACACTGTGCGCTGTATCGGTTTGCTGCCTTGATTTTCATACGCATTGCTATGGTTGATCATGGTAGGTACCTTCACGTGGATTCCGAGGCGACGGAGCATGGCGTTATCGAGACCGACACGCAGGATACAGGTGAGTAGATTTATATCTATGGGGAGAAGTCGGGTGGATGGCGTATAGCACCCCCGCAGTTCGTGGTGATGTATACGAACACGTATACACATATATATTGATTGTATGTTGTTGAGATTATTGATGATAAAGATGGATATTTGGTATTTTTGGATTGGTTTAGTGTAGTTGCGAAACCCTAGAGTAGTGGTCGCACTCACACACGCACGCACACACATACTTGCATACATTCCTTTTTCATATGTGCGTATATGGGAATATATATTTATGTGTTCACATGGGTATGGGACTATGTGTTCATATACTGGATTTGAGGATAGTATTTGGGATTTGAGATGAGTCGATGAGATTGGGCTTGAGGCCAGGAGATCGGTGATGTGATTTGGTTCGTATTGAGATACGACATGATGTTTTCGCGGGTCTTTTGGCGTAGTGATTCTTACACCTGCATGCATACTTAGGCGGTATCGGTATTGTACTAGACGTAGATCAGTACCCCGATCATGATATTTGATAAAGAGGATACCAGATGAATAGTATGATGAATGTGATATTGACCCGTACCCAGATTTGGGATGCCGTACGACGGATTTACGTACGAGCTATATATTGATGATTGATCCGCACTCTTGACTTGGGATGTCTGATTATGGATGTGGTATCGGATATGATATTATTGAGGCGGGATCACCGACTATACATATTCAGGTATATATATGTATCGACTCAGATGTTAGGCGGTTTCCTTACCTGTAGTTCAGCTTGTTAGTTCAGCCGTATAGTTTAGTGTAGTTGTTAGATTAGATTAGATTCCTACCTATTTCAAAACTAGCGGGTCGTGGGTATTTTAAAAGACAAGTCAAGGGATCTACGGATATTTCAAAAGACGTATCCTTTCTTAAAACCACCGTAGTCCCTATTTTCAAAACCCCACGATTCATGTTATTTCAAATGGCACCATTGTTTAATAATTAGCTCCCGCTCATTTTGGTTGCTCGCTCCGCATCGCATACTTACGTTGTTATTTCATATTGCATTGTTGACATTATGCTGTTAGGACACCAGCACCATTACCGATGATGCGTATGTACCACGTACACTTACTTGCCGGCTCACACACATCTTCATCGGTAATTACCATGTCACGTACACCTTAGAAAATATTATAGCTTAACTTAGCTTGGTAGCTAGTAGTTTGACATAATATTAGTGTACTTACCTTATATGCCAGCTTAGATATTGTAATTATTACTTGTCACTTCATGCATATTGTTATTCATTGTTATGCCGTATTCATGGATTCTCATGCCTATATTCATGGGTTTATATGCTATTCATGTTTTGGATTCGGATTTCTATGAGATTTTCTGGATTTAGGGGGAAAATCGCAAAACTTGTATAAGCTTCTTTCCTCTCTTTTAAATAAAAAGTGCGGTTTTCCCATGATGTATGAGTCGTCCACCATGAGTTTGCTGATGGATTTCGAGACTCGATTCGAGGAGATGGATCAACCGTTTCGGGTACTGGTGGGCCCGGTGCGGTTCACCGGGGCGAGAAGGTCGTGTTGTTGATGTTGAGCCTGGCAGGGGAGCACTACCGACCGGTGATTTTACTCGACGCGTGGGATATCTGGAGGATACCGTCGTGGTCTTAAGATTGATGGTAGGGGCCGGTCTGGACTGACGGCGCCCTGGATATTGAGACTGAGACATTGAGATTTCGAGATATTGAGGTATTGATATTTGATGATACAGGCCAGTCCGGATAGCCGGAGCCTGAGATATTGAGATATTGAGATTTATGTTTTGTGTCGATGCTAGACACTGTTTATACTGATTTCATTTATGTTACCTAATTTTATAAATGCAGAAATCTCACTAAGTTATGAAACCAGTTCCTTCAGTATATGTATTCTGTTTTCATGCATTCATACATCATCCATATGATATATTGTTATCCGAGGCACGGACACGAGAACTTGGTATTACTGTCGTTTAGAGGTATACCCTAGCCATTGTTATAGGGTGCTGGTTATTTTTGAGGATGTATATTGATCGTATGACCTAGGATTGCGTCATACATGCGATTTCTGTTCATAGATGTTTTCTATTCGCGAGTTGGCAACTCACCCCCGTTGTGCCACAGTTTCTTGCAGGTTTTGCCGTACAGGTTCCATTGCGGCATTTTTGTCAAACTGCTTTCTTGCGGGTGAATTGCATTTGGTAAGTGGGTTCTTTTGCATCAAGAACCACCATTGTACTTGTATTATTCATTGTATCTAGAATTCCATCAACCAAAACTTGTATATTGTTTCAGACTTAGACATTAGTGATGTATTATTCGACCTTAGAGTCGCGCTTAGTAGTATTGCGGTTTTCATGCTTATTGGGTTTCTGTTGAGTTTGATCCTCGCCATTCGACGTTGTATATTATATTGCTTACGTGGTTGTGACCGTCGATTGATGAAGAGCTAGCTCCCGCTTGGGGATGCCTTTTATCATTGCATATATATATTTTTCTTGTTGTACCCCGTTCGGGGCCAGTATTTACAAAAGAAACTCTGCCGAAATTTTTAGAAAAGACCGTACATTTTTAAAATGCATATTCGGCTTAGTTATTTAAAACCTTGACTTCAAAACATGTTTTTTTTACCTATTAAAAACCAGTTTTCTTTATTTATCCTTAAAATGGTTTTAGATTTCTGGGCTTTTGGCTTACTTGGATCAGATGGAGTCCTATAGACTTCATATGGTTCAAGGGCCAGTCTTGTGCTCTTTCGGGTCGTGACAAAGTTGGTATCAGAGCGTTAGGTTTTACCTTCGGAACGTAGGGTGACTAATGTAGAGTGACGTACCGTGGGTATGTTCCGCGGCATATTTACGACACGCCACTCCATTTAAGGAGCCTTAGGATGTACATTTCTTTGCTCAGTATCATATTCATTCCTGATCTAGCTTCATCGGTACCAGTTATGGTTTTGCCGCCACGATTACGGGCAAGGAGAGCTACGGCTAGAGTTGCGGTCAGCATGAGCTCGTTACGAACGAGGACTGACCAGGGCGTGATTCGGGAGACACACGATTGTAGAGATGTGTCTTTTGGATTGTGTTTTTGCGCCACGAGCGTTAGATGGATCGCTGTATGAGACTTCTCGGACGTGCAGATTAGCACCAGAGGATTAAGCCACTGACAGAGGCCAGCCAGACTTTGATGACCGTTGATGTGTGGCTTATTCATGATGATTGAGGCACGGTTCAACGTGCAGACGAGTGAGCCAGTTATTGCTGCGAACGACGAGATATCGCCCAGATGTTGGAGCTATTGCAGTAAAATTGGTACTAAGAGATGATAGAGGTCGCTAGTCATCCGAGGATAAGAGACTAGGACATGTGGATCGTTCGCTACCCCGACGTGAGGTCATCAGATAGATTGATTCCAGCTGAGACGACTTCACGCAGAGACGTTGAGAGTCGACAGAGACGATCGAATGTCAGAAACCTATTATTCCAAGTTTAAAGTATTCGGAAAGACATGCAAGCAATTCTATGGTCCCTCTAGAAAAATGAAACCCTAACTCGACTTAATGACCGTATGAAAGCCTTTGAATCTTAGGGTTTGCGGCAGTTCTGCGGCGCCATTAGTGAGGCTTGGGTTTGCCCTTCTACGGCTGGACCACCGATGTTGTGGTATGTACTCGATACTATTATACTATACCCAAGATGTTGAGCTCTTGGGGGACTATGAGGATTCGACGAATCGATCGGATGGCTCGACATAATTCGGATGCTAATCGGTGAGATGCATTTCTTGGGAGACTCCAGATACGAGGATAGCCGTTGGAGCTCAGTCCATGCAGCCACGACGAGACGAGTCCGAAGCAGTCGACATTAGAGAAAAGTGGAGTAAGAGGTTCATACCAGGTCTGGATAAGATGATGTTCCACTCCGCCGACATCAGAGATGATATGCGCATGCCGAGGCACTGTACTTGGATATACTTTCCAGAAGCAGTCGTGATGAGTATGCAGCCGTTCCGGAGCAAGAAACATATATAGTAAAGGACGATGACTTCCGGACAGTTAGGCAGAGACGAGACTTGGAAGAGACCTTGAGCAGGATTCCTTCCAGGATACTGCTGCAATGATATTTGCACCCAGGATTAGATGTGTCACGTGCATGCAGAGAGCCAGAGGCCGATGCCAGTGACATGCTGCTTGACGAGTGGTCGTGAGGATTGACCGAGAGATGACTAGAGAAGTGCCAAAACGGAATCTTCCCCGTTAGCACACCTGACAGGGCCGATGAGCCGATGGATCGTGAGATTGGTAATCCACAGAGAAGACTTGGACCCAGGAGTGGTCATTGATACGCACACCAGTAGGCCAGAGTTCAGGATCGTCGACGGGATATGCTACGAGTAACCGCGACAGTTGGCCAGATATTCTTGGAGGACGCGCTTGAGCAGGACTATTCCGCCATACTTGTTTTGGTATTTTGGGCGATCTATTCGCATGACTGATTTGATGATTGGATTCATGATATTTATTTTCATGCACCATGGTTGTACCTATCGGATATTTACGATTTTGCACATTTGTTGCACTTGATATTGTTTTCGTGCCTTGGTTTCCCATATATAGGATTTCATGGGTTTCATACATTTGAGTTGATTTTGTGCGTATGCACGCACACGATTTGGTTTTTGCACTCTGTATAGTTTACATATGCTTGCAGTGCAGTGACATGTATTTTGTGCACCTAGTTGCACTGGACTTCGATTTCGATTGGGATGTTCGATGTTTGTTTGTGCACTTTATGCCCCTGATTGGATTTTACGCGTGTTTCGGCGCTTGATATTAGATTTCATGATTTCGTGCATGATGGATGCACCGGATTTGGATTTTAGCGCATGTTGGGCGCATGTTATGAGATACGATTTTGGTTGCACACCAGATGCACTAAATCGGGATTTTTCGTGCATGTCAGATGCACCTGTTTTGCTGTCAGGCACATATGTTGCCCTTGACAGATACTTCGTGCACACCCGTTGCACCTTGATGTTGTTCTTGTGCGCATATACGGCACATTCATGGATTTTGATTTCCGTGCGCACCAGACGCACGTAGTATTCCTATGCACATTTTGGGATTGATTTCTTATAGAACAGTACATTTTTATGATATGGCGTTTTGTTTTCATACTAGGCAGGACTGGTCAGATGACAGTACCTGAGTGTGTTTTGCATGTACAGATAGTTATTGAAGGGATTTCCAAAAGCGAGCTATAGTCTCAATATTTACCTACGTGTCCGATATGACACGAAACGTTTAAAACGAGGGAACCCTTCTAAATTGTTTTCAAAACGGCGGATTGTGCATACTAAACAAAAGATATATAAGTATATGGCTATTTTTTTATAAAGACGTCCGCCACTGTACAGTGTTATGTGCATTGCACATTGACTTTAAAGAGTTTTGGCATGCATTTCCTTCATATACTTACATGTATGGTTCTGATTTATATCATATTGGTTTTGCTTTGGATTTGGCATTCGTGTCTTTACCATGACTCCGATGATTGCGGGATGCTTGACGGAGTTTCGATTTTCAGTTATCTACTCATTTTTCATGCGCATGCATTGCGCTATGATGCGTTTTATTTATTGATGATTTCGGAGCCCCGACGACTTGGACATTCTATTGAAATGTTTTAGAATTTAGGGGTTTAAATTTAAATTCGGGGACCGAATTTCTTTAAAGAGGGAAGATTGTAACATTTCAAAAAAATAAAATATTATTTTTGGAATTTTTATAATTTAATATTATTTTAATGAATATTTTAATATTTCGGTATAATTAAATACAGATAAATAGGGAAAAATTATGGAAAATTCTAAAATATGGTATTTTATGGAATTATGCCATTTTAAAGTTTTTATGATTAATTATATGCTAATTTAGTGCTAATCGCGATTAAAAATCGCTAATCGGATTTTTAGCATTTTTGTGCAAAACATGCACATATCATTTTTTTGTTTTACACTTGTGCTTTTCTACCATGTTACTTTGGCTTTACTATTGGTGTGAGAAGGATTTGGGTTAATGAAATTGGAAAGGAAAAGAAAAGAAAAGAAAGGGAAAAAGGATATTATATTGAGGTATGGGTGAGAAAGAGTAGGTGAGGGTGTTGACTTGGCCATTTCCCTTCATTCCTTCACTCATTTCTCTCTCTCTTCCTTCATTGCTGCTGCTGCTCCTGCTCTTCACCTCCTTCCCCTCTTCAACTCCTCAAAACACATCCAAAAACACCTCAAAACCCTATCCCCACTTCACAAAAAATGTTCCCAAGCTCACTAGCTACACATTGGACCAAGAAAGTCTTCATTTTGGCGCTGTTGAGGATTCATGAGGGTCTTATGAGGTAATTTCTTCACAATTAGAGTGTTATTGCTTGTGCTTAAGCTTCAATTCAAGTTTCATATCGATATCGTGTAGTTTGGTGTATTTTAGACCAACTTAGAGAGGGTTAGGGTAAAGTTGAGATGTTGCTTTGCAATTGGACTTAAATGGTGACCTTAGACCCTATATTGACCAAAACACTGGCCTAGCACAACCTGAAACCCAAAAATATGGAATTACGGAACTTTTCATGTCGGTTTGTGTGATCTGTTAAGGTGTTCTGGAATCTGGAGCAACCCGGGGGCACCAAAAATAAAATTGAGCTGACAGTGAGTCGTGCAGGCACCTAGGAAGCTACCACCAAGACCCGAGCCCCTAACTCAAACCTACGGCC
The DNA here is from genome assembly GCA_030015575.1 of Agapanthus africanus. Taxonomy (NCBI): domain Eukaryota; kingdom Viridiplantae; phylum Streptophyta; class Magnoliopsida; order Asparagales; family Amaryllidaceae; genus Agapanthus; species Agapanthus africanus. The sequence goes on along the minus strand of JASDDO010000010.1, from coordinate 200,040,529 downwards.
GCAGATTTAATCACTCTGGCCGCAAATTACGACCAGAGTAGAAGAGAATCGGTCCATTTTTGTTCCAGGGCTCATTTTGCACTAAATTAGACCCTTCCTATATGCAGTTTTGGCTAATTGTCATCTGGGGAAAATCTGGGAGCATTTTGGTGTGTTTTAGGCGAAGTTTTCCGTATTTTTAAATGCACTTTCTTGATATTTGGATTTGTATTTGGTTGTCGGGTGTTCGTACATCGACAACATGGGTTGTTTGTTGGATTTGCATGTTTGGGCCATAGGTTCCAACCTATGAGCACACTGTGCGCTGTATCGGTTTTCTGCCTTGATTTTCATACGCATTGCTATGGTTGATCATTGTAGGTACCTTCACGTGGATTCCGAGGAGACGGAGCATGGCGTTATCGACACCGACACGCAGGATACAGGTGAGTAGATTTATATCTACGGGGAGAAGTCGGGTGGATGGCGTATAGCACCCCCGCAGTTCGTGGTGATGTATACGAATACGTATACACACATATATTGATTGTATGTTGTTGAGATTATTGATGATAAAGATGGATATTTGGTATTTTTGGATTGGTTTAGTGTAGTTGCGAAACCCTAGAGTAGTGGTCGCATTCACACACGCACGCACACACATACTTGCATATATTCCTTCTTTCATATGTGCGTATATGGGAATATATATTTATGTGTTCACATGGGTATGGGACTATGTGTTCATATACTGGATTTGATGATAGTATTTGGGATTTGAGATGAGTCGATGAGATTGGGCTTGAGGCCAGGAGATCGGTGATGTGATTTGGTTCGTATTGAGATACGACATGATGTTTTCGCGGGTCTTTTGGCGTAGTAATTCTTACACCTGCATGCATACTTAAGCGGTATCGGTATTGTACTTGACGTAGATCAGTACCCCGATCATGATATTTGATAAAGAGGATACCAGATGAATAGTATGATGAATGTGATATTGACCCGTACCGAGATTTGGGATGCCGTACGACGGATTTACGTACGAGCTATATATTGATGATTGATACGCACTCTTGACTTGGGATGTCTGATTATAGATGTGGTATCGGATATGATATTATTGAGGCGGGATCACCGACTATACATATACAGGTATATATATGTATCGACTCAGATGTTAGGCGGTTTCCTTACCTGTAGTTCAGCTTGTTAGTTCAGCCGTATAGTTTAGTGTAGTTGTTAGATTAGATTAGATTCCTACCTATTTCAAAACTAGCGGGTCGTGGGTATTTTAAAAGACAAGTCAAGGGATCTACGGATATTTCAAAAAACGTATCCTTTCTTAAAAACACCGTAGCCCCTATTTTCAAAACCCCACGATTCGTGTTATTTCAAATGGCACCATTGTTTTATATTTAGCTCCTGCTCATTTTGGTTGCTCGCTCCGCATCGCATACTTACATTGTTATTTCATATTGCATTGTTGACATTATGTTGTTAGGACACAGCACCATTACCGATGATGCGTATGTACCACGTACACTTACATGCCGGCTCACACACATCTTCATCGGTAATTGCCATGTCACGTACACCTTAGAAAATATTATTGCTTAACTTAGCTTGGTAGCTAGTAGTTTGACATAATATTAGTGTATTTACCTTATATACCAGCTTAGATATTGTAGTTATTACTTGTCACTTCATGCATATTGTTATTCATTGTTATGCCGTATTCATGGATTCTCATGCCTATATTCATGGGTTTATATGCTATTGATGTTTTGGATTCGGATTTATATGAGATTTTCTGGATTTAGGGGGAAAACCGCAAAACTTGTATAAGCTTCTTTCCTCTCTTTTAAATAAAAAGTGCGGTTTTCCCATGATGTATGAGTCGTCCACCATGAGTTTGCTGATGGATTTCGAGACCCGATTCGAGGAGATGGATGAACCGTTTCGGGTACATGGTGGGCCCGGTGCGGTACCCCGGGGCGAGAAGGTCGTGTTGTTGACATTGAGCCTGGCAGGGGAGCACAACCGACCGGTGATTTTACCCGACGCATCGGATATCCGGAGGATACCGTCGTGGTCTTGAGATTGATGGTAGGGGCCGGTCTGGACTGACGGCGCCCTGGATATTGAGACTGAGACATTGAGATTTCGAGATATTGAGGTACTGATATTTGATGATACAGGCCAGTCCGGATAGCCGGAGCCTGAGATATTGAGATATTAGGATTTATGTTTTGTGTCGATGCTAGACACTGTTTATGCTGATTTCATTTATGTTACCTCATTTTATAAATGCAGAAATCTCACTAAGTTATGAAAGCAGTTCCTTCAGTATATGTATTCTGTTTTCATGCATTCATACATCATCCATATGATATATTGTTATCGGAGGCACTGACACAGGAACTTGGTATTACTGTCGTTTAGAGGTATACCCTAGCCATTGTTATAGGCTGCTGATTATTTTTGACGATGTATATTGATCGTATGACCTAGGATTGCGTCATACATGCGATTTCTGTTCATAGATGTTTTCTATTCGCGAGTTGGCAACTCACCCCCGTTGTGCCACAGTTTCTTGCAGGTTTTGCCGTACAGGTTCCATTGCAGCATTTTTGGCACACTGCTTCCTTGCGGGTGAATTGCATTTGGTAAGTGGGTTCTTTTGCATCAAGAACCACCATTGTACTTGTATTATTCATTGTATCTAGAATTCCATCAACCAAAACTTGTATATTGTTTCAGACTTAGACATTAGTGATGAATTATTCGACCTTAGAGTCGCGCTTAGTAGTATTGCGGTTTTCATGCTTATTGGGTTTCTATTGAGTTTGATCCTCGCCATTCGGCGTTGTATATTATATTGCTTGCGTGGTTGTGACCGTCGATTGACGAAGAGCTAGCTTCCGCTTGGGGATGCCTTTTATCATTGCATATATATATTTTTCTTGTTGTACCCCGTTCGGGGCCAGTATTTACAAAAGAAACTCTGCCGAAATTTTTAGAAAAGACCGTACATTTTAAAAATGCATATTCGGCTTAGTTATTTAAAACCTTGACTTCAAAACATGTTTTCTTTACCTATTAAAAACCAGTTTTCTTTATTTATCCTTAAAATGGTTGTAGATTTCTGGGCTTTTGGCTTACTTGGATCAGATGGAGTCCTATAGACTTCATATGGTTCAAGGGCCAGTCACGTGCTCTTTCGGGTCGTGACAATTATACCCGAACTTTCGTTGCATAGGATGACCCTTGGTTGATGGAGTAGGTAGCTTGAGTAGAGTGATGTATCGTACGTATGTTCCGCGGCATATTTACGACACGCCACTCCGCTTAAGAAACCTTAGGATGTACATTTCCTTGCACAGTATTATATTCCTTCCTATGATCTATCCTTATCGATACTGGTTATGGGTTTGCTGCCACGATTGCACGGGCAGAGTGAGCTACGGCTCGAGTTGCGTCAGCATGAGCTCGTCGTGGACAAGGACTGACCACGGTGTGATTCCAGAGACATACGATTGCATATAGAGGCGTCGTCTTATTGTGCTTTCGCACCATGAGCGTTTGACTTATCGCTTTTACGAGATTTTCCGGACGTACCGATCGGTACCAGAGGATTGAGCCACTGATAGAGGCCAGCCAGGATGCGATGACCATTGATATATCGCTTATTCATGATGATTGAGGTGCTGTTCAGCGTACAGACGAATGAGCTAGTTGCTGCTGCGAATGATGAGATATCGCCCAGATGATTGGAGCTACTGCAGCTTGAGCATATACTTAGAAATATGATGGTAAGTCGCTAGTCACCCGAGGGTGAATGACTAGGACATGTGGTTCGTTCGCTTACCCCGATGCGAAGTCATCAGATAGGTTGATTCCAGCTAGAGGCGACTTCACGCAGATTCGTTGAGAGTCGATTGAGACGATCGAAAGTCAGGAACCCATTTTCCAAGTTTAAAGTATTCAGAAAGACATGCAAGTGATTCTATGGACCCTCTAGAAGAATGAAACCCTAACTCGACATAATGACCGTGTGAAAGCCTTTGAACCTTAGGGTTTACGGTAGTTCCGCGGCGCCATTAGTGAGGCTTGGGTTTGCCCTTCTACGGCTGGACCACCGATGCTGTGGTATGTACTCGATACTATTAAACTATACCCATGATGTTGAGCTCTTGGGAGATTATGAGGTTCTTACGAGTCGATCGGATGGTTCGACAACATTCGGATATCATGTGATGGGACATATTGCTTGGGAGACTCCAGATACGAGCATAGCCGTTGGAGCATAGTCCATGCATCCACGAGTGGATGAGTCCAAATCAGTCGACATTGGAGAAAGTGGAGTAAATAGTTCGCACGAGATTTCGACGAGATGACGTTCCACTTCACTGACATCAGAGATACGATACGCACGCTGATGACGTGTTCGGCTAGATATCTTCTACTGAGTGATGAAGATACCGAGTTCGTGATTTCGAGTTCGTGTGAAAGACTTCGGAAGGACCGTAGCCGAGGACATTACAGTGCGCAGATAGAGACGTGACGTCGAAGTGGACGACGATACAGACAAGCGGGATGAGAGGTACGTTCGAGACGCCGTTGAGCTGTTGTTACTCCCCGTTAAGATTAATGGTCGGATATGCATACAGAGGTCGGCTCCAGTGACGTGCTGCTTTACGAGTGGTCGTGAGGATTGACCGAGAAATGACCAGAGAAGTGCCAAAACGGAATCGTTCCCGTTAGTATTTCTGACAGGGCCGCTGAGCCGGAGGATAGCGAGATCGTTAATCCGCAGGGAAGATAAAGAACCAGAGACAGAGGACGCCAGACCGTGAACAAGAGACAAGTAGATATCTTGCGCTGCTAACATTGGATGTACCAGAACCTTCTCGACCTTGACGGAGGATATACCGAAGACGGTATTTTTGATCTGCGATTTTATGATTCGATTATCACGTATCCGTCACTTTGGATTTCGGTATTTTGGGCGATCTATCCGCATGATTTAGTCTTGATGACAGAGTTCCATGATATTTGATTTTGTGCACCATGATTGCACTTACTGGGTATTTATATTTTGTGCAGAGTTATTACGCTCGAGGTATTGATTGTGATTTCATGCCTATTTTTTGCCGGTGATTTGATTTACGTTTCCAGCATAGTTTTCATGCACTTTAGTGTTTTGATTTGATTTGGGCACGCCGATGCACACGGTTGTGAGATTTTCCACCGCGGTACAACCGATTTAGATTGGGCCGCATTGTATACCGTCGATTTTGGATTCTGATATTGATGTTGATTTCTTCCACTCCGTGCATTTGATTTGGACTTGCGCATGTTCGACGCTTGCTATTGGATTTCGTGATTTCATGCATGTTGAGTGCGCAGGATTTAGTTTTTATTCGTGCATGATGGATGCACCGATTTGGACTTTCGCGCATGTTGGGCGCATGTTTTGAGATACGATTTTGGTGCACACCAGATGCACTAAATCGGGATTCTTCGTGCATGTCTGATGCACCTGATTTTGCTGTCAGGCACACATGTTGCCTATGAAAGATGCTTCATGCACACCCGTTGCACCTAGATGTTGTTTCTGTGCACATGTATGGCACATACATGGATTTTGATTCCGTGCGCACCAGACGCATAGGGTATTCTTATATACATTTTGGGATTGATTTTTATGGAGCAGTACGTTTTATGATATTTGCTATGTGTTTTCGTACTGAGCAGGACTAGTCAGAGGACAGTACCTGGATATATTTCGCATGCATTTACTTCAGCTATTTACATATATAGATTCGATATTTACATGTATAGTTCTGATTTATATCGTATTTGGTTTTGTATTGGATTTGACATATGTGTTTTTACCTTGACTCCGATGATTGCGGGATGCTTGACGGAGTTTCATTTTGAGCTATCTGCTCATTACTTATGCTCATGCATTGCGTTATCATGCATTTAATGTATTGATGATTTCGGAGCCCCGACAATATGGATTTTTACTGAAATGTTTTAGAATTTGGGGGTTTAAATTTAAATTCGGGGACCGAATTTCTTTAACGGGGGAAGATTGTAACATTTCAAAATAATAAAATATTATTTTTGGGAATTTTTATAATTTAATATTATTTTGATTAATATTTTAATATTTCGGTATAATTAAATACAAATAAATGGGGAAAATTTTGGAAAATTCCAAAATAGGGTATTTTAAGGGATTAAGACATTTTTAAGTTTTTATGATTAATTATATGCTAATTTAGTGTTAATCGCGATTAAAAATTGCTAATCGGATTTTGGGGGTGTTTTGTGCAAAACATGAACATATCTTTTTCTATACCTGTGTTACATTTTTCTTGCCATGGTTGTTCATTTGGGTTCACTATTTGAGTGAGAAGGAAATTGAGGGAAAAGAAAATGGAAAAGTAATATGATATGAGGGTTGGTGAGAGAGAGAGAGAGAGGTATGGGTTATTTTGACCAAAGACTTAGCCATTCTCTTCATTCTTTCCCTCATTTCTCTCCCTCTTTCTCCATTGCTGCTGCTGCTGCTCTTGCTCCTCATTTTTCCTCCATCTCCAGGCCACAAAAAACACCTCTAAAACATCACCAAAACCCTACCCCCATTTCATTAAAAGTGTGCACAAAATCAAGATCTACACATTGGACCAAGAAAGCGAGGATTTTGGCCACTAAGGGAAACTCAAGAAAATTCTTGAGTTCCCAAATGAGGTAATTACTGAACCTTTAGTTGAGTTTTAGCATTACTTATACCCCATGTTTAGTTTAGAACCGATATTATGTGTTTTGGTGGACTTAAGGAAAACCTAGTTAGGGTTTAGGGTGGATCTGAAATCAAAAGTGGAATTGAGGCTTGTGATGACCTTAGAACTCCTGGGGTGATGTTATTTTGAACCCAAACCTGAACTAGAAACCAGAATACAGATTTATGGGATCAATATCGGGGAAAACTGTAAATCTGGGAGTGTATTTTGTAATCTACTATCACCCGAGACATCCTAAATTAAAATTGGTTGGACAGTGAGATGTGCAGGCACCCTAAAACCACCACACAAAACCCCGGCCCCCAACTCCTTCTTCAGGCCACAGATTTATCCTGTTTGGCCGCAAATTGCGGCCTGGACCCCACCATTTTGCCTCGTTCTGGTTCTGTAGCTCCTACATATATAGATTAGACCCGTGGCATGTATAGATTTGTCTAATTTGACCTGGGGTGAAATATGGAGCCTATTTCCTTAGTTGCTGTTTTGGATTCGTGTTTCCGTATTCCGTATTTCTAATTCCGAATTTGCGTATGGTGTTTTACCTCGACTACTTGGCGTTTATACGACGATATCGAGGGTTGTTGATGGTTTTGGAAGGCGTTGTCCATAGGTTCTAACCTATAGACTATAGCGTATCGTTTTGGGGTTTCGTATGCCGTTTTAGTTTTGAATTGGTTTTGATACGCATTTGCGATACGTTAATTTTTAGGTACCCCATGAAGACTTTGGGACGACAAGCAAAAGCGTGGTGACGTCGACAGATAAAGATGCAATGTGAGTAGATTATATCTACGGGGGAAATCGGGTGGATGGCGTATAGCACCCCCGCATTTCGATGTCTAGTATACTATATATACTATATATATGATAGCTTATTGAGTGACATGGAGATCATAGATGTGTTAGGTGTACTATGGATATTTAGGGTTAGAAGTGAACTAGTGTATTTTCCTAGTTGCGAACCCTAGCATAGGTTTACACCCACACGCACACACATGCTTATTGCTACACTTATATCATGATGATGAGGATAGTGTATGATACTGAAGATGAGTCGATGAGTTTTGGGCATGGTGCCGTGAGATCGGCGATATGATGTGATTCGTATTTGGGATACGATACGAGATTTTAGCGGGCCTTTGGACATGTGTTTTACACACGCGCTTATATTCGTTTAGATGGTATCGATTGTACTAGACTTAGATGAGTACCCCAGGTCACGTGATATGATGATAAGGATACCAGATATTGATGAGATGAATGTGATATTGACCCGTACCCAGCTATTGGGATGTCGTACGACGATTTACCATACGAGCTTTATATTGATGATAGATCCGCACTCATGACTCGAGGATATTATATGATGTAGATTGTATCGTATGTGATACTATTGAGGCGGGATCACCGACTATTATATTTATATACATATATCGACTCAGATGTAGGTGGTTTCCATACCTCTCCCGATTGACTTGATAGTTGGATGTAGATTACTTAGTAGACATTAGACTATACCCGAGTCATACCGTTTTTCAAAACTAACGAATCGGGGATATTTTAAAGATTGGCAAAAAGTATTTTACGGGTATTTTCAAACGATTTTCTTAAAACACCTTAACCCTTATTTTTATTAAAAACCCGATTCGTCTTGTTTCAAATGTCAAGGCTGCATGATATATTTATTGAGGTAGATTCTTTACCATTGCGTTGATTATTCGATTCCGCATATTCATGCTCTTTGCATTGCATCGCTTGTGTTGTTGATATATTACAGTCATGCTGCTAGGACACCAGCACCATTATTGATGATGCGTATGTTCCACGTACACTTGTTTGCCGGCTCACACACTTCATCATCGATAATTGCCATGTCACTACTCTGTAGTACTGTTGCATTCAGGATATGATTCTTGCATGACATACTGATATGCTTACATTTCCTTTACATGTCACATACATCATGCTTTTTGATTATACGCATTGAGATATTCATTTCCACGATATTTCTGGATTTGGGAACCGTGGATAATTTCAAAGGAGAGTATGTACTTATTTGAAAAACCCGGTTTCCTTGATATGATATTTGCGCAGCCACCATAAGATTTATCGGTTCTGATTATATGCCGATATATGAGAGAGTGGGCTGACCCGGACTGACGGATGCTCGATATACGAGAGAGTGGGCTGACCCGGACTGACGGATGTCCGATATATGAGAGAGTGGGCTGACCCGGACTGACGGATGCCTGATATACGAGAGAGGGGGCTGACCCGGACTGACGGATGCCCGATATATGAGGATTTACGTGCCGATGCTAGGCACAGGTTTTCATGATGTTTTCGAGTGTCGATGCTAGGCACTCTGGTTCCATGCTTTTGGTTATATCCTCATATTTTCCATGCATATGCTTTATGACATTTACATGAATGATGCTTATTGTCATTGGGTGACGAGTGGATGGGATCCACGTACATGCAGATTGATTACATTGATCATACCTCATATTTATGATATGCTATTACATGAGGCACTGGCACGAGCACTTGACACTACACTCATGTATAGAGATTACATTTCCAGTTTAGCATGCTTCAGATTTATTCATATTGAGGTTTATATATATCTGATCGTATTGACCTAGGATGGGTCATACATTCGATCTCTGCTTTTAGATATTTTCTATTCACGAGTTGGCAACTCACCCCCGTTGTGCCATAGTTCTTGCAGGTTTTCCCGTACAGATTCCATAGCTGCTTTTCTGGCACACTGCTTCCATACGGGTGACTTGCTTTGGTAGGTGGGTTCTTTTGCATCAGGACCACCCTTGTACATGTATTATTCATTGTATCAAGAAATTCCATCAACCAAAACGTGTATATTGTTTAAGACTTAGAAAACAGTGTTGTATTATCTCAACCTTAGAGTCTTGCTTATAGTATTATGGTTTTCTGGCTGTTTTGAGTTCATTTTTGGGTTTTGATCCTCGCCCTTTGGCGTTGTATATTATTATTGCTTGCGTGGTTGAGACCGTCGATTGACGAAGAGCTAGCTCCCGCTTGTGGATGCCTTTTATCATTTCATATATATTATTCTTGTTGTACCCCGTCCGGGGCCAGATTTTACAAAGGAAACTCTGCCGAAATTTTCAGAAAAGACTACACATTTTAAAAATGCATTTTCGGCTTAGTTATTTGAAAACTTTGATTTCAAACATGCTTTCTTTACTTATTAAAAAAACAGTTCCTTTATTTACTCCTTAAATGGTTTTAGATTTCTGGGCTTTTGGCTTACTTGGATCAGATGGAGTCCTATAGTCTTCATAGGATTTAAGGGCCAGTCACGTACTCATTCGAGTCGTGACACCTTACCTGGTAAACACCGAAGAGAAACGCATGAAGAGGTTCGTACGTGGGTTAGACAAGAAGCTATTCCTTGCTATTGGCGCCCAGTACTTCGACACCTATGCAGCCGCGGTGGATGCATCCTTACTTTTAGAGGAGCGCATTTCAGAGACATCGTTCGTTTTGGGGCTGAAGAGGATTCGTACAGATATACCAGCTCCAGTACAGTTTGGCAGAGGCATGGCAGGCAGAGGTCGTGGCGGATTCTTTCCAGTCCGTGATGGTGGTCGAGGCATGATGTGAGGCCAGTTGTTCAGTTCCTATGCGCCAGGTCAGCGGCCATCGCCAGTATGTTTTTGGTTGGGGAGTCCAGGTCACCTTTTCAAGAATTGTACCGCGAGGCTCCAGGGTGAGCCGACAGTTCCTTATGTGACTCTTCCACCCTCACCCCATACTCAGAGAGCTCTACTTCCTACCCCTGGTGGTGCTCCACGCCAGGTAGACGTTCCCAGAGGCCGTGGACGTGGAGCTCCTGTTCAGAGAGGATGAGGAGGCAGAGACCGAGGAAGAGGACAACCAGCTATTGCTGGAGGACAAGCCTGAGTGTTCTTTTTGACTCCGCAGGATGAGCAGGCATCCAATGCCGTTATGACAGGTTCCTTGCCAGTATGTTCTTTCGACGCACGGGTATTATTCGACCCAGGTTCCACACATTCATATGTATCTACACACTTCGCACCGAGGTTGGGCTGAGAGTCGTCGTCGTTAGATCAGCCGCTTATTGTTATTACTCCGGCAGGTGAGTCATTTGTTGCTCGATTTTTGTTTTGATTGTGTTCTGTTCGTATCGGGGAGAGGTATTCTTCAGTTGATTTGATTCTCCTCAATATGTTGGACTTTGATGCTCTTCTGGTCATGGACTGGTTAGCCACCTGTTATGCATCCGTGGACTGCCGTGAGAAGGCAGTCAGAATTAGTTTTCCGGGTGAGCCAATTCTTGTTATTCAGGGAGACCGTAGCGTCGCCCTTCCCAGCCTGATTTCGTCTCCTCGCGCTGGTCAGCTCTTGAGGAAAGGATGCCAGGGATTCCTAGCGTATGTTTGTGATACTAGAGCTGCAGAGGTCCCGTTGGACCAGGTCCCGATTGTGTGTGAGTTTCCTGATGTCTTCCCTGACGAGCTGCCTGGTTTACCGCCAGAGCGTGATATTGTGTTCTGCATCGACTTAATCCCCGGCACGGGGCCTATTTCCATACCGCCTTATCGGATGGCCCCGACGGAACTTAGAGAGCTAAAGGATCAGCTGCAGGATTTGCTAGATAAAGGGCTTATTCGACCGAGTGTGTCACCTTAGGGTGCTCCTGTTCTGTTTGTCAAGAAGAAGGACGACAGTTTGCGTTTATGTATTGATTACCATCAGCTGAACCGAGTTACTATGCGGAACAGATATCCCTTACCTCATATTGATGATTTGTTCGACCAGCTCCATGGCGCTGGGCGTTTCTCGAAGATTGACTTGCAATCAGGCTACCATCAGTTGCGGGTACGACAAGACGATATTCCGAAGACCGCTTTTCACATGCGTTACGGGCACTACGAGTTCTTGGTCATGTCGTTCGGGCTCACCAATGCCCCAGTAGCGTTTATAGACTTGATGAACCGCATTTTCAGGTAGTATCTTAATCAGTTCATCATCGTATTCATTGATGACATCTTAGTATATTCCCCGAGCCGAGAGGAGCATGAGCAGCACTTGCGGATCACATTGCAGACTGAGAGAGCACCAATTGTTCATGAAATTCTCCAAGTGTGCATTCTGGCTTGACAGCGTTGATTTCTTGGGTCACGTGGTTACGAGAGATGGTATGCGTGTGGACCCGAAGAAGATTAAGGTCGTTCAGCATTGGCCCAGACCGGCATCAGTTACAGAGATCCACAGCTTTCTAGGCTTGGCCGGCTACTATCTACGTTTTGTTCAGTACTTCTCCCGTATCGCTGCACCGTTGACCGAGTTGACCCGGAAGGGAGTTCCTTTGGTTTGGACCGAGGCATACGAGCATAGCATCTAGCAGTTGCAGACTCGTTTGACTACGGTGCCAGTTTTATCAATGCTTTCAGGATCGGGCGGATTTGTGGTTTATTGTGATGCTTCTCGAGTGGGGCTAGGCCATGTGTTGATACAGTACGATAGGGTCATCGCTTATATTTCTCGGCAGCTGAAGAAACATGAGTAGAACTATCCTACTCACGATTTAGAGATGGCGACGGCGGTGTTTGCACTCAAGATCTGGAAACACTACCTATATGGCGAGTCGTGCCAGATATTCACGGACCACAAGAGCTTGAAGTATATATTTCAGCAGCGAGACCTGAATCCGAGACAGCACCGTTGGATGGAGCTAGTGAAGGAATACAATTGCGAGATCCATTATCATCCGTGCAAGGAGAATGTAGTGGCGGATGCTTTGAGTCGGAGGCCCGGAGGTAGTTTATCTTGTTTGAGCGCGGTTCAGAGGCAGCCGTCTATTGGCTATAGTACCCTCAAGGCAATTATCATAGTCGCGGACTTGAGATTATGATGATTGAGGCAGGACCTATACCGATAAAACAGTCTTACTCAAGATGATAGTATGCTATCTGGTTTGTCTTTATCATCATGTACATGTTGATAGAGCCCATAGGATTCTTTCTTGACTGCCAGCATTATGATGGCGATCATATATGTGGGAGCTCTGGTCTATAAGCACATCCTTAAATGTCCCCAGTCATAGGAGTATCGAGACCGGGCATCGATACTCTAGTGTAGACTAGTGTATACTGATCGAGACCCTGACGAGCGGCGGCGGCCAGGTCTCACAAGCCATTGGTGTTAGTTTGTTCACCGAAGATAGTATACAGGTGCTCATTGGGTTATGAGTACACTGGACGGACTCGCCCGGAACCTGCTAGTTGGTATTATACTTATTGTCAGATAGCAGTTCCCAGGTGACATGTGTACAGGTTAGTCTGCCGACCTGAGATCGTCATTTGTCTCGTGTGAGTTCCCACTGTGCTTTGATTACTACCCTACCACGGCTCAAAGGAGTCCTGCAAACAGGTTTTAGTTGGGTACAGTCCCGAGCTACATGGATGCAGTGATCGGATCGTCGGGGATTCATCTCTCCCGGTATTGGGGGTTGTTGTCGCATTGTGTACGGGTGGACATCCCTAGAAATCCATGGCCATGGTGAACGAGAATTACCGATCCAGGATCGATAGTTTCTCAGGTGGTGATGGGTTACATGCCGACACTAAATATCACGTTGTTAGGGGTCTGACTTTATCCACCCCCTAGACTCGATATGCGATACTCTTAGACGAACAGACTGGACTGTACGAATATTGTCACTGTCAGGCTCAGTAGGGTTCAGGATGAGTTTACTCATCGGCCTCCCTTTCGCTCAATACCTGGGTAGCCGTTACGTACAGCTAGTGCCGCTGACGTGCTTGTGGTTAAACCCACTGCCAGCGTATTGACGAGTCTTTAGAGTCCCACACAGAGGGTTTTCACGGTTCAGGCATTATGGTGTACTTGGTGTATGTTGATACATACAGGTGTCCGATTAAATATATGCATGCTGCGCAGACTTTAACCGGACGGTTGATAATACTAGCGGCTTAGGATTAAGCCAGTTTATTAAATCATGTTTTAATTTAATAATTAATATATGTATTTGTATATACGTATTCTAGTATTATTGTTCATTATTTGTTTTCTCTCTCGGCTATTCGTATTTTGGTACGAATACGCGTATATGTATTTTGATACATGTACCGGGAAGTATTCCATATTTTGTACGGAATAGCTTCTTGAAGATGCCACCTCATTTATATGTTTTTCCATTTATGGAAATTCATTTGTTTTTTATAAATGAGGTGGAAAAGGAGGCATGGTCATGGACATGTAAGTGGTATGGGTCAAAGCATGGTTGTGCATTTGTTTAATGATTAAAAGGAAATGATAATTTTATGATGAAAAAAATGGAGTGGAGGAGAGTGAAGGGGGCCGGCCACTCAATAATGGGAGTGGGGTTTCATTTTGATTGGGGTTACATGATTAATTTGCTAGCACACTCTCTCACTCTCTCAAGTTCACAAAATACTTAGCCATTTCTTTGTTCATGCCATCACCTCCTTCTTCATCTTCTATGGATGCTCCATGAGCACTAAAGGTTGAGAGAAAAATATAGTGACACACTACTACACCTCGACTCTCCATCGTTAGCCACTATGGAGCGTCGGTTGTCTCGTTCGTCGAGCCGGAGCTTGCGCCGTTTCCCTCGGGTGGATCATTGGAGATGGAGGAAGTCCGGCAACCAAACTTCGTCAAAGAACTGCTAGGAGCTTGGAATGAAGACCGAAGGACTTGGATCATCTCGGTATAACAATTCTAACTCTTAGTTTTATTTGCTAGTTTAGGGTTTAAGCTCGATCCGGAATTCGTGTAGCGGTAGCGCCGGTTTGATAAATTTTCATTCCGCATTTTGGCCGCGTTTCGATGGCCGGGGCGCTACTGGGACCCAACATGGTATCAGAGCCACCCTTTAAACCCTTTACTAGCTTGTTTAGACGTGCTTAAAAGATCGATCGACCAAAGTTTCCGAAATCACGATTTCATTTCTGCAGTTGCTGTCGATTTTTAAATGTTGTCAAAAAATTATTTCAAACATCTTAAAAATCCGTGCTGGCAATTTTAAGGAAACGGGAAAAATTTGGGCTCCTGTTGCCTCCAATGCGCCGCGGAACCGCCACACTAACCCCCTATTGGCGGCGGTTCCGCGGCCATTTATTGGCGACGGGCTCCAAATTTTTCACTGTAGCCCAGAGACTTGGAATTGTGATTTTTTTTGATATTCTGTTTTGGCCCAGGTTTCAGTGAAGTGTTGTTTTGCTATTGGGGACAATTTGGAATTTTGTCGATCGATATTTAAGTGTGCGTTTATCAGTACTTACATTTCTATCTGCGACCGTGAATGTCATTTGATCGGTAAACTCGTCTAATTGCTATATGTCTTTTAGACGGGTTTGCGAACGTGACATTCACGTTGATGTTCTGTAATGTGCTGTGATGTTGGTTGGATTGTCATGGTGGATAGCCAGTGGTGCAATGTTAGTACAATTTTATTTCATTTGTACATTTGATATTGCGGGGCAAGCGTCCGACATGTGGACTGCCGTCACTGCCAGTTTGTATATTATTCTTTTGGGGCACGACCGGGCTGAGGTCGATGTCACCCTTGTATATTATTTTATTTTCTGTACTAGGATTACCCCGAGGTGGAGTGCACGAATAGCCGGGTTCTAGAGGGCAACTGGTCCGCATCTCGAGGAATTCAGACGGAAGGGACCTTACTCTAGAATTGGCGGGCTATTCGCCGCACTCGTAGGGGGTATAGGTTGACCCAGGAAGGGTGCTCAGGTTACCGGATTCCGTGAAGTGCTGGGTGGTCCATTCACGTTGCTGAAGGGGGCTGCCTTGCTTATGGTTTTGGCGGGTAACTTGTCGCGCTCGTAGGGGTCTAGGTTTCATTGCACAGGCTATCCACACGATAGGGAACGTCGGGTCTCACTTGCGGCTCAAGTGAAACCCGGGGCTCCAGATTATCCTCCATTCTGTGTTGCTTCTGTGATGTTTCTATGATGTTGCTTTATATCATTCCTGAGACGAATGTTATATATATATATTTATATATACTAGTAGATGTTGTATATGTTTTGCATACGCGCTAGCCCAGTCCCCGCTCTGTCGTTAGTTATGTAACCTAACGGGTGATGACGGGACTCAGTGGAGAATGCGGATGGCATATACGTACATTTTATTTTCGTTCTTTTCTGGTGTGATTAATTGATGGGACTGCATAGATTCTTATTAATGCAAGGATAAAACAAACCTATTTATATGATGTTGTTGGAACCAAGTTTTTAAAAACTGATATTACAGACGTTTTCTTTTGCTTTGCATCGTGGTATTCATTTTGGAATATCCTGCACCTCATTCGACGAGGCAAGGGCCGAGATCCATTCATCGGGAGTGACCCCTTGGGTAAAAGTTTGCGTCAACGTAATAACTTTACTATAGTCGATTATTTTTTCTTTGCATCATGGTATTCAGTTTGGGATATCCTGCACCCCATTCGACGGGGAAAGAGCCGAGATCCCTTCACCGGGAGTGACCACTTTAGCAAAAGTTTTCGCTACTATATATTTATAAAAACCACTTGGATTCCTTCAATGATATCAAGTTCATTACGTTAAAGGTTTTTCGCCAAAAACCAGCCGTAGCCCTCCGTCACTTCAGATTTGTATTGCTTAGTATTCGTGCTACGTATGTCGTGCTTAACCGAGGCGTAGTGTTCGGTAGCTATGTAGTGCTTTTCTGTTGCATGGATATACGATTGGTTAGGATAGTCGTACGGTCATTTTGGCTCAGTCAAGGTCTCGTGCGTGTGGGTCTAATGCAATCAAGATAGTGACGGGTTGAACTTGACTAGGATCCTTTGATATGTTGGCTCAGTCAAGGTCACTTAGGTCCTAGGGGTAAAAACACACATCGGGAGTTTCAAACATACAGGAAACTTGCCAGGCTTGCGCATACCGTCTGGAGTGTGGTGACTTGAGTGGCTTCCATCAAGTTGTCATGCGATGATAGTTGAACTTGACGAGGATCCTTTGATATGTTGGCTCAGTCAAGGTCACTTGGGTCCTAGGGGTAAAAACACACATCGGGAGTTTGAAACATACAGGAAACAAGCCAGGCTTACGCATACCTTCTGGAGTGTGGTGACTTGAGTGGCTTCCATCAAGTTGTCATGCGATGATAGTTGGATCCTGATTCCCACTGAGGAGTAGGATTGCTCCTCGGGTGATTCCGACTAATTCTCCTTTTGGGTTTGGAGGAGAATTCGAGGTAACAGTGGGAGCCATCCAGACTAGATAAAGTGATTAATCATTCTGATCTAGGTTAGAGTGCACGCTGAGTGTTTCTTCTCTCTCTTTCTCTGGCTGCGACTATGACCCGACCTTTGACTAAAACTCATGAAACCAAATTGACCGAACCTTCTTAAAACACTTTGGCTTTTGGAATGTCACGGTGTCGTATACATCATTGCCACTTCTATATCACCTTTTCATTTCTCCAGAACACCCCGTATTACTACGAACATCCACTTCCATTGGATAAATCCATCGTATGGTTATATACGAACTCGAAGGATCTGTTTCGAGGATGGATTCTGGTTCTGGAGAGATTGAATAGGATTATTCGGTTATCTTTTCTCTTTACCTTCTCTCAGGTTGTGAGGGCTCGTAGGATTAGGAGAGGGTACACCTATTGAGCTTATTGGATAGTCTTCTTCCAAACCATAGGCAGGTGCCGAACGGTACGGAAGGAAGAAAACCAATTAAGCTTAAGTATGGTGTACAAAAGGTAATAAGTAAAGACATATAAAGGGATTAGAATAATGGCAAAGGAAATTACGACCACCATCTTTCACGAAAAAGACCGTGTATACCCCTGCCACTCCTACATCCACTTTGTTTTTCTCTAGGACACTCCGTATCACTACGGATATCCACTTCCATTGGATAAATCCATCGTATGGTTATATACGAACTCGAAGGAAACTTTTCGAGGATGGTTCTGGTTCAGGAGAAATTGAATAGGATTATTCAGATGTCTTTCCTCTTTACCTTCTTTCAGGTTGCGAGGGCTCCTAGGATTAGGAGAGTACACCTGTTACGCTTATTGGATAGTCTTCTTCCAACCTTAGGCTGGTGCCGAAGGGTAGGAAATGAAGAAAACCAATTAGCGTAAAAGAGGTGTACAGAAGGTAATAAGTAAAGACAAAATAAAGGGATTGCAGAGAGGGCAAGCAAGTATATGGTTACTATCGTGAATCAGGATAGTGGAAGAGGCGTTACTAGGAATACCAGTTAACCCCCTTTTGAAACATTTTCATGTTTCAGTTTCACTGTGCGATGTTAATTGAAAACTGTTTTCCTAATTGGAATCTAACTCCAGGGTATGTATTGACCAGATCAGTTGCTCACATCTATATGTTATTACGGATGGTGAATGGGAGTAAGATATTGGGAATTGGGTGATTAGATCCTCATTATATCGGAATTCGTTGTAATTGGTGATATTTGAGGAAATCATCTGATTTTTGCCGGATGGCAAATATTTGGTTTTGAATATCCGTTGTTATGCACCAATTTCAAACTGATATATCTGTACATTTATTTTATAAAGTGAGATTTAACTTTTTGATATTATATCTGTGACATTTACCTATATCAGCTGGTGATTAGGTAAGGTGCATTCAACAGCGGTGTAACTCTTCTTAACCAAAGTACAGTTTTTCAACCTACGACGCACAGAGTTTGAGTTATTGGACTCAAGGGACTTATACAAAGTATTGTATGTTGTCCAGTGTCTGTTAGGACAATGGGGTTGGTACTCGTACTATATTCTGTTTACTTGTGACTTCTCCAGTTTTGGACAAGTATTTCGTTGAAATGCAAAGTCCAGATATTGAGAAGTTATAGGTATAAGAATAAAGTAGAGAACCATTTGTTGGATGTATCAGTATTCTTCGATTAAGTCGAAGATGTAGATACCTGTGTTTGGTATTCTGCTGATAGTAATGGTTTTGAGAACTTGCTTCTCTTTCAGGTTACTCATATATGGATGCACTCCTAGATGAGTAATGCTGATTGTCCTCTTTCCATTTGGTTGATATGCACTGGAGACAGCTGCATGATTTTGAATATGGTTCAAATTAGATTAGTGCTTTTGTTTTTATATTAGATATATATAGAATCAATTTATATCTTAACAATGTTAAGGTATAGGGAGTTGTCCGGCTGATGCTTAAAACCAGAATCTGGATAAACTCAAGGCACGTTTCAGTAATGGCAGTTTGTGGGTTATCCCGGGCTTTGACGATGGTTAACTTTCTACCATCAGGAAGATCAATATTTATATTGTTCTTGACTCGCCACAGTTTTAATAAAATGGACTTTTTCAGAAAACACAAGTGGGAGTATGGTAGAACTGGAAGTTATTCCAGAACCACAAACGATTACTGGAAATTTAATAGAACCTAAGAATTCAATTGGATTTGAGGTTCCATTAGCCACTCCGCAGATTTGGTGGGTAACCTCAGGCACCCGAGAGGTACTTCGGTCTTCTCACAGACGGTGACAGGGAGGTTCTTGTTTACCCAGACATTCCATTGCTGCTGTTCTAGACTATAAGACCCGGCAGGAGGATGAGTATAGCGTCGTTCTAAACTAGCTTTAGAAGTGCACGTGTATATGACTCTGCCAGAGGGTTGTTGTAGTCAGTGGGAGCAGCGGAAGCATAGTGGGCAAGTAGCTTATATCTATTTATAGACTAAAGCAGGTATAGCGGAAATAGATTATCTAATTTTGATGTGACAGTCATAGGTTTTGACCTCATCAGAATAGGAGATGGATCTGGTAAGAAGGTAGTAGAGAGTGATGTCGAGGTATTGGGAAGACATGCACTTAATAGGAAGAGATATTCCTATACTACGATCGGTTATACTGTGGTTGTCACAAAGTTGTTTCTCCACATAAGATATGGATATAATATCAGGTTTTCTGGTTACTAGATCTATGGTTTTAGATCTAATTTTGGAAAGTATCCCAATTTGGGTACTTTGACATTAAATGGACGACTAATGGCATGGTGGTGTACCTGCAGGTGATGGAGTCAACCTCTCTAAAGGTGTCTTACAGACTAAAGGGGAGAGGGATCTACAAGATTAACATATCATTGGCTAGGCTAATTGAGTAAGTCATGAAATGTCAAGTACCACACCAGATATTGTTTTTGCACTAGCTGCAGTAAACATATATTAATCCAATCCTGGAGAAACATCGGGAAGCAGTTTATGAACATAAATGGATGTTCTAGGGATATGCTAACGGCAGCCTCCTTCAGGAGACAGTTATCATTTCAAGCTTCCCAGGTGACCTGGATGACAGAGTGACTGTCACAGTTATAGTTTTTCCGTCTTTTGAGGGACAGTATGTTGGACAGGTGGTCCAAGCGGATACTGAGGCAAGGCGCAGGATACTGATTAAATTCAGTGGACGATACAGTCTAAGTAGTTTGCTGGATTTGGAGTTCATTTGTGAACTGGGTCCCATCAGATATCCAGACAAATTCTAAGACAGGTATTGCTCATTTCGGAAGATAGTTTTCTCCGCGAAGTTGAGATATAGAGAGATACAGAAAGAAACATTGGAGCGGATCCACTCACTGAGGCTATTTCTCGAACGCAATCATTTTCGCAACGGGCTTCGCGAAGCTGATTAGTAGAGAAGTTGGGTGTTCGGTATCACACAGGCTGTGAGTATGCGACATCGCAATAATTGGCCTTAAGTGCATGTTAGTGTATATGCCCTAGGGGCCATTATTGTATCATACTAGCATGTATATTACTTAATAGAAGCTTGGGATATTCACAGATATATTGACAGTCTTGCTAAATATGGTAGTATGCTACTTGGTTTGTATCTACTTTAATATATGCATATGTTTCTTGTAACGTATCACTTATACATATTAGTAGAGCCCATAGGTTCTTTGCTTGATTACCAGCATTGTGATGGCAGTCACACTAGTGGGGGCTGGGTAGTCTATAAGCAACATCCTATACTTCCCCCTAGTCGTAGGATTATCGAGACAGGGCATCGATACTCCAGAGTAGACTAGTGTGTACGCTTCTCATCCTAATTGGGGAGATGGTCTGTCCCATAGCCGTCAGTACGTCGTACTGGAGATAGTATATAGGTGCTCGTTAGGTTATGGGTACACCGGACAGGACTCGCAGAGGAACTGATTGGTTTGTATTATACCCATCGTCAGTTAACAGTTCCCAGGTGACATGAGTACAGCATAGTCCGCAGACTTGACACTGCTACTTCGCCTCGAGTGTGTCCCACTGTTCTTAGATTGCTACCCTACCACGGCTCAAAGGAGTCATGCAAACAGGTAGTAGTTGGGTGCAGTCCCGAGCACTTGGAGGCAGTGGCGGTTAGACAGGATTCGTCTCACCCGGTATTGGGAGTTGATATCGTGCTGTGTCAGAGAGCCATTACGCAAAGTCCCTGGCTAGGGCAAGCGAGATTTATTGGTAGGTTCCAGTAGTTTCTCAGGGTGTAATGGGCTACGCTCCGACACGACTTATACAGCTATTAGGGGATTGACGCTTCCGCCCCCTAGGCTCGATATGCGATAGTCTTAAACGAACAGACTGGACTGTATGGAGATTGTCACATCAGGCTCAGTAGGAGTTCGGATGGTTTTCCTCATCGGCCTTCTTATCGACATCTACCTGGGGACCGTTACGTACAGCTAGTGCCGCTTGCGGTCTGTGGTTAAACCCGCTGCCAGTGTAGTGTTGAGTCTTTAGAGTCCCACACAGAGAGTTTCCCTGCTCCAGGCGAAACGATATAGAGGTCGTATGGTTTTACGACAACGGTTCGGACGCATATGTATGTTTACGCACGTACGACGTTCGGACAGTTTTTACTAGTCGGCTTTGGTTTAAGCCAGTTTCTAGTATCTGGTTATTGGATTTATACAGTCTAAAGTTTTTCCGTGTTTTCACGGATTGGAGGGGCGTTCTTGCAATTTTCCGGGAAGCTTCTAAAGGCATGGTGACTTGGGGGCTAAGGTGGCATTTGCATTAATTGGATTAGTGAGTCATGTAGTGATTCATGCAATGAGTTAATGATTCATTTAATGATTTATATGACTCATATGATGAATCACTTAGGCTATTAATGAAACATGATGATAATGCTTTATTTATTATTTACTTAATAATATCTTATGTTTCATATATACTCAAATGATTTCATTCATCCAAAGTAATTCACTTTCTCACCTTCTCTCTTCTCAAGCTCTCATTCTTGAAACCCTAACCTCTCATGTGTTGAGATCAAGTGTCAACTAGACTAATACATCCATAACCTCACTCTATATCCCCTAGGTAGCTTAGATTAGCACTTTGAGCAACCTAGTTATCTCAAGTTAGAGATCAAGCTTGTAGTAGGAGCTCTCAGGTGGATCATCTTTGATTCGAGGAGGCCGTTGAGGTGCCGATGTTCCAAGGAGCCTTCGAGGAGTGGAGGACCACGATGAAGACCCGAAGGACAAGTAACGTGAGGTATAACTTCGAATCCGAGTAGTTAAACCTTTCGTAGTTTGCTAGTAACGGTTTAGATACGATTCATGCGCTCAAGTCCGTGTTACGAAGCTTTTATAATCGTTTTTCATATATTCCGCCTCCCCGCAAGTTCGTGGGGTGCGTGACATGGACTTACAGTGGTATCAGAGACAACTAAACCATTACTAGCTTGTTAGCAACTAATTAGAAGTTCGATCGACGGAAAACACGAAAACAAAACCCTAACCCCTTTACAGTTTCTGTTAATTTTAAAGGTGTCTGAAAAAATATTTGACATACCTTAAAATTCACAGCAGGGTTTTTTAAGAATACTGGGAAAATACGAGCCAGTAACTCGGCAAAACGGCCGCGTATCCGCGGCAATAGAGTGCTTGTGCCGCCGATCCGCCGCCGAGTCAACGCCGAGTTGACTCGGATTTGCTCAGTAATTCCTATTTTGTGGTTTTCTGTTTTCCTGTGTGTTCTGTTTCTACCCAGGTTGCTTCTTTGCTAGTTTGCTTTTGGTGTAAACACGGAATATGGTAATCGATCGATGTTCTAAGATATTTGCTAATTGGGTTTTTATCTGTAATATTTAATGTGTTCGTAAACCTCCCCTAACTGCTAGTATGTCGGTTGGCAAGGGGTTGCACATTTCTGTAATGTTTACTGTTTGTGTATATGGACTTGATTGGAATGTTGTGATGATTAGTCGGGGTTTGAGATGGGTTTAATATTCATTCATTCGATGTAAATGTAATATGATGTAATATTCTTTTGCGGGGCACATCCAGGTTGCGGTTGTAGCCACCGTTGTATTATTTCTTTTTACTGTTTTTGCTCCTAGGATAGACCCAAGGCGGGGTACACAAACTACCGGGTACTTTGAAGTGTTTAGTGGCCTACTCACTTTGTTGAGGGAGACCGCTTCACTTCGGGTACTTGGCGGGTAGTTTTCCGTAACCGTAGGGGTCTAGGGTGGGGTAATGGCTATTCATCACAACTGTGTAATCCGTTTTTTATTGCAGGCTCAAAGCAAATGCGGATTGCTAGTAAATCCAATAAAGTTCATCAGTGATCTGGAATGCTTATTATTGCGTCTGACGAATGTACAATATCTATATATGATAGCTATTAGACGTCACTTATGTTTTACACCCACGCTAGCCCAGCCCCCGCTCTGTCGTTAGTTAAGTAACCTAACGGGTGATGACGGGACCCCGTGGCGAATGCGGATGGCATAAAAGGACGTGGTATTTTCGTTGGTTTCTGCAATGATAGGATAAATGATGGGACGCATTATTATAATGCAAAGAAAATAAACCAAAGTTTAATCATTGGTACAAATTTAAAAGAAACCACTCGGTTATTTTAAAAAGATCAGATTTTTTAATTACGGAGCTTTAACCACCCCTTTTAAAACGTATCAGGTTCCTTCGATTATATCAAGTTCACTACGTTCACGGTTTTACCAAAACTAGTCGTAGCCCTCCGTCATTTCAGTTAAATATTCAGTAGAATTCAAGCTATGTATTTTGACCTTCGCCAAGGCATAGTGATTGGTAGATGCTGGATATTTATCTGTAGCATAGATAGATGCGTTGGTTTGGAACAGTCGTACTACTATTTTGGCCTTCGTCAAGGGTATGTACGGGTGGGTTCAAATTAACCTGGACAATGACGGGTAGAACTTGACATGTGACTTATGATATGTTGGCCTTCGTCAAGGTCATAAGAGCATGGGGCAAAAATTTATATCGGGAATTTCTACAGAAACTGAAATTTGCAGTGAGAGCATACCATTTTGGAGTTTGATGAATGCTGGTAGGATTCCTTCAACATTATCATACGATGATATTTTGGAACCCGATCCTGCTGTGAGTATATACTACTTATCAGGAGATTCGTCACTTAACGATCAATGCTATAAACCAAGTATGTGCCTAGAAAGGTGTCAGCGGGGTTACGCCCCCAGAGAAAAGAGCTTATTTAATTAAGGAACTTCGCGAAACCGTTGGAAAACCTCCCTCGAAGTATCGACACTGACCTGGCTGAACGGTTAAGCAAGAATTGTACGGTGAGAATAGTCCTGGCTAATTCTTCTTTTATGGTTTGAGGAGGGATTCGAGAAACAGTGGGAGCCATCCGGTTTAGATAAATTAAACCACTCTAAACTTGCAAGAGCATCATGCTAATAGTATTTTCTTCTCTCTCTTAAAATTGCAGCGACCTTGTGACTACACATAGGTTAAATCTAGATAATAAATTGACTGAATCTTACTTTTATGACTGGCAAAGGTCTGTCCAGATGTCCATTGCCTATGACAAGCTGGACCACCCTATTACTACTCAAGATCCCGCCGTCCCAGGTCTGTTTTCCACTGTCGTGGATATGGATATCCGTCAGACAAGGGAAAAAGATAAAGCGAAACCTAAGTGCTTCGTGTTAGCTTCAGTTGATGGTGTATACCAGAAGCAGCACGAGAAGATGGACTTAGTTTCCATCTTTCTCCATAACAAAGATTTATATGGAGAGCAATCTCATATCGCAAGATATGAGACCTCGAATGAATTAATTCAAGCGAGGTTGGCTGACGGGTCATCTGTAGGGGACAACGTCCTTACAATGACTAGCTATATTGATGAGCTCCAGGACCAAAAGACCACGTTGGGAAACAGGTCAGATACTGACTTGATTCTACAGTCTCTACCTTCTACCCTGAAGGAAACCAAGGAAGTAGAAGGGCAAAAGTTTCGGGACTGGATATAGTAAAAGAGGGACGTTCCTATTGTTACAGGAATGAACATTGGCAGAATGATTGCAAGGCTAGCAAAGCCAGTAGCCAGGATTCGAAGCATGTTGTGGCTTCAACCTCAAGTGTATTTGTAATTGAGAACTGTTTGTCAATTAACTCTACTTCCTGGGTATTAGATACTGGAGCAGGATCTCATATCTGTAATTCATTACATGCTTTGAGAAACCGTAGAGTTATAAAGGTAGGTGATTGGTCTCTCAGAGTTACAAACGGAATGAGCGTGGACGCTGAATCCGTGGGAGAATATCGCCTAGGTTTGACAAGTGGGCATATATTAATTCTACGTAACTGTTTGTATGTACCTAGTATGACATGTAATATCATATCAGTGTCCTCACTTTCGAGAGAGGGATATGATTTTACATTCGTAAGCGATGTAGTTAACATCCACCTAAATCAAGTTATGATTGGGTCAGGTACATTAGATAACGGTATATACGTATTAAGTCAAGTTCAGGTTTTCAATGTCCAGAACACACTTAAAAGAAAGTCTCCGGAAATAAATCAGGCTTTCTTATGGCATTGTAGACTAGGTCACATCAATGAGAGAAGGTTGACTAAGTTACATAGAGAAGGATATTTGAATCCGTTCGAATATCAATCTTATGCTACTTGTAAATCTTGTCTCATAGGAAAGATGACAAAAACTCCGTTTACTGGACACGGAGTAAGAGCAAGCGAGCTCTTGGGACTCGTACACAGTGACGTGTGCGGTCCAATGTCTACACATGCGCGAGGTGGTTATTCCTACTTCATTACTTTTACTGATGATTTCTCTAGATATGGACATGTCTTCTTAATGAAGCATAAATCCGAGGCTTTTGAGAAAATCCAAGAATAGAAGAATGAAGTGGAAAAACAAACAGGCAAGAGTATAAAGACACTGAGATCTGATCGAGGTGGTGAATACTTAAGTGCCGAGTTCCTGGGTTACTTAAAAGAGAATGGTATTCTCTCTCAGCTTACTCCTCCATACACACCACAACATAACAGTGTATCAGAAAGGAGGAATCGAACCCTATTGGATATGGTTCATTGCATGATGAGTAAGGCTGAGTTACCGCGATTTTTCTGGGGATATGTGCTAGAATCAGCTGCATATCTTTGGAACAAGGTTCCAACCAAAACTGTGCCTACCACACCATATCAGATGTGGAGTGGGAAGAAACCCTGTCTTCAGTACCTGAAGGCATGGGGATGTCCAGCTTTTGTTAAAAAGCAGCATGTGGACAAGCTCGAGGCACGCTCAGTACTATGTAAGTTTGTAGGATACCCAAAGAACTCCAGGGGGTATTTTTTCTATTATGCAGAGGAACAAAAGGTTTTTGTTTCTCGTAATGCCCATTTTCTAGAACATCAGTTTTTAGAAAAGGAAACAAGTGGGAGCGAAATAGGACTGGAGGAAATTCCAGAACCACAAACTACTACTGAAAGTATGGTAGAACCTGAGGCTTCAGAAGAAAGGGACATCCCGACGCCACTCCGCAGGAGTAGTAGGCAGTCTCATCCGCCCGAGAAATTCTACGGTTTTCTCATAGACGGGGATAGAGAGGATAGCACTATTGACTATGATGAGCCTACTAGCTTCCAGCAAGCAATTCAGAGCGGCGACTCAGTAAAATGGGTGGATGCAATGCGGACCGAAATGGAGTCCATGTACACTAACAAAGTATGGACTTTGGACATTGTTCCAGATGGGGTAAAACCCGTAGTTTGCAAATGGATCTTCAAAAAGAAGATTGGTTTAGATAGACAGGTTGAAACCTATAAGGCTAGACTTGTTGCAAAGGGTTTCCGTCAAAGACCTGGTTTGGACTATGACGAAACCTTTTCTCCAGTAGCTATGCTTAAATCTATTCGGGTCCTTCTTGCTATTGCTGCCTTTCACGATTATGAAATCTGGCAGATGGACGTAAAGACAGCCTTTCTAAATGGTAATTTGGAAGAGAGCGTCTATATGGATCAGCCAGAGGGATTCATTCAGAGTGGGAGCAGCGGTAAAGTATGCAAGCTGCTTAAGTCCATTTATGGACTAAAGCAGGCATCGCGGAGTTGGAACATCTGTTTTGATGATGCTGTCAAAGAATTCGACTTCATCAAAAATCCAGATGAACCTTGCATATACAGTAAGATTGTAGGGAGAGCTGTTGTATTCCTCGTCTTGTACGTGGATGACATTCTCCTAATAGGAAATGATATTCCTGTGTTACAGTCAGTCAAAAGATTCTTGTCACATAAATTCTCCATGAAAGACCTGGGTGATGCCACATACATTCTGGGGATCCGGATCTATCGTGATAGATCAAAGAGGATATTGGGACTTTCGCAGTCCAGGTACATAGACACCATAGTAAAGAGATTCAGTATGGATGATTCTAAGCGCGGTAACCTACCGGCATGTCACGGAATCACCCTCTCCAAAGAGATGTCTCCCAAGACTGATTTAGAAAGGGATCTCATGTCGATTATACCCTACGCTTCTGCGGTAGGCTCTATAATGTATGCGATGTTATGTACCAGACCAGATGTAGCATACGCATTGAGCGTTGTAAGCCGGTATCAGGCAAACCCAGGGGAGAAGCACTGGATAGCAGTAAAGAACATTCTCAAGTACCTGAGGAGGACAAGGAGATGTTCTTGATGTATGGCGGAAAAGACCTCCAGATAGAGGCCTTTGCTGACTCCGGCTTCCAGAGTGACAAGGATGGCTCTAAATCCATGTCGGGTTATGTCTTTACACTCAATGGAGGGGCGGTCTGTTGGAAGAGTTCCAAGCAGAAGACCGTTGCTGACTCAACAATGGAAGCGGAGTACATAGCTGCTTGCGATGCCGCAAAAGAAGCAGTCTGGATGAAAAAGTTCCTCACAGAACATCAGGTGGTTCCTACCAGTGTCGATCCAATAGCTTTGTATTGTGACAACAACGGCTCTATAGCTTTAGCAAAGGAACCCAGGTCCCATCAGAAGTCCAGACACATCTTAAGGCGGTATCACCTGATTAGGGAGATCGTAGATCGCCGGGAGATCGAGGTAAAGAGAGTAGAGGCGGAGAATAACATTGCTGATCCATTCACAAAGGCCCTTCCTCAGACGCAGTTCGAGAGGCTATTCGAGATGATAGGTCTACGTATGCCAGCTCATGGCCCTAGTGCAAGTGGGATATTGTTAGTGTATATGCCCTAGGGCCATTATTGTATCATACTAGCATGTATATTACTTAATGAAAGCTTGGGATATTCACAGATGTATTGACAATCTTGCTAAATATGGTAGTATGCTACTTAGTTTGTATCTACTTTAATATGTGCATATGTTTCTTGTAATGTATCACTTATACATATTAGTAGAGCCCATAGGTTCTTTGCTTGATTACCAGCGTTGTGATGGCAGTCACACTAGTGGGGGCTGGGTAGTCTATAAGCAACATCCTATACTTGTCCCTAGTCGTAGGATTATCGATACTCCAGAGTAGACTAGTGTGCTTCTCATCCCAATTGGGGAGATGGTCTGTCCCACAGCCGTCAATACGTCGTACTGGAGATAGTATACAGGTGCTCGTTAGGTTACAGGTACACCGGACATGACTCGCAGGGGAACTGATTGGTTGGTATTATACCCATCGTCAGTTAACAGTTCCCAGGTGACATGAGTACAGCATAGTCCGCAGACTTGACACTGGTACTTCGCCTCGAGTGTATCCTACTGTTCTTAGATTGCTACCCTACCACGGCTCAAAGGAGTCGTGCAAACAGGTAGCAGTTGGGTGCAGTCCCGAGCACTTGGAGGCAGTGGCGGTTAGACAGGATTCGTCTCTCCCGTTATTGGGAGTTGATATCGCGCTGTGTCAGAGAGCCATTACGCAAAGTCCCTGTCCAGGGCAAGTGAGATTTACTGGTAGGTTCCAGTAGTTTCTCAGGGTGTAATGGGCTAAGCTCCGACACGATTTATACAGCTATTAGGTGACTGACGCTTTCCGCCCCCTAGGCTCGATATGCGATAGTCTTTGACGAACAGACCGGACTGTATGGAGATTGTCACATCAGGCTCAGTAGGAGTTCGGATGGTTTTCCTAATCGGCCTTCTTATCGACATCTACCTGGGGACCGTTACGTACAGCTAGTGCCGCTTACGGTCTGTGGTTAAACCCGCTGCCAGCGTAGTGTCGAGTCTTTAGAGCCCACAAAGAGAGTTTCCCTGCTCCAGGCGAAACGATATAGAGGTCGTATGGTTTTACGACAAGGGTTCGGACGCATACGTGTGTTTACGCACGTACGACGTTCGGACAGTTTTTACTAGTCGGCTTTGGTTTAAGCCAGTTTCTAGTATCAGGTTATTGGATTTATACAGTCTAAAATTTTTCCGTGTTTTCACGGATAGGAGGGGCGTTCTCATAATTTTCCGGGAAGCTTCTAGAAGCATGGTGACTTGGGGGCTAAGGTGGCATTTGCATTAATTGGATTAGTGAGTCATGTAGTGATTCATGCAATGAGTTAATGATTCATTTAATGAATTATATGACTCATATGATGAATCACTTAGGGTATTAATGAAACATGATGATAATGCTTTATTTATTATTTACTTAATAATATCATATGTTTCATATATACTCAAATGATTTCATTCATCCAAAGTAATTCACTTTCTCACCTTCTCTCTCCTCAAGCTCTCATTCTTGAAACCCTAACCATAACCTCTCATGTGTTGAGATCAAGGGTTAGATAGATTAATACATCCATAACCTCACTCTATATCCCCTAGGTAGCTTAGATTAGCACTTTGAGCAACCTAGTTATCTCAAGTTAGAGATCAAGCTTGTAGTAGGAGCTCTCAGGTGGATCATCTTTGATTCGAGGAGGCCATTGAGGTGCCGATGTTCCAAGGAGCCTTCGAGGAGTGGAGGACCGCGATGAAGACCCGAAGGACAAGTAACGTGAGGTATAACTTCGAATCCGAGTAGTTAAACCTTTTGTAGTTTGCTAGTAACGGTTTAGATACGATTCATGCGCTCAAGTCCGTGTTACGAAGCTTTGATAATCGTTTTTCATATATTCCGCATCCCCGCATGTTCGTGGGGTGCGTGACATGGACTTACAGTGCAAGTGGGAGATTGTTGGCTATAGTGCCCTCAAGGCAATTATCATAGTCGCGGACTTGTGATTATAATGATTGAGGCTGTACCTATACCGATAAAACAGTCTTACTCAAGATGATAGTATGCTATCTGGTTTGTCTTTATCATCATGTACATGTTGATAGAGCCCGTCAGATTCTTGCTTGATTGCCAGCATTATAATGGTGATTATATATGTGGGAGCTGGGGTCTATAAGCACATCCTTAAATGTCCCTAGTCGTAGGAGTATCGAAATCGGGCATCGATACTCTAGTGTAGACTAGTGTATACTGATCGAGACCCCGACGAGGGGCGGTGGCCAGGTCTCACAAGCCTTTGGTGTTAGTTTGTTCACCTAAGATAGTATATAGGTGCTCATTGGGTTATGGGTACACTGGACGGACTCGCCGGGAACCTGCTAGTTGGTATTATACCTATTTTCAGATAGCAGTTCCCAGGTGACATGTGTACAGGTTAGTCTGCCGACCTGAGATCGTCATTTGTCTCGTGTGAGATCCCACTGTGCTTTGATTACTACCCTACCACGGCTCAAAGG
This sequence comes from Agapanthus africanus, assembly GCA_030015575.1. Lineage (NCBI taxonomy): Eukaryota > Viridiplantae > Streptophyta > Magnoliopsida > Asparagales > Amaryllidaceae > Agapanthus > Agapanthus africanus. The sequence continues at coordinate 200,009,657 of JASDDO010000010.1, read as the reverse complement.
AGTCTTGCAAACAGGTTTTAGTTGGGTACAGTCCCGAGCCACATGGAGGCAATGATCGGATCATCGGGGATTCGTCTCTCCCGGTATTGGGGGTTGATGTCGCATTGTGTACGGGTGGCCATCACCAGAAATCCATGGCCATGGTGAACGATAATTACCGATCCAGGATCGATAGTTTCTAAGGTGGTGATGGGTTGCATGCCGACACTAAATATCGCGTTGTTAGGGGTCTGACTTTATCCACCCCTTAGACTCGATATGCGATACTCTTAAACGAACAGACCGGACTGTACGGATATTGTCACTGTCAGGCTCAGTGGGGGTTCAGGATAAGTTTGCTCGTCGGCCTCCCTTTCGCTCAATACCTGGGTAGCCGTTACGTACAGCTAGTGCTGCTGACGTGCTTGTGGTTAAACCCACTGCCAGCGTATTGAAGAGTCTTTAGAGTCCCATACAGAGGGTTTTCACGGTTCTGGCGATATGGTGTACTTGGTGTATGTTGATACATGCAGGTGTCCGATTAAATATATGCATGCTGCGCAGACTTTAATCGGACGGTTGATAATACTAGCGGCTAAGGATTAAGCCAGTTTATTAAATCAGGTTTTGATTTAATAATTAATATTTGTATTTGTATATACGTATTCTAGTATTATTGTTCATTATTCGTTTTCTCTCTCGGCTATTCGTATTTTGGTACGAAAACGCGTATGTGTATTTTGATACATGTACCGGGAAGTATTCCGTATTTTGTACGGAATAGCTTCTAGAAGATGCCACCTCATTTATATGTTTTTCCATTTATGGAAATTCATTTGTTTTTTATAAATGAGGTGGAAAAGGAGGCATGGTCATGGACATGTCAGTGGCATGGGTCAAAGCATGGTTGTGCATTTGTTTAATGGTTAAAAGGAAATGATAATTTTTTGATGAAAAAAAATGGAGTGGAGGAGAGTGAAGGGGGCCGGCCACTCAATAATGGGAGTGGGGTTTCATTTTGATTGGGGTTACACGATTAATTTGCTAGCTCACTCTCTCACTCTCTCAAGTTCACAAAATACTTAGCCATTTCTTTGTTCATGCCATCACCTCCTTCTTCATCTTCTATGGATGCTCCATGAGCACTAAAGGTTGAGAGAAAAATATAGTGACACACTACTACACCTCGACCCTCCATCGTTAGCCACTATGGAGCGTAGGTTGTCTCGTTCGTCAAGCCGGAGCTTGCGCCGTTTCCCTCGGGTGGATTATCGGAGATGGAGGAAGACCGGCAACCAAACTTCGTCAAAGAACTGCTAGGAGCTTGGAATGAAGACCGAAGGACTTGGATCATCTCGGTATAACAATTCTAACTCTTAGTTTTATTTGCTAGTTTAGGGTTTAAGGTCGATCCGGAATTCGGGTAGCGGTAGCGCCGGTTTGATAAATATTCGTTTCGCATTTTGGCCGCGTTTCGATGGCCGAGGCGCTACCGGGACCCAACATCGTCCTCAGATTGGCAGATTCTTTGTGACGGCCGAGTGCAGTTCGAGTTTAATCCGATCGGGGGATAGTTTGCGCATATCCGTGCACGTCCACAGTTGCTTGACCGTATCCATGAGTCACAGTACAGTGATGACCGTTGTTCAGAGATCATGGCGCAGGTTAGGCAGGGCAGAGATTCTGAGTTCGTGATTGATGATCAGGGGATACTACTATTTGGGACTCGACTGTGCATACCAGATTCTAAGGGACTGAGGCGTGAGATTCTTGAGGAGGCACATCGATCGGTATATAGTGTTCATCCGGGTTCCACCAAGATGTATCATGATTTGAGAGACGTTTACTGGTGGGAAGGGATGAAAAGAGACGTCGCCGACATCTTTTCGAGATGCCTGACTTGTCAGCAAGTCAAGGTCGAGCAACAAAGGCCAGCGGGAGCGTTGCAGCCTTTTCCCATTCCAGAGTGGAAATGGGAGCATATTTATATGGACTTCATTGTGGGTCTACCCAGGACCAGTCGAGGGTATGACTTTATTTGGGGGATCGTGGATCGATTGACGAAAGCGGCTCACTTTCTACTAGTGAAGACCACTTTTGGATTTGCTCAGTATGCCCAGATATACATCGATGAGATTGTACGATTGCATGGCGTCCTGACTTGTATTGTGTCCGACCGAGCCACCCAGTTCACCAGCCGACTATGGCAGAGTCTTCAGGAGGCTTTAGGCACCCGATTGAGTTTCAGCACAGCATTCCATCCGCAGACCGACGGCCAGTCAGAGCGGACTACTCAGACCCTTGAGGATATGCTCCGAGCATGCATTTTAGATTTCGGTGGCAGCTGGGATCATTATTTTCCCTTGATAGAGTTCTCCTACAACAACATCTTCCAGGAGACGATTCAGATGGCACCTTTTGAGGCTCTATATGGGAGGAGATGTCGGTCACCCGTCTGTTGGACAGAGCTCAGCGAGAGCAGTATTTTGGGGCCACAGATCGTATAGGAGATGACCGCAAAGATCCAGCTGATTCATGATAGGATGAGGGCGTCCCAGAGCAGGAAGAGATCTTATGCGGACCGACGTCGGTGCAGACTTGAGTTTGTTGTAGGCGTTCATGTTTTGTTGAGGGTCTCCCCAATGAAAGGCATGATGAGATTTGGGAAGAAAAGGAAACTTAGTCCCAGATATGTGGGCCCCTTCGAGATCCTCGAGCGTGTTGGCGCAGTTGCTTATCGGTTGGCTCTTCCGCCCAGTTTTCCAGATGTTCACCCCGTATTCCACGTGTCGATGCTCCGCAAGTACCTTCATGATCCTTCTCATGCGATTCAGCACCCGACGATTCAGCTGGAGCACGACCTTTCCTTTACAGAACAGCCGGTGGTCATCCTGGATCGGCAGGTGATGAAATTGAGATCAAAGGTTAAACCGTCTGTAAAGGTCCTTTGGCGTGGCCCGAGCAGCGAAGAGGTCACCTCGGATACCGAGGACGAGATGAGGAAGAAATATCCCAATCTCTTCGAAGGTACGCATAGCTAGATTTTTAAATTCGGGGACCGAATTTTTTAAGGGGGGAAGATTGTAACGCTTTGAAAATTCTTTTAGGTTAATTTCGTGTTAATTAGCGATAATGCGTGTTTTTCATAAAACCTCGTTAATAATTATTTTCCACGTCGACCGGAATAAATCTATTTTAATTATGGAAGTATGTAATTTTATATATAATTATGTTTTATTAATTAACTTTTAATTTAATTGTTCACATATTTATCTAATTTTCTTAACTATTATTTTCTAAGAATTTTTTTTAGTTTAGCATGCAGAAATCCTATAATTACCCTAGGTTAATATTGTAACATGTCTTTCATTTTAATTTCCCTCTTGGTTATAATTTCCTTTTATCACAAAACAAAAGAAAATAAATAAGAAAAGAAATGAAAAAGAGAGGCATGGGGCATAAAAGAGGCATAGGGGCTTGACTTTTGACACACACACACACTGTCTCTTTCTCCCTCAGTCCTTCCTTGCTCTCAGCAACAGCTCCAGCAGCAGCCCCTCCCCTTCATTTCTTCTTCTTCTTCTCTTCTTTCTAAGCCTCAAGTCCATCAGAAAAAATCTACAAGGTTAACTCAATTCTATCAAAAATCACCACTAACTTCCCTATTTTGGCAATCAAGAATGGTTCTTGGCAAGTTCCCATACCACTTACATGTTTGAATCCCTTTCTCTACCATCTTGAGGTATAAAGACAACCATAATTACCATTTTGCTAAACTTTTAGTTTATTTAGCTTAATGTAGCGTTTAAGTGGGATTTAGTGCTAATTATGTGGTTTAAGTGGAGATTAGGTCAAATTAGGGTATTTATGACTTGAGTAGCTTAATTAAGTGTTGTTAGTGTTAATTAATCTAATTCTTTTCACCAGATTTCACTAAAACACCATATTGTATTAGATTAGTGTATAATTAGTGTTTTAATTGAGAATCACTTCCTTTTTGGGCTCTGCTTTTAAACCAGGAGTTGCAGACAAAAGTTGTAATTACTGGAGCATAGTTACTGGACTAGGATCACACACCCGAAGCACGAGACCCCCATTCTCCTTTTTGGCCGCAAATTAATGGGTTCTGGACGCAATTTGTGTCCAGAGTAGGGACCTGGGTGTCGGGGTTTGGTTGATGGGTGTCTGCTGTATATTTAAGGTCTTTGGTATATGCAACTTTTCCTAGTTCCACTCGTATCAAAATCTGGGACCATTTACCTTATTTTTATTACTTTTAGACTTGCGCGACATGTACGTTCCGAGTTTGGGTTTGGTGTTTACTGTGTATCACAGCATGTCTGGGTGGTTTTAGACGTTAGCACACACGTTTTGGTGCTTCGAGTGCACACTCGTTTAGCTTACGATGCTAGTTTTCTCGTATGGTCTTGATATCGCGTTTTGCAGGATATTAGCCTTATGTGTATTGCTTTGTGTAATTCTAGGATCGGTCGCGGAGACATCGGACGTGGCACGGAAAGGGAAGGCGATAATTGGATCAGACTAGCGGAGGCGTTCCGGTGAGTAGATGTACACAACTATGGGGGAATCGTTTGGATGGCGCAAGACGCCCGATAGTTAGAATTTCGTTTAGTACTTACACTTATGCGTAGTTCCTAGTTAATCATCCCATTGCATTGCATCATTTATCATTTATAGATTGTGATAGTACCTCATAGGATACTCGCACTATTACCTTTGGTATATGTTGCACGGGCACTATTCATGGGGGACACACGCCTTGGTAATTGATATGCCACGAACACTGTGTATCTTGTTTAAATCCGAATCTTATCAATTGCGCCAATTATGATTAATAAACCTGCATTTGATATATTTAATTCATCAAGATGGATACGTAGGATTGCTAGTCATATGCTATATCTTATTACATCATTGTTCATGCATAGTTTTCTAGTTCCGCATCGCATTTCATGTTTTTAATATCATAGACATTCATGTATTATGATTTTCTCGAGGTTTTCCGTATTTATGAGATTTATGGATTTGGAGAAACCGCAAGGATTTAGGAACGTATTACCATTTTTAAAATGTAAGTTGCGGTTTTCTCGTGAATGATGTATATATATCGTCCACCATGAGATTTCTCGGTTCTTGAGCGGTATCATACACCCAATTCGAGGAGGAGAAGGAACCGTCTGTGGGTGCATGGTGGACCCGGTGCGGTATCCCGGGGCAAAATGGTCGCAGATGATGGCGTTGAGCCCGACAGGGGAGCACTACCGACCGGTTATTTGCTGACACGGAGGATATCCGGAGGATACCGACGTAGTCTTGAGTTATGAGGATTCGGGCCAGTCCGGATTGCCGGAGCCCGGGATAAATGAAATAGTCATATTTGGTGTGGATGCCTGACACAAATTTATATTGATTTCATTGATGAAACTACAGCTAAATTACAGAAGTTTAATAAAATAAGAATACAGATTTCCCATGTTAATTATATTCAAATCTCGTGTTGTTTATTGCATTCATGTTGCATACATATTATTACATCTCATCATATTAGTATTTGTAGGCTGTGACGAAATTGTGTACATGCTTACGATATCCTTATTAGATGTTACTTTTTACTCACGAGTTGGCAACTCACCCCCGTCGTGCCACAGTGTTTTGCAGGTCCAACCCGTCAGCACAGTAGCGGCGGGCGCACCTCCTCTTTTGCTCCTTTTGCTTGGACTCGCAGCATTGTTCGTAGGTGGGTTGCGGGGTTATTTTGTTTCCACCTTGTATCAGTATTGTATCTAGTGTACTCCATCTACCATATCTACTAGTTGTATTATTGTATTAGTGACTTAGGTATGAGACAGTGAGACCTGTACTTTATGTTGTTTCTCTGGGTCGAGCTCACTTTAGCCGACATGATGTTTTTTTATTTTATGCCTTTATATGCTTATTGTGCACGGTAATGATCTATATCGTGTGTGATTTTGAGTCCACCTTAGGAGAAGAGCTAGCTTCCGCTTGGGGATGCCTTATTTCATGTTATACATATATTCTTGTTTTGTATCCGTTTGGGGTCAGTATTTACAAAGGAGACTCTGCCGAAATTTTCGGAAAATGTGATGTTGCTTCTAAAGATTTGATGTGACTTATTTGGTTAAAAATCGCTTTCTCTAAATTGGTTTTCCTTCACTCTACTGCTTTTTTTGGTTTTGATTTCTGGGTTTTGCCTTACTTAGATTACGTACGCCTCGAGACGTTTCGTAATTTATGTTCCAGTCATGCTCCGTAGTTTTCGGGTCGTGACAAGTATCTCATACTCAACGTCCTATAGAAGTCTCTTTAAGGGAAGGCCTTTGTGACTGGATCTGCTGTGTTATCCTTTGTGTCAACTCTCCTTACCTTGATCCCATGGAGATCAACCATCTCCGTGATCAGGTGATACTGTCCTCAGATTATGTCTGGAATGCTGATGGGACCTGCGTTCCTAGGCTAAAGCCACAACTCCATTTTTGTCACAATAACAGTTATTGGACGCTCAATGGTAGGAACCTTCTTCATCTCATGAACAAGAAATGTCTAGACAACCACTTTGGTAGTATCGTTGGTAGTAATGTATTCAGCCTTTATCGTCTAGTATACGGTATCTAGCTTGGAACTCTTCCAACATACCGTCCTTCCACTGAGGGTAAAGACATTGCCTGTGACTGACTGTCAGTCGTCCTTATCACTCTGGAAGCTGGAACCAAGAAATTTCTTTTAGTGCTTCTCAAGTACTTAAGAATGTCCTCCACGGCTATCCAGTGATTCTCCCAAGATCCGCTTGATTCCTGATCACTACACCTAGTGATCCATCTACATCTGGTCTGGTACTTAACATCGTATACATGATAGAGCCTACTGCCGAAGCATAGGGTATCCTTTGCACGCGAGCTCTCTCCAAATCAGTCTCGGAAGACATCTTTTTAGAGAGAGTGATTCCTGAGTAAGTGGGCGAACCACCACGCTTAGAATCCTCCATACTAAACCCCTTTAGTATGGTGTTAATGTACCTGGATTTGGGACACTCCCTGTTAGTGTTTATGCCCTAGAAGGACATTACTGTATCATACTAGTTTGTATATTACTTAATGGAAGTTTGGGATATTCACATGTATATAACAGTCTTGCTAAACATGGTAGTATGCTACTTGGTTTTTCTATCTTAATATGTGAGTATACGTATTGATAGAGCACTTAGGATCTTGCTTGACTACCAGCGTTGTGATGGCAGTCACACTTGCGGGGGCTGGGTAGTCTACAAGCACATCCTTATTCAGGTCCCTAGTCGTAGGATTATCGAGACAGGGCATCGATACTCCGGAGTAGACTAGTGTGTATGCTTCTCATCCCAGTTGGGGAGATGGTCTGTCCCACAGCCGTCAGTATGTCGTACTGGAGAGAGTATGCAGGTGCTCGTTGGGTTACGGGTACACCGGACAGGACTCACAGGGAACTGTTGGTTGGTTTTATACCAGTCGTCAGTGAACAGTTCCCAGGTGACATGAGTACAGTATAGTCCGCAGACTTGACACTGCTACTTCGCCTCGAGCGTGTCCCACTGTTCTTAGATTGCTACCCTACCACGGCTCAAAGGAGTCGTGCAAACAGGTAGCGGTTGGGTGCAGTCCCGGGAACTTGGAGGCAGTGGCGGTTAGACAGGATTCGTCTCTCCCGATATTGGGGGTTGATATCGCGCTGTGTCAGAGAGCCATTACGCAAAGTCCCTGGCCAGGGCAAGCGATATTTGCTGGTAGGTTCCAGTAGTTTCTCAGGGTGTAATGGGCTTCACTCCGATATGACTTATACCGCTATTAGGGGACTGACACTTGCCGCCCCCTAGGCCCGATATGCAATAGTCTTAGACGAACAGACCGGACTGTACGGAGATTGTCACATCAGACTCAGAGGAGTTCGGATAGGTTTCCTCATCAGCCTTCTTATCGACATCTTCCTTGGGACCGTTACGTACAGCTAGTGCCGCTTGCGGTCTGTGGTTAAACTCACTGCCAGCGTAGTAGTCGAGTCTCTAAAGTCCCACACAGAGTGTTTCCCTACTCCAGGCGAAATGATATAGAGGTCGTATGGTTTTACGACAAGGGTTCGGATGCATACGTGTGTTTACGCACGTACAACATCCGGACAGTTTTTACTAGTCGGCTTTGGTTTAAGCCAGTTTCTAGTATCCGGTTATTGGATTTATACAGTCTAAACTTTTTCCGTGTTTTCACGGATAGGAGGGGCGTTCTCGTAATTGCGCGAGAAGCTTCTAGAAGATGGTGACTTGGGGGTTAAGGTGGCATATGCATTTAATGAGATTAGTGACTCATTTGAGTGATTCATCCATGTCATTAATGCATCATAAATGCTTAATGACTCATGGAGATGAATCACCCATTAGATATTTATGGAGCATGGTTGTTAAATCATTTATTTGATTTATCTTGGTTTTGTTTTATGCTTCATATATATTATGAGAGATCATTATCTCATTCCATTCTCTTGCTCACTTTCTCTCTCCTCAAGCTCTCTCTCTTCAAACCCTAATCCTCCCCTCTCATGTGTTGAGTACAAGGATTAGATAAGACTACTTAATCCTTAATCATTCTCTATATCACCTAGGTTGCTTATATTAGCGATTTAAGAAACCTAGTTACCTCTAGTTTGAGGTGAAGCTTGTAGTAAAGCTCTCGGGTGGATCTTCTACTACTTAGAGAAGGCCGGAGAGTACATGGAGAACGACCAGACGAAGGACTCGGTTCTACAGGTATAATCACTTTTCATAGTAGTTGTTAACTCCTATGTTTGTTGTTAGTTATTGTTTAAGCAAAGATTCTCGGTTAGTCGATGATTACGTATAAAACTAGATCGTTTTTCATTATTCCGCCTCCCCGCAAGTCGTGGGGTGTTGTACATTGACTTACAGTGGTATCAGAGCCTCGCTAAACAATAATTAACTCATTAGCAAAGTCGTAAGAATTTCGAACGCAAAAAGAACCGGAAACATCGTCGATTTATCACAGTTTCTGTCGAATTTAAAACATGCCCTAAAATTTTTTCAGGGACCTGCAGAATTACAAGCAGAGAATATTAGGGCTACTGAAGAAATTTGGACTCATAACTCGGCAAACTCACCGCGGAACCGCGGCGGATCCATGCGATCCGCCGCGGATCCGCGGCCGAGTTGGGGCCGAGTCAGCCCCAATTTCTTCAGTAACTCCTAGGTGTTAACAGTGATGTTTCTGGGATGTTTTATTTTCCGCTAAGATCTCAGGTGCACAGAGAAGTATTGGAGTAGAATCTAAAAGTGTTTGCTCTATCGAAATTTTACGATGTTTGCTAATTTGATTATATCTGTGTTTGTATAATGTGTTTGTAAACCTCCCCTAACTGCTAGTATGTCAGTTGGCAGGAGGTTGCACATTTCTGTAATGGTTTTTAATGTATGTGGTTGTGAACTGTATTGGACTGTTGTGATGATTAGCCGGGGTTTGAGATGGGTTGTAATATTCATTCATTCAATGTAATTGTAATATGTTGTAATATTATTTTGCGGGGCACATCCAGGTTGCGGTTGTAGCCACCGTTGTATTATTTCATTTTACTGTTTTTTGCTCCTACGATAGACCCAAGATGGGATACACAAACTACCGGGTACTTTGAAGTGTTTAGTGGCCTACTCACTTTGTTTTGGGAGACCGCTTCACTTCGGCTATTTGGCGGGTAGTTTGCCATACCCGTAGGGGTCTAGGGTGGGGTAATGGCTATTCATCACAACTGTGTAATCCGTCTTTTGTTGCAGGCTCTAAACATACACGGATTGCTTGCAAATTCAATAAAGTTCATATAAGATCTGGAATGCCTATTATTGCGTCTGACGAATGTACAATATCTATATATGATAGCTATTTAGACGTCACTAATGTTTTACACCCGCGCTAGCCCAGCCCCGCTCTGTCATTAGTTAAGTAACCTAACGGGTGATGACGGGACCCCGTGGCGAATGCGGATGGCATAAGAGGACGTTATATTTTCGTTGTTTTCTGCAATGATAGGTTAAATAATGGGACGCATTATTTTAATGCAAAGAAAATAAACCAAAGTTGAATCGTTAAAACAAATTTAAAAGAAACCAATCGGTTATTTTAAAAAGTGAAGAATTTTTAATTGCGGAGCTTTAACTACTCCTTTTAAAATGCTACCAGGTTCCTTCGATTATATCAAGTTCACTACGTTCACGGTTTTGCCAAAAACCGGTCGTAGCCCTCCGTCATTTCTTATGGATGGTCAGTAGTATTCAAGCTATGTTTGTTGGCTTTCGTCAAGACATAGTGTTTGGTAGCTGCTGGGGTATTCATTTGTTGCATAGATAGATGAGTTGGTTTGGGACAGTCGTATTACCTTGTTGGCTTTCGTCAAGGGTATATACGGGTGGGTTCAAATTAACAAGATAATGATGGGCAGAACTTGACATGTGTTTTATGATTTGTTGGCTTTCGTCAAGATCATAAGAACATGGTGCATAAATCCACATCGGGAGTTTCTAAAGAAACCGAAACTTGCTAGTGTTGCATACCATTTGGAGTTTGATGAATGTTGGTAGGATTCCTTCAACATTATCATACGATGATATTTGGATCCCGATCCTACTATGAGTATATGCTACTTATCAGGAGATTCGTCACATAACGATCAATGCTATAAACCAAGTAGGTGTCGAGAAAGGTGTCAGCGGGGCTACGCCCCTAGAGAAAAGAGGTTATTTAATTAAAGAACTTCGCGGAAGCGTTGGAAAACCTCCCTCGAAGTACCGACACTAGCCTGGCTGAACGGTTAAGCAAGTATTGTACAGTGAGAATAGTCCTGGCTAGTTCTTCTTTTATGGTTTGAGGAAGGATTCAAGAAACAGTGGGAGCCTTCCAGTTTAGATAAATTAAAAACCAATCTAAACTTGCAAGAGCATCATGCTAAAGTGTTTTCTTCTCTCTCTCTCATTGCAGCGACCTTGTGACCATGACTAGGTTACATCTAGATAACACGTTGACTGAATCTAACTTATTTGACTGGCAAAGGTCTGTCCAGATGTCCATTGCCTATGACAAGCTGGACCACCCTATTACTACTCAAGATCCCGCCGTCCCAGGTCAAGTTTCCACCGTCGCGGATATGGATATCCGTCAGACAAGGGAAAAGGATAAAGCGAAAGCTGAGTGCCTCGTGTTGGCTTCAGTTGATGGTGTATACCAGAAGCAACACGAGAAGATAGACTTGTTTTCCATCTTTCTGCATAACAAAGATTTATATGGAGAGCAATCTCATATCACAAGATATGAGACCTCGAACGATTTAATTCAAGCGAGGTTGGCTGTCGGGTCATCTGTAAGGGACAACGTCCTTACAATGACTAGCTATATTGATGAGCTCAAAGACCTGGAGACCACGTTGGGGAACAGGTCATATACTGACTTATTTCCACAGTCCCTACCCTCTACTTACACCCTGAAAGAAACCAGGGAGACACAAACTCTGCTTAATGGGGGACCTTCTTCTTCTATATCCAGGGCGAAAGCAAAGAATGAAAAGAAGAAGACCTCTACAAAGCCGATATACGGTGTCAATAAAGTAGGAGAAAAGGGAAGAGCAAAAGTTTCGGGACTTGGTAAAGCTAAGGAGGGATGTTCCTATTGTTATGGGAACGGGCATTGGGAGAAGGATTGCAGGGCTTTGGAAGCCTGTAGCCAGGATACGAAGCATGTTGTGGCTTCAGCCTTAAGTGTGTTTGTAATTGAGAACTGTTTGTCAATTAACTCTACTTCCTGGGTACTAGATACCGGAGCAGGATCTTATATCTGTAATTCATTACATGCTTTAAGAAACCGTAGAGTTATAAGGGTTGGTGATATGTCTCTAAGAGTTGCTAACGGAATGAGCGTCGACGCTGAATCCGTGGGAGAATATCGCCTAGGTTTGACAAGTGGGCAGATATTGATTCTACGTAACTGTCTGTATGTACCTAGTTTGACTTGTAATATCATATCAGTGTCCTCACTTTCTAAAGAGGGATATGACTTTACATTCGTAAGCGATGTAGTTCACATCCACCTAAATCAAGTTCTGATTGGGTCCGGTACATTAGATGACGGTATATACGTATTGAGTCAAGCTCAGGTTTTCAATGTCCAGAACACACTTAAAAGAAAGTCTCCAGAAATGAATCAGGCTTTCTTATGGCATTGTAGACTAGGTAACATCAATGAAACACGATTAACTAAGTTACATAGAGAAGGATATTTGAATCCGTTCGAATATCAATCTTATGCCACTTGTGAATCTTGTCTCATGTGAAAGATGACAAAGACTCCGTTTACTGGACACGGAGTAAGAGCGAGCGAGCTCTTAGAACTCGTACACAGTGACGTGTGCGGTCCAATGTCTACACATGCGCGAGGTGGTTATTCCTACTTCATTACTTTTACGAATGATTTCTCTAGGTATGGACATATCTTCTTGATGAAGCATAAATCCGAGGCCTTTGAGAAATTCCAGGAATACAAGAATGAAGTGGAAAACCAAACAGGCAAAAGTATTAAGACACTGAGATCTGATCGAGGTGGTGAATACTTAAGTGCCGAGTTCCTGGGTTACTTAAAAGAGAATGGAATTCTCTCTCAGCTTACTCCTCCATACACACCACAACACAACGGTGTATCGGAAAGAAAGAATCGAACCCTATTGGATATGGTTCGTTCCATGATGAGTAAGGCTGAGTTACCGCGATCATTCTGGGGTTATGCGCTAGAATCAGCGGCATATCTTCTGAACAAGGTTCCAACCAAAACTGTGCCTACCACACCATATCAGATGTGGAGTGGGAAGAAACCCTATCTTCATTACCTGAAGACATAGGGGTGTCCAGCTTTTGTAAAAAAACAGCATCCGGACAAGCTCGAGGCACGCTCAGTAGAGTGTAAGTTTGTGGGATATCCAAAGAACTCCATGGGATATTGCTTCTATTACGCAGAGGAACAAAAGGATTTTGTTTCTCGTTATGCCCGCTTCTTAGAAAATGAATTTTTAGAAAATCAGAAGAATCAGAGCGCAGTAGAACTGGAAGAAATTCCAGAACCACAAGCCGTTACTGAAAGTTTGGTAGAACAAGAAGTTTCAGAAGAAAGGGACATACCAGCGCCTATCCGCAGAAGTAGTAGGCAGTCTCATCCGCCCGAGAGATACTACGGTTTTCTCATAGACGGGGATCGAGAAGATTGTGTCATTGATAATGACGACCCTACTAGCTTCCAGCAAGCCATTCAGAGCGGCGACTCGGTAAAATGGCTGGATGCAATGCGGACCGAAATGGATTCCATGTACACTAACAAAGTATGGACTTTGGACACTGCTCCAGATGGGGTAAAACCCGTAGGATGCAAGTGGATCTTCAGAAAAAAGATTGGTGTAGATGGACAGGTTGAAACCTATAAGGCTAGACTTGTTGCAAAGGGTTTCCGTCAAAGACCTGGTTTGGACTATGACGAAACCTTTTCTCCAGTGGCTATGCTCAAATCCATTCGGGTCCTTCTTGCTATTGCTGCCTTCCATGATTATGAGATCTGGCAGATGGACGTAAAGACGGCCTTTCTAAATGGTAATTTGGAAGAGAGCGTCTATATGGATCAGCCAGAGGGATTCATTCAGAGTAGGAGCAGCGGTAAAGTATGCAAGCTGCTTAAGTCCATTTATGGACTAAAGCAGGCATCGCGGAGTTGGAACATCTGTTTTGATGATACTGTCAAAGAATTCGACTTTATCAAAAATCCAGATGAACCATGCATATACAGTAAGATTGTAGTGAGAGTTGTTGTATTCCTCGTCTTGTACGTGGATGACATTCTCCTAATAGGAAATGATATTTCTATGCTACAGTCAGTCAAAAGATTCTTTTCACAGAAATTCTCCATGAAGGACCTGGGTGATGCCACCTACATTCTGGGGATCCAGATCTATCGTGATAGATCAAAGAGGATGTTGGGACTTTCACAGTCCAGGTACATTGACACCATATTGAAAAGATTCAGTATGGAAGATTCTAAGCGCGGTAACCTACCGGCTTGTCACGGAATCACCCTCTCCAAAGAGATGTCTCCCAAGACTGATTTGGAAAGGGAATGCATGTCGATTATACCCTACGCTTCTGCGGTAGGCTCTATAATATATGAGATGTTATGAACCAGACCAGATGTAGCATACGCATTAAGCGTTGTAAGCCGGTATCAGGCAAACCCAAGGGAGAATCACTGGATAGCAGTAAAGAATATTCTCAAGTACCTGAGGAGGACTAAGGAGATGTTCTTGGTTTACGGCGGAAAAGACCTCAGGATGGATGCCTATGTTGATTCTTGCTTCCAGAGTGACAAGGATGACTCCAAGTCCATGTCGGGTTTTGTCTTTACCCTCAATGGAGGGGCGGTCTGTTGGAAGAGTTCCAAGCAGGACACCGTTGCTGACTCAACAATGGAAGCGGAGTACATAGCTGCTTGCGATGCCACAAAAGAAGCTGTTTGGATGAAGAAGTTCCTCACAGAACTTCAGGTGGTTCCTACCAGTGTTGGTCCAATACCTCTGTATTGCGACAACAACGGCGCTATAGCTTTAGCGAAAGAACCCAGGTCCCATCAGAAGTCCAGACACATCTTAAGGCGGTATCACCTGATCAGGGAGATCGTAGATCGCCGGGAGATCGAGGTAAAGGGAGTAAATACAGAGGACAACATTGCTGATCCATTCACTAAGGCCCTACCTCAGATTCAGTTCGAGAGGCTACTCGAGATCATCGGTCTTCGATACGCCAGTACATGGCCCTAGTGTAAGTGGGAGATTGTTAGTGTTTATGTCCTAGAAGGCCATTACTGTATCATACTAGTTTGTATATTACTTAATGGAAGCTTGGGATATTCACATGTATATAACAGTCTTGCTAAACTTGGCAGTATGCTACTTAGTTTTTCTATCTTAATATGTGAATATACGTATTGATAGAGCTCTTAGGATCTTGCTTGACTACCAGCATTGTGATGGCAGTCACATGATTGATCTCAAAAACTATCTATTACCGCAATCAAGAACGGCATCGCTTTGCAGCTAGCCGGTGAGTACGGGTCGGTCCACAAGGATGTTGTGAATTTCCTATTCGCTCAAACGAGTTAATTCCGATTGTGGTCGGATTGATTATTAAATCTAAAAACTAAATTAATCTATATCTAAATCTTGCTATGGTTAGGTCTAGGTTAAGTTTGGAAAGTCAATAAATCTCACCGCTTTCTATACCCATATGAAGATCTAATTAGGTGTTATGGTAATTATTAATAAAAGGGGTTAGAACCATTTGGAAAGATGTTTCTTCCTCTAGGTTCTTGTCCTTCCTTTAGAAATCCTTACCCTAACCTCCATGGAAAACCATCACAACCGGGCCTTTATACTACGGTATCACCGCTACCTCGATGGATAGGATGCCGTAGGGAGCGGTATGTGCATGTATGCATAAAGTCCTATGAAAATATATGAAGGGTAAGAAAGGGGATGAGAGATCTTCGTCTCTCAAACCTTCCCCAGATCTAACCCTAACAAGCGAGGAGACTACTCACTCATTAGGGAATTAAAATACATTTATCTAGGGCAGAGAATAAAAATTACCTAGGGCAGGAATTGAAATCTAAACTAGGGCAATGAATTAAATCTACTTACAGATGCATCTCTCCAATCATCAACGCAGGGTTGTCAGATCTGAATTCATGAATTGAAAAGAAACACCGATGCTCTCCATAAAGAATTCTGAATTTATTATTAAAAAGAGGTATGAGAAATTACAATGATTAGAGTTCCTATTTATAGAGAATAGGAAACCCTAGGTTACATTTTGATCCGCATGTCTACAATTACAAAAATAGCCCTATAAAGACCAGTCAACGCCGTCATCATATTTACCAAAAATTTAATGCTCATAAATCCCTAACCCGGCCGCGGAACCGCGGCCCTAGGCCTGGTTTGGCCTGGGTTCCGCGGCCAAATAGAAGAATTGGTCTTTGCAAATTTTGGGGTGGGCTCTTGCTCTCTTGTGCATCCTGTTTCTGCAGTTCTTTTCTCAAATGGGCTTTTAGGTCTTCTCCAGATCTCCAGTGAACATTGTAGTGGTCTTTTAACTGTTTGCCTTGACGTTTTGGACCTTGCGTTGCCTTGTTGATTGTGAACTGTTCTTCGTCTGGGTTTGACTAAGATCCTCCTATTTGTTGGTCAAAAGTCCATCTTTTGTGTCGTCTTTTGTCTTTTTAACTGTTTTCGCTTCAACAACCTGTAACCTGTAACATGTAGCAGACATGGGTCAAAAGCACCTGTTTATTTGTAAAAAGAATTAGAATTGGGAATATAATAATACAATATTATGGTGTGAACAAATACCCCCAAACTTCTCTTTTGCTCGTCCTCGAGCAAACTTATTTTTATTCACTAAAATCCTAACCGCACTTTCGCAGAGAAACGCGATTGCACCGAGCTCGTGCAACAAACCGTTAAACCTTTAGGTGTCCCTAGTAGGAGGAGTGTTGTCTCCTGAGGGTTTTCAGCGGATACTACCCACAAAATCCTATCAATTTGGCTTTTTCGACTTTTGTTTTCCAATTAGGGTTTCTAACAAGGAATTCTATTATCTTCGACTTGCAAATTATCCACCCATATTCTTCACACTTCCTCATCATCTAACTTAAGATTATATATGTTCTGCAGACCTACTTAGTTTTCGGCATCTCTTAAGTTTTCCTTCTAGAGTTCCATCTCCACTTAGGAATTTTTATCAACTCTACTAAAGATACAAGTTCTATTCTTCACTCCTTTCTCTCATCTAAACTCCAATCACATACCCCCACGTGTGTGTATAAATTACCCCTACACTTGGAAATTCAAATCAAGCAATCATACCCTTGTCCGTTGTCCAAAACACTTATTAATTGGTGAATTTTTAAATGAATTTTGCTACACATCCTTCATGCGACCGTTAATACTTCTTGAGGTACCAACGGCCGATTAAAAAATGCGTTTGCACTTTAAAGCGTAATTCTTAGTCTTGCAACACCCAAGGCTTTAGCAGTGACTCCCAAACCAGTTGGTCTAAGGCACTAGATGATGAAGCACCCTCGCTAAATATTTTTTCTATTTTTTAACCTTAAGTAATCACAAAACCAGTGTTCATTTTTTTTATTCTTTATTCACACTTGTATTTTTTTATTTCATTTTCTTCGTACTAAGGAGTTCAGACAAGAGCATTTCAAGGTCTCCTCTACTATTCCAAGTTTCAAGGTGCGTGATTGTGCAAATTGTAGGGTATACATTTTCAGAATCTAGACTTGAGCTAGGAATTAATTTTCAAACTCATACTCTAATAAAAATATCAATACTTTTCCTTTGTTTTAACTTAGCCCAAGAAGTGAACTCAAAATTTGCCCATTTCTAAATAAACTACAAAGACATAGACTTTCTACCGTTAAATTCTAAAGAAGGTTATTTTTAGGGGTTTTAATTTATTACGTCTAAAATCTAGTTGTTCCTAGCTAGTTAACCTATTTGTCAAACTCTAGTCAAATAAGCCAAAATTGAATACAATGATTTTTATAATTTTTCAATTTTTAATTTTTATGGGTTTTCAAATAAATATGCAAATGCAAAAATATACAAATGAATGCGAAAGAAGAAGACGTACCGAGCATACCCCCAAACTTAAACTTGACAGTGTCCTCACTGTCATGCTAAACCAAGAGGGTCAAAAATACCGGCAGTCCCCTGTTTATTTATTTATAATAATTTTTTTTTATTTTATTGTTTTGAAATTTTTTTTGTTATTTTTTTATAGAAAAAGAAAACAAAAAATATATATACATATATACAAAGGTTCCCCCCAAACTTAAGCTTGGCCTTACACAAGCCAAAGGTTAACACCAACCATTCAAAAATCTTATTGTGGTAATGGTCGAGTTGGTGAAAGAATGGAGTAGAAAGAAAAGAAATGAGAAACACACGAGGCCGTGTGGGAAGAAGAGAATATGGTCTCGGTGGGGGAGAAGAATGGCGGAAAGAAGAAAGAAATGGAGTACGATCTTGAGGGTGTAAAGCGAGTGAATAAATTAGCGCAATTTATGATGACCGATGTGTTAAAACCGATTGCGCTAACCTATCAACCCGTCGAGAAATGGGGTCAAATCCCTCAAGATTCGCAAGAAGGCATGGGTACGCCGAACTTGGTATTTGAGATGAAAGCGTAACGGTCACTTGCACGGTCGGAAAATAGGAAGGACGAAAGGGAGTGATTGAGGAAGGGTATTGGTTAAGGATTCAGGAGGGTGTATTGGAAAATTCGACACATCAAACGAAAATGGTTCAACCTCAATATTATCCTCATAATTCTCCTTCATATTTTCCTCAAAAATTTGCTTATCCATGCCAATATCATCAAAATCAAGACGCATATGAACTTCGGGAGAAACATGTAATGACTCGGGATGATGAATTGGACATAAAATTTCAATCAAATCGACAGGTTCATCATCCGAAATATTCCCGGCGTCTATATCCTCAATCAAGTGAAAATCAATTTTTTCTGACACCTCATCAAAAGCATGGATATTTATCGATTTAGGTTCTAGAGTGGAGGTGTAAAGATCGAAAGGATTAAGTGTGGTTTCACTCGAAAGGGGTTCTTCATAATTTGGCAAATCAAACACTACAAAATCACACAACTCGTTTTTATTTTCAACTGGTGACTCATTGGGAACAATCGATGGAAAACCAGAGTTGTGGGCTTCAATTGGGTAAGGGTAGGTTTGATTTGGGTATCCTCTCACATTCTCATTCTGTCCAACCGCCTCCTTATACATTGGAAAATTTGGAGCTAGTTGGAAACTAGCTACCGGTTCAGCAGGTTGCATAAGGGCGGCCACAGACGCTTCCATATTCCTAACCATTTTGTTTGTTGCAGCAATATAAGCTTCCAACGACTCTTCCAAAATAGATTTTGGTGGTAAGGGGGTTTCGGCAAAAGATTCGAAATTGTTTGAGTATGTGAAACTCTCAAAAGGCTGTGTAGAAGCAGTGTCTAGTGAAGGTGGGAAGGTCGGGTAGGACTGATAGAAAGTGGGTGGTTGGGCAGGGGTAGGGTCAACATGTGGATAAAAAGGTGAATAATCGTGCGGATCCCTAGAACTAGATGAGTGGAGAAGGGTGAAAGATCGGCTGCGAGATTGAGCAATATGCTCAGCAATGGACATCGGCCTAAGAGTGACAGAAGGACTTGAAAAAGTGGTATCAACATATGGAGGTGGTAAAGGTTGACTTGGTTGACATAAAGTGGGTTGAAAAGTCGAATTGTTTCTCCTAGACGCCTCTATTTGATCTTTCAAAGATATTTTAGGCATGGAAGGATCGTCTTTAAATTGACTGAACAAATTGACGAACGACGCAAAATTAGGTTCGGGATACCAAAGTTCGGCAAGTGATTTATTATGTGGGGTACCCATATTAGAAGAAAGGGTGAAAGAAAGAAAGTTGGTTGGTGCAAGGATTTATTTGCGGCAAAAGTTTGCAAGTTTTCTAATATTAATTTTCCTTTTTCTTTTTCTTTATTTGAAAATTGTTGCAAAAAGATTTTTAATAAAAGATATGCAAAAGAAAATTATTACTTGCAAACAGTTATTATTTTAAGCATATCACAAGAATCTTTATTTGGAAAAAATTGTTGCAAAAAGATATTCGAGAAAAGATATGCAACATAAAAGATTACTTGCAATCAATTTCTATTTTAAATGAGGCGCACAAATCCTGCACAAGATTGTTATTTGGAAGGGGAAATATTTTTATAGCGCACAAAATCTTGCAGGAATTTTTCAGAAAATACACGGAAATTTTTGCAGAGGAGGAACAAAGAAGCTTACAGAGCTTTTTTCACGATCTAAAGACACAAGATAGCCGCGTTTCCACGGTATAATGTGGGGTTACACCGCGGTTTCGCGGTCAGGTAGTCGGTGCGAGATCCTAGAATTTTTCTGACGCTCTGATCTGACTAGAAGGCCGCGTTTCCGCGGTCTAAGATGAGTATGCGCGGCGGAATCGCGGTGTGGTGAAGGCTTCAGGGTGCGGGAAAAATTCCACTGTTCTGTTTTGAAAATCCTTCTCTGTTCTGATCTCCTGATTTCTGTTTCTCTTTCTGGAAATTTCCAGATCCGATTTTGTATATCCTTCAAAATTCAAACAACAAAGTATCCCTTCCAAAAATAACAGATGAAATATTTATATTTTTTTTTTTGGATTTTTTGGATTTTTTAATTTAAGATTAACTCGAAATTGCAAAAAGGAAAGTTCTACGCCATCCCCGGCAACGGCGCCATTTGATTGATCTCAAAAACTATCAATTACCGCAATCAAGAACGGCGTCGCTTTGCAGCTAGCCGGTGAGTACGGGTCGGTCCACAGGGATGTTGTGAATTTCCTATTCGCTTAAACGAGTTAATTCCGATTGTGGTCGGATTGATTATTAAATCTAAAAACTAAATTAATCTATATCTAAATCTTGCTAGGGTTAGGTCTAGATTAAGTTTGGAAAGTCAATAAATCTCACCGCTTTCTATACCCATATGAAGATCTAATTAGGTGTTATGGTAATTATCAATAAAAGGGATTAGAACCATTTGGAAAGATGTTTCTTCCTCTAGGTTCTTGTCCTTCCTTTAGAAATCCTTACCCTAACCTCCATGGAAAACCATCACAACCGGGCCTTTATACTACGGTATCACCGCTACCTCGATGGATAGGATGCCGTAGGGAGCGGTATGTGCATGTATGCATAGAGTCCTATGAAAATATATGAAGGGTAAGAAAGGGGATGAGAGATCTTCGTCTCTCAAACCTTCCCCGGATCTAACCCTAACAAGCGAGGAGACTACTCACTCATTAGGGAATTAAAATACATTTATCTAGGGCAGAGAATAAAAATTACCTAGGGCAGGAATTGAAATCTAAACTAGGGCAAGGAATTAAATCTACTTACAGATGCATCTCTCCAATTATCAACGCAGGGTAGTCAGATCTGAATTCATGAATTGAAAAGAAACACCGATGCTCTCCATAAAGAATTCTGAATTTATTATTAAAAAGATGCATGAGAAATTATAATGATTAGAGTTCCTATTTATAGAGAATAGGAAATCCTAGGTTACATTTTGATCCGCATGTCTACAATTACAAAAATAGCCCTATAAAGACCCCTCAACGCCGTCATCATATTTACCAAAAATTTAATGCTCATAAATCCCTAACCCGGCCGCGGAACCACGGCCCTAGGCCTGGTTTGGCCGCGGTTCCGCGGCCAAACCGAAGAATTGGGCTTTGCAAATTCTGTCGTGGGCTCTTGCTGTCTTGTGCATCCTGTTTCTGCAGGTCTTTTCTCAAATGGGCTTTTAGGTCTTCTCCAGATCTCCAGTGAACATTGTAGAGGTCTTTTAACCGTTTGCCTTGACGTTTTGGACATTGCGTTGCCTTGTTGATTGTGAACTGTTCTTCGTCTAGGCTTGATTAAGATCCTCCTATTTGTTGGTCAAAAGTCTTTCTTTTGTGTCGTCTTTTGTCTTTTTCACTGTTTTCGCTTCAAGAACCTATAACCTATAACATGTAGCAGACATGGGTCAAAAGCACATGTAAAAAGAATAATAAAGGGGAATATAATAATACAATATTATGGTGTGAACATCACACTAGTGGGGGCTGGGTAGTCTACAAGCACATCCTTATTCAGGTCCCTAGTCGTAGGATTATCGAGACAGGGCATCGATACTCCGGAGTAGACTAGTGTGTACGCTTCTCATCCCAGTTGGGGAGATGGTCTGTCCCACAGCCGTCAGTACGTCGTACTGGAGATAGTATGCAGGTGCTCGTTGGGTTACGGGTACACCGGACAGGACTCACAGGGAACTGTTGGTTGGTTTTATACCAGTAGTCAGTGAACAGTTCCCATGTGACATGAGTACAGCATAGTCCGCAGACTTGACACTGCTACATCGCCTCGAGTGTGTCCCACTGTTCTTAAATTGCTACCCTAACACGGCTCAAAGGAGTCATGCAAACAGGTAGCAGTTGGGTGCAGTCCCGAGCACTTGGAGGCAGTGGCGGTTAGACAGGATTCGTCTCTCTCGGTATTGGGGGTTGATATCGCGCTGTGTCAGAGAGCCATTACGCAAAGACCCTGGCCAGGGCAAGCGAGATTTGCTGGTAGGTTCCAGTAGTTTCTCAGGGTGTAATGGGCTTCACTCCGACACGACTTATACCGCTATTAGGGGACTGACGCTTGCCTCCCCCTAGGCCCGATATGCGATAGTCTTAGACGAACAGACCGGACTGTACGGAGATTGTCACATCAGACTCAGTAGGAGTTCGGATGGGTTTCCTCATCAACCTTCTTATCGACATCTACCTTGGGACCGTTACGTACAGCTAGTGCCGCTTGCGGTCTGTGGTTAAACCCACTGCCAGCGTAGTAGTCGAGTCTCTAGAGTACCACACAGAGAGCTTCCCTACTCCAGGCGAAACGATATAGAGGTCGTATGGTTTTACGACAAGGGTTCGGATGCATACGTGTGTTTACGCACGTACGACATCCGGACAGTTTTTACTAGTCGGCTTTGGTTTAAGCCAGTTTCTAGTATCTGGTTATTGGATTTATACAGTCTAAAGTTTTTCCGTGTTTTCACGGATAGGAGGGGCGTTCTCGTAATTGCGCGAGAAGCTTCTAGAAGATGGTGACTTGGGGGTTAAGGTGACATATGCATTTAATGAGATTAGTGACTCATTTGAGTGATTCATCCAGGTCATTAATGCATCATAAATGCTTAATGACTCATGGAGATGAATCACCCATTAGATATTTATGGAGCATGGTGGTTAAATCATTTATTTGATTTATCTTGGTTTTGTTTTATGCTTCATATATATTATGAGAGATCATTATCTCATTCCATTCTCTTGCTCACTTTCTCTCTCCTCAAGCTCTCCCTCTTCAAACCCTAATCCTCCCCTCTCATGTGTTGAGTACAAGGATTAAATAAGACTACTTAATCCTTAACCATTCTCTATATCACCTAGGTTGCTTAGATTAGCGATTTAAGAAACCTAGTTACCTCTAGTTTGAGGTGAATCTTGTAGTAAAGCTCTCGGGTGGATCATCTACTACTTAGAGAAGGCCGGAGAGGACGTGGAGAACGACCAGACGAAGGACTCGGTTCTACAGGTATAATCACTTTTCATAGTAGTTGTTAACTCCTATGTTTGTTTTTAGTTATTGTTTAAGTAAAGATTCTCGATTAGTCGATGATTACGCATAAAACTATATCGTTTTTCATTATTCCGCCTCCCCGCAAGTCGTGGGGTGTTGTACATCGACTTACACTCCCAACATCCATTTAGATCTATCACCATAGATCATAATCCACAAGATGTAGTAGGTATCATCCAGATCGTCCATTGAGAATCCTCATGATAAGAGGAGCTTGACCGAGTGTAGCATAGGAACCATTTCCTATCAAGAGTATGTCATCTACGTACAATACGTGTATGACAACCTCACTCTCTACAACCTTCTTGTATATACAAGGTTCATCTACCATTTTGATGAAGTCAAACTTTTTGACCGCCACATCAAAACAGATGTTCTAACTCCGCGATGCGTGCATTGATCATGATGGACTTAAGCATAGCTTTGAAAGTCTCAACTTTTCCATCTACACCAAGAATATTCTCAAGATCCATTTGCTCCCAATGGGTTTTACCCCTTCAGGTGCAACATGCAAAGTCATACTTTGTTGGTGTATAAGGATTCCATCTTTGATCGCATAGCATCCAGCCTTTTCACAGAGTCACCACTCGTGATGGCCTGCCTGAACCTAGTTGGGCCATCATCTACCATGATGCAATCCTCGCTCCCATTGTCACCGAGAAGACCGTAGTATCTCTCAAGTGGATGAGGAACCTTACCAGATTCACGGAGAGGCTGAGGTTCGTTGGAGACTATTGAATCCTCTGGTTTCACCAAATCATCAGCTGTTAGTTTGTCTAGCTGGAACTCCTTCCAGTTCTACCCTATGGCCACAAATTTCTTTACAAGAAATTCCTTTTCTAAAAAGGTGGCATGCTGAGAAAAAAAATATATTTTTCTCCTCAGTGTGGTAGAAGATATTCCCTTGCAAATGTTTAGGATATCCAAAAAATTTATACAGATCTGACCTTACCTCGATCTTGTCCGGATTCTGCCTTTCAACATAGGCCGGAAAACCCATATCTTAACTCGTTTAATACATGGTCTCTTCCTATTTTATATCTCAAATGGAGTGGTAGGCACTGATTTGGATGGAACCCTATTCAATAGGTATGCAGTTTCTTAAGTGCATAACACCAAAAGGAAACAGGTAACTCAACAGTACTCATCATAAAGCGCACCATATCTCATAGGGTGCAATACCTCCGCCCCAATACACCGTTGTCCTGTGGTGTATACGAAGGAGTATGCTGAGAGAGAATCTCATTCTCCTTTTAGAAACTCCAGGAAGTCCATGCGCAAGTATTCACCTCCTCGATCACATCGAAGGATTTAATACTTCTACCCGTCTGGTTCTTCAACTTCAAGCTTATATTCCTTGAATTTCTCAAAAGGTTCAGACCTGTGTTTCAACAGGAACATATGTCTGAATACTGAGAGATAATCAGTGAATATAACGAAGTACGAAGAACCAACCCTGGCATTTGTAGACATAGGACTATATACATCATCATGTATCTGTCCTAAGAGTTCAATAGCTCTTTCTCTGTTTCGAGTAAACGGAGTATTGGTCATTTTACCATTGGGACAAGACTGGAAAGTATCATAAGATGAAAATTTGAACAGATTCTCATATTCATCCTTATGTAACTTAGCTAGTCGTGTCGCATTGGTATGACCTAGTCTACAATGTCCCAAGAAGGATTCGTTCATTTTTGAACTACTTCTCATATGTGTGTTCTACATACTTTGAACTGTGGTTTGATTTAGAACATCTATGCTATTATATAACGTGCCTAATCCAATCAACTCTTGATTCAGGAAAATGTTCACAACATTTTCCTCCAATACAGAATTATATCCTTCTTTAACTTAATAAAGAAACTGATGTAATGTTGTATATCAGGTTCGGTATTTAATAACATTTGTTCAGAATCAATGTATTAATACATGGTGATATTTGCCAACTGGTTTGGCTGCAACAATTGCACTATTCTCTAACACATAGAGATATATCACCCAATCTCGGTTCTCTACCTGTCTGTAGCCTATGTAACAAATTACATATGCGGGATCCTGATCCGGTATCACATACCCAGGACGTAGAGGATACTGAGAAACGGTTCTCGATAAGGAACACACCCAAAGAAGATGCATCAACATGCTCATTCCTCGAATGGGTGGCATGGGAATCCAGATATTCCCCTATTTCCTCCTTGAACTTATAACAATTATAAGATTGAGCGGAACCAACGTTCCCCAGCTGTCACGAACCGAAAAGTATGGTGCATGACTGACACTTAAATTACGAAACGTCTCGAGGCGTACATAATCTAAGTAATCCAAAACCCAGAAATCAAAACCAATTAGAGCATTAGAGTGAAGGAAAACCAAATTATAGAAAGCGATTTTCAAACAATTAGTCGGATCAAGCTTTTTTAAAAGCAACATCATTTTCCGAAAATTTAGGCAGAGTCTCCTTTGTAAATACTGGCCTCTAACGGATACAAAACAGGAATATATGCACAATATGAAATAAGGCATCCCCAAGAGGGAGCTAGCTCTTCGCCAAAGGCGGACTCAAAATCACACGCAATATAAATCATCACTGTGCAAAATAAGCATATAAAGGCATAATGTAATAAAGCATCATGTCGGCTCAAGTGAGCTCGACCCCGAGATACAACATATAAATACACAAATCTCACTGTCTCATCTCTAGGACACAATATACTAATACATGAGGTAAATACGGTAGATGGAGGACACTAGATACAATAATGATATAATGTGGCAACAAAATGACCCTGCAACCCACCTATGAATGATGCTGCGAGTCAAAGCAAAAGGAGCAAGAAAGAAGGTGCACCCGCCGCTACTGTGCTGACGGGTCGGACCGGCAAATCACTGTGGCACGACAGGGGTGAGTTGCCAACTCGTGAGTAATAATTAACATCTAAAAAGGCTATCGTAAGCATGCACAAAATTTCGTCACAGCCTACAAATACTACTATGATGCGATGTAATAATATGTATGCAATATGAATGCAATAAACAACACAAGATTTAAATGTAATTAACATGGGAAATCTGTATTCTTATCTGAGTAGAACATCTGTAATTTAGTTTTAGTTCATCAATGAAATCAATATAAATCCGTGTCAAGCATCGACACTAAATATAAATATCTCATTCATCCCGGGCTCCGGCAATCCGGACTGGCCCGTAAATCTGATCTCGGGGCTCTGACAATCCGGACTGGCCCAAATCATCATAACTCAAGACTACGTCGGTATCCTTCGGATATCGGCGGCGTCATAAAAAACCGGTCGGTAGTGCTTCTCTGCCGGGCTCAACGCCATCATCTGCGACCATCTTGCTCCGGGGTACAGCACCGGGTCCACCAAGCACCCACAGACGGTTCCTCCTCCTCCTCGAATCAGGTGTATGATACCATTGAAGCATCGAGAAAGCTCATGGTGGACGATATATATATACATTATATCATGAGAAAACCGCAACTTACATTTTTAAAATGGTAATACGTTCTTAAATTCTTGCGGTTTCTCCAAATCCAGAAATATCATAAATACATAAATTCTAGAGAAGAATCATAATACATGAACATGTAGGAATTTATGAATGTCTATAATATCAACAATATGCAATGCGATGCGGAACTAGAAAACTATGCATGGACAATGATACAATAAGATATGTGCAAATGACTAGCAATCCTACGTATCTATCCTGATGAATTAAATATATCAAATGTAGGTTTATTAAACATAATTGGCGCAAAATATGAGATTCGGATTTAACAAGTTATAAAGTGTTTGTGGTATAGAAATTACCAAGGCGTGTGTGTCCACATGAATAGTGCTCGTGCACCATAAACCAATAGTAATGGTGCGAGTATCCTGGGAGGTGCTATCACAGTATATATATATATATATATATATATATATATATATATAATAGATGATGCAATGCAACGTGATGATTAACTAGGAACTACGCATATAAGTGTAAGTACTAAACGAAATTCTAACTTTTGGGCGTCTTGCGCCATCCGAACGATTTCACCCGTAGATGTGTACATCTATTCACCGGAACGCCTCCGCTAGTCTGATCCAATCACCGACTTTCCTTTCGGCGCCGCTTCCGATGTCTCCGTTACTGATCCTAGAATGTACACAAAGCAACACCCATAATGCTAATATCTTGCAAAAACGCGATATCAAGACCATACGAGAAACTAGCGTCGCAAGCTAACGCGTGTGCACTCGAAACACCGAAACGTGTGCGCTAACGTCTGAAACCACCCTGACATGCTGCGATACACAGCAAATACCAAACCCAAACTCAGAACGTGAATGTCGCGCAAGTTTAAAAGTACTAAAAACAAGGTATATGGTCCCAGATTTTTATTCGAGTGGAAACATGAAAAGTTGCATGTACCAAAGACCTACAAAATGTAGCAGACACCTACAGAAGAACCCACGAAACCCAAGTATACCCTATGGCCACAATTTGCGGCCAGAACCATTAAATTTGTGGCCATGGAGGTGAATTGGGGTCTCGTGCTTCGTGTGTGTGT